>OX439364.1:12550000-13825000 GCA_949319445.1 Mythimna lalbum
CACAATTTTCCAAATTTATCAGTATCATGCAGTAACGACGAATTGTTTGCCTACTGCCAACATTTGGAAATACTCCACATTGACTTCACCGAACGATACCAGGACATTTTGAACTTGGAAATACCAGACTGGGTGTTAGATCCGTTTTCAAATGTCAACACAGCAATGTCACCTCAACTGGAAGAAGAACTTATAGAATTGACAACAAACGAGGAAATAATAATCAAGTTCAAAAATGGTTACCAAGAATTTTGGCTACAAAAACCGATCCCGCAATTGTACCCTGGATTGTGGTCAATCGTTCAACGATTCTTGATAGCATTCTCATCGTCATATTTGTGTGAACGTGGATTTAGTGCTGTGACAACACTGCTTACTAAAAAGAGAAATCGTTTGCTTGTTACCGAACGTGGCGACTTGCGACTGTTCTTGAGTAAATTGGAACCTGATATCAACAAACTTATTAAAAGGCATCAGATTCATCCTTCACATTAGTTTTTATAAAAGGATTGATTATTTTAGTTATATTTTTAATAAAAGATACTCTGTTTTAATACTATAAAGTTGCGTTTCAATAATCATTCTTATTGGCAGGTGGAGCCCGTAAGAGTTAACTTGAGACCTAAGCGCCGTTGTATGTTACCTACTGCGCTCAGGTTTCAAGTTGCGGGTTATAGTAAAAGTTTCGTTTAGAATTCTCCATTAATATACATAATATACATATCTAGGTCACAATAATTAATTAATTTAATTTGAAGTTATAGTGGTTTTTAAATAGGTGAAAAAATGGGGGCGCAAAAAAAATATTCTCAAAGTGGGCAGTAGACAAAATAAGTTTGGGAACCACTGCACTAGACCAATATACAGACCAGTCGATTCTAAAGGATTCTAATGATTCTAAAGGTAAAATATATTTTGTTTTTTACCGCAACTGTAGGTGGTTTGTCAGCGACATAAGTATTCATAAAATCAGCCAGCGGCGGCACATATTTGTAAATATTGTTGCGCGCCTCTTCCTCGCTCAGCCCAGCGTCATACAGTCTTTCAACGGATTCCTTTATGATTCTGTCGGCATTTGAGCGAAGTTGCTCCGTTGATGTGATCTTTTGAGTAAGAGCCTTTTGGACCAACTCGTGGATTAAAATACCTGTTGTCATCTGAAAAAATAATAATGCATTTTTTAAGTCTGTTATCATTTTATGTTAGCCTACATTCAACATAGTGTACTAGTGGGATACATTGTTACACACGGTGTCTACATCTCTATTTTTCCCAACTCTCCATTTGCAGGTTGAAGAGATTTTTTTTTTAAATAAGCATCTCCTTTGTATCTATTTTTTTGTTTCTTTCTTCTTATCTTTTATTTTTGTGTACATAAACAGTTAAATTAAATTAAAATGTTGAATGTATGTTAGAAGTAAAAAAACCTACTGCTGGGACAAAGGCTTTCCTTTGGCACAAGGTTGCACTGGCCAAAGATTATAGAGCTAGGCTGCCTAGTGCAATCTCTGAACATGTTTTGTTTGCCCACTGGCTGGTCACATCTGGTTAGGTAGATCATACAATGCGAAAATATTTCGCATGTTGCCTCGTTACGCGTTGTCTTTCGTGGGCGACTCATCGCAAATAGACTTGCGAAGCGACCGCCGCACCGCAAGAGTTCGCGTAAAAATATCAAACCAACTAATTGCGTCCGCTTCGCTTCGCTTGTCGCCGCATCGCACCCACGTGCGGTTGGTCACGGGACCACCGTAATAGAGTATCAATTGTTTGTCACATACGCGCCGTCTCGTTTTACGATCGCGTTCGCTTTGAATTGCCTACATAAGACAAAATGTTATATCCACGAGTTTAGAATTGACAAATTAATATTAGAAGATTTCCCACTTACAGCCATATTAGCAGAGTCAATCCCTCTCCACCGCTCCTGCAGCACAGCCTTACGCTTACAGAACACGCCAGCTACAACACTAGTGCTGGACACTAGGTGGTCTGGGCGCAGCACTATCAATCCTGACGTGTTTGTCACGCTATAATGGCCTGAAGAGTCACGTGATGCAAGGATGCTGATTATGTCGCCGGTCAATAGAGGAGTGTCAAGCCTGAAGTAATTTTTAAACAAATGAATAGGCGTAGTTGTTAGGGTCGACGCTGCGTTAAGCGGGCGCCCGCGCGGTCCCATACAATAGTACTCCGTTTCGGTGTGCCGCGCTTCTCTGTAGCACTTTTTTATGGGACCACTTGCTTAGCATCGCTATGTGGAAAATATCTTTCGATACTAAGTTCTCCATCGACACGACTGTATATGCACCCCGGTAAAGTTGAACTGGTGACACTGAATAGGTACGTTGCGAACTACGTCTGCGACGAGCGCGAGTTTGTCATTGTAATGCAAATGTTAGTTATACCAGTGACGTCAGGACTGGCGATCTAAAGCAACATGAGTTGACTTCAGAGCGAGAGCAGTTGTTTGATAACTTTTCAGCCTCAAGAAACATGATCAGAAACGGAAAAGTCACAAGATGAGTAATCGTGATTTGCAACAACTGTCTCTGAACAGAATTGCTTGTTACAAAAATGAGCAAACAGAACACATGGTGCTAGTTTTTCGAGGAAATGTTGTCTGTGAAATAAACAATATGATAAAACTTACCATATTCCTTCAACAAAGCATGTCGCCTTCTGGTCATCACTGTTCTTCAGTCTTAATTCAATTCTATTAGTCATATTATTAGCACTTATTATCTCACAGCGCTGCATAGTACTTAAATCTAGATCTTCAATACCATCCTATGACAAAATAAAAAATATGTATGTTATTAATTCATGAATCCCCAAGCGACACCCGGTGGCCGCGCATCTATTGTCTTACTATTGTGTCTCTAATTGACGGTATCTGAAGGGTTAAAATGCTTGTGACTTAATATACCTGGTGAATTCAATTCGTCTGTAAAATGATTCTTTCATTCATATTAGAGTAATATTTATTCTATAGGCAAAACATTGTGTATTATTTTTGTCACTCTTTCATACTCCAACTACTGATTGTATTAGATCTTTGCCACACGGATAGACCAAGTCCTGGAATAAGGACATAGTATACTTTTTTATCCCAGTACTATTATTCATTTGGGTAACCTACTTTGAAAGTTTTATGTGGTTAAAACTGGTGACTAACGCTATTAGCAGGTACATAAAATGAGCCTTGAAATTAGTGCCTAGTTTACAAGGTGATAAGCATCATAAATGAAATAAATGCTTATGTTTGATTTAATACAATTTTCAATAAATTTTTTTTGGGCATGGTCCATTGTAACTAGGTGGATGTCACATAATTTAGAATTTTTGGTTCTAGGACATGATGGCTTCCTCACAATGTTGTTCTGTTTTGAGAGTAGTGGTAATTTATAGTCATACCTCTTCAAAATCATTCACATCCCAGTCATCTTCAAACTCATTACAGATATTGTCACTGTTTAAATCCAGCAATTTTACAGGTGTACAACTTTTGTTAGGAGACATCACTACTTTGACAGTTTTCTCTGGAGTTCTCAATTTATTACCTGGTGAACCAAGGACCTCTGCAAAATACAAATATCAGTTTTTAACCTTTCAAATTATGCATGATATGGATTAGGATTATAGGTAACATTGCTTGAAATGTTGGCTGAATACTAGGTTTATAAGTAGGTTCAAAAAATCTTGCTTATTTTCATTTGGTATAAGGGGATAGGTGTGTAGTCTTTCCCCTTTACCATTCTTGGTTGACTGGTAAAGAATGCCTAAGGCATTAAATCTACCATTATATCTTTGTGTTGCAAGAAGTTTAAATAATAATAGGCACATTTTACCAATCATAGTGGTCTGTTTATATGAAATGAATTTTACATTGAATATGTATATAAATAATCATCCATACCTTGTAGTGGACTCTTCTTAGGTGATGGTCTCTTTAGAGCAATAACTCCAGATTTATCTCCATTATCAAAGACACATGATTCCTTTTTGAAGCCATTAATCTCATTTTGTGATACATGATTTTCTATTTTATATTCAGACTCTGGCAAAGAGAACAGGGGCTTCTCTTTTTCCTTTTTAATTACATTATCATCTATCTGTACATTTCTATTGGTTCCCTCAAAAGCAGTCAGTAGGTTCTTCTTGGGAGAGATTTTAGTACAAAAAATATTCTCTTTGTTTGGTGATTTCTTCTTAGGACTTGTTTTAAGAGGTGAAGAACTGATGCTAAAGTTTTCAGTCTTATTTTTTTTCGGTGTATTAGAAGTCGGGCCATGATTTAAATTGACTATTGTTGCGGATTGTTCTAATTCATCATCATCAATAAAGATTGGGGATGATGCCTTTCTTTTAAAACTCTTTTCAGGACTTTTAGCTGGTATTTGAGTTTTATCGGCTGTCGGCAGCTTCTGACTTGCAGTGTTAGTAGCATTTTTGAAGAAATCAGCTACAGATCTTTGATTCTTCGAAGGACCAGCCTGTTGCAACAAGTTAAAAACTGAGATAAATAAAAAAGAAGATTAAAGATTGCTTACCCGTTTTTGCTGATTCTAAGTATTGTACCTTCTTTAAACTTAAAGTTCTTTTCATATTTTACTCATAATTCACTATAAATCAAAGAAAACGGTCTCATAATAAATATATAATGTAAATAAATACAATCTTGATACAATCCGTCTTCTCCCGCGATATTTTGACATTGACGCAAGACAGCTGTCAAGGCTGTCGATCTGTCATTGGCTAAATTGCCATAAAAAAAAATTGGATTGTTTGTAATGATTTTGGCCTGGATACAAGTGATTTAAGCCTTATCTTTTCTGTAATAGTCTTCGTATTAAGAGTTTTAACTTGTCATAATATATCCGTTAAGTTCTTGTTTCGACTTTAACACAGTGCCACAGGGCATGCGTAGATACTACCTATCATGCATGCATAAGCACAACCACCTGGGTCATGGTATGATAAGCCCCCAGGCCTCCTGCACTTTTCACTGAAAAGTTTTCACGACCTACACAAGGTCCGGGATGTTCACCCGGCAAGATTGCCAAATACTGGTCGCAATAAATTAGTTACAGAACATCGACAGTATATTCGTTACTAGGTGGCAGAAAACGTTTCTAGTAGTGGCATGATTTTATGAACGCAGCTAATAGAAATTATGACCAACATTCAGAAAATATCTATTATCTATCATAAACAAATGTCAGTTTAAATTTTGAGGTTAGGTCTCGTGTCGATTTGTTTTTATACTAAATAATTTAATTCTAGGCCGTTTTAACCAATTTATAACAATGTCAAAAAGACCAGAACACCAAGCGCCACCTGAAGTTGTAAGTTTATTTTTTATAATCAAAATTCTATAGTAAATATTTTTGTTTATCTAAATAATCACCAATGTTTTGTTATTTTCTAGTTCTATAATGAAGACGAAGCCCGAAAGTATACTCAAAAGTAAGTTCTCTCTATTATTAACATCCCACAATAACAAATTCGATGTCAAGACGTCTACATAACATTATAATGTTTTTTTCAGTTCACGTATTATGGATATCCAAGCACAGATGACAGAAAGATGCCTAGAATTACTGTTGCTACCTGAGGATACTCCATGTCTGCTCCTGGACATAGGATGTGGCTCGGGTCTCTCAGGCACAGTGCTGGAGGAAAATGGACACATGTGGATTGGCATGGATATATCACGTTCTATGCTTGGTAAGTTATAATAAGTTTAACAAATTTAAAGCACAAAGCTATAGAATACCTAGACTAGTCATAACTAATTGTATCTACACGAGTTGCCCAAAATATATTTTTTAAGCAGGACAAGGCCATAAATTTAAAATAGTTTCACAATTCTTGCTTTATTATCATGATTTCCAATCAATTTAATAAAACACACATTTCAGATGTAGCTAAAGAAAGAGAAACAGAAGGTGATCTAGTATTATCAGACATGGGTGAAGGAGTGCCATTCAGAGCAGGCTGTTTTGATGGGGCTGTATCAGTGTCCGCTCTGCAGTGGCTGTTTAATGCTGATAAGAAGTCACATCATCCCGTTAAAAGGCTTCATCAGTTCTTTAGTTCCTTGTATGCCTCTTTGGTGAGTCAAACCTTTTTCCTATCCAGTCTTGTCTTTGTTCTTTTAGACTTGGATTGGTGCTATTCCTTTTATCAAAAACATTCATAATTAAGCCATTTGTAATCTTATGAAGTCTGGTTTACATGAATAAAATAAAATTGGTTGAACAAATAATTCTTTGATTTCAGTCCAGATCAGCCAGGGCAGTATTCCAGTTCTACCCTGAAAATGAGAGTCAAATGGACCTTGTCACCACACAGGCCATGAAGGCTGGCTTCTATGGAGGTGTAGTTGTAGACTTTCCCAATTCTGCCAAAGCTAAGAAGTTCTTCTTGGTGCTCATGACTGGAGGATCTGCTCCATTACCTCAAGCATTAGGTAAATTAATTGCTTTTTTATAGTTAGTGATAGACAAACTTGGATGGTAATAATTACATAATTGCTTGAGTCTATGTTGATTGGCAGCAATTAAAGGAGGCTTAAAGCCAGCAATGGCTAACTAGAGGTAGAGATTGAAATATTTTTTTTTCCCAATACAATAGAAACTTAAGAATAGTGCGCCTCACCATCAACAATTGCATCACTGCTTACCATCAGGTGGGATCACAGTCAAGCACTGGATTATAAAAAATAAATATTTTCTCTTTCAGGTACTGATGAGGTTGATAATAACCTCCAAGTTAAGTATGCCAGAAGAGAAGCAACAAGAAATGTCAGAGGCAAACCCCTCAAAAACACAAGGGCGTGGATCATAGAGAAAAAGGAGAGGAGAAGAAAACAAGGAAAAGACACAAAGGCTGACACCAAATACACAGGGAGGAAAAGAAGTGGGCGCTTTTAAAAATAATAATATTCTATAGAAAACAAACTGTATATTAATTTAATAACTAACTAAGCTAAGCAATATTAAAAGTTAATAAGTTTTCATTTTGGTCTATTTTTTTACAACATATTTCCATATGGTGTCCACACCACTCCCTATGGTTTCTACGGGAGTCATATTTGGTAATGGAAATCGGCAAACTACCACTACTGTGTCTTTATTAGTTTCTGTCAACAACTTCTTTTCAAATTCTTGCATCATCTGTTCAACACCAAATATTACTATGTTGTTATAAGGCTTCAGGTCGAACTTCCACAAGTCACGCCGGAAAAATTTGCTGCCTCGGTATTCCGGTTTCAGTAATGCAGCGATTCGAGAATAGTAAACTAACCAGGGATTCAATTCTACTCCGTCTGCTTGAAAACCTAATTTGGCGGCAGTAAACACAATCCTTCCATCGCCCGAACCCACGTCTAATAGTTTTCCACTACGGCCAGCCAACGCTTTGCTAACTCCAAGCAGTTGTTCTGTAGTAGCAGGAACGAAAGGTAAACAAACTTTTCTCAGCGCTGGTAGTACGGTGAATGGGATACAAATAAGACTGACTCCCACAGCTAGACCTCCGGTTACATAAACCAAAATTTTTCCCGTAGAAGATAGTTTGGATGTACTTTCTGTTCCCGAGTTTAGGAGTGATTCTAGCTCCATTTTTGTTTATGAATTATAAAATAACATCGTGTGACAATAAAAACTAGGGTTATTTTTCGTTTGTCGTTTATTATTGACCCCGTACGTGACAAGTGACAGTTCGCGTTCCAAATGATCACAGATTACAGAAATACATAACGTACCAAATGATTTTTATTTCTATTAATTCATGAATCCCCAAGCGACCACCGGTGGCCGCGCATCTATTGTCTTACTATTGTGTCTCTAATTGACGGTATCTGAAGGGTTAAAAACAGCGTTCGGAATTAGTCAAAACAAATAAGCATGTAAATAAAACGAAAATGGTCGAATTTGCCATCGTCCAAATCCTCTGTGAAATGAATGGCGAATTAGCGATTGATGCTTAGTGTTGCCGCACACGGGCCACAGCCATGAACGTCGCCACCAGCTTAAAGTGGCCACATTCTACCTGAGTCCGATGGCTGCTACTTTTTTAACCCATGCGCGCAGTATCATACATAAGGACTCTGACGAAGAAGGTTTAAATGCGTGAATGGCGTGCGGCGGTATTTTATGGCATGTGGCGGCCACCGTCGTCTGTCACCGTTGTCTTGTCGTCTGTGTGCGGCGAATCCATCACGAATCTATATAAAAATCTTGAGACCGACAGGAAAAATGATGGTGCTAGCGTTTTGTGGTTGTTTGTGGCCGGTGGTGGCCCGGGTGTGGCGACTCTTTTGATGTTATTCGGAACGCGGTGAGCGTCTGGCTGGTCCATGTTGTCACTGTCAATTTGCTGTCAGTCAATGCTGTCAACAAATTCTAATACTGGTTGACTGTGAATTTTCTTTTCCTCCGGCACATTAATTCTGCTGAAGAAGTGCTTACTTAATATTAAGTTATACTAGATAAGTAAAAAATATGACTGCCTTCGAAGAGTTCGGTGTCCTCCCCGAGCTGGGGAAGGCCATTGACGAGATGGACTGGAACCTACCAACAGATGTCCAGGCCGAAGCCATCCCGCTGATTTTAGGCGGTGGAGACGTGCTTATGGCTGCTGAAACAGGCAGTGGGAAGACTGGTGCTTTCTGTTTGCCGATCCTGCAGATAGTATGGGAGACTTTGAAAGATATACAGGAAGGGAAGACTAGTAAGATTATACAAACTATCTCGACAGAACTGACGATGTCGTTCTTTGATCGTACGGACGCGTTGGCTGTGACGCCGGACGGGCTGCGGTGCCAGTCCCGCGACCCGAAGGGCTGGCACGGCTGCAGGGGCACTAAAGGTGTACACACCAAAGGGGCTTATTACTTTGAAGCCACTGTCACTGATGAGGGTCTGTGCCGTGTGGGCTGGTCCACGCAGGCGGTAAGTGGAATTTCAAAAAATATTAAAAATATATAATTATTTAGTAATACACAATTGTTAATATTTCAGATCAGATTTATTCTAACATAAGAGATAATTTTTTATTAAAATTGCACCATATTTCAAAATATTATTCATTTCTGAATCATAAATTATTTGAATATCACTAATTAACATAACTTAGTTATAATAATTAGTCCCAAAATATTGTACAAACATACTTATTATGTAGACCTAATTTATAGGCAAAGCTGGACCTTGGTACTGACCGAATGGGTTTTGGATTTGGAGGAACAGGCAAAAAGTCTAATTCAAAGAACTTTGATGACTATGGAGCTCCATATGGAATGCATGATGTCATTGGTATGTCCTTGTTTTAGTATCTTTTTGTAACTTTCTCATAACTTTTTGATAAATTAAGTATTCCTTAATATTTTCACCATTTTTTGCAGGATGCCTACTGAATCTGAATAACGGTGAGATCAGCTACACAAAGAATGGTGAAAAGCTTGGTGTGGCATTTACCCTGTCCCCTGAGAGACGGGCTGACTGCTACTTCCCTGCTGTTGTACTCAAGAATGCTGAAATGAGTTTCAACTTTGGCAAGATGCCATTCAAGGTAAAACTTTATTGTCTTCTTCCTGCCCTTACCCCGTATTACTTGGGATTTGCGTAACACGTTTTTTTCTTCCATTCTGTCCTGTCACATTATTATTATTATATGAACATACCAAGACAAACAATTTCCTTTCAACTCTGGAGCCTAGTCATGCAATAATCCCAATCTTAAATAATGGTTATAAAAACAAGTATGGTAAAACTGCTGAAATATTTAATACCTGCTACAATCAGCTCTTGTCTTATAAATTACAACTTCCTATAAATTTACCTACACACAATCCTACTAATATTATAAATGCGAAAGTTTGTATGTATGGATGTTTGTTACACTTTCACGCAAAAACTACTGAACGGATCTCGATGAAACTTGGTACACGATTAGACCATATTCCAGAATAACACATAGGATACTTTTTATCCTGGGATTATGTATGCGGGTGAAGCCGCGGGCAAAAGCTAGTATTATATATTTTATAGTATATTTATACCTTCTGTTTCCCCAGTACCCACTTCCAGAAGGCTACATAGCCGTTGCCTCAGCGCCTAAGGACTGCATGAAGCAGAATGTGGTGTCTTCAGACAGCATTGTGGAAGCTAAACCAGCTAATAATGCACCAAGGTCTATTATTATTGAGGTGAGTGAGAGAATAAATAAAGGTTATAGTAGTAAACGGATACTATAGTATCCTCTTTCGTTTTTCTTCTTATTGTTAGGCCTCTTCTCATACAGAGTAGGCTGAATATGATTTTTTTTTTGTTGTTGTGTTGTTTTTTTTCTATAATAATTGTTAGACTCGCTTTTCACGAATGTAGTCTCTCTCTCAGAGTTGGAACACGTTTTTTAGACGTAACCTATTCACTCTTGACTTAAAGCCTAGTTGTAGCTATCAGGAAACAGACTCAGGCGGAGAATGACACTCCTTATCTGTTGCTGATGTATGAGTGGGAGGTCCACCATTTACTGGTGGCTCAACACCATATGTTTAATGAGGGCTTGGCGGAATTCAATTGTGCAATTCTGAAGCACAATCTTAGAAAATGATTTATTTTTAAAGCCTATCGATTGTCGCACTGTTGGGCAAAGGCCTCCCCTTTCGCCTTCCAAACTTCTCTGTCTAGGGTGATCTCTAACCAAGTTTGCCCCGCGAACATGATCAAATCGTCACACCACCTGGCGGGCACGCCACTATTATGGCGGTAAGTCCCCTCTTTGAGGCGTGGCTGGAAAGACCTCACGGCGTCTTTACCTACCGCATGACGCAGGTCCTCACCGGACATGGCACGTTCGGGAGGTACGGGCGCCGGGCCCTGGTCGAGGCCATGGTCCGGAGCGAGGAGGAATGGCAGGCGGTCGCCTCCTTCTGCGAAGCAGTAATGCTAGTAAAGGAGGAGGCCGACCACATCACGCTACGGCGCCCTCGCCGCCGCCGCCGGGATTCCGATCCCGATTTCCGGCCACCGTAGACGCGGGCTCGCAGACGGCGAGCCATGAGTAGCTCGCTGTCCGATCGTCCAGTAATGGACCGAGTCCAAGACGTCGACGGCGCGCACTGTTCCCGGGCGCCTCAAGGAGTTGTCAGCAGCAGGAGGGGCCCAGCTGGGTCAAAGCCTACTGGGGACAGGGTTTTCCGAAAGGAAGCCCGGTATGAAAGCTAGAAGGAACGGGACGGGGTCCACCCAAGAGCGGGTTTTGTCATAAGATGATTTGCCCCATCGCAAAAAAATTAATAAAAATATATGTAAACAATACAAAATCGTAGTATTGTAACTCGAAACATAATTTAAGTATTTTTTAAAATGAAGTGCGAGTCTTGAACATTCTCGGCCTAGGAATACAACTCAAATACTCCATAACCTTTAGCTAATGACAAGTAAACTTTTCTCTGTGCACAGCCCTCAAGAGAGTTGGCAGAACAAACTTGCAACCAGATCACAAAGTTCAAGAAGTACTTGGAGAACCCAAAGATTCGGGAGCTCTTGGTAGTAGGAGGCATTAATGTTAAGGATCAGATTAATGCGCTCAATGCTGGCATAGACATAGTTGTGGGCACCCCTGGCCGGTTGGAGGACCTTATACAAGGAGGTAAGTTTGAAGAAATTCTATAAAAACTAGGGTGGTTTTCTTCGGCGAGCAAGTCCAAGGCATGGTAAAGAGGAAAAGGACATGGGAAGCAGTAATGCGAGTGAAGGAATTGGCGGAAAGCGTGAGGGAGAAGCAATCCTTACGCCTCATATGTCGCCCCGAGCATCTGTAGTCGCAGGGTGTTTCCTAGCCACCATTGGCCAGGACTGGCGAACGGCGAACAATGGGTAGCGATGGGTCGCCGTCCGTTTAGGATCAATCTCGGATCGACGGTCACATGAGTGTCTCAGAGCTGTAAAAGCCTGACACTCCTTCTCGCTCTATACTGAGCGGGAGGAGTTTGATGATACCCAAACATCCAAAAAAAAATGAGACTGGAAGTGGAGGGTAGCCGAGTGGTAACGGCCCCGATTTACGAGTGGTAGGTGCGGGTTCCAACCAAGCCAGGCGCATTACTTTGTGTAATTTATTTCATCACAACAGCTCTCAAAACGGTGATAGAAAACATCGTGAGGAAACCGGCATGTCCTAGAACCAAAAAATTCGAAGATATGTTACATCCACCAACCCGCACTGGGCCCGCGTGGTGGATTACGGCCCATTCCCTCTCCCAGAGAGGAGGCCTGAGTCCCAACAGTGGGAATATTATAAGGCTGACTATGCTATGTTCCGTCCTATCCAGGTTACCTCGCCCTCACCCACTGTCGTTTCTTCGTGCTGGACGAGGCAGATGGGCTGCTCAAGGCGGGCTACGGGGAGCTGATCGAGCGCCTCCACCGACAGATCCCCAAGATCACGTCGGATGGACGCCGGCTGCAAATGGTGGTCTGCTCCGCCACGCTACATGCTTTCGAAGTTAAGAAGATGGCGGTAATACTTTAGCCTTTCTACTCGTATTATAACGATAAATTACGTGTTTAAAAAATTATGTAAAAAATTATGTACGTGTCCTAACCAAAAAAGCATTTTACAAGGTTAAAGACTATGTCGAAGACACGCTTGTTTGGCAATGACTACCTCAGCACATGTGGCTCCCTGGTAAATCATCAATATTGTATCTATTAACTGCTCCACCTTTGTTTTAATATACATATATTTATTTTTCCTTTAACGAATTGCTTTTGCAATATTTTTTATTTTTATTATTTAGACTTCAACTGCATTCAATTTGTTAGTAATTTATTTTGTTAACAGTTGTAATTATTTAAATTTTTCCTGCTTTTTTATATAGCCTCTTTTTGGAATGTGAATGTGAGAACACTGTATAATCCACAAACACTTAGATAACTTTCTATTACAACTTACTTTTTTTTTTATTATGATTCATTTTGTACTTTTGTGTACAGTGTTGACTGGTCTACACTGTTCTTACATAAATCAATCAATATTGTAATAAACACATTTTTTAAAAGAGTAACCATGGAGTTTCTTGCCGGTTCTTCTCCATAGGAAACGACCAATTTGGAACCGTGCACTAGCTTCTGACGTTTTATAAGTGCCCTTGTAGGCCTATATGAAATAAAATATTTTGACTTTGACTTTGACGTATGTTTTGTTGAAAAATTCATTATTGGATTTTTTTACCAAAAAAACTATTATGATCTTAAAGAAATACTAACATATCATTCGGTGGTTTCAAAAACCAGACAAGTGCGAGTCGAACTCGCGCACGAAGTGTTCCGTACCGTCCGTAGAAAAAAAAACGACAAAAAAATCTCGTTTGTTTTATGAGAGCCCCACTTAAATATTTATTTCATTCTGTTTTTAGTATTTGTTGTTATAGCGCCAACAGAAATACATGTTTTCTTTTTTATTAGGTCTGATAGGCTCGCGTTTGACCACCCTCTGTTTGTCTGCTGTTTGATCTGTGAAAATTTCAATTGTCTAGCTATTATGGCTCATGAGATACAGCCTGGTGACAGACGGATGGAGAACGGAGTCTTAGTAATAGGATCCCGTTTTACTGTATGGATACGGAACCTTAAAAACGATGTGATTGAGCTATTCCTTCTTTTAATTACCGATACTGTAAATAGTATGAGGTTTTGATACGATTACCAAGTACTTGCAGAGGAGGAAGACTGAAATATTTAACAACTTCGTTTTTTTCAGGAAAAATTGATGCACTTCCCGACTTGGGTGGACTTGAAAGGCGAGGACTCGGTGCCGGAGACAGTGCATCACGTGGTCGTCAACGTAGACCCGCAGAAGGACCGCCTTTGGGAGACTCTGCGCAAGTAAGCTAACTCATACCATCATAATACATACCCTTATTGCTAAAACCGACTATATGCTCAAATTGAGTATTATATTAAACTATCGATTATTATCTATACCTACATTATTTTACAAGAGGACAAGCGATTGTCTGCAAATAAGAAGAACGACCCATATTTCAAATATTGTTGAGAGGAAGAGTAGGACTGAAAGAGCGAACATCTCGCTACCTCTTTTGTACGCGCGTAACCTAATAGCAGTGACGTCACATTTCAGTTTTTGCATCCTCTTTCTAGTTTCCCATTCCACCAGATTTGAAAGGTTTTCTAACTTTATTTTACACCAATTTAAAAAATACATTCGGTGTTAGATTTTTTAACAAATGAAAAAAAAAGCCTGAAATAGTTTCTCCCGCTCTTTGAGGAGCGAGAGGGAGTGTCAGGCTTTAACTGAGTAAAACCCATCTGTGTTCCTTCAGTCGCCCTTTCGCGTTCCATGGCCATTATAACTGTCATACATTCCGGCAGCGAATACACTGAACCGTAACATACCATTTTGTGCTCGGTGATAAAAAGTGACTACAGATGGGTCAGGGACGTGCGAGCAATACAAGCCAAAAAGCCCGGCTTGCCTACCACTACCACACACCTAAATCATAGATCACGGCTAATCAATTAAATAAAACAAAAATCTAAACTTTAAACTTCGCGCGCCTACGCGGTTACGCTCAGTTGCCACTTAGTGCGAAATTCAAAAATTCATTAATAAGATACGATACTATAAGCGAGGTTGCCAATCTGACCGCAATCTCTCCGATCTCACTCTAACACTTAACAAAAGAAAGAGATGAAGACTAATGTATTCCTGTCTCTTTCTACCACAAATGCTTCATATGAGGCTTGCTTTTCTGTCTCTCTTTTTGCTATAAAAACATCAAATTTTGTGTCTGTGTGGGTAAAATATGAGAGATTCATCGAACATTTTTGTATTAAAATAAAGCTGGGCTTTGGAAAAGTTATGAATGAATATTACGAGAGACCTCCATTTTTACGCATGGAGGCGCCCTCTATGACGCTTAAAGTACGAACTACGAACTACAAAATTCAAATTAGTTTAAATTTGCTGTGATCGGTTAACAACACGTAATAGTTTTGATGGTTATTTTTTTGTTTTCTGTCATTTAACTTTGTTGTGTGTAGCGTATTATGTGCGGAATCGATATTGTTTAGGTAGAGTTTGAGTTTTAGAGATAAATATAATCTTGTAACTTTACTAATTAGAATATTTCTCTGAAAAGTAAATCACATAATAGGCAGTTATTTTTTCTCAAACGATAACAATGCTTGGAATACATCAGGTATGACTCAAATAACTTCGCTGGTGCCATGAAAATGTATCAGAATTCTCAATAGCTGTTGAATGCTATTTCATTTATTCTGTTTTGGTAAACCGAAAATAGAAACTTGATTCTCTTTTTCGAAAGTTAAGAGTTATGTGTGTGATAAAGAAGAACTAAAAGCTAGCTGTTTAAATTGTGAGTATTTTCCAATAATATTACATTTCGTAAACAATTTTATTTAATGATAAATTTTATTAAATACTACGGACGGATTAATACAATCTTTTGTGCGCCATCTAGTGGATTTTTCTGAAGTCAACTAGAATGTTATGAGCTAGTTGCCAACAATATCAATAGGTGGCTCTTTCGTTTTTTTAAGTACCAATATATATTTTTTTAAAAATGTACCTATTAAAATCAGCATTATACCGCCAATTTTTTCGGGATATTAGGTGTGGTGTGGGTAGGTAGATGAGTTAAGATTCCTTGGCTTGCCCCCTCTAAAGGCACCTGGCACGCCACTGAGATGGGTCAACGACATTCTGACGTTCTAATGAATTTGTGTTAAACCTCAACACAAATTCGACCGTCCACTCGCGACTGCGAATTATGCAACACTAGCTTTTGCACGCATACATAAAATATGTGTATATTCCTGTGCCACTTAGGAATAAAGCAGCTTTCTATGGGTGAAAAATTTTAGCAGTTGGACCAGTACTTTCAGAGACTACCTCCTACAAACAAAAAAACAAACTTTACCTCTTAATAATATTAAGATAATATGCGACACACCACTATATTGTACTTCTCACACTTTACCAGGCACGTCCAGACAGACGGTGTTCACTCAAAGGACAACATTCGCAGCGGCAACACAACTCCGGAAACCTTATCGGAAGCCGTCAAGATACTCAAGGGAGAGTACTGCGTGCGCGCCATCAAGGAACATAAGATGGACAGGTGAAATGATATCATAGTCTTCCTACCCTTGTCTCGTTTTATTTGGGGTCGGCGCAACACGTTTTTTTTATTCTGTCCTGTCACTCGTTACGATATCACAACTCCCTTTTCTTTCATATCACTTCTTATACAATCCATCCTCTCCATCAATTTCCATGTAAACCCATAACTCTTTTAGCAACATGCGTTTCATCCCTCTTCACATGACCATACCAAGACAAATGGTTTCCTTTCAACTTTTCAGTCACTGGCACCACTTTCAAATTTCACAGGTGAAATGATAACTAGTTTTATTTTACGAGGTCGTGGCTAAATAATATCGGTCCATTCATGAATGGATGAGTTTAAACTGCGCACACGTGTGCCACACACGCCGATCTAGGCGCGTCAGTCTCCATACATTTTATATGGAAACTAGACTTGATCCACGCCTCGCGACGTCGTTCTTCGTACAAATTAGACAGTATTATTAATTGGTTCGCGCTTAACCACTATCACACCTAATGGAAAGCGACGATGTGGTCGACGATGAAGCATTCTTGGTTAGGAATAACCTATTCGCTCTCGACGTAAAGACCCCCAGGTTGTAGTTATCAGGAAACAGACTTCGCCAGGGAATTCCATTCAGCTATACACACAATGAAAGTGCTCCCAAAATGTTTTGTGAATATGGGTGGGATGTCCACCATGTACATGTGGCGCATCGCCAGACGTGTCGAATAGGCTTGGCGGAACTAGACCACGCGATTCCAAGATACACTCCAGACAATGCAATCGGTAGAAAACTGACAAGCTAACAACTCGGCGTTGATGCTCATGTTTCCTCCGTGCCTCGGAAAGCACGCTTAGCCATTAATCCCAACTGTGGTTTGAAGACCTTTTTCAGTTTTTACGAGTAGTCAGACAGAAATCAGGTTAGATACCAATATTGTTAAGGAGTATCGTGCTACCTAGTTTTATTGTGGAGGTCACATAGGCCGTCGCTCCATGTATAACAGTTAGATTAGAAGCCGACCCCGGATAGATAGATATATTCTTTATTGTACACCAAAAATAAAAATGACACGAGGAAGTTAAATTAATAGGTAAATGGGCGGTACAGTGACGCCATAGTTGGGAAAAACGCTAGGCAGATTGAGTTACCCCAATGTCTATTTATAATTTGATTAAATTGATCATTTGTGACATAGGTGTTTTATACATGTTATACGATGTCTTTTTTATTTTGAACATATTTTTTATTATTTCGTCTCGAGATATACTTGTATACTGTCTTTACGAACCATAAAAAATAGTGCATTGGATGCAACAATTGTGAGAAGTGGCTTATTGTTGGTCTAGTGGTTAGTGGCCCTGACTGCTATGCTGGAAGTTGTGGATTCGATACCCTACTAAGATAAATTTTTGTGTGATGAGCGCGATCATTTGTTCTGTGTCTAGGTGTATTGTTAAATATTATATTCTTCTGAGTTGGTACACTCTTGCCAGAGTGGTCATCACTGTGAATCACGATGAGTGATCAGCTTTGTCGTGCGGCGCCATTCATCGCGGACTGCAGCTTTTCGGATACATTCATAAACCGAGCACTTAGTTGCGGCCTTGATCTGTTCTGACCTATGTCCATCTCATTGGTGATCTACACGTGGCCTGGTGTGCTCAACTTTACCCTGCACTACGAGACGCTATATTATATATATATATTATTATTTATTAATTTCTATGCACACACTGACTATGCCTACTGTAAAAGATGTGCTCAATTCTTGCTCACCACACCATAACATCTTCACCATTCTCACCAGAGCCATAATCTTCTGCCGCACAAAGCTGGACTGTGACAACATGGAGCGTTACCTCAAGTCGTACGGCAGCGACTTTACCTGCGTCTGCCTGCACGGCGACCGCAAGCCGGCGGAACGGAAGGCGAACTTGGAAAAGTTCAAGACTAGCCAGGTCAAGTTCCTCATCTGTACCGATGTCGCTGCCAGGGGTATTGATATTTCTGGACTGCCTTTCAGTAAGTGATTTCTATAACATCTTTAGTGATAGATATAAATTACGGGGTTGGAATTCTTGGTCTTTAAATTCCTTGAAATTAAAAAACACAGCACATTCCAATCCTAGTTTCTAATTTGTGATATACTAGCTTCTGCTGGCGAATCTCCCGAAAGGAAAAATATTAATATCCCAAGAGAATAGTTATACTCTAATTCAGCACATGGTCTACAATGTGTCATCCTAATTTGTCCACCTGTATGAGCTTCAAGGAGTAACAAATATACACACATAAATATCAACTTTTGTCTTTATTAGTGTGATTAACTAATATCAACTTTACGTACGTGCAGATTAAGTTGATTTCTGATTGACTATTGAAAATATTAATTGTAATATTTTTTGGAGTATAAGGCCAAAAATACCTACTTATTATTGAGTGTTTCAACGATGGGTGCCATCCAGTAGATTACTGGTAATAACCAGTGCCACTCTATTGCCGTGAATTACTGCAATAGTCGCACAAAATCTCAAAAAAAACGCGGCTTTAATTTGTTGGATTTTGTCAGTGATCAACGTGACGCTTCCGGACGAGAAGTCGAACTACGTGCATCGCATCGGTCGTGTTGGTCGTGCTGAACGCATGGGACTCGCCATCAGTCTCGTCTCCACAGTACCGGAAAAGGTAAATTTTCAAATCAAGCAGAGTGGGAGTTGCATTTTGCAAATGTATGTTTTTTGTCGTATTTATAATCACTACATAGTATAAAACAAAGGCGCTTTTTCTGTCCCTATATTGTGCGCTTAAATCTTTAAAAGTACGCAACGGATTTTGATGCGTTTCTTTTTTAATAGATAGAGTGATTCAAGAGGAAGGTTTATATGTATAATATTGTACCCGAGCGAAGCCGGGGCGTGTCGCTGGTATAATATATTCCACATCTATCACACAACGCCGTCTAGTCCCAAGCTAAGCAGAGCTTGTTTTATGAATACTAGACAACTCATATATTTCTAAATACATAAATTTTATAGATAAACTAGCTTTTGCCCACGGCTTCACCAAAGTATTCTATGTGTTATTCTGGGATATGGTCTACCCGTGTACTAAGTTTCATCTAGATCCGTTCAGTAGTTTTTGCGTGAAAGAGTAACAAACATCCATACATCCATCCATACAAACTTTCGCATTTATAATATTAGTAGGATTACACCGACACAGAACAAATGTTCATGCTCATCACACAAACATTTGTCCTGGGTGGGAATCGACCCCACTACCTCCGGTATAGCAGTCAAGGCCACTAACCAGTAGACCAACAGGCCAGTCATTTTTATTTGTCGTTTGCTCCCAGGTGTGGTACCACGGCGAGTGGTGCTCGTCGCGCGGGCGCAACTGTTGGAACACCAATCTCACGGACGACCATCCTAGAGGATGCTGCATGTGGTACAACGAGCCACAGGTATTGTATTCATCGCCTAAGACATCACAGATCAAAATAAGGAGAGTAAATGATGACTTAACGAAGCAATCTCAGCGAACCTCTTCTTTTTTGAAGTTTGTTAAAAATCAGATATGTTGATGTAAAGACAGGTTGATTCACAACCGGACCTTGGTACAGGCCATGGTCCGAAGCGAAAAGTGGCAGGCGGTCGTCTCCTTCTGCGATGCAGTAATGCTAGAGCAAAGGATGAGGCCGCACATGCACGCGTGAGGGAACGGCGTTCACGCCCCAGCCGGGATTTCGATTTCCGGCCACCGTGGGTGCGTCCGACCGTGTCCGAACCGTCCGGTAAGAGCCCAAGTCGTCGACGGCGCGTACTGTTCAACGCGCGCCTCAAGACGATGTTAACAAACCGTAGGGTAGGGGCCCAGCAGGGTCGAAGCCTACTGGGGCCATGGGTTCGCTTTTGAAAGGAAAACCCAGCCCTGGAATAAAAGGCAATGAAGGAACTCGGAGTGGGTTTTCAGTCAGTAAAAGTCTGATACGAAAAGTCGGATGATGTCATTTGATGATTTCCCATCTAAAAAAAGGGAGATTCTTAAATACTGGTCCAATTTGAAAACCAAATTCAAAAACACTATTTCTGACGTAGCATAAGCCCTGACGACTTGTGAGCTTCAACATACCGTTCTCCTCTTTTGTAGTATCTGGCCGACATCGAAGACCACCTGACCATCACGATCCAGCAGGTCGGCAGCGATATAGTGGTGCCCGCCAACGAGTTTGACGGCAAGGTTGTGTACGGACAGAAGAAGCTGCAGACTGGTTCTGGATATCAGGTACGATTCCTCGGGTCGTTTGTGTAAAGTTAGAACCACAGTGCTCACACGTGTGCCACACACGCCGATCTAGGCGCAATTGTACCCATATATGGAAACTAGACTTACTGCTAGTTACACTAGATCCACGTCACGCGACGTCGTTCTACGTACAAATCAGGTGTGGTCCACGTGTGCGTCGATCTAATGTAGTTCTATTTTAATAGCCCTCCCGACCGATTTTCTCTCATTATCTGAGGGGACGCGAATCCCAACCGGATTGGGCATTATAAGCCTCAGTCGGGTAGGTGTAGTACTTTGACTTGCTTTCCGAGGCACGAAACCATCACACCACCAACCTCCTATCCTCCTCCTGTTGACTTTTATTTTTAAAATCTTCATGCAACACAAAAGTACAAAGGCGAAAGTAATGTCTTAAGGTGAGTATAAACTACAACATTTACTTGTAACAGAACAACGAGCCGCTCTATGATATATTCTAGTGTATCATCCTTTTACGAACGAAACGTCGAGCACGCTCGCCTCTTTGTTACGAACCAACGAACATATTGGTGTAACATTTCGTCGAGCGTATTGGTGTAACATTTCGTCGAGCCTCGAGTGCAGGCGATGCGTGGAAGCGGGGTGACATTTAAAAAAAAATGAACGCACGGTACAACGAAATGTTGGTAAATGCACACTCGCTGTGGGCATTTACCTGTAACATAATGTCGAGCATTCGCAGGAACGTTACATTACATGGAAATGCTTAGGAAACTGAGCTTTTGCCTGTATTTCTGTGTAATGTACCATTCGTATGAATGTTACATTACACAGAAATGCTCCAGAAAATGTTGTAGTCTATACCTTTAGGTATTCTCTGCCAGTCAACCGGTCTAGTCTACAGTTTTCCGTGGGCAGATGGCCAGTTAATGCCAAAAATAACATTTTTTTTTTTTTAATCTCATTTTATTTGCGGGGTTTTTTCTATACAGAACATGTCACCCCGATGATTTAATACAAATATTTTAAATACATGTTTATTAGTCTACCCGCAACCTTATACCACTAATAATAATACGATAAAGTATTCTTGCCTCATCTGCTAAAGGTGAGGCCAGAATACTATTATAGAAGCCCACATTAAAACTGTTGGCAAAAGCTTCACGTCTTTGGACCCCAACACGAACACACTCCGACAGGATATGATGCACATCTTCTATAGTGCCACAGACAACACAATTGGGAGAATCGACTTTGCGCATCATAAATCCAAAGCTGTTGAGTGGTATGTGGCCGGATCGGAGTCTCAAAGCCGTCACAACCTCCTGTCTATTTAATTTCCCATCGCTGAACCAAAGCATCCGTGGAAGAGATGGCTGAATCGTCTTGTACCAAATGCCTTTCGTTAGAGATCTTTTATCAAAATACTCTGACCACGATTCGATACATCTGTCTCTAACCAAAGGTAAAAGCTCAGTGTACCAAGGATAACACGGATAAATTTCCCCATCTGACCCAGCTTCATTTGCCAAACGATCAACCACCTCGTTACCTTCTAGTCCAACATGGGAGGGGACCCATTGTAATACAACAGTTCTATGCTTGGCAATCAAATCCGTAATGGTTCTTAATATAGAATAAGCCAGTGGAAGCCCCCTAACAGGTGAAGTACTCGTACATCTCATCAGGTGGAGAAGAGCACTTTTCGAATCAGTAAGGATGACGAAACGGTCACCGTCTAATGACTCGATGTAGGCCAAAGCTTCAGCGATAGCAATTAGCTCTAAGTGCATTATTGACACTTTTGATAAAATTTGGAATTTGAAATGGGCACCTAGTTGTGAATCGAAAAAGGCAGCGCCACTGAAATTTTCACGTCTAGAACCGTCCGTGTACACACAGCAAAAATCGGAATATAATGCATTTAGAGACTTGCAACATAATGATCTTAAATTATGGACATTATAACAATGTTTTGGTTTATCTACCGAATCTAAATTGGGTTTTACAATACCTGATAAGTCCATATTGCTGACCCAAGTAGTCATGGAGAACATGTCTATTTGCTTGCTACAGTACATTTGTTCCTGTTTAAGAACACCGTGAGACAAAACTAACAGAGGCTTTTTCTTTTTTCTCCAATAAGCGTTATTACAACAAAGACCGTGTAGTTTATCTAGTATGCCAATTATAGGAAAATCAAAGCATTTGGATTTTAAGTAAAATTTATCAGCTAAGTATCGGCGGCGAATAAAAAGAGGGGGCACTAATAGTTCGGATTCCATCACATGTATCGGGGTGCTTTTGATAAATCCACCTACTAAACGCAAACAAATGTTTTGTAATCTATCCAATTTAGTTAAATGTGTGTCGGCGCTATTGTCTATTAAAAAGCTACCAAAGTCTATACGACTACGAATAAGGGAGATATATAGCCGTCTTAGATGGTTGGGGTGAATACCCCACCCAGGTCCCACCAAAACCTTAAAAACATTAATTAATTTAAGTACTCGTTCCCGAACTTCATTAATATGTTTCTTCCATCGAAGACCTCTGTCCAGCCACATACCTAAATACTTGACATGGTCAACTAATTCTAACATCGTATCGTTTAAACGCACTTCTATAACTGGTTTCCGGTAACCTCTACTAAAAAAACAGATTTTACTTTTAGCGGGAGAAATATCCAAACCGACAAACGTTAACATGTTGTTGATTAAATCAAGACTAGACTGGATTTTGGTTTGCCCTTCACTAACCGAAGAACACTGTACATATATAGCGAAGTCATCCGCGTACTGGCATATGCAAATGTCGTTCTGCAGACGTTTACAAATCTCTGACGTTATTATATTAAATAACAGTGGAGATATCGGGTCACCCTGTGCCAATCCACATCCAGAATGTCTACTAATAAAATTATTGCCAGATTTTATTTTGAGTACTCTTCTATGAAGAAAATTCCACAAATATTTACATATGAGTGAACCTACTTTGAGGTTATCTAAAACATTGATCAAAACAGTATTATTTACGTTATTGTACGCATTATTTATATCTACAAAACAACCGATAGTCGAAGAACCCTCGGAAAAACTAGTTTGTATTGTGGAGATTAAGCAACTCAGACCATCCAGACACGACCTACTTCTACGGAAGCCAACTGTGTTCACAGAGAATGTGTTGCCTCTCTCCAGAAACCATTCCAGTCTTCGAAGTAAAATATAATGGAAAATTTTGCATATGCATGATAAGAAGGATATAGGTCGAAGTGAAGAGGCATTACTAGGGTCACGACCAGGTTTTGGAATAGGGACGATACATATGTCGCGCCACTGAGAAGGTACAAAACTGCGCTTAAAAAAGTTATTAAATAATGTTAGTAATACAGATTTACCTTCATTGGGTAAATTCTTAATCATAGAATAAGATATATCATCGCATCCAGGCGATGTATCCTTAGACTTGATACATTTATCCAGCTCCTGTATGGAGAACTCACATTCTAGTATAGGGTTATTGTGGTGAACCATAGGGGTCGAAGGGGAGACATAATCCGGTGTTAAAGAATTTAACAGATTTGTGGCACTTTGAATGTCAACATAATGTTTAGGCGAGCGATAACCTTTCAACCATCTCATTTTACGCCACATGTCACTAGACGTTGTTTCATGATCTACAGAGGAACAAAAATTTTGCCAATTCACTCCTTTAGCTTTACGAATTAAACGTTGTGATTCACTTATCTGAATTTTAAGATTATTTAAGTTTTGGGGCGAGGGATTTCGCCTAAATTTAGATAGTGCGAGCCTACGTTGAGCCACAGCATGTGACAGCTCTGCAGTCCAGTACGGCTTTGGGGTGAAATTTGAAGAAGGGTTTTGTTTAAATTTTATCATCGGGATGAATTTGTTTGCTGCTTCATTCAAAATATCTAAAAATAGATCGTAAGCTTTTTGGAGGTCATTCGGTAAATGCAAATTAAAAAATTTTTCTGCAAGATGTTTTTTAAATGAAGTCCAATCTGCTTTTTCAAAATTTCTTTTAATAACAGGAGGGATGTATGAAGTACATAATGTTGACAGTTTAATAATTAAGTGATCGCTGCCCAGGTTTTCATTTAAAACGGTCCAATTAAAATTTAAAGCAATATCTGTGGAAACCAAAGATATATCCGGAGATGACTGTTGTAAATTATTGTCAACTAAGCGAACTCGCGTGTGCGTCCCATCGTTCAAAGAAATAAAGTTACTGTCTAAAAGGGAGTCGCGGATAAGCCTGCCTCTGAGATCAGTTTTATAAGACCAACTAACGTCATGGGCATTAAAATCACCAAGAATTAAAGTTTTGGAAGGCCATAAAGATAACAAACTATCCCAATCCTGTTGAGTGATTACGATTCTAGATGGACAATAGACAGAAACAATATTTTCAAACGAATCGCAGTTAAACAATCGCACGCACACTACCTCAATGCCGTTATTATTTAACTGAACGCGCCGCAGCTGCGCTTTAATAGATTTGTGTACTATGATAGCTACACCGCCGTATGAGTCATCCCGGTCCGCACGATAAACAACATAATCACTAACTTTAAAATTACTTTCTGATTCTAGCCAAGTCTCACTTAAGGCAGCAATATGTACTTTTTCTTGGCATAAAAGTTGTTGAAACGATGCTAACTTGGGTCTGATACTTTGGGCATTCCACTGCAAGACATTTAATTTAATTGGTTTATTAGCCATCACACCTAATAAAAAAGTTAAACAATGTTTTCATCCACGGCCACTCGGAAAGTAAACTCACTGACGTTAAGGTTAACCATTCTAAGCACAATTGGAAGACACATCTTATCTTAAAAATTAAGTTAGTCTTCTTGAGGTAGATAACTTCTTTTATTCTAGACCACAGCTCCTTAAAAGATGGACGTTCATCCGCGGTATCCTCTCCATCACTGGGTACTTGGTTATATTCAGGCGTATCTGAGTTCCAAAACATCCAGTCATCCTTGGGTGTTTTTTTTTTTTGCTTTCGGAGACTGTACTAATTTTGGTTTTGGAATTTCACCATCCTTTCTAACCGTGATAGGAGTCTGTTCGTTATGAACTGTGGCCGTAGTCCGGATTATTTCAGCATAACTGGAACGATGAGAGGCTTCTGGATCCGGTTTCCTAGAATGTGTAGGCTCGTCTAAAAAATGAGGTATCTCTGAGAACCGGTTTTCTGAGGCTACTGAGGCTTGAAAAGCAACACCCAATTCGGTGGAAACTTGGTTTTCGGGTAATACGTAACATTCTAGGGCTTTCCTGTATGTACATCCAAACTCAGCCATAATCTCCCTCAACCTCCTTTCCTTCTTATAAACCGGACAAGACTTGCTCAGAGATATGTGATTCCCTTTACAGTTGACACATGAAAACGATAAAGTCTCGCAATTTTCATGCCGGCCACCACACTTCGGACAAACCACGCTCTTCGAGGGGCACATTTTCCGATTGTGGCCTAACCTCCAACATTGGGAACATTGTGACACTTGGTGTACATATGGTAAAACTTTGATGCTTATGTCACATACGCGGACCGACGCAGGCAAATGATCACCGTCAAAACAAAGTCTAAGGGTTTCGCTGGGGCACCAACCTCCTTTATCTGTCACGACGGTCTAGCCTCTTGAAAGATAAAAGCTTTGCAGGAGCTGGACATGAGAGGTTTTTGAGGATCTCGTCATCCGTAAAGTCTAGGTCTACATCCTTGATAAGGCCATAACAGACAGACAATTGCATAGCCCTCTGAAACCTCCATCCCTTTTCTATTAGTTTCTCGCATGTTAATAAGTTCTGAGCAGCCGATTCGCAGTCAAATTCAAAGCGTATTTTGAAAGGACTTAAATATTTAATATGGCGAATTTTAGTAATATTATTTTCTTTTAAAATTCGAGCCATTGCGAATTGTTTCGGCAATCGTTCCTTAGAGGAAGCATAGACTTCGAACTTATCATCTATTACCGACTGTTTACTGCCGAGACACACCTTCTTTGTACTCCCTTTAACTTTTGTCCAACCCTCTTCTTCTTCAGCACTATCCTCTCTTACCCTCTTTTCTGGTCTTGACTGTATCTCTGTCTGAAGAATCGTTCAATAGGCTCTGCACGTCATTCATACATAAAGGAGTCTGACAGCGCGAGGAAGCGCTAACTTTATCAGTCATCTCATGCGGCTCGATCGCGTAAGGCACACGGAGCCGGGCGGTCCGGCGCACACCTGCAGCGCGTGCGCAGTATTTAGCGCAGTGGGGATAAAAAGTAACTCCGCGACAATAAAAACGACCAGCCCGCACGAGTGCCGGTACGGGAATTAAAAAAATAACATTATTTACCATCATTTGCAGGATCACGTGACCCAGATGGCGCCAGTGGTAAAGTCTCTCCAGGAACTTGAGTCGCAAGCGCAACTCTACTATCTCAAGATGCACCATAATGTAGCCGTCGCTTAATCCACTCAGTATGCTGTAGTTTATTTTAAATGAAAATCATTATTTATCTCATAGACTGATAACTTCTAATATATGTTTGTCTAATTATGAAAGATTGATGTTGCCTACAGAAACGATATGGCAAGGCATTTATAATAAGGTTAATTATTAGCGTTTTTATCAGTGTAATAAATAATTAAAACAATTCACAAGTTCATTTTTTTATATTTCACCCAATTCTCAATCACTACTGATTATTATTAGGGCAGTGTGGCGGCCCGCATTTTAAAATAAATTATTAAGTCTCATAACACCGCTACTTAGGAAAATAGCCGTTAGCAATACTGTTATAATAATCATAGTTCCAATCCTTTGCAATCCCATCGCTTCATATTTCACAAGGAATATAAAATGTGTACTTCAAAAACTGTTTTGGGTAATTAACGACAGATGTATAAAAATATATTCTTTGTATTCAAAAACTTCATTCGGAGTATATGATGACATCATTGTGTAATATGAAGAGAATAAAATTTTACATGAAATTTAAATTGACGTTCCATTGCACAACAGCTTTGAAAACGAATTTATTACTTCTTGCGAAAACGCACCTTACGGCAAAGTTAGCACTTTAGAACATAATTACGTATAAAGCACATTTTGCAAGATAACATCTATACTATGTAGACAGCAGTTACACAAGCAGTGGAGATGTCTAACGATAACTTCCATTGATTTACAATTATTTTCAATTATTATAAATAATCGCTTATCAACCTAAGAATTATAAGTTATTTATCAACAATATAAGAGCTAAACAAACATTAATATGCCATATCGCGAGCATTAGTCCACAACACTTTTTGTAGTTCTAGATATAATTTATTCACATAATAAGATGCACATTTGTAGCTCAGAAAACAACGCGCGTATCTGGGCTGCAAGTCACTTGTTGGATCCTATTAAACGCGAGGCGACGTGGAGATGATTTTGACCATTACGGGAGGTAATGGCCGAAGACGCGTGTGGAAAAGTTAGAGGGAGGCCTACGCCGAGGAGTGGGGCATAATGGGCTAATTAGATTAGATCTGTATCAGATCACAAACCGGAATAATCAATTTTAACTTATCCCAGCACACATGTAGTGAGGAGGTAGATATTATTGCGCTTTCAATATCAGTTTGATATATATTTAGAATTCATAATAATATGAGTTAGCTACGCTTCAAATAATCGAAAGTAACACTATAAAATTCTGAATTTAACTACAATCGCTGAAACATTTGATTTCGGCCCAAACAATGTTGGATTCTAATAAAAATAATAATCTAAAATCAGCTGTAATCTAGTTTAAACAACAGGATCTTTTAACATATGGTGCAAACAGCGTATATTTACAAGTTCCATGTACAAAAATCAGCTAATATCAATCTAAACTTTTATTTAGCTAAGATGACAGCTTTCCGCATATCACAAGTGTTGTCTTCGTAACATGAAAAATACAAAAATCTGTAGTGCTAACCGATAAAAATCTCGGCGCAAATCATTTAATGAAACAAAATACATTCAAATTTAAATATATTAATCTATTCAATTAATGTAATGATTTATTTAACCTAGTATTTGTAAAGAAGTTTGATTAGGGAGGTATGCAACTAACGAGTTTTTCATATGTATCACTAATTTCACAGTAGATATGGTAGGCACAAGATAAATTTGAAATAAACTACATTGACCTTTTCCTAATATGTACATATCTCTGTGTAACCGAAAAACAAACAGAGCTGTTTTTCATTACTAGAAAATGTAAAGGATCACAATAGATGTCGATTCAAGACAGCTTTGTCTTAAGAATGTCAATAACCGCTATGGCATATTTATCGGACTCTTACTACAGTATTAAAATATAAGGCTTTGTAGCAGCAACGACGTACATAACAATAGAGATAATAGGTAAGGTAGGTTAGGAAACCACACGATATTTAGTAACAAGTTAGAAGGAGTAGGAACTACAAAGCAATACTAATGATTTTAGCTTAATAATGTCGCTGGATCTTTAGCTTGGCTTCTGGTGGCACCACCACACTCTTGCACATTAGATATAAATATTTGGCATTGTAATGCTTCAAGCGTGTCATTTTGTGACCATCATGTTCACGCGTGACAAATACACGCTTCTCTATGAATTAGATCCAGCTACATTAGTCTATGGTCAGTAGGAAAAATGAAGTGCACGATCGGTACAATAACATTATTCTTATTAGTTTCGTCAGCCGGTTAACATTAATTTGCTACACATTGATTTTTGATAATCACGTAGTATAAAACAACATCATACAACTTGATAATCGGAAACGCTCAAACTTAGTAATCAAGCTGAATAACAAAGATACAAAGACCGGCTAACCTCGACTATGATATCATTAACAATAATAATTTAATATTCCTCTTTTGGTGACCACTGCTTCCCACCAGCTGCATAACTTACAATCATATTATACACTACGATACATATAAAAATTTCTTAGTATTACAAAATTCCATACTAATTCTTTCGACAGGTATCAAAAATGCGTTCCCGTCGCAGCTTGACGATAAGGCGCTTGCACCGAGGAACGCGCGTCGCGGGCGCATGTTTCACTTCGACAAGAGAACACCTCCATCTTTCGTATTTACTTACTATCGAGGGTACAGTCTCTATCACACATACGCTTATAATTACTTATACGAGTCTCGCGAGTAGACATTACGTAAAAGAAACTGTAAGGTTTTTCCATTGCTTCAATAGTAAAAATAATTTCACATTTTTTTTTAATTATTACTTACTCATATAGACTTTCGTACACACAAACGCGCGTGGTCGCTGTGTGAAAGTGGCATCGGATGCGGTAAGTATAAAAATTGCGGGGTTCCGACCCTTACCGACCGCTCTGATAGGAACGCACACTATCACTAAGTGATTTTACACAAGTAACCACCACGCGCGCTCGTGAGTTGGAACTCTATAACTAATTTAGTATGCCCACCAATATAGTTTGACAAATATTATTCGTGCCTCTAAATATTTGGACTTACGAGCTAAATAAGCGTATCATCTGATGTAACTAAATACGCAACTCTTCTTCATTTTAATTTATTCATGAGTTACAATCATTGGTTAAGTTATACCCAACGCGAGTTCTTCAATCGGCTTATAAAATTAGTTCTATGTGTTTGGTGTATTTATTCTACAATCACTTATTATTATTATCGAAAATCATTTCTGAAAAATCTAATATTAAAAAATAATTGTTCTCTATATTATGCCTGGAGTGTTCGTCTTCATCACATATAAAGTCAATGGCGCCTACTATGCTATATGTATATAATGTATTATTGCTATATGATGTTCTGTGATGTCACAATGGATGGTAGCCTAACTTCTCACTTCGGTGGGCAATCGCAACATCGTTTTACGAATAAATACGGCACGAATTTCAAATGATAATATTAATTTTTTTTATGAAAAATATAAATAACATGAAGCAATGTAATATTTGGACAAATTTAGGACTCAAAATACTAAAATATATCATCAACACACAATGAGCAACTCTTACAACCTCTCCGTCTTTCCAAAAAATATTTCCTTATCATTTACAAACTAAAACTAATTATAAATACGAAAACTATTCGAGTTTGTGTCGTGACCGAGTTTGTATCGTGGCTGGTAGCAAGTCTTTGATACTGGAATAACCTGCAACCATCGTCATGTCTTGGTCAATTTTGTACCTTATAGGCATCCATCATAAAGTCTAATTTTAGATAATTCGACGTCGCTTGAAGAAGATCTACAACTAGGAAATGAATTTGATATTCAGGTCACGGTCGAGCAGCCGAGACTGCTAGACTTGCGTTGTTTCCTTACCCTAACTACTAAGTAGCATCTTCAAGCCGCCCTCGATTAAATATAATCGTAACGTGTTCGTGTCAATCAGCTTCCGATTAGCAAGTACACTTAACTTGAGGCACACCGCAACATTTTGCTTTATAATTGAACTATCTACTTGATATCTTTTACAATGGACTTAAAGTCTACCCAAAATAGCTCTTATAATATTCGAACAATTTGGTTTAACAATATATCCCTGTTTTAAGATACCTAGTTGATCATTCATATTCAGTGGACGTAAAACGTATACGAACGCCTATTACAGAATAATACGTCATTTAATAACCTCTACTTAGTAAAATCGACCTCATTATTAGGTCCCATACCCAAAAGATTACATCCACTGAACATTTTCCTCATAAATTCCATGTTCCATTCTCAAAATTTAAATCATCTCCTAAGTTACCATAATTTTTATTTTGTGAAACTAATAGTTGTCAGTATATTATATAACTAATATCTTTACACAGGTTTAACCCACAAATAGAAACTAAGCAGTTAACATTTGTTGTCTATAGATCTGAAAATACTCCCGTCACAAAACAATCGTGAAATACTGATACACTCTTCAATACTATTGTCTATTACAAAAAGATAACGTATAGAAAGAAACTCAACGTCCTTACAAACCCTCTAACATCTTTTGAGACACGTAGAGATCGTCAAAACAGTTGGCTTGGAGTAGTCACTTTTTCTTTTACTCCCTCGACTAGTAAGCAATAAATATTGCTTCCAATTACACTTTTACTCAGTTCATTTCGTATTTTATACAAATCTTTGTTTTTTATTCAGTCGTCGTAAAAAAGACTTGATTGGCTCCCGACGAACGCCAACTTCGTTATTCGAACTTAGACGTACTACAACTGCTTTGACGTAACCCCCTTACACAGTTGTCTTTATTTATTTCCGTATCTTAGTCACATATCCACAAGTGGTAAAAGGCAGTTTATCAATCGTGGACCGACCACTCCGTCACTATCCGAAAGTGTTAGGCCACTTGTCTCACTACTAAACATATGAATGTCCAATTAACATAAAACTTTATAACAAACAAACTTCATAGTATAACTAAGACTAAATTAATAAATAATTCTTAGTAGTCCAATGAGATTTTTGACGACCATACCTGGAAAAGATGTAATTTGAACTTTTAATTTTTTTAATCATGGTGATGTTTTATCTTTTTTTTTTTCGCTCAAGGGCCGGCGCTTATCTATGGGAAAACCATAAAAACATATTTTTACTAACAGTACATAAAAATAAACCCGTTTAGGGTTTATTGAGAATATCGATTCGACATATACAAATGCTATGACATTAAGCAACAACATCTGTGAATCGTGCCAACAAAGTTAATTTTGATTGATTGATTTTGCATTGAAAGTAAAAAAATATCATTCTCATACTTATACTCTTGGTCGAACGCCGGCCCTTAAACTTTGGCATACCTTGCTCCCTTTTTCATATAACATCAAGCATGGGTTGCTTCCAAGACATGTGGTGACAAACACGCATAGTATCAATTCATACAGGCAAAGTCCGAGAAGTATAAAACGTGCTTCCAGATTTTATTGAGCTGTCTGGATTGCAGTCAAAATGACGATGTTGAATATCTAAATGATCATAAATAGAAGTTTCTCGATTCTGCTTTAAAAGCCGATTCAAATATTTGGAAAGATAGGTGGCAGAATATCACTATTGGCTAAGTCATAAAAAAAAAAATCTTTGAAAATGAAATGAAAGACTGCAAAATTGCTGAAACTGTTACAATTCTTTTACCAGAACCTGGGAAATCATTAATAGACTTTCTTTTCCGCTACCGTTTTCCTAGAATAAAAACTATAAGCTCACCCAGGTCAAAGCGCGAGCCAGGGATGATGCTGCAGCGACTCCTTGGAGCGGTCGCCGTAGTCGTAGGTGAGCTCTTCTCCGGGCGCGATGTCGTGGGCTGCTAGCAACACGAGCCGCGGCCCGTCGACCCACACGGCCTTTGTCGACAGGTTCCCGTTGCGGGAGTGGTTCACTAAGCGGCCTAGGCGGCCGGATTCTGCTGTCGCGTCGATACTGAATAAAGAGATGGTTGCAAAGATTTTATCTGTGATCTTCATAAGCTTTATTAACTGAAAGATCATAATCGTCAATAACATATAGATGAAATGATTTTTTTTTATCCTGCAAACCTGCGGTTGTCAAAACCACAAAATTTCCTACCTAACTTTAGTATAAGAGATGAAATGGCGAAGCAAACTCAGGGATGCTCGAGTAGATTGATTAATATTACATGTTTAGTCAAGAACTAACAAGAGAATAGAGCCTGCCATACAGAACCTGGACATCAAAAAGAAAGATAGATGTTGCATTGCAACCTTTTTACACAACTATTGCAAGCCTGTGAGAACAATGCGTCACTTCTCTTTGGTATGTTACTCCACAAATCAAAATATGAGGTCATTTATATTTGCATCGATTAGCCCGACACATTAGGAAAAGACTGCTCCCTTCTTTTGAATTAACGCCATAGTCAAGACGATTATTGTATCAAGCTCACCAATACTGCTGATCTCCGTGTCTGAAGTAGTACATATAGCAGCCGGCCTCCGGGTCCTGTGCATACTTGTACTCCCTCTCTCGTGCCTCCGCCACGCCCACCAGTTCGCCGGAGTACTCCACCACGAACTGTCCACGACCAAAAGGCCGAGTCGCTATGACCCCTCGCCCTTTGCCGTCGAAATACGCCACCTGTAGCAATGAAAATAATGATGTAATGTTGATAGGCGAAATATGAGAGGTTTAAGCTAAAACTACATTAGAAAGACGCACAAGTGGACCACGCCTGATTTGTGCGTAGAACGACGGACGTCGCGTGGCGTGGATTTAGTGTAGCTCTACAAGTCTAGTTTCCATATAAAATGTAGGGAGAACGACGCGCCCAGATTGGCGTACTTACGCGGCACACGTGTGCGCAATGTGTACCTTTATAACAAGGACTGCTTTTTGGTCAACTGAGTATTTGTTTAACAAATAATACTAATATAGATTGTTTTGCTGATAAAGTATCAAGTTTGGTTATTAATTGAAGCAGCAATTAGCATTTCTAATATTGGTCTAAAGAAGCGTGGGGACGCAATGGAAATATCACTATTGTACACACTTAACCTAATGGCGGTGACGTCACGTTCCAGTATGTGCAACCTTTGTCTGTTACCTACTTGTAAGTTTGCCTGTCCACTAGATTTGATAAGTTTCTAACTTACTTAAAAAAAAAACTTTTAATTAGCAATTTCGGAACGTGTTACTTTTTGAATCTGAAAAAAAAAAATCATTTTCCCAATTAGCCAGTCGCTTTGATCAAGTAAACAATTTTATTGTTCATCATGTCTCATTGTTTTAGTGATAGCTGAATCCATACTTAATATTATAAATGGGAAAGTGTGTGTGTCTGTTTGTCCGTCTTTCACGGCAAAACGGAGTGACGAATTGACGTGTTTTTTTAAGTGGAGCTAGTTGAAGAGATGGAGAGTGACATAGGCTACTTTTTGTCTCTTTCTAACCCCTCACTTCTCACGGAAACCGTGTTATCCCAAATTGAAAGCTAGAGTGAATAGGCTTTTAATACACTAGTGCGCCTAACCATCAGAGATTGCATTGCATGCGAGCGAAGCCGCGGGCAAAAGCTAGTGTAATAATATTATCGACTACGAATGTTTTAGCCGTCAGTTTAAATACTTCCAGGGTGACTTAGAACACAACGCCTGTGTTAGTAATTAATAGTAATGGGCACTACATTGCCCTTATGGGAATTACAGGCGTGACCGACCAGTAACGGTCACGATTTGCAATTTCAAGTCAAATAGGAGGGGTCGTCAGTCAACCAGAGAATTGAACCTAGTAAAAGTTCGTTGAAAGCCATCGAAAACAATAGACGAGCTAGATTTATAGATGCAATATTTTTGCAATGCACCGTCATTTCTTGTGTAACATTTATTATATAACACTACACGATTACGAAACCTGTTATCTTGTGTAGACTAAGAGAATATTCTCGCTGTAAGATTAATCTGTAAACAATAACTCGTTAGCCTGTGGATAGATTTACGGGCGACCTTGGCGTTACACTGATAAGTAAACTTATCCATACTAATATTATAAATGTGAGTCTATCTGTCTCTCATGCTTTCACTGTTAAACTACTGAACCTATTTTGATGATATTTAGAACAGAGATATTTAGACATCAAAATCGGTAAGTTAAAACTTCAAGGAAAAACATAGACTAGTTTTTATCTGGTTTCAATTTCGACTTCGTGTATGTATGTGTGTGTATGACATTCACCCGGAAGAAGTCACGAGCTAAACCTAGTCTTTTAGGTATACTTCACACCTGTCCGAGGAAGAAGTTACCTATCTGTGAAGTGCTACCTTAGAGTTCAAAGTTTCCGTGGTTAGTTAATTATTCCGACGACGTGAAAATAGCTTAAAAAATGCATCATTTCCCCGAGTACTTTGGGGTCCTGAATAGAATAGCAGGTCTTCTTTAAGATAAACGCTACAGCCCCAGCGCAGTCTTCTTCTCGTTAGATGGTGCTTTTTTTTTGGTGGTCAAAAATCAACCAATGACAACCCCCGCTCTTGGGCGAAGCGGGAGATAGTGTCAGACTCTTACCGACTAAAAACCCACCCCGTTCCTTTTAGCCTTCATACCGGGGCTCGAGCTCCCTTTCGTGTAACCCTGGGTCCAATAGGCTTCGAACCATCTGGGCCCCTTCTGTTGCTGACACCGATAGATGGCGCTGAACTTCATATTTGTAATTTATTTTAATTTTATGAGTAAGTGGTATTTGCGAAAAAAAAAAGTTAGTTGCTCAGTTGATACGCGTAGACGATGACTGGCTGAAGGAAGAGAGGGGGGGCGTAAATCGAAATGATCTGATTATCAAGCCGAAGGTAGGCACCGGAACTCCGTAATAAATCAATGTATTTAGTCGTGTTTGGGCTTTTTAGAATAGGGCTGAGAAGCGCTGCGGTTATAATGAACCATCGGATGGAGAGATGGTAGAGTTGGATGGAGGGACGTATCCACGGGAAATCCGTAATAAAACAATGTATCCTAGTCGTATAGGACTTATTAGTTATCTTGGTTCTAAAAGGCACACTATTTAGGTTTAGCAGAGGAGTGATAAATAACGGAGAAACCCCGACTTCCAAAATGTTAAGTTTAGTTTTTGTGGTTTTTCTTTCATTTTTAGGGTTATGTTATTCGGGAATTGAACTCTTTACATAGGTAAGTGTGTTTGTACGGAACCCTCAGTGCACGAGCACTTGCCTAGATTTTTTTTTTTTTTGATAAAATTTGATTTTGCTTACAGGTTTTCCCAGTGACGTATAAAATTGACTGATATGAGCAATTACAGATAATAGGCAACTGAAATAGTAGGTACGTTCGTTCAGATAATTGCAAACAATTTTAATTTAATATTATTGTCTTTCTCGTGATCTGTTTAACACTTACTGGAAGTCATTACTAATATTAATGTACGAATGCTGATACGGCAATGAAAGTCAAAGTCATTGGTAAATACTCCAATGCGACTACCGAAGTATGTTGTTTACATAATTTATTTAAGTGGCATAATAATGTAATTTGTTTCAGTTTATGTAGCGAGGGGAAAAACGACGCTACGTCATCTATACTCTGTTCAAAATAACATTAGAAGTTTATGAAAACTTTTATTACTGTCCGTTCAACCGGTTTTGACTTTTATTACGTTGGTGGCATGATAAATGGCGGCTGCAGTAAATAATTTTGAGTTTGAGACATGGTGGTGAAAGGATTAGTCAACTAGACTCTGCGTTACCGAGTGCTAGCTAATGGGGTTTCATCGAACCATCTCTAACACAGTGCCAGTGTAGAGCCTCTCCACAGAACATGCGCCACCTGCTATGCTGCCCATCCTGCGTAACGACCTGCAGTTTTCAGGATCTATACGAGGCCAACATAAGAGCTGTACAGGTTGCCAAGACGAAAAGAAGAAGTAAATAGTTCGTATTTTTGCTTTTAATGTTATCCCTTATGCCTACGAAATAGAAATTGAAATCAGTTGATCAGACAGTACAAAAGGTTTCTTTAAATTTCTATTCTTAACGCGAATAGGGTATAGGTACTTCTCTAGTTACGTGGGTGAAGTCGTAATCAATAGGTGACTTCTTGAGCACTTACGGACTTAACAGCCCAAGTGGGATTATGATAATGAGTATGACAAATATGTATACGATATTGTCTGCAATTAATTAACAATAAAAGACGCGGCTTATTATATCAGATGACTTTTTTCTGCCATAACTTCTTAAGCCTATTGGGCTGTAATAATCCTGTGTTCAATAGTCAAAATATATCAGCAATAAGCATTTCTGATATTGATATGAGGAAGTGTGGAAGGTGTGGAACTATTGCCATCTCTTTTGTACACAAGCAACTTAATGGTGGTGACGTCACATTTCAGTCTGTGTATCTTTATTCACTACTACTTGACAGTTTCTTCTTTGACCACATTTTAAAAAGTGTTAACTTATTTAGGTATTTATAGAATGGATTTGAAAAATCTTTCTATGTGCGATTTTGGATAAAGTTACGTTTTGATAAAAAAAAAATTAAGCAAATACCCAATTGTTGTTTACAGGTTGCTCTAGTTCTTGAATTTTAATCTGTTTTTTTTTTTATTATTTGAAATCATTTACAAATAACTTACTTGTAGTCCATCTTCCCTTTGTTCTCTAACAGCCCGCTCCAAGTCTCGCATCTTCTCTGCCATCACACATTTGGAGGTCTTCCTGACACTACGTCTTACAGGGAAGTACTCTGTTAGTTTGTGGTTTGTGTCACCATTCACTACTTTATCTATTTTGTTAATTGTTTTCTCAATAGGTGGTGGTGAAGGTGGGGGCTCGACTTTAGGACTCTTGAGCTCTTCCTTGAAGTATTCAGTGAGCTTGTGGCTCTCGGTAGCGCGGGCGGCGGCGCGCGCCGCTCTGGACCTCAACGTATGCCCGTTTGTCATATTATTTGTTATACCGTTGCTAGTCTTCAGCGGTTTGGACTTCAATTCAATCTTTTTTAAAGGAGGTTCAGAAGTTAGTTCAACATTCTCAGTCTTAGGCTGAACAGCTGCTATAATCCTATAAAACAAATATAACTGTAGATACTGATAGAGTGACCTCTTAAATTTGGAACAGACCACAACCACAAATATGTAGGTTCCCAAAGAAATAAAGCTTTTTACAGATAGCAGAACATTCAAAAGACAAAAGATATTTGTATGAATTTCATAGAATCAAGTATTTTCATGGTTGCAATTTTACTTGCCATGAATATTTCATCCAAAATATTATATTGGGGTTAGTTTTTATGTGCTCAGATGTAACTAAATAATTATAGACTCGATAAAAAAAAAGATGGAGGGAAAATGAAAATATTTAAATAAATAAGTGCCTCAGTTACCTGCGCTTTCTATAGTTGCGCATAGGTCTGACAGGCTTCTCCTCGCATAGTTCAATGCGGTGGGGGGTCTTCACACCCTCCTGGGCTGCCATCAAGCTACTGGCTGAAAACCATATCATCAACTGAGTTTATTTCGTACAATACTAAATTAAAAATAATACCTAATGTAGAAACACAGGATTTTATTCAATCTTTTTTAAGTAGTTCCAAAATGTTTTTTACTATTTAATTTTAAAATAGATTGAATCTACAAATAATGTATTATTAAAGCTTGATTTAATACCAAACCCAATAAATAGTATCCAGGGTACATTTATATCCATATTTGAAATGATAACCTTTTTTATGCATTGAATTCATTATCATCATGACCTATTTGAAGCTTGATAATGCTCAAATGTTACATTTTTTTTAAGTTTAATTTTTTTTTTTAATATTTTTTTTTCTATAACAGTTCTATAACAATTCTAAGAAGAACAAAATCCTATGTTTTGAACAAAATAGGAATACATTAATCATTTGTCTTGGTATGGCTACGTGAAGAGGAGGGATGAAACGCATGTTTCTAAAAGAGTTATGGTTTTCATGTGAATGGATGGAGAGGGAGAGGGAGGATAAAGAAAAAATGGATGGATTGTGTGAGAAGTGACATAAAAGAAAAGGGAGTCAGTGATAATATAACAGGACAGAATAAAAGAGAAAAGCGTGTTGCACCGACCAAAATAGAACAGAACAAGGGTAGGAAGATGACGAGTTAGGATAATAGCATAGCAAGTTAATTAAATAAATAAATAGATGCATCCTAAAAGTGTAGTAGATATCATAATATTTGAAGTGTACATGCCAGACTGTTTGTATTAATATAATACATGCGAGAAGACCGTTGTCACGCTAACCAAGTACAAGCAGAATGGTCAAAGTCCAGTAGGAATTTGGTCTAAATTAATAAAAAAAAAAACATGAAAAAAATGTAGTAAAAATCACTATACTGGTACTAAAGACGGAGGGTATAAAAATATTAAGTTAGGTGTTTGGACACAATGTTGAGACTAAGATGCTCTGCCTAATCTTTGCCAACTCATCAAAATATACTAGCTGTATTACAGGAAATATACGAATTATTCACATGCATTTTAATTTTTAATGCTAAGAATTTTTGATCATTTTTTTTTTATCATTTTTTTTTAAATATGAAGTACCTGGTAACTTACTTAATCACACAGCCTATATTACGACCCTAAAAATTAAAAGATTAATAAAAAATAGAAGTTTTAATAAATTTAAAAATATTGAAAACATGGATATTAATAACAATATTAATACCTGCCAGAAAATATATACAGGTGAAAAAAACATGATTTACTATTATGTACACGATGTACGTTAGTTAGGTTAGTTTACAGAGATAATTTTCAGAAATATTTAGGTTAGCATCCAGAACTTACCATCAGTGATGGAGATACCATGATCATCTATTCACTCTTCAAAAACTAATATGTAATAAAAAAAATTGTTGATACATACTACACCATGCATATTTTATGGAAGAAATGGGTTCTAAATGCGTGCATTAGAACGCGGTATTAGAGAAGAGGGTACCGCGAACAAAGGATGCCTCAAACATAACATGGACATCATGACAATTTTATGTATAGTTATGTAAATATACGATACTAACCTCGAACCATTTCCACTTGAACTTGATAATCACTGTTATAAAATCACAAAACACCATCGAAGAAGTGGTTAAACTAGACACAAACAAAACCAGATTGGCTCGAGTTACCAATATTTTGTAACAGACCTTGTCATATTAGGATCGCAAGAACTTATCATGTGATTTATCTATCTGATGTCACGTATTTTTCATTTTCCTACAGTATTTTGAATTGCCTAAATAATGAAACGTAGGTCAATAATTGCTATCAATGTATTTCAGTAAAAAAAATAGTAATTCAGTCAATTTCTTCGAAAATGTCAAGACTGATTATTAGGATTTCTGTAGAAAATGGACGCTTGTTTTTCCTAAGCTGCTTTCTTCTGATTGGCTATCAAATTATAATCTGACCAATGAATTTAAAAATTGAAACCATAGACTAGCGCTATGCATTTGATTTGAAATTGAAAGGCATCATTGTCGTTTATAGAGTACAGGGGTAATGCCGCATACACACGCATGCAGTCAGTATGTGGTCGGAAGCTCTATCGAAACTGGATATTTTATCATCGCAATACAAGGTCTTTGATAGACGTTTACTACGTACAAAGCCTGAGTCATAATCTGGAAGCACAGACTATAATTGTGTAAATAAATCCAATCAAATCCGATTTTATCTCTCTCTTGGAGTAGCGACTCTTTAACGCAGAGCAAGGGCTAGCTACAACACATTGTCTGTAGCCACTAGTAGGATACATAAAAACTTCATAAAATCTTTGGTAGCCACAGACAGAGTACTTTTTGTATATATCTGTGGCGCACGCAGCTGTCAATGTCACCATACCAAAACAAAGTTGGCGCGCTTTCGACTTAGACTGAAATAAACTTTCGTCGTATCTATTATTAAAAGTTTTATCTTATGAATTAATAAAAAAGAAGTAAATAAATATGAGTGATAAAAAACCATGCTACGTTTGGGATGAAAAACTAATCGAGGAATGCGATCGATTGCCCGCAGTGATAGGAAGGGTATACCTATGACTAAATAGCTAAATATCTTAAAAATAAAATGTAAAGAAGTTTAGAAAAAACAATTAATGTTTATATTTTCTAGGCTACCATGATACACGACTTGATAGAAGCTTATAATCTCTTGAAGCAGTTTACAGTTGTGAGATCAGCTCCAGCAACTTATAAAGAAATGAAAGAATTTCATTCAGAGTTGTATCTTGATCATTTGAAGACTTTTATAGAAGTTGATGACGATTATATGACTAACGCTCTAGACGAAGAGTGTGGCATTGGTATGGTAAACAAAAATATTTTTTTATTTTAGTATAGCATAGTACCTATAGTCGGCCTTATAGTATCCCACTGTTGGGACTCAGGCCTCCTCTCTAGGAGAGAGAATGGGCTGTAATCCACAACGCGGGCCCAGTGCGGGTTGGTGGGTGTCACATGTCTTCTAATTTTCGGCTCTAGGACATGCAGGTTTCTCATTATTTTTACTTTATAAACTACTAGCTTTTGCCCGCAGCTTCACTCGTGTACCTACATAAAATATAGCCTATGTCACTCAGGAATAAATCAACTTTCTAGTGGTAAAAATTGTATCAAAAGGACCAGTACTTCCAGATATTACCTCATAAAAACAAAAAAATAATAAAAAACAAACTTTATCTTTCTCTCTACATTAGCGTAGAAGAAGAAGAAGATTAATTTGCTCTTGAAACATCTATAGCAAATTAATCTATAGCCTGACTTCACCTACTACATTAGGCCTCTTTTTTCTTGTTTCAATCATGTCTGACCCACCTTCATCCAGGTTCTCCCTACTATGGCTACAATATGTTTGCCTATCTTGATGTCGGACAAAATACATTCCAATGATACTTGTTGATTACCTCACTCCACCTGTAATCAATGCACCTTCCTTTGTGTCCTGGCCAACTCCATTTCAGTTCATGGATACCTTGTTTTGAATTTGGTAACTCTCAGCCTGTAAGCAGCCACCTGTGTGAATGTCTATGTGTCAGCATTGTGTAATTTCTTGGTGGGTGGACACACTGATTATAGAAATGTGTCTTCAGACTTTGTGAAGTTTTCACTGATTTCAAAATATCATAATGACACTTGGGAATATAAAATACTAATTGCATTTAGAAAGTTGCCCAAGCTGTATTCTTCTTCCGTTTGCTAATGTGAAAATGGCTGATACAAGTCAACTAGCCAGCTGTTTCATCTTTGCCTTATTCTTCTCAAGATACACATAGTGAACTAATAAAAATGTACACAAGTGTGTGTGGACAGCTGTGAAAGTGTAAAATAATATTGTGTAATAGTTGGTTGTTTTAATTACATAGGCATCAACCTCTTGCCCATTATTAGCCAAGATGTTGATGATAACTACCTTTCATCCCGAAAAGTTTTATGGTTCCTGTAGGACAGACCAACATCAGAAAATATGAATGGATAAAATTATTTCTTTGTATACTAAATTTACTTTATTTCTCTAAATATTGCAGGATATGATTGCCCTCCCGTGTCCAACATGTTTGACCTGGTGTCTACCATAGCTGGTGGTTCGATAACAGCAGCCCGATGCCTACTGCTTGGCTTAACAGATGTAGCCATCAACTGGTGTGGGGGCTGGCACCATGCTAACAGGTATTTATTATTACACTGGGATCTTACAAAATTTCAGCATTTCTCTTGTGCAATATACATGCATACAACAACTAACTAAGCCTTCTTCATAAATCACTCTATCTATTAGTTCATGAAATCCATGTGAGAATTTATTCAGTTGTTTCTGAGTTTATTGCTAACAGACGGACAGATGTAGTGGGGGACATTATTTTATAATATAATGAATAGGATACATTGCCAAAAGGCTTAATCTGCATCTGGAGAGAAGTAGGCTGGCTGGCCATAAGTCATCTGATTGATGGCCACCATAGAACATGCACAATGATCCATCATGGACTAAGTGCAAAAACCAAACTCAAATAGAAAGATACATTATCCTCCTTCCTGGTTGTAAGTTCTTTTAAACAGAAATAAAATATATAAATAATCATCCGATGGATGCGTGACGCACAGGACCGAGCGTTGTGTGTTATCGGCTTTAGGGAGGCGTATGTCCAACAACACTTTCGGCTGATATGATGATGAAATAAATTATGCTTATATTTGATTTTTTTCACTGCTGTGAGATATGATCAGTGATGAGGGAAAGTCTATCATAGCTACTTCAGTAGCTCATAATAATCACAGAAATTCACTGAATATGTTGCATTGCTTTATGAGAGATATAATAAAAATTTTACTGTAATCATCTTTTTCAGATTTGGAGCTGAAGGCTTCTGCTATGTAAATGACATAGTTATAGCTATTGAAAAATTGAGGAAAAAGTTTCCAAAAGTACTTTACATTGATTTGGATGTGCACCATGGTACCTACAATATATGTATATTATGATCAGTAGAACTATGTTGGGCACACGTGGGCCACATACGCCGGTAGCGCGTCGGTCCCTATACATTTCAAATATGGCATCTAGACTTGTAGAGTTATATTAAATCCACGTTATGCGAAACTACGCGACGCGTTTCTACGTACATATCAGGCGAGGCCCACGTGTGCGTCGGTCTAATGTAGTTCCCGCTTATTTCCTTGTCCTGTCCTGCCCTCCATAATTTCTGGTCATACTTTTTCAGGAAATGGAGTACAAGATGCGTATAGCTTGAGTAAATCAGTGTTTACTCTGTCTTTTCACAAGTTCGAACCAGGTTACTACCCTGGCACTGGTGGCTTAGATGATATTGGGACACAGGGTGGCACAGGATATGCATGCAACTTTCCACTCCATGCTGGCTACTCTGATGACACTATGGAGTATGCTTTTGAAAAGTGAGTAGGTATAGATACCGGCTTGAATCTTGAGCGCTGGCTTCAAGTTGCGCAGAAGAGTAATATCGGGCCTATTTAGTGGTATGAAGTGTGACGCGGGGGCAGGGAGCGTCAGTGATTGTCTCGCCGCGCCATCGCGTCATAGACGTCACTCGTGATTCGTCCCTGCGCTTGCTGCATATATCTAACAACGACGACGATTAGCTCCCCAATGTATGGAATGCGCAAAGCGATCCCCTCTCTGACGCCGAATGCTCAAGATCCGTGCCGATACCTATACCCTATCTTACACAGGTAGGTTCATACAAATCATTTAATAATTCGATGACGAACCGTTTATCAGCCGAGGGTAAATCATAGAAAAGCATTATTCATCTCTCGATGTTTACTGCTCATCAACAAAATTAAATGTATTAATCATCTTGCCTAAAAATAACTCAGTTGTATTATGTATAGTAATAAATACGTTAATAATGTTTCAGAGTGTTCAATTCCGTCTATAATCACTTCGAGCCTGACGTCATCGTTATGCAATGCGGCGCAGACGCATGTGCGCGAGATCCCAATGGCGGTGCGAACCTCACAACGCGGAGCTACTGTGGATGTGTGCGGCGCGTACTTGACAAGCGGAAACCTACCTTATTGTTAGGCGGAGGTAGGTTGAAAATTGACCATATACTAAACCTGGCTTTAAGTAAATAAAAATCAACTGGTATTTTGGTTGAATGCTGAGTTTAACAGAAAACATTAGTATCCTTTTGACACCAAATTAAATTAACTGAGAAATCTGAAGTTTGGCAAAATTATAAAGATTGAAAAGACAAACATCAGGGGTTACCTATTCACAGGACCCAGCTGGGTCGAAGCCTACTGGAGCCAGGGTTATCCGAAAGGGCGCTCGAGCTCCGATATGAAAGCTAGAGGGATGGGCTGGGTTTTTAATCAAATAAGAGTCTGACACTATCTCATGCTCCACCCAAGAGCGGGGGTTGTCATTTGGAAAATTTTTGCCCACCAAAAAAAAGGGTTACCTATTCCTAATTGTAAAATATCTGTTCTTTCAGGTGGATATAAACATGCTAATGCAGCACGATTATGGGTTTCTCTGACAGCCCTGGTGGCTGGAGTGGACCTGGACGAACAAATACCAGAACATGCTCACTGGCCAGACTATGGCCCTGACTTTACATTAGCCGTAGAGCCTACTCTAGCCAAAGACAATAACAGAAGTGCTTACATAGAAGAGTGTATCAACAGAATAAACGGTGAGACTTTATAAAGGACTTGTTTTGATTTTAACCTTTCAATCGTGTTAATTCATGAATCCCGAGCGAACGTGCGTGTTCGCGCATCTATTGTCTTACTATTGTGTCTCTAATTCACAGTATTTGGAGACAATAGAAAGAAAATTGGTGTTAAACCCCGTCGTGCAAACGCCGGCGTTCGCTTCGGATTTGAATAAGCAAATCAGAACAAAAGTAACAATGAAAGGGTTATTCTCTATAGAATCATGTTTGATTGTAAACTTTAATAGACAATACAATTTTAAAATCAAGTTTTCATAACGAAATACTAAGATACGACTTTGTCATTCTTATTGCAGGTAATTTAGTAAAGTATTTAGGACAATCTGAAGCTGCAGAACCGGACGCAAAAAGAATAAAGACTGAAATTAAAACTATAAACCCAGGGAAAATAACTTTAGATGCAAATATTGCCAATATAAAGAACAGAGCTCAAAATGTACAGCTAGATGAAATAAATAAGGAAAAAGATGATGTCTATGCCTTTGTTGAATAATAATAATTAATATTTTTCCCAGCATCAGTTTTATTTTATTTCCCCATAAAAAAATGTTCACAATTATCTAATACTAGCTTTGCCCGCGCGGCTTCGCTCCCGCTCTTCCCTACTACACCCTACTATACCCAACTCTACCCTACACTACCTTAATTTTTTTTTCCATAAGAACCTTCTCCTCACAATAACAATCACAACAAAAAAAAAACAGCCAAATTGGTCAAGCCGTTTTCATGCCAAGTCGTGACAACGGAAAACGGGGGTCATTTTTATATATATAGATTAAAACTAGCTTCAGCCAGCGGCTTCGCTTGCGTGAAAGTCGGTTTCTCCAAACAAACTTTGGGACTTCCATTTCATCCCCGTAATTTAACCAATTTTGGAAAATCCTCTCTTAGTGCCTGCTTACTTAATAAAAGGAAGCCATCTCATGTTCATATGCTTTGTAGTTTCGGCTGTGTTGATATGTCAATAGGTCAGTTTCTCCTTTTATAGATATAAATGAAACAATAAATAAATTCGAAAAAAATATTATATTTTTAAAGTTCGCACTGAACTGTTCAGCACACGGTACGTTACCAAGTAACATTGACATGAAGTGAAATGAAACAAAATATAGTCTTGTGTCCAGATGATTAATTATGGTGATGCAACCCAATTACAAGTTACAATTTATTATGTCTATGTGGGCAGTTGGTAAGTTAGGTAACTACACGACATAATTATTGTTACTTTACCATACTGGTTAAATAAAAAACGCACACTAATAACGTAATTATAACTGAATTTATAGACAATTTGTTCAAAATGTAAACTTGTAGTTTGGGGTAAGTTTTAACAGGTCTCTCATTTATTTACATAGCTATAGTTTACATACAACATTACATAGATAAAAGCTACCTGTCTTCATGAAAAACATAAGCAAACAATAAACTTATGCAAGACTATATAATTTTTAAGGATTTCTGTGATTTCAAATGCAGTTTAAAATAATATACCCAACTTAATACCAAATTTCTAATGCATTTAACATTTTCTGATTTATATTTATCTAATTCTTTATAAAGTGCTTATGTATGTATCGCAAGCAATGTGATTCAAAAGCTAGTACCAGTGTAAAATCAAATGCAAGATTAGATTGAATCTACAGCAATGTATCTGAATATATAACCAGCAGTGCAGTCCTACTACTTGAGGTCTTACAAATACTGTCTTGGAAAAATAAATGCATTCTTAATAACTTATACACACATTGCTACAAAAACGGCAGTTCAGCTCCACTGCTGCAAATCCAAGCTAAACTCAATGATTTAATTAGCTACTTTAGTCTGTGGGCCGCTTTTCACTGTGTTTTTTAGTGAATTCCTCTGCATTCTTTGAGAACTTCTTCCTGTCTTTAAGGAACTCTTCGGCGAGTTCCGCACGCAGTGGGTGCTCTGGCTCGGGGTCGTTGACAAGGGCCACTAGAGCTTGGATAACTGAAAAAAGGAACATTAATAAGAATACACATTTTCACCATACATACACAATGTATGTGTCGCAGCCCTATGGAAAAATCGCCACACAACGCACGAGGCGTCGCAATGCTCAGCGCAACTGTATTGTGTGGCCGTTGGGCCGAAAAGGTTCTGGAGCAGTGACCGCGTACTGGAAAACGCAGCGTTGGAAGGCCTACAAGGTGGACCGATGACCTGGTAAAGGTTGCTGAAATCCGATGAATGCAAGAATCATAGAACCGTTTATTGTGGCGACACTTGGGAGAGGCCTATGTCCAACAGTGGACGTCTTTCGGCTAAATTAATTAATTAACTCTTTATTATTTTGTGTATTATATTGCCTGCGTCGAATAAACTATTCTATTCGCCGTAATGTAATGCGGCTACCTCACGTTCAGCTGGATTACAATTCGTCTGAAATAAAGTAACAGCGCGCGTAACCGAACCCGATGGCGGCGCGTTCCGAGGGCAGTGGAAACACAACCTCGGACTTGTGCGGCGCCACCTCTTGTTCATAATTTCTAGTCGTCCTACAATGACAACACAGCTATACATACGTTGGGTCGTTGGACGCCGCCTTGGAGACCATATCGCTACCAAAATCCGACTGAACGTGTGATAGTTGGATTACATTACGGCGACGTTTTTCAATACGCGCTAATGTGTAAACGGGGTGTCATACGAAACAGCTACAACATAAGTACAGGTCGATTCAAACTTAATGACAGCACTTGAGTCCGCTTTTCGTTAGTAACCCATGCCTGCTGTTTTTACGGGAGGAGAGGTCATCAAATAACTACTCCGGCTCTGGCTAGAGTGAGAGGGAGTGTCAGACTCTGACTAACACCTGTATTCCTTCAATTGCTCTTTTGCATTCTGGGGCTGTTGTCACTTTTTCATACTATTCTGCTTCTATTCTTTATTTTACAACAAAAATAACTATTACATTAGGAACTTAATACTAATAGGGCGTCACAATTTGTCGTCTTATCGCTAAAAGTGATTTTTTTAAGACAATTTTTGGATGGATTTGACAGAGAAGGAGGAAAGATATTATGTAATAATAAACCTTTTTTTTTTTAATTAATTGTCTACCTTGGTCAGTCTTGGTGGCAGGCTTCCAGTTCTCAGCACTAATGATGGGCAGACACACCTGGCCTTTCTCATCAATATTTGGATGATAGATCTTTGTCTTGAAGCTAATCTTGGGAGGTTTAAATGGATATTCTGCGGGGAAATTAATCTCAATGCGGAAAGCACCCTTGTTGTAAGGAGGATTGTCCTGAAAATGAAATGTATTAATCAACTAGTGTTGGATTGTTCTTTTTTTTTATTTCATTGGATCTCCAGCAAAGGATACACAGTAACCACATAAAAAATCACAAATAGTACGAGGGGTCCATTAGAGTGTTCTCCTTCAGTTACAGGAAACCACAGCATGCACATAATAACTAGGTGAAAAAAAAGAATTGATTTTAAAATTCTAATTTAACCTAGCTTTTAGCCTTAGGTGTTACTGTCCCATGGCTGGGCAAAGGGTTCCCAAAGTCCTTTCAAACATTCTTCTCTTGCGCCATCTAGAAACATTCCTCCTAGGCTCCTATCATAGTATAATATATATAGATACTGATTTTTTAGTGCAAGGACCATTGAAGTATTTTCTTTGCTTCATTTTTAAAAGGGTTCATCTAGTGATAATGTCCTGCTTTTATAGGACATCATGTACATTATATGATCAAAAAGTGTATTAGATAAGTGGGATTCACCATTACAGCACTAAACACTATCAAAATTTTATAACAGCAACATGATTACATCTTTAATCTAATGTGTTATTACCAAACAACCAATCTGATAGCTATGAAGATTTACACACATAAAATGAAACAAGATAAATTTAGTTGGCAACCTTGACAATGACTTCTGCCGCCCTGGGTGGAGCGAGAGGGAGTGTCAGACATAACTGATTAGCCACAGTGTTTCTCCAGTTGCCCTATGCAACCCACAGTAAATCTATTGAACAATGAGTAGTATGAGTCATAAATCTGTAGTGGTAATCAAGGTTTCGCACTGTTTATGGCTATGATTATCTTTTTTTATTATAGAGTTCATTTCTATAATCACATACCAGTTTAGTTTCTGTAATCTTAATAATGTTATACATTTTTTTAAGTTGGAAAATTATCACATGACTTCTTAGGTCTGTCTGACTTTTACTGAATAAAACCACACCAATGTTGCTTCTTTTCCTTGCTTTCCATGACCATGAGGTTCCCTTTGGACTATCCATGATTGTTACTTAATGACTTCTCAATCCCGGAGCAAACGCCGACATTCACTCTCTCATTGTCTTTCTATTGTGTCTCTAATTAGAATCTACATGTATAACAACCATAACTGACTGGTCTATCAGTACATAGCTCAAACCACTACAGGTTACACTGTTTAGCATGCAGATAGTTATTATGCTTGAGTACCCCAAATTTACCCCCAAAGAGGATGAAATGGGGATATAAGAATTGTAAGATTTGTATTTATAATAAACCACAAAATACAGATTATACTTACAGGAACAATTAATCCCTGCCATGTAAGAATATTGGATTCATCCACTTGTATGTCCCTAAAGGACTTTAGGCCTGATTGCCTGATATCATTCAGTTCCTGAAAAAGATTGAAAATAAAAGCAAAATCAACATAATAGATGATACCAAAGGTTGAAAGGACTACCTACATTGGTAATTTGGGAACATTTTCATAAAACTTTTGCACAAATTAATTTTGGCTATCCATCAACCAGCTTATATTATATCAATAAATGAACTACGGATTGCATGCGATTATCTTCAAAAGCCAAAATCTTGTTCTTATAAGATAACAATCCAGTAATTCTTTTGTGTTTTATACGATATTTATAACTTTTAGAACTGTGAATCATGACGGAACAGTTTGTAAATTTTTAATGTATTAGTAGGTCAACGATTTATCTAAATATCAATAATAAAATAGGCCTTTGCGGTGTTTGTTTTCAACTCCACTTTTCATTTTATTTTTTGATCCATAAACAATTATTTTCGGACGGAATTGCACATTTATATGAATTCTAACTGTACCTACTGTGTAATCATCAATATACTCAATGATGAAGAATTAGTCAGATCATAAAAAATGATGTCTCACCTTCTGTAGTCTCCTCGTTGCAGCCATTGTATTAGAATCTGTCAAAGTCCCAACCTAAGATTCCTTACAGTAATTCTTGAAAAACTTAAGTTTATGTTTTATTTACAGTTCCACACAAACACCATAATTATACGGCACAAACAAATTATAGTAGGATTTGTGAAAATTGCTGAAAAATTATCTGCAAAACGCGACGAACACCAACAAAATTTCGCTACGTTATGTTAGCTCATTAAACTAAAAACTTGCAAGTTTCGACGTAATATTTTAAAACAAAATATTATATAATAAAAGTGATTATTATTTCTATGTTGTAAATAAATATATTAACCGAAATGCATTTTAAAATCTTTATCACCAATCTCTAGAAAACAAAATATTTATTTAAATCAGTAATAAAGAGAAACAAAACGCAATTCAGAGAATTTATTTACAGCGCCCTCTAGTGTCAAATTTAAAAAGAAAAGGTGATTGTGATGTGGATCAGAGTACTCTGACCTCTACGATTTACCACACTAGAGGTCAGTGTGTGGATTTTTTGCTTGTTCTACCACCTCATCATCAGAATGAGGAGATGGCCGTGAGAGATAACGTACACTTCTATATATCTTAAAAATTTAACAAGGCAAAACCGCTGTAACTATAATGACTATGATTAACCCTTCAGATACCGTCAATTAGAGACACAATAGTAAGACAATAGATGCGCGGCCACCGGTGGTCGCTTGGGGATTCATGAATTAATAGAATATTAAAAATCAGGATCACAAACAAAGGATCCCACTTATACCATAACCGGGATTCGAACCGATCTGTATATATTTATACTCCACTAGCTTCTGCCCGCGACTTCGTCCGCGGAAAATTTCTTGTTTTAAAATAAGATTACACTCGATTAGACGCTGCGCACGTTCAGCGCTAGATTCCTGAGCACGGGCCTGCGATGTTATGACATTTTGCCTACCAAGCCGCTGTGAGCGCTCAGCGCTAGTCTCCCTATCCCTTGTCTCAGAGACATGCTGCCTTAAATGAGATAGACGCTGCGCACGTTCAGCGCTAGATTCCCGAGCACGGGCCTGCGATGTTATGACATTTTGCCTACCAAGCCGCTGCGAGCGCTCAGCGCTAGTCTCCCTATCCCTTGTCTCAGAGACATGCTGCCTTAACTCAGATAGACGGTGCGCACGTTCAGCGCTAGTTTCTCGAGCACGGGCCCGCGACGTCCTCACATATTGGCTAGCGAGGCGCTGTGAGCGCTCGGAGCTAGATTCTCTAGCGCATGCTTGCGAAATATATTCTCTATTTCTCGAGAGGCGCTGCTCATTTTCAGGGGCAGATTCTTCCGTACGGCGTACTCGAGCGGCTCTTGTCTGTGATGTCTGCCGGGACAGTTGAGATTTCTTTTTAGACATGCTCTCAACAAACTACGCACAGACTTGAAAACAATTATGAACAAAGGGAGAGCGACTCGAACACCGTCCGCCTTTACAAAACAAAACAATCGTAATATCGAATAACTCGTATCGATTATTACGATAGAACGAAGTACGAAACTACGAACATACAAAACAAACGTTGTACGTTTGTTTTGTATGTTCGTAGTTACGATATTTTCGATTATGACGTATCTATCAACAACAACAACCATACGAATGAAACAACCGAAACCAATAAGCAACTGACAGAAGAACTCCAACTAACGACAACGTGGGCCTAATACTTCGAGAGGGTCATCAATCCACAGAAAGTCTTAACACCGCGATTCAGAAAAATTACGTAATTGCAGAACGCCATCTATGGGCAAATAGGTAAAACGTTGGGCACGCCACAATTATGGCGGTAAGTCCCCTCTTTGAGGCGTGGCTGGAAAGGCCTCACGGCGTCCTTTCCTTCCGCATGACACAGGTCCTCACCGGACATGGCAAGTTCGGGAGGTTCCTGCACCGAATTAAAGCGAAAGAGACGCCCGGGTGTCGTCACTGTGCGGAACGCCCGGAGGACACGGTAGAGCACACAGTCGAAGTGTGCCCTGCCTGGGCAGAGCATCACCATGCCCTCGTGAGGGCGATCTGCGGCGGAGACCTCTCGCGCCGGGCCCTGGTTGAGGCCATGGTCCGGAGCGAGGAGGAATGGCAGGCGGTCGCCTCCTTCTGCGAAGCAGTAATGCTAGCAAAGGAGGAGGCAGACCGCATCAGGCAACGGCGCCCCCGCCGCCGCCGCCGGGATTCCGATCCCGATTTCCGGCCACCGTAGACGCGGGCTCGCGGACGGCGAGCCATGGGTAGCTCGCTGTCCGATCGTCCGGTAATGGACCGAGCCCAAGACGTCGACGGCGCGCACTATTCCCGCGCGCCTCAAGGAGTTGTCAGCTACAGCAGAGGCCCAGCTGGATCGAAGCCTACCGGGTCCAGGGTTATCCGAAAGGGAACTCGTGCCCTGGTTTGAAGGCTAGAAGGAACGGGGTGGGTTTTTAGTCAGTAAGAGTCTACCGCTCCACCCAAGGGCGGGGGTTGTCATAAGATGATTTTTGCACAACATATAAAAAAAAAATAGCTAAAGCGTCTGCACGACTGCACAATGAAAGTTATGCTAGGGGCATTTTGCGTTTTAGTAATTTTACATTATCTCCGAAACTGTATGACCAATTGATATACTGTAAATGGCAAATCTTATCTGTATGATGTTCTTGTGATATTGAAATAATTTATTGTCATAAGAATTAATATTTTGTTGCTCAAATAATCAACCAAACGTAAGTATGCCGAAAAAATATATTTTTAATGCAATAAAAGAAGTATAAAAGATGAAATATAAAAGATAGAGATATGGTATCGCGGACTTTTTTGTAGAAATAATTAAGACGAACCAGGTAGTCATACATTGTTTTTAATTTTAAGCAACTGTTTAGGCAGCGCACGCCAATAATTCTGTTTTATGAGGTATTTTTTTCCGACTTGCTAGACAAAAGTTGTGATAGCTCGGTTAATATACATGCTATAGAAACAATTTATAGCCTATAGCACTCAGGAATAAAGTAGTTTTCTACCAGTAAAAAAAATTTTAGTATTGGATTATGAGTTCCAGAGATTACCCCCTACATACAAACATACAAACTTACAAACTTACAAACTTACAAACTTACAAATTTTACCTCTTTATAATATTAGTATAGATACATTAACTATTCCATTATGCATGTACCTATTGGAGAAGTTCTGCCACAATATGAAGAATTTATACTAGCATCTATAAATATTTGTTAGTTAGTGTCATCATGTTTTTTTTTTGTTGAATATTTGATGATTGACATTCTGATTTTTGACATTTTTATTTTGGACATTGTGATATTTGACATTTTGATCTTGGTTTTTTGACATTTGGAATGTGATAATAATGATATTGGTAGTTGTAATGATATACCTATTAACTAATCTAATGATATTTGTATGTTATTTGTAATTGTAATGACATAATATATGATAATAATTTATATTTTCCTTTTTAGTACAAACATATATTTTTAATTAAGTTGATTATTTAAAATGTAATATCAATTTTTTATTAATTGATTGTGATATAATAATGACACTTAATAAATAATTTAAAAATTTTGCATGCCGATTGGTAAAATGTGGCTGAGCTAAATGTAATTGTAAGAACTATATGTAATACCCATATTTGCAAAATAAAATTCTATTCTATTCTATTTATGGTACCTAATAAATAATATTATTGTCTTTTTTAATCGGTCTACATATTTAGGTTTATATCTAATTAAATACTAAAACTAAAAACACTTAAATAAGTAAAACTAATTATGTAAGTGGGTACACAATATACAATAACTCCTAACTAAACAAATATTGCAGCGACTGGAAGCGCAGAAAGAGAAAATGGCGTCTATTTATACAGGGTTATTTGTAAAAAACTGGCAACCTCTCAGGACTATGTTATTGACATCATAAACAACAACTTTTGTTCTATGAGTTTTAAAAAATAAAAAAAAATATCATATTTTAGTTCATCAGATAAATAAATAAAAATATTTTAATTAATGTTCTAAATATTACAAACTCTATGCGAAGGAAGCGATAGTACAATAGCGTAGGGGAAGGGGGTTAGTCGGCGGCCGCGTAGGAAGATGCAGCATTGGAAGGCCTCTCACAAGGTGAACCGACGACGGCCTGGTGAGGGTCGTGATAATTCGATGGATACGAGACGTACAGGACCCGTCATTATGGCGACACTTGGGGGGGAGAAAGGGTCTATATCCAACAGTAGACGTCTTTCGACTGGATCACACATACCTTTATTATGGATTCATAATCATCACCATCATCATCCTTCTTCATTGTTCCCACTGCTAAGACTCACTGGGCACTCAAGGGGGTGCTTGATGCGCTATCGTAGCGTCAAGCACCCCTGCCGAATATAACAAGGAAATATTGAAGGATTGTTTTTGGTTAGTGTATTATGCAAAGAGAATAAAACCACTTGAGAGCTGATAGACCGATTTTGTCTAGGCGCACGATTCACCATTGCGGGTCGGGGGACGGGGGAAAATATAGCGGCTGTGATTGGCTGATGCAACAAAGTCACTAAACATAGTGATGGACAAGTAAATTTTGCAACAATAATATCGATATCGATAAAATCGACGTCGATTAAATCTGCTTAACTGATCACTGCAAATCAAACACTGATGTTCTAAACGATTTTCCACACCATTTTATCGAACAGGTACTAATTTTTAGGGTTCAGTAGTCAACTAAGAACCCTTATAGTTTCGCCACGGCTGTCTGTCTGTCTGTCCGTCCGTCCGCAGATAATCTCAGTGACTGCTAGCACTAGAAAGTTGAAATTTGGTAGATACCAATATGTATATCAATCACGCCGACCAAGTGGTAAAATAAAAAGTGAACAAAAATAAATGTTTTATTAGGGTACACATAAAGTGGGGAGTGATTTATTTTTTTCTGTCACCCCTAACGTGTTACAACGTGTATTGTTGGATAGGTATTTAAAAATTCATAGAGGTTTACTAAAATTATGTTTTGATAAAGTCAATATTTTCGGAAATAAACGCTTCAAAAGTAAAAAAAAAATATGTCCCTCTAATTTTTGAACCATAAGTTTAGTAAATATAAAAAAATCTCAAAAGTAGAATTTTATACTTTCTTGGAAAATCATTTTGAACTTGATGGGTTGAACAGTTTTTGAAAACTTGTTCGAAATCATTTCTAACTTGTAATTTAACGGTCCGTATATGCAAGCATTTGTTTAACTTAGTTTACATATTTTACTATCCTAAACGTGTCTTCTTTCAAATAAAAAAAGATTTATTATATTAGGTTCACGCAATCCAAAATTACCATCGAAAACCCAACATACATAACCCGTCTAGTTTGTATAAATTAGTAACCCAATTTCTCAAGAGATAGCTCTATACTTTGGACTACTACGCCCTGTTAAGATTTTTCCTGAGTTGATGGGGTCGGGACGGGTATGAGCTATTATATTGTCGAATTTTTCGATTGGTCTCTGGTGGTTTGTTTATGTATTTATTCTTGCTCGTTGTTTGTCGTTCATTGTTTTAACTCTTAAGTGAGGACACTTATTGTGACGGACGGGAAACTACGAAACCCTCCACTGAGCATAGCCCGACACGCTCTTGGCCAATTTTCACATAAGTGTCGTGAGCATGAGTCTAGCAGTCAAGTGATTGTATAGTCATTGGTTTAGTCAGTAAAACTCTGGCTTGCATGGCATGTTCTTATGGTTTGGGTGGAGCCTTTGGCTCCATCCAGAGCGTGAGAAGGTATTCTACGATTACCCACTAACAAAAAAAAAAGAAAAATTCTGAGGCTTTTCAAACTCAATCTCTCGCCTCATTAATATTAATGTTCCTCTACAAGTAACAACAAGAAATCTAAAATGTTAACATTAAAAGGTAACATTTTTTTATTCACCATTGAGAATCATCGATAAAATAATATTTTACAACTATGTTTTGAAGTTGTCACATCACTTCATCACTCAGTAGAAAGTACTTATGGATAGAAAGGGATAGACTTATCTAATATTCTAGTGAAAGTAAAGGACTTTTTCAAAAGACATCAACGCGGTATCACTTTTTTCGTAACCAACCAGTTTAGCTTGACCTCTCTAATTACCAATTAATGTAAATAAATATAAACATATTTTACCTACCGATGAAAACTTATGCCATCTTTTTTATAACTAGATGTTCTAGATGATTTCCCGCAACATTTAATTGCACAAGAACTCATTTTTGCTTCGGTTTTAGGCAATAAATGTTTTTTAAGGTACCAAAATTACGAAATGTGCACAGATCCAACAACTGGTCAGTACTAAGAAATGCACTGATATCGGCATCAAATATAAGTGCAAAATCATTTATGTGTCGTGAGCTGGAGTCACCCGTATGAGCGGTCAAGTGGTTGTATAGTCATTGGTATTATGTTTTCTAAAGTCATAGAACAAAAATTGTTGTTTATGATGTCAGTAATACAGTACTGCAAGGTTGTTAGTGTTTTACAAATAACCCTGTACACTGGCGGCATTGCTACATTTTAAGTATCTACATAAAGAAACGCTTAATCTCTGACCGAGGTAAGAGCCAGCCCTTAAGTCATGCGAAGTGTCAACTAGGCGTTTGGGTAATTCTTTCAATAGCGTATAAGCACTCGAACCCCACGGCCCAAGAGTTTTAACCCCAAACTAGTCTACTCGAAATTATCGAGAGGTTGTTGTATTTCCGCCGCTTGAGATAATCCACAGCCGTTGCGGCAGCACCAGCACAGCACGATGAGCTAGTATCGACATTGGTAGCGTCCCACACTAAAGGCCTACTTATCTTCCACAAAAATAAAGACATCCGTCTTACCAGGCCATGAGTTTCCAATAATCGGAACGCCGACGGTTACAGATAATGGGCTCGTGGGATGATGCTGCATGACAGGCCATGGTGACTGAGACTGTTGAAAACTTCACCTCAATTACAGTGATGAGGGGGATTCCGATCCCGGTTTCCGGCCACCGTAGGCGCGGGCTTGTGGACGGCGAGCAATGGGTAGCTCGCTGTCCGACCGTCCGGACCGAGCCCAAGTCGTCGACGGCGCGCACTGTTCCCGCGTGCCTCAAGGAGTTGTCAGCAACAGGAGGGGCCCAGCTGGGTCGAAGCCCACTGGGGCCAGGGTTAGTTTCTAAAGACTCTAGCTCGAGCCCCGGTATGAAGGCATGAAGGAACGAGGTTGGTTAGTTATAAGAGTCTAACACTCTTTTCCGCTCCGCCCAAGAGCGGGGTTTGTCATTAGATGATTTTCTAACCATAAAAAAAGGGACAACAGGTATCTAAATTTTATTGATCAATTTAAATGGTAATATCATAAGGGCGGATTTTGCTACGAGTACATATTGGAAATAAAATGCTTGTGATTCGAGATACTCTCATTTATTGACGCGACTCGACTGTGGGGAGACTATAACATTATAACAGATGCAATTGGAGATTGTAATTTTCCGATATTTTAAGGTTCTGTCAGTATTAAACGATTAGCTTTAAATATATTGTACACTCGCTGTTAATTATTAATCATTATATCAACATACAAATGAAAGATAACGACCTCTTCTCTCCATTTACATAGTTCTAAATACCTATAACCTCCTATAAAATATATTTGACAGAGCTAAACATTGTTCCAAATACTATAAACTTATAAAAACGGCGCACGAATGAATTCCGATAGGATTTTTGTGACAGATTATAATGAGAACCAGTAGAATTTGTTTATTTTTTGAACTTTTTTAAAACTCTGCGGAAATATCTTAGGAACACTAACACATAATTGGCAGTTAATGATCTTCAGATATTTTTGCTGAGCGCATGAATCGATGGATACAATAATGATACAAACATGTAACACTGTATGTTCGATGTATAAACAGTTCGACTGGTCTTCTTTACATCCGGAGGTAACGCTAGTCGTCCCCACGCTCGTCGTCGCGGCGGCGGTTGCGCGTGCGGCGGTTCCAGCCCTCGCGCGGCCGCTCGCGCTGCCCGCGGCCCTCCCCGCCGCGCCCCGCGCCTCCCCGCTGGAAGAACGAGCCTTGCTTTTCGAAGATACGCTCGTTCGAGTCAACAAGGTTGCCCACCTGCAAATGTTATAAAATGACATGTTATATCAAGGATAACAAAATGATATTATGGTACAAGGAAATGAAAATTGCACTGATGGTTTTACGTGGATGTTGTTAACTAATTTCATGACCAAGCAAACCATTGTGTGTGAAATCAAAAACACATTTTTTTTTTGTGGAGGTGAATAGAATTAACGTGGTTGGATTAATAGTTATACCTTATCAGCAAGCTGCAAAGCCAAAGCCTGCATCCTGGTAGGTTCTGAACGATGTAGGATGGCGCACTCGCTGGGGTCATCAAGTGAAGCTAGCAGCTCTTCGTTGATGATCATCTTGGAGACGAGCGAGTGGACGCGTTGGCGCGGCAGCTCGAACATGTCGGCGAGTGAACGTAGGGAGAGAGATGCGTAGACGTGGGCGTACGTGAACAAATAAGTGCGAAGCGATTCCTCGCGAATCAGACGACCGAGCATGGCGCGGACGTTGTCGGCGCCCACCATTAGGTCCCAAACCTGTAAGAGAATAGAGAGATTTATATTTGTTTCTGCATAAACCAATTTTGAATCGTGTATTATCTGATTGTGAAGTTACCTTGGCGTTCATCTTGTCATTAACAATGAAGTTCAAGCAAGCGCGCCAGTCTCCCCGACGCATGGCCCTGGCCGCCGCCACCGCGTGCTCGCGCATGGACTCGGGCGGACCCACCAACGCCTGCCGCTCACTCGCGCGCAAGTTTTGGTAGAAAGTCTTACTGATCATGCGGCGGCGAGCGTCGAACTCATGAGCCGCCATGTAAGGAATCTCAATCAGCATTGCTGACACCAAGTACACGCACTCGAGCAACTCCAAGTTGATGTGCATGTGGAACGGCATCTGACGCTGCTTCTCGATCTTCTCCTGTTCCTTAGAACGCTCGTGTTGACGTTGAGGCAACAGACCCTGAGCTAGTAACTCCTTAGGTTTGCCAGTCATCATCAGTTCAGCTAAGCAACCATGTGCTTCCTTGACATTTCCACGGCGGAAGGCGCACAGACCCAAGTTAGCCATGGTACGATTGTACAGAATCTGTGTGCTTGGGTCAGAATGTTGAACAGTTTCTTGCAAGTGCGACATCAAAAGTAAGTCGCGAGCTTGGAACCAATTGTCGTGCAGAGCGTGATGGTAGATGTGAGAGAGAATGGCACGAGTTCTCAGTCGGTCAGACTCGTCATTAGCATATATGAATTTGCAGAATTTCTCCATCTTCTTGATGGTAGTTTCCTCACCAGGAGGAAGGTCCTTGCGCACAGCGCGAGGGTCAAACTTGTAGTACAGATGATCAATTTTACGTAGATAAGCACGGCATATTTCTTGTGGAGTGCCATCGCGTTCGACCACTTGGCACACGCGGTCAATCAGAGTAGAAACGCGAACTTCGTCCTTCAGTCTTTCAACATATTCATTCGAATGAGGATCGCACTCCTTGAGCAGCTTAGTGAACTCGTCATCAAGCCTCTCGAGGGCGGTCAACAGGCAACCACGAACGAGGAAAGGTGGCGTTACAAGCTGCTCATTTTCTTCAGTAATAGTTTCGCTCAGTTGCATGTCTTCATGAGCTAAGAGTAAGGTGACCATGTGGTCTACATTTTCGACGAGTTTGGACCAGTATTCAGGCTTCATGGCGTCGGATACTTTAGGGTTGTAGTCGAAGAGCGCGGCGACGGTAGCGGCGCGCAGTTTGAGCTGGAGAGCGTCTCCTAGGTTGTGTGCTGCGGCGACGGTACGAAGCTCGTGCAGGAGCTCAAGCTGTGCGCGACGATCGGTACGCTTGCGGCCACGAGCTGCGCTAATCTCACCTAACTTCTTGACTACAAGAGCCGCATCAATGTCGCTGTCCTATAAAGAAAAATAATAGTTATAAGTCAATGAATTTGAACCCATTGAGGCTATAGTAATTATACGAAAGTTAACAAGTTCGTATTTCTTACCTTAGCGAACATCTTAGGCTTATCTGAAGTAGCGGCTCCCTTCCTGACAGTCTCCCACTCGCCACCATCATCAGCCTGGTCCTTCTTGCCGACCTTCCCGATTCTAGCATCACGTCTGTCCTCACGTCGCTTAGCCTTGCGCCTGTCCCTATCTTCATCTTCATCTCTTTCAGTGTTTCTCTTCAAGAACCTCTCTCGAATGGTGGTGGCTCCGCGGTTTTCGTCGTCGGAGCTTGAGCTAGAGTCTGAGGAGCTGGATCCCCAGTCCATGGAGTCGGATGACTCGTCGTCTTGAGGAGGAGGGCGGCGGGGTGGCTCGGGAGAACGACGCGCTCGTGGTTTCTCTTTGGGCTTCTCCTCATCGTCAGACTCGTCTGAGGATGATGTATCTGGAGGAAAGACAATTATCAGTTAAGTTGCTGCTAAATTCTTAATGTGTGTTCAGTGAAAAAGTCAGCACTAACTATCCAGCCAATGCCTTTTAGGTTTTTTTTGGAGATTTATACAAAGCCTATGATAAAGCTGTACAGACTGCTAAATAATGACCAGTCAAAATTTAATTGGACATGAAGAGAAAATGTCAAAAAGTATACTTTATCAATTAGATATTATGAGTTACCTTTACGTTCATCATCATCATCGGGAAGATCAGGATCTTCACGGAACTTGGACATCTCAGTGTCAAAGTCTTTAGCATACTTCCTCAGTTTCTGCCTCAAAGACGTGAGTGCCTTGCTGTTTCCTTTCGACAGCGTCTTCCTGCTGTCACGGTCATTCCATGCCTGAACCACCCAGTCATCCAACTCTGCCAGGGCCCTAATGAAAAACCTTGGAGCAACTCCATTTTCTTCTTTTAGTACAACAGGTGCAGCACGAGTGTAGGCCTTTTGGAGCTCCTCAAACGAAGCCAGAGCGGATGCAAAATCTTTGATCTTCTTGTGGTTTCGCAGAGAATGGATGATGGCTTCTAATTCCTCATACCTCTTCTCTTTCATAGAGCGCACAACGCGCTTTGTTTCCTCCTCATCATCACTGAACTGTGGGATAAAGGATTAATAAACTGAAGTGAACAACCAAAGTTTCACTGTTTGTTTTGTGGTTGTAGGACTTGCACGTAGGTGGTACCGATAATTTAACATGAAAAAGAACATTAGTTTGATTGCAGCTTATAGTACAAAAGGAAAGTGAGTAGTAACCTAATATTTCTTAATAATAATCACTCAATACTTTATTACATTCCATATTGTGTACATAGGTGGTATAAAATATTTTCAAGATCAATATGGACCCTGTCAGGCACAGCAAAGTTTGGAAAGAGGATGAAGGCTAAATTACAATTCATGGAGTTTCATTTCATCACAGTAATATTAAGACAAAACTTTGTACGTGTAATGTTTATAATATTGCATGCAGTGTGTTGGTTTACTCCTTTACTCTCAACTGATATTAAAGTGTTAAAAATATAAGTTTGAAAGTGGTGCCAGTGACTGAAAAGTTGAAAGGTAATCGGTTGTCTTGGTATAGTCATGTGAAGAGGAGGGATGAAGCGCATAATACTAAAAGAGTTCTGAGTATACATGTAGATGGATGGAGAGGGAGACGAAAGCCGAAGAAAAGATAGATGGATTGTGTAAGGAGTGATATGAAAGAAAAGGGAGTTAGTGATAGTTTGACAGGTGTCAGGACAGAATGGAAGACAAAAACGTGTTGCGCTGACCCCAAGTAATATGGGATAAGGACAGGAAGTTACTGGGAACATTTTTCCTTAGGATAATTTTCCACTTTTATGTAGGCAGAAGCTAGTATTGCAATAGTAACACTAGAAGCTATCTTCAAGGTATTATTCCTTAATCATTTCCTATGAATGAATGCATTAAACCTTTATTAAAATGTAAAGGTTAGTAACAAAAACATGATATTAAATCAGTCTTTAAACATTTTGTGTTCACAAGATGTTCTGATGATGTCTAATTACTTCTCAGTATTGTTTTAAACAAAGCAATCTTTAATAATAGAGCATCACAATAACATGAAACTGCTCTGGACTTAAGATATAAGAGTTTAATAACAAAGAATGATGAAAAATTTATATTATTATGAAAGTGGTTGACAATAATTAAGTCATCATACACTTTTATTAAGGAAAGATGACAAATGTGAATATATTATGAAATATATTAGTATTTCATAATTACTGAATAATTTCATTATTTGGGTCTTTATGAGTTGTTTCATAAAATGCCTGAAACTAATTTCAGGTCTTTTTTATAATTTATTTTAATTTACAATTATAGAAATGAGTTCTGATATATCTGTAACAACTCCGAGATATTTGTAAGATATAACATGGTTTAAAAGAGTGTCCATGGAGTTTCTTGCATATTCATAGAGATCTAAGCTTTGAAATATGTAATTAGTATTGTTTTTCTAACTGACTTCTAGACTATAAAAAGTGTCTTTAAATGGTTTATCTGTAATAAATGCTTTGATATTAGCTTTTTTTTTGAAATTGTATATTTTACTGTAAAGGAAAAGTACAATTTATTCTGCTAGTCAACAAGTGTTGTCTAGGTGGATTTTTAACCTCGACGTCCTTAGAAAATAAATAAAGCCCCCAAGATGACCCACTGACCGAAGCTTTAGGTACAATAAACATCAATGACAACAACATTCAAGTTACAAATTGTTTCATGTTAAAACATTTTATGTAAGAAACACATTATTTGTCATTTTTATTGGTAGCTGGTGAAATGCAGGTAAACTCACTGTGTATACGGGTGCGGGGGCGCGTACTACTGGCTCGTCTTCGCTCGAGCTCTCCGACTCGGAGTCCGTACCAGTCGCAAAGAAACGACTCATGATTGCGTTGTTTTACTATTTCACCTACAAAATAACAATAACATATCGTTATGAACTGATTCTCATGCAAATTTACATCAAATTAACGCATTACAGATAAATTTACACATAAAATTCATCAGAAATATGGAACATCGAAGGTGTTGTCCGGGCGGTTGAGGTTAGAACTTTCACATAACAAATTAGACCCGTTATCGATATCCACTTACCTTCTACAAAATGTACTATAGATTATTTTGTTCTCAACAACGAATAATGGTGCCCAAATCATGAAAATATCTTATAATATTTATAAAACTGGAGAAACTCCAGTCTGCCCACGACGCACCACACACGTCAAAAAGACACAGATTAAAATTTGCTAACATAGACTAAAGAGGATAGAGATGTAGCGTAATCACTTGAGCGAACATTACACGCATACATGGTTTTCCTCAATCAGTACTAAAAACCGTCATGCAACGCATTAGACGGTAGGTTTTTGTCAATCTAGGAAGTTTACATGCACTTTGAATCTAGGTTTTGATTGTGGCAAAACAAAACTGACTGCATAACCTACCGTGTAATGTTCGCCAAAGGGTGTATTTTTTATGGGACAGTTGCTTCGGAATTCACAGTAACTACTCCATACGAAGACGGCCTAAAAAACCCAGTATCCAAGCAAAAAGAAGTTCCCAATTTGTGACATAATTTTCTAATTTCCTGTTTTGTCTGTCAGTCAATTTGTCAAAAACTTGTGTGGAATTGTGGATGTCGAGTCGCTAAATGTGATGTCTTCTAAAAAAATTAAACTGTCTGTAAATGAAAACGTCAGAATAACCAATGGAGTTTACAGGGTTAATTCTTCCCTTAACGAAAAACATATGCCGCACTTGTTTACTGGAAACAGATACCTCGATGTTTATGAACATACAAGATTTGGTAGAACACGAGATGATTAAGGTTAAATTAATTGATATTTTGGTCTTCCTCAATTGTTTGGAGAATAATGACGAAGAGAATTGGCCTCAAGGAATATGTTCTTCATGTGTATCTACAGCTTTAGTCGCTTATAATTTTAAATTGAATTGTTTGAAGGCAAATTCCATGTTATCAGAAATACTTATGATACAATCTCCTACTAACTTACAGAGGACTGATATAGATTCTATCGACATCAATGTTGTTTATCAAGATCATGAGTATGAGGTTCCACTGTTCAGTAATCATCCAACATTAGACTTTGAAAGTACTTTATCAGATAACAAATTGACTCCATTGCCACCTGTTACTGAAATAACTGCTGGAGAGCAGCCGCAGCGAATAGAGGGAGAGAAGCGATATGCTTGCACTGTGTGTTCAAAGTCATTCACCAGGCTGTTTGGACTGCGGTACCATATGGCAAAGCACTCTGATACTCGGAAGTACCTCTGCGCAAAATGTGGAAAGACCTTCTACAGTGCTAATGGATTGATGCAACATTCAAAATCACATAGAGAGGTTGCACAGTTTAAATGTGGTTTCTGTCATAAGACTTACAGGTCAAGGCAGTCACTGAAGGAGCATTTTCGCGTGGCACATTCCAGTAACCGCATGCTGTTTGTATGTGTGACCTGTGGGAAAAGGTTCACAGCAAGATCTACCTTAAACAAGCATGTCAAGACTCACAATGGTGAGAAATTTGCTTGTTCTAATTGTCCAAAGACATACACGAGGGCCTCGTACTTAAGACATCACATGCTGACTCACATGGGCCAGCCGAAGCCCCGACCCTTCTCGTGTACACACCAAGGTTGTGCCAGAAGTTTTCCTACCAAACATTCCTTAACGGTGCACATCGCACACGCACACACAACAGAGAGACCTCACAAGTGTGTCACCTGTTTCAAGAGCTTTGCCACAGCAACCGGCTTGAAGATACACATAGAATCTCACGGTAACAACATGGTATCATGTAATTTATGTGGCAAAAAACTAAGAAACAAAAGAGTATTACAAAAACATATGAAAACTCATGATGTTGATGCCAATGATATGATTTTAGAAACTGTAGACCAAGCTTATTAGGGTTGTTATTCAAATAATATGATGATTGTATTTCTTGTGATAAATATGCAGCATTATAGCTTCTTATGAATAGTTGCTGTCCCACCATTATTTGTGTTAATAAAAATTATGTAAGAATATTATGGCTGTTTTTGTAGAAAAGTATTCAAAAAACCGTTTATTAAATTTATTATTATTTAACTAAATATCAATTAATACAAAGGCAAACCTGTCAGGTATACACACTAGGGTAGTGTGTATGACGGGCATTAGAAAGCCCAGAATAGTACATTTTGTTGCAGGAGGGCAAATGTTATTGTTCATTATAGAACCGACAAATGCCTATATGTTAACAACGGTAATAACGGTAACGTTTTTCAACACACTTGATCAAAAATCATAAATATAAGTACCGTAAAACGGGGTGAATAGAAACTCAGGGGTGAATAGAAATAAAACTTTGGTTTGGTTTTTCACTTTGATACCACATTATCGGCCTCCAACAAAGCATCGATTTTTTTAGAATAACAATGCATGAATACACTGATACAGTTAAATCCGGAAAAAAACAATTAAATATCGAGAAGACCCTTTGAAGTTTTGTTTCTATTCACCCTTGAGTGTCTATTCACCCCGTTTTACCCGGTAGATACTATTTTATTTAATACCTAATAAGTAGTTCGCGCTTACTTATCAGAGCGGCAAAGTCGATTTTCGTGGGGTTGCCCAGCTAACGACCAAGATGGGACTTGCCCAGTTACCAATCTGATGTCATAATATGTGTAATTTAGCATAATTGCGTTTTATAGAGCCGAATACTGCAGTGACAAACAACGTGTATCATACGACATTTTTCAACACACTCGAAGGCGATATCCGTGCTCGAAGGTAATGAAACTGTGACATTGCAAGTTTGCGAGCGATTCGTCTGCGTATGTAGGTTTCGGCTCTGCTGGGCCCCTGCGGTTGCCTGATACAAGACGGGAGCTAGCCGCTACACTTTTTCTGTCCATGATTAGTTAATGTGTAAAGTACTTTTCAATACACTCACTCGAACATGTCTCATCGCACCGATTACAGGCACGCAATACGCTATTTTCCGCACTAGTGCAAAAAAGTGCGCATGCTCTCTTCCGACATAATTTTATTACATTTATCGTATTAGGCTTGGCGCGCATCGTCCCCCGTTTATTAATTTTAGTGAGGGTATTGAAAAAAGTCGTTTGACACACGTGCAAATTTGTCGCTGCAGCCCTCGGCTCCATAACTTCGCAATGACAAACTTTCTGCACTTGTATCAATATGTGCAGTTTATCAAGTGAAAATAAATATTATAGGCACTTTCGCCAATGTATATTTGATTCATACTATGCCGGCAATGTGTGTTGTTTTGACCCTTTTTAGGTTTCCGTACCTCAAAAGGAAAAAACGGAACCCTTATAGGATCACTTTGTTGTCCACCTATCAGTCTGTCAAGGCCATTTATCTCAGGAACGCGTGGATGTATCGAGTTGAAATTAAAACCATATTCTCAGGTTTGCAGCTCCTTGAAGCTGTGAAAAAATCAGACTTTTGAGTTAACGAAAAAATATAATACGGCCGTTTATGACGCAAAAAACGTAAATTTTGACACTCTTAAAGAAATCTAAATTCATTTTTTCCGTTGACCTAGAATCCTGAAAGGCATGAAGCAAGCTCTCATCTATCACAAGGAAGAGAAAAAACCTAAAAACTGACGTCATTGAAAAGAAAAATATTTTTTTGCGACTCAAAAAAATCGCGCGTACATAAACCTCAGTGCGCGTGTTCGACTCGCACTTGCACGATTTTTTCTGTACCTATGCTAGTTTTGAAAATTTTCTAAGTACCACAAATTTTCTACTACCTATTTTTTATTTGTTGTTTTTAGCCAGAAATATTTTTATGGACCTCATAATTTATGCAGTAGAAGTGACTAAAAACGTAATTAACTAAGACAATGAAATAATCTTATTTTCAAGGTAATCCAGTTGAAATAAGTAGGTAGACATTCATACCTATTACCTACCATAAATACTGACACCAAGAAAAACAACTTTTTATCAACCAATTAAGGACAGTGTACTCATTTTAGCTATTTCAGTACTGTATTCATTTAGGTATTTATTCTTCATGTACACAATAGTGAGGCGACTCATCATTGTTACATACTTATTTTTATGACAATACTAAGCTATCCATGGCTTCGCACGGGTTCTTTTATAGAAATAAATACAAAAGCTTAACAAATTATACCTATAATATCTTCCTCGAGAATCATGCTATCGAGTGGTGAAAACCGTTTGAAAATCGGTGCAGTAGTTTTTGAGTTTATCGCGAATGGACAGACAGACAGACGCGGCGGGACTTTGTTTTATAATATGTATTGAAGGGCTGCAAAGTAAGGGGAAAATAGTTGTCGTTTGGAAATCTACCAATAGTTTATGAATAATTTTTCTGTATTTGTGTTTGTCACCTTACTCCTCCTAAATGGCTTGACCGATGTGGATGAAATTTTGCGAGTGGGTCCTGATTTGAAAATACAATTGAACCCGTGATGCTGCAATAGTGTTTTGAACATTTATTATTTCTACGAAAAACTATCATTTGGACAGGACAATGTCTGCCGGCGCTGATAGTATTATAAAATAGGTAGACCAGAATGATAAAAAAAAAAAACATTATAATTAATCAAACATGTGTAAATGATACAACTGATTTTTTGTAAGAACATGTTTATTATGCTTTCATACATACACAGCAACATTTCATACATGCAATTTTTTTTTTTTGATAATGAATACAGTTATACATTCTCTAGGTAGGTAATTTGATAAACAGTATGAATTAATTGGTAGATAAGGCTTCAATGTGAGTTGGATTGATTACAGTAATTGTTTATTTAACATAAGGCAGAATAGAAACTCAAACATATTTTAAATTCACATCACAAAAAATAAACCGGACCCTACAAAGCAATACAACTACAAAATTATGTACATAGTGAATTATTGCTTCTTAACAAACGTAACTGTTACTTCATTTTGTACCAGGAAATTTAACAATAATTTTTTTTTAATAGCCTATTGTATGTCACACTGAGTTTAGGCCTCCCTTTTGTCCTTCCTAACTTCCCTGTCTGGGGCGATCTCTGCCCAAGTTGTGAATATTATCAGATTGTCACACCACCATCGCTGCAGTCGACCTCCCTCAAGGGTCCAGTGTGTGACAATCCTTGCCCACCAGTCTGGGTGCATTCGTGCGACGTGGCCAGCACACTCCCACTTCAGCTCGGCTGTTTTTTCCCTGACATTTGATACTCAAGTTTTGGAGCGCAGCTTGGCGTTTCTAATGCGATTTATTTGCTTAACACCTATTATACTGTGCTCCATTAACAACTATAATTTAATTAATATTAATTTAATGGTACAAATTACAATATTCAACAAATGAAGTAACAGCATCGGCATTTGATTACAAATAAAAGCTACATAATATAAAATTTCACTGCACATCTACTTAGAACATAATACAAAAATATTTATAGTGCTCACATATTTCCTTATTTAATAATTATAACAGTGCAAATTATAATCTAAACAAATAACAGGAAATAATTCAGATGATTTGCTCTGCTCGGAGGCTGTACCATTTTAGTAATAACTAGTTAACTGCAAATTTTGTGGCATGTTCCATCCCATATACTTTTTCTAAGCACTATGGTTGAGAACATTAACATGTATTATATACCCACAATCAAAAATCCATATGACTAAAAAGGATTTAGTACTGACAATTGAATTTTTATACAAAGCCTGATACATAGCATACAATGTCAGATTCATTTTAGAGTATAAAATTTAGGGCTATGCTAATATTATTAACTCTTTCTGTACCAGGAACATACAGATAATTTGTTTGTGTTCTCAAAATCCGCCTCTCAAATAATAGTTATACATAGCTAGTAATCACTTGTGTTCATGCCAAGGACCTGACTAGCGAGTCTAATTCTATGTATGTTTAGCTAACTTAGACTTTTAAATTATTGTAGGCACCAGGTCCCAGGTCCTTAGCATCAAAAGTGTTAATATAGCATTAGGTAACCCGCTCGCTCACATGGCAAGTACATATTATTTTCTTTGATGAACAGCTTGAGTAGTGCATTTCCAACTTTAAAACTCTAGATTATAGGAATGTAGACTATTTACCCAGTATTTTATTCATCATTTTGTTCTGCTTACCCATCTTAATATCAGCAACTTCAACCTTGTCCTGTATGGTGTCAATAAGGTCAGATTGCTGTTCTATTTCTTCCCCAAGAGCAACTCCAAGACCTTTGAGTCTTGAAATGGAATGCAGCATTTCATCTAAGTTAGCATCTAGTACCTGGTTGACTCGCTGACTGTCTGATATGGGTGCAACCTGTACTTGTCCATCTAACTCACGCAGGCGGGTAGCAGGATGAGATCTGAAGCGGTCATCACCGTTGGCTTGTGTTAAGTTGTCTATTGTGTCATCCAGCCGGCTGCTTGGGCCTGCACTCTGCGTGCTCGGAGAGAGCTGGCTTCTAGGAGTCTGGTCAGATTTACCCGAGATATAGTTCTTGAGGCCGTAGAATACAGATTTGATCCCATTCAAATGTTTTTGACTGTAGTTCAAGTTGGTGTTTATTTCGTCGAGTCGCTTGTTCGTGTTTTGGAGTTGCTCTCGCTGTCGACTGAGCTCCTCGGCGGTGGCGATGCCGATCTGTTCGGACTCGCGCAACAGGCCTATGCTTCGCGAGGAAGAGTCCAAGGTTCGCTGTTCGATTTCTCTTTGTCTTTCTAACATAGCTTGTCTTTGTTGTTCCAATGCTGCAATGTGACTTCCATAAGCGGATGGTGCTGGCTTACTTGGTTGTGGTGGCGGGATTCTCGTTCTGAAACTGTTGACGAATGTGTCATCGTCTACATCATCGTCGTCCTCGAACAATTTATTTGGATTAACGTAAGCAGCTCCTGGTCGAGACATTTTCGTAGCTGTTTCCTGTTCGCTGTATGAGAATCTGACTGACAAAAATACTTCTTAGTTTCAAACTGTGCACTAAACAAATGAAATGGATTATAATTTTTCAATATGGTATCTGAATAATAGGAAAATCCTTTTACGTAGGAAGGTATTTACGCGAAACGATAACGACATGGATGAATGACACAGATGACGTGACGTAGAGAAAGGGGGCAGGGCAGGAGTAAGGGGCAGGACAGGCATCAAAAAATGACAATGACGTTGACATTTGACAGAAAATCTCGAGTGCTTGACTACTGGGCGTTTGGGAACCAAACTACACATATTATTATGTACGTCGATAGTTTCAAGAAGAAAACGTTTCGTGAAACATGTGCGTTCTAGTTAGGAAATCTTGTAGTAATGTTTCTACAAGATTTCCTAGCTAGAACGCTTTGTATTTCTGGAAAACTGAGCAGTAGAGTCTGTCTAAAAAGTCAAACGATAATATACATTGATAATTTCTATCTTAACATGGATCCGACAAACACAGTAGAAATTCACGTAATTTATGGACAATAATATATTAATAATTAAGTTACTTCTCTACAAAAAAAAAGTATTATAATTTAAAAGTACCTCCACTTCACTTGTGATCACATTTGGCACTTATTTTGTACACCTACCCACACGGGCCACACGTTTGAATGATACAGTAATTGATTGTGGAGTAGTAACGTGTAATATTTGATTTAGTGAATATTAGGATTTACTGCACTATGGATTCAACAATCGTTATGGATTCTATATCTACAGGTAGGTAATTATATTATTACTAAATAACTAACACATTTACATTTCTTACGAAAAGTTTATTTACTCAATCACACTAAACCTGTTTTATACACATATTTATAAAGGATGTTTTGGTAACTTCATCTCCTATATTTAAAGCAAAATACCACTCACTGATTAACCCTTCAGATACCGTCAATTAGAGACACAATAGTAAGACAATAGATGCGCGGCCACCGGTGGTCGCTTGGGGATTCATGAATTAATTACGAAATCTCAAAAACTATAACATCTACAAACTTAATATTTGGCACGTAAGTTCCATAAACGGTGTAGTCTCTTTACTCTCTCACTTATCCATTAGGCGAAAATTGCACGGTAGGTTTTGCTGTCAGTTTTGCCACAGTTAAAATCTTGATTGAATAAAAACCTACTGTTTAGTGCGTCGATTGACGGTTTTTAGTACTGATTGACAAAAGCCATTATTCATGATTGATGGAATTGATTGAAGCTTGCATGACCGTATAATGGTCGCCATAAGAATGGATTTTACGAAAATTCACCCCTAAAGAGGCAAAGCGGTGGTCCAAAGCTTGTATGGAGAAACCAAACTTCACGCGGATAGTATAATATCTAGGTTAATTTATTTCTTTAACGATTTATGTGCACGCACAAAATAAAAGATAAGAAGAAGGAAACAGAAAAATAGGTATAAAGGAGATGTTTATTTCTAAAGAAAACTCTTCAAGCATATCTGCGAAAAGAGAGTTCGAAAAAATAGATATCTAGACATCGTATGTAACAGTAATAAAGAGTTTTTTGGAATATTAAATTTTTGTAGACCAAAATGAAAAACAGTAACTGCTATTATATGTTGCGTCGTACCGTAGAGTAATTGGTTTAGTCTCAAAAGTCTTGCTATTCCTTGGACTGGATTACTAGAAAATGCGAAAAATCATCGCGACTCTTGATATTTTCGAATATGACATTCCCAAGATGAAGGCCCTAATGTGGATCTTGGAGTACTGGACAGAATAAAAGTCAAGTCTACAGTCCTAGTTGCGTGGGGCTTGTGGCATTTTTTTTTTCAGCAATAAAAAAGTTCCTTAGGTCATATAAAAATCTTTCATCGTGTCGAAAAGGCTGTTGGATGTTTTTGCTAAAACACCAAAATCAAATCGTCATAATTGGCTTATATTTCTCGAAGATATCGCTGAAGAAACCAAAAAAAAAAAAACAATCGAAAAACAGACGACTTGAGAACATACTTTTTTTTTGGAAGTCGGTTAAAAACGCGTAATTAATCCTGCGTTCCGAATTGTGACAAAAGCGAATCCTTTTATTGCAATTCGAAACATTGGGTGAGACAAGACAACACAAAAAAAAAAAGTTGTTGTCATGTCTTTTCTTTTGACAAGAATGACAATTTGTCAATTTGTGAATTTGGAAGAGTGTGATTGTGGACTATTGCGAAAAAAAATGCAAATAAAATATAAAAAGTTATAACATAAGTCGTCGACGATATATTACGGTTGAATTTGTATGGGTACACATTCAATATCCTGTGAAAACTTCCAAGATGATGGCTGGAAAAGGTTACTTTTGAATTGTTGTGATTATTTTTGTAAATTATGAAGCTTACGGACTCTACGTTATTATAGTGTCGGCCCGTGTTTGTTTAATTTTATAATAACAGGATAATTTTTAATGTATACTATAAATAACATCATATCTCGAGTTGTTGGGTGTATCGTTTTAATACCTTTGACATTTCGATGCCTTTCATTGCTGACAACTTTAGGGATAATGCCGAATGTTGGAGCTTTAGTTCGCACGATGTAATGCGTACTTCACAGTACTCAAGTGCCCCATTGATCAGCTGTACGAAACGAGCCGTCAGTGCGCTCCGAATCCGGTTTATCTACGCTTTCAAAGCGCTGATGTGGCTGCCACATTATTGCCATGCTGCTCTTGTCATCAGACTGAGTGCCAGTAGCCTCCAGAAATTAATCACTGACGGATAATAAGATCCCTTAGTGGAGGCATCTTATCAAGACACTGTTTCTAGTAGTATATAAGTACTAACATAAGTCAATTGTTTCTAATATCTAATAAGTTTTTTTTATGTGGACTGTCTGGCCAGCCTTTTCTCAACAAAGTTGGTATCAATATCCAGTCAAATCTTATGTAGCTGGGAGACCAGTGCTTTACAAGAAGTGATTTCCCATTTGAGCTCCTTAATTCATGAATCCCCAAGCGACCACCGGTGGCCGGGCATCTATTGTCTTACTATTGTGTTTCTAATTGACGGTATCTGAAGGGTTAACCCAGTAATTTGGTAACATAATACTTCTAGGAAAAACTGGTTTTGAGAGTATCTATTCATTAAAACCTCTTATAGGGGTGGGTTCGATTCCCACCCAGGACAAATGTTTATGTGATGAGCATGATCATTTGTTCTGTGTCTGGGTGTAATTTATCTATAAAATGTATGTATTTAGAAATATATAAGTATGTTTATCAGTTGTCTAGTATCCGTAACACAAGCTCTGCTTAGCATGGGACTTGGGCGTTGTGTGATAGTTGTGGAATATTATTATTATTATTATTATAGATTATTTCAAAATTCGGTTGGAGTGTAGCCTTAGGGGTGCTATGGCGCGAGGACTTAGAAAATTTTTCGTTTTTTTTTTTTTTTTATGGAGTTGAAGTTTACGCTCTATGAGCAGTAAAGAAAACCAAAAAAAAAAAATTAGGTTAAAAAAATTTTTTGGGACTGAAATTTTTTCGGTCGATTCCACCTTGTGTAATCATGAGGGCAGGGACTTAGAAAATTTTTCGTAAAAAAATTTTTTTTTTTGGTTTTTTTCGAAAAAATTTCTAATTCCCAAAAATTTTTTTAACCAAAAAAAATTTTTTATGGTTTTCTTTGCTGCTCATAGTGCCCCTAAGAGTATACTCCAACTCCTAAAAATCTGCCCCTAAGACGACCCACTGATCCAAAATTCTATTGTTTTTATTTCACATAGGCCTATATGGGCACTTATGAAACGTCAGAAGCTAGTGCATGGTTCTAAATTGATTTTTTCTTAAGAAGAAGAAATGACAAGCAATTCCATGGTTACTCTTTTAACCCTTCAGATACCGTCAATTAGAGACACAATAGTAAGACAATAGATGCGCGGCCACCGGTGGTCGCTTGGGGATTCATGAATTAAAAAATGGCTGTTCTTACAAACAACTGTATTAACAAATTATTACCAGGAAGGACCAATGACTTGACAAGCTTTTTGTATGTAAGATGGTCATCTATACAGAAGCCTCGTTCTTGCTGTGGACTATATTATCTAATAAGTAAATAATTTTTATTATTTCAGTAATGCCAGAAACAGAGGAACAGAACAGAATAAGGTTTCAAGTTGAACTAGAATTTGTGCAGTGTTTGGCTAATCCTAACTACATACATTGTAAGTATATGTAAGCATAGCAAATTAATCCTTAGTTACAATAACTTAAAGTCTTTGGGTAATTGGGGAAGATGACAGCCACCGGGCCTTTATTATGGTTGGGCAAATTGTCCAATGACAACCCACACTCTTGGGCGGAGCAGGAGATAGTGTCAGTCTCTTACTGACTAAAAACCCACCCCGTTCCTTCTAGCCTTTATACGGGGGCTCAAGCTCCCTTTTGGATAACCCTAGCCCCAGTATCCACCTGACCTTGTGTCCTTATTGATAAGGGTAGCAATGGACAAAGTCCAATGGAAGCAGTTGGAGGAGGCCTATGCCAAAAGGCACATTGAACTGAGAACATACTATAACAGGATCACAAAAAAAAATTATCACCCAAAGTTTGGAAATAAATGGCTATTTTATTATTATTATTTTGTTTATTTATATACAATATAAATTATTATTATTATTTATTTACAAGTAAGCAAAGCAAATTAATCCTTAGAAACTACAACTTAAAGGCTTTTTTAAATAGTTACCTGATAATAATTTTTTCAGTTCTGGCACAGCGTGGTTACCTGAAAGAAGCCACATTCATCAACTACATTCGCTACCTGCAGTACTGGAGGGAACCTGAGTATGCTCGCTACCTCAAGTACCCAATGTGCCTTCACTTTTTAGAGCTGCTGCAGCATGAAGCGTTTAGAAGGGAATGTGTATCAGCACAGGTATGTTCTGTCAGGCATGTCAGGCTTATTAGTAGGTAGGTACCCAATACCTACTCATCTTAATAACTTGCTTTCTAACACAAAGCATGGATGTATGAGAAAAAACGATACAGTATTTACAAAGAAAGAGGTTGGCTTTATTATTTTATATTATTATAATCAATTTAACAACTTAGAAATTACAATAAGAAAGTGAACTTGAATTATTAAAAAAATCACTAGCCAATAAAAGCAATATCGTTCCATTATAGGAACCCTCCTATAAAACCATCTACCTAACAAGGTTTCTGTGGATAATTCATAAAGTAGACTAAACAACACTGCTGGAATTAAATTCTGGAGGATTTAATTTTTTCCCTTCACTCTGGAGGGTTTAAATGTTAGTTAGTTAGTTAGCACATTTATGTCCCACTGCTGGGCGAAGGCCTCCCTCTCCCTTTTCCACACACGTCTGTCTTCGGCCATTGCGGGCCAGTCCCTCCGGTACTTATCAAGCTCATCTCTCCACCTTCGCCTTGGTCTGCCGCGATGTCGCCTTGCGTTCAATGGGACCCAATAAGTGGCTCTTTTAGCCCACCGCTCATCCGACATCGTTTAAATGTTACCTGAGAAAATAAAAGTGGCTACCAAAGAATATTTTCAAACACAGTTTGAAACTAGCAAACTCTAACCTGATGAAAATATACTAGTATAAACTGATCATCCCTTATTTGTAGTTGTGTAATAAAATACCAAATATCAACCCATAAACATTTGTTTTTCAGGTGTGCAAGTTCATGGACGACCAAGCTATTTTGCTGTGGCAACACTACACGCGGCGACGCACGCGCACGCTGCAGCCGCCGGACGCGCCCGCGCCGCCCGCGCCCCCCGCGCCGCCGCAGCAAGGTGCGCCACGGCAACAGTCATAGACACCATGACGCTTTTATACAGGGTTAGTTTTAAAACACTAACAACCTTGCAGGACGGTATTACTGCCTACTGGGGCCAGGGTAATCTGAAAGGAAACTCGAGCCCCAGTATTAAGGCTAGAAGGAATGTGGTGGGGTTTTTAGTCAGTAAGAGTCTGACACTATCTCCCGCCCCACCCAAGAGCGGGTTTTGATGATTTTCCCCATCGAAAAAAAAGGGCTGTATTACTAACATCATAAACAACAACTTTTGTTCTATGACTATTGACAAAACAATACATTTACCAAAAACAAACATTTCGTTCAAGATTTCGTTGTTCTACCTAACACATTTCAACTCTGTATTTTGCTATATCCACCTACGTCTGTATGACGCGACGCCAGCGTATCAAGTACCCCCGCCGCCCCATCCACGCTTCCCTCCGCTATTGTACTATCGCTTGCTTCGCATAGACTTCGTAATATTTAGAATGTTCAATTTAAATATTTTTATTTTTGTATGAAAATTTGATGTACTAAAATATAATATTTAAAAAAAAATCATAGAACAAAATGTTGTGGTTTATGATGTTAGTAACATAGTCCTGAAAGGGTTGCCAGTGTTTTACAAATAACCCTGTATATGTGTCACCGGGAAATTGCAAACTCCATATGATTATAATAAATCTAATTCTAGTAAATTATTATTTTTCGATATATTTTTAATGACTCGTTTTGTATCGACGAATCGCATCCAAATTCATGAGATGATGACTTATTTAGAAAAAATAATTTACATTATCTTACGGTATTTTACAATCTTACGGATTTTGCTTATTTTACGGTGATATGTACATACCTACAAATAGCATTATGTGGCGAGTTGAGTTTTAGAAAAATGTTTGAGTTTGGAGTGTCATTTTTTTTTATCAATGTCTATCCAAAAATCTTTTTTCCTTATTCTACTCAAATTAATACACGTACCTACTAAGTCTTGGTTTTGACACCTTCACCAGCCCACGCTGAAAACTAGTGTGAACTGGTTGCATTATACATGTGGCCACGGTATTATTATGGTGAGAGTTCGGACGCACTGCACGGACGTCGCAATTTTTTTCCCCTTTCCTTTCTTTCTCTCTTTTTTTTCTTTCTTTCTTTAACCCTCACATTCTTCACTTTTTCTAAAACTCGATGTCTGGTAGACAATATTATTTTTGATCTACAAAACCTGAAATATGTGTTCTATGTATCAAATGATGAAAGCCTGTGTGCTGGTATAAGTTGTATCAATCTAAGTGTATGTTATAAAATGTCTCATTGTAAATAAGCTAAATGAGTTTGAATGTCTTGATATAGACTGAGTTACTGTAATTTCTAGTTGTAAGTTAAATATTAAAAACGTTTTTTATACAAATGATTGATTTTTGCTTCCGAGATCCGTGCCGATTTCTATATCCAAGCCAAAAACCTAATATAAAAAAAACCTGACAACCATAGACTAAACTAGCCATTTTTTTTTGTCTTTGACACTGTGTCGTCTAGCGGGATACATTGGCTGTAAGTTTCTCTAAATATTCTGTTGGATCAGTGATTCAAGTGTCTTGTAGATGAGACAAAAACTACGTATGTTGTTTGAACAGTGCGTTTATTTAACGAATGGCTGGTGGTGTGACCGCTTGCGCGCCATGCATAGCGCGCGCAGAGTCACGTAGTAGAGAAGCTCCACTACGCTCATTATACTGAATCCCATGCACAGGCCTAGTAGACCACCTGTGTTAGCTGCAAAAGAACAAAAGTACCATGGAGATAGTAATAAAGAGAAGCGAAAAGCAGCAAAAATGAGGGCGGCTTCAAATGAAATCCTATAACTGCTTTCGTCGGATTGGCTCTACGAGTGTTTTCATATCCGATTCGCCAAGGTCAAGTGTTTGCGACTGGAAATCTAACTTATCTCAGGTAGTGTTCATATTTTTGAGCTCGTTTCGCTCGGTCTGTCTATGTTAGATTATAGTTTGCTATTAGTTTTGTAGTAAGCACTTTCAATAAAATATTTAATTGCCAATAACCCAAGTTTAAAAAAAAATAAAAACAATAGTTAATAGTGACATATTTTACATACTTACATCTAACTAAGTCGATCTGGCTCACCTGTTAAAAGTATCGAGTCCTAAGGTGAAATGTCCCAATGAGCAAATTCTATTCAACACATTTAGTTACTACATTTAGATAGAGTATATACTCGTACTTACATAGGAATTCGGTCAAGCCAAATATTTCTCCTTTGGTAAATCTCATAAAATTGTTCTCTTCAAAGTAAAAATGTACGAGAAGCATGTTTTCCCTGTTGAGAAAAAAAAATGATTTAAAGAAAGAAAGAATAGAGAAAAAAATAAGAAAGAAGAAATAAAAGTAAGAAAAGAAAGTAGGCACAGTACAGAAAAAATATTGGAAGGAACTCCATAACCTATCTACCAGCTAGCCAGGGGCGCCGGCTTTTAGAATGGAATACCTCATGGGTGCTCATTTGATGAAAGTGGCGAAATATGAGAAGAGAAATGCACACTGATCGTCCGACAAATAAATAAATTTCTTACTTACATACTTCGCCCTACAAAACGCCCATCCCGAGCACCACTGAGAATATACATCAAGAATCCGATCAGTAATCGCCTTTTTATTACCTGCTGATCGGTTTCTTTCTATTAATTCTCAGGGGTGCTTGGCACCCACAGTTTATTTCTCATCATGAGTGCTCGAGCCCCCGAGCACCCACGGAGTCGGCGCCCCTGCAGCTAGCTCTACGAGTAGATCTCACGGTTATTGTAGAGCAGCCCCCCTAGCCAAGTTACAACCGTTTCGCTTGCGTCGAACGCTTCGAGTTGACCTTGCCGCCAATTCTTTTGTTCTGACCACGTGACAGTGTTGTGGCAACGTTATTCCCGTACATTTGAAGCTTTCTACTAGCGTTAACTACTGCAGATTAGCAACTTGGCTAGGGTGGCAGAATAGAGTTGCGAATTACGACGCCAGTCCACGAAAACTAAGCCGGTATAGCAATAAGTTTTGATTAATTTAATTGACTGTAAAGCCCTTCTTAATATCCTGTCCATTTCTATGTCTATGTCATATCTAAGGTAATGTTGCTTCCGTCGACCTCAATTTGGCATGCTATTTTAGACTGATTATTTAAATAACCTAATGTAGGTACCACCGGCACCGTAATGTACAAGTACATAGGCTATGTCTTTATACTCGACGTAGACCTACATTATCCTTCACCAAAAAGTAATCCGATCTATCCAGTTTTGATGAATTTAATTGAAAATTATAGGCATAATTATATAGTTGTAATTATTTGCCAGTTCATTAATTCCAAAGAATTTTATGAAAGTAAATTTATGACTGAATTGAGAACTTTTTTTTTAGGATTTTAGGATGGAAATTGTTCTAGGGCGAAAGCGAGAGGGTGTTAGACTTCTACTGTCGAAGCCTACTGGGCCCCTACGGGTTTTGCTGACATCTCTTTGTGGCGTGCATGGAACACTAAGCGCCGTTGACGACTAGACCTCGATCCGGACAGCAAACTACCCATTGTTCGGCTGTCCGTAAGCCCACGCCTACGGTGGCTGGAAATCAGAGTCAAAGCCCCAACGGCAGGGGCGTGAGGAAGGCCATTCCCTCACACGTGCGGTCGCTTTCTTTGCTAGCATTATTGCTTCGCAGAAGAAGGCGACTGCCTGCCAGTCCTCCTCACTCCGAACCATGGCCTGTGCCGATCAGGACACGGCGTTGCCGCGAGGACACAAGTGGGGTACACCTCCACCGTATGCTCGACCGTGTCCTCCGGGTGGTCTAAATATTGGTGACACCTGGGCGTTTCTTCCGCACGAATCTTATCCTATGCAGGTACCTCCCGAACTTAGCATGTCCATTGAGGACCTGTCATGCGGAAGGTGAGGACACCGTGACGTCTCTCCAGCCATTCCTCCATAATTATGGCGTGAAGAAGACTTACCGCTGTAGGGTTCACCCCTGCCTTATAGTTTATTTGCGTTTGTAATAAACTTACAAGACCACAATTAAAACACAATCACAGTAATATTATTATCGTGTACGTTTATTAATTACACTACACTACATTCACGGCATTCATAATGTTTAACATTATACTGTCGGGGGTGTCGCTACACCACAACGCGCGGGCCCGCGTGCGCGGCGGTTGAGCGTCCACGCTCAACCTCAACTTTTTGAGATGCGCGGGTAAGTCGGACATAGATCTCGCCGCCTACCGCCTGCGCCCGCGCATTGATCTTACTTATAACTCGTGAGTATTAATTGTTGCGCGAACTTTTATTGTTGATGTGGACTATTGTTTTGTGCTGTGACTGTAACTATTGTGTGTTTCTGTCTAGTTCATGTACTCCTTCTGTGTTGTGTTATATGTGTTGTGATGGACCGGTCGAGTAAACCGTGAGTACTAGCAGTGACTTTTATTTTCGCTCACGGCTCACTTCACTCACTCACACACGGCGCACCGCTCACTACATAGACTTCTCCAAACCGCCATAATTATGGCGTGCCCAGCACTGGGTTGTACCAGTCGCTGTCGCCATTCCACCATGACATTCCACTAGTACCCTTCATGAACCCGGAATCGTGCATGCATGCAAGAACTTGTAAAATAAACAAAAGACTTTGAGTTCAGCGCCATCTAGTGGGAACAAGGCCACGCTCGGGATTCTAGTTTTCACCTTAGGAAATATATTTTTTAAGTGGAAATTCCTGCAATGCCTTCTTCCGCTCTAGGGCGGAGCCGGAGGCATGCCAGACTTTTACTGACTAGAACCCACTCGTATGGTTCTTCTATGCCTTGCGTTCCAGGACCCGGTTACTCTTTCGGAAGCCAATCCACCTACCCGTAGGCGATTATCACACTGCCACGCAAACCGCAGCGTAGCGCGTGAATGCGTGTTTTAACGTTGCTTGTAAGTATCTCCGTTTGTTTACAAAACACGCACAGTCCAACACACCGAAAATGCATCCATGCGCGTTCATGCAGATCATGCGCCTACAAGCGGAGAAACATGCGCTCACACGCGTGGATGCGGGGCGAGACACAAGGTATGGCACACTGAGTCTCGTAGCGCCGTGCATGATTTTTTATGAAATGATTCAGAGCTTGCGTGAATTTACAAATCGTAACTACGTGCGTGAGTGCGTAAAAAGCCTGCATGATGCAGATCTGCACTCCCGCAAGTACGCGCGTAGTTGCGTTGACACGCAACATGCAGCGTGATGTGTGGCAGTGTGATAATCCCCTTAAATCCCCAAGACAACAAGGTTCAGATTACGTGAAGTATTTAAGAGATCTGTTGCCGAAGATACTCTTGGCGAGGTGCTCCACGAGCATTTCCTTCAGTGGTGCGTCACTCATTCTCTCCTGGTAGGCTATCTCCGTGCACGCTGGTAGACATTCTTCACAGGTCACGTCACGACCTGCAACGGGAAAGTAGTTGAATCATCATCATTATTATATCAGCCGAAAGACGTCCACTGTTGCACATAGGCCTCCCCCAAGCGTTACCACAACGACCGGTCCTGTGCGTCACGCATCCATTGGATTCAACCCTGACCAGGTCATCAATCGTCAGGTCAAGTAGTTGAATATTTTACCAGTTGGTGCAGTGGTAGAGCGATGGGGTGTTGCATTGCGTGTCGCAGGTTCGATACAAGCAGGGAACAAATATTTGTGTCGTGTACGTCTACAGATAGTTGTTCCGGGTAATGGCGTCTTTTTTTTTTCTTTTTTTTTATTGTTGATGAGTTCGCGCTTGATCACTATCTCACCTGATGGAAAGCGATGATGCTGGCGACGATAGTACGCGCTTACTTAGAAGAAACCTATTCACTTCTTTCGCCTAGAAGATTCCAAAGTCGTTAGTTCTTTGGCTTAGAAGATTCCAAAGTCGTCAGTTCTTTGGCCTAGAAGATTCCAAAGTCGTCACTTCTTTGGCCTAGACGATTCCAAAGTCGTCAGTTCTTTAGCCTTAGCGCAAGCCCGCGCTACATACAGGTCGAATAATAAAGTTAAAAAGACTCACAAGTAAGACACGATAGAAACATAAGTTGGTTTAAAAACACCCACCTTCTGGCATGATTTTGCTCATATTTGTGTAACATTTCGCGTCTGCTTTCCCACAAATTCGCGTTGATTTATTTTCTGAAAATTAATAGTAGTTGAATTAACTGTTACCTTGTTTAGTTATGGCGTAGTTTTTAATCTGCACACAAGAGGTTATACAATTCGTAAATAAATAATCGTATAAAAACCTTTTTATAAAAAAAATAACCGACTTCACTAAAAAATTGAATTGAATTGGAGGAGTTCCCTCGATTTCGCCAAGATTCCATCATCAGATCCCAACTTGGTGACTATGGGACCATTTGGGAAGTACCTATACCATTTCCAATAAAAAAAATATTTTTCAAATCGGTTGGCAAGCGACGAAGTTATGCGCGAACAAACATAAAAAAAAAACATACAAATATCCGAATTGAGAACCTCCTCCTTTTTTAGAAGTCGGTTAAATATACGATACTTGATCAATATGGCTCGTAGTTAGTTAGTAGTTGTTTCGGGGCTTGGTGCCTTGCCTTAGTAAGTTTTCAAATTTAGAAAAACCATTAATTTTGAGGAAAATTAAATTGCAAGGCCATTTATTATTTATTTAAACTTCATGTACAGTAGTGGTACATAGGCGGACTTAATGCAACAAGGCATTCTCTACCAGTCAACCATTGTGTTAAAAAGACAACACTGTGGTAGGTTTGCACAATAAACAAATCAAAATCAATCCAAAATCCAAAAAAAAAATCCTTCAAAAATCCATTTAAAAATTTCATTTAATTGCATGTCCTAGAACTAAAAATTTGAAGACATGTGACATTCACCAACACACTGGGTCGGCGTGGTAGATTACGACCTATGCCCGCTCCTAGAGGGGAGGCCTGAGTCCCAACAGTGGGGACATTAAAAAGGCTGATGATGATTTTTTTTTTTTTTTTTGTCGACGGGGAAAATCATCTTTGACGAAACCCGCTCTTGGGTGGAGCGGGAGACAGTGTCAGACTCTTACTGACTAAAAACCCCGCGCCGTTCCTTCTAGCCTTCATACCGGGGCGCGAGCTCCCTTTCGGACAACCCTGTCCCCAGTAGGCTTCGACCCAGCTGGGCCCCTCCTGTTGCTGACAACTCCTTGAGGCGCGCGGGAACAGTGCGTGCCGTCGACGTCTTGGACTCGGTCCATTACCGGGTGATCGGACAGCGAGCCCATGGCTCGCCGTCCGCGAGCCCGCGTCTACGGTGGCCGGAAATCGGGATCGGAATCCCGGCGACGGCGGCGAGGGCGCCGTTGCCTGATGCGGTCGGCCTCCTCCTTTGCTAGCATTACTGCTTCGCAGAAGGAGGCAACCGCCTGCCATTCCTCCTCGCTCCGGACCATGGCTTCGACCAGGGCCCGGCGCGAGAGGTCTCCGCCGCCGATCGCCCCCACGAGGGCACGGCGATGCTCCGCCCAGGCAGGGCACACCTCGACGGTGTGCTCCACCGTGTCCTCCGGCCGTTGCGCACAGTGGCGACACCCGGGCGTCTCTTCCGCTTGAATCCGATGCAGGAACCTCCCGAACTTGCCATGTCCGGTGAGGACCTGCGTCATGCGGAAGGTAAGGACGCCGTAAGGTCTTTCCAGCCACGCCTCAAAGAGGGGACTTACCGCCATAATCGTGGCGTGCCCAAGGCTGATGATGATGATTTTGCAATATACCGTCAAGGAGGAAGACATTACAGAAGTTATAGTTCGACCAGAAATTGTCATCCCTACAGTGAGTTACTTTTATTTTTATTATTGGCAACGTTTCAGTAAAATAAAATAGATCTCCCGCTTTCGTTAGAGCGAGGAGAGTATCGGACTGTTACAGACTACCTGTGTTTCGCCCACCTGTGTTTCTTCCCATGGATAGCCCGAAAGAGAAAGCCGGGATCCTGGAACGCAAGGCAAACAAGGAACATAGGTGTGGTTTTAGTAAATAAAAATCTGACACATTCTCTCGCTCCGCCATAGAGCGGGATGATTTCCCACCTTAAAAAACCTGTGTTCCTTCAGTTGCCCTTTGCGTTCCAATAGAGACGTGGTACTGGTAACTCTTGCGATCCTGCAGATACTCGTATCATGTAGGTACCTACCTACGGCTTTTATAGGTAAGTGAAACAGAATGTAAACTCCCGCCAACCTTCTTTGAAAACGGAGGATCCTCCGACCAGACAAATGTATTGTCTGGTGTGGGCAACTGCCCGATAGATGATTTCTGGTGGTTGTATATGCTCAAATCGCGAGAAAAACTGTAATTCCGCGATGTAGGATTTCGTAGTTTATATGTTGCGTTACAGGCTACAGGCCTTTGGAAGGATACTTTCTTACATAATCGACAAATTACAATGCTTACTAGGCATATAATAGTATACACATTTGCATGCGTCCAACATCGCTCGCGCTTCACACTCCATTTCGCAGTTCTTCAACGTGTATGTTCTGTGGAAACATCAAACAATTCATCATAAATCGATAACACTAGTGGTTAATGATTGCTACAGTTACATAGCAAGGGGTGATTATGTTATTAAACTATTACGTTGGTCGTTTTGCTTATGTAGGATTGTTATCAAGGGCGGATCCATGATTTTTCATTTGCACAAGGGGCGGACGGGCTAAAAAAATCAACAATAACTGTTAGAAATTAACTTGAAGTTCGATACTTCAAGTTTATTTCAAATACTTTCATTTTCTTCTAAGTAGGTATGTACATTGATGGAATCTCCACATTACACAAAAATACCGAGTCACGTCACGTGCCCCCGTGCCCCCGCCCTTAAATCCGCTCTTGATACTTATTTAGCGACTACGTACGCGAGTTCTGCTACAGTGCTCCTGTTTCAGTCACCAGACGGCGCTTATACGGTTTTAGTACACACAAATATCGGAAATCTTCCCGTTTCTATAAGCAATCCATTTTAAAAGTCACTAATTCTTATAAATATGTACCTACCTGAAAAATACTAATTCCTTTTCACTCGAGAACAAACAGAGCCGCTTCTTGATATCTATAGACCGCAATGAGGGTTGGGCATCCAGTATTTTTGGCCATATTGCAATCCGTGCTTCTATTCCTGGTCCATATATTGCACCCAAGTTCCTGATCTTTGGCGTCTCTACTGGGTTGTGGAGGAGGATCTTAAAGATAAGATAATGACTTACTAGAATAGTTAGATTTAGAAAATACCTTGCCGTAAATATAAAGTATCGAGTTTTAGTGGGCCTTGCAGTGTCATTCATGTAGCTACATCTGGTACTTTAATTTCAAAAATCATTCTGTAATTCTTCCATCTGCAATTTTTACCCAAATTAAGTTAAACATAGCTTTAAGGATTCGTCTCATCAAGACGAATCTACAGGTAATATCGGGTATTAGCTACCTACAACACTAATTTAAAAAGATAACTTCGGCAAAAAGTAAATAACCTACTGATTTGATGAAATCCTTACTAATATTATAAAAGCGAAAGTGAGTTTGTTTGTTACGTCTTCACGCCTAAATGGCAAAACCGATTTTGATGAATTTTGGTACAAACATAGTTGGGACCCTGGAGACGGACATAGGCAAATTTTAAACATCCATCATTTAAACATCCGCGGGTAAAAGCTAGTATAATAATAATAATTTATTAATACAAAAATCATGGTGGATTTAGTTGGTTTTTGCAATAAGGGTACGATCTAGTCTAAACCTCGATATATCAGATCAACGTAAAATGAAATTTAATATAGCAAGTAATATTAAACCTTGAAGCCAGCACTCTTCATGGAACCGCAATAGTATTCTGCAATATTGGTATCCAGTACCAGGGAGAGACCGTGTTGTGTGCCAATACCTTCAAGCGAAAATTCAAGAATAAGTTCTTAATTGAACAGGAAGAACTATAATTGAACGGAGATTTTATTCTCACCTTTTGGTCTCCAAGGAAACCCGTCAGGTGGAGCATCGTCTGGGTAGCCGTCCTCAGGAGTCCAGTCCACTGCTGGTGATGGAAAAGTGATGTTCAGGTCATTCAATGATCGCCTGTAAACAGAAGGGTCTAAGTAAATGGACTGCAATTTCGATGTCGCTTGCAGTCCATGATAGCAAGTTGGCAGTTTTGGTGCTATTGTTTCAACAGCACAAGCACACAAAACAGTTCTTATAATGCAGCCTATCCGCATTTGTCTGCCACAAGTCTATCGATCAGTGATTCACAGTGATGCGAGACCGCGGCAGACCACGAAGGAGATGGCGGGACGACCTGGATGAGAATGTGAGAAACCGTGGTTGTTGGAGAGAATGGACAGAGGCCTTTGCGGCAGTGGGTCAATATTGTCTGGACATAATAATCTGTGTAGACCCAAAACTGTGAAGTGGCTTCAATCTGAAAAGCCAAAAGCTGCTGTGTTATAAGCTCGTCATCACACTTGATGCTCTATTATGGAGTGGAATTCTCTGACGGAGTCTGTATTTCTTGATGACTACAAATCAGAAATCTTTAAATGAATAGGTTACTTTTCGGTAAGCGCGCTCCATCGTCGACCGCTTTTTCGGTTTCCATCAGGTAAGATAGCAGTCAAGCGCGAACTTATCAACAATAAAAAAAAATGCGATCAGCCAAAAACTTAACAAAAAGATTTTGAATGCTTACGGATTTCGGAACATGTTGTTTCGGTGCACCGCGTTGAAGGTGCAGCAGAGCCCCTCATCAGTCAGCTGCGCGTTGAACAGGTCCTCACAGTTCACCTCCGAGGAGTCCCAGACGCACCTCGCTAGCATTTCACTGCACGGTTGGGTCACCTGCACGGTCAAGGTATACATAAATGTATGATACGCCAATATCCAATAGTGGAATTGCAAATTATGTTAATTCTTTTGGCCAAAATTATCAGAGAAGTGGTCGTTATGGCGATTCTTTAAGGGGACTATCCTAGGTCCTGTTTTGAATAGCTTTGAACAATCAAGTTAAATACATTGATGAATTGACGAACCTCGGAATAGGATTATTAACGACAGGCTAAGTTAAGTACAGGTAAAGAGTAATAAATGAACTAACGTTAATGAGAAATGATCTGGTGTGGTCCCAATCAGCGCTGCCAGCGATGTCGTCCTCAAATATCTCGGAGTCATCCCTTGCGCTGCATAGACTTTGCAGCAGCTTTTTGTCAACAACATTACTGTAAATTAAATTGTAAATTGACGAATTTTAGAACAGTTATCTGTATAATGTTTAAAAGGAAAGATTATCTGACTGACATATTAACGCACAGCCGAAACCACAGGGTTTAAGAGCGTGAAATTTTGCCGAAAGTTTTCTTTTATGATGGAGGAATTTATAAGAGATGGTTTTATAAAATCCACTCCCTGAGGGGATGAAACCTACTTTCACGCGCTTATTGTTTTTTTAAGATTAGTTATTGTATGTTACTAACAACCATTGTTGAAACAGTTGAGTCTCCGTAGGATTTATATTTTCTACAGAAAGAAAAAAAAAAAGAGTTGCATGATCCTTCTTCGTAATGCATGATTTTCTCTTTATTTTAATTTGGTTATTTTTTATTTTCGCTATCGTTTGTTTAGGTAAAACGCTCTTGATTTCCAGACTATTCAAAATTAGGTTAATTAAAATTAAAGACACATTTTGAAAACTATTGAACGCTTGATTTCTCATCGAGGCATTCTAATTAGAGTTTGAAATAACTATAATCAACTAAAGCAACAGTGTTATGGATGGATGAGCTAGATAGCAAGTTAAGCCAATTATTTAAATTCCTTTTCAGTTAAAAAGGTTGGCACGACGTTATTAAACTCAAGTTCTATTTGATTAAGTGTCGGATATTGTTACCTAATCTTTGTGGCATAGGTATAGGGTTATGTCAACGTGTGTGCATTATACAGATAAAACCATAGCCAGACTGAAAGCATTTTGTAGATGCCTGCTGCGGTCTTTGCGTCCAATTATAATTTAGGTGTCTTCAAGGCTAGAGTGAATAGGCTTTTAATAAACTAGTGCGCCTCACCATCAACGATTGCACCACTGCGTACTATCAGGTACGATCGCAGTCGAGCGCAAGTTTATGTTATTAAAAAAAAGATGCCGTTTATCTCTCTAAGGTCACTTTTGATCTCGTAGTCTATTGTTGCTTAGCCAAAACAGAAAAAGGAAATAACAAAATGAAAATAATCTACTGCGAAAGACAATTGAAAGAGAAAATAAAGATCTAGATGTACTCGTAGGTTCAAAAAACAATAATATCGTTGCTTTATATTTAAAAAAAAAACTAAGTTGATATGCTTGTTAGTACATTTTAAAATCGTTAATAAAGAGCAATTTATTAATCACCATTGGCCTCAAAACGGTGATGGAAAACATCGTGAGGAAAATGCCGCCGGTTTTCAAGAATCAAAGATTCGAAGTGATGTGACATTCATCAATCCGCATTGGGCCCCCGTTGTGGATTACGGTCTATTTCCTCTATTAGAGAGGAGGCCTGCGTCCCAGTAGTAGGAACATTCATCAATTTGCATTGGGCCCGCGTGGTGGATTACGGTCTATTTCCTCTCTTAGAGAGGAGGTCTGAGTCCCAGTAGTAGGAACATTCATCAATCCGCATTGGTTCCGCGTGGTGGATTGCAGTCTATTTCCTCTATTACAGAGGAGGCCTGAGTTCCAGTAGTAGGAACATTCATCAATCCGCATTGGGCCCGCGTGGTGGATTACGGTCTATTTCCTCTCTTAGAGAAGAGGCCTGAGTCCCAGTAGTAGGAACATTCATCAACCCGCATTGGGCCCGCGTGGTGGATTACGGTCTATTTCCTCTATTAGAGAGGAGGCCTGAGTCCCAGTAGTAGGAACATTCATCAATCCGCATTGGGCCCGCGTGGTGGATTACGGTCTATTTCCTCTCTTAGAGAAGAGGCCTGAGTCCCAGTAGTAGGAACATTATAATGGCTGATTATGCTATGCTATGTTTTCTCATACAAAATGGACATACGTTGATAAACGTTCTGCTCTACAAGCAGCAAGCATTGGGAACTTTGTAAGGGTGATTATGCTTATTACCTATGCTAGGATGCTACACTTTTAAAACTACATAATCCAAAAGATCTTTAGTTACCCGGATTGCCAATATCTTTCGGCGACCGACTTCTTAGCCTGGTTGACGTTGCAGATGGTGAGGGCAGGGAAGGGCAGGTTGCTCAGGGCCATGTTCTCAGGGTTGATGCTCACTATCATCGGAGACGAGCGCCACTTCGCGTATACGTTTAGTATGAAGAAACCTGCACTTACTACCGAACACCCGAATGCTGTTAGCCAGAAGAATCTGAAATTGTTTTATTGTTTGTTAAGAAGTTGGGTAATGATTTGAAAAGGTGTAGAAGAAGCCTAACTGTAAACAAAGTTATGTTGAGTAATAATAGATAACAGACCGATGACCTGGTGAGGGTCGCGGGAATCCGATGGATGCGAGAAGCATAAGACAGGTCATTATGGCGACACTTGGGGGAGGCCTATGTCCAACAGTGGACGTCTTTCGGCTGAAATGACGATGATGATGCTAGATAACAGGGTATAAAACGATTGCATTGGCGTAGCTATTGAAAGCAAACTTTATTGCCAAGTATAATAGTTTGCATATGATAGGTCTCAACCATTTATTTTTATGTGAGATATCATCATAATGACTTCTTCCATCTGTGGAGCGAAAGGAGATGCCTAGACTTTTACTGAGTAAAACCCATTTGTGTTCCAACAGTTACTCTTTGTGTTCTAGAGCCATGGTAACTCTGTCGAACATTGTCGCAGTCCTGTAGGTCTCGCACAATAACAAAAAAAGATAGGCTCCTTTTATGGCCTACCTCTGTTGGTCCACTTGTCGTTTTACAACCAAATATGCTAATCTGACATGACCACAAAGAAATTAGAATAATCAATGAAGGACCCTACAAAACCGAATACGAAAAAAATTACGCACCTTTCGAACCAAGTTAGTTTCCGTTCCCCGATATATCGAAGTCCGTGTAGTGTAGATGTTAGCAGATAAGTTCTCACATCATTGCCAAAACTATTGACCTCTTCCTCCGTTCGATGTGAAGTCTTTGTCACGGGCGGTCTTTCCTGTACATTGTTACGCTAGTTCATATGCAAAAAAAATATTGAAATGCTCAAAAACTCTATTCATAGATATCTTTCAGGTGTTTATTGTGGCACTAAAATAGTTTTAAGTATTAAAATGTTGACTCACTTCACTTCGACTCCTGCTGATTGGTATTTTCGTGTCCCACACATACCAAGGCGGTGGTTCTTTACCTTGAGCCCAATAATTTTGCTGCCAGATGAAATGAATTGTATTTATTACGACATGCCATTATGTAACTTCCTATTTCAGCGATTTTATCACGATAACAATTGGAAATAACAAATGGAATGCAATGTTTATTTTAATTGCTTACCTTTCTAAACATGTCCTTATGTTCTTTTCGAGGACGCATTCCGAATTCCCTGTTAGGATAGACCATCATTTTGTGTTTAGTCCGTGATTCTTGTATATCCTGCGTCCTCCTACAGTGCTTTATAGACAATGCGCAACTATCCACGTGTGACAACAATAAAAGCTCTTCTGTGGACATCCAATTGGTGTTTGTAACCTAATTTTCCAAAGCAAATGTTTGCGGTCTAATCGTTTGACAGCGTCTATCATTTGATAGATCGACCTTGCACCACCTCCATCGCTAGCTTTCGATAGCAAAATTATACATTTTCCAGTTATTTGTCGTCCTGTCTTGTGTCCGTAATTATGAGTCTTAGCTGTATCGTAAGTTACTCACAGAACCTTTAATATTGTACCGTATAATTTACTTTAAATTAGATTTATATCGAGGACTTTGATAGCGTCACAATTAGCGGGTTTTAGTTTGATTAAATTCAAAATATTAGGTTCTTTACTGTTTCGTTGAATCAACAAGAGCTATTTGTTTGTCTTTATTTTTATTATTCATAGTGTGATGTGCACTAGTTATCGTTAGTTTGACATTATTAACTGTTTGTTTAGCTTCGTTAATTACTGTTGCGTTTTTATAATTTAAACATAGAGAATTACTTCTACCGTTGCATTATCAATTTAGAGATCTATGCGGTTTCGTCATACCGTGTCACGAATGGTTACGAGACTAACTTTAGTTAGACACTTTTATTTCTGTGCACTGTATACATGTGCCGACATGTTTGTCTAATTCTGTTGTGGGTGGTTGTGTAAATGTTGTCACTTACTTTATTAGAGGGTAATCTACCTGCATTAATGTCTCTATTTATTTATAGCCGTACCATATTGTATTTTAATAGATTTTTGTAGGGTCTAAATAAAACTAAACCTTACATTTACCTTAGGTAGAACCTAATCAGTCCTTTTCATTTAAACATTATTGAGACTTAGTATTGGAATTCATAATAGTATCCATATTAATATTCAGAGATTGAGTTATAGCTCTTGCGACAAGTCGACCCTGCACTTGTAAGAGTCACAGACACCGATTTTCCTCAGCATGTAGTGAGGTAAGCAACTGATTTATACCATCCTAATTTCAATTTTTATCTGCCATTGTCCAATGACTTTTTGATTTGTGTACCTACTGGTAAAGAAATTTTAGGTATTCTCAATTGTACATGTTTGAAAATTGTGTGCATTAAAGAGATTTAGCTCAATGTCAATGATTTCTCCTAATGATTACGGTGTTACTGTCAGTCCATAGATGTTTTGATGTCGATAATGTTATGTGTCACTTCGTTACATTTGATCTTGACTTAGCAGGAGACACGAAGTTTTTTCAGGCGACAGGGTGAACAGCTTTTGTTAAATGAATATGTTACCACTTACTTAGCTGATGTTTAAACATCGCTTGTCGTTATTTGCAATTCTTCATTGTGGGTTATGAACGTCATTTATTAGATCGGTATGCCACCCGCTAGCCTTGCCAGCGAATGTTACGTACAACAGGTAGGTATCGATTATTATCATTTAAACTACACAATATTTTCCGTTCTATATAATTCGTTAATAACGCATACATACAAATTATTTATTATTTACAAAAAGTTCGTTCAATAGAAATTTCTTATAAAAGTAACAAAAAAGCCACGAAGAAAGAAAGGCTGACGCACTTGCACTTTGTATAATTCCTAAAGGAAGAAGAGATCGGAGGAAAAACAAGAGAGACACCTCAACAGAAAACTAGCGCACGACCGCGGTCACATCCGCGGGTCACTCGCTAGCTCATAGTCCAGGGATCCAGAGGAGAGGGGATCAGTTCACCAGCGCTGTTGGGGTTGCGCGGGCGCGGCGTGCGCCACTTGCGCGTGAGCGGCCAGGTGAGCGGCGCGCGCGGCGGCCACCTCGGGGGTGTCCAGGATTCCGGAGCCGTCGTTAGCTAGCCTGATGTTGGCGGGCTGGTGCTGGGCATTGCCGGACTGCCATGAGGGAGCACCGTTCCACTGGGAGGGAGCGTTCCACTGGTTGCGGGCTGGAGCATTCCACTGGTTTTGAGCGGGGGCGTTCCATTGGGGCTGGGCGGGGACGGCCTTGGCAGCGTTGAGGGCGGCGAGGTGGGCAGCACGAGCCTGGGCTACTTCAGGGGTCTCGGCGACGGGGGCGGGGGCATGGCCAGCGGCGTTCCAGGCGGGCGCGGCGGGAGCAGCGTTCCATTGGTTGTGAGCGGGGGCAGCGTTCCATTGTCCGCTAGCCTGGGCACCGTTCCACTGTCCGTTATCACCGTTCCACTGTCCGTTATCCTGAGCACCGTTCCACTGTGCGGCGGGGGCAGCGTTCCACTTGTTCTGTTGAGCTCCCTGCCAGTACTCTTCGTTGTCCCACCTAGGGTCGTATGAGCCATCGTCCTGGGGGTTGGGGTTGTTCTGGTTCGCCTGCGACAGCGCAGCGAGGTGGGCAGCGCGCGCCTGTGCTACCTCGGGGGTGTCGAGGATGTTGCGTCCGTCTTGCGACAGCGCGATGTTGGCGGGCGGGCCAGCCCAGCCGGACGCGTGAGCGCCGCACGCCAACGCCAAGCAAGCAACAACGATCTGCAAAAGAAGAGTTATGGCCTAAGTTGCACGTTACAGCACAGTTTGACGTGGACACAATTAGTTTAGTGGTGGACAAGCGAGTTTCATTTGCAACAGATCGTTATCAGGCATTGTGCGCAGTCTATCTGATCTGAAGTTATTGCGACTAGGCGTTTACCGAGCTTACTGCCTACTATATCCTTTATTAACGCGATAATATTCAGAGTTATGGCCGTCGAACACCGAATCTAATTGCAAGCCGCGGTGCTTGTTCCCTGCTCTCTCATTATATCTCGGACAAGTTGATACAATATTTATATAATTCGTGTGGTCGATGATAAGTCGCCCCTGTTCTGGTCAAGTGTCGGTTGGCTATGCAACGTTTACCTGACTTTATGACCGGTACAATCACAAGTACAGCATGCAAAGCATTGACCGACATTTAGAGCAGAGATTGTCTGAGATTGGCTGCCATTCGTCTTTGGTCATAATGTCTGTTGTTATGTTTTGATACGCTTCATAGATTAGGAACGCGATACAGATCTGCAATGCCTATTTTGGAGGCATCAGCTGTTTTGGCCATATGTATAATGTATGATTGCATGAATTGCGTAGAGCTACTTAATAAGGTTAACTTGATCGTGATTACTTTAGTAGTCTCAAAAGATACGACTGATTTTAAAAATGTACACTATTTCTAGTCAAGGTTTACTAAATATACCACTAGCAAAATAGAAAATCTATTATCAATAGGAATATATGAATGATAAAGTTAGCACATAAACAAACAATGCTACAATTTGAATGCGACATGGGTTGAGTCGTGCGAAGGCTTGGCTCGGTAGGCGGGCCCAGTGCCTGCTCAGCTGTCTCGGTGATAACTGCCGGTGTTGAGACCAGACTATGGACTTACAAGACTGGTGAAACAAGCACTACGGGACATATTACAAAATAAGGCAAGTGTATTTCCAAGTGCACTTTGTAGATCAATATTTGAATATATTCAGAATTGACCTAGCGATAAATGGGAAATCAAAGAAAGTCACTATAGTCTCTTCTCTTGCTTGAAGGAGATGCTAACGAGGATGACATTATTGAAATGAAAATAATGTTTGAACTAGGAGAAAATGTAATTTTTATTTCAAGTCACACGGTTGTATATCCATCTCTTGTAACAACAATCGATCCTCTTTTGTTTCAGATACAATGTTTTCTTTTGTCAATAAGTTGTGTTTGAGTCATAATAATATATTCACATTGAATCCACAATAATGTCTCTTAAAGCCCACACATTACATGCATTTTAACTTCTCACTTTATTATCGCGGTCGGCGTGAATAAAGGTCATATATAAATTATGGCAATGCAACGAAGCAAGTTTAACGAGAAGTGACAACACGGACGAAGAATGCCATTATATGCGATCGAGTTCCAATTCATTGCCATCGATTACCAAGACCTTAATACAGAAAGTGACTGTATATGGAAAGAAAATCCGTAGAAGGCCTGTCGACTAGTGGAAATGCATTAATTATTGGATCAGTTACATCAACATTGCTTTGATCTAGATTTGTTTTCAAACCACCGTTTATTTAATCGTTTTATTTTCATCGTATAAAAGCCAACTTTTATTATCTCATTATGACCAATTAAACTCAACTAAATCTTTTATGTTAATTAATTCAAATATCAATGCTTTATGTGCCGTTTATGTTTCTATTTTACAGTTCTATCTGTTGCGATTGAACACAAATAATTTTACATTGATTTCATGTCTATAATGTCTTTATATCTTTGTCATTCTTTTATTTCCTTTGTTAAATTCAATAGATTTGTGTTATATAGGTGATAAATGTCTTTAAAAGTTACGATCTTACTAAAGTTCTAGCCGTTTAGGTCTGTTGAACACCAGCACTAATTCAATTTGTTAAACGTTTGTTAAGCCTGTCGGCCGCTACACGGAGCTTATTATTATATTCTGAAAATAATCCTGTTCTGTCCAAGTTTCTAGGTATTGGTTGTAATCGTAGGTCGAACTTAAATAGGTTGTAGGTGTACTTGCATAATGGCTTTATAAATCTGGTATTCAACCAGCTGGAAATTGAACAATTGTGACCGTGACGCGCTAATTGCACAAATATCGAATAACAATATTAATTCACATGTAAAGGCTGCTGTTGAGACAAAAACGCGTTGTCTATTGATCAGAATCACTTTGAGTTGCCGTGACATTAGCGTGCCGCTATGAAAATTAAATTAATTACTTTAGCCTAATTGTGATTTGAGGCGTATTAAAATTGATGTAGATCGAACGAGATGAGTGCGTGAGTGAGGAATTTGCGACGGGCGTCGGATAAGAGCACGTAACGATGTCAGGGCTTGCGGTCGATCGTGGGCCGAACTGCCTGTGACCGGCTGACCGCCGGCCAGCCGGGTCAGACCGATGCAATTCAATGCAGATCATGATACCTACAAGATTGATTGAGATCACGATGAAAATCAATAAAGGATGTGACAAAAACACGAGTTTGTAGAGGCAAACTGAAATATAGTTGCTAACGAAGTATTTCTTGACACATAAGAGCTTTTATAATGATTTTACGTAATAAGTTCAAGTTAGTTAATACAATGAGAGATCTGTGTCAGTTATCGGACTAAAACTCTGTAAAAGCACGACAAAGCTTTCAAAACACGTCTGAGATGTTACGAAGCGCTTTAAAGTAAATCTAATCACATAAAAATCTCTTTGGATTGCAACGTCTGGAGAAAATGTACCGCCCTTGAAAACACGGATTGTGACGCAATTCATATTTATCTGATCAATTCAGTAACGACATACTTTGGTGTCTTTGTGGTTTAGGAAGTTTAGAGCCTAACAAAAAATGTTTATTGTTCCGTGTCAACGACTCGTTGTTGCAAATCTACGAAGGCTTATAAATAAACCAGCCGCAAGTCCCTGCAGCTTACTTGATTTTATTAATTATCCGACAAGTTGTTGGCATTACTCGTGATACATATTTTTTGCGTCAATGACTTGAAATTTAAGTTGCAAAAGTAGGTATTGAATGAATGGAATTTTAGTCAAACTGCTGAGTTTCGATGTCAATGCCAACCAAGCACGTGTGTCGGAATCGAAATTACTGAAATTGGTAAAGGAAATCGAAATATTCGCGGAAGCCGATGGAAGTTTCCGTACGCGTGGACAACCGCTCGCGCTCATATGTCATATAGCGGACATTGTCGCCTACGCTTTCGCTCTTGATCCATTCCAAATAAAAGTGAGTACATTGAGTGAACGGCGTCAAGGTCTGAAGGCCAGCCGAAGGTCGCGGAGCAGGAAGCCCGCCTTCCGGACCTGCCCAGAGCCGTCACATTCAGCAACTGGTTACCCTCGCTTGTCACACAAGCTGTTGCATTTTTTACCATTACATGTATATTATTTGCCCTTTTAAATGTTATGTGACGATTTAATGTATGCTGAACTTGTTCTGTTTTGCTCATTTTAGTGTAACTAGCTTACTAGAGCGGAATTTTGTGAAGGATATGAGAGCGATCAAGATGCGTGACTCATGTTCGTGGCGTTGAAACGTTCGACAACTTTGATATCTTCATTTAGTTTTTCCACAAGATTATCTTTTTCTGCCTTAAGATTCTCATCATCTATGAACTTTGTACCCGTCTTATTTATTTTACTGTGTTCATAATTTTTTTTTATATTTTTTTCTGGGGAAATATTCAATCTAACTGAATTCTCCAATCGTAATTTAGATTAATTACGTTTTAGTGTTTACAAATATATTAGGCAGCCTTTGATTTATACTGAACAGTCAGCGTTGAGGAGTTAATTGGGCACTAAATCATATGTTAAATAGACATGTGAAACCTCCTTGGTAGTACGGCAAGTGGTAATTAATATCGGAGCCGACGTGTGAACGTATGGATTATAAATGGATTTTTATAGACGTCTTAATCTATCTATATATCTATGTAAAAGAAGAAACCGACTGGCTGACATGTCAACGCTGGTACTGGTAACAGGAACGTGAAATTTTGATAGGCCTGCGCCAAACAGTTTTGACCTTATCCCTTGAATTAGGTAGCTTCTGTGGGTAGGTAGTACCTGTATCTCAGGGGTTAGTGTGCAAATATGAGTTATCAATATAATATTTACGTAAATATGTGATGTAAAATTTATGATGAAGAAATGTGGTGTGCAAGTGTATACATGGGGGGTGAGGATATAATGTATGTCTGGAAACTTATGAAGAGTGCGTAAATGGGTATGATTTAGGTAGCTAGATTTTCAGTTCAGAGAGAGAAGCTCTTATTGATTGGGTCAATAATTGAAACTTATAATGAACGCGAACTTAAGATTGTCGTAACTAGTTTCTATAAAATATAATTAAACTTAGCAATTACCTTTATTTTATTCGAAAAAGCACATAAATCTGTGTTATTACACGCGACAATTTGATTTTGATAGTTTAAGCTAGGATAATTAGAAAAAAATATGAGACTGCCGAATTATGTGAATACAATCTTAGGACTTGGTTATGCAACTAATTCAAAAGTAGGTAAAGCAAAAACTATTACAAAAAATTAAACTCGGGCGGTATATTACGGTTTGAAGGTTTTTTTCTATTGCGTGGATATAGGTACGTTTAGAATGTTAATTATGAATAGTGTCATGATTTGATTAAATTAAATAAAATGTACAACGGTACTATGAAAAAGCTCGAGCCAAGTAAATGGCGCATAAAAATACGTCCAGTAAAGTGGCTCGTTTATGCAAGTTCCTATGGCTGATGCAAGATTCCTTCGTGATTTGTATAGAACTTTGCAGTCGGCAACAAAACTTAGAAAGAATTTTACTCTAAGGCAAAAAAAAATGAAATGGTAGGGATTGTTGAAGGGGAAGATTTACACATTTTTTAATTATCTTTTGTCTTCCTATCTAATTTAAGGGTGCGTTCCAAAGCGTGTCCAGTTTCCGGTGGGCGTTTTATAACATAATTAGGATATCGATAGGTAATATAGTTGTGGGGCGTTGCGTGGGCTTGCCCTTCTAAATTGGTGCGCGAAGGAATGCTGACAAAAAGCAGCGGTGAGCGGCGAGGCGAGCTACACTGGCTGTGCTCGCAGGCGCGCCTACCGACAATTAAACGAACCACTACGAACATGCTAAATGGCCGTCACGGTTGGACAACCTCAAAGCCTTATCTAAGAAGCAGTATCTGTTACAGGTACGAAAGAAACGCATTGATCCATTATGATGGGAAGAGTTCATTAAGAACAAATCGAACTTGAATTAGACGTTAAAGCTCTAATTCACCAAAGCCTTTGTCCAAAGGAACAAACTATTTACTAAGTCTAAAGGCTACCGAGTTTAAATGGTACCATAAACCTTTGAAGAGAGCAACTTCGACAATGTTCCCATCAACACTTCATGTTTAAGATGCAATTTCAGATATCCTAGTAGATGACGTCAAGATGAAGTCAGAACTGATCGATGGACATAATGAAATGTTACGTAAAGTCGGTGGGTGGTCTTAGGGCGAGTCGTGGGATTATAGAGCTGACTGCATTAGTTCAGCTGTGGGAGAGGCTGTATTGAAAAGCCGAGATTAATAATTTAGCGGTTTGTAAGATGAAAAGGGCGATTTATCATAAGCAGATTGAAATAAATGGACAGAGATATGGAATTCGAATTAAGGGTTTGTTAGAATCAAAGTTCAAAGTAGATGGACGAAAGAAATAGATGCCTTTAAGATTATTATTTTAAATGTTACAAAAGAAAAATATCTGCATATGATTAATTATCGAATATGTTGCAGTTACTTTCTGTAAGATTCTGCATTAAGACAAACTTTGCCTGAAAATGTTCCAATCATACGAAAAAATACTGTTCCAAAATCTAAATTTAAAATTGCTATTAGACAAAATTAGAACATATTACAGATGCATGTTTACGATAGCTCAAGGAAGTGAGAACATAAACTATCTCTAGACCAAAGAAAAAGTGCGCGTAACGCTAAACAAGGTAAATGAGGAGGTGGTGTTGACTAGTTGACATTGTTGACATAAATGGAGCATAACTGATGAAACTCGACCCTCGGATAACTCTCGCCTTGTTTTGTCTATTGTGGAGATGAAAGCCTACCCTTTTTATGCTTGCAAAGAACGTGCAATGTGCGTGTGGTTTAATCAAGTTAAAAACGGCTGAACAGATTTGAATGAATTTGATGCAGAGCTATTCCCAGAATAGCGAAATCTAGGTAATATGAGCATGTCCCTATATATTATTCCGTCAGTTAAATGGACACTATGACTTGCAGTATCTAAAATGCCTATGCGTAATTGATTTTATAGTATTGAATTTGGGGCTCAAATGTCGTTCGTTTTTTTTGTTAGATAGCAATTTATTAAGGCCGGGGTTATTTATATGTCATTTAATTATTTAGTTAAATAAAAAGTGTTATGGCTACCATTGCTGTACTGTCTTATTTAATTTCTATACCTTTGAGTCTATGAATTTCATTACCGTCAGTTTTAATTAGTTCAAGTGCCTTTACACTTAGGATTATCTAGGCTAAGGACTGCCAGACATGTATTAGAATAAAAGATCTGTATGTACAATTGGTCAAGTGAGTGACATTGACACGGGCGGGAGCCGCGCAGTATGATTTGTGCTCTGATTCGCTTTGCGAACCACGGGCGGCGGTACGGAACCTTAACCGCATTGCGTTGCTAAAATATACACTTACCGATACTACGCAAGAAACGCTAGTTCACAAATTTTTCTATGACACGTGATCTCACACATTTACGTAAACGCACTAAGCGGTTTTGAAAACGCACTCTACCGTAGACAACCATTAGAGAAATGAGGTCGAAATTTCGAAAATCTTGCAATAACTATTACAATTTTAATAAAAAATTTAATGAATAATAAAATAACTATTGTATGTAACCCGAAATAGCGTGGAGGAAATGCTTATACGTGTTCAATTAAAACTAAACAATTACTTATTTTATATGGAGTTAGAACGAAAAGAAAATTATATTTTTTTTTCAACTTGTGTGGCACTGAAATTAATTGACAATTTAAAATAACAATAGATCGCAAAGGCCCTATAAGGGGATCATACTGACAAAGAGGAAAGGGAGTAAGAAAAATTAATACAGAAAGATAAATCAGTAAACTAAGAAAATAACAAAAATGCATAAGAAAATGCATGCGATCACAAAGTCATTCTCAAACAAGTTTTTAGATACATTAATAAGGCGGTTAGTGGAAACTTGCGTAGTTTTAAATCTTTAAAGACTTTGTTAGTACAAGCAAAAAATCATGAAATAGACCGCGAAATGTAATCCGTATGCCATCTGACAATGACCTGTAGTCAGTGCATTGCATTATTTTCGACACAGGCCTACTTGTTCACTTTAATGTGTGCTGTTTGACTAAATTACTAGATGAATTTAGAAATTAACAAGTTAATGTTTCGTTGGATATGCAAGCACTACTTTGATAGCGGCATTTCTGTAACATTTGTGATTAGTATCTTGGTTCTTTTCAAAATTAGTCTTAAAAGTAGAAAATATATTTTTGACAAGTGAATCTATATGTTTTGTTTTTATTGGGATAAGCTAATTTGTTGATAACGTGGTCTTAGTTACATCATCTTTGGTTGTTAGAGCTAGTTGTTCGGTATAGAGTTCAGGTATCCTGACTGGGCCGACAACTTGGATGTTGGGCAAGGGCTACACGAAAATAACAAAGTGCAGCGACTGGTCTTGATATCAGATGCAACAACAATACATTAAGTTATTGTAAGCCCCACTGGCGCACACTTAATCAATCGAACAGAACCATATCATTTGCATAAGTGATCTATGGAACATAATTGAATAGATACTGATAACTCCTTTGATGATGTTATCAAGCCCCAAACAATGGGTTCGTATGAACTTGTCGCTGTCAGACCACATGACTGTATGCTGATTGATTATCAGTTATGGGAAATGATGCCGACAGAAAAAAGTACTCACCATGGATTTCATTTTGTTTTGTAGTTAGCACAGAAGTGAAAGAGAAAGAATTAGAAATAGATATTTTTTGTAATCTAGATTAATTTATAGCGCTGATGGAAGACTAGTGTCTTCCAGGAATCGCTATGTTGAAGTGCAACTTGCGTCTGTACGAAATGAGGGCGGGAGCGTGCTTTTATAGTTCGGCGCGTGCGCAGAGGGGGTGCGCGCAGTCCGCGGGCCGAGCCGCGCCGCGCGTGAAAGTATTGGGACATGCCATTGATAATAGGCGAATATCATACACATTTCAATGGCAATCGCCGGTGAATTCGGCTGCTTATGATTTAGTGTGTGATCTTGGACCATGATATCTTAATTTTTGGCGTTACTAAGTTAGTGCTTCGTTCGGCAGTGTTCTTTTGGATGGTTTTGTTCATTTTACATCGAAAAGGTTCAAGTGTTTTGGTGTTAATTTCTTATTTTGCTTAGATATTTCGTTACAAACAATGGAAAGGCTCCCTTTTGGTTTATAAAATTGGATTTATACTTGCTACGTTCAATGCGTTTTTAATAAAGATGTGGAAGACTTGTAAATTCCGCCTGTCTAGTTATTTGTCATGATTAGTAGAACATGTGTTTTTGCATTTTATTAGGTTCGTTTGCTATTCTATATGTCCTGTGTTATTGATGTAGTTATAATGCTAAAGTTTGTTATGTGTCGCTAAGATAAACTAATCGTGCTCTTATCGACGCGTTGACAGTTTTGCTGGACAATTATGAAATTATTAAGTATATTTATGCAAATGAGATTTAAGTTTATGACTAGGATCTATAAAACAATAGGTTTACGAAGGTGTAGTGATATAATTTGTTAGAGGTTCTAGTATATGTGATTGTTTTTGTGAGTTGTTACACTTGTTACTACAGTATAGCATATGTTGCTCCTATTTTCCTAGGTTTAACTTTATTTTCATAATTGTGATCGTTTTGCTATCCTTATCCTATTTTACTTGGGACTGGTGCAACGCGTTTTTCTTCCATTCTATCCTGTTAACCATCACTTTATCATTGACTTCTATTTCGTTCAATTCTAGTAAGTTATAGTAATTGTTAATTGTCTAGTTAAGTTAGGCTAATTGCCTTCCCAAATATCTTTATAGGATAGCAACTTTCTGTCAGTTTAGAGTTTTGATTTTTCAAACTGATGGAGTATCATATGGCACGTCATACGCCTCCATTCCTTCTTTCCACTTTCCCTGTTTTTAGCTTTCTGACCCAATCTTTCTGCTAGGACCTCATCTTTTCTCGTCATCTTATTTTTGTACCGTGTCGCTGTTTTCTGAGGTTCAATACCCAACCTGTGTTGACATTCGCTAGTTCTCTTGCGTTATGCGCTAGATATGGTCTGCCTTTTAAGTTAGTCAACTTTAACTGAATTAGGCATGCAGTAGGACAGCAGATGATGGCATACCTGCCACTTGCTGCCAAGTGGCAGTTATTACGGAAACTAAAGGATATTTTGTATGAGGACTGCAAGTAATGGGTTCTGTAAGAAGTTACATTTTCCTTTTGAAACTGAAGGGTCCTAGAACGTGAAGCATGATTCTCTCCTTCTAGGTACATTAGTAAGTTGCAACGGCGTCGACTTTAAAAAAATCTAGAGGGTGCTCAGTAAAATTACAAGAAAGTGGTTACCGAATGACGAATAAATATCGGTATTCACAGATTTAAATCTAAATGTCGCCTCATAAATGGAAAGCTCTTTGTTATGATATCTAATGGTGTCATGGTATTTGTAGTGCGTAGGGCATTTTTGAAACAAACAAACCCCAAATTGGTTTGTTGACAATTTTAGTATCTGGCAAGCCTATAATGTGATTTATGCAAAAAATCAAAACTAATGAAAATTTTGCATATATTGCATTTCAATCAGAATTTCAAATTCCATAGCGGGTGCCTTTAATGTTCCCAGTGTTGGGACTTAGGCCTCCTCTCTAGGAGAGGGAATAGGTTGTCCAGTGCGGGTTGGTGAATGTCACATGTCTCCGAATTATTGGTTCTAGGACATGCCGGTTTCTTCACGATGTTTTCCTTCACCGTTTTGAGAGCAGTGGTAGCCGAATGGTAATGGCCCCGACTTACGAGTTTGTAGGTCGCGGGTTTGAACCCAGCCAGGCGCACTACAGTTTTATATACAACGTGTAACGTTAAATGCGCAAAACCTGAAAATAGTTTGATCAGAATAAGGAGCAGAATCAATTAAACCACTTTTTAATATAGGTTACATTTTTCAATAAAATCTTCATTAAAAATATCGCCCTGTCTATTTAGGAATAGGTCAAACCTTCCTGTGCGCAAACCCGCCGAAATAGGTAAACAAACGCAAATGGTTGTAGTTCAATCAAATTTTTTCATACACGGGAAGTTCAAATGTTCTTATTTCAATGCATATATTAATTTGAAACAAAATAAAACTGCACATAAAACCTTTAATTTTGGTTTAATTGTCTTTTTTTCACAGAATTAGGTCTTATAAATTAAAAATCATTTGGGGTGTCTGAGGTTTTGCGCATTTAACGTTACACGTTTTATACTGTTTTATAATGCGGCGACGTTATAGGAGATACCTATCTGTAACTGTTTTTCCTCCCTTAAAACAAGTCCCGTTATCAAAATCTTCAGCGCCGGCGCAGAAAGCGAATCGACCAGTGTTACCTGTGTAATAACTGCACTAATTATGCAACAAATGCCTCGGAGTTGCCAGCCTACACGCCTAGATTGGCCGCTGATTAGAAACACTAGTTTTTTGTGCTAATGATTTTTAATCTATACATTACCTATGTACTTAGTTTTTGTTGTGTAGCTTTGAATTGCAAATCGACTAGTTTTGTCATTGTGTATCCCTATCCTGTTTAGTTGTTTGAGTCCATTTAGATTTTTGATAGGATATGAGATCTATTGTATTTTATCGTACATAACGTTTAGGAATTGCCGACCTAGTCGTGTCCGTATCCCAGAGTAAAGGGGATGCAATACGATATGCGATACGCTCGAAGAGTCACCAAACTTAAGTGGCAATGGGCAGGGCACATTGCACGCAGAACAGATGGTCGATGGGGACGAAAGGTTCTGGAGTGGCGACCACGTACCGGAAGACGCAGCGTTGGAAGGCCTCCAACAAGGTGGACCGACGACCTGGTCAGGGTCGCGGGAATCCGATGGATGCGTGACGCACAGGACCGGTCGTTGTGGCGACGCTTGGGGGAGGCCTATGTCCAGCAGTGGACGTCTTTCGGCTGATATGATATGATATGATGAATACGATATACACTTTCACAGTTTTTCATACAACCACTCTTACACGATTATGACGTTATTACACCTTTTTCTTTAGATATTTTGGAAACACAGTATCTTGTGGATATTATCTAAGCTTCTATTGAAATCAATTTATAAATCTGTGTCAAACTAATCCAGTAAAGACCTCTGAAAATCCGCTATTTTACATGAACTTTGACACTTCATAATTTCAAAAGTTAAGAAATCAAAAAAGTATAACAATAGAAGCCTTGCAAATTTTATCAAAATTCTAAAAAGTTTTAAGGGTTTAAAAAAACACGTATTTGCTGTAACAAGTTTTGTAAAATATTTGAGTAAAAAAATCACGGAACTGCCGAAAGCTAACAGAGTTTTCAGGCGTTATCTCTCTTTTTTCGCATTGCCTTTTTGTCAAACATCGCGTTGGATTGCGTTAGATTAACAACTGAATGCCAAAAAACATTTTTTTATTTACAGATTTAACTGTATATGGCATCAGCGAATAAAATCTACCTTAGGTGCCACTGGTACCAATATATGTATATATATAAATACGTATGATGTATGATTACAAAGATTTGGCATCCTCGTACCAAACACTTCCTCTGGTCTCTTATAGAAGTCCTACTTATATACCCGTAGCCGGCTACAAACCATATACGAATATATCCGTATTCAGTATTAAAGTTAAGTAAAATACAACAGATTGGATATGCCCAATTTGTACAAAGTACAATGGAAACTTCAGGGAGGCGTTTATTGTGAGAAAGAAAAAGTTTTACGATATTGATTCTCAGTAGTTATTTTCACAGGCTTTATAAATACAGCAATAAAATCCCCCGATTATTAAGACGTATTAAGAAAATGAAATAATGCGTGGGTTGGTGAAATTAAACGCTTGTGTAGCCATAAGAGTAATCTGATGGAAACCACAGTGGTCCGTAATAGCTTATTCACCAACTGAGTGGAAATAAAAATAATGTAAGATATGGTTAATTTTATTATCATCATAACTTTCAAGAATGTAAACAAAGACTGCGCTATCAAAAACTTTATGTTTTTTTGCGTGTAATATCATTGTTTTGTTGTTCACAATTATTTAAGAGGTTTATAGTACCTTTTAAATATTTGTGAACAAGAAAAATATCCTGAAAAATATACATGTTATACCCCAGCGTTACCACAATTACGCAATCCTAGAAGAAATTGTCAACTTTGTAAACTCAGCCTTGTATTCGGGCTAGAAAGTTTTTTTGACCTTGCAAAATCATTAAATATCTCCTGCCGCTTTAGATGTCGTGAGAGGGAGAGACCTGGGTTCCTTTAGTTGTCCTTTGCATTCCAGGGTTGTGGTAAATCATTCTATTTCGTAGTCCAAGCAAGCATCGGCCCTAGTGGGCCTTTTTGTAAATTATGAAAGTAAAATACAACATTATACACTGTACACATCTGTACAGGTAGGTACAAGAATAACAAGGAACCTATCCACATAGATATTATCCACATACATACATCCTTACTAATATTATGAAAGCGAAAGTGTGTTTGTTTGTTACGTCTTCACGCCTAAATAGCAAAACAAATTTTGATGAATTTTGCTACAGAGATAGTTGGGACTCTGGAGACGGACATAGGCTATTTTTTTATTAAAGTGAGAAAAGGGGGATAAAGAGTAAAGTATATTAATAAACGCGGGAAAAGCCGCGGGTAAAAGCTAGTATGTATATCACACATCACAACGCACGTCTAAACGTGTGTCACTTACAAACGAAATAGTATCCGTCGTGTTCGTCAGCCGACCTCCACGGTCACCGCAGTGCTCCATATTCTCCAAACCTATTATCTTACGTAAATGCTACACTTACTGGATAAACGAGTGTCTACACACACATTTTCTTTAGGTGTGACATCATCAAATAACTTCATCCACTCCCGAGTGGAGCGAGAGGGAGTCTCAGACTGATTAAACCCACCTGTGTTCCTTCAGTTTCTGATAAACCGTGTGCCTGGAAAGCAAATGGTTCGATAGGGCCACGTTTTTTTTTAGTTGTGAAATCATCCAATGACTCTCCCGCTTTAGGGCGGAGCGAGAGGGCGTCTAAACTTTTATCGACTAAAACCTACTACTATGTTCAGGTTTGGCTTTGCGTTCCAGGACACCTCGGCTTTTCCATTCAGAAGCGAACCCTTGGCCTCAGTAGGCTTCGGTCCTGCTGGGCCCTCTAGGCTCATGGTAACTCTTTGGACACACACAGGTCTTCTTAAATTCCACAAAAGTCAGCTTTTTGAGGAACTATGGGATTACCTATCAAGGTAAGAACTTTTGTAAACTATAAGACTACACGTTCATTTATATCCGTGGGTCAAGACAATACCGTATGCAGGCGGTCGCCTCCTTCTTCGAAGCAGTAATATTAGCAAAGCGTGCGGCCACCTCCCGCACGCATGAAGCAACGGCGATTACGCCCCAGCCGCAACCGGAATTTTGATCCCGGGCTTGCGGACGGTGAGCAATGGGTAAATGGGTCGACCTTCCGGTAACCGTCCGTGAGCCCAAGACGCTGAACGACGGCGCGTACTGTTCCACGCACGCCTCAAGGAGTTGTCAGCAAACCGTAGGGATCCAGCAGGGTCGAAGCCTACTGGGGCCATGGGTGATGTGAAAGAGATCACTGAGGCCCTAAAACAGTGGCCAAGAATATAATATAATATAATAATATAATATAATATAATATAATATTCCACAACTATCACACAACGCGATCTAGTCCCAAGCTAAGCAGAGCTTGTGTTATGGGTACTAGACAATTGATAAACATACTTATATATTTCTAAATACATATATATTATAGATAAATTACACCCAGACACAGAACAAATGATCATGCTCATCACATAAACATTTGTCCTGGGTGGGAATCGAACCCACGACCTCCGGCATAGCAGTCAGGGCCACTAACCACTAGACCAACAGGCCAGTCAAAAGAAGGAACAGGAGTAGGTTTTTAGTCAGTAAAAGTCTGACAATATCTCCCCAGGAGCGGGGGATGTCATAAATGTCATTGGATCATTTTCCTACCTTAAAAAAAGACAACACATTATACCTGCCTACGCAAGCGAAACCGGGCAACATATGTTTAAAGTAAACAATAAACGAAAATAACATGTTCAATGAAAACATCTTCAATAAAAATTAATAATGTCGGCGTCATTAAACTCATCTCTATTTGTCATTTCGGCAGCTCAAGGCCTGTCAGCGTGTAATCGCTTTATGTAATTGTGAGAGTAAAGCTTGTAGTAGACAGGCGCGACAACACAATGCAAGAAATGAAATGTTGTCTTTTTAAATAAAAAAAATATTATTATAATAATTCATTATTATATCAATAAAAAAAAACCTAGTTAAGTGTGAGTTATACACACAAACGAAATGAGCTCCGATTTTACTTAAATCATCATCATCATTATTATATCAGCCGAAAGACGTCCACTGTTGGTCATAGCCTCCCCCAAGCATCGCCACAACGACCGGTCCTGTGCGTCACGCAACCTTCGGATTCCCGCAACCCTGACCAGGTCATTGGTTCACCTTGTTGAAGGCCTTCCAACGCTGCGTCTTCCTGGTTCACTTGTAGCGACATCTATGATGTCTTATAAGAACTACGTAGAAAATACGAAATCCTGTATCGCGCAATCAAAGTACTACACGCGATTTGAATATATACGACAGTCCGAAATCAACTATAGGACAGTCGCCCACACAGACTATAACACCTGTCTGGCCGGAGGATCCTCCCTTTTAACGGAGCTATGTGGGACTTTACTCTCTGTTCTGCCTACCTCCAAACACTTAAATATCTATTTTAGTTTGTTTTTAGTTTTTGTTTTTATAGTCAGCAAAAGAAATACATCATCAAATCTGTGAAAATTTCAACTGTCTAGCTATCACGGTTCACGGGATACAGCCTAGTGACAGACAGACGGACAGTGGAGTCTTAGTAATTGAGTTCCATTTTTAACCATAGGGCGCGGTATCCCAAAAAGGAAGCTCTTAAAGCTCTTCAGTATATTTTTTAAATGTAGAGAAAATGTATTTTTTATGGGAGTTGATTTTATCACAATAGGTTAGTTGCCGTAAAAAAAAAAATTTAGATTATTCAAAAATAAGGAACACATATTTTTTTATTTGTGAATTAAACCAAAAATGACAAAGATATAGCCCATTAATGTTACGTGTAACGTCACGCCCGCGCCCGCGCAGCATTTTTTCGCACGGGATTTTTTGTTTAATCGAAAAAAGAAAAAATACGTGTCCAATATTTTTTTTATAATCTAAAATACGGACTAAATAAAATGTAGTTATTTTTACCCTGGAAACTACACTTACGTAAAAATATTGAAAGGAGAAAGAAAAATTAGGCAGTGTATAAAAAATACTTGCCGCATCGGTGTCGCTTTGTCGTACTAAGCTTGTCTGTGGAAGTCTTTATCTGATAGTAATGCGCTCAGCAATTGGCGCACGCACCTGTTCCCCGCTGCGCTACGATGATGCTACACCGTTTTTCATAGCACGCGGATCACGAATCTTTTTATTTTGTAATTATTATATTTAATATAATTATTAAGTAAATATATGCAATTACTTTTCGATTTTATCTGTAGAAGATGATTTCACTTTATTTTTTTAAATTGGTTATCTTGGTTTAATTATACATTTGTATAATTTTTTAATCTGGTCAAATTGCAATTTATGTTTTTACGATAGTAAAATTAATGAGTTAAAAAGTTTGACAGTACACAATGGAAAAGAAAAACGTTTTTGAGTCGACCCCAAGGAAAATTGGACGACGGCGGGAAGTTGAAACCGGGCATGGCGGGAGTTATCGCTGACAGCGACATCTACCAGACAACTTTACTTTTTTTTTGTTGATTTACAACATAAACACGATTAGCAGATTAGCTCCTGGCTGGATCATGTATTTCATCATGTCAATTTAGTTTTCTTAGTGGCTTCTTGAGCTCAACTAGCCTGTTTATTTATTGGTCCACCAACAATTGTTTACACTGGTATTATGCTAAAGATAACATGCAATAAATAGAGTGGTGTAATAATCCTTTCGTAATCGTGGTCGCTTACAATGGGCCTCATCAGAAGGCTTAAAGTCACCCAAAGGGCAATGGAAGGCCATGCTCGGAGTTTCCTTGCGTGATCGAACCTGAAATGAAGACATACGCAGGAGAACCACGGTTGCCGACATAGCACAAAGAATTATCAAACTTAAGTAGCTATGGGCAGGGCACATTGCTTGCAGAACAGATGGCCGTTGGGGTCGAAAGGTTTTGGAGTGGCGACCGCGTACCTGAAGACACACCGCTGAAAAGCCTCCTACAAAGTGGACTGATGACCTGCTGAAGGTTGCGAGAATCCGTTGGCTGCGGGACTCACAGGATCATTCATTGTGGTGACACTTGGGGGGGCCTATGTCCAACAGTGGACATCTATGGGCTGAAATGATGATGATGATGATGATGAATAATCCTGTTGTCATAATCCGGAAAAAAAAAATGGTATTAAACGGTTCCAGTTTTGTAAAGACCAATATAAACGATGTCTTCCTAATTAGTGGGAAATAGCCGTCATGTCAGCGAGTGTGTTGCAGTGTTGTCTAGTGTAGCGGACAGCACAATAATTAGTCGGATATGATGTACAGTTTCAGCACTAAATAGCAGCTGTCTATGTAGCATGTGACTGATGTAACGACGCCCAGTGTTGGGTGATATATTGCATTGTAATGAACGTCGAGCTCGCTGACGAGTGCCAACACCTACGAAGCGATGTTTGGTGGCGTTTTCTAAACTACTGGGACTAGGAGTGTATTTTGCACAAAGCTTCCTTTTATGATGTAGACACTAAGAGTGGATTTCCCAAAATTCACCCCCACACGTGTCGATTTTTGAAGTCAAAAGGCAACTGATGGAACACAGGTGGGTTTTATTCAATAAAAGTCTAACACTCCCTTTCACTCTTCCCAGAGCGGGAAAAGTTGTTTGATTATTTCCCACCTAAAAAAAGACTAGATGAAACAGTTTCAGTGAAAGTTTTGATTTCAGAATGACGAGAAACATATCGCCTCTTTAGTTTATTAGCTCTTGTAATCACACTATTGTTCGACGGAAAATAATAAAAGATTATAATATGATTAAAAATAAGACTACAGGCACAAAATAGACAGGTACAGCAGACAATCTCATGTATGTACTTTACATTTTATACCTACGCTCGGTGGACGCACACTAATGAGCGCTTGAGCTGGAACTGTTCGACGAGCGGGCCGAGGCGCTCCGAGATATTGTGTCCGTGAGCGGTGTCTATGTGTGCGTTGCTCGAGCGCGCTTTGTATGTAGATTTACTTCTGTACCTATATATTTTGTGCTACAAGCAAAGCCTGCGTCATATTATACATATTTTACGCGCGCTGCCGGGCGGCATGTTTGTACAGACAGACTATATGCAATCAGTCATGTAATTACTTTTCAGACACGACGCGGGACAATGTGTCGAGTTGTTGCAGCCTTTCTCTCTAAGCGGATATTCTGATTTTAATCTCAACGAGATCATAATAATGTTAGATATTAGATTAATCAGACTTATGTATAAACAGTTTGTTGAATTTGTTTTATAATACCGTAATTAGAGACACTATAGAAAGGCAATGGAAGTGCGAATGTCGTTCCCTTGGTCACAATTTCCACAAGGAATCGATTTGCAAATAATTGAAATAACCACTGAATTTCACTTGATGAAATCCCGCCAAAACTTTAAAAACTAGGACAAACATAAGCCGTGTTGCCACTAATTAAACCTAATGAATTAAAAACTGGCAACTCATTCAATTGATTATTATCTGTGGTGTCTTAAAAGTGGCAACACAGCTTATGTTTGTCCTATTTTGTAAATTTTGGCGGGATTTAATTAAGTGAAATTCAGTGGCTGTTTCAATTATTTGCTAATTGATTCCTTGTGGAAATTGTGATGTAAAATTGGTGTAATTTTGTATATAACTGGACAATATGTGGAATCATTGAAACACGCGCGATCATTTCATAATTGAGCTGATTGTTTTTTGTAGTAGGGGTGGACTATTTCAGCCAAAGAGAATTCAGTCAAGATTACCGACAAACTCGTCCAAGATTCCCGACATACCTATGGTGGTAAATACTGTAAAAACATTAGAATGTGTTAAATCTGCATTCTAATGGCTCTCAAAGCAGCTACTTCACAGGAAAGGCTTAAAGGATTTAGTTTAAAAGTAAAAAAAAAATAGTGCACTTAGAAAAGTGCACGTGTGGAGTTTACAGGTTGAAAATAACGCCAATATTAAAATGCAAGAATAAACACAAGACGTTATTCATTCTTCTACTAAATTTATGTTTGCTCATCATTATCATCATCATTTCAGCCGAAGGACGCCCACAGTTGGACATAGAGCTACCCCAAGTGTCGCCACAATGAACAGTTCTGTGCGTCTCGCATCCATCGGATTTCCGCAACCCTTACCAGGTTGGGTGACCTTGTAGAAGGAGGCCTTCCAACGCTACGTCTTCCGGTACGTGGTCACTTATGTTTGCTATTTATATGAAATAGATTGTAAACTTAATCGAATCGTTTTATTTCAACAAAATATCTATTTAGGGCAGATATTTCAGCCAGATAATAAAAATAATGTTCTAAGAATTATACCAACTGCCAATGACAGATAATTATTGTGATGATATAATTAACTTAATTATTTGCGTCAACTGTTTCCTCATTCTTTGGTTTAATACTAAAAAAGCGCAAATCCGGTCCGGTTACTAACCCATAACTTTTACTATGAAAACTGCTGTACTATGCCGTAAAAGACGATATTTTAATTAATACTTTAAAGTAACTCTACATGTCTGGTTTTGTTTAGCAGTATATTTCTGAATTACACTCTAAGAAGTTAATGTATTTCGAACACACATTTTAAATTAGTAGTGGTTACCGACCTTGCCTGCATTTTCCATTTGCATAGTTCACGCTTCCGTTCAAAAGTGACATATTTGTAGGTACTATTTTTTGTTCTCTTTTGTCTTTTAATTTCATAGAATCTGGTTTGTTTTATTACTGGCCATTTACTTAAACATTCTTTTTATTCGATTGTTCGATCGATTTGAAAAAATAAATCATTGTTTAGTCCAAATATGGGATTGGTTTCGATTATGGCGCACAGTGAGTTAAAGAAATGATATCAACAAAAGAATCCATTATTTTTGTAGGTGGGAAAATCATTCAATGACATCCCCTGCTCTTGGGTGGAGTGGAAGATAGGGTCAGACTTTAACTGACTAAAAACCCACTCGTGTTACTTATTTGCCTTCGTCCCAGGGCCCCGGGTATCATTTTCACACTGCCCGTGGCCCCAGTAGGCTTCGACCCTGTTGGGCTCCTACGGTTTAAAACATAAATGATTAAGGCTCATTAATATATGTGATTGGATAAGTATTTCCTCACCACACAAGTCGTTGGAATCAACGATGAGAAATGGTTAATTTTAACAACAAAATTATCATCGCACTTTATATTGTTGGTTTTACGTCAGCCCACGTTTCGAGTCGATGATCTCATTAAGGCTTCAATTGCATTCGAGAATATTTTGCCAAATACGAAATATACAAAGTCAAAGTCAAAAGTTTTTATTTCACACAGGCCTACATGGGCACTTATAAAACGTCAGAAGCTAGTCCACGGTTCCAAATTGGTCGTTTCCTATGGAAAATAACCGGCAAGAAACTCCATGGTTTTAAAAAAGTGTTTGATATTACAGTATTTCCATATTACAGTATTAATAGATATTATGTAACATACGTGTACACATAAACTAAAAATTTAAAAAAAAATCATACGGCCAGACTTTCATACAGCCTTCTAGTCGAGTCAGGAAGTACTGTAACACACACAAGTGACATAGTTCTATGAAATATTACAGTTACACCGAACCATAGAGGAATATGGGTAAATGTCAGGGATATGTCAAGAACGTAATGTGTATCAACTCTCGCGCAGGTTCGTGATCTGTATCTAATTGTTGTTAACCTTAGGCGTGGTGCACATGATGCTAAATCATATGTGTTACGCGTTTTTTACGTAACTGCGTAAAGTGCGTGTGTCGGCTTTGGTTGTAGAAATATGTAAGGTTTGAAAGTCGTTACGTATTAAATGATAGTTTAGGAAAGGTTTTAATTTATGTTTCTTATTGTTTCCTAAATTAGTTCAACTTCAACTTTAACTCTTCATTAATTAATGGCATTAAGGGAAGAGAAACCACAAATTTGCCAATAGCACGTGCAAACTAATACTGTCAAACGCTGGAGAATATTTAGCGAGTAATAACAGTAAATAAAAAAAAAAGAGCACTATCTTTCCTCTCAACCGTGATATTTATTTATAAATTATATGTATTATGTATGTTATATATTTATATTAGAAGTTATATAGTATTTTTATATTTAATTATATTTGGATTAAGACTTCACACATTCTGTTTTTTGCTTCCTACACACTATTGTCTACATTTCTTTTTCATTTCTCCTTTCTCAGGTCTGCTGGAAGAAATTTCTTTGGAAATAAGCAGTACCTTTGTACTAATGTCTCTTATGTATTATCTTTTTTGTTGTTCTGTGTGTACATAAATAGTAAAATAAATAATAATAAATAATAATAAATCTATACTAATATTATAAAGAGGTAAAATTTGTTAGGTTGTAAGTTTGTAAGTTTGTAAGTTTGTATGTAGGGGGTAATCTCTGGAACTAATAATCCAATTCTAAAATTTTTTTTACTGGCAGAAAGCTACATTATTCCTGAGTGCTATAGGCTAGGCTATAAATTGTTTCTATAGCATGTATATTAACCGAGCTATCACAACTTTTGTCTAGCAAGTCGGAAAAAAATACCTCATAAAATAGAATTATTTGCGTGCGCTGCCTAAACAGTTGCTTAAAATTAAAAACAATGTATGGCTACCTGGTTCGTCTTAATTATTTCTACAAAAAAGTCCGCGGTACCGTATCTCTATCTTTTATATTTCATCTTTTATACTTCTTTTATTGCATTAAAAATATTTTTTTTCGGCATACTTACGTTTGGTTGATTATTTGAGCAACAAAATATTAATTCTTATGACAATAAATTATTTCAGTATCACAAGAACATTATGCAGATAAGATTTTCCATTTACAGCATAGCAATTGGTCATACAGTTTCGAAGATAATATAAAATTACTAAAACGCAAAATGCCCCTAGCGTAACTTTCATTGTGCAGACGTTTTACCTATTTTTTTTTTATGGTGGGCAAAAATCATCTTATGACAACCCCCGCCCTTGGGTGGAGCGAGAGATAGTGTCAGACTCTTACTGACTAAAAACCCACCCCGTTCCTTCTAGCCTTCAAACCAGGGCACGAGTTCCCTTTCGGATAACCCTGGACCCGGTAGGCTTCGACCCAGCTGGGCCTCTGCTGTTGCTGACAACTTCTTGAGGCGCGCGGGAACAGTGCGCGCCGTTGACGTCTTGGGCTCGGTCCATTACCGGACGATCGGACAGCAAGCTACTCACGCCGTCCGCGAGCCCGCGTCTACGGTGGCCGGAAATCGGGATCGGAATCCCGGCGGCGGCGGCGGGGGCGCCGTTGCCTGATGCGGTCTGCCTCCGCCTTTGCTAGCATTACTGCTTCGCAGAAGGAGGCGACCGCCTGCCATTCCTCCTCGCTAAGGACCATGGCCTCAACTAGAGCCCGCCGCGAGAGGTGTCCGCCGCCGATCGCCCCCACGTGGGCACGGCGATGCTCTGCCCAGGCAGGGCACACCTCGACTGTGTGCTCCACCGTGTCCTCCGGGCGTTCCGCACAGTGGCGACACTCGGGCGTCTCTTCCGCTTTAATTCGGTGCAGGAACCTCCCGAACTTGCCATGTTCGGTGAGGACCTGTGTCATGCGGAAGGTAAGGACGCCGTGAGGCTTTTCCAGCCACGCCTCAAAGAGGGGACTTACCGCCATAATTGTGGCGTGCCCAACGTTTCACCTTTTTGCCCATAGATGGCGTTCTGCAATTACGTAATTTTTCTGAATCGCGGTGTTAAGACTTTCTTTGGATTGATGACCCTCTCGAATTATTATGCCCACGTTGTCGTTAGTTAGAGTTCTTCTGTCAGTTGCTTATTGGTTTCGGTTGTTTCGTTCGTATGGTTGTTGTTGTTGATAGATACCTCATAATCGAAAATATCGTAATTTCGTTGTACGTTTTTGTATGTTCGTAGTTTCGTACTTCGTTCTATCGTAATAATCGATACGAGTTATTCGATATTACGATTGTTTGGTTTTGTAAAGGCGGACGGTGTTCGAGTCGCTCTCCTTTTGTTCATAATTGTTTTCAAGTCTGTGCGTAGTTTGTTGAGAGCATGTCTAAAAGGAAATCTCAACTGTCCCGGCAGACATCACAGACAAGAGCCGCTCGAGTACGCCGTACGGAAGAATCTGCCCCTGAAAATGAGCAGCGCCTCTCCAGAAATAGAGAATATATTTCGCAAGCACGCGCTAGAGAATCTAGCTCCGAGCGCTCACAGCGCCTCGCTAGCCAAAATGTGAGGACATCGCGGGCCCGTGCTCGAGGAACTAGCGCTGAACGTGCGCACCGTCTATCTGAGTTAAGGCAGCATGTCTCTGAGACAAGGGATAGGGAGACTAGCGCTAAACGCTCGCGGCGGCTTGGTAGGCAAAATGTCATAACATCGCAGGCCCGTGCTCGGGAATCTAGCGCTGAACGTGCGCAGCGTCTATCTCATTTAAGGCAGCATGTCTCTGAGACAAGGGATAGGGAGACTAGCGCTGAGCGCTCGCAGCGGCTCGCTAGGCAAAATGCCATAACATCACAGGCCCGTGCTCAGGAATCTAGCGCTGAATGTGCGCATCGTCTAATCGAGTGTAATCTTATTTTAAAACAAGAAATTTTCCGCGGACGAAGTCGCGGGCAGAAGCTAGTAATAAATAAATATATTAAAGTTCAAAGTAGAAAGATTTCTTTGCAGACGCAGATTGACATTAGAGATCATGATAGAAACTAGAACAATTGAATCAGAACAATAGTAAAAGAGAAAAAACAAAACATCGATGAATTTGCATCCCTTAAATACTTAGCAGTGAAAGTCTGCTGTCTATAAAATGACAATGACATTTCATAGCGAGCAGATTTCCTATTGCTAATTAAGTATAGTAATAGGCTCGCGTTTGACCACTATCATACCTACAGCAGGGGCCCAGCTGGGTCGAAGCCTACTGGGGCCAGGGATATCCGAAAGGAAACTCGAGCACCGGTATGAAGGGGCTTGAAGGAACAGGGTGGGTTTTTAGTCAGTAAGAGTCTAACACTATCTCCCGCTCCACCCAAGCGCGGGATTGTCATAAGATGAAACCACTATCATACCTAATGGTAAACAGTGATATAGCCGACGTTGCCTAGAAGTAATCTACTTATTCCAAGAGTAGATAAGAAAGAAAGATAACGCTTTTTTATTTATTATTATTGATAGGCTCGCGTTTGACCACCATCTCACCTGATGATAAGCGATGATGTGGTCGACGATGGAGCACGCTTGCCTAGAAGTAACCTATTCACTTTTAACTTAAAGACCCCCAAGTTGTAGCTATCAGGAAACAATTTTATTTAGCACACAGGCACAATGAAATAACAAATATAGAAACTTAAATACAACACTGTATGTCTCACGGCTGCGCCAAATAGGTCCAGCGTCAGGCCATTACGTAGCAGTTGCCTGACGCTGGTTTTCATGAAGAAGATAGCCACATAGCTATCGTGATTCGTGAACCACAGGTTCCGGCAGTGATTTATTTCACTTCTGTGCTGTACGCACAATGTATCTGATGCCAAAACTTTTTATGAGTATACCTTGGATGTTCATCATTGAAGTTTTTGAGGAAGTTCATGGTAATAGACTAATAGTGGTTTCGTACCTAATTATTTTAGAACTATTGTAATTGTCTTTTTGTTTGTGAACATATGCTTGAATGTAATGTTGCAATTTTTTACGGTAAACCAATTTTAATGTGACCCGTGACTTTTAACCTTTAGAAATTCCTTAATTGTAATGAGAGAATCTGACCGGCCCTACCACTTACCAATTGGGATGGTTTTTAATGTAATTGTAGTTGATTTTTGTACGGATCATTTCATTAATGAGTTCTTTGTAAAATATGATTATCTGTGTCCAGGAAATTGATTTACGTTATTGATGTGCTATGGACCCCAGGGGGTCATAAGCTCAACAACATTCTAGTAAATAAATTGGATCTCATTAGTCAAAGCAAAGCCTTTAAATATTTTAATAATATCAATGTGTTGATGATACTGTTCAAATAAGAGTAACCATTCCTTTTGCCTTATTTATTTATTGATTAAGTTACTTTTCAATTCTCAAGGGAACAATTAAATATTCTATTTACTATTCCAGAAACTACCTAGTGCTAAATTTCATTTAAATCCGTTTCGACGTTTGAGCATGAAGGAGTAACAAACATGCACACATACATACCATATTTTTCGTCTTTTTAATAATAGTGTAATAAACCCATAAATATGGAAAGGATAATATAATACTAAGAACTTTTGTCAAAATGTCTATGTCAATTTCTCATCCGTGAGCACTAATCCTTACACCATTTAGTGCTCGGCTAATGCGTCACTATCACAGGACGTGACAGCTCGCATTATTACTGAATCTAACGCTGAAGCTGGAATGTCCTGCGCGCCCAATTTATGATTATTCCGTTTAAGCTAAACACCGCACATTTGTCTTGTTGGCGTTATTGAAACGTTACCGAAACGTTCGTTAATCAAAACTTATACGAGAGTGTTGGGTCACCGGTTCACGGTATAGTTTTGACAGTAAGTTGACATGCCTTGAAAGTAGGGTTTCCAACCGTACACTAATTCATTAAATCCCAAGCGAATGCAGGCGTTCGCGCTGTCATTCTCTTTCTATTGTGTCTCTAACTGACGGTATTCGAAAAGCTAATATAGAGTACTATACTTATTTGCGGAAGAGTGTTTTATATCGATGATGTAATGGAATACGCTAAAATACTCTACTTATTTTGACACAGATTTTGAATTAAGTCGAATGAAATCCTACCATTTCAGTTTTGCTTTGGAATGTTTTGTGTTCTCGGTAATAAATTGTAAAGAGGCAGTAAAAGAAAATCATGGCTTTATGATGAAATTGTTGGATAGTACAATTACATACCTATTTAAAAAAATGTGTTATGTTTATTTCCCGAAAAGTAAAACAATTAAGAGGTTACTCTTTTTTCTAAGAATGTTGATTTACTCTTTCTAAAAACGCAATTTTTTATTTAAAAAAAATATTGACAGCCCTGCTTGATGGTCACATTTCTGTTTTTGGAGTAGAGGTGTGTGGTGTGAATATTTTAAGAATAGTTGTTTGGATTCGAGTCAAGGATCAATGTAACTTTTTTTCAACAGCGTTTTATTTAAATCCTTTGAGAAAGTCTCATGAAAAAAATTAGTATTAAATAAAAAGCTTTTAATAAAAATCATTTTTTCATAGCAAGCTTTTATATCAATAATAATCATACGAGCCCAAACTCGATGGGGTTGTGTTGTTTAACTACCAAGTTCCTATAGCCACCTTCCGGTTCCATCATCAGATCAGCTCCTTATTATAATAATTTTGCATTGTCATCTGATTTACACATGCATGCACAATTTCAGCTCAATCAGTGACCGGGAAGTAAGTCAAATTTAATTTACAAGATTTGATTATTGAGACAAACATTGGGACAGGTGAAACTAAATAAAAGCTTGAGCAATAATTTCCAACACGGATAATCATACCAAATTGAAACGATTAACTTGTCTGTCGTTATGTTAAACACGAAATTTACAACCATCACATCACCTCATCAGGAAGCAATACACCCTCAGTTGTGGGTTTTATCAAGTACTTATCAAGCGAAATTGACGAACAATCCGGCCATGTACTTACGTTCAGCTGTCTATAAATCTCTCCAGTCAATTGAGTTGTTGATGACCAGTGGCGTAGCTAGATGACCAAAGGCCCTGGAGCAAGAAAAAACTGGGGCGCGTAAATTGTTCAGGCTTTATATTTTACTAGCTTCTGCCAGCGACTTCGTACGCGGATCCTGTTGCTTATGCCAGCGACAACGGAGTCGTCAAAATCAAAGATCTGAAACGTCTGGTGTCGAATTCTAAGAGCCTGGAAAACAACGTGATGCGCGAGACGATTCGAGACGTTCCAGATCTCTCCCTTCCACTTACGCGCGTGACAGTGTGCACACACCTTAGATATGGTGCCATAGACAAAAATAAACAGAAAGCTCCGAACTGCTAAGCTATCGGGAGTTACATGTGTTATTGTGAGTCAACCATAAAAGATAGACATAATGATGTCTTGGGATATTTTTCATAATTAAAAATAAATAAGGATTAATTTATAATTTTAAGGAGAACATTTCATTTTCTACACAAAAGTCATGTATAACGATACATGACTTTTGTGTAGCTTTAACCATTAAGGCTTCAAACGCGACGGAAGCTTAAAAAATGGAGTAATTTCTCTCGTTTCCCCAACATTTCCCTTCACTGCTCTGCTCCCATTGATCGTAGCGTGATGAAAAGTATACTATAACCTGCCCAGGAGTATGAGGAATGATTGTACCAAGTTTCGTTAAAATCCATCGCGTAGTTTTTGTTTCTATAAAGAACATACAGACAGACAGACAGACAGACAGACAAAAATTTTACTGTTTGCATTTTTGGCATCAGTATCGATCACTAATCACTAATCACCCCCTGATAGTTATTTTGGAAATATATTTCATGTACAGAATTGACCTCTCTACAGATTTATTATAAGTATAGATAATATATTTTTAAAATATTCATATACATACTTTAAAAATGTTGCTTTATCTTTTATTTTTTAAATTCCAAGTTACAAGAAAATTTATCATTAACATGCATACTCGATGACATAGAGACATGGTCGTCTTTATAATATGACTGCCAACGATATCTTTCACAGCTTAACTGCCGATCCTTCATGACTAGGCTTTTCAACTAACACTGCAGTGGTCGCATTATCTGATTCACTATCTCTATCAACAGAAATATTTTTCGTAAATTTTTTCGTTCATTCAATAAGAGGTTTGTTAATCAGGTTTTGGGGGCCCCAGAGCTGGAGAGCCCCGGGGCACAGCCCCGCCTAGCCCCTTAGTAGGTACGCCACTGTTGATGACATTTACAAGTGATTCACAAATTGACAGAGTGCTTATTATGAACTTCAACTCCTTCAATTGATGTAAAGTAAAGACAGCTGAGAAATGTGGCTAGCCCTGTGCCGATATTATTGATATTATTCACGCAGCGATCGTGACCTAACATGAAGACCTCAGTCATCAGTGGGATTGTTCCACGTTTCTGGTACTATACAATAAGGTGTGGAATGTCGACTTTGAGGAGAGTATGGATTGGATAAGCTGTGGATAGAGGATCGATCTATGAATGACAGCAGATGGATATAGGATGAAGAAAGTTAGAGCAAGTCTACTATATACTATTAGGTACTAGCTTCTGTCAGCGGCTTCGCGCGTGTTAAAGTAGGTAGTAGTTCTTCTTTCAAACTTTGAATCCTCGTTTCATCCCTTCAGGGGGTGAATTTTGGGAAATCTTCTCTTGTGCTCGCATACATCATAAAAGCTAACGATGTGCAACATTACACGCTCCTAGTCCCTGTAGTTTTGGCTGTACATATCTCAGTCAGTGAGTGTCTCATTTTATATATATAGATGAACAATAGGACTTTAAATAGGGTAAGAATGTGCTTATCAAGCGATTGACTGGGACGTGTTCTTGTCGACATCCTTCCTATTGCCGAAGATGAATTACGTTACCTTATTGCTAGCAATAAGAATACAATAACAGTCTCTTAGATTGCGGGAATATTCGAAATAGGTACCCACTGCGGCCCAGGATGCAAAGAGTAACTGAAAAAATACTGTTGGGTTTTAGTTTGTAAAAGTCTGAAATTCCATCTCATTCCAACAAAGCGGAAGGATTCATATGATGATAAGAAAAAAAAGGTATTCTTAATCAGAGATATGAACAATGATGAAGAAATTATACAGTTCTTTACTGTTTAATATAGTGCTCAGAATAAACTTTCTTTTAAACCTATGGTTACTTTTTACAACATTTACCTCAACCTCAAAGAGATCGATTTAGTCATGAAACAAAAAAGCTTTAAAAGCAAGCGACCACGCTCACGACTGCATTACCACTTGTCTTTATTTAGACTCTAAGCGCAAGTAATATACCTATCTCGTGCCTTATCGGGTAAAAGCCAATCTAATATCTTTCGCCAAGCGCGAGTGCGGCACGTGACCGGGCCCAAGGGCGCCGGGTCAACTTGCAGTCAGAGCGTAGGGTTGCCTAACGACCTGGATTAGCAGTTCTGAATTTGACAGGCTTTTGATAAACGGCTACAGTTTTTGATATTTTATGACTCAGACAATTTTGAGTTTAGACGGACAGTTTCCGTATTTTAACACTAGTTTCTGTAAACAGCTTCGCGCGCATGGATATAGGTTTCTTCATACAAAGTTTGGACCCCGGTTTCATGCCATTAGGAGGGGAATTTCTAGGAGGAAAAATCCTCACTTAGTGCTCGCTGACGACATAAAATAAAACCTTGTGCGTTTCATGCACCTCGTCCTAGTAGTTTCGGTTGTGCGTTGATATGTGAGTCAGTCAGTTTCTCCTTTTAAAATATATAGATTTCCACATTTTCGGTGTAAAGAACATACTACAATAATTCGTTCGTGTGGGCGCAAACGCTTTCCGAGTTGTTTTCATCATCATCATCATTTCAGCCGAAAGACGTCCACTTTTGGACATCCAAACAACCTCCTCCAAGCGACGCCACAATGAATGGCGTCAACGGATATCGTTGTCCGAGTACCGAGTCTAAATCTATGTGAATGCTTAGCGTACTTTGATTTTTAATTATTGTACAGTCTACATTTTATGATGAAAACCTCAAATTAACTTCGCATGGGTACAAAATTAACTGATATGGTAACTTTGACCGCGCGACCTGCACCTAGGGGCGGGGGCATCCTAGCACTGCTCGCGGGGCAATCAGCCACCACTCTTCTTGAATTGCTTTAAACCTTGCAGTAGGTGTGAAAAGTAGAGTTTGCTTCTCGAAGATAAAGGTGCTTTGCCTTGGGCTAGCTTGCTCCCTCGTGATTTAACTCCCTTTTAGCTTTTAAGTTTTAACTCCCTTACTGTGTTTGGGAATCAATATGACGGCCGACGCTATTGTATCCTTTGACTGCACAATTCACTATTTGAAGCCTACACTTATCTTCATCATCCATAGTCTTCCCTATCTCATGCAGGTCATAGGTTTTTATTACCCACCTATCAACCCTATGAAATCTAGCCAACACACACGTGGAAAGTTTTCCTCGCTCGAGCCAATTGTGTCGGTGACATACTCGCCTAGAAACAAGCCAGCAGTCTGTCTGATAGTCTGTGGCCCCGCCCCCCGGCGCCCGCAACAGCGCGGGTGCGCCCGGGCAGCGTCATGCACCGACAAGGACGACGGCCACCGTCACCGCACACGCGGGAACTCGGTGAACTCCACAGAGTAGTGCGTGCACAAAGCACTTACGTATATTTCTCCATCGATCTAATGCTCTAACTGTTTTGGTTATATATATATATATATATATTTTTTTTTTTACGGTGGGCAAAAATCATCTTATGACAACCCCCGCTCTTGGGTGGAGCGGGAGATAGTGTCAGACTCTTACTGACTAAAAACCCACCCCGTTCCTTCTAGCCTCTTCATACCGGGGCTCGAGCTTCTTTTCAGATAACCCTGGCCCTAGTAGGCTTCGACCCAGTTGGGCCCCTCCTTCGCTGACAACTCCTTGAGGCGCGCGGGAACAGTGCGCGCCGTCGACGTCTTGGGCTCGGTCCGGACAGTTATCGGACGATCAGACAGCGAGCTACCCATGGTTTGCCGTCCACGAGCCCGATTTTGGTAATATTCAAGTGCGATGAGAAGATAAAAGTGGACGCTGTTGAATGATCATCGACATAGTGTTTTTATCGTACCGGTACCGTCAAATAATTCTTCACGCTCTGAGTGGAGAGAGGAGTGTTTTTTTTTATTATTATATAGAAGCTCATGTTTGACCACTATCTCACCTGAAGGGAAGCGATGTTGTGGCCGACAATGGAGCACGCTTGCATAGAAGCAACTTATTCACTCTCGACTTAAACAACCCTAGATTATAGCTATCAGGAAACACAGACTCCGGCAGGGCCTATGTATTGGACCTAAATTGATTAAAATCCGCCTGTGTTCTTTCAGTTTCCCTTTGCGTTCAAGGGCCAAGTTAAAGCTATCGAACAATTCCGCGGCCCCATCGTACAGGTTTCTAAGGTTGAATTTCGAAAGCAAAAGAGAGCTGGAAGTAAGAAGTATATGAGAACTGAGCATGGCATTTGGTTTTGGCATAGTAAAACATTTAGAATACTGACAAATGCTTGCACTGACTGGACGGCTCCACTCACATCTGTGTGGTTCTTTCCCCCAAAGACCATCTGAGACACTAATCTGCATGGTTCTCATATGATTTGACCATTACATGTTCTGTACTGTATGGACTTTAAAAGAGACTTTGACCCCTGAGTTTGTTTCGGTGTTTCTTTTCAGGGTAGTCAGGTAGGAAACACCGGTCTCATCTTGTTAAAACTGTGTGTCGTGTAAAAGTATTTGTTGAAAACCTATTTACAAAATAAAGATCATTTATCATTTGACTATTTTTGAATAGTAAAATGTTTTGCTTTATAATTGCAATGCTTTAGAGTCTAATAGTCGAGACAAGATCCACATAACCACGACTAAGTTTTGGCGTTGGTTATTTTCTCACCTTGCACTCCATTATCTCACTACTCCATGATCTTCTGCAACAAAACCTATTTGATCGAGAATGGGTGCCTTCTGACATAAATATCATAATTAACTCCTCTGTACCTAACGTTAAAATTGCTGTAGAACGCACTAGTGTATTTTATGTTGTTATCGGTCTATCTCTGACCTCGGCCGGACCAAATTCTTGAGTATAATATATTACTTTATATATTTTCTGTTGCCTTAGAATATTTGTTGCGGCATTATGTCAAATGATGTTGATTTAGTTTAGATTTTGGTACAAGGCTGGGAAATAAGTAGAATATCTATGTTAATTTGTAACTTGGGGCTAGGTTCGGATTTCGATGATCACTGTAAAGGATGGTCAGTGGCGGATAAAGTCAGCGTGGGACCTGTAGCGTTTTCGACCCAGGGCTTCTGTGTAGACCTATTAAATATTTCGCATTCTTATCTCAATCACTAATATTATTATAAGATACGTGGAAAGTACGGTAATGAGGAAATTCTAAGAGATTGACTATCTTACAGCTGATTGACAGCTGTATTCGAATTTTGATACAGGTATTTATATAGTTTGATTTGACTAGATTTTGCGTTTAAATACAGGATCCTCAAATAAGTGAGGTCTGTAGCATTTGCTACTCTTGCTATATGGCTTATCCGCCACTGAGTATGGTGGTAAAATCCAAAGTTTGTGTAAGTCACCTGAGTTGTCTAATAGACAGGTAAAATTAGGTGATAACGATTGAGACATTTTAAATCATTTGAACAAGTAGTTAAAGGTACTAGATTTTAAGTCTAGATTGTTTTAAAAAATGGTTAATATTATGCTTGAAATTCTGAAAGATGTTTCGCAACTCTGATCCAATTTTGAAATGAAATTCGCAACGTTTGAGCTAGAATGTGTATTTTTTACCGATTGATCGTGTTAATTAATACTCAACGAAAAATAAATAAGTATAAACGTTGCATTAAACTGCAATCATTAGCTTGTGTAATGCTGTAAATAAATATTTGAAGATTTATAAATTCAGTGCACTTTTGGTATTTTAATTGATTAAAATATTGCATTAGGTAGCTACATATTTTGAGGCACAATAATAATTATGCATTTACTGTATAATTTAATCTACCTTGTAGGAGGGAAAAAGTGTAAAAAAAATTGGATATTATATAATTTTTTCTATGTTTTTTTTAACACAGAAATTTTTTTTAAAACATTTTTTACTGTTGGGTGTATAATTTAACTAGGGACAGTATTGGTCAGTTTGTTTTTTTGGGGTTCAAACGCGCATCGATCACGGATTCCTGTATTATGATGATATGAATCGGACGTCGGGAACTGGAGTTGTGGCCGAAGAACTTATGAAAACAGTGAAAATTTTGAATATTCTATTTGAGAACGTGCCTAAATTGACTTTTTTGTTTCAGGTATCCGGAGTTTCGAACGGTTCGTTCGTGCAGGTATGTACGTTTATTTAGAATGTAAAAAAAACTAAATCATCTATGAGCAAATTTGGTGAGTGCGCTATCTAAGTTTGACTTTGAGTGCGTCTCCCATTGGGAACGTCTCTTCATCGTCTATCTATATGATGTCCTTTCGCTTGAGACGCTTTACGTAGCTATGCATCATGATCTGTGCTGCTAGCGTATTCGGGTGCTTCTTTAGCTTTCTCCCGGTATTTCGAGATTATGTTTTGGATTTCCTCTTTATTATCATTTTCAGATTTTCATGAATTTTTTGATTGGTCACTTACCATGAGACATTGCTGATCGTTCGGAGTATTACGTTTGCAATCATGAGATGGTAGAGTTGCAGGCACTACCCCAAAGTTGAATGCTATACATCCATAACGTTTATTATATAAAACCATTACAGTTTTTGGTGAGTTTGTGCTTTGAACTTGCGAACCAAATAAACCTTCATTTTCCGAGAACTGACTGCATTCCAAACTATCAACAGTCGCTTTTCAGAAGAAGTACATAAAAGGCATTACGTAAAACTGTCCCCACCCACCAACAGATTTGAAACAGGTGTCATTCGAAGCGTCTAGTTGAATAGTTTTTTTTTTATTATGGCAACACTACCTCAAAAGTATGGGGTTAAGGTTTTATAGAATATTTTTATTTTAACCTAATCTAAGTTGTATGCACATAACATCCATTGTATGATACATGGGGTTACGAAGACGCATTGATTTTAATGCACCAGCACAAATGCTTGATCATATTGTAATAGATGACTAGTAAATGTCTTTGTATGGAAAAATAAACAGATTATTTTTTTAAATTAAATAAAAACCACATATATTTTAACAACCAAATCAGCTGTTTTTTCTTTTGTGGATAGATGAAATTTGCAGGGGTTCATTTACCGCGAGTACTGTACATGTTTTTTAGTCTGTGCGTCGGTCACTCGTACTTGCCAGGTCATCAGGATTCCTTAGATAGGTTAGCTGCGTACCCACGGCTGGTTCCGTCGACGACTCGACGTGATCGATTATATAGTCGTTATGATTAATTACTGCATAATTATTGCTTGATCTCGTTTATCTTTGATGTTGAACTTCTTAGTTAGTGGTAAAAGGGCATTAATTAGCTTCGGGACTTAGACGGTAAATTTTTCAGTTTATGGCCAATTTAAGAGAATGATGTAATTAATATATTATACATTTATCTCTACGTATAAATAAAATTGAAGTGTCTGTTTATCAAATTTGTTTTTTTGCTAAATGGCTAAAAAAGTATTTTCGTGGGCAATCATCCAAAGATAATCGCTCTAGGGTGGAACTAGAGGGTAAGTCAGACTTTTACTGACTACACCTCATGTGTCGTTCACTTGCCCTTGGCGTTCTAACCACGGTCACGTTTAATGTATCCTATGCATGCAAACGTTTCTACAAAACAAACATACACACTGAGAACGTCATAAAGCTGCACTTGCACTTGTGGAGGAAAATAGAGTCAGAATATAGTTCCACCATTTAGAACAAAATCTCGACCTTCGATTATATTCGATCGATGTCATTTATGCCCAAAAAGGCTGATTTGGCATGCCGATTATTGATATCATAATTTTTCGATCAATATCATAGAATTCTCCAGTTGAATTTCGAAGAATAACAAAATATTTTGTGTTAATTTATTAGAATTTATCATAAAGTTGTTTTATCTAATTTTTTTTTCTGTGGAGCTCTAACAATCATAATGATCCAACTTCTACCTAATCATAAATGCTGCTACGATAAATAATTAATTTATTTATAACCAGATCACTGCACCTTCATTAAAATTCTTTGTTTCATACCGATCTACGAACGAAGCAGCGAGCGATATCAACTAAGAATACGAACAAAATCAATTTAATTTTTTCCTGAATATATTTTTCGCGACGACTTGGATGTCTTTCTTGGGAATTGGAAAGAAGTGGCTCAAAACCGGGAACATTGGAAGGAGTGGAGGGAGGCCTTTGCCCAGCGGTGGGACAATATGGGCTAGATATAATAATATAATAATAAAAATAATATTTTTCGCATATTGTAGAACAAGAAAAATAAAACCACTTAAATAATTAAAACTAAGTACATCTACTCTAATTTTATAAAGAGGTAAAGTTTGTTTTTACAAGCTTTTATTTAGTTTCACCTGTCCCGATGTTTGTCTGTCATCAAATGTTGTAAATTAAATTTGTCCAACTTCCCGGTTACTGATTGAGCTGAAATTTTCAAATTTTCAGGTGTGTGTAAATCAGATGACAATGCAAAATTATTATGACGTGGAGCTAAATTGATTTGACTATTCAAAAGTGCCTACAAATGATTTTGATTTGATGGAATCGGAAGGTAGCTATGGGAACTTGGTAGTTAAACGACACAACCCCATCGAGTTTGAGCTCGTATAATTCGTTTTGACGATTATTAATTATACAGGTATTAGCTATAAAAGCTTGCTATGAAAAAAATATTTTCATTAAAAGCTTGTTATGTTTGTAGGAGGTATATTATCCCTGAAAGAATAGCGATTGCAATTTTTTTTTTTTCAGATAAAAAGCTGCTTTATTCTTGAGTGACAAGGTTATACCTATTATATGTACGCAGGTGAAACCGCGGGCATAAGCTAGTTTACACTAAAGAAAATAACTCCTAACTAAAATATGGCGTCAAAAAATTCCTCCACATCGCTATAAATTTATTAAACATGTTCGTATATAATAAATAAAAAGAAACAAATGATTACAATACGGTAAATAATTTAGTCGCAAGCTGACATTGAATACATGTCACTATTTAAAAGTGCATTTAATATTAAAAGCCTTCAATGATTGCTCGAATATTTCAGTCTACGGTACCTATAGCAATTTAGTTTCATTGACAGTTGAATGCAGCACGTTTGTAGCCACTTTCTAATAAAAAAGCTGGCTGGAGAGATGTATGAAAAAATAAAATTTTAAATTAGGAATCAATTTTTAGATTTTAAGTGCCATTTGCCGAGTTGTCACTTTTTTTTTGGACTGTCTGTCAAACTCGCGAAAGTTTTTTTCTGAAAGTTTTCAGATTAAAAATATTTCAGGTCAGTCGCAGTTTATAGCTATACTCCATCGGTTTAGGTAGTTAACTCAATGTAAAACAATCCTAATACTTATGTCTTTTATATAAAAAAAAAACTAAATAATTGCGGAAATCCGATGGATGCGAGATGCACGGCACGGGACCAGTCGTTGTGGTGACGCTTGGGGGAGGCCTATGTCCAACAGTGGACGTCTTTCGGCTGAAATGGTGATGATAATAATGATGAATATTTAAATAGGTATGTACGCGTTTACGCAAATCCACTACACAAGGGATCAAGATATAATGGTGTCAACTAAACAATAAAATAGAACAGTTCTTCTTTGTTAGTTTCAGTTGGCAGTTATACGATAGTAAAATACGGTATACTCCCATCGGCCACCCTTGATGATTTTCCCCACCATTAAAAAAAAGGGGTGACTGATGGGAATGAAAAAGTTTCAACCGCCAGCCCGTTGGAGGGGTGGCCGATGGGAGTAAACGGTAAAATACTTATAAAACTTACTGTGATACTATTCGGACATTTTACGTACTGTATACAAGACTGATGTTTTTCAATTCACCTTTACGTAGGTACACTTCGGTGTGATACACCGCCTCGCCTCGCCGTCACTTGAACTTGGTAATCAGCAAAGAGTAATGGAATGTAAACCACCTTCTAAAAGAGTCAAGTGTGAAAGGCGTTCTGTATAACGCGGATTGCCTTTATTCCGACAGATATGAACCTAGATAGCTCAGCGACAGGAAATTCATTAAATCTGATTAATTTTATTTCCTTTCAAGCTCGTCGTGTTTTTTTTCTTTATATTCCACAACTATCACACAAACGCCGTCTAGTCCCAAGCTAAGCAGAGCTTTTGTTATGAGTACTAGACAACTGATAAACATACTTACATATATATTGCTAAATACATGCATATTTTAGTAAATTACACCCAGACACAGAACAAATGATCGTGCTCATTACATAAACATTTGTCTTGGGTGGGAATCGAACCCACGACCTCTGGCATAGCAGTCAGGGTCAAAAACCACTAGACTAACAGAACAGTCAAAATTTGACAAAGTGTTCCCTTGGTTTCACCCGTATCTTAGGTTAATACTTGACACCCCTATGGATGTCAAGTAGCACTCGCACATCACGCTACGCTTAAAAATTTTCCGATCCGACTGGTAGTTCCAGAGATTAACGCGTTCAAACAAACAAAAAACTCTTCCGCTCTATGGTGTCTACTACTATACTATTATAAATTATTTATTATAATTTTATCATATTTCAATATTATAAAGCTGAGGAGCTTGTTTGGTTGAACGTGTCAATCTTAGGAACTAACTATCTAATTCGAATATATTTTTTTTATTGTTAGATAAGTATCTCATTTATCGAGAAAGGCTAAGGCCCAATTTCTGACTAAAGCATTAGAAGTTGAATATTACTCAAACTGTACTTTAGCCTGAAAACCTGTCAAAATTTGGCTTTTAAGAGGGTCCTTCTCCACTCGCTTATCGTAAACATCGAAAATGGTATAAAAGCTTGTTACTTCATTTAATGCAATCCAACGCGATGTTTGACGAAAAGGCAACGCAAAAAAAGAGAGATAACGCCTGGAAACTCTGTTAGTATTCGGTAATTCCGAGATTTACTCGAAAATTTCACAAAACTTGCTCCAGGAAATACTTAGCTGTTTTTTTTAAACCCTGAAAAGTTTTTGGAAAAAATTGTCATCATTTAGAATCTTAATAAAATTTGCAAGGTATCTAGAGGTTTACTTTTTTGACTTTTTTAATTTTTAGGCAAATTATGAAGTGTCAAAGTTCATACAAAATAGGACATTTTCAGAGGTTGTTTACTGGATTAGTTTTACACAAATTTAGAAATTGGTTTCTTTAGAAACCTATATAATATCCACAAGATACTGTGTTTCCAAAATATCTAATGAAAAGTGTGTAATAACGTCATAATCAGTCATGAGCGGTTGTATGAAAAACAGTGAAAATGTGAGTCGTGATGCACCACCTTAAGTACGGTTTGAGACGTTCTTAACTGAAAATACTCAATTCAGAAATCCGCCCTATATCACCGACTATTTTGGGTACTGATCTGCTCCTTTTGGTCGTAGCGTGATGTATAACATCTGACATTTTATTAGATTTAGTTTTGTAAAACTACATAACTCTGACGATAAATTGGTGTTTTGTCACATCACTAGACACTTTTAGTAAGAAGACGTAATAAACAAGAATATTCGACATCTATCGGGATTTCGTGAAATCCCTGTACCCCTAGTTAAGTTGCTAATCTGCAATAGTTAACGCTAGTAGAAAGCTTCAAATGTACGGGAATGACGCGCTCTCAACGCTCAGTCACGTGGTCAGAACAAAAGAATTGGCGGCAAGGTCTACTTGAAGCGTTCGACGCAAGCGAAACGGTTGTAACTTGGCTAGGGGCGCTGATATCCTCATTTCTCTGCGATATTATATAACATCAACGACCAAAAGGGGCAGATTAGTAACCAAAAACGTGAGTTAAACTGTGAAACCGTAGAGGACAATTATTACTAGTTGATATAGATAAGTAATTACGTTCATAATTAGATTTACATACGCGTGTCTCTACATAAAATGAAGGTGACCATTCAAACCTTGTCTTGCACATATTTGGCAAATCCGTTATTTATAATGTCCGAGTACATTGATTGAAATTCTTCAAAAGGTAATTTCAAGTATTCTTCGACCAAGCAAAGTCCACCGGAAGCTTTTATTTCTTAATATACATTAACCCAATTAAATTGATACTTTAGTATTAGACACGCCTAAGCAAATAGCCACAGATACATACATATACTATGCATACAGATGCAAATTTATTCTAAAGGTCAATTTTGATTGGTCACAATGGACATTTCTAAACTACATGGACGTAAGTACTGGTTCTCAAATTCAAGGAGTTCCGTTAAATTATAGGTTTCTGATCACTTTTATAAACATTCTATGATTTATGAGCGGTTTTGTAATCGCTGAGAGGAAGATTTATGCGTAACAGTAGTAGGTCGAATTCTTGTCTAATATTAAGTTATTATTCTACTAGCTTTTGCCCGCGGCTTCGCCCGCGTTTATTAATATACATACATTAATTTAATAATAGTATTTGTACTTGACATCCCTCTTTCTCACTTAAAAAAAAAATTGCCTTTGTCCGTCCCCAGGGTCCTAACTATCTCTGTACCGAAAATCATCAAAATCGGTTTTGCCATTTAGGCGTGAAGACGTAACAAACAAACAAACTCACTTTCGCTTTTATAAAATATTAGTAAAGATTTATGAAACCTCTAAAGTTGGGTAAGACCGCCCATTGTAAACTTATTTTGAATAATGTTTGTCCTGTATTTTTCTTTTTTTATGTGGTGTACAATAAAGAATATAATAAATAATAAATTTTGTAGATAAGTAGGTACAGTTTAGATAATTATGCATTCTTATTAATTTGACGTCATCCTAAATCCAATCTGGTCAAATGGTGGACTCCTGAAGATGGCTTAGTTATTTTATGCACCCCCATTATATAGAAGAAAAAAACTATTACCTACCTAGACCTACACTACATCACAATAAATATAACACGGCGGAATATTTAAAAAAGCTGGGTTTTTATAAAAAAAAATTACATTGTTTTGACTTCCAATCTCTACAGTACTCGTACAAAGTGAGCCGACAAAGTCAAAGCTATTTACACAGAGCACTTTGTAATAAGTATACTGGTTTTAAAACATATATTAGACCTTCTGAACTTAGGACAAAAAAAAAAGACAAAGACATGCCCTTCATTCCTGGCAGTGGGAGATACTGACAAAGAGATAGATAAGGATAAGATTACATATAAACTTAACTTAATCATTAGGATAAGGATGACAACTATAATAATAATAATAACGTTTATTTTTATTTTTTTACTATATCTATATAGCGTGGCAATGCCGCCAGCGTTTAGACACATTACCGCCGATCAACAGCAACAGCAGGGGCCCAGCTGGGACGAAGCCTACTGGGGCCAGGGTTAGTTTCGAAAGATAGCTCGAGCCCTGCTATGAAGTCTAGAAGGAACGGGGTGGGTTTTTAGTCAGTAAGAGTCTGACACTATCTCCCGCTCCGCCCAAGAGCGGGGATTGTCATTAGATGATTTTCCAACCATAAAAAAAAACCGGCCAACAGCAATGCGGTGGTGTTTCGGAGTTTCGACGCCGCATTTTAGTTTATTTTTAGGCTTTGTGTTTATAGAGTAAATAACTAAATACTATATAGAAGCAGCATTTTGTACAATTTGTAAATACAAATATAAATAATATCGATAAGATACGATTTTATGCGTGATCTGATTATTACAAAGAACTTTAAATACTTACTGTTATTGAAAATAATTAAAATGCGATAATGTGCCGAACGTAAACTACCTATAAGTTCGATAATAGTCGTATAAATATCAATATCCATATTTGGAGACCAATGAAAATAAATTCAAGTTCGCAAAACTGATGTAAAAAAGTAGAGCAAGTTTAATAATGCCAGGGGCGGACCATGGTTTTGTGGGGCCTGAGCTAAAACTGCCAGCTACGTAGTGACCTATCTAATTGAGCAAATTAATTGACATTACGCTAAAATAATATTTATGTTTTGTAAAGTGTGCTCTTCCTCACTCTTCTCTTGTTTTTCTTCTTTTTTCACTTTTGATATTATTTCAGACAGCGTTTGATAGTTTATATGTATTTTTATTTTAGCATCCTGAACCGAAAAGTTAGAGTTTTCTGTCTAAAATAAAAAAAAGTGAAACAATTAGTTATGTTAAAACTCCTCTTAACGACGTGAATTTTAAGTCATAAGTTTTCTAGGCGCGGTGACATTGATAACAATACCATAACGTTCCCGACTCTGATAACACCATGTGGGGAACCCCCACACATGGTCTCTAACTCTCGGGGCCCTGAGCTGCAGCCCGATCCGGCCCTGTGTAAGACCATACTCTAAGGGTACTAGTCCACCTTGCAAGATAAGACGAGCAGAAAGGAGGCACAAAGTATGTACATAGTTTTAACGTTGAAAATAAACCAGTAGGTCAGCATACATTGAATTGAATGATGAAACTAATATATTAGTTGCATGTGGTTTATAGGCATTTTTTAGGGTTCCGTACCTCAAAAGGAAAAAACGGAACCTTTATAGGATCGCTTTGTTGTCCGTTTGTCCTTTATCTCGGGAGCGCGTGGAGGTATCAAGTTGAAATTAAAACCATGTACTCAAGTCTGCGACCTTTTGAAGCTGTAAAAAAAATCAAACTTCTAAGTTTGCCCGGAATCCTGAAATTTGGCATGAAGAATAAGTCTCAAAACAGTAAACTTTTTGTTACGTCACAAAAAAAAAAACACTTTTTGCGTTTCGGAAAAATCTTCGAAACTCCATTCGAGAATTGAACTATTTACATAGGTAAGTTTGCACGGAACCCTACGAGCGCGAGTCCGACTCGCACTTGCCCAGTTTTTTTAAGGTTCCGTACCGAAAGAGTAAACCGGGAGCCTATTACTAAGACTCCACTGTCCATCCGTCTACGCGTCTGTCTGTCAGTCTGCCCGTTTGTCACAAGGCTGTATCTCAAGAACCGTGATAGCTAGACAATTGAAATTTTCACAGATGGTGTATTTTTGTTACCGTTATAACAACACATACTAACTACGACTATTACTGACTACGAGTAAAACTCACTTCTATGTTCCTTTGTTTGCCTTGCGGGGGTTCTGGAACCCCTCGGCACAGTCCGGACGGCTATCGGACGGCCGGACGGTGAGCTACCTAAGCCCACACCGGTGGCCGGATGTCACTAGGTATAAACTTCAGACACGTACTTTCGCACCGCCTAGAGAGGGAAAAGTCATTAAATGATTTTCCACCTCAAAAAACTTTCCCTGCTTATTAGTTCAACTTTTTATGATATGAGTCAAGTATAGCTCGTGGTGGTAGTGGAAATCACATGAAGACAGTTGTCCTGTGCTTTTTTTATTTTATTTAAGGTTTTATTGTTCCTTGTAGGACATATTAAGCCCATTGTACAAAACAATATCCACATCATATCTTTACATTCACCTCATCATTATCTTCCTGCTCTTGGCCTGTGTTATTTGGGGTCGGCGCAACACGTATTTATCTTCCATTCTGTCCTGTCACTCGTCACGCTATCATTAACCCACCCTTTTCTTTCATATCACTCCTCACACAATCTATCCATTGTTTCTTGACCTCCTTCACCCCCTCCATCCATCCATATGTAACTCCTTTTCACATGACCATACCAAGACAAACGATTCCCTTTCAACTTTTCAGTCACGAGCGCCACTTCCAAACTTCCCCTTATTATACTCATTTTTCAATTTATCCATTCTCGTCACACCACACATCTATCTTAACATTCTCATCTCTACGTCCTTTACATTAACCTAATAGATATACTTCTCTATTGGCTACAGAGGGAGTCGGTGTTGAGGCGGTGGCAGTAGCAGGTAAATCATTTTCACCATTTCCGATACCGGATCAGCTACGGTACGCCCGACGGATGTTAGCGAGCCTGAACATAGGCTCTGTGCATCTCTCTCTCACGTCGTTTGCGATTAACGAGATGCGCAAAGCCTATCTTCAGGCTCGCCAAGATCCGTCGGGCGTACTGTAAAACGCAGTGAATAACTCCTACATCCATCCTATTAATGTTAAAAATCCTTAGCACTGACTCCCTCTCCACCTCGTTCCGAACACACTCCATGAGTAAATGTTGCACGTCCTCAATTTTACCACAAGTAGTGCAGATGGAGAGTCTATCTTTTTCATTAGGTGTGCAAACTTTGTTGAAGGGTAGTGGCCAGACCGATCAGGAAACCATGCAGGCTGCGCTTGATCTCTCTCCAGTAGTGTCAGACTACCCCACGGTGGAGCTAAAATGCTGGATGCAAGATTTTTTTAAAAAGCTCATTTTTTTCAAAAATAAATGTGCTAAATTGGGTGCTTTTCCACTCGCCTATCGTCAACATCGAAAATGGTTTAAAAGCTTGTTACTTCATCTAACGCAATCCAACGCGATGTTTGACTAAAAGGCAACACAAAAAAAGAGAGATAACGTCTGAAAACTCTGTTAGTATTCTGTAATTCCAAGATTTACTCGAATATTTCACAAAACTTGCTCCAGGAAATAGCTGTTTTTTTAAAACCCTTAAAAGTTTTTGAAAAAAGTTGTCGTCAATTACAATCTTAATAAGATTTGCAAGGCTTCTATATTTTTCCTTTTTTAATTTTTAGGCAAATTATGAAGTGTCAAAGTTCATACAAAATAGGAGATTTTCAGAGGTCTTTACTGGATTAGTTTTACATAAATTTAGAAATTGATTTTAATAGAAGCCTAGATATCCACAAGATACTGTGTTTCCAAAATAGCTAATAAAAATGTGTAATAACGTCATAATCAGTTACGAGCGGTTGTATGAAAAACAGCGAAAATGTGTGTCGAGAATGCATCACCTTTAACCCAGATTTGAGGTCGGACGAATATTTGTTCTCTGTTGGAATCTGCGATCTCGCGGTCCTGCGATACATATCTTAGTAGCAAATCTCTGAACCACTGTACCTACTATGGCGTCAAGGATTAATATCGAACCGTTATTTTGTAAAATCCTGAACAATGCAAGTAATAGGCATTAGGTTACTAGGTCAACATTTAATTTCTCGGTGGATTAATCAAATAATGTGAACCTAGATCAGTCGGCGGTGATTCAGTTATAAGGAAGTTGTATCGTTTATTTATATTTCAAAATCACTTTTACACTCGAAAGGAATGCTGTAAATGTATTTCGCTCATTCTTATCAAAGTCGTGCATTTTTTGTGCGCCATTGTACAACCTATTAGTCGAGTTGAAATATTAAGTTATGCACGCCGGTGACACGACTCATGATTTATAGCTTTATATTAAATATTTATTGAAAATTTAATCTGTTGCGGGAAAACTAATCTTTAATTTTGTCATTAATTATAATTATTTTTCAATTTCCTGCAATTAGGTAGGTACTTAGGAAGTTATTTGAGTTCCTGTTTGCAAATCTTTATCAAGCTAATAATCAATAAATAATCAGCCTATAATAATCCCGCTACTGGCCCAAACATTTAGGCAATCGGATTAGTACTTCCAGAGATTAGCTCTTACAAACAAAAAACCATAAAAGCATTAAAACAACCTTTACCTCTATATATTATTAGTGTAAATTAAAAACTTTTAACAAAAAAAATACAACCGCAGTGGGTTGTATTGTAAAAAAAAAAAACACAAAAATGTGCAAAATAACTTTAATTTCGGAAGTCGATATTAAATAACGAAGAGACAAAACTATTAGTAAAAAAAAATACATTCAGCCGAAAATAGAACTTCCTCTTTTTTGAAGTCTGTTAAAAATAGTTCTACAGTTAGATTAAAATGTTTTTATTATTGTAGAAGTTTTATATTTAAGGTTGTTTACCAGGCGTGGCAGAAACTCAATGAAACAAACAATCAATTTATAAATTAGACAATCGAATAGCAATCAGATTGCTCATGAATAAATATGTAGTAGTCTAGTCTATGATAAATGTACAAGGTGTGAACGAAATACTTAATATATTCTTTAAATGGTTACAACCCTATTATTAAGTGTTGGTTAAACAATCAGAAACCAACGTTATGGTTAACCAAAAGTAATTTATTTTGTTTAGATACCTCCTGTTGTATGTTATCAATCAATGTACCTTAATAAATATTGTAAAGTAATCATACAGAGCGGACATAATGAGTTATTAAAATAATACGATTATGTCTTGTTGGTTTTCTAATTGAGTCTTTAGTGATTTATGAAGATGAAAATAAATACTTACTGCTTCCGTGTTTGTGCATGGTTTTGGGATAGAAGCAGATATACCTAAGGAATAACTCCTTTAGAGTCTGTGATACAAACTTCTCTATTAATTTTATTATCCTATTATAAATAACTGGCTGTCCCCTGTGGTTTCACCCGCGTCTTTGATCACTGCTCCGCTTCTATTGGGCGTAGCGTGATGTTTGCATAACCTTTCTCGATAAATGGGCTTTCCAATATAAAAAAAAAAACAATATGAACGAGTAGTTTCTGAGATTAGAGCGTTCAAGCAAACTTTTTAGCTTTACAATAATTTTTAATTTTTTAAAATTTTTGGTAAGTCGAAAAGAATAAAATTAAAAAGGCAAAGGATTTAATAGTAGATTATGCACCGAGGGGCTAAAGTTGTGTCTTATGTCACGGGTGTCATATTGAATCTCGAGCGCAATGAAGGATTCGGGATTTAACTCACGAGCAAAGTGAGGGAGTTAATACAAGAATCCTGAATGCAGCGAGGGATTCAAGCTAGCCCAAGGCAAAGACACCTATAGCCCAGAGGAGGATACTCTACTTTTTACACCTACTGTGAGAAAATAATAGTCACATTATTGACCAGCGGGTCATAATGAAAACATTATTGACTGGCTGTGCCCCCGGCCACTAATGACTCACTTTAGGTTAAGGTTGCTTGACACATAATTTGTCATTTTCGAGCAGGTGGTGTGAAAAATATATTTGTGTACTTACTCAAACTGTACCAGTAAGTTTGTGCACTTCCCCAAAGAGCGAAAGATTCGATTAAACATTTCTTTTTTTGAGGTTGAAAAACCCTTCGCCCTTCCCACCTCAAAAATACCCGTGATTCTTCAGTTGCCTTTGCATTCTAGGTCCACAATAACTCTTTAGAACTGGTAACCCGATTTCGGTGCGTGTGTGGTTTCTACCTACCGAAGGTTATGGGGAAACATTGACCAGTTACCAGAGCAGTGTAACGGAAGATATATGACCGTAAATACCTACCTCCGAATAATGGCGGCTCAGATTGGACGAGGTCGCGTTTTTAATTAAACCATTATGTTCAATTATTTTGTGCTACTTATACGCCCCCCGGCGGTTCGTTTACTGACAACACTACTGGTAATAGCTGATCGAATGATTTCAATAAATAAACGCGAACACTGGCGCCCAAAATTATGGGACGTAATTATTTTAGATTTTTAATATAGCACAAGAATTATTATTGCCGGAAATTAACCGGCAATCAAATTATCCCTGAAGCGATAGGTTTATGTGGAATCAAAATGATTGAGACTGGATAGATACAAGCTAGTAAACAGAACGATCTACTGAGTTACTATAATATTATCGTACATTCTCTACATTATTATGATAAAATGGCAATTCTGATACATTTTTACTTCGTATTGGCATGTATGTTATCTGTTGATGATAGACGAATACTGCTCCCACCGTCTCCGTACCTTAGGCTTGGCACACGAGAGACTGCGTTATCGCATGAATCACTGCTGCATATTCTTATTACAAGTAGGCTGTGTTACGCTTAAAAAAAAATACTACTAGTCGGAACTCATTCGCGTGGAAAGGTGAACTCGTCACAATTACGCTTCGCCGCCTCTCCGCGCAGCACTACATCGCAAATCCGTTACGCCGCCTCTCCGCGCGGCACTACATCGCAAATCCTTTTCGCCGACTTTCCGCTTCTCATTTCTTAATAACCTCAAATAAGTTTGCTTGGAATTTTAATTACCTTATAAGGGCTCGGTATTTCCTGGACTATTGTCAATATGATATACTTAATTAAAGTAAGTAAAATTAATTACGTAGGGATCGGCCTTTTACAAGGTTTCGGCGATTATTTAAAGAGGTCCATCGTGTCGGATCGTTAATAATTTTCTTAACAAATGTAATTTAAAACAATGTAATATGGCATTACTGTCGCTTGCGCCGTATAAGTGATATTTCATCGTTTAATAATAAATGAGGATGCTTCGCATGTACGCATGATTCGATCAATTTTATTATTTTCTGTATATGGGAGGTTTGACAGCTTGAAGTACAATGCTCGACATTGTCATACCTACCACGGAATTTGAGCCTTGAAAAATCTCTGCCGTAGTTAAACATGTAGTTTACTTATTTTGAAAACCGTTAATGGCTATTATTCTTCTCCTGTTCTAGATTGTCTTTTGACAAAGGCGTCCTCCAAGATGGAGGAGAGCCTTCTTCTTTCTGTTCTATTGTTACCTTCATCAATTCTAGACCTCCTGCTTTCTTAATGTCATCATTACTTTAACTGTTTTCTTTTACTACTTTTACTTTCGCTTGAGTTCTGATACGTTTACCATACGACTACTTCTTTTTTCTTTTTCGTCAGCATATGTGTTGTTCAACGTCATATAAATTTACTGCATGTTGAATTCTGTTTTTTTTTTTCATCTTCTTTGTCTTTCTGAGAGGGTCCTTCTCCACTCGCTTATCGTAAACATCGAAAATGGTTTAAAAGCTTGTTACTTCATTTAATGCATTCCAACGCGATGTTTGACGAAAAGGCAACGCAAAAAAAGAGAGATAACGCCTGGAAACTCTGTTAGTATTCGGTAATTCCGAGATTTACTCGAAAATTTCACAAAACTTGCTCCAGGAAATAGCTGTTTTTTTTAAACCCTTAAAAGTTTTTGAAAAAAGTTGTCGTCATTTAGAATCTTAATAAAATTTGCAAGGTCTTTAGAGAATTACTTTTTTGACTTTTTTAATTTTTAGGCAAATTATGAAGTGTCAAAGTTCATACAAAATAGGACATTTTTAGAGGTTTTTACTGGATTAGTTTTACACAAATTTAGAAATTGGCTTCTTTAGAAACCTAGATAATATCCACAAGATACTGTGTTTCCAAAATATCTAATAAAAAATGTGTAATAACGCCATAATCAGTTATGAGCGGATGTATGAAAAACAGTGAAAATGTGAGTCATGATGCACCGCCTTAAGGAAAAAGATTAAGGAGATGATGAACTGTAGATACTTTGTCATATGTTGGTATGTATGTACTCGTACCTAGCTAGACATTCTAAATCTATGTCTGAAGTAGTCTACAATGTCAGGTGTTTCCACAGGTCTCTGTCAGAGAGCTGATAGCAATCCGAGGGTAACCAACATAAGTAGTAATTTCGACAGTAAACTTGTAATGAACACACTTGGCAATGATTTTTGATAAAGCCGTAAGTTTATTTGAAATTATAGCCCTGACTGGCTCATTTCGATGTCGCTCGCATATTTTCGTAAAGATAAGGATCGATTCTTGTAAATGATCGCGTTAATATCTTTAATATGCATTTAATCTAAGTTTATGATCTTGCGAATATAAATGTGAAGTGCGAAGGTGAGTAATGCGAAGATTTACGTCATTTTGAAGACATGCAGTGTTTCTTAGCACTTCTCATTTTTCGATACCTTTATCATTTACGTAAAAGGTTTAATATGTCAGATATCGATTTTGTCTTTACGATATATGAAGACATATTTATTTATTTATTTATTATATACTTTATTGTACACCATTACACATACAAAAGTAAACTTAAAACTAAAACACATACATACAATGGGCGGCCTTATCGCATTCCGCGATCTCTTCCAGGCAACCTGGGATGGACAGTAATTGTCTGGACAAGAAATGGGGCTGTCATAGGTGTGACAAACTAGAATTAAATATATTATAATAGATACACAGATATACATTTATGCTGTATAGTAGATACATAATTGTTGGATATATTCCAGTTATACTACTAAAGGCATTTTGGAAGATTTTTTGTTTTTTAAATTCCTTTGCCAGGATTGCAGAAGGCTAGTGAAGAGACACGGTGGGTTTTAGTCAGTAAAATTCTTTTAGGTGGGAAATCATCCTATGACATCTCCCGCCCTTGGCCGAGGCGGGAGGGCTCTCTTTGACTCCACCGAGAGGGAAGGAAGTTGTTTCCGGTGAAACTCCTTGCGTGTGTGTTTTCCGATAGCTAAGTCTTGTCTGGTGGTCTAAATAAGCGAGCATTTGGTTTCTCGATGTCATATGGAAATCCCTGCGATTGTCAAGGATTTGAAAGTACTCGTGTATAGTCGGTGTGACCTCATTATTAGTCCTCGTGACCTCTTGAAATATCCCACAAATTTATCACAAAGAAACAAGTTTGTGAGAATGTGTATGTTTTTTACTTCTTCGAGTCAGGAATGAGGATATCCGCAGAGGAACCAAGGTTACCGACATAGCACGAAGAATCGCCAAACTTAAGTGGCAATGGGCAGGGCACATTGCTCGCAGAACAGATGGTCTTTGAGGCCGAAAGGTTCTGGAATGGCGACCTTGTACCGGAAGACGTAGCGTTGAAAGGCCTCCTGCAAGGTGGGCCGATGACCTGGCAAGGGTTGCGGAAATCCGACGGATGCGAGACGCGCAGGAAACTTGGGGGAGACCTATGTTCAACAGTGGACGTCTTTCGGCTGAAATGATGATGATGATGATGATGATGTTACTTCTTCATGCTCGAACGGCTGAACGGAATTCGATGCAACTTTGTACATGGGTAGATCAAATCTTGGAACAGCACATGGAAACTTTTGACATGGATAATTTTCTACTACCACGCGGACGAAGTCGCTAGCAGCTGTTAGTCCTTACTAATATTATAAAAGTGAAAGTGAGTTTGTTTGTTACGTATTCACGCCTAAATGGTAAAATCGTGGTAAAATCGATTATGATGAATTTTGGTACAGAGATAGTTGGGACCCTGGAGACGGACATAAGCTAATTTAAAAAAAAATGAGAATAGAAAGAGAAAGAGTAAAGTATATTAATAAACGCGGGCGAAGCCGCGGGTAAAAGCTAGTATACCATAAGGTATCTCATAAAAATAATAACCAGTATCTTACGCTTCCTAACTAGGAAATACATGAGACAATTTGAATACAATGGTTATAAAGACAATAATCGTGTCGAATGTTGTTACTATTTGGAAGTTAGCCGCGTTGCACACTGGTGGAAAGTGGGGCGCCTTACTTCATATTATATGCTAATTATTTTAATGTTTCACACTACGAATGGATTATTTTTTATTAATATTTGTAACAATTGACGCTAGACTGTTTCCGGTAAAATTACGAAAGTTTGCAATTTTTGAAAATGACTACAAATTGTTAGTCATTTTCAAGGTTACTTAAAGTCTGAATGAAATGTAGTTCTGATGTTACGGGTCTGAAGAGATAGAGAGTTTGAGTAAATATGAATCTTTGATATTACTACCACATGCGAATGGGTAGGTATCATGGCGATTATCCACCCTTACGTCGTATAATAACAATAATAATAATCATTTATTTTCACCATAAAAAATATACATAAAATAATCTTATAAAATAATAAACTAATAAATATAATAACAACAAAACTCATTGAATAATTATGCACGTAACATCGGCGTCGTGTTCCGCTGCGTGGTGTCGCGTAGCCGTCCTCGGAAACGTCGATACACGACACCTTTCGGCCAAAAGTCCTCTTTCAAAAAGGTCTCCAGATGGTGGGTTGGAACTCGTATCACGAACCACTTGAAGTTCGTGTCGTGGCGCGAATCCAACCTTCCGACCCTTAGAGTCCAGTTGCTCTTTATCTTCATATACTCCACGACCTCCTCAACCTTCGTAGAGTAATGCAGACGTGAAATACCAATACAGCTGTGTCGTAGGCACAGCAGGACGCATCAGCATATTTGGTTTAAAACTCTTCGGTCCGGACCAAGGGTTTCGCTTCGTCGTTTATACCGCGTACATCGAAGGACTGGAACAATTTGCCTGCTGTGGTCTTCTCGTCCGATTATAATTTGGGTGTTTTCAAGGCTAGAGTAAATAGACTCTTAAAAGACCGCACCTCAAAACCAAAGATTGCATCACTCCTTACCATTAGGTGAACACATTCATTGTGTGTACAGTTAAGTAGTGGAATTCCCTGCCGGAGTCTGTGTTTCCTGATAGTTAGAACCTTGGGGTCTTTAAGTCAAGAGTGAATAGGTTACTTCTAGACAAGCTTGCTCCATTATTGGCTAGTTAGTGGTCAAACACGAGCCTATCAATAATAATAAAAAAAGGTGGGATCGCAGTCAAGCACTAGTTTATTAAGCACTAGCTGCTCCTAGCGGCTTCCCCCGCGTGATAGCAGAAAATTATCCCAAGGGAATATACTTCCGGGATAAAAAGTGTCCTATGTCTTATTCCAGGACATGTTCTATCCGTGGAACAAGTTTCATCAAAATCGGTTTTGCCATTTAGGCGTGAAGACGTAACAAACATACAAACAAACTCACTTTCGCTTTTATAATATTAGTAAGGATAAGGATGTGCTATGTCTGGTTAGGCTGGAGTTGCCGCTTCTAGTCTTTTGGATAGTCATAATCACAAAGTACCCATTATGTTCAGTGCTTTCTTCTTTCGCGTTGATTTGACTCATATGCCCGATTAATACGTAGGCACCACAACGTTTATGAAAGGACGGCGCCGCTGGTCTCAAAATATTTATTTATTTATTTATTGTATCGTATTGCAAATCCATACGTTTGGCGCACTAGACAGTTAGCACTCGTTAAACCTGAGTCTAGTTGCGATGACACAAACTCAAAATACTGCCTACGCTCTAGGATTGAGCGAAAGGACTCGCTATCCTAGAGCGTGAGAAGTTATTCAATACACCCAAAACAAAAAAAAACGAACTCCCTATACCTATTTTAAGCGTATGCCCAATATTAATGTCAGGGCCAAATTCAACATCTGTTACTTTGTCTTGTCATCCCAGATCAATATCAGCTCAATGAAAATGCAAGTGTGCAGATAACGGATCAGCACACAGTTAATGTATCGTAATCCTTTACATATTCTATTGTGAAGCACTTAGTGGCGGCTTTGCCAGTGGCGTAGCAAGGTGACCGAAGGCCCTGGGGCCGCAGGCTTGCGGACGGCGAGCAATGGGTAGCTCGCCGTCTGACCGTCCGGTAAACGTCCGGACCGAGTCCAAATCGTTGATGGAGCGTAGTGTTAATTTATTTATTTATGTCTTTATTGCATTCATGTCGTTTACAAGGTCTTACGCGCGCCTCAAGAAGAAGTCAGCAACTATGGGTTATGCGAAAGAGAAGACTAAGGCCTTGAACGAAGTCAAAGAAGGAACAGGAGTGGGTCAGTAAAAGTCTGACACGCACGCCCTCCCGCCCAGCTCAAGGGTGGGAGTTGTCATTGGATGATTTCACACCTTAAACAAAAGGCCCTGGGCCAAAAAAAACTGATTTCTTCAAATAACTTCTGCTCTGGGTGGAGTGGGTGAGCCGTGAGAGAATCAGACTGACTAAAACGAGCCGCTATGATTGGAGTGAAATTGCAATCTATTTTACTCAGATTTCAAAGGTTGGAGAATTTTTTGCTAGTTCATTAAGAGGTTCGCTATTCGGGGGCCCCCAAACTAGGCCCCCCCAAACTAGAGGCCCCTATACTCGAAGGCCTCCAAACTCCCCAAAAGCCCCCAGATTGAGGGCCATGGGGTACTACCCAGGCCTAGCCCTTCCAGCAGAGGCCCAGCTGGGTCAAAGCCTACTGGGGCCAGAGTAATCCGAAAGGGTGCTTGAGCACCGGTATGAAGGCTAGAAGGAACGGGGTGGGTTTTTAGTCAGTAAGAGTCTGACACTATCTCCCGCCCTGCCCAAGAGCGGGGTTTGTCATTAGATTATTTTCCCCACCATAAAAAAAGGCCTAGCCCTTCAGTAGCTACGCCCCTGTTTGTTACTAACCTACAACACAATAATATGATAATTACACGGATTTATCGCGTCTAATCCTATTTAGGACTTTATTGGTTCGGTCTGATCACGACTAGCGGCTTGGCAATGACAAAGGAAATATTCTGGTTCAGTTTATTTGATTATCGAGTGAGCATTGATTTGGTCAATGAAACAGTCGATAGCATTGTGCATTGTGGTCGAATGGCTGCACACTTAATTGGACACCTGTTAAGGACATATGGATAAAAATCTTAAATTGTTGCTGCTTGTCCAAATATTTATGCTGTTTCTAGTCATTGTTGTTGTTAGTTGCTGTTGTTTTTGGTTGTAGTAGTTGTTGTTGTTGCTGTTGTTTTTAGTTGTAGTAGTTGTTAGTTGTTGCTTGTTGTTGTTGTTAGTTGTCATTGTTTGTGTTGTGGTTGCTAGTTGCCGTCTGCGGCTCTGCAGGAAAAATTAGTACCTTCTCCCTTATTTTCTTATTATTTTGCTTTTAAACTACCCCTTTATTGGAGCGAACAAAATAAACTAAAAAATCTAATCGGTCAAGACATTTCTAAAAATAAAAAAATATGTAAAAAATCAATTGCTATACGTTAGTCTCGCTGTTTAGTGAGACTAACAAATAGCAATTCATTTTTTATATTTTATCTAAAAATAAGTTTAGTGTTTTTGAAAGATGGATACCAACTGCCGTGCGTAGGAGCTAGAACTTTTTTTAATTATGGGTGGGCTCACGTTTGACCACTATCTCACCTGATAGTAAGCGATGAAGTCGCCGTCGATGGAGCACGCTTGCCTAGAAGTAACTTATTCACTCTTAGCTTAAATACTCCTTGGTTGTAGCTATCAAGAAACACAGACTCCGGCAGGAAATTGTCTGGCCTGTGCGCACAATAAGTGTTCCAGAACGTTGATTACTGTCGAGCAGTAGAATTTAATAAGTAAAATTTTGGTAAGTACCTGCAAAATAATAGAATAAAACGTAAACAGAAAAATTAAATGAACTCAAAAAACTGATGAACGTAGAGTAAAAGTAGAACACTGCGCATACGTGTGCAACACACGCCGATCTGTGCGCGTCCTCTCCATACATTTTATACGGAAACTAGACTTGTAGAGCTATACTTGATCCACGCCACGCGACGTCGTTCTACGTACAAATCAAGCGTGTCACACGCGTGCGTCGGTCTAATGTAGTTTAGCTTTACAGATCTCATGGTCTATGAAAAATCTATTTTGTTCTTTTATTCAAAAAACTTGATTGAAATTCTATAAAACGATTACAGGTCGTGATCAGGCAAAGATTGCAGAACCAATAATTTAAAGTAGGTCCAACCAAGATAACAAGGGTTCTTGATCGATAGAGCGATCGATTTACCTAATTGGGGTCAACTCTAGGGCGATGACCTGCAAACAGAATTTTAATTTTATTTTTATGCTGATCTGACAGGCGTCATTCTATCAAAAGCTACTGTGAAAGTCAAACGTCAAGTCAGTCAAGTCTAGTAAAAAATTGTCAAATCTACCAATAAATTAGTTTAAATCATATCAAGGATTGACCGCTACATAACCCTAATATTGATAGCTAGTTACGATCTCACAAGTTCTTTCAAAATTCGGCCGCATAGTTTTTTTTAGAAAATCTGTATTTTGGCCCTTTTATAAAATTATTAAAAGTGTTGGTACATACGCGGTATTTAACATTGTTAGTTACGCGATATTGGACTATCACCGACAATAAGAAGAGAAAAACCAAACATTTCAAATATTTGCAACACCTGCGAAACTGAGGAGGGTAGCTAGGTTTAGGTACCTATATGTATAGATAGGCTCGCTTTTGACCACCATTTTGATCACCTGATGGTATGCGAGCGTATACCTACGATAAACCCAATTCATTCATAAGATTAGACATAACTCATAAATCAAAAAGTTACTACAGCTGTTATTTTAATTTGCCTGGTCCCAATTATAATTATAATTAAAACTAAATCAACATCGCCTTAATTGCTCATAGTACATACAGGTCGGTACCCGGACGCCAGCCAGCTGCAGTAGATACGATTGAACCAAATAACGACTGACAAAAAAATAAAAGAACCCTATACCACAAAATTTATAGGTACAGGAGACAATCTACATACAAAGCGCGCTCGAGTAACGCACACATAGACATCACTCACGGACACGGATATCTCGGAGCGCCTCGGCCCGCTCGTCGAACAGTTCCGGCTCAAACGCTCATTAATGTGCGTCCACAGAGCGTAGGTATAAAAAGTGAAGTACATACATGAGATTGTCTTCTGTACCTATTTTGTGTCTATACCACCGAATAAGTAATGGTAAATCAGAATAAAATGCGCTTGCGCCACTCAGGGCCGTGTCAAGGTCGAAAGTGTAAGTTTTTTTCGAGTTCGTTTCTCCGTTCGCGTGCGGTTGGCACTTTAGCTTTATTTTCCGGTTCCGGTTGTTACACTCAGAAACAACGGGTTCTGTATCTAAATGATAATTGTTAATGCAATGTAGTTGAACGGAATTCTGTAGTGATCTTTATGATGGCCGTTTGGGTCGGGAGCTTGGGTCTAATTTCAAACTGATTGTGCTCGATTGCAGCCACCTGGTTGGAGTTAGAACCATAACTTCGTTAGACCAAAGGACAAACAAGTACCATCATTGCTAAAAATAGACACAAAAATTACTGACATATGTTTGTAACTCCATATGATGAAGTTCGAAGTTGAAGCTACATTACCCAGTTCCACATAAGCTACGTATAAATATTTCCTACTTTAAATTTATGTATTAACCGATTTTATTTATTTAATCTTCATGGAACACGTGCCTTAGGCATTTTCTACCAGTCAACCAAGGGTGATGAAAAGACAATATAAGTAAGTAGTAGAGGCATAAAAAATTAAAATGTTTTTAGAAATCACGAGTAAAAAAGTATAAGTACGTATACCCAGTTAAAATAAACATACTTAATTCATGAATCCCCAAGCGACCACCGGTGGCCGCGCATCTATTGTCTTACTATTGTGTCTCTAATTGACGGTATCTGAAGGGTTAAAAACCAATTAACATAAATATTATATACATATACTTAATATAAAGTAAGGGAAATCATTTTTGAGATGATTGACTGCTATTAGTTTAGAAAATAATTCTGTAACTTTCGCTTCAATGCATAGTAGTCACTAAATGCATAGTGACTTTCGGTCGTCCTGAAGGACAGCATATACAAGAAAGAATAAACTATGAGAAAATCAGAAGTATGAGAAGGACAGAGCAGGATATTGTTAGAAGAATGCGTAAAGAACATATATAAAGTGTAACGTTAAATGCGTAAAACCTGAAATTAGTTTAATCAGAATAACGAGCAGAATCAATTAAACCACTTTTTGATATTGGTTACATTAAAAAAAAAAAAATAATAATAATTTCGCACTTATGAATAAGTCAAGCTATCACGTACGCAAACCCGCCGAAATAGGTAAACAAACACAAATGGTTGTAGTCCAATCAAATTTTCTCATACAAAGGATAATAAAAGTTCTTCTTTCAATGCAGATATTAGTTTTAAACAAACTAAAACTACACATAAAAGCTTTAATTTTCTTTTTAATATTTTTCTCGTTGTTTTATGTCAATTAAATTAAAAATCATTTGGGGTGTCTGAGGTTTTGCGCATTTAACGTTACACGTATATTAAAAGTGAGTTATAAGATAGGAAGGACCAGCCCTCCTTACAAGTTGAGTAGAGAGTAAAGTGTAGTCAAAGCGAGCATAGACTTCTTCTCTTCTCTGCCGAATAAGCAACCATTTGAGCTCAGACCTGAAGCGGGCTTTATACAGGTATGTATTTAGTTCTTAGTCCAATTAATTACCAATTGTGTGAAAAGACAACAGGCTTACTGACCGTAATGATCAAAATCTTGTAGGTTTATTAACTTTGATTGATATTAAGTTGCAAACAAGCCTTAATGGTTGTCCAGTAATAGCTTGAGCACGACTATTTGCTTTGGCAGTAAAAATAATAACGTGATTAGACTAATGCTACTTAGAAAGTGCTGCAGCCTACTCTGTCCGTTTGTTTGGGAACAGGTTCTCTGGTTTTTAATATAACAGCAGGCCTGGCCATGATACGGCCGTTTTGTTTCGATTCTCTTACGTCATCACAACACTCAATCACGTGGTCGAGGTGGACCACGTGATTGAGTTTTCATTTCACGTCGTGAGAGGTTTTACGCATTTAACGTTACACTTTATATATGTTCTTTACGCATTCTTCTAACAATATCCTGCTCTGTCCTTCTCATACTTCTGATTTTCTCATAGTTTATTCTTTCTTGTATATGCTGTCCTTCAGGACGACCGAAAGTCACTATGCATTTAGTGACTACTATGCATTGAAGCGAAAGTTACAGAATTATTTTCTAAACTAATAGCAGTCAATCATCTCAAAAATGATTTCCCTTACTTTATATTAAGTATATGTATATAATATTTATGTTAATTGGTTTTTAACCCTTCAGATACCGTCAATTAGAGACACAATAGTAAGACAATAGATGCGCGGCCACCGGTGGTCGCTTGGGGATTCATGAATTAAGTATGTTTATTTTAACTGGGTATACGTACTTATACTTTTTTACTCGTGATTTCTAAAAACATTTTAATTTTTTATGCCTCTACTACTTACTTATATTGTCTTTTCATCACCCTTGGTTGACTGGTAGAAAATGCCTAAGGCACGTGTTCCATGAAGATTAAATAAATAAAATCGGTTAATACATAAATTTAAAGTAGGAAATATTTATACGTAGCTTATGTGGAACTGGGTAATGTAGCTTCAACTTCGAACTTCATCATATGGAGTTACAAACATATGTCAGTAATTTTTGTGTCTATTTTTAGCAATGATGGTACTTGTTTGTCCTTTGGTCTAACGAAGTTATGGTTCTAACTCCAACCAGGTGGCTGCAATCGAGCACAATCAGTTTGAAATTAGACCCAAGCTCCCGACCCAAACGGCCATCATAAAGATCACTACAGAATTCCGTTCAACTACATTGCATTAACAATTATCATTTAGATACAGAACCCGTTGTTTCTGAGTGTAACAACCGGAACCGGAAAATAAAGTTCTCTGGTTTTTAATATAACAGCAGGCCTGGCCATGATACGGCCGTTTTGTTTCGATTCTCTTACGTCATCACAACACTCAATCACGTGGTCGAGGTGGACCACGTGATTGAGTGTTGTGATGACGTGAGAACAAAGGAATCAGAGACGTGACCGACTTACCGACTTACGACGAGGATAACCCGACGTAATGGGCAGAATGGCAGAATCAAGTCATGCAATTCCTGCACACTGAATAAATATTAATTCATTCTTTTTTTACTTGGTTTAAAGAATTAATATTTTATATTTAAAAAAAAGTTGTTCCACGGAATTACGCCTGTATCGTGGATGCGTGATTGCGTGGGTTTGTGGCGCTGCGAACACATCTACGCTACAGGAGTATTTCCCAGTGAGGAACAAAAGTATAATAAAAAGAAAATTTGACCAGTTCAGAATTACTTAGTCAAAAATTAAAGTCCGTAACGATTACAGGCCGTAAGAATTATATGGCCAGCTAATGAAGGTAGTGTTTGGCCATACCGACATTCCGTCATTAAGACATTGTGTTTATGTACCTATGTAGCTTCATTAGCATACTGAGACAATTTCAGCGAGCTGGCTGTGTTAATTATACCACTAAAAACATACATGTGCTAAACTGCCAAGTTTTTTATTAGTTATTTATGGCTTCGCTTATTAAAGTGGTGAGGTCTCACTGGATATCGAATTCTCTCAGAGTTTCGTAACCTTATGTATCCTTTAATAAATAGCTATCATCATAATTATATTACAAAGGTGAGAGTTTGTGTGTGTGTAGGTAGGGTTGTTACTTCTTTACCCACGAACAGGTGAACGGGTTTCGATGAACTTGGCACACGGGTAGACAATGTCCTAGAATAGCACGTAACTTTTTATCCCGGAAGTATGTTGTCTTGGGATAATTTTTTATTGTTCTTTAAGTTCTTACAGTCCATCTTTAAGTACCTTATCGCTGTTAGCGTGAAGGTCGCCATTATACGCATAGATTGAAGTTTGTGTACGTTTTATTCTTCTTCCCTTAAATTATCTCAAGTCCTACCCCGCAAGAAATTCTTCAGTTGCTTTACATAAAAAAAATGTTTTGTGCTGCTGAATACTGTGACAAAGCAACAAGTTAAAACACATTTGACAAAATTTTAAGCACACAGATTCAACTGTGGTTTTGCGCGAACTTGGCTGAAACACTGCCGTGCGTCCAGATCACTCCGAGTATCAGACTAGAGTCTAAACAGTAACCGTATGTTCACAAGTACTGTTGTTATATTGGCATATAAATATGTAGTGGTACTGCACCCTGTGTTGGTAGTTGGTGCTGACAGAGTAGGTGTGGGCTTATTGTTGTCGTTTTAAAGGCTTAGATATTTAGCTTTAAAATTAACTGGTCTACATATACAACATTATTTTTGGTATATGCGAAACCTGAATATAGTTTGTTCAGAATCGATTCCAATCATTTTTACACCATGCTCTATTATTTTCTCAAAAATATGTAAAAAAATGTCACAATCTTGACACCACCGACGCTAAGTTACAACACAGGTCATGGCAGGTTATAGCTGACATCATGGCGTTACGACCCAGGATGCAGAGGGTACGGAAACAAAACCACCACTCAGCTTTCCTTAGCTCCTTTTAATACCCTTCAGATCGTTTTCAATCACGACAAATCCCAGTTAAGAAAAGAAGTTTTTACTTGTAATATCTCAAATTGAAGTGTGCATTGAAGGCCTGGAACAATTTTTCTGCTGTGGTCTTCCCATCCGATTATAATTTGGGTGTCTTCAAGGCTAGAGTGAAGGCTCCTCATACACTAGTACGCCTCGTAATCCACGATTGCATCACTGCTTACCATCAGATGGAATCACAGTCAAGCTCTAGTTTATATTATTAAAAAACAAAATTCAGAAAAATATTAAAATTTTTGGAAAGCTCTGTGATCCGTATCGGGGTTACCAGCTAAGTTTTCAAATGAATACTCGATAATTGTTCTACCATCGAAAACCATTGTTTTTTAAAGAAATAAAGTTTTTTTGTGATTTTGGTAAAGAAGACAATAATACTAATTTTACGACTGTGTTTATTTATGTTCACTTTTTACAAAATACTTAAATCTAAAATCTTTAAGCAATGGCAAGTAATTGACAATTCATAGAACTTATAGAGTAACTAAGGTAAGATGTACAATATTAATAGTTAACTTCAAATATTACAAATAAAAGAAATAAATAACTAAATACTTATAAATAAAGATAACGATATAAGAGAGAATACGCAATAATATTGACAGTTCATGTAATATTCTAAAGCCTTACTTATAACATTTAGTCACATCATAGCCAAGCTCACAATAAAAATAAATTAACACATTCAGAAATATCCTAAGTTGAAGAAATGTACAAGTCTTAATCATTTATTCGGTGGAAAGTCTAGCGTTGTGTATGTAGGTCTCGTTCGGGGGACGGGAGGGCGTCGCGGGCGGGGATGAGTCTTCCCCCCCTCAGCAGCCGAGCTAATTGAAGCTTCCCCCTCTTCAGGCAAGTAAGGAGCCCTAGGACTTAGCACTAAAGCCTTGTATGATGAGTGAGAGTCCGCTATACTCCTACCATCCCCTTCATCCCGTCGTGACATTTCAGAGAACGGAGAAACAGATCGTTTCTCTATACCACTTGGTCCTGGAGTTTCTTCTTTTGGCTTCAACTCGTAAGCATTCTCCTCCTTTCTCTTTGGCTCTGAATCTTTCTTGAATTTAGTCTGTCTTTCAATAATCTCTGCCGTGGTCAGGTCTGATCCTTGTACGTCTGTTTCTAGAGGCGGTGCTGACAGCCATGGTCGGGAAGAATTGGTTCCACACCATCGCTCTTCGTTCTCACTTGCATCACCTAAAAGACCAAGTTTCTCCAAGTTCTGTAGAAGTAGATTTTCGCTGGAGCTGGCAGCTCTCATTTCAGTCTTCGATTCTTCAGCTAGCAGCAGTTCCGCTAGTGGAGGTGCAAGTCCAAGCCCTATATTCCTTTCGTGGTACACTTCGGAAATCGTTGGAGTTAATTCTCCGCTCATATGTCTGACTTGAGCCATGGAATCACGGCTGCTTGTACCCATCTTCGGTCTGGGGGTCCGTTTTGATGTCGAAGGCTGAGCTAAGGTCTGTTCAGACTTTTCTTCTTCCGACCTCCTTGGTTGTGCAGAAGCTAAGTCATAGAAAGCGTCGAGGTATCTCGCATGGGCGTGATCTGGTCTTCTTCGCAAGACCGTATCGTGTCCTGAGCTTTCCCAGTCAGAGTCATCAGATGGTGGTCTTCTTGTGTATAGTGTTCTGATTTTCGTTTGGTGTGCGAGAGCTAATGAAACATCTCGAGGAGGTGCGGAGGTAGGTGCGGGTGGAGCTGCTGGAGGGGAAGGAGTGAAGGCAGCGTCACTCTCTCCTCTGTACCTGGGAGGAGGAGGTGCAGGGGGTGGGGCAGTGCGCCCGTCTGGCTCTCCGCGACCTACTTCTGTTGAAGAGGTGGATCCTCGGACGTACATTGTGAAGGCTCCGCCACAGGACCCTAGTGGTAATGGTGGTGGAGGCACCGAAGATACGCTTTCCTCTGTGAAAGGAAAGAAGATATTTAAATTGATGAAGGGAAAAGATGATGAAGATACATATGCGGCAACGAAATATAATCTGAGCATAAAAGTATTTATTGTAATTAAACAATTGTCTGGCACTTTTGGATTGTCAAGGAATTGGTCAGTACAGTACAGCAGTCTTCGTCAATCGACAAAAGAACGGCTTTTAAATTGATTTAAATGGATTATAAAGCTATTGAAGGGTTTGTGTGAATAAAATACTTACGTCGATGTTGTCTCGGTGGTGGTTCTCCATCAGAGTGAGGTTCTAAGTCACCGTCGTCGATGGACGCCAGCGACTCAACACTGGAGCTCGATTCCAAACTGAGACTTCGAGGTGCTTCTTGTGTGTCTGTTAAAGAATTGTTAGGTTAGTATGTTTTTAATTTTGTCTACTAGGCAGCTGTTTTGGTTTGCGTTTATAAATATTCTCTTCCCGGAACTAGAAATCGAAATATGTACTGATACAGTAAGTTGCTTCCATAAAAAAAAAGTGGATAGTAGCAGCTTGAATTTTCACGCTATAGCTTTGTTTTATTTTTATTAGGTTGAAAATCATCTGATGTCAATCATCCAACGACATCTCCCACTCTTGTGCGGGGCGGGAGGGCGTGTCAGACTTTCACTGACTAAAACCCACTTCTAGTTCCTTCGTTGCCTTTCATTCCAGGGCCGAGTTTTCCTTTCAGAATCGAACCCGTGGCCCCAATAGGCTTCGCTATAACCACATAACTAAGCTAACTATGCTAAAATATTTAGTTTGTACTTGTAGATAGTGGAGCCATTCTTAGATATGATGGCCAAAATATATTTTTATAAAGTTTAAAGGGTTGTAATGTCTTACCAAACAACGCGAGCAGCGCCTGTAGCACAAACTGTATGTGTCTCCTGTTGGCAGCCTTGCCGGTGCGAAGCGTCACTTCGTCCTGACCCACTTCCGCCAGGTCGAAGCCGAGGGATGCCAGGAGTTCGTGGCAGCCATTTACTCTCCACAACCTGGCGAAAGTAAGAAATAAGTATGTTAATGAGGTGTGATTTATGTGAGCTACGTTATTTTTAATGAGATCAAAAATAATAAATCATGACTTATTTGAGTCAGAATCCACCATTTTTTATTTATAAAGATAAACTGAAGATTTTTCAGTAATATTTAATGGGTATATATTGCTGGAAAACCAAAGTTCCAAACCATTTGCGTAAAAGTTTACTTATTGATAAAACAAAGTTGAAGATAAATACTAAAGAATAAAAAGGAATCAGATTGAACCGAAGATGAATTTGTTTAAAAAAAAAACTGTAATCTAGTTTAAATCAAAGTTCTTGAGGCAGGAATTATTACGAACCTGACGTTAACAGCGACTTCGATGGTGTCCGTGTCGGAGTTCTTGACGCTGAACTGTGAGATGACGGAGCGGATCACGCCGATAATGTCGTCCGCCACGTCGCCGTTGGAGATCAGCTTCGACAGCGCTTGTAATGTTGTTGAAGTTAGCCCTGAGAAAGGAAGAGGCAAATAAATAAGTATTGATGAGAATATTATAAAAATTAAATATTAATGTATTGTTGACAATTTGATGAAATGTATGCCTCAATAGCGGGAAGTAGTAGAATCTGTAACTTACAAAACGTATGCACCTATGATCTACAATAAACGGTTTAAATTTGTACAACTTCCAGATATGTTAGGATTTAAAACTTTTAATGCAGACGTTAAGATTTTAAATAAGTTGTAATAATATCTGTTTAAAATATTTAAACTTACCCAGTAAAGCTTGTAAGCTTGCTGAGCATTGAGTTAGCCTTTCTTCAGGATCACTTTGTGGGAAGAACACACTAGAAGGAATACCATTCGCTGCTGGTTCAAATCTGCGAACAAAGACATGTTACGTATGCTGTTAGCCATTTGTACTAAGAAATAAAATTGTAAAGGCTAGTTTGATTCCTTTACCACCTATCTTCTCTATCTTCAGATGTGTCTACCATCGATTCTCATGGTGTTAACCCTTCAGATACCGTCAATTAGAGACACAATAGTAAGACAATAGATGCGCGGCCACCGGTGGTCGCTTGGGGATTCATGAATTAATAGACTTAACGAGATTTAGAGTTTAATGGAGTTCTTACCTAAATCCAACGCTCATGAGCAGTTCACGCCAGCCACTGATACTTCCAGCCTTATTCTCAATGCTCTTCTGTGTAGTGTACATGGCGTTCTTCTGTCCTCTTACTATCCTTTGCAGCGACTTCTCCACGAGGTGAAGACATACTCGTAGTGCATCTCTGTAAATTAATATAATCGGTTAGTTTTTTAATGGTGTTTGTGCTGCTTTATTGGTGTGAAACTTGGAAGGTCATAAAGGACATTCTACTCCAAATCTTCGCCGCATCCTTTGAATCTGGTCTGATACCATCAGTAACGTAGACCTATTGAGAAATGTTACGACATTCTATTCGACCGCCAATTGGAGATGGATTGACCACAAGTTATGAAGGAACAAGATAGCGTAGCCGTCATAACTATGAGGATATCAGCCAGCTTAAATCTGCACAGGTTTACAGATACCGCAGTTATTAAAGTTAATATTCAAGTCTCCAAGTAGTCGTGTAGCTACGTGCTTTCAAGTAGTCGGAGACAGGATTAAACGAGAAATCAGATATCAGAAATCAGATACGTTTATTTCAAATAGACTAATTAAAGGCACTTTTGAATTGTCAAAATGTCGGTCAGTCAAAAAAAAAACTGAAGATAGCAGTCGTGTGTTTGCCAGTGTGAGTTTGTTACTGTGAACTAACCTGCACTTGTCGGGCGCCGCGAGCAGCTCGCAGAGCGCCTGCCCCATGAGCGCCACCTTGTTGCTGAGGCGCACGTTGGCGCCCACCAGCACCAGCCCCGCCCAGTGCGCCGGGTGCGCGAAGTGCTTCGTGTGCCGGACTGTCTGCATCGCATCGCCGAGGGCCCTGTTCATAATATTTCGTTACAATATTGTGGCATTAACAATTTAAATTATTATCATCATCATTGTAACCACTATTTCAGCCAAAAGACGCCCATGGCTGCTAATAACCCCCAAGTGTTTGTTACCACATTGACTGGTCCTATGCATATCGTAATTTTATCAGATCGTCGGTCTAACTTCCAATGCTGCATCTTTTGGTATGGCGTCGTCATTCTAGAACTTTTCAGCTCTATCGACCATACGTTAATCGAGCAAGTATGTGAACTCTGCCCAGTACCAGCACATAGCTTTGTAACAGTAACATTAGGTCTCTTCATTTCTGTTTCAATAACACAAAAAAAAAACTCTGCAGTTGCCTTGGATTTATTTCTCATGATTTTTTATTTTTATGAAAGACCTTCAGATAATAATCAGTTTGTTACTCCTTCGCAGGCATTGCGAAAGAAAGAAAAAAAAATATTTGCCTGAAATGGAACTTAATTTGAGTTTTTAACCTTCAAATAGAGTATTTTCATGATCTAACTATTACCAACCCGCACTGGGCCCGCGTGGTGAATTACGGCCCATTTCCTCTTCTAGAGAGGAGGCCCGAGTCCCATCAGTGGGAACATTAAAAAGGCTGATGATGATGATGAATCATAAGTTTCGACTCCCTTATAGACTTCGCTACCTACATGGCGTCTTTATAACAGGACAGAGTATATCTCTGTCCTGTTACATATGGTACATTTGACGCTGGTTATGAGATTAGCACCTAATATGGTAGGGGCTCTGCCATCAATTAAAGTAAAACTTACTTGGCTACACGGCTTCCCTGCAGCAGCGCAGAGTAAAGCGCTCGGTACAGTATCTTGGTGGCAGTGTCTTGCGGGGCTGGCCATAATGTCAGCAGTATGGCGTGGGCTCCAGCAGCTAGCAACGCTCGGCAGAGTCGCGAGACTCCCTCTCCAGCGAGGCTCACGTCTTCGCTCTCTTCCGGTGATGAGCCTTGGAGGGCAGCACTTGTTGGTGCGCATGATATTACCACCTATAAAACATTATTATTTTATAGACGTTAAGTTCTTTCGTGACTCAAAGATCGAACAAAAAGAAAAGACAAGTTGTTCTCACATGAAACAGTTTCTTTTGATTGGACAAGAAGTAGTTTTTTTGACTTACCAATCTGGCAGTAATCTTCAGGTTCATAATCTCTGATGCTGTAAGCATGAACTCTGAAGCTGGTGGTAACTCTTCGTTACTTGGAGGCATTTCGGAATCTGAAATAAACAACAACGTTATAAACAGGCACTTCAGTATATAGACAAGATAATAACAGTCAAGAAATGGGCGCTGGGTTTTTAACTTTAACCTCATACAGATAAAGTTTAAATTGCAATGATTTGTGAGCTTCTGATGGGTAAAACAGTACGAATTTACATACTTTCTTCTTCATTTTCCGTAGAAGTATCAGCAGCACCGGTGCTAGTATTCAGCAATCGCTTTGCTTGCGAGTCCACCTGCAAAAATAATGTCACATGAATACTATAGAAACGAAACAGCATCGTATACAGTATAACTAATTTAAGGTGTTCCACGAGGCACTTAATTGGGCCCAACACTCAAATAAAATAATAATCTAATCTACGATTAAAAGAGGGTTCCTTAGGGCACTTTATTGGGCCCTATATTGTTTGCAATGAAATCGCACAGGAGGGGTTTTTACTTAGGACATCATATTATTATAGTCTGAAAATAATAGTGTACTGACCACTTCTCCGGGACTGAGAACAATAGCAGGAGTCTTCCAGCAGATGTGAGTGGCGAAGTGTATGCATTCAGCTTGAGTCAGCTGAGATAAGACTGCTTCTTTTGATGCCTGAGGAACAAAAACACTTTTTAAAATACAGTAAAGGAAAACATAATAAAAATGCAGTGTTCAAATAATTGAACTCCTTACTGTGGTGACATCTATGGCGTCACATAAGAATTATAAACATCGAAATGCTGCGTCACGCAATTAAAGTTCTTCGTGCGATTTGAACATATACAACAGCCTGAAATCATCTGCCGTGCAGTTGCACATCAGACATAACACCCGTCTGGGCGGAGGATCCTCCCTTTTCAACGGAGGTGTGCGGGACTTTACACTCTGTTCCGCATACCTCCAAACTGGTGATCCTAAACAGTGAAAGTCAGCGGGCAAACCAAGCCAGACGTAGCAACAAAATGAATGTAAGAATGAATTAATGCTAATAATTTTTAATTTATCAGAAACAATAGAAAATTTTGGACTTTTAATAAGAATTTATGAGCGTACAAATATTGTAAAAGCTTTTGTACAAAAAACCAGCATACCTGATAGTCAGTAAGCGGAGTTACGCGTAACATGTCAGCTACGAGTTCTGCTTCCTTCAGTTGCGCGTGGGCCGCCGACCAACGAGCACCTCCCACTCTCGGAGCGCCCACTACGAGGCAACGCATGCCTGCTTCTGCGTTGTTAGCGTTGGTGTTAGAAGCTCCTGTGAAAAAAACATTGATGAACCATAGTAGAAATTAAAAAACTATATTGTTAAAATTATAATAAGTAGTAGTAAGTTATACAGGATTATTTGTAAAACACTGGCAACCTCTCAAGACTATGTTATTAACATCATAAACAACAACTTTTGTTCTATGGCTTTTAAAAATTTATCATTTTAGTTCATCAGATTTTCATTCAAAAATAAAAATTGCAGAAACAAAAACATCCGCAAATTGCTACAGCTGAGGTAGGTAGGCTGCATCACTACTATGAGCTTAGATACTTGTAAACTGTACTTGTGTACTTACCATGATCGTGATGCGGCCTCGCTCTCATATGCCGATGGTGCCTGAGCGGCCTCAGCGCGGGCGCGGCCAGCAGCGCGTACCGCTCACACAGCGGCTCGCCATCACCAGCCACGCTCATGGCGGCCGCTCCAGGGGTGGTGGCACTACGCAGTGCTCCCCACGGACACGCGTATAGCGCGCCCTCTACTACTACGATGAGTTCCCGGCGACCGCCGCAGCCGCGACGACCGTGGGATGCTGGAAGAAAATCATTTTGAGTTTGGATTCTATGACGATTTAATCCTATATAAATCGCTGAAGGGCGGATCAGTCTAGTTGGTAGCGAAATAAGATAGGTATGATTTAGTTGAAGACGAAACTACAAAAGTTTTATATTTTAGCATAGTTTTTTAGTAAAACTTGGCTGACAAACTATTTTTTTTAATGATTAATTAGTGTTTAAGTAAACAGTGATGCAGGCGTTGATAGTGAAGTGTATTTGATAAAACATAAGGGTGTTACCACACCAATCAATCGATCGTCGATCGACACCATTGATGTGGTAGCTTTTATTGATCGACGGATACCGGTCGACAAACCAATCAATCGATGCCAGTCGATAGCATTGGTCGACGTTGATCGATTAACCCCGGTTATATTCCAACATTATAATATAGCCTTGCTATGTTTCTTTCGAAATATATTCACAAGAGGGCGCATTCTGCTATCGATCGACAATCGATCGATTGCTCTGGTAGGAACTGTCGTTCGACGTCGACTAATCCATTCTACCATCGATCGCTGGCATCGATCGACGATCGATCGACTGGTGTGGTATCACCCTACCTGGAGGATAAACAAAACAAGGTAAGGAAAATATTTTGTAAGAGTCTTAAGTAGCGCGTAGTAGTAGTCGTATCATCATCATCATCATCATTTTAGCCAAAAGATGTCCACTATTGAACATAGACTTCCCCAAGTGCCCTGTCCGTCTAGCAACCATCGGATTTCTGCGGCCAGGTCATCGGCCCACCTTGTGGGAGGCCTTCCAAACGTGAAGTTCCAGTTTTTTCCAGTCAGTGGTAGTATATTTAAAGCTAAATTACTATTCTCACCATGATTGTTATTGCAGGAGGCAGGCAGCAGATCTTCGAAGGGTGCCAGCAGCATCTGGTACAGAGCGCTAAGGCACGGTGGACCCTGCCATGATGGCTGCTTCTTACGAGGAATGTGGACGCTGGACCTGGAATCAAATGCCGTGGATGTTTATGGACAGAAGAGAATACATTTTGATAAGAGGAGTTTTCATGGCAAAGTTGTTAAAGAGTTTGAGTAATACTCAGCAGCATCTTCTTGAGTTACATTTACTTGACAACGAGGAAAGGTGTTCAAAGCTGTGTGTACCTGGTAGATCCTTGTAGACTAGCGACGGATCCGGCGACAGATCCTCCGACTGATCCCACACTGAACAGAGAGCTCAGCGAGTAGTTCGACGAGTTCAGGAGATGGTTGCGGGATACCTGTAACAATATTCAACAGTATTTTAAGATGCTACAAAGAAATTCCAAGAGCTGAAATATTATCAGTAAAAGCGTTTCGTAAAGTAAGTGGACGGAGCCTCGAACAGGCTGTTGCACTCACGCGCACAGTGATGCGCCATAGACAATACAATGGGTGATTCTGTTTTTTTAAATAATTTACAAGAAAAAAAACGAAAATAACTAGTATTATTGATGAATAGACTCTGAATAAACTAGTGCAATTTATCATCAATCACTGCTTACCATCAGGTGGGATCGCAGTCGAGCACTGGTTTAAATAAATAACCAGACCAGATATCGTATTTTCATATGCTTATTTACGAGTTACACAACAATCTCCTGAAATTTTGTGCAGATTATAAACTGCATTGTATAAAAATATTTAAATTTTATCGTACCATTCGCGCAAGTCCTGCATTTGGTCTATCATCAGGATCCCATTGGTCCTCGGCCTCGCCTCGTCGCTCAGCGTTCGCCTTCAGCCAAGTAGACCACTCTCCGATGCAATGCTCCAACTTGCCAAGACCACTCACTGTAGAAAAACGGTACATTATCACGAATAAGTCCATATTTGAAACCTTCTATTACATGTAGAATCAAAAGGATTTAGATAAAGTCCTTACCATTGCTCGGTTGAAGGTCGTCTGGACTAATATCAGGCAAGCTGTTGTCACTGTCTTCTGCTTCTTCTAGAAGAGACACTTGGTGGAATCTCAGGATACCTTGGAAAGAAAATAAAAGTTAGATAATGGATTGACTTAGTTCTACCACTTCCAGCAAAGTCATGTTAGACAAATCAATCTGCCTAGCCTTTTCCCAACAGTATCGGGGCTGGCTTCTGGCTTATCCTTACAGCAGATATTTCTTAGATAAAAAAATGACGTTGAAAAAGATTATGTATAACTTTTGACATGCTTAATTATCGATTTCGATTTACCAGGCCAGGATGATGGTAATAATGTTGATTAAGATTCTTCTTACCTTTATGTGGCTGCAGCAGCCAAGCATACAGTCTGCCAGCTGCAAGACTGTAGTACAATACAGGCGCTTTCTGCTTGTTCACCACCTCTAGTACTTGGTCTACGCTGGATGGGCTCCAGGGCTCTGAGCGTTCTTTGCCTGCTTCTTCAGCACTCCTGAGGGGGTATTGTAATGATAGTGAAGAGAACAAAGAAGAGGGTGGATTTTATGACAGAGGATGGAGGAAAGCTGCCTATATGGTGGACTACGCAAGAGACTCAATAGATGACCTTCAAGGTGGGCACTTTCAATTTATGCGTTTATCGACGGCTTTCTACGATGCGGATGCGATGCGCTAGTCGTACTGCGTATAGACGTTCGTATTTTTCATAGTTGCCGTGCGGCAATCGTTCGGCGAACGGTCGACAACATTACGGCAATGTCACAAGCATTACGTGTTCAAATCGGTAATAGCATACAAACGTACGGCAGTCAGATACGTTTTCAAATTAGGCGCTTGTTGTCGGTCTGCTAACGTACTGCAACCGGCCAATAAACGTGCGGCAGTCGGCCGGTTGCAGTATACGCATAAATCGAAAGCGCCCTAAGAAAATTAGTGTTGATCTATCTTGAGAAAGATACCTCTGTTGAGCATGTAGTTCAAGGTTGGCTTGGTTCAAAGTTCCGGACGGTTTCTCAGTGACGGCGTCCAGTGACCGGCATCGTCCTCGCTCGGCTACCACCAAAGCTTCGGGGTGACGGCCCAACTCTGTAAATCAATTAAATGAATGTATTAAGTACCTAAGTTTTCCTAATACGACAAATAAATAAACATGCCATTTATTTGGTATCTACTCAAAGCAGAGACGGAGAGTCGAATCGTTAAATAAATGTTATTTTTTCTTTCTCATATCGTACAAAAGTGCTTTAATCTATGGAAATCGAAAACGTAGTTGAAAACATGAAAGATGCTTGGAACGCCTAATAGTATTATATTAATAATTAATTTACGCCTAGAATAGGTGATTCTAGGCGTAAATTGTGATTGTAATTTTGTGCAGAAGTATGCGGAACAGTGTGTTAGAGACCCGCGAACATTCGACCAGACGGGGATTGTGTCTGGTCCGGGCAACTGCCCGATAGTTAATTTCGGATTATTGTAAAACGTTCTAAGAATTTGATACTTCCTTTGTGGCGATAAAGAGGTCGCTAAAAATAAAATCCTGACTTACCAACAAGTACTCTCTGCAGCGCATGTTGTGTCGACGTGTACAGTGCAGCGATCTTCCTGTCCCGGTGCTTGTCGTTGCTCGACTCCAGCAGTGTCAGGGCTGCTTGCAGTTGTTCCTTTGCTTCTTCCAGTTCTCCTGACGCCCACAGAGCGAAGCCGAGGCGGTGGCGGACGCGAGCCTGGTGGGAACGAAAATCTGGTTATTATTTTGTAGTTGGATTGTACTTTATAGTACTCTGGAGGTGAAATTATGTTATCATATTACTGGTAGGTACATTAGGAGTAACCCCACAAAAATTTGGTAGATTTTGCCGTTCCACAGACAATCTGATCGAATGAGGCTTTCTGGACCCATTTCAAACACAGTGCCAGTGTAAAGCCTCTTCATAGGACAATGTGTCACCTGGTATACTGTCAGACTTGCACAACCACCTGCATCTTTCAGGATTTATACGAAGCCAATTTTTTTTTTTAAATTATTTTTAATAACAAAGCTATAAAGATGGCCAAATACTGTTCAGAAAAAAAAAAATCGAGTCCATAGACACGAAAAGAAGGATGAATGTGAGTCTTCTCCAGAGGGCGAGTCAGACTTTTACAGACTAAAACCCACCTGTTTACCTAGACTTGCTCTTTGTGCTCCAGGACTGCGGTAATTCTTTCGAACAATCTCGCAGCCCTTGAGCATTGCTCATGGGCAATGCTACTACAACAGACTTGTGATAAGGTGACTTCATAATATGGAAAACTATCCGTTACCTCTTCATCAGCATCAGCCAAACCCTCAGTAGCAGCTAAGGCTTGTCTCAAGTATGACACAGCACTGCCACAGGCACCCATCGCGAGGTGAGCCCTTCCCAAATCTGCAAGGGCTTGTGCGCGTCCTCTTGTGTCGCCTATAATAAAATATTCATTTTTGGTTTCAAATATAAATAGAACAGGGGAAACATTATTAGTGCGAATCATCGGAGGTCCCGAGATCCTTACATAATTGTTGAAATCACCTCGGTTTAAATTGATATTTTCACATGATGGACTACAAACAGCTAAATTCTGCCAGTGGCTTAGCCTACATGAAAATTGAAAATTTATAGCCTGTAGCACTCATGGATAGTTCAAAGAATTTTCAGAACCAGTTCAGTGGTTTCAAAGATTACCCTCTACTCTACATACAATCTTACTTCTTTTTAACAGTAGTAATATTATCAGAAAATGTAACTTTGTTCCTTTTTAGATAAAAAGCTATGACATTTTTTAATAGGATTATAGAAAGATAGGAGGTTGTAGCAAATTACCAGCTGCAGTAGCATGACGCAATCGCGACTCATGCCATCTTGCCGCTTCAGCATGTGCGCCCATTGACGCGTGCGCAGCGCCTAAACCACCACACGCTCGGGCCTGTAACATGAATAAATTAGGTTTATTAGAGACGGTTTCAGAACTAAAAAGTTGAAAATTCTAGAAAAGGCATCCTATAAAAGATCACGCCGGAACAGCTGCTGCAAAAATCAAGTGAAAATTCGATCCTGTATGGAGTACTGCTCTTTGGGGCTGATCTGCCATATACCAACTGTATGCGTTGACTTTTGGTAACACATTTATTGTGCGAATTCTCTGCAGGAGTCTGTGTTCCCTGGTAGCTATAACCGTTAAGTCAATAGTGAATAGGATACTTCTAGGCTAGGGCTCTGTCGTCGACCACATCATCGTTTTCTAGCAGGTGATATAGTATAGTGGTCAAGCGCTAGCCTACCAATAATAAAAAAACTTAAGAACCTGTAAATGCGTAAGGCCCAGTCGGTGCGCCAGTTCGAGCTCAGCGCGGTGATGTCTGACGGCAGCGGCGTGGTCACCCAGTGCGTGCTGTGCCACGCCTAATGAGTGACAGGCTTCGGCTTCCATTATCTGATTGTTTAGTTCCCTGTGGAAAGGAGAATTACTTCACTAAAGTCTGGAATAGTAGAAAAAGAAGATGACCCATTTTAATCTCACTGACTATTGCGATTCTGGTCCTCACTCAAGATCCTCATCAAAACATTTAAAGTTCTGTAATACTTTAGATATCGCTCAAGTGAAGCTGTAGTAAAGTTGTCGGATTATAAGATACTAAAAAACCTGATGTGATAAGGATTTAGTAATATTTATATGCTGAATCTAAATCAACCACCAATCTTTCTTGATTTTCCCAATCAAGTTGGAGCGGTAGCTAAGCGTGGGGCGGCGAGCGGTAAGAACAGAAGTTTGAAAATATTTGAAGCACGTCACGAGATTCCGCTCATAGCACCGCTTACTGATGCCGCCCCGCTCGCCGCACTGCACCCGCTAAGACCGAAGTCGTGTACAGGCCGTTACCCGTAACGACTTGCAAAGACTGACAAATGAGAGCCGGGATCAAAGGCTTTACGTGATTTCCATTTCTGTCATTTTACTTCGCTCAGGACCGAGGTAGCTATGTTATTATGGTCACCCACCGATCGACCAACCTCAGAAAGCATTGCTTAACTTTGGAGATCACCCTGTGCGGCAATTTTTTTTTTAGCCATAAATTCTTGAATATGCTGAATCCAAATAATAAAGAAGACAAACAAGACGGGGCTACATGAAATTGAAAGCTCTCAAAATACTCACTTCGCAATATTCTTCTGATGATCCAAACACAGCACAGCCTGTTCCAGATTATTGAGCGCTATGTGCAAAGCTCCCAGCTCGCCATAGGCTTGAGCCTTCGCTTCTGGAGCGCCTAACTCATGAGACACTACTAGACGCTTTTCTAGGCACACAAGAGCTTGCTGTAAGTTTCCGACAGACCTGAAAGAAGATGATTAAGATGCATCAGAGAAGAAAACAAATTTATGAATTTCTATGCAGTATTCTACAGAATTAAAGCTAAAGGACAGCTAAGCCCACATATCTTGAATTTGCTTAGGTCTAAGTCGTCTCTTTTCAAGCAAATTTAAGAGTCTAGATGTCATAATGCGTAGCATACATGGGCTTAGTTTGTCCTTAGCTTCACAGTTATATAAAAAAATTGTAGCCTATTATAGCAACAAATTTTATTCATAAGGCTTCATGAGACAAATATATGATGATTACTAAGCTGCACATACATGGCTCTAAATGGCACAGTAGACGACCTGACAAAGGGCATTGGTCAGGTTCTTGTGGTAATGCTTGGAGGCCTATCTATATATCCTATTGCGGACATCTCTCAGCTGAATGAATTGGATGAAAAATCTACATTAATATTATAAAGAGGTATTTGTTTCTTTTTTATGTTTGTGGAGGGGAGGTAATGAAAATTTTTCTGAAAGAACTGGTCCGATTGCAAAAATTATTTTCACCGATTCTAAGCTGTTTTATACCGAGTGCCAAGCTATATTTTAGGTCAAAATCTAGTTTTTTATAAAATAGTTTTGTTCAATTACGTACTTGTGACTAAGTCCCAATCCCCGATACGCTCGTTCCTGCTCCCGTTTATTATCCAGCTTGAGTGCGGCAGCCAGATGTTGTTCATGATACTTGGCTGCTTCATCAGGATCGCCCAGAGCGTCGTAACAGTCACCCAGTGAACCCAACGCTCTTGCCTTGTCTAGTTGGCATGTTGGTGTATTGACACGTTCTAGGATTGCTAGTTGCTGATAAGGGAGAATAACAATTTATTAAAATGGGAATTGGGCTTGTGTTTATTTTGTACTTATTTTGTACAATATCTTGTGTTAAACAAAAAAAAAAAAAAAACACATCTAAATATGTTGTAAAAAGAAGCATTAGTTAGCATTTTAAATATTTGTATAAGAATGAGTGGGCTCGTTGTTAGGGTATCCCGCTATCTCTTTTCTGTGTGCATAACCTAATGGCGGTGACGTCACATTTAAGTTTGTGTATCCTTTTTCTGTTGGTTGACAGTTTTCTCTTCCATCACATTTGAAAGGTTTCTAACTTACAAAACAATCTTTCCATTTGTGATTTTTCTTTAAATTACTTTACGATACAACAAATGGTAAAAAAATAATAATTGTAAAATACCTAATAGGCATGGTCTACGTTGCGCTCATACATTCTAAATTGATTGATCGTACTTCTGATTGATTAATCATGATCAAAGTTTTTTGTTTGTTAAAATTAATATGATCTACTCTATATTGTTTTCTTAAAATAAGTAAACAAGAACGAGACAAAAAAAGTTCAAAAAATCTTTTTAAGGGCTTTGATGTCGAAAAAGTCATGTTATTGCAAGCATATTAAACATTTTATTAAGACGCCATTTGTAATTAATAAGAAATTTTACAGACCTGTTCCAAATATCCTATGGCGTCTTCGTAATGTCCCATGTTAAGTTTGGCGATGCCCAAGTTGCCGTAAGCTTGGGCTTCTAGTGCGCAGTCTTGAAGTTCCTGCGCTCGTTCTAATTGTTCCTATAAATAACGAACAGTTTTTGTGATCTGTTCTGCTGTAGAATGCAGAACTATATTATGACTGATAGCTCTATATGTCTCTGGGGTCCTTGGGATATTCCAATGGGATAAATTTTAAGAACCGATATGAAATGCGGTGGTTTAAACCAAGTATAATAATTTATTGCAACAGTAAACACTTTTACAAAAAAAATTGTGTTCGTTAACAACTACGGTTAAAAAGTGTGTTGTAACCTCTTAGAGAAACCTTTAGTGTCCACCTCATAGAGAGGATTTCGAGAAAAGAATATTTACAATATAGTAATTTTCTTACCCGGTAGCACCTGGCTGCGTGCGAGTAATGTCCTAACGCCATATGAACAGCCCCAAGATGTGAATGTGCTCTTGCTTCTCCTGCCGCATCTCCTGCCTCTTGACGTAATGTTAGTTCCTGAAATAAAGTGTGTTCTGTAACTTACCTTCTGATTTATTTATTTTAAGTACTAACATAATATCGTTTTATTATTACTGTAATGTGGTTTTATGTTTAATTTTAAGATACATATATGTTTTTAATTTATTTTAACCAACGTTTACTGTATTACCCAATAACATTGCTTTAATCTACAGTATATGTTTTTCTCTTTAAGTGAATTTATATTTTTTTTAAGAAAATAAATATAAACTCGTAAATTAGGAGTCGAACGTTTCAAGACATTTTATTGTACTTGTTTATCTTACTTACCTGTTGCAACTATTATAAGTACCAGAGGAAATAATAACATGGGTATTAAACAAGCTCATAACAAATTGCTCACTTGAGTATGATGTCCTAACGCTGCATCAAGTCTTCTTTGCAGTCTTCTGGCAAGACCTAGTGCTCCACAAGCTGCTGCTTCTAATGATCGATCACGAGCCTGAAAATTTACATATAAATTATTGTCAGAAGCTGGTCAGCAAACAATATCATTAGCACGATTTTGAAATGCTTGTAAAATTGTACCTGTCTTGCAAATCCAAGCTGTCGTTGATACATCTTAACAGCCTCTTCAACATCTCCCATCTTTATAAGCACATCTCCGATATTGCCCAGCGCTCTAAACTTGCCCTGCAAGTGCTGGGTCATATGGGCTATCGCCAGGAAGTACTTCTGGCATTCTAGGGCAGTTTCCAGGTTACCCAGAGCTAAGTGGGCAAGTCCAAGGTTGCAGTAAGCTCGGCCCATGTTCATTTTGTCTTGTAAGTCTTTGGCTAGGGATAAGTCTTGGTCGTAGTATCTGGAATGCAATATAGTAATCATAATTCGAGAAAGGAAATACAACAGACTTGGATGTATCTTGGTACCTAATACGTTATCAGTAAACTATCGATAAAATAATCCATAATTACTACAGACGTAGCTCTTTTACAAAAGAAGTAAGTTATGGCCATTCTAGCCGTTCTCAAGGCGTGATAGCTTCTTAGCATCTAGGCAAGAACAAATATTTATTGATTCATCTCATATAATCAAAGAAATTTTTACCAACCTGACAGCTTCCCTATAATTCCCAAGACAGTAATGTGCGTAACCTAAAAAATGGCAAGCCTTAGCTTCAGCAGTGACATCACCCAGCTCTTGGGACAGCATCAGATGTTGCTCATAGTATGGTACTGCTTGAGCGAACTCTCCTCGAGATGATAGACAATTGCCCAAGTTGAGGAGTGCGCAAGCTTCGCCGGCTGCGTCTTTTAGTTCACGGGCTATGCCTGAAATATTGAGAATGTTTTAAGAGGTATTGTATATGTGATCCTCTGATCTGGAGCCTAACAATATATTTTGGATACAATAAAAAAGGGCGATGTGCATGAAGATGACAATTAAAAGATTTAGAGTTCAAAGCTGTGGTTTAATTTTTTTCTGTAAAAAATCGCTTTCAGCGATAAGATCGCTTGTGGTTACACCTTGTTCATTTTAAGATTTTGCTGTAATTTTGTATGATAAAGAGTAAATTAAGTATCTATCTAGAGTCGATATGGTACAAAATTATATACCACTTTACTCTTTGGCCAATGTCAGCCTACTATAAAAGAACATGAAAACTCCTCATTGAATTTATAGTAAAGAAAATCTCAAAAATATTCATTAGCACTATTTGATTGGAATTTCGGACAAGAAACGATGAATATCAAAAATACAGTAGTTATAATATTTATGAGTACTAAGTATGCTTACCTAAATGAGCTCTATAATGAAACAGCGCCATATCATGAGCCCCTAAAGCTTGGTACGCTACTGCCAGGTTTCCATGCGTTGAGGCTTCAGAACTCCGGTCGTGCACCTCTTTAGATATCGTCAGCTCTTGTTTATGGTATTTGATTGCTTGCTCGTAGAATCCAGCTGCTGAGTATGCATTTCCTATATTACCGTAGGCTCTTCCCATGCCTGCTTTATCCTGTAAGATAGTTTGGTTTATATCGACAGTGTCTCGAGTTTAATTCTCAGTAGCCAACTTATTACTTTTTGCTTTTCTTCCATCAGTCGTTTCAATCGCTATAATAATGAAGTCTATAAAGATCGTGGAGTTAATGGTATGAAACCAGTTATTAACAGTCATTATCACATATATGGGTACAAATTGAATAGCGTGATTTTATGCTCGGTCTGCCAGCAGTCTTTCAGCGAAACTCGGATGACATGCCACCGATGGATTGTTATCTTCACGATAAGAAATAGAATGTTTTCATGAAATCTAATTAGGAAGATATTTATGCAAATAATTTTACTAAAAACGTGTATACAGACACGAATAATAATTAAGATAAAAAAAAAGGAGCTCATGTCTAAGTAGTAACAGCCGCAAGGGTCGACCTCCCAAAGTCAAGCGGCGCTTGCTCGGGTCAGTTTGCCAATGGTTGACCATACCGAGTTCTAACTCGGCATGGTCAACTTGGAGACTTAACATTATTGACTTAACATATCGAGATTCCTCCGTACCTCGAAAAGCACGTAATGAATGACGTTAATCTCGGCTGAAATTTCTAGATCTTTGACAGTCGTTATGGATAGTCAGAAAGCTAGGAAATCTGACATCAGTCTTGAAAAGGGTAATTGAGGTCAGATAAGCAGTTACTGCATGTAAGGTACTGGTAGCCCTAAGTAATGGAAACCAGATACAGCCCCATACTGTTTGACTAGAAGCTAACCCCAACACGGTTGGGAGAAGACTAGAGAGGCAGACACGAATATTATAATTATTTTCGAAATATTTTCTAATCTCGATTGCGACAGAAATGGAAGAAAAATAAAAACTAATAATATCAGCTCAAAGACACAAGGCATAAAGTGAAAGTGACCTTTTTCCGTAGTGCAGACAATTGCAAATGCTTTAAACTAAATTGCATTTTAAATGGTAAAAGTGCTTGAAATTACCTGTAACTGTCTAGCAATAGACAAATGTGCTTGATGCAGTTTGAGTGCAGCGTCGTGTTCTCCCAACAGTTGGTACACGATGCCAAGGTTGGAACATGCTCGACCTTCCCCGACCTACACAATAAGGAAATGATAGCGAAACTACGATAACTATACATTATAAATAAAGAATGATAGCTTCATAGCCTAAGGAATCCAAAAACAATAAACCAGGTAATTTTATTCAAATAATTTTGCAAGTGCTTTGGTCTATATGACGTAACAAAGCACATAAGTATACTGTAATACAATAAGAGCATATTTGTGTTGCAAAAATTGCAAAATGAGTTAAATAGGCCCAAAAATTCATTAAGTTTCTTCAAACACTATCAGATGGTAATTTAATAGTAGCTTTGTCGTTGGTACCTTTTTTACTCTCATTATAATAATATTGCATTTGCAGTTTTTAACAAAGAACATGCGATGTTACCAGCCAACCATGTAGAGCCGTGCTCTGTTAATTTATTTACATAAACAAAAGAATTTTATCGTGAATAGGATCGTGTGTATGCATAAAAACAGTTTCATTAATAAAAAGTGCAGTTGGTACCTTGTCCCTTGCCGCTAGAGCAACGTCCAATTGTCTCTCGTGCCACTTCTTAGCTTGGGCGTAATCACCGGCGCATCTGACAATTTCAAGTGTAAATTTTTATTGCCGTCATTTAACTGAAAGATCTTTCGTCTTTACGCAAAGCAAGTGTTGAGATGCAATAATCAGCATAACTCAACGACAATGGAACCTCAAAGAGAACATTGGTTGCAAGTTGCAAGATATTTTCAAATAAATATTAATTAATGATATGCTATGATGAACAATACAGAAAGAAAGAAAGAATAACATTTTATTTACGTGAATTAGACGGATACTTCTAGCTAAATAACAAACATGATAAAAAATCAGTCGATAAGGAAGATATGCGTCTCATCCGCGCAAAACGGCCCAACGCTCAGCATACCGCATCTTATTTACTACATTTCCGTACAGATAATTGTATTAAGTAATATCAGGTGGAAGATAAAGAATTACTTACCTAGCGGCATGTCCCAACCCAGCATACGCTCTAGCTTCAATGGCTCTGTCTCCAAGATTCTGTGCTATCCTCAATACATTCTCGTGGTAAGCGATGGCTTGTGAAAAGTTTCTTCTATAGTGGTACGAGGATCCCAAGTTGGAGTATGCTCTTGCTTCTTCAACCTTTGAAGATAAAATGCTCACGTTTAATGTTTAGTGAAAAGTAATAAATCATCCAGGTACGCAAGTGTAGATATTAATATAACATCTAACATTAATATATAGACAATTATCTAAATGTTCTAAAATTATAACTCATTTTATGCTCAGGAACTATTCATGCTTCTAAAGCATGTACAAACACATTCCGCAAACGCAATTAATTTTTTATTCATATTTGATAGAAACTCGTCTTCAAGTCCATCTACTGTTGATTGAATTTTCTCACCTGATCTCCGAGTCTTCTAGCCAACCTCAAATGCTGCGTATGGCAGTCCACAGCTGAGTCGAACTCTCCCATAGCCAAGTACACTGCTCCAACGTTTCCTATCTCCCTTGCTTCCTGCAACCGGTCTCCCATTTGTTTCACCAGCTGCACACATTGCTTGTGACTGGCTAATGCGTTGGGGTAATCTCCGATGGCTGTGTAGACATGGCCTAAGGAAGTTAACGCTGCTGCTGCTGCTTGTGTGTCCTGGGAAAGGAAAATTATGACTTCTTGATGAATTTTTGCATGTTTGTAAGAGTTTAAGGGTCAAGCCCTCGTTGAAACCACTTTACAAATAAAGGGATCTGGGATTTTTCGAAAGATTTACTACAGCCCTGAAACGCAAAAGGCAATTGAAAGAACACGGCTGGGTTTTATTCAGTAAAAGTCTGATATCCCACTGCGTTCCAACCGGAGAGGGAACCTATCAACATTAAAAAAGGAGGGTTGTACAACTGATTTACACAATATTCATAAATATTTATTACCAGACAACATTTACGAATCCAATGTTAATATTGGCGAAGACTTCCAGGGTTTAAAAGCAACTAATCAATATTCTTTTTATTCTCAAATACTAATGACTAGATAATAAAATATGCATTATGCAAGAGCTATCTCATTACCCTTTATTATTTATACTATGATCACAATTGGCTTCAGAGACATAAAATTACAAACAGCCATTCCTTAAGGCCCATTACTGACACTTACCGACGATTCATTACTCTCATACTAACGTAACGTCTTGATCGTCATTTCAATACGCTTCCCTAGTCTTTTTATATAAGCACTTACAATAACTTTTTATGGTCCCATACAGCGAATGTTCGCCGTACGATATCGTAAATTTCGCGGAGGACATTGAATGCGTCCGCGTTCATCCGACTGTCCAGCTTTATTAGTTTAAGAGGATATAACATATATTTGTGATAGTTCCAATTCAATGGGTACAAATTTTATGTGTTCGGATTTTATGTATCATTTTTCACATGTAGAATTGGTAGGCACACGCAAATGCTAATACGGCGACATTCCACGTCATATGAACGACTTATTTATGTGGTTTAACAGTAATTATGTAACGAGTGTAAGGTAGCGTCGCGTGAAGCTTCATGCCGCTTGATGTTATCAATGCGGTGCACACACTATATTACAGAGCTGATCTACATCTCTTTGGACGTGGTTTCTTCTTAATTTACACGCGAAGACTCAGAGATTATGTTTATGTCAAACAAGGGTCATGAATATTATAAAAGCTTATAATTAAATGCTCTACTTATTTGGTTTGTGAATAAATTATGTTGCCTTAAAAAAACATAATTAGTACAGCAAATGTGGAAAATCAAATCAGTCTTTGCAAAATGCCTTAGCATATTGCTAAAGGAGACAATAAGAGAAGATCAGAATAGTTCTTTCAAAATATTAAGAAGAGCAAAAATTTAAATGCAAAATAAATCCAAATGCATCTACCAACTAAAGACGTTTCTAATCGATGTATTTGATGCCTATTACTGTCTAGAATATTTAGTACATTTAATTTATAATGAAGCGAGCCATGCGCGTACAAAACAAATAAGAATAAAAAGATTAAGAGTAAATAAAGGACCCGTAGAATGCACCGCATCCTTTTCACTGAGGAAGTGAAGAAAAAAATAAAAACCGACGACAGATGGAGACCGCCAATAGGGGCTTTGTTTTTGAGTAGTGATGTACTACGTCCGGTATCGATATAAAATGTAACCTATTGGAAACAATGGAAATTATGTTCGTTCACACTTAGATCCAGAAAATGAACATTGAAAGCTATTTAAATGTAACCGATGATAACATTATTCAAACAGGAATTACCGTAATGGGAAAAACGGACAAACCGTTGACTTTATAGAGTAAATATAAGCAAATCTTACTTAGCTCCAGGAATACCGCTTTGAAATCTCGCAATAAACTTCTACACGATGTTAAATTATTGCCAGATATAGTATTATCGTTGGCGTGCATCGACGGCGACCAACACTAGCGAATAAAGTGGGACGCCCCGCAACAATCTAGCTAATTAAGTATGTGCAACATGATACGATAAAGCGGTGATTTACATACTGACTCCATCTCGTTTGGACGTTTTCCTACAGGGCGAATAACGAGACGCCGTGTTCCTTGTTACTACGCACACTATTCATGTGTGTAGACACTGTGTCACTCTGCCTGTCTGTGTCACTGTCGTCTCTAAAGGCCTTTATAAATAATACTCGAATGAGACGTACGTTTATCAAGCTTTATTATGTTCTTTTGTGTGCCTTGTTTCTTTGGATTATTCGTATGTACAATAAACATTCCTGTGTGAACTATGATGCGTATAAATCGGCAGAGGTATCGCACTTTATATCTCTGTGAGTCACGGCCGGCTCTATTTTGCTCATTTATGTTTGAGCAAAATAAACATGATTGTTTTTAGATTCTGAATCTGTAATTTCTCTTGTAAGTACCTCTGTCTTTTGCTGTGGTTGCCAAGTCTGCGGAAATTGCGGAATAGCTCGAAAAAGTCACTGTGGTCCGAACACAAAGAGCAATTTAATTTAACAATATTATTTTTATTATCCCATTTATTTTTTACACAATATACAGATTTAATAAATCTTTAAAAAATCTTAAAAAAAAACAATTAAAAAATTATATAAAAGATAGTAGCCCACCAATATCGGGAACAGGGTCTAAGCTACCGGTAGTCAAGGCTCCTGAGAGGAATCCTCTAACAATGCACGTCGTGTTCAGTGACGTCTAGTCGATGCCCCGGAAGGATCGCGACTGCCATGACGTCAACTACTTGACTTGTCCTACATTTAATGTTTATACCAGGAGTACTTATTATTATCTAACGGTAGGAACTCGGGTAGGTCAGTAATAATTTAACACTCCCTCTCGCTGCCTCCAAAGCAGGAGAAGTTGTTTTTGATGATTTTAATTTCTTTTGTGATTTGTAATAAAATCGTGCCCTATAGTTGCAGACTATATTAATTTACTCAAGTCACAGACAATCCCATAGACAGTACAATTTATATTAATATTCATTATGTAAATTTCTGCCTCATTACAGGAGTTACAATTATAATTTTCATAAGACGAGAGAATTATGGGATTCCTGAGACTAAAGATAAATTACGGTGCACCTATTTTAATGAAGTCATTAGTTATTAACATAGGATTAAATAATTATAAAAGGAATTGAGTGTATGACACTTAATTTGCTAATGTTATACGGTGAGATATTTGCATAAAACGACTATGAATAAACCTAACGCCACGAAGCTATTTATGTATTTTCTAAGTTTGCAATAACTTATATCCAGTAAGCACGGATGAAGATTGAAGATAATATGTAAAACAATCTGCGATGATATGGTAAAGGAAATTTGTTCGTAGGTGTGTTGAAAGGACGGCCATATTTTCCGATGAGATGTTGCTGATGATAATTTTGTAATATCTAAGAATTCCACTTATTTTATCTATAAACGGAAAATACAAGCATTCAACAGAAAGTACAAGTTTCCTATAACTTTATAATACCTATACTACTGCTAGCGGTTCGCCGACGTGAAAGTAGACCACTCTGCGATACATTAGCATGCTACCGACTAAGAAGTTTTAAAATCGGTTCAGTACTTTCAGAGATTACCCCCTACATACAAACTTACTCATTTTACTTCTTTATAAAATTATAATATATTACTAGTTTCTGCGACTGGCTTTGTTCACTCGATAGTGGAAAATGTTTATGTCTATGTCACTAAGTGATAAAGTAGCTACTAAAGTAAAAATTTTTAAAATTAGTGCAGTAGGAACTGATGTTAAAAACTGATTTTTAACTTATTTATTACAAACAAAAATACAAATCTTTCTTCTTTAAAATATTAGTATAGAAATGATATAGAAGAATTAGTGTCGGGTATCTTCAAATTAAATTCTTGCAATATAACTAGGTATAGCTAACGTCCTACGAAATAAAATAAATCTATGTCAATATGCTTATTTATTTCCACGAGGACCGGGTGTCAAAATTTTAAAGCGAAAGCTTGCACTGCCTAGATTCCTATAAATTTTTCTGAGATAAAAGAAACATGTCGTGTTCCATTAATTAAGGAGTAAAGCTGGTGTATCACCGGCTTATCCTGTACAATTTGTAACAGTCAGGATATGATAAAGGGCTGCAGTCATATGAGAACGTGGGACTAGCAACTTGTCAGCGTATGTTTTATTGCAGTTATTGTTGCTTTAGCTTTCGAACGGCGAGAATATATTTTATTATTTTAAAGGATATGCTTGTGCAAATATGCATGTGTTATCTGATCGTTATTGTTCGATGAAACTATAAGAATAAGGAGTAAAAAATTTAAGAATAGTAAAAAATTGGTGTCCTTACATCAAATGAGGTCTATATTATGATCCACAAAATTTCAAATTACTTATATACATATGTATTCTGCTATATATTGTAGTGATGAAGCAGGGAGGTCACGACCCTCAGCATTGAGGAATACGACGCAAGGAGGAGGATATATTGTACTAATTATAGACTTTTATTAGTGTGGCAAGCATTTTTTTTAAGGCGGGGAAAATCATCCATTGACAACCCCCGCTCTTGGGTGGAGCGGAAGATAGTGTCAGACTCTTACTGACTAAAAACCCACCCCGTTCCTTCTAGCCTTCATACCGGGGTTCGAGTTCCCTTTCGGATAATCTTGGCCCGATTGTGGCAGACATGGAATCGATGGATCGATTTTTAGTAAAAATCAGGGGTCTAATTTCATTTATACAAATGGAAGAGCTGAAGGTGTTCTGTGGCGAGAGTAGTGGTGGCTCTGTTGTCATAGGCCTGACTTAGTTCCACGTCGTGGATCCAAACCTTGGCAGGCTCTTTACTTTGCGTATTTAATTTCATCAGTACTGCTCTTAAAACGGTGGAGAAAAACATCATTGTGAGGAAACCATCACCGGCACGTTCTGGAACTATAATGCTTTGAAAACATGTGCCATCTACTAGCCCGCACTGGGCCTACATGGACCATTCTGGGCCATTCTCTTTCCTAGAGAGGCTCTCTAGGAAAGAGAATGGCCGACCATGTAGGCCTTCCTAGCAGTGGGAACATTACAATGTTAAATTATGCTTTGCTGTGCAAATTCGCTACATACGTCATCCTCTGTTGTTAAGGGAAAAAGTGTGCTATGTGTTTTATGCATATGCATGGGATTAATGTATAATTAAAATGGAGCTAAGGACCAATTTACCGTTAAGTTAAACACTGTTCTTGGATGCAACAGCTGTTTTACATTTAGAATACTCACGATTTTTAACACATCCGTTTTGTGACTTGCATAAAGTAAGTCTAATTTAAGTTTCAGGAAAAAGGCATTGCTAATCTTTGTATGGAAGTTGGGCTAAGTGCTGTCCAGAATGCACACATAGTGCATTTTGTTTTTCAAGCCAACACCAATAGTGAACTGAAGCGCTCCAAAATCTATCCCAGGAGTCAAAGGAAAAATTGTTTTGTTAAGAATTGTTTATTTTCGAAAAGTATCAATTGTTTTTAGCGTAATTGATTATTGACTATAATCAGTAATCAATTACCCTAAAAGAGGCTCATGTTAGCGGGATTGTTCAAAACAGATACCATGTCCTTGGAATGCAAAGGGCAACTGAAAGAATATAGGTGGGTTTTAGTCAGTAAAAGTCTGATGCTTCCTCTCCACCCAGAGTAGGACGGGTTACTTTATACATATAAAAAAAATCTAGGCCTACATTAAAGATGTGTGTAAAGTATTAGATCGTTATCATTTAATTAGGTATGCATGGCTATAAAATAAAGATATCTGTAAAAATTTGGATGGTACCTACCTAATTAGCAATCAGCAAGACCAATTTAATCCCCTACTTTTTTAACATCTTTAATGGCAAAGTTCACCTTAAGGCCAGGTTCTACTCATTTTGAACTTTTTAAACTTCTGTTAATCCACAAATATAAAAGAGAACACCATGAAAAATTATTTTATTAAAATTCACTACATGCCAACCAACTTTTTACCATTACAAGGGCAAAAATCAAAAATTGGCTCGAAAAAAAAATTACGAATCTGACCCTAACTTACTTCATTTCGAACGTATATGTCTACGATTTTACGTCATGGAAATATTTGAAAGTTAAAAAAAATAATAAAGCTTGTTTTTTAAAAAGGGCCTCGCCAAAAACCAAAAATCTCGCAATCTTTAATAGTCATAGTTTTTTTTTTTTTTATAAAAATAAAATCGCTGTTACGAAGTCGCGAAATCGACATAGACCAGGGCGTAGTTCATACAAAATACTCAGTGACTACAACCAGCTCTTAACAGGGACATACAGCCGGCTCTCCGCCATTCAACGAGAAAACTAGCGCATCATGTAAATCATAATTTTAACATCGATAAACACAATTTAAAATTCCGTAATGACCATCGGGCTCTCAAGAATTTCGCTCTTCATGAATATTCATACGACGATGTATTTTAATAAATTCCCGCTCCTCAATATACGATGATTATTGCAAATGAAGTTTTTAGTCATTACGTTCAGCTCGATACGTATTTAAGTATCTGTTGGCTTTTTTACTTTTTTATGTGAATTTACAGACGGTACAGTCGCGCACAGAGGAATCGGTCCCTCCGATAAGTGCACGCAATCACAGATGTCTACTAAATCAGTAAAGCATGACGTTTCGTTCATATTTCGTTTTAAATACGGCATCGATTACGCGCTAAAAGGAAAACATAATTACAAAAGACAGATTATTAATCAACGTTTATTTTTTATGGACCATATTAAAAAGTTTTAATACGATTTTGTTTCAATAAATTCTTGTGAAAGCACGCAAAGAATCTGCATTTATTTATATCAGTTAGAAGTTACACGTTAGTTTCGTTCGAAGCAATAATGCTTGTAAAGATTGCACAGTGATACATTGCCAAGTCATCGCGTATAAATTTTGCGTCCAGTTCCCTTCAGCGACTTTTACAAGATGCATTAGAATCGTGTGCTTGTTTTACTTGCGTCCCTGATTCTTTATGCAAACAAATAAAGAAAAAACATTTAAATTGTGTAAAGTTTATTATATTTCTTGTTGTATTCATTCACAGGACTTGTAAATACTTTTAATAGAGATTACGTTCGTAGTTTGTACTTATGTTCTTGCAAGTTAACTTTTTTTTACTTTTTTCCGGTAAAAAGTGATTTTTCGCATACAAAGTATAAAAAATCTTGCATAAAAAAAGTTGACAATGTCAAAACACCGTGAAAAAAAGTACAAAAGTTTAAAAACTAACTTTTTGAAACTGAAATTTTACTGTGGTTTTTCCAAGCCTGAAATTAATTAATTTAATATTATTATTAAAACAAGTCACTTTAAGCATTACTTGTTGGATTTTTTATCAAGTATTTGACGCCAATTTCCTAGATTTTAGTGAGTTATACTTTTGAAATCGTTTTCTCGAGCCCCTAAATACCCATTCTGTCACGAAGCAAAATTTTGGAAACATAATATGGCAAACAAAATCCGTCATTTTACTATTTATATGTTAGGTATATTCATTGTACCTAGCGTCACTCTCACAAAGTTTACATACATACCTGCACTCGAAAAATATAACCCTTCTTCTGGGTCAGCCGGGTAATAAGATCACGAAATTCGATGCTCATATTTTACGAGCGCAGACTCACTATCTCTCGCCACATTTTTGGAATACCCAACCTCTGCTCATCGCAACTACAATCAGCCTTTAATAACAATTAATTAAAAACGTTAAGCGTTTGATCGAGCAATTGGAACGCGTAGCCGCGAGATAGCACCTGCCTGCGACGGGTACCCTCGGCATCCGCTAATGAAGCCGGCTAGTCCACCTCACATGTTACTGTCAAATTATTCGCGGTATACGTATGGCACTGCGAGTCTGCGAAACATCGTGTGTAAGCCGCCTGTACCTAATCTATGTGAAATAAAACCTGAACAGGTCTATTTTAAACAGGGCTAATAGTTTTTAAAAGATGCGCTTAATGTTTTGTAAATTTTTTTCTTTACTGTCTCAAGAAATGTAACCTTTATACGAAGATTTCTTGCGTGGAACGGAACATGTGTGGTAAAAAATGTGGCGTAGAAAAACCGTAGAGATGTACTTGCTTCGCAAGTGATTGTTGTTGTCGATTGTACTTCTCAATAATTGACGTGGTTGTTAGATATGTACGGACTAGTTCGATGAAGCTGGTTGGGTCGGAGTGGCCAGTGATATCCGTCTTTTGTAAACGGCTCTTTCTGAGGAATGCATGATTAAATGGGCAATTAGTGTAATAAAGAAAGAATTTCCATAAAGTGTTGAATACACCGCCGCGCACATGCTTTACCAATTTCATATTAACAAATTAAATAAAGTTGTCTGTAGCTGAATGCAAGCCATTGTGGGTAGTTCTCTCCGTAATCATTTATAACATGCTCACACGATAATTCTTTTGATTGTGATCGCGGCGAAGCTGCGTCCACTTCACTTTGTCATGTAATTATTCGCCCATTCTCCGATTACTCCCGAGTGAATTCCTATGTTGCCAGCATTTCGCGGTTATTTTAAATCGACTGGCGAGTTTTTGTTGTGTACCACTCGCGCAGAACGTGCAAAGTAAATAATTTTTTACGACTATTTGTTCGTCAGATTGTTTCACAAGTGGACGCAATGATTGCTCGCTTTTAAAATGAGAAAAAGAGAAGTAACACACCTCTATGGAATGGATATTGTCCGTATGTGTGTAATTATAGTGCGTATGTGCAGTTTATACACTAAATCTATATGTGAAACTGAGAACTATAAAGTTTTGTCGTACGTCGCGGTAGCTTAGAGGTAAAAATCCACTTTTTAGTTTGTCTTCACCATCTAGTTGAAAAGTACCTATTTATATAATTTTGTAGTAAAATTATAAGTTGCTTGGTAAGCGAAGTCAAAGTGTTTTTTTTATTGGTATAAACTAGTGTTTGTCTGCGATCCCACTTGATGGCAATCGTTGATGGCGAATCGCACTGGTTTACTAAAAGCCTATTCACTCTGGTAGTAAAGCTAAGGTTAGCTTTGCCCAATTAGAAATATTTTGAAAAGTGAGATAAGGGAAAAGTTTGAAGCTTGAGCTACCAACAGTAGGTATCTGAACGGTCTTTCAGGGCGGGGTATTTCGTAGTTCTTAATTATGTTTTTAATACGAAGAAGAACCATCGTAGATATTTGATTAATTACTCAGAAAGTAAACTCTTTCAGAATCTAATAGTACCATAACTATAGACAAACAGTTCCCTATCCAAGTTACCATTAATAGCATACGGAACGCCGAACACATGTCGCTAAAAGTACAAGAAGAGAAGAAAGTGAAATGCGTGATGGAGCGTGTACGCGCGCTCTTTAGACGTTCGAATTAATTTGAGCATCAACTATCCACTCTCCAGACTCAAGCGCAATTTAATGGACAATAAAGTTCCAAGAACATTGAATTAATCGTAGTGGAAGATAAGTGTCACTCTGGGCAAAGCGCCTAGTGATGTGCTGTTCCTATGATATTGGAAACTATGGGAATATTTCCAGAAGCGTTCATGGCAATATTCCTAAAAAAAATGTAGAGGTGTTTGCTTATTAGCATAAAACATAAAATAATGTAGGTATTTCACCTACATTATTTTATGTTTTATGCTGACCATTAAATTAACAAGATTTACGTCTTATGATGATTGAGACAAAAGTTAATTGCAAAAATTACCAATATTATATTTATAAGAATATTACCAATAAATTTTTAATGTTTTGGGAATATTTCCCAAAAACAGCATAATATGAGGGTTTATTTGTATTTAAACTTACTGCTCTGATTGTTGTGGCGGTGGAAGTGAAGAGATAAAGGGTTATCCAATTCCCGCTCAGAAAGAAAATTTTATTATCTCTAAACAGTATCCGAGTTATTTTTTTCTGATTTATTCAAGACGGTTTTTAGTCGATTTAGGGGGATATCGCGTTAGTTACTCGAATTTTAGATGCTCCAACGTTACAGGTAAGTATAGACATGTTATAAAGAATACTTTCGTAAGTTTACAATGAGTACATTTACTAGGAATTGGCAATATTCACAGCGGCCATCACTAATCGAGCCGCGGCCTTGTCGTCGGCTACGTCAGGGTATTTACTGCAAATTAGCATCACGTCGTGTGCGGCTCGCGGCGACCATCAAAGGCATCAATAAAAAGGGAACTTTACTATTTGTAGGGTTTCTTTAAAGTGTAATACGGTTGCCGGTTCTCGAGCCGCGTACAACGAAAGTGATTCCCGCAAACACTGCGATAAGTTGCGACTCAGTAATCTCGCAATTTATAAGAGCATCATGCCGCTTTGTCATGACATATCACTTTGAACTTTTTCATGTAGCGATGTTTTTTGGAAAATGGAATACCTAGGGATGGGCTTAATTAAGATATAGTGTATGTCAAAAGAATTAATAGATGTTAACTGTCCCTTCTCACGGGCCTCAAAAAAACGCCGCCACAAAAAAAAAAACGCTTGAAGCGACCACAAAATAAAGCTAGAAGCCGCCGCAAAAACAGCTGAAGCGCGCGACACCTCTTGTGTCCGGTGAAGCTTGAAGCCGCTACAAGCGTTTTTTTTTTGTGGCGGCACTGCCGCACACGAGCCACAAAAAGCGGCGCTTTTTTGAAGCTCGTGTGCGGGGACAGTTAAGGATAGCAACAGAATATTAATTGAATAGCACGCCCATAATTAATTTTGATAGAGATTATAAATCAAGATGGACGACAGAATTAATAGAATTAAGTTTTTTATAAACATGTTAAATTAGTGAATACCTACATGATGTTACTGTCATTCCTCACGGCCTGGCTACGTTAGGCTAAGATAAAATTTACGACTAAAGATGGCGCCAGATAAACTTAAAATAAAGTACATTGACCTTGTCCTAATATCTCCAATATACCCATCCTTCAATGGACTGTTTTTCAGAAAAGGTAAAGGATCACGATAGATGTCGATTCAAGTCAATGTTTTTAATTCCGTTTTTTAAATTAAGAATTTCAATAAATGTAGGAGGGGAGAACGTTATTCCACGTTTATTTGGCGGGCCCTAAGAACCTATTACACCACTCGATATTCAGACAGTTTTAGTCGATGGCTCGTCGTGTCGCGTAGTGTAATAAGGGGTCAGACTATCTTACTCGGAATGTAAAATAAGACGAGTCTGAATATCGTGTGCTGAATAACGCGTAATGTAATAGGCCCTTATGTCCTCTTAATAAATACAATTCATGAATCCCCAAGCGAACGTCGGCGTTCGCGCATCTATTGTCTTACTATTACATCTCTAATGAACGGTACCTATCAGAAGAGTTAATTTGAGTAAACATCAGCAAGAGCACTAACAAAGGAATGAAACTATAAATAATAAACCATCATCAGCCAAGAGCGGAGTGCCACAGTAAAAATTAAATTTACTTTTTACAACAACGGCTCACGTAAAACGCGCAAGTTATTATTGCGCCTGAGAAGTCGAGAACATTTGTTATTTCATTTGTAAAAGGAGAAATCAAACGGTTTACTAGCATTCTTTATGTAAATATTCCATTGTGCCCGCTGCGAGTATATTGGTCCGCGCTTGGGAACTCGGGGTGCCCTCTACCGTTCGTATTGAGCGATTTGTTATACTTCATTTGGCCAGAGTTCTGGCTGACTGTAGCTGAACGCTATGTATTGTCTTTAGATAGATATACTAGAAAAAAGAAATACAGTAACTCCTTCAGAGCAGTAGAATTTTTTTTTAAGTTCGTAAAGCATTTAATGACTTTCCTCGCTCTTGAGCGGAACGGGAAGGCGTGTAAGACTATTACTGACTAAAATCACACCTATGAAGCCCTTTGCATCTCAGGACCACGAGTAACCCTTTCAGAAGTGGACCCATAGCTCCAGTAGGGAAATGCTGCTCTACTGGGTCCCTACAATTTGCTAATATCTCCCAGTTCTGTGCATCTCCATCTTTATTCTAAAGGTCAGCCACATACGCTAGTGTATACCTGACAAGTTTGTCTATTCAGTTATACCCCCCTCCTTGTTCAGTCAGGTATAGCTGTGCAGGCACACCTGTCAGGTACACCCTAACGTGTAAGGCTACCTTATGACATAATTTGTCGGCCAAGATCAGCCACGTAAAATCCCAAAAGGTTTCACAAACACAAGCGAGGTTGATTTATTCGCTGACATAAATGGAGCAAGTCGGTGGATTGTTTATTTAATGGCTTGGAATGGACAGTTCAAGATCGCGTGGACCAGGATTTGTGAAGCAGAGACTTGGCAATAACTAACAGGAAAATATCTGACTATCGTTTTTATTCAAAGTGTAAGTGCGTGTTTATTAACTTTAGTAAACGGAAAAAGGTAAACGCTGTAACAACCGAGCTAGCGCGCATTGGTGACTTTTGTCACCGTAAGTTTGGACCAAAAGTCACCGTGCTTATAAAGCCAATATGTAGTGCGCGCAAATGAACACGTGACAGTTGGGTAAAATAGGTAAAAAATGTCAGATAAATTATTATCACCCTGACCAAAAGTCACCAGTGTGCGCTAGCTCTTACAGTAACAGGGAAAGATGAGGCATAAAGGGGGCTCTAAGTAAAATATTTGACTGTCATTGTTAGCTCGACAACATAGAATAGAAGTCTACCTTTTCTAGGTGGAAAGTAATCAAATAACTTCTTCCATTCATGATTTCTTTTTCCGAGAAAAATTCAGAATAAGTTTAATTTTTTACTGATTTACGTAAAAACTGCAATTTTCTAAACCCCTGGCGCTCAAATAATAGTACCGATGGTTTCTATGCGATGATACCAAAAAATTGCTTCGTTAGGAGAGTGAGGGATAGTCAAAACAGTATCCTGAAAACTGTAGCTGAGAGCTTCCGCTCCCCGGCTGTTCAGATGTTTGTGCGGAGATTGATTGTTATTAACAATAGGCAATAAGTTTATTCTTTCTCTGCTACTAACACTCTATGGATGTTTGTGTCCGAAATAAAAGTTATCATTATTACTCACTTTGCACTTCATAGCCAACACCAGTTGATATCGATGCGCCGTCAGGGCATCCTTGTAGGACCCCTGGCTGAAGTATGCGGCACCAAGGTTTCCGTGCGCCCGGCACTCTCCCGCCGTGTCGCCGAGAGACTTGGCTACTGCCAGGTCCTGCTGCATGTAGTTGATGGCAGCATCCAGTTGACTGAGCGCCCAGTGGGCTGATGACAGCGCGCTGAAGACTGAGCCCCTGTGGAAGGATAAGAGAGATGAAATAGTACATTCTGAATTTCTGATACAAGTGCAGAAATTTTCAAATTTGCACGTGTTTGAAGCGATTTTTTTCAATACACTCAGTAAACGGAGGTTGACTGGCGACTCGTGGGGGTCGACGCGTGCCATGCCTGATACGATTAATTTAATAAAATAATGGCGGGGGATGCCACGCGCACATTTTTGCAGTTGTGCGGCAAATAGTCTATTGCGTGCTTGTAAGCGGTGGGATAAGAGCGGGTTTTAGAGTGAGTGAAATGTTTTTTTTTAATTATAATATAAACCAGACTGCGATCCCACCTGATCGTAAGGTGCTTGGTGAGGCGCACTAGTTTATGAGTCTGTTCACTCTAGCCTTGACGACACATAAATTATAATTGGACAGGCAGACTGCAGAAGGCAAATTGATCCAGTCGTTCGATGTACGCGGTATATACGACAAAGTGAAACTAAAAATTTAGCTCGGCTTTCGTTAGGTCTGCACAAACACTGGGGTCAGGGTTATCTGAAACGAAGCTCGAGCCCCGGTATGAAGAGGCTAGAAGGAACGGGGTGGGTTTTTAGCCAGTAAGAGTCTGACACTATCTCCTGCTCCACCCAAGAGCGGTCATAAGATGATTTTTGCCCACCGAAAAAAAAGGTCTGCACAAACCGAATGATGTTGAACGTAATACAGTGGCTGCTACAGATTGGATTTTTTGTTCCACAAATACTGCCAAACCAACAATGTAGCAGTGGTGAATGAATGAGAGCAGTGGTGGCCAAGTGGTAAAGCCCCCGAGAGTTGTAGGTCGCGGGTTCAAACCCAGCTAGGCGCATTACTTTATGTAATTTATTTCATCACCACTGCTCTCTAAACAGTGAAGAAAAACATCGTGAGTAAACCGGCATTGCATGTCCTAGAACGAAAAATGCGAAGATGTGTGACATCCACCAACACGCACTGGGCCCATGAGGTGGATTGCGGGTCATTCCCTCTTTTAGAGAGGAGGCCTCAGTCCCAACAGTGGGAACATTATACGGCTGACTATGCTATGCTAACAATGTAGCGAGCCCGCTTATGTGTCTAGCAACCCTAAGCTTATGTGATTAGTCTTAAAGCTAAAACCAAACCAAGAACAACCATTTCTAGAATAGTTTTTAAAATTTTTAGAAAGAAAAGAAGTGTGCCGTACCGTGTCTTTTTCTTATAGATAGATCCCAATACGAAGCCTACCGTAAGCTAAGCTACGCTACAACACCGACATGCAGGTTATGCTTCCTGCCACCCAATAACACAATGCAACTGGTTTGCGCAGACATACAGCACTTTAGCAATACCCGGAGACGTCGTAAAACTAGCACCGTGGACAACGCACATCGTTTCACATAGGAAGTCAAAAGTCAAGCAAACATCGTCGTCTGCAGATAAATGCTTGGAGCTAAACACGGAACACTTCCAACAAGACATAAAGAACAACACAAAGTATATGTATTTAGAAAATGCTCAACATTGTTTGACTACAGAAAATGACGATGAAACAGTTTTGAAAATAGAGTTATGAAACGATGATGATGATGGATGATAGGAGCGAGGTACACAAATTATGTGATAACATTATAGTAAAAAATGACTGTGAAAATCTTCATGATTTATATTATAGGAAATGGACGAACGCCAAAACAAGATGTATGAATGCAGTCACCATAATCCGGGCGACGCAAGGGGCTACTGAACCCCAAGGAGTTTTAGATACTAGAGACCCTACGGTTGGTTGCCGTAGGGTCGAAACCTATTGGAGCCAAGCATATATATATTCTGATCCCGATTTTAGGCCACCGTAGGTGCGGGCTTGTGGACGGCGAGCAAAAAAGGGTACAAGAGATACCGGCGAGGTAAAAATCTGACAATCCCTCTGACTGGACTCACAGTAGGAAAAATATTATAAAATAAAATATAATATAAAAAGCGGTGATATATGGCCAAGAAAATGTAGTATTCAGAGCAGAGTAGGTAAAAAAAATTAAACACCATTATAAATTACGAACGTTCAACCAGTTAGCTAGCATAAAAACACAATTAAAGATTTCGAGAACTAGAAAATGATTGCAAATCGGCCATTATAAATAAAATTAATGCAAACATACATATAATATATAAAAGGGAAGATGTTGTTAGATTTACTAGAGTAGAGAGAGACGTAGGAGTGTTTAGTGAGTATTAAAATAATTTTATGGGCACTTTATTGGTTTAAGTGACTAGTGAACGAGCTAGTCTGGGAACATTTCCTCTACAAACGTTAAAACATCTCGTTTAGAATTATTATTTGTTAATGTACGGGATGCTTCTGAGCTGCTAAGAAATATATTCAATATTACTGTTTGAAGTTGCATGTAGGCTGTATCGTTCATAGACAGAGGAACTCTAAAATTATGAGAGGTAAGATCTGAAATATGAGTTGAAATTATTGCAACCCCTTACACATATAGAAGCCAGATATTTTTTAAGTCTAAAAGCAAGGGTGAAATCCACTCAGACCATTGTAGTGATTAAGATCAAGAGTGAGTGAGCTGTGAGTATTTAAAGAGAGAGGACATGAGTTAGCGTTTTAGTCGTGAAGATGAATCTTCCTGAAGAATTTCCTGAAAAGTTTACATAAATTACGTCTCTCTCATACGCACGAAACGTTTTGGGAACATGCCCATTATATATACAGCTAAGGAGTGGACGAACATAAAACGAACTGGGCGCGTCGGCCTCCATACATTTTATTTAGAAACTAGACTTGTAGAGCTACACTTGATCCACGCTACGCGACGTCGTTCTACGTACAAATCAGGCGTATTACACGTGTGCGTCGGTTTATTTTAGTTCTAGCTTTACTCTTAAAAGAAAGTCCGTTCGTACAAAGTAAACGGTGTAAGGTATAAATATTTAATATGCATTGCAATGTTCTGTTTGAGACAAAGAGCATAGCATGCAAAACTAGGCAAAACATGAATGTTTATAATATTCTACTTTAAGAGAAATCAGAACGTCCGTTTTCAATAACACAGCTCCACTTTAGAAAGCAACGACTGGTTTTCATGAATTGAAAACCAATATTTTAGTGCAGTAAGTGCAGATGACTCCAATATAGAAGACGCCTCGGAAGTCGATACCATTAAGTCTAATTTCAGTAATATTTTATGAACCAGTGGAGAGAGTTAACAAGTTGCCGCCTATAGAATTTTATTAGGCGTAATGATTACCCATCGCTCTGGCCGCTTTACAAGCACGGACATTCAAAAGCTCTTCTTCACCCTAAGCACTTCGACCTAAGTACGTAACAATTATAATAATAACCTCATTTTGCGTTGAACACGTAAAAACTCAGTTTATAATTAGCCACGAGGTACAACCACCGGACTAAATGTACCTGACGTCCGGTTTTTCAAGCTTGTTCGTTCTTAAATAGCTCGTGTGAAACCGATTAAAATAATCTGAGATAAATATTTTAATTTGTGGTGAAGGTAATGAATCACACAGCGCGGTGTAATTTGACATCACACTTTTACACCTCCTCTTGGTTCGATCTCGGCCCTCTGTTGACGTATTCTGTTAATCGATTGGGACGTATCCGCTGATCGAATCACTCCGCTTCCCGTAATAACATCGCCTTTGAGCTATGTTCAGCCGATGGCGGTGTTCTTGAGTTAGTTGCTTCTAAGAATCATGATGATGTGCTCTTGTAATACCAGTCGGCTTATGTCAAGGTGCAATAAACTAAGCAATAAAGTTTTGCAAGATTAAACATAAATAGGTCATTAGGAAATCATCAAATAAGCTCTTCCGCTTTGAGTTTAGCGACAAAGAGTGTCAGACTTTTACTGACTAAAACCCCCCCCCCCGAAAAAAGATTTGAAACGTAATTAAGAGATTCCTGTTTTAAGGTTTTAACTTGTAACAGTATCAAACAAACAAAATATTTAAAACACATTTACATGGAAGTCAAGGTAATTTTTCTCGTCCATTGCACCCGGGAGGTCGTATAGAAAAAAATATTTATGTTAATTTATCAATAAAAGTGGCCGGTGTATTAATTATTTCACCTCTTCCAAAGTATCCCATTTAATCTCATCATCTGTCAACAGAGATCATCTCGATAAGGATCGCGTATAACAATCCTTATTTATATCGAGTGGACTTTTATCGTGGGGCGAACAGAATAGGCCCGTATCGATCCGGCTTCGATCCATCAAAGTGGAGATAAGATCGGCCCGAGGTGTGGGTTTCAACGCCCGGGCCGCTCCACCGCTTAAGTTGACAATTTTGGGACGGGAAGAGTTACTTAATGTCTTCCAAGTGTATAGAGATGGAGCTTATTCAATCAATGTCTTCAACTCCAAACGTGTTTAAATAAATTTAACTGAGGAATTAGGTGTCTCGCGCACCGCACGTACTCGTAGGTGTAATAATTACGTCTCGTTCCAATTTTGAGCTCGTTATACAGGAATTTATACACAGAAGTCATCGTAAAAGTTTTTATTTATTTATTGTAGTGATGATCGTCATCGTGTGTTGTAAACGCTCTTGGTATCTACACACGTGCCTTAGTGTAATGTCTCTTAGTGTCTAAACACGTGTCTTAGTGTAATGTCTCTTTGTGTCTACACACGTGCGTTAGTGTACAGTGTCTACACACGTGCCTTACTATAATGTCTCTTAGTGTCTACACACGTGCCTTAGTGTATAGTGTCTACACACGTGCCCTAGTGTATAGTGTCTACACACGTGCCTTTCTATAATGTCTCTTAGTGTCTACACACGTGCCTTTCTATAGTGTCTTTTAGTGTCTACACACGTGCCTTAGTGTATAGTGTCTACACACGTGCCTTAGTGTAGAGTGTCTACACACGTGCCTTAGTGTAGAGTGTCTACACACGTGCCTTACTATAATGTCTCTTAGTGTCTACACACGTGCCTTTCTATAATGTCTCTTAGTGTCTACACACGTGCCTTTCTATAGTGTCTTTTAGTGTCTACACACGTGCCTTAGTGTATAGTGTCTACACACGTGCCTTAGTGTAGAGTGTCTACACACGTGCCTTAGTGTATAGTGTCTACACACGTGCCTTAGTGTAGAGTGTCTACACACGTGCCTTAGTGTATAGTGTCTACACACGTGCCTTACTATAATGTCTCTTAGTGTCTACACACGTGCCTTTCTATAATGTCTCTTAGTGTCTACACACGTGCCTTTCTATAGTGTCTTTTAGTGTCTACACACGTGCCTTAGTGTATAGTGTCTACACACGTGCCTTAGTGTATAGTGTCTACACACGTGCCTTAGTGTAGAGTGTCTACACACGTGCCTTACTATAATGTCTCTTAGTGTCTACACACGTGCCTTTCTATAATGTCTCTTAGTGTCTACACACGTGGCTTTCTATAGTGTCTTTTAGTGTCTACACACGTGCCTTAGTGTATAGTGTCTACACACGTGCCTTAGTGTAGAGTGTCTACACACGTGCCTTACTATAATGTCTCTTAGTGTCTACACACGTGCCTTTCTATAATGTCTCTTAGTGTCTACCCACGTGGCTTTCTATAGTGTCTTTTAGTTTAGTGTCTACACACGTGCCTTTCTATAATGTCTCTTAGTGTCTACACACGTGGCTTTCTATAGTGTCTTTTAGTGTCTACACACGTGCCTTAGTGTATAGTGTCTACACACGTGCCTTAGTGTATAGTGTCTACACACGTGCCTTAGTGTAGAGTGTCTACACACGTGCCTTACTATAATGTCTCTTAGTGTCTACACACGTGCCTTTCTATAATGTCTCTTAGTGTCTACACACGTGCCTTTCTATAGTGTCTTTTAGTGTCTACACACGTGCCTTAGTGTATAGTGTCTACACACGTGCCTTAGTGTAGAGTGTCTACACACGTGCCTTACTATAATGTCTCTTAGTGTCTACACACGTGCCTTTCTATAATGTCTCTTAGTGTCTACACACGTGCCTTTCTATAGTGTCTTTTAGTGTCTACACACGTGCCTTAGTGTAGAGTGTCTACACACGTGCCTTAGTGTAGAGTGTCTACACACGTGCCTTACTATAATGTCTCTTAGTGTCTACACACGTGCCTTTCTATAGTGTCTTTTAGTGTCTACACACGTGCCTTAGTGTATAGTTTCTACACACGTGCCTTAGTGTAGAGTGTCTACACACGTGCCTTACTATAATGTCTCTTAGTGTCTACACGTGCCTTAGTGTATAGTGTCTACACACATGCCTTACTATAATGTCTCTTAGTTTCTACACACGTGCCTTACTATAACGTCTCTTTGTGTCTATACATGTGCCTTACTATAATGTCTATTAGTGTCTACACGTGCCTTAGTGTAATGTCTCTTATTATCTAAACACGTGCCTTACTATTTTGTCTCTTTGCGTCTACACACGTGCCTTAGTGTAATGTCTCTTATTGTCCAAACACACGTGCCGTAGTGTAACGTCTCTTTCGCGGCGCGCGCTGGCTGAAATGCCAATAAACGCCTATTTAGCTAACAAGTACGAAGTAATAGCTATCTTTGTTTACTAGCAAACAACAGAAGTTACTATCAAGAAATTATTAAGTCTCTAGTAAACATTTCGCAGAACTAACATTATCGCTTTCTCTATTATATTCGTCGAAGTAATTCAATGGAAATTCCTCGGACACGACATGAACACCCTACATGACTATAGACTTAACTCAGACACGGTCTTTCACTACAGGTTTAGACTGTACTGGATATAGATATTTATTAAGCGATGGTATTTCTCATAAGGCAAAATATCCGAGACCATGGTAGGAGGTCATTAACGGTGATTTTAATAGCGCCATAAACACGGGCTCGGTCCGAGAGACCCGAGGGTGCATCTACTGAATACATTCCCACTGATCTTCTGCGTGCATCAATACTTCGTTAACTTCCATTCCAATATAAGTTTGGGGTTTAATGACACCTCGGGTACCGAAACTTATAGGCTTGTTCTTCACTAAATAAAATGTGAGACCAGTGGAGTGTTTTTAGAAATTCGATCTGACGAAATTCGATGTTCAGTGAATACTGTTTAGTAATTAGTGGAGTGTAACGTTAATGTTTAAAGCATTAGGTATCTTCATCGTATTAGTATGTTTAAAGCAATATCATGCTGTTTTTTTTTTCGTAGGATAGGCAGAGCGTAACTGTAGGATGTGTGCAAATATCCTGTGTTCCATTTATCAATATTAAATTGAAGTTGCGTTCCATTTTTGTTGTTTGCGACACGTGACAGCCTTGTGAACACAACAAGCAATGTAACGCTTGAAAAATAAAATAATTTTTATTCGGTTTATTTAACAATATTAACTTATAAATAATATTACTAAATATTTCAAAAAATCATTAAAAATATAAAAAATTGTATCCCACCGGAAACGGGAACAGGGTCGAAGCTACCAGCGGTTAAGGCTCCAAAGAGAGGAACCTCCTAACTGTACGACCCATTTCCAGGAGTACCCTCTGAATCAAGACCTTGATCCAGTCGCCTAATGCGAGCTTTAGGTGTTGGTTGAGGCTCTTGGCTGTTAAGAAGTTGGCTGATACGACTAAATTATTATAATTTTAAAATATTTTTGAGCGTGCATTATTCCTGTTTATAATTTGTGTACAACCGGCATGTACTTTCAATAATGCGTATAGATTGATTGGCAATATCCCGACAATTACTACCCGCGTTCAATGAGAACATTGCTTGCATTTAGCTTAAGTTATCGCTCCATTGGCTTAATGATAACAAGCATCGATTTGAATCGATCCCTAATTGATTTTGGGGTCCTTAACGTGAAGCTGTAACTGGATTTTTATGGGAGAAAAATCTCAGAAGGTACTCAGTAAGCGTCTGATTCTGAAATCTGTTGCGTATTATATAAATGGTGTTCCTCCCACTACCAAATTGGGATCGGGCAATGCACACCAGTTTTTATTTTTGGAGAATACATCCGTGAAAACATCGCATTTCGACTCTTCCATAAACAATATACACTTAATATTATAAAGAGGTAAAGTTTGTTTTTATGTTTTTTTTTTTATTTTAGGAGGTAATCTCTGAAAGTTCTGGTCTGATTGCGGATTTTTTTCACCAATAGAAATCTGCTTTATTCCTGAGTGACATAGGCTATATTTTATATACATATGAACAAGCTAGTACCTAATAAAACCAAGTCCCCCAGCGTATTCGTCTGTATGTTCGCGAACTAACTCTTACACTCATCAGACTTTCAAGCGGTTTTCACACGGTCTTCACGGTCGTCACAAGGAAGATTTAGGCATATTATACATGCATATTATAGAAGAGAAACCAGAAACAAAGATTTGTAAAACCCATGCGAAGCTGCATCACCCATCCCAGCTTCCCCACTAAGAAGCTGGGATGGATGCTCCAGCTTCGATTCATCATCATTTCAGCCGATACACGTCCACTGTTGGACGTAGGCCTCCTCCAAGCTTCGCCACAACGAACGTTCCTGTGCGTCTCGCATCCATCGGTTTCCCGCAACCCTCGATCTTCGATTCAGATTCAGTTATTATTGTCCCATCACAATTATAATATTATGTAGACGACATTTTCTGAGTATGTGTGTGTATACGTTTGTTACTTCTTCACGCTCGAACTTTTGAACGGATTTGTATGCAATTAGACACACGGGTAGCCATGTTCTAGAATAGTACATAGGACTTTTTATACCGAGAGTATCGCCCGGGTGTCGCCACTGTGCGGAACGCCCGGAGGACATAGTAGAGCACACAGTCGAGGTGTGCCCTGCTTCGGTGGAGCATCGCCGAGCCCGCGTGGGGGCGATCGGCGGCGGAGACCTCTCGCGTCGGGCCTTGGTTGGGCCGTGGTCAGGTAATGCTAGCAAAGGAGGAGGTCGACCGCATCAGGCAACGGCGTTTTCGCCGCCGTCGCCGGGATTCCGATCCCGATTTCCGGCCACCGTAGACGCGGGCTTGCGGACGGCGAGCCATGGGTAGCTCGCTGTTCGACCGTCCAAGACCAAGTCTAAGTCCAAGTCCAAGTCCGGACCGAGTCCAAGACGTCGACGGCGCGCACTGTTCCTGCGCGTTTCAAGGAGTTGTCAGCAACAGAAGGGGCCCAGCTGGGTTGAAGCCTACTGGGGCAAGGGTTATCCGAAAGGGAGCTCGAGCCCCGGTATGAAGGCTAGAAGGAATGAGGTTTTTTAGTCAGTAAGAGACTGACACTATCTCCCTCCCCGCCTAAGAGCGGGGGTTGTCATTAGATGATTTTTGCCAACCATAAAAAAATCCGAGAGTATGTTAACTGTCGCTGGCAGCAGCTACTCAATTTTATAAAACACAAGAGAATTTCATGAAGACATAAAATGAAAAATGAACTGCGGTTTCCCATGGAAGCTAACATATATGCCCGTCGTTCGAATGTGAAACTGCACATATAAGGACTATTGCATTCCATTAATTAGAGAGCTGTTATTATATCGCAAGTCCGTGTATCCCGCTCAAAATTTACGACGTCTGTATTCCCTCGACATTCGAACATTATAAATCAAAATGTCGAAATTCCGCCAAAGATAACCGTTCCCTTTAAGTATATATAAATTACCTCACTGTCAACTCGTTACGTACTCGTTGTGATTAAAAATAATAATGTTACGAGTAGGGATGTTTTGAAATTATTTCGGATTATCCGCTAGTTTCGGATGGTTTCGGTTACGGATATAAGTGTAGTAGATTCGTGTTAGTTATTATTTTGTAAGATTGTAATATACAGGGTCATTTGTAAAACACTGACAACCTCTCAGGACTATGTTAAGAAATACATAAACAACAACTTTTGTTTTATGACTGTTAAAAATTCATCAGATTTTCACACAAAAATAAAAATATTTAAAATAGTTCTAAATGATGCGAAGCAAGCGATAGTAAAAAAGCGAAGGGAGCGAGGATCGTGCGCGGGAGGCGTAGGTCGGTACAGCAAAATACAGAATTGAAATGTGTTATATCTTGAAGGTTGGTTTTTGATAATGTATTAAGTTATGTAAAAATTCATAGAACAAAAGTTGTTGTTCATGATGTTAGAAATACAGTCCTGAAAGATTGTTAGTATTTTTAAATAACCTTGTATATAGGTATTTTATCTGCCTTATTTGCCTGCAAATAAAAATAAAATACTACCTGGAACCCCAATCGCCGGAAGGTTGGACTCAGTTCTCGATACCGGTAGGCTAATAATTTTTATATGTTTTAAAGTCAATATTTAAAAATGTAAATCATATGTTTTAATAAGTTAAATAAAGAAATAATAATTCAAAAAGTATGGTGATGATGATGATGATGAAACAAAAATCTGATGTAACCTGTTTATTAGATTTCGCATTTATCCGAAACTTCTGTATTGCGGTTGCGGATATTATTTTATTACGGATATCCGATAATTTCGGATACGGGTACGCTTGATATCATCACTAGCTACAAGTAATGAAGGAACAGAAGAGTCTCGATCATTTGTCTTCTTCATAAGAACAGCTTGAGTGGTGTTAATGGCGTGAAATTGTTGTAAAGGGATTACGATCGACTGTTTAATACGAAAATAAACGGACTAATCTCTTTTTAGTGCTCTGGTAGGCGATCCGCATCTGTATCTAACCGATGTGAGCTGCGATGCGTAAAAAACCCTTTTTTACTCTTTATTTATAACTTATTGCAAATTTAACAACGGCAAACCAAAAAGTAAGACGCCTGGCTGGGTTTGAACCCCAGGAGTATTACTTTGTGTAATTTATTTCCATCACCACTACTCTCAAAATGGCGAAGGTAAACATCCTGAGGACTAGACCCTGTTCGGTTTGTCCTAGAACTGAAAATTCGAAGGCATGTTTACTTTATTTTTTCTCGGTGGGTGAAAATCATCCAAATGACATCCCCCGCCCTTGGGCGGAGTGGAAGATAGTGTCAGACTCTTACTGACTAAAAACCCGCCCTGTACCTTCGTGCCTTCATAACGGGGCTGAGCTACCTTTCGAAACTAACCCTGGCCCCAGTAGGCTTCAACCCAGATTCACTAACCCGCATTGGATCCGCGTGGTGGATTACAGCCCATCCACTCTCCTAGAGAGGAGGCCTGCGTCGCAGAAGTGGAAACATTAAAAGGCTGATTATGCTATGCTTATGCTAAACCAAAAAACCTTTAATTGGCGCAATTAACTTCAATTTCTTCTTACGGATGCTCAGCAATATCAAATGATAACATCTTGTTCCCAATGTCTTATTGCTAGCCCTCGTACCTACATCCTGTAGTAAAAAGATTCTATAACTTTTACAACTTAGCGCGAGAGCGTAAATTACTCGTTATTGCGAGCATGATCAGTAATTTAGCTAATTCTTGTAAATATTTCACTTTACAACTAGAGGCTTACTCAGGTACAATTATATTTTAAATAGCTAATAATGAATCGTAATCGATGTAACCGGAAGACGCAGCGTTGGAAGGCCTCCAACAAGGTACACTGATGACCTGGTGAAGGTTGCGGGAAACCGATGGAGGCGAGACGCACAGGAACGTTCGTTGTGGCGACGCTTGGGGGAAGCCTATGTCCAATAGTGGACGTGTATCGGCTGAAATGATGATGATGATGATGAATCGAAGTAATGGAGTAGTTCTTTTTTTTTCTTGCTGACCTATGGGCCTGGTTTTACTAATTTTGAACTTTTTTAAACCTCTGTAAATCCACAAATAATGAGATCACCATGAACAATTATTTTATTAAAATGACTATATGACCAACTGCCGGCCAAAAGTCAAAACATGATATCTTTAAATTAGTTGGCTTGAAAAAAAAAAACCCTGAATCTGAGCCCAAATTACGATTTCAAACGTGTATGTCTACAAGATTACGTCACGGAAACATTTGAAAGTTACAAAATATAATAGAGCTTGTTTTTTAAAAGGGCCTAAAATTCTTTTATATTATTTAATGTATTTTTTATCGCTGTTACGGGGCCGCGAAATCGACATAGATCCGGGCGGAGTTCATACAAAATACTCAGTGACTACAAATGGCTCAAAAGCAACAGTTTTCTTTCATCGCCTGCAAGTTAAGGATACGCGTTCATCAGTTCATAAACATCGGCAAATCGCATGTAATTTGCATTTCACTGCACGTTATAATCGACGATGACTGCTAACTGCGATCCGTCTGTGGGAGTATTTAAAAATTCAGATTCGAAGAATTTATTCTGAAGATACCGCAGCAGTGGTGTTTATTATCGTGAGTGCAGTCACGTTATCTACAATAATCTAGAAATTCTTAGGAGCGGTCTTCTTGTGGAGATTACTAGATACGTCCGGTATTCTAATTATGTAAATTATGTTAGATTTGTTCCTATGGATAGTTTGTGTTTATTGCTGTTTCTTGCTGTAAGCACTCTATGAATGTTTTTTTTCTATCCGCTCCCCCATTTTAATCAAGTAGAGTATGCACGTGGGTTCTAACCCAAGAAAGGTGCTTCTTATAATCTACTAGCTTTTTCCCGCAGCTTCGCCTACGTACATAAAATATATATACAAGGTATAAGGGACAGCCCTCCGAAAACTTTAGATTTTTTTTATCGTTTCCTGAAAAAATAATTGTGGAAGGTTGTTCAGTTTCGTCTATTGAGCAAGCCCTTAAAGTTTGCGGAGGGCTGTCCCTTACACCTTGTATGTAAGCAGTTTACTCTCGGGAAAAAATTTTAGCAATCGGACCAGTACTTTCAGTGATTCCTACAAACAAAAAAAACAAACTTTACCTCTTTATTATGTTAGTGTTGATTTCGTGCGGCGAAGCATCGGTTCAGGTGACCATGCAATGTGCGATGCGAATCAATTCGCAAGTTCTTGCGATGCATCGTGTGAACTCGCAGAATTTCACGATGCGACGTCGCATCGCAGTTTTGTGTTTGGGCTCTATTAGTAGTAATATAATATATATTCCACACACTATCACACAAAGCCGTCTAAGTCCCAAGCTAAGCAGAACTCATATATTTCTAAATACATACATATTATAGATAAATTACACCTAGACACAGAACAAATGATCATGCTCATCACATAAACATTTGTCCTGGGTGGGAATCGAACCAACGACCTCCGGCATAGCAGTCAGGGTCACTAACCACTAGACCAACAGGCCAGTCAAATAATCTAATTGATTAATTCCATTCTAATATCAAAAACTAAGCGATCTTCTTGTGGAGATTACTAGATATGTCCAGTATTCTAAATATGTAAATTATGTTAGATTTGATCCAATGGAATTTGTTTTTTGCTCTTTCTTGCGGTAAGCGCTCTATGAATGTTTTTTTCTGACTTGTCTGAGACCTCTTAGACAGTTCTCTCTAAGACGTCTTGTCACAAATGAGCGCAGGCCCTTACTGACTAAAAACCCACCCCGTTCCTTCGTTGCGGGGCCGAGCCTCCCTTTCGGAAACAGACCTTTGACCCCAGTAGGCTTCAACTGCCGGGCCCCTACAGTTGCTAACAACTTCTTGAGGCGCGAGGGATCAGTACGCGCCGTCTACGACTTAAGCTTGATCCGGACGTTTACCAAACGATTGGACAGCGAGCTACCCATGGCTCGTCGTCCGCAAGCCCGCGCCTACGGTGGCCGGAAATCGGGATCGGAATCCCGGCGGCGGCTGGGCCGTGAGCACCGTTGCCTGATGCGGTCGGCCTCTTCCTTTGCTATCATTACTGATTCGCAGAAGGAGGCGACCACCACTCTTCAGGTATACCTGGGTGTAGTGGGCATTAGCAAGCAAAGGAAACTAAACTTATCTTCAGTCTGAGGCGGTCTTTCTAATATTGGCATGAAATCGAAAGTGCCTGGCGACTGCCAGTCGTAAATGGCGTTGCATCGTCTTGTAGTCCCCAGAACAGACTTATATCTCCGAATAAGGCAGTAAACTCACTCGTAAAAATGTTAATAGGTACAACTTAACTAGTCTAGATAATAATGTTGATTGGCGACGCTGTGTTCAAGTGCTGTCTTAAGTACAACTTTCCCTGTTCTTAGGATTATGGCTGGATGTTGATGCAAAGGTTTTTCTAGACCACCTTATACAACACTATTTTTAGTTTATGCGAAACCTGAATATATTTAGTTTGTTCAGAATCAGTAATTAATCACGTTATATTTTTTCCTAAAAATATTTAAAAAGGTCATAAGCTGCCTGACGATCTCAAAAAGTTACTGTTCACCAATTCAAGTCGAAACTGCATAAATTCCTAGTGAATAAATGTTATTATAATGTCAAAGAGTATTTAGAGGATAAAAATATAAATATTGACTTACAGTAGAGATAATTTAGTGATATTGAATAAAAGATGGAAAAAAAACTGTGATATGCAATTACAAGTAATTTAATTTGACATCACTATTTGGACCAATATTTTAATTGATTTGACTGTTAAGAGGGTCCTTCTCCACTCGCTTATCGTAAACATCGAAAATGGTTTTAAAGCTTATTACTTCATTTAATGCAATCCAACGCGATGTTTGACGAAAAGGAAACGCAAAAAAAGAGACGCCTGGAAACTCTGTTAGTATTCGGTAATTCCGAGATTTACTCGAAAATTTCACAAAACTTGCTCCAGAAAATAGCTGTTTATTTAAACCCTTAAAAGTTTTTGGAAAAACTTGTCATCATTTAGAATCTTGATAAAATTTGCAAGGTCTCTAGAGGATTACTTTTTTGACTTTTTTGATTTTTAGGCAAATTATGAAGTGTCAAAGTTCATACAAAATAGGTCATTTTCAGAGGTTTTTATTGGATTAGTTTTACACAAATTTAGAAATTGGTTTCTTTAGAAACCTAGATAATATCCACAAGATACTGTGTTTCCAAAATATCTAATGAAAAATGTGTAATAACGTCATAATCAGTTATGAGCGGTTGTATGAAAAACAGTGAAAATGTGAGTCGTGTTGCACCACCTTAAGTTTACGACATATTTTATGACTCTTATGACATTATTTTTAATTTTAAACCTTTGATATTTGTTAGTATTCTCAAGCTATTTAATTTGACGTGTATTTTTTTTTGTTTTTTTTGTATACCTTTTTTTAAAATTTTGCAATGTAATGATAATAATTATGTATGAAATGACATTAACATTTGCACACTTCGTTAGGTAATAAAACAGTGTTTCTTTATATTTATTTGTAACATCTGTCTCCCTGTATTATGCAAATAAATGATTTGATTTGATTTGAAAAAAGAAGTTGGACACTACCGACACTAAGTACAACACAGATCACGCCAAATCATAGCGGGCATGAGGCGCCAGGAAATGGCTAGGTACGCCTGGATGGCCCCATGACTATGTGTTTTTCTAACCTAACAAGCTTATAACTTTGTGAGTGGATGCATTCACAAACAAAGTACCTGACTTCACATACACTACACTTAGACCTGGATTCTTGGAACAACTATCTGTAGGTCATACAAATATTCGTTCCGTGAGGAAATCGAACCCGAGACTCGCTGCGCTGGAGACAATAGCTCAGCTATTGCACCAACTGCGACGACAAACAAACAAATCGACGGCCACGTATATACACTTTTAGTGTGTAATATCATTTCTCATCGACTTAACGGAAGATTTACTCGCAGACATTAATTTTTGGGACTTAAAAGTTACATTTATCTTTGTTTTATTGCGCAAACAATAAAATGGTCGGAGCTTAAAATGCTTGAGCAGTTTTATATGTAAGTAATGAATGTTGGAATAATGTGCAGTGAGAAAGAAAGACTTTAAAGGTCCCGTTATTTTTACATCCAAAATGCTCATTTGTCAAAAAAATCTAAACAAATATGAGACGCAAATCTTAAAACGACAAAAGACCGCTGAGTTCAAAGTTCACTCTGTGCAATGGGCAAGGCACTTTGCTCGTAAAAAAAAGATATGAATGGCGCCTGACAGTTCAGTACCCCTAGCCAAGTTGCTAATCTGCACTAGCTTCTGACGTTTTATAAGTGCCCTTGTAGGCCTATATGAAATAAAATATTTTGACTTTGACTTTGTTAACGCTAGTAGACAGCTTCAAATGCACAGGAATGACGCGCTCTCAACGCTCCGTCACGTGGCCAGAACAAAAGAATTGGCGGCAAGGTCAACTCAGCGTTCGACGCAAGCGAAACGATTGTAACTTGGGCTGGAGTAGCAACCGCGTACTGGAAGACGCAGCATTGGAGAAAGTCTCCCACAATGCGGACCAATGACCTGCCCCCCTACCCGAGTTACAACAGTTTCGTTTCAATTCTCTTGCTTCGAACTCCTCGAGTCAGCCACGCCTTCGACTTCTTTGTTTCTAAGTAATCTTAACGCGTGGCAGACTCGAGGCGTTCGATGCAAGAGAATTAAATTGAAACAGTTGTAACTTGACTAGGGGGGCTGTTGAGTGTCGGGATGTAGGCCATATCCAATAGCGGACATCTTTTGGCTGTAATGATGATGATAGTGCGTCATCATAAATTGTTTAATAGTGAGGTGACTTACCGTAATTTAAGAGAACAGGATCCAATTCTTAGTGCTGCTTCCAACACCGTGACTGCTGCCTGATATTGTCCTGCTGCCAATAACTCTTGTCCAACCACCTGCGTAAACACGAAAGTTATTAATTGATACCTTCTACATATACAGGGTTATTTGAAAAACACTAACAAACTTGCAGGAATTTATTACTAACGTCATAAACAACAATTTTTGTTATATGATTTTTTACAAAACATAACCCATTTACCAAAAACAAAGATTTTGTTGTTCTATCCAACACATTTCAACTTTATATTTTGCAATATCTACCTACTTCACAACACGAGAAGCGCATCAAGCACCCCACCGCCCGATCTCCGGTCCTCTACGCTATTTTGCTATCGCTGGCTTCGAAATAAATTGTTGAACGTACTATTTAAATATTTCAATTTTTGTATGAAAATATGATGAATTAAAATATGATACATTTTTAATAGTCATAGAACTAAAGTAGTTGTTAATGATGTTAGTAACATAGTCTTGAGAGGGGAACGTCTATAAAATCTTTATATAGGGTTATTTACAAATAACCCTGTATAAAGATTTTGACTAAGTCTCAATGATGACAGATTTCGTGTCGATGTCAAAGCTTTTTTTGGTTATTGGGCCATCCAGGCGACTGAGGGGATGTTTTGCACTTGAACCCAGCTGTTTCACGTATTTTTCTGACATAACGAGCTTATAACTTTGTGATTTTTCATGATATAGTTATGTTATACCTACATAGATTCTTTACATAAATAAAAAACGTAATGATGATTGGATAGTAGAAGACCTTGCCGCTGTAAGCGGTAGCTAAGCACGGGGCGGCGAGCGATAAGAACAAAAGTGTTTAAAGTATACCACGAGACGCCGCTCATAGCGCCCGGCACCCGCTTCCGATGCCACCCCGCACGCCGTGACCCAAGTCATGAACAGGCTGTAAGGGTCCATCGTGAAACGGTAGCACTAAGTTAGGTATTATCGACACTGAGAAATTCGAAATTCTCACCCCTTTTGGAGAAACATCAACAGGTAACAGAAATTGTTTACAAATTATCAGTGGTAAAGTGTAACGTTTCTTTGGAATGCTAATAAATGCAGTTAAAATTTTATTCTAAAATGCGCACTGACTTGTTACGCAGCAATAAATGGAAACCGTGATGGAATGCGGTCTTAGTATACCTAAACTAATGTTTTCGTTAAAGGCCATTCAAAATCTAAGATAGCCACGTTTAGCAAGGAGAACTTCCGTTGTGCTCACAACTTCGTGTCTTCGTCTTTCGACCTTTGGAGCTTCTGAATCACGCAGTGACCACTCCGGCTAAATCGGTGCTCTTGATCTCGCCTTTGATGTCATTTACTTTTAAAGCCCAACATAATAATAAACTAATGCATATACAAAAATGCGAATTTGAGTATCATTGGCGGGCACAAAAAGCGCGACGAATTTTTAAGAACTCATTAAGCTTGCTGTAATGTTGGCTGCATAAACATTTAGCCAAATAAATTGAAACTTATATCTGTATAAAGCAATAATATCATATTTGAGGATCACCCAGAAAGCAGTTAGGTATTTGGTTCAGAATCTAAATATTCCAAAGATATCGACGATATTTTGTGTACTTAAATAATGTTTTGTATTTAGAAGATACTGACTCGAGCCGACAAGATCCAGTTTTATGTAGCAGGCATGTCGCTGGAATTCTTGATCATTTGACAGTTTGACTCCGCTTTTGCACTAACTACTTAAGCTTCCTAATAATTTTCATCGTTTTATGGCCAGATTAGGAAAGTTTTAGACACTTAACTGAGCAGGAGAACAGATAATGCAGTGTCGACGTTCAGTTTCATTATCTCAGTGTTTAAATCCCTTCAATTTACGGATTTCAGTTCAATTCGGTACATTGTATGCATGGAGCGGCGGCCATTTTGTGGTAGTGCGACGCCATTTCGGCCATTCACGTCTGGGCTGCCGATCAACTGTCGCGCAGATTGTATGTAAATTCACGGGGGTCGGTCGCGTATTTATGGGCCTTTGATCACTCAGCCCCATTGTTTGAGAGTTAAATGCGCCGAAAAATGTTCAGATGTCGCCCGACTGCACGCCAGCGGAATGCATGCAAATGGTCCGTCCGCTCGTTCTGTGTATGGGGTGCTTAATATTGCCAGCTTCGACGAGCCCTAAATGTGCCATTATTTGTATAATGATACAATTGTATTTGCGTAATGTGTTTTTCTTTTAATATGTCACTTAGGGTGCACTTGTTTTTGTGTAGAGAGACGTGCGAATCTCGTTAATGTATCAGTCTCATTCACGATCGACGTAAATCTTTATGTAACTTTGTTGTTCCCTTTTGGTAACAGGTAATCAATGTCTGCGTTTAAAACATTTGTACCTGAATATGTTTATACAATGCTTTACCAAACAAAATTGTTATCAACATCGTTATGATTGTACGTAATCCTCATAAAATCTTTCGAAGATATAAATGTAAGAAATGGGAACGTCCTATAGAGGTCAGTGTTTTTATGTAAATCGCGAATCTGTCCCATGTCTCAGTCTGGGCTGAGAGAGCGACTGACAATGCACATATTTCCGGAGCTACGCTAATGGATCACATTATTTTGGGATCAAGACTTCGAGAGCCGCAAATATTGCCTCATGTATCTGCTGTCGAGAAACTGTAGCTATTCATTGAGATACTGCAGTTTACGGCGATCTTCCAATTCTTGTTTTAAGTATTGATTCTTTCCGTCGTTCTTACTATATTTGCGATAGTTAGCAAATAGGAAATTGTTATTTTGTAGAAAGATTCGATTTCCAAGAATATTCTTGGAAATCGAGGCTTTTATTAAAAAGCTTAAACTTCTACGAAGTTTATTTTATCTAGCCGAAACGAATCATACGGCTTCAAAATATTGTTTTATTGCTTGCCTTTTTGGGACAAAAGATGTAGGTATTTACATTTCTTTAGAGACAGGTTACATGAGCGTATTATCGGATAGGATCGTATAATACCATCTTTATGAGGCGCTCACGTCGAATTACGTACGGACAAAGAAAATTTTGCTTTTATCCAAGTTTACAGAGAAATAACGGGAGATACAGCTTTTGTATATATTTTGAAATTTCTTACGAAACTTTTGCAACAAAACCGTGGATTTTTTTTTTATAAACAGCGCTATTGTGGTGGTCACGACAATGGTAGCTTTAGACATAACAGAGTTCTCTGAAATGGCTTAAAAAAACCCGATGAGGAAATCTAGGCATGAAAAGGTCTGAACTCTCCATTTTTTTAAATTATTATTGGTAGGTTCGCGTATCTCATCTGATGGTAAGCAATGATGTGGCCGACGATGGAGCACGCTTGCCTAGAAGTAACTTATTCACTCTTGACCTAAAGATAAAGTATCCTAGCTCCTTCTCCTTATGAGAAAGGCTCTTTGCCCTGTATGAGTGGGAGTAGATCCTATGCAGCCTTCAGAAACCAAAAAGTGCTAACTCAATTATTTCGGGAAAATATAAATTTTGTTGAAAATTTATTTCCGCCTTCATAATGTCATAATATGTGTAATTAAAAAAAACTTTTTATCTCTATGGTACTTTCAAAACAAATTAAAAAAAAAAGTAATTAAGGATAACGTCTTTTGTTTTCATTGTTCCAATAAACTACGCTCGGTGGACGCACACTAATGAGCGTTTGAGCCGGAACTGTTCGACGAGCGGGCCGAGGCGCTCCGAGATATCGTGTCCGTGAGCGTTGTCTATGAGTGCGTTGCTCGAGCGCGCTTTGTATGTAGATTGACTTTTGTACCTATATATTTTGTGCTTTAGTGAAGTTAGTCCGTGTGCTTTAGGAATTGCGACATTTTGACGCGTCAATGTTGTTCGTTTACATACAAAACGAAGTATTTACGCCCGCGCAGCGTGTATGAGCAGCCTGTTAGCCGGTATAACCCTAAGTAATTCACAGCTTAGCACACTAATGGTAAAACATTGGCCATGTTTACACGTGTTAATCCTTTCAATTTTGCGATTCCCCGGTCGAGTGGAGCAATCTTGTACTTTACAAGCTTGACATTTGATTACACAGGATTTAAACTTTAGATAATTAATTATTATTAGATGATATTAATTCAGTGTTTATGATGTTATATGCGGTATATGACGTGTGGCCATAAGATTTGTGTCAGCAATACTGTCGGAGCTCAGGAGAGTCGATACCCGTCAGATTTACCATGGTTCTGGTACGCAAAGAGCAACTGAATGACACGGGCAGGTTTTATACAGTAAGTCGCCCTCGCCATCCACCCTAGAGAGAGAGAAATCATTGGATGATCACCCCACGAAATATTTGTCTGGTGAATTTGAATTTTGCATTAGGAAACTTTTATCCAGGTAGTTAATTCCTTTGACATAATTTCGACTTCACACAGGCGAAGCTACTATCCAGTGACTTTAGCTCTCGCTGGAACGCCCATACCAATATGTTCCGACTTTCAGTACCTCGGGTCGCTCGTCCAAGGGGATGGTGAAGTAGACCGGGTCGTAACACATCATATCAACGTAGGATGGATGAAATGGCGACAGGTCACGGGAACCACTTGTAACCCACGGATGCCTCTCAAGTTGAAGGGTAAAATTTACAAGTCCAGTATGGATCAGAATGTTGGGCTATGAAAAAGATGGATGAAAAAAGATTGCACATAGCGGAGATGAGAATGTTAAGATGGATGTGTGGTGTGACGAGAATGGATAAAGTGACAAATTAGTATATTAGAGGAAGTTTGAAAGTGGCACCAGTGACTGAAAAGTTGAAAGGGAATGATTTGTCTTGGTATGGTCATATGAAAAGGAGGGGCGAAAAGCATGTTGCTAAAAAAGTTATGAGTTTACATGTGGATGGAGGGGGAGAGGTAAGCCAAAGAAAAGGTGGATGGATTTTGTAAGAAGTGATATGAAAGAAACAGGAGTTAGTGATAGCGTGATGAGTGACAGGACAGAATGTAAGAAAAAAACGTGTTGCGTCGACTCCAAATAAAACGGGACAAGGTCAGGAAGATGACAATGATGATGATGACAGGCGAAGCTACTAATAAGGTTATAAATAATGACCAATGACAAGCTACAGCGTTTAAAATGACTCACAATTAAACTGAATCCATAAAACATATAATTGTAATAGCTAAAACGAAAGCGAGGGTGCAACACGAAGATTCGTGTATCATTTGCAGGCTCAACAGTATTCTTACAACATTATTAACATAATGCCATCGCGATACCGAATGGAATTGCATTCGGGGTATTTATTTAGAAGGGCTCTTGGCTTCGGAACGTGTATTTAGTTAGTTATTTTGATTATGTGTTAATCTACATGGTTTAAAAGTTAGTATTGCAAATTAGGGGTGGAGAAGTTAAAAGGTAATTCTTAAACTACTGGTTCAAATTGAATGGAAGTTGATTGTACGGAGTTTAGACAATGTTTGCTTGGTTTGGTTACTGATAATTTAGGCTTTTAGTTGTATATACAACGAAGTTATAGGGGGTCGAAAACGGCTTGAACTGTTACGAGAAAAGTATGGTACGGCAGTGCCACTTTTTTTGATCGCCTTGTGCCTTCCCAAGGCGATCAAAAAAAGTGCCGTGCCCTTTGAATTTGATTGTAAATTTGATTTGGTGTAGCTTTAAATTAGGTGTGAGACCTCAGTCTTGAACTTTAATTTTAAAGGATAAGGTACTGTAGTGTTCCAATACGGATAAGAAACTCTTATTTGTTTTTGCAAAATCTTTACCCGCAATCGCTCTTGAACGGTATTTGAAAGAAGGTCGTCTGAAGACCAACATCGGAGGGCATCTTTCGTAAGGGACAAAGATTTTTTTTTAAGATTTTGTATGGACACTATTCTTTAAAAAGTAACAATACGACTTACCGATATCAACACAAAAGGCGATTGATCCAATTTCATAGCTTCTAACTGTCTGAATGTCGGCTCCAGGGTTGTACGGAGCGGTGACTTCAGGGAGGCTTCAACCAGGGCTGCCAGCAGCTGCCTCGAAGACGGCTCCACTCCCAACCCTGAGCTGAAGGCTGCCAATGCTTCTCCATGGCGACCCAGACATTGTAATGCCACTCCTAGAACAGAAAGAAGGTAATTATACTTTTAGAGCTGATAATTTAAAAGGCGTTGAACCACTGATATTTACTTATTTTAGTAGGGATGGCAATTTTTCCCACAGATCGGTTTTTCAAAAGATTCGAATCGGAGTCTAAAGAGTCGTTTTTAATTTTTTTTTATTGATAAAAGCTAGTGCTTAACTGCGATCCCACCTGATGCAATTGTCGATGGTGAAGTGGAACCCATGGATCAACAATTAGCCTCTTCCCACGCTTTTTTGCCGAGTCCAAAGCTACTAGGTGGCATTTTGCAGCACCAGTCCATATGTGGCTGCAGTACACACGAACCCGATTCAGTAATATATAGAATTAAGAGTGATAAGATGAGGGGGTGATGAGAAGGGAGGAGGGGGAGGGCAGGAGAAGGGGTAGGCGAAGGGGGAGAAGTGGGGAGAGGCAAGATCGGTCTATCTACTCAGATACTGAATACTAAAAAGCACGATAAAGATGATCCTACAATGTACATGACTGGACAGTAATCTAGTGTACAACATTCACATAAAAATTAGCTTGAGGAAAATCTAAGCTCTAAACGCCCGTAGGAAAAAAATCGAATCACGATTTCAAGTTTTTGAAATCGATTTACAAAATCGATCCATTGTTTCAGATCTACTTTTTGACCTATAAAATCGATTCTTCAGATCGCCATCCCTATTGTACAGACAAAATGGCTTAACAGTGACAACACGACCTCCTAATGAATTCTTTTATGGTAACTTAAGCGTAGGCTGAGCAGTCTTGAGCACCCACTGCTGCACGCTGCTAATAACTGTAAACTCACATTCATAATTGTTCTGCTAACATTACGTGGATGTTAGCATGCTCAGTTGCTCACACAGACGCACTTACAATTTTATTAGGTAGGTATGTTTATTGTTTCTATAACAATGATTTTGTATCGATGGGAACCGCCTTTATTTGAGCTGAAAATTATATGTAGGCAAGAACAGCATAAAGCATTATGAGGGAATGGGCTGTAAACGTGGGCCCAGTGCGGTATGGTTGTCGTCACATGTATTCGATTTTGTAGGGTTCCATATCTCAAATGGAAAAAATGGAACCCTTATTGAATTACTTTGTTTTCCGTCCGTCTGTCTATCAAGACCCTTTATCTCAAGAACGTGTAAAGGTATCGAGTTGAAATTAAAACCATATATTTAGGTCTGTGATTCCTTCAAGCTGTGAAAAAATCAAACTTCTAAGTCAACGCCCTACCGGGTTTTTGGGTACGAAATTTACTGTTTTTTGCACTAGTACATAAAAGTGCGCAAGCTCATCGTGCCACAATTTATAGTTCCTATTTATCGTATCAGACTGGGACCCTCACGAGACCCGTGTCAACCCCCTTTTATTTCTTCGTAAATGTATTGAAAAACGTCGTTTGATATACTTAGAAATCTGTCACTGCAGCACTCGGCTCAATAACACCCTCGCCCCCTTGCACCCTCACTAGGTTCGGGGGAATTCTGTCTCGGTCGGCATAACAAATTTTCTCTACTTGTGTCAAAATGTACTATCAGACACTAAAATTGGTAGAGTAGGTACAACTGCATTGCTGACCCCAGACAGTATGACACATATTCTGTCTGGACCTGACATCTCAGTGCTGCCATCTAGTTAGTGTACGTCATTACAGAAACCTTTATTGCCTCTCCTGACACTATTCATTTGTTTGTCTGTATTTATAATCCAAGAAACGTAAGTACTATGGTACCTCGGGATAAATGGAGGTATCGATGTCGGCACTCGACATGATTGACAGTAATTGTCATGTTTACTTTCATTTAAGGGGCTATACGACTATACGACGGCATATACGACGTACGACTTTTAATGGTTTTTTAAAATTTAAATCACGTCTGAACGATTATTATTTATTATTATTATTATTTCGTTTATTAATTTAACATACATATAATTTTTTTTTTAAATATTTAAATAAAAAACATTAAAAAATATCAAAAATAGTGTCACACCGGTATCGGGAACAGGGTCTTATTATTATTATTAAATACTTTATTGTACACCATTACACATACAAAAACGAAACTTAAAACTAAAACATACATACAATGGGCGGCCTTATCTTATTTGTTTTTTTTTCTTTGAAAATTGTGCTGGTATTTCACACTATATCATTAAAATTTGATATGTATTCGAATATTTTTGATGAAATAATTGTGCAATGTCTAAGTTATGTCTAATGCGGAATTATAAGGGTGGTAAACTCGGTAAGAGATTAAGCATTGCCATACCACATGGCATTCAAATGCTTGGGTAATTCAACTTTAAGCTGAGTATTTCACAAACTTTAGCCTGAAAATCCCAAAAAAATTGGGCTTTTAAATGGGATTAGAGGCTTTTTAAATTTAAAATAGGTACTTAATTCAGAAATCCGTCATTAGTCAGTAAAAGTCTGACACTCCGTTTCGCATCATCCAGAGAGAGAGAGAAAGATATCGACAAATGATTTCCCACGCAATTTTTTTTTCTAAATTGTGTTATTTTTTTAAGTCAAAGAATACGCATTTGTCAGTTTTAGCACAAAATATATAGGTACAGAAGTCAATCTAGATACAAAGCGCACTCGAGCAACGCTTACAGACACGATATCTCGGAGCGCCTCGGCTCGCTCGTCGAACAGTTCCGGCTCAAACGCTCATTAGTGTGCGTCCACCGAGCGTAGGTATAAAAAGTACATACATGAGATTGTCTTCTGTACCTATATATTTTGTGATTTTACTCCCTATAGGTTGTTAGCGCGTGTTATCGCCTTAAATGAAATCTTGGACAACTCTCCCAACGGACAGACAATACAGTAATGTAATTACAAGGCTAATTTTATAGCTGCCTTCCACCGTAAATCTAAAGTTAGTAGACAATTAGAAATTTCATACTTTCATTACGGCTTGTGGCCCAGCAATGGGCTAACAGTAATCAGCAAAGCTTTCATTATGTCGATTTCGTTACGCTGAATCAAAGCTGTCTAGCTTTTTTTTGGTGGGCAATATCCATCAGTTCCCATATTATTATTATTCTCTTTATTAGTTTTCTCTTTATATAGGGTTATTTGTAAAACACTAACAACCTTACAGGACTGTATTACTAACATCATAAACAACAACTTTTGTTCTATGACTCATAAGACCTAACTACGCTTATGTCTGGATAGGGTCTAAGCTACCGGTGGTCAGGGCTTCTGAGACAGGAATCTCCTATATCTCTTCTCCAGGAGAGTCGTAAGGAGGAGGCCTGAGTCCCAGCAGTGGGAACATTATAGAGCTGATTTTGCTTATATAAAAAGCTTAAATTTATAGTGGTGGTAATGGCTCCGACTTACGAGTCGCGGTTTTTTTTTTTCTCTCGACGGGTAAAATTATCATTGACGAAACCCGCAAACCCTGCCAAACGCATTACTTTGTGTAATTTATTTCATTACCACTGCTCTCAAAACGGTGAAGGAAAACATCGTGAGAAAACCGGCATGTCCTAGAACCGAAAATTTGAAGACATGTGACATTCACCAACCCGCACTAGGCCCGCGTGGTGGATTACGGCCCATTCCCTCTCCTAGAGAGGAGACCTGAGTCCCAGCAGTGGGACTTTAAAAAGGCTGACGATGATTATTATTAGCTACAGAACTCGACTGGTCACGCTTCCATAATTAGAAATTGATTGATTGATTTAATCAGGCGCGCTCAGTGATTAACAAATAGGAATTTCTATTTCCATACATCGTAGTGTCATTGTAAGGAGTGTAGATTCACTAGTGAAGCGGGAAATTTCTTGAATTCGAATAAAGAACACTCACCAAATACGACACACCCACACACAATATTGTATGTTGTTGTTGTATTGAATTGTTGTTTGTTGGGCTCATACCAAATTGTATGGGATTGAAATACGCTACTAAAATTGACGTGATCAACAAAAATTTGATCGCAGACAATATTCAAATCATTGGCAGTGTAAACATGTCCAGTGCTTTTTTAAACTGGGAAATCATCAAATGTCTTCTAGGGTTTCACCCTAGAGCGGGAGAAGGCGAATCGAGAGGCCAGACTTTTACTGACTAAAACCACACCTATGTTCCTTCGGTAGTATTTTGCGTTCTAGGATCCGAACACGAGAATCTCTTTCATATTGTAAATTGGTCAAATCTATTGTAATCTATTTAGTCTGCACCTACCTTATTTTGTTAAATTAATATGTTATTATTCTAGCTTTTACCCACGGCTTCGCTTGCGCACATTAAGTACCTATGAATAGCCTATGTCACTCAGGAATAAAGCAGCTTTCTATCGGCAAAAAAAAATTACAATCGAACCAGTACTTCCAGAGACTACCTCCTACAAACAAAAAAAAAAAAAATTTAGCTCTTTATAATATTAGTGTAGATTTTCCTATAGTAGGTATCCAATGGCCAAAGTCTAGAGTCTTGTATTTCTAAACTATTATTTCAACTACATAGTTTTTTATTCTATCTCGGCAAAATTTTGGTCTTTCTGTTTTTGATTGAACAAGCAATGGAGACCGTACAGCTTCAATAATAAGAACTAAAGTAATTACAGTTTATAATAAGTGGTCTTCATAAATAAGTCCGCAGACGTAACATTGTCGATAATTTATGAGCACTTACTTTTACTCTATGTATTTCTCTGTGCCTATATCGCGGCGGGGGTCCCCATGTATCGATGTTCGCAAAAAAAAACGAAACGAAAAAAGATACACTTAAGGCCACATTAATGGGTAAAGTATTTAGCTATAAAATAAATTGTCCGTAATAATAACTTATCATACAGCCACAGAGTAAATAAAACTATAGAATGTTCAGTGAAGTGAAAGTAATAGAAAATACAGATGAAAAAGTCTATAAAGTAATCTCACGCAAGTGTCGTAACAATGTGTGCACAATGCATGTCACGAATATGCAAAAAAGTGTATTTATATGCTATAGAGGTGCTAAAAGCATATCTTATCGTGACCGATGATTTATTTTAGCTATGTTAATTTTCATGATTTTAATTCAGTTCACGTATTGTCAGATATATCCGATTTTGATGCGGAAATTGCTTCTGCCTTGCCTGCAGGATTGTTTGAAAGAGTTACCGCAGCCATGGAACGCAAAGAGCAAGTAAAGGAACACGGGTGTATTTTTAGTCAGTAAAAGTCTGACACGCCCTTTTTTTCCACCCAGAGCAGGAGAAGTTATTAGATGATTTCCCACCTCAAGAAAAAGAGTTCATAAAGTTTATACAAGTTGTACCTACTAAAGTTCGTCTTAATCAACTTTGCGTTATAGAAATCAATGACGTCTAAAAGCACGTCAGGTCGACGCTACATATGTCTTAAGTCGTAGGAAACATCTCAGGACGTACAGAGCTTGGAAGCATAGCAGAGACCAATAATGGCTAGTAGATATTGTATACCAATGTATTTATGGGGGAGGGGAAAATAAAAGAATAGACGGATGGATTGTGCGAAGAGTGATATGAGAGAAAAGGGAGTTCGGCCCCAAGTAATATGGGATAAGGGGCAGGAAGAAGTAGAAAAAGTACCTATTTAGCAGTGGGTTATTCCATGCTCACTCCCTCTCTTTCCAACCAAAGTGGGAGAAGTTACCTATTTATTTCCTAACTCTTAAAAAAGGGGCTCACTCATGTCCTCGCTAAAGTAGCAAAAGCGTTTAACTTAAGTAGATAAAACTAAAGTAGATAAATGTAACCTTAATGGTCGATTAAAGTTGAAGTCCATAATTATAAATTCTTCGTTTATAATCCTTGTCATTTACAGCAATTAATACATGCATTAATGTATAAAGCTTACAATCTTTAGACCCGGACATCAAATGATGACCATTAAGTTACTTAGTTGAACTTATAACTAAGTACTATACTTAGTATATAGTTTCAAATGTATATTACTAGCGAGTCACCCCGGCTTTGCTCGCGTAACAGTATTTCTCTACTATTTAATGGATTTTATTATACATGTAAACCTTCCTTTTAAATCACTTTATCTATTAAAAAAAACCACATCAAAATCCGTTGCGTAGTTTTAATGATTTAAGCGTACATAGGGATATAGGGACAGAAAAAGCGACTTTGTTTTATACTATGTAGTGATATTATATTATTCGAATATATTATGTTAGTCAATAATGTCACTTTGAAGTTGTCGTTGTTGAACCGATAGATCAAATTATGACATAAACGATGCAATTTTGCCATACTCAAAAAATCTCCCGACCATTTTTATTGGGAAAATGTGTTGCTTTCTACTGGCAACCCGAATAACTTTGACTGTGTGTTTTTTATGTGATGAAACAACGCTCTGAATTTGACGAACGTAAAAACTCTCACGTAATAGTAACTTTTAACCGTTTGTATGTAACGTTAACTGACTTTTTGAAACCACTCGCCCTAAGGTGAATCCTAACCTAGTCACATTAGTAAACGGATTATAATATTAAAGTGTAATAAAAACCCTTGGTAATATAGCATAGAAATATAACATACTGGTTCCTGCCCGCGGCTTCCTCCGATTAGAAAATATATAACTCGGTAATAAAGAAGCATTCATATTAATAAAAAAAAAAAAACAATCGGTCCAGTAGTGTTTGAGTTTATTTAGTAGGTGTTTACTCTTTGTATAGATTATACTTAGTTACTGTGTAAGCAAATATCTACAAAGTCATCTTTGGTCAGCACTTTGCTTGCTACTGGTGGTCTATACTTTAGTACATAAACATCTTTGAATTCAACTCATTATTTACTCAAGTGTACTTATTGTTTAATTAATATAACAAACAATTTTATTATTACGTATTCTTTCCTATCAGTCAAAACTATCAGCATTAAAAAAAAATTTTTTTTTGGTCCTTCGAGCCGGATAGTAAATGTTTGTTATCGTAATATTTAATATTAGTCAACCAGTTTGGCACATGTGTTATAAATCTTTGAAATTCTCAGCTTTTCTTGAATAGGTATAATAAAGTATGCACCTAATTCCCTTTTCATAAATCACTCCGTCTATTGGTGAAAATCACATGGAAATCCGTTCTGTACTCGTGTTTGAAAGACTGGCAGATAAATTAAGATAAATTTAGTGTATAGTGTAATATTAAGATAAATATGTTAAGAGGGTCCTTCTCCACTCGCTTATCGTAAACATCGAAAGTGGTTTAAAAGCTGTTACTTCATTTAATGCAATCCAACGCGATGTTTGACCAAAAGGCAACGCAAAAAAAGAGAGATAACGCCTGGAAACTCTGTTAGTATTCGGTAATTCCGAAATTTACTCGAAAATTTCACAAAACTGGCTCCAGGAAATAGCTGTTTTTTTTTAAACCCTTAAAAGTTTTTGGAAAAAGTTGTCATCATCATTCAGAATCTTAATAAAATTTGCAAGGTCTATAGAGGATTACTTTTTTTACTTTTTTAATTTTTAGGCAAATTATGAAGTGTCAAAGTTCATACAAAATAGGACATTTTCAGAGGTTTTTACTGGATAAGTTTTACACAAATTTAGAAATTGGTTTCTTTAGAAACCTACATAATATCCACAAGATACTGTATTTCCAAATTATCTAATGAAAAATCTGCAATAACGTCATAATCAGTTATGAGCGGTTGTATGAAAAACAGTGAAAATGTGAGTCATGATGCACCACCTTAAGGCTCTTTCACGGCCCTAAATCTTGGCATTATGTGTAGGTATTTAAAATAAATCATTAGACAACGTTTCCTTAAGACTGTTGCAGTCTTTCCTGGGATTAGTGTCAATGTGGTTGGTTGAATACGACCAAAAAGCTAGTCGCAAGTGACAATTTCAGATATTTTCGGAACCGACTAGATTTGTAAATTATGTAAGACTAAATTCGGTGTAAAGCACCTGCGGTGGTTTGATTTGATTGAACCTATGACCTGAAGTATTTTTTTTATTTTTGGTGTACAATAAAGAATTTATCTATCTATCTATCTGAAGGTCATAGGTCCAAATCAAACCTACCTCGAGGTGTACCTTGTAAGCCGTAAGAGGTGACGTCTCTGAGCCACAGCACCCTCCCGCGTAATTTATTTCATCACCACTGCTCTTAAAATGGTGAAGGAAAACATCATGAGGAAACCGATATGTCTTAGAACCAAAATTTCAAAGATATGTGACTGTCTGCACCATTCGCATTATTTTATCCTCATTATAAAAGCATAAACACATACTTGCAACATTATATTACACTTCATTCAATAACTCATTCGAGAAGGATTTTCCATCCAAAACCATTCCTTCCTGTTCATTCTTTCTGGTGACACGTATCTTCGTGCGCCCGCGCTCCCTCCCAAACAAAACTCTAAAAAGTGAAAATATTGGTGCTGTGTGGTGAAATTCTCAAACTCTCTTCTCTCGCGAATCTTGGAGGAAATATCGCCTGAACCGGCGCGCTTTGGAGGCTGCTATCGAAGGAACCAACGCATCTTTTCATCCTCCGTAAGTCCTTTTTCCTTCCAGTGACCCTTGTGAGTTTTCCTAACGAGGAAGGCCTGAGTTCCAGTACTGAACCATAAGGCTGATGCTAAACCATTAAATTTCTCTTGCACCATCCTAACGTCAACTGATAGAAGATGCACTGTACCTTCTTACTAAATAAAAATGGCACAAACTTAAAATAAAATCAGATCTTAAAACTATGTTACCTTGTCTGTAGTAGGCTTTTGGCCAGTTTGGACACAGTTCCCTTGCCCGCGTGGCATCTTGCAGAGCTGCTGCAAACTGCCCTTGTTTTAATCTTGCTGCCGACCTGTGAAAAAACTAAAATATTTAACAAACTCTTCAGTCAGAAGTATATTTAGTTGGAATGTAGCTGGCTCTACATTTTTTTAAAGGGCAACTGAAGAAACACAAATGGGTTTTAGTCGTTAAAAGTCTGACACTCCCCCTGACTCTCTGGGTCTATGTATGTCTGAGTGGTTTCCGCACTTAGCACTATGCGGACCATTGTACGTGGGCCATGGCGGCCGTGGGCTTATCCCAACCAGCCCACCTCTCTCCAAAAACAGATTAGGCCTCTCAGGTTTTCACCACATCTATAAGGCAATTCGAAGATCCTAAGTTTCGGGTGCGTATTTCAGTGATACCTGTGCAGTTTAGGAGCACAAGCGCAATTGTCTCCTCCCCCTCCAAGCATGCTCTGCACAGGGGACACTCTCTGGATGAAGTAATAATATAATCATCATCATCATTTCAGCCGATACACGTCCACTGTTGGACATAGGCCTTCCCCAAGCTTCGCCACAACGAACGTTCCTGTGTGTCTATAATATAATATAATAATATAATATACCACAACTATCACATAACGCTGTCTAGTCCCAAGCTAAGCAGAGCTTGTGTTATGAGTACTAGACAACTGATAAACATACTTATATATTTCTAAATACATACATATGATAGATAAACTACACCCAGACACAGGAAAAATGATCATGCTCATCACACAAACATTTGCCCTGGGTGGGAATGGAACCCACTACCTTCGGCACAGCAGTCAGGGCCACTAACTACTAGACCAACAGGCCAGTCATTGATGTTTTTGATGTTTTCCCATTTTCATCGATGCATGATTCAATATACTCTTATACATGCACACTACATATAATCATATATATTATACAGCTAATACATATTTATCACTAGCTTTTGCCCGCGGCTTCACTCGCGTACATAATCCCAAGATAAAAAGTATCCTATGTGTTATTCTGGGATATGGTCTACTCGTGTACCAAGTTTCATCGAGATCCGTTCAGTAGTTTTTGCGTGAAAGTGTAACAAACATCCATACATCCATCCATACATACAAACTTTCGCATTTATAATATTAGTAGGATTCTATAATTTTACCTAATTACGTACACGCGTGACCAATACGCTTGACAGCAATGAAAGGCTGGCCTAGTCTATAACCACCACCGTTCACTGAACCAAATGGCGTCTAGATGTAATACTATAATTTTACTCCAGTAGTTATTATAATTAGAGTGATGGTAATCGATGGTAGCACAGTTGCACAGTGGGGCAAACAAACATGCAAGCCATAATAATATGATGTCCTTATTTTTCATATTCTTTACTAGCAACTGCCAGTGAACATATTTCTGAGATAAAAAGTATCATATAGGCTTTTCTAGGACATGATCTACCGGTGTACCAAGTTTCATCGAAATCCATTCAGCCGTTCGAGCGTGAAGAAGTATTAAATATACACTCACATACATGCAAACTTTCGCCTTTATAAATATTTTTTTCGGTGGGTATAAATCATCCAGATGACATTTTCTGTCCTTGGACGGAGCGGGAGATAGTGTCAGAATTCTTCCTTCCTAATTCCTTCGTTGCCTTTCAAACCGGGGCCAAGCCGCTGCCCCGTTACGTATGGGCCTTGTCCTCTATTGGGGAGTGATTCCTATACGTTTAAAAGAGGCGCGTTCCAGGACTCTATACTGCTGACTATGGCCCAAACCATGACCAGCAGCGACCGATCGTTTCTGACTTCCAAAACGAAAGCACGGCTCAGCTCCTTCCATGTGATCTCCTTACACAACTATCCACGTCAACTACCCACTCCAAACCAAATCAACCCAAACTCATTGACGTGACCCTGACTGAATTTTTCCAATTATTTTACCAAACTTACCGATTACTATAAAGTATATGATTAGCGGGATCCAGCGTCAAGGCGTCGGTATAGAGAGCGACAGCAGTAGCGAAGTCTCCAGCCTGGCATGCCGCATTGGAGGCGCGGACCTTCTCCACGAACAGGGCCCGAGACGCCGCCCCCAAGGACGCCGAGCCTGTTGGCTCCACCTGCAGGAAAAGAAGGGAGTAAGTATGGCTTCAAGTTCAGGAGGCGGTGAAAGCGGTACAGTGGTAACACGAACGCGGCGCTGGCGCAGTCCGGCGACTGCTGGGGGCTGCTGGGCGCTCAGATTGGTATGATTAAAGACACTTCCGCCTAACCACCACTAAGTTCATTTTTGCTTGCACTCGAAACGAAAACTTCAAAGGGTTTGGTTTGGCGCCGCTCCGCAGGATACAAGGGATTTTTTTTAAAATGATCAGGCAGAAATGACCGCAGTGGTACAAGTATTCAATATCAACTCGTACTAGTTAGCTATGAATTTCTTTTTGTTCCATCATGATTGATGCGTACCTAGGTAATTTTAGAATTGCCAAAGCACTCTGTCTAATTCATTTGCAACCATATTCACAAAGAGCCCATAGACAGAGATTTCTCTCAACACGTATTTATCGTTTGCAACAATATACGCCATTGAAACCAGTTATTTAGCTTCACCGTTCTTAAAACAATCTGCCATTAAAAACTCTTTACATACAAACTTTCGTGACTTCGCATTATACGAGAGTGCATTAAGAGCGCCCAACCCAAGATACGTTTCCATACAACCCGCTCTTACGTGATTACGATGTTGTCACACATCTTTCTCTAGTTATTTTGGAAATACCTACACATTTAGTACCTACACATTTAAAAAAGTAAAGAAATTATAACTGTGAAATTATAAATGATGATTTTTTTTTCCGAACTATCGAATGCCAATAGGGCGTTCAGGGTTGTCTGTATTTCTCCCAGTTGTATCTTTATCAAACACTAGCTTCTGCCAACGGCTTCGCCCATGTAAAAGTAGTTTTCTTCATGCTGAACTATGGCCCTATTCATCATCTTAAGGGGTGAATTTTGGAAGACTATCTTAGTACTCGCAAACGTTAAAAAAAAATCTAGTGCAAAATTTCATGTTCCTAGACCTTCTAGTTTCGGCTGTGTTGTGATGAGTGAGTCAGTTTTTCCTTATATATACCTAGAGAGAGGAGGTCTGAGTCCCAGCAGTGGAAACATTAAAAGGCTGACTATATACATTTGCGTTAGATAAAATAACAAGCTTTTAATTAAATCATGTTCATGTTGACGATAAATGGTTAGGGAAGTGCCCTCTTTAGGTTTTAATAGAATTTCTGTGCCTTGTAAGCGCAGATTGATATGTAGGACCAACCCACAAACATCTACTTTCTAACAGGGAATTACAGTAATAGACTGAATTACCAGCTTTATATGCAGCCGGCGTATTTTACAGAACATCTTTGTAGTAGGTACATGAAATTAACTTTCAAAGACAAATTGCGTTAATAAAGACTAGATTGTCAAATCACGGCGTATTATACAGAGTGTTAGGGACAGGTCTCCGGCTTGCTCAGTAGACGAAACTAAATAACTTTCCACAAGATGTTTTTTCTGAAAACGAAAAAAAAAACAGCCTCTCCATACAAAATTATAAACTTGATTGGTCAGTTTGTATGAAGAGGCCGATTTTTTTCCCTTTTTTTCGTCTACTGCCTGTAGATATTTGCCCATGCTAATTTTTATACAATATTTTATACTTAACAACACATAGCACTAAAAAGAAAATTGGTTAAGGGAAGAAGCAATTAGCGTTCCAAATATTAGTTTGAGGAAGAGTGGGGGCGCGTTGGGAATATCTCGCTCTCTTTTGAGTACTGCTATCTCTTTTGAGCACACGTAACCTAGGGCAGTGACGTCACATTTCAGTATGTGCATCCTTACACTGTTATTTGACATTTTCCACTTCCCCCAGATTGAAAGGTTCCTATCTTGATTAATATTGAACGAATTTGAAAGTTTCTTTCTATTAGCGACTATAGATAAAGATGCTATTATGATACAAACAATTTTTTTTTTATCGTGAATAGGTTTGCGCTTGACCGCTATCTCACCTGATGGAAAGCGACGATGAGGTCGACGATGGAGCGCGCTTACCTGGAAGTAACCTATTCACTCTTAATTTAAAGATTCCCGGATTGTAGCCATCAGGAATCACAAACACCAGCAGGAAATTCTACTCCTTTACTGACCGCACAATGAATGTGTTCCCAAGACGTTTTGTGCGTATAGTATTTGAGTCAAAGGCCCAATTTAACACGTAATGTAAGAAGTAATAAAATCTTCGATTCAAAATACAAGCAACACATGCATCTCACCCAACATTGTAATTTAAAACCTGAAAACTTAAACCATTGATTCGACGCCACATTATTTTTTACAACCGCATCGTAATAACAGCCTTTTCCAATTTCCCCGCTTCCCATTCGCTCTTCGGGTGTATTCGATAGCACTCGGCTATCTTCGGAAATAAAGTGTATTCGTATTAAGTATTTTATTTTACTTTTTGCTGTATGTAACAGTTGTAAGTAATAACACGTGTAAGCTTTCACGTTGTGCGTAAATTCGATGGGCTTTAGTTGTTATTGCGGAAATTAAAATGTCAATAACGTTTAACCTTTTTTTAAATTGGTGAAAGTCGAATATAGTATGAAACTAAATGAACCTTAACTGCATTTTCTTTACGTTAAAGCTAGAACTACATTAGACCGACGCACACGTGTAACACGCCTAATTTGTACGTAGAACGACGTCGCGTGGTATGATCTAGTGTGCAGCTCTACAAGTCGGAGTCTGTGTTTCCTGATAGCTATAACCTAGGGGTTTTTAAGTCGAGAGTGAATAGATTGCTTCAAGGCAAGCGTGTTCCATTGTCGGCCACATCATCGCTTACCATCAGGTGAGATAGTGGTCAAACGTGAGCCTATACATTATAAAAAAAAAGTCTAGTTTCCATATAAAATGCATGGAGACCGACGCACCCAGATCGGCGAGTGTGTTTGTGTGTGCAGTGTAGTTCTACTTTTAATTAGAACTGTTGCACTTTCCATGTGAAGTACTATGTAAGTACGCTTATTCGCAAACCCACTCCTACCCCTACCGTTTTTAAGCACACAGTTTACTGTTTTCCGCACAAGTGCGGAGAAATGTGCGAGCTCGCCCCCACCACAATTTATCGCATCAGGCTGGGCTGGGCGCTAAGCGACCCCTATGAATCGCAGGTCAATCCCTGTTTATTTATATCTTTGTGTGTGCGTTAAAAAACTTCGTTTAACCCTTTAACCGCGCGTGTCGCATATATGCGACAAATATTTCCGTGTCCCTACCGCGCGTGTCGTATTTCTGCGACAGAGAACATGCATGATTTTTTCGTTCTATTTTCGTCCTATTAATTGCGTGGTATAACTAAAACTATTATTAAATAGAGCTATTATTTACAACAATTACTTAAAATTATGTGTCATAACTCTAAGCATTCAAAAAACTTAAACAAAAATAAGTAATTGGCAGCTTGAAATTTTCTTCGGCGTCTATCGCGCGCGTCGCATAAATATGACCATAGGGATGGGATACAATGCAATGCGCATTTTAAAAACGAAATAACAAACAGTTAAATAATCAGGTATAATGCATCATTCAGCATAAAATAAACGGTGTCATACCAAATAAAGTTAAATTTAACATATTGCCTTGTGTTATTAATTCTTTTCCTTATTATTCATAAGAAAAATATCCCTCACGATCTTTGTATAATGCCAACATTTGACGTTAGTTCCCATCCCTTGACTCCTATGCTTGCAACATATTTCTCTAGTTAGTCTAGCGCGGCTGTCACATTAATACGACCACTGCCTACGTCACAAGCGGATCAAACGAATGGAAAGTTCCATTAATGTTGTTCGTTGGTATTTGTGCATTGTCGATAAAATAGTCACATTTCAATTTTCAATAATGACGACTACTGAGGAATTATTAAGAATATTAGAAGGTGACGACGACGAGTGTGACGACGAATTGGAATTATCCGATTCGATAGAATTTAGAAGTGATGGAGAGGTAAGTCAAACGAGACAGGGACGGGAACGCGCGCGGTGGCGGCGCGATGGCGGGCTTCGCGCGACTCGTATTCTACAGTGTAACTGTGCGGCGGGCGTCGGCGCGGCGACGGCGCGGTGACGGCATCGTGTGCAGGAACGCTAACTAGGTTCCTTTTTGTTAAAGTTATATACCTACCTAATGAATATAAAAAATAATATACTTACGTAATAAATTTTAATTTGTCATTTCAGGATCATGACGACAATGAAGGCATTAATTGGACGTTAGACATAACTGTACCTGATAAAGAAAACTTTGACGAATTTATTTCGGGGGTATCACCTTCAGTACCTTTGAGCAGCGACTCCTCGGAACTGGATATTTTTGAACATTTTTGTGGCAATGATTTAGTAGAAAAAATATGTTATTTTACTAACAAATATCTCAAATAAAAACATAAAAAATTCTTTGACTTTTTTTTATCGATACAACGATTGCCCCTCCTTATTTATTGTAGGTATTATTTTGTCGATTTGTAGCCTCGCGCTAGGGGCACGACAATTGATATTTAGCCAAGCGGTTAAAGGGTTAATAGAAGTGGAAAGTCACTGCAGCACTCGGCCCCATAATACCCTCACCTGCGGCTCGGGCGAATTCCGCCTCAGTTGCAATATAAACATTCTTCAATTGTATCAAAATGTACCTACTATTTACTATCGAAATAAAAAAGCACAGGGCCACCAGTAAACCTATATTTCAAGATATAAATTGGTCAAGCCAACATTGCCTACAGTTTGATCGTATTCAGTTAATCCAGACTATTTAACAACTGGCAACTTTTTCCATTTAAATACGCATTCAGCCATCTGTTACGTTAATGATCTGTCTATGGTATAATACTGGCCGGTAATTATCGTATTATCTGATTGGTATTGGGTGATATCCTTACGGGGAGTGGCGCTCAACTATGCGAGTGAATTACCTACGTAGGTTTGTATATAATTACTAGCTTTTGCCCGCGGCTTCACCCGCGTACATAATCCCAGGATAAAAAGTATCCTATGTGTTATTCTGGGATATGGTCTCCTCGTGTACCAAGTTTCATCGAGATCCGTTCAGTAGTTTTTGCGTGAAAGAGTAACAAACATCCATACATCCATTCATACATACAAACTTTCACATTTATAATATTAGTAGGATGATGTATGTATTTAAATAAAGTAGGTTCTTTTTGAGGTTGGAAATTAAAATCATACTTTGTGTCCTAAGTTGTCATTTGTGTTGTAATTGTAAATAATATAGGAACGTCGAACAATGTGTTATACTGCATTGCATTTTTTTTACGGTGGGCAAAATCATCCAATGCACCCACGCTCTTGGGTGGAGCGGGAGATAGTGTCAAACTCTTACTGACTAAAAACCTACCCCGTTCCTTCTAGCCTCTTCATACCGGGGCTCGAGTTTCCTTTCGGATAACCCTGGCCCCAGTAGGCTTCGACCCAGCTGGGCCCCTCCTGTTGCTGACAACTACTTGAGGCGCGCGGGAACAGTGCGCCTCAAGGAGTACATTTGGAGGAAGATATTTGTTTACGAATTTTTATTACAAGGTATTTTGTTTGGGATTTGATAATAAAGATAAGGTATACATAATGTATATCAATATAAAATAGGTAATCATTGATTAGATTTAAGTAAGGAGATTGTGATCATAACACCAGCACGATAATAATTGTCTTTTAATAATAATAAAAAAACAAAATCGGTCCATAAATGAACGAGAAATCGGTGAATAGACAAGCCAAACATTTATAATCTCCTCCTTTTTGAAATCGGTTAAAAAAAATCCACAGCGGTTTACATGGAATAATTGTAAAAATTTCAAATTAATAAAATTTAAATAATTTAAGTACTGTATTTTTTTGTAATTAGCATTAACATTGTAATAAAAAATACAACCGAATTGAGAACTTCCTCCTTTTTTTGGAAGTCGGTTAATAAATTAACCCTCTCAAAGGCCACAGTTTTCGCTAAAAGGATACATAATGAACGTTACGCATGCGTGTTTTTCGATGGGATTCCAATTAATCGATTCTGTACGTGACTGTAATGTAGGTACGTTGTCGATATTAAATTCGATTCCTTCCTCCACCACTATACTCGATGGATATTAAAGCATACACAATCGGTGTAGGTTATAAAGTTCTCGATATTAATTGGTTTGGAACTTAATTACTTGTTGAATTAATGTTTTTATAAGCTAGTTTCAAACACGGATGTTATGAATTTGAAATCTCGGATCTGGATACTAATACGGATATAGGTATAATATTATACCGATTTCGAATAAATTCCGTAACCGTAACTAGGCGTAATTTTAACCGCTTTGGGATAAGGTTACGGATTTAGGCATAATTTTATACTTACCGTATTCGGATACAGATACGTTTATATGAAAAATATTATACCGGTTTCGGATACAGTTACGGATTATCCGCTTTTAGGTTAGTTTCGGTCACGGATATTTGAATTTTAAAAATTAAAAGTAAAATACATATAGCAAGATTTAACTTTTATTTCTAGTCTAGATTATTTACTTCCTTTTCTCTTTCTCATTTATTGCACCTACCACTATTTTTCTCTGCATCACCCAAAGGTTGACTGGCAGAAAATGCCTGAGGCATTAAGTCCGCCTCTGTACTTTGTGTGCATAAAGCATTAAATAAATAAATAAATAAATATTTACTTATATGGCCGGGCGAAAGTAACAAAAGCCTGTCATTTAGACTCTGCCTTTATTTTATCCGGAACTATCCGAAACTTTTCGATGGTCGACTGGGACGAAAGGTTCTGGAATGGTGACTACATACCGGAACACGCATCGTGAGGGTCTTGGGCATCCGATGGATGCGAGACGCACAGGACCGGTTAATATGGCGACATTAGGGGGAGGCCTATGTCCAACAGTGGGAGTCTTTCGACTGAAATGGTGATGATCCGAAACTTTTATTTTGTTAACAGATATTTTTTAAATTTCGGATATCCGATAGTTTGGGTTACGGTTATAGAGCTTAAACATCCCTGATTTGAATACATAGTCTATGGCCGTATCTTTAGAGTGATTTTATTACAGAGCCTTAAATTTTTAACGTGATAAAGTACGACATTCATAGATAGTAAATGCCAAAGTTGGCTTTTAAACTGCTCTGCATAAGTAGAACCTTTTCACTCTGTTTTATAGCACCAAAAGAAAAAAATAATCAATTCGTTTTTTTAAGGCGCTTGAGCCTGATTGGATGCGTGACGCACAGGACCGGTCGTTGTGGCGACGCTTGGGGGAGGCCTATGTCCAGCAGTGGACATCTTTCGGCTGATATGATGATGATGATGAGCCTGATTTTGTAGCGCAAGTGGGACTACTCCTTGAACCTTAATTATACTTAGGTACACATTTTTACAAGGTTTTCGATGCAATCATATTAAATTCAAAAATATTTATTTATAACGTAATAATATTATAACATCTTTACAGATGCGTTTAAGGCGATGATTTACCTATATATCCTACATAGGTAAATCAGGAATCAGGAAAGAGGCTAGGTAACACCGGCTTCATCTAGTTTAAATTTATAAAAAAAAATCCAGTACCTATTACAAAATAAATATCATTTAAATATTATTATTATATTATATTATTAAATATGTAATTGGTAAAAGTCAACCTATTCCGCTTAAAATTTAGGTAAAATTATTATAATCTATAAATCATTTTGATATTTAAAAAAAGCAAGCACGTCTCAATCATTAATTTCTAACAAAGAACACTATGAAACGTTTCATAAATATTTAGAAGTCAAAATATTTGTGTTGCCTAACAAAAGCGTAAAGGATTCGACGGTGCCGACGTAATAATAGTAAAAAACGACAAATGACAAACTGCTACTGAATTCCTAAACCCTTCGCCTACCATGGTAAGGTTTACACCATGTGAATGTCCCCGGCCAAGTTCCGTACTATGGAGAAACTATAGTGGTTTAACTTAAAAAAAATATATATTGCATATTACATACAGTAATACATTTTTAATAAAAACACCTAGCATAAAAAACGAAACAAATGAAAATCTACAGGAATTTCCACATATTATTAAAATATAATACATATTATAATACAATTTAATAAATTGAAGCAAAATATTGAAATTTAATAAATTATGATAATTATAAAAAATATGACCATGTCTAAACAGGCTTAATAAATAAAAAAGATTAAGAAGTGGCAATAAGACATACCTTAACATTTTTGAAAAATTAAGTAGGAAAGTACTTAGTATGTCAACTGAATCATTTGTCTTACAATACAACCGAGACGAAATTATTAATTTTACAGATATTGATTATAAGGTTAAGCTATTGCGTTCTTTGAATATGGCACTTACTAACTTAGGCAAATGTTAGAGTGTAATTATGATAAAAATAAAATAATTTACATCCTCTCAGAGGGTGTTGTCTCTGAACTTTTAAAATAGATTTCATTAAGCCCATCTTTAATTTAATCTTAAACAATAGCAAAGGTATTCTTAATTAACAATTGTCCTTGAGAACAAATAAACAACGTTACAGAATGAAACAAAGTCTTAAAATATTCATTGGTCCCTGCAGCCGACGCAGAGATCCCTAAAATAAAAATAAAGTATTTTAAATTTGAAACGGGCGAGGCGTGAGGCGCGATCGCCACCTGCGCTATCTATCCGACCGCATCGGAAGCGAGAGTATTTTTTTCTCACGGACCGCATTCTCTTACCTCACCGTGAAACAACCACCCATTGATCTTCCCCTCCCCAACCTTATACATAGCTGCACCACACATTCCTTCACTTAACTCTAGATTAAGTTACCCAGTAATGTATTTCGTACAGTTTCAAAGTACCAGCTTCATATATTTCGTGTGTTTTGTGTACTGCAGGGTCGCGGTGAAGGCGCCCTTATACCTATGGCCCGGGTACACAAACAGACTCGTGAACGTGATCTTTGTGCTGTAACAATGACGGATTGACTAAAATGGGAATTGTTTAATGATGGTGCCGATGTCTACAAACACAACCGTTTTAGGATACGCTGGGAAGATAGGGAATTCGTGAACCAGGATATTTTGGAAATGTTAAGGATTTAAATCTAAAAAGGGAGACGAAGAAAACGTTGGATAGCTAAGCTGAAGCGATATCTAAAGGATACGGCGCCGTTCATTGATCTTATCGCAGAAGATTAGTCTCATTAACAGCAGAAGGGACACCGCCGCGACTACAGAAATTATTTTAACTACATTTCCCCATGCCGCAAACGATGTAACTGTGATGACAGTTGACTTTAATACCTCCAAATAAGGTAAAGCCTGTGTTCAACAGAAACTACGATTCCTAGAGAACATGTCCCATTCCCTTTCCGGGTCTTTGAGCTTTATGTACTTAAACAAATATTGAACGCAGATACGCTCATACTCCGTCGTAACTTCAAAAATTATCATTTCATTTTCATATTGGCAACATTCGATAAGTTTACCATAAACGGTAAGTTTGCGTACCATCATTACGAACGTTTATCAATGCGCTCCCGTGGCGTATCCCGTGCGCTTGCGTCCATTGGTAATGATCGCTGATTGTTCGGCCATCTTGAAATATGAACGACGTAATCGAGCCTTATTCGCTTTATTAAAATTTCGTTTAAAGAGGCGCCTGATAACCGTTCGCTCGACGGATTGGGTAATTATTTTTTCTTGATACGACCTTTCATTTATCTTGTAACGTTACTTTTTTAAATGAAAAGATGCGGACCGCCCAGCGACGCTTAGTGAACGTCATATCGGAAGAAATTTTAATATCGCCGTAGTTAATTAAAGTGTGTTTAAACATTATCCGTCGATTTATCAAAATGTAATTGCGAGTAGAAAATGCACAGCATGCAATGTAAATACATGGCAGGAGCGAAGCAATGTAATGAACATTAATAATGAAAACTCTTATCCTTTTGAAATTTGCATTCTACCATGTTTAAAGTCGCGGTGCGCCATGATTATAATTTTTCATTTATGTAATCTTTTATCAGATGGACACGTCATATTCCTGATATGGGCTCTGACTTATCTGAACACGTAGATTTGACTGAGAAATATAATGGTGGAGATATTCCAAGAAGTAAATATGAAGTTTCTTGCAAGTCTTTTGTATACTGACTCTAAATCGAATACGTTAGCGAAGTCCAGCTCAAGCCTAAACCTCATTTGAAGAAGATTTAAGTGCTTTTCGTGAGATAGAACCTGCCAGTGTTAGTTTGCATGTCATTTCAATAGCTATACATTTATAATTTATATAAATAAATCCATCAATTCTCGGTATAACGACTCTTGAACATTTATCATAGGCACAAAATGTGTTCTGTGAAATCATTTGAAATTCAACATGCGCCTATAACTTCCTATTTTATGGGTCCGAGATAGATGCACGGTCACATATGAGCTGTACAGACGGAATAACTTGTAAATACATAATATGTATATGTATATTTATGTTTAGGAGATTAGAATTGATGTCATTAAACATGAACTAAGATATCGATGTTCTCCTTCGGCTTACGAGTATCTTGGACCGTTGAGTATCGTAACAAGCGGTTGTGCAAACGCTAATTCGCTTTCAATGTAACTTGCGCTTTTGATAGCATAAAAAGACGTATCTGTAAGAGTCGTATGTGTTTCTGTTGTAAAGAGAAACGAGCCTGTTGTACACATTCCAATTCTGTCTAATAGAGTCGACTTATCTGAAGAGTTATTGATATTAATTACTTGTTGACTTATCTAAGACATGGCATTAGGTCATTTAATTTTCACAGTAGGTACTTTCATTTACACTAATATTATAAAGAGGTAAAGTTTTTTTTTTATTTCACCGAAAGAAAGGCATTTTATTCCTGAGTAACATAGGCATTATGTACGGGGCGAAGCTGCGAGCAAAAGCTAGTTTGCAATATTTTAATTAAAAACAAATTGTAATTTATAAATGATTGGTCCCACAATAGGATCCCTCTCATGAATATTCTCTGAACCACTCCGGATGAAATGACAAAACAATAAAAAGAGAAGGGTTTTTATAAGCTGTTACCACAACAAAGCTTTTGTAATCACGTCAGTGCTGACTCCGTCACGTTTTTATCGTCCCTACGTGATAGGACAAGCATCGTCAGGTGCCGCCAGGTTTGTGAGATAAAACATCACAATGTATCTACGCGACATGAAAAATAAAGACGTCTTCCGCAAGATCGTTGATATCACTTTGTCTCAATAACTCCTTCGCAATTACTCTGCCATTTATACCTGAGTGTTCCACCATTTTAAGATTCTGACGTATAAAGTTTAAAAACCTGGGCCGGAACTCATTCCCTGCTCAGGTATAAGGGTTACAAAACAAAAACCGGCGTCGTCGGCCATTCTTTGTCTATTTTTTCCCGCCTATTTTCATTGTGGACCTCAGGGATAATTACGAGATTTTTACCTGTTCGAAATAAAACAATTAACGTGTGTTGTGCCGAGACAAATCACACAATAATTTGGGACCGGATTCGAGTAATTTTTTGATGGTTTAGTCGAAAGCTTTTTGTGTGTTTCTTTACACACATTCATACATTTTATGGGAATCAATCTTTGAATCAACGTGGACGTGCGTTCCGCTCGTAAAGCATTCGTTGTGGACGGTGCCTAAATTAATTACAAATAATGACATAGTACGTTGAGTTACCATTGTTTGTTTGGTTAAAGAAAACTTAAAGATTTTTAAAGAAAAAAGCCTGAGGGTGACAGTTCGTTATTGAAGTAAAAAAAGCCTTGCATTTGACTTCCGCGCATCTGTTCAGTTTGGCCCGAAGGCGAGGGTCCCATCACGACTTCCATACTTATTTGTGTAACCCGACCGAGAAGGGAGACTGGTCGTCGTATAAGGCCGGCGCGGGTTTGGCTGAATTTTCCATTTTATTGGGTTATTGTTGCGAAATCGCACACAAACGCGGCGGATTCCTCGCATTCCTCGACAATTACTATTTCGTGAGTGACCCCGCACTCTCGCCGAATGTCCGTGGACCGGTCTCACCGGCGAACATCTGACCTTTGACTCTTGATTCCTCTGACGTTTGGGAAGTTGTATCCTTGGAGCAATGATAAGAGGATTGGATAGTCATAGGGCCACAACGAACACCGATTTGGTCACCCAAAAATATTTTAAAATCATATTATGTCAGTCGTCAAATTGTTTTTATTGCGTAAAAAGGAACGTCCATTTATTTTTCACCAATCTCAACCTTCATACAGTTTAGTACCTACTATAAATATAAAATTGCACTGAGAATCGAAGCTTAATAAGCCTTTTCTTCGATAATTCAATGGCAATTAGTTTTAATAATTCCAGTTAACCATACGATTTAACTCAGGGAATTACTCAATAAAGTATTCAATAGCAATAATGACCACGATTGTCAGCCATAATGGCAATAACCGTGCGTAGATATTTCCCATTGTATTCTGTTTTAGGTAACATTTAAATATTTCCATATTGACTCAACAGGGTTTAATAATGTACGGAGCGTAGCCCCTGTTGGCAATCTTACGTATTTTTAATCGGTTGGGTTTATTTTATTGTTTTGTTGAACTTTGTTATTTGGCTTGAATTACTCATGGTATGAGTTGAAATGGAGTGTAATTTTCATAAAATACCGAGTAAATGCAACTAACTTTACTTGCCTGTTGGTCTAGTGGTTAGTAACCCTGACTGCTATGCCGGTCGTGGGTTCGATTCCCACTCAGGATAAATGTTTGTGTGATGAGCATAATCATTTGTTCTGTGCCTGTGTGTAAATATATAAGTATGTTTATCAGTTGTCTAGTACCCATAACACTAGCTCTGCTTAGCTGGGGACTAGACGGCGTTGTGTGATATTTGTGGAATATTATTATTATTTATTATTATTAACTTTGGCCTAGGGGAATAATTTTGGCACAAGATTATTATCCAATAGAAACACAGTAAAGACAGTTTCTCATGCTCCGATTGGTTAATAAGGAAAGTTCTAATTCAGGGCCAAAGTAACCTTACTTTACGGTACATCAAATTTTGATGAAAAACAAAGCCGCGGTCTTCCCGTCCGATTATAATTTAGGTGTCTTCAAGGCTAAAATTAATAGGATCTTAACAAACTAATGCGCTTTACCATCATCGATCGCATCACTGCTTACTATCAGCCATCAGGACGTGTTGCACTAGTTCATATTACTTATTTAAACACCCCCATCCCGCGTGCCTCAAGGAGTTGTCAGCAGCAGGAGGGGCCCAGCTGGGTCGAAGCCTACTGGGGACAGGGTATGAAGGCTAGAAGGAACGGGATGGGGTTTTTAGTAAGTAAGAGTCTGACACTATCTCCCGCTCCACCCAAGAGCGGGTTTTGTCATAAGATGATTTTCCCCATCGAAAATAAAAAATACATTTAGTATTACTTATTCGCAGTGTAGTGTAGTTCTATATTTTAGCGGTAAACTTTTTACTGCTAAAATATAGCACAAGTCGCGACCACCTACAACTTGTTTACCATCGTTTATGAAGACTGTCCGAACCAGTTCGCTTCAGTTAGGTATTTATTTATTGCATAATTTGCGCTTGATAACGATCGAGAAGGCGATAAACAAGGTGTTTAACGTGTTTATTTTATAAAAAAAACTAGCTTTTGCCCGCGGCTTCGCTCGCGTTAAATTCGGGGTAACACGGTTCCCGTTTCGGCTTATTTTTTCCCGACATCTTCAACAAATACCGTCAATGTACACAGAAATAAATACAAAAACTTATAAAATTATATACAAAAACCTTTCTCGAGTTTCACGCTATCGAGTGGTGAAAACCGCTTGAAAATCGGTGCAGTAGTTTTTGAGTTTATCGCGAACAGACAGACAGACGCGGCAGGGGACTTTGTTTTATAATATGTATGCCTCAAACAATACTGTTTGAGGCATGTAGACATTTTTCCTAAACAGCATTTACTTAGATACCTTTTAGGTAGGTATCTATTTTCCTACTCAAATTAATTTTTATGTACAGATGATTTATTTAACCGATTCGAAACAAGTCATGAAAAAAAGTTAAAATACCGTTTAGTGTAATGCATGATTTGTAAAACACGATTTTAGCAAAACGGATTTAAATAACAGTTACTTTCATTTCAACACGTTACAGTAATCGATTCAGTTACTTTAGCGTGCGTTAACTCTAGCGCGAAAAATTGCCCAGGCATTCCTTCTGCCAGGAATTCGCAGCAAATATTTCAAATCATCTAACTAAATAGGATGTTATTCTATGTGTACGCATGTCAGATATCTCGAGGAAAATTACTTTCATATAGTAGTTTTTGTTCCGGCACGCGTTCAGTGTGAGTGGAATGCGCTCGTGACGATCGATTTCGCGCGCAATCATCGTCCGCCATCTTGTTTTTGCTGTCAAAATAATAGCCCCAGGCGCGTTCCGTTGCACGCTACTGTCTCCACCACACGTGATGTCTGTCACAGATATTTGTCCCATAAATCGCATTTAAGTATTATTGCGTTTATAAAATTAACATAAAAGTTTTAATGTAAGATGATAAATTCGGAGGCAATATAAAAGTACATCAATGCCTCTATTCTTAACTAATAAACAATTTTATGTCGATTCTCGCCATGAATTTGTTTTTTCTTATATTTAATTATATACAGGCTGTTATTACGAGGAACATTATCAAGGATTAAGAGTAATCCTTTATTTTTTGAACCTTCGCTAACCTGCCAGTGTGGGCGTGGTAGACAACCTGTGTTTTATAGCGGACCAGTCTTATTTAGACTCCAAGCTCACAGCACTTAATGAAAAAAATGTGGAGTGCATAGGGCGTTGGGGTCTCCTTTCAACGGCTGGATAATGATCCGCGAAAAAAGAACAACTTGGCACGATATAAAAGAGTTTGAAAATTACATTATTTCGGAGCGGACCGAGTGTAATCGACTGTAGTAGGCATTAAACTTTATAATAACAATCGCTGTGCAAAGATTATTCACGATATTAGCCAGGGTCGCATTTGGGACATAATTTATACTTACTTAATTTTTTATGGCTGATTTTTATTGATCAAGACAAAAGAAGTGTCCTGTGTATTTTATGTTTAGTGTCTACAATAAAGCGGATGAGTTGTATTCTGGACGTATTTCTTTGGGTCTGTTTGTCTCTTTCAGTTTACGCAGTGTTATATGAGGTAACTTCTCATCGACAGCGGACGTGGGTTAATTTAAGTGAGGCAATAAATTGGGATCCAAGAACAAAAATGGCGTTGACGATTTTATCGATCCAATGATATTTTTCTATAATTTTTTTTTGAATGTGATTCTGATATTTGCATTTTGGGATTGTGTTTAAAACAATAATGGAGGAAATAAAAGACTATAATTGAAACCCATTCCTACTAGGGTGAACACACCCGACATCGTTTACAGTATAAGTTTAAATAAAGGTTCTGTTTTCAGAGTTAAAATCGATAATTATAATCTAGGCCACCAGTAAAAATGAAATAAAAGTCGGACATAATGCGTCCGGTGACTTAAATACTTTATAATCAACCTTATCTGTTGTTACTTTATATTTAACCATAAACATTAATGGAAATCTTTATTTTTATTACAACGAGCACTAAAGTAGGTATTGTTGGTATCAGCCATTCTGCTTCAAGACCACCGAGATGTTGATCGTAATTATACTTTTAAATAATGACCAATATGCAAGCCAATTAATGGTCACCTTTATGACCATTAAATACAATCTCAGAGACCAATATAGATATGAAATGCATTTACTAGAACATATATCAGAGTTAAGTTGCCTTACTTGTTGGGAACTTTACAAGATTATGAAAAAAAAAAGTTATGTGTTAGATTTATTTTATTGGGACATGTTTGAAACCATAAAAGATAATTAATGCATTCAAATTCTTTAGAGACAATAAAAAGTCACCTTAGAACACTGTTATTTGAATATCGGACGAAGAAAATATGGCTATTTGGTGAAGTTAAAGCTTCATAACCATTAAAGTTGGTCGAATTATTTGATAACCTTTGATTTCTGAAGGTTTTACAACTAAAATTTATAGGTTTTCCAAATTCACTTATCAGTTAAAGATATGGTAAGAAAATTGAAAAATCAATTGCACATACAAGATTTCAAATAAAAAAATATTATTTCCTAGATCACAAATACCTAAGTCCGTCCCAGCGCAAGCATCCGAAGGGTGTGCGCCAGCGCAGGGTAGACTTAATTAGTTCTTAGACGCGCAAGAATGTGGCACGGAGAGCTGCGCCGACGATCAGAGGCGTAGCGTGGACTAATTTAGACGAGGGTGAAGGCGCATCATCGAGGCATTTTTCTTTCATAAATTCAAAAACGTGTCAGCGACTGTCACAACCTAGAGTTTAACCACAATGTCGCTTAACCTTAAGTGAAATAATGGCCAAACGCGAGTCTATAAATTACTAGCCATCATGTCCGCGGCTTTACCCTCGTAATTACATAAAACGCCTATGTCACTAAGAAATAAAGCAGCTTTCTATAGGGGAAAAAATTTTAGCTATCGTGCCAGAACTTTCAGATAAACTCCTTCAAACAAAAAAAAAACAAACATTACCTCTTCAAAGTATTAGTGCAGATAAAAAAAACTCTCGTTCATAAAGAGCACTCGCACACGCGAGGCCCCTTTATGTGCAGGCCGTGAGCGAGGGCCCCTTTCGCCCACGCCTAACTACGGTACTGCCGACGATGTTATCCAGAAATTAGCCGGCGACCGAATTAGCCGCAGTGTTGCCAGTGTACGCAGTAATAAACAGTTTTTAGATACAGCCGCTGTGCGTCCAATTGTACATGCTATTATGAGCTGGCTGGGGGAGAATAGGGAGGTAATGGTAGGCTTATGGTCTCTAATGGGTTTGGTAGTTACGCTTAGTGGTACAGCTTTAGGATGTAGGAGGTAAGTCTGTGCTGGTTCATGTTGATACATCATTCTTTAGTTTTTAGCAGCTGGTATTAAATCATTATCTAAAAGTTAGTTTTCCTCTGTAAACACAGAGTGTTCCCTATTTTCCCAACCAAAGTATGTAACCAAAAGTCATCATCATCATCATCATATTAGCCGAAAGACGTCCACTGTTGGACATAGGCCTCCTCCAAGCGTGTCGCCACAACGACCGGTCAAACCAAAATTACGTTGTTAATACCTTTGTTATACTGACTGACATATCAGCGCACGCACAGCCGAACTACTGAGACTATAGGAGCGTGCAATTTTGCACAAGGTTTTCTTTTATTACGTAATAAAGGGTTTTTTAAATTTTACCCCCTAGTGGGAATAAATGGGGACCAATGTTTGCATGGAGAAACATACTTTCAAGCGGGCAAAACCGCTGGAAGAAGCTAGTATCTATGTCTATAAGAAAGTCTACAAGAGCTGTATACACCAATAATTTTCAATTAGCACAAATAGCTAAAGGGCTCATTAGAAAAGGTCTTGTTACTATTTAAGTAAAGTCTCAATAAATAATATTCATAAACAGCAAAGTTATTAACGTTTGCTCATATCCCAAAATGTCACTAAAATTTGTGGAAAAATGGTACAGGCTCATCATTTCAGCTGATATACGTCCATTGTTGGACATAGGCCTCCCCCAAGTGTCGCCACAACGAACGATCCTGTGCGTCTCGCATCCATCGGTTTCAGGCTCATTATGAATTAATAAATGATGATCAAAATGGAAAAACAAATGCGCGTAGTATTTTGTAGTAGTAGTAATATTATGAATGATTGATTCAATTATGAATTTACCAATTATGACTTTTCGTGGCGAATTTTGAGAATTCGTTTTTTTTTACTTTTGACTACACAAAATATGATCAGAAACGGGGACGTTACGGATAGAGCCTCATTTTTGTACTATTTAAAGACTGAAAGACTGACTGACCTGTTGGTCTAGTGGTTAGTGGCCCTGACTGCTATGCTGGAGGTCGTGGGTTCGATTCCCATAGAGGACAAAGGTTTATGTGATGAGCATGATCATTTGTTCTGTGTCTGGGTGTAATTTATCTATAATATGTATATATTTAGAAATATATAAGTATGTTTATCAGTTGTCTAGTACCCATAACACAAGCTCTGCTTAGCTGGGGACAAGACGGCGTTGGGTGGTAGTTGTGGAATATTATTATTAATACTGGTGTAATGCCCTTGCCTAGAGAAAAGGTCTGAGTCCCAGCAGTGGGAACATTAAAAGCCTGACCATACTATGCTATGGTGTAATCCAGTGACAAGTTCCCTATCAGAAAACTTGACGGTAAATTACCAGTGTTCCAATATTACAATATTGTAAGTATCAACAGTACATTATCTTCACAATTTAGCATAACTAGATGATCCACTTACATTTATCTCCATGTCCAACATACTATACGTGCTTCTTATTATTATGAAAATATTTATTGGCTTGTGTTATCATATTTTATGCGATAGGTTGGGTACAAAGTTGTACAGCTTTTAACTTATTTTGATAATAAAACGGTATGCATATAGATTTGTTTTTGTAAAAGCCATAAACAGTGGCTTTTTATCCTTCAAATGTGTTATTTATTGAGCTCATCTATTATAAAACCAATTATTAGGTATATTACTTAGTGTATCTTCTTATGTAGTTTCAAATGGGCTGTATAAAGAGGATGATGAACCTGATTTGTAAATATTAAAAATCTTTGGTCGGGGCGGAGGGTGAAAGTACAAATAAGTTCATATATACATAGTTAGATATATGCACAATTCTACTTACGTAAACAACTCTGTATATATAATCTATTAAGAAAAATATGGGTATTCAAATTTTGTGTCACAATGTTTTGTTATCGAACTACTCCGAAACGGCTAGACAGATATTTATGATATTTATTGTGTATATTTGGTAGGTCTCATTTTTTAGACGACTGTGTAAAAAAATATTTATGCAACTTCTGCTAACATACTTGACCACTGACTTAAACTAAACGATAAGCGAAAAAAAAAAACTAAATTGACATTTCAAAATCAAAACAAACTTCGTCGATGGATGATCGAAAAAACAAAAGAATGTAAATAATACCATGCAATGTATATCATTGAATGACGCCTTACAGAATGGTGCATGGTGGTATGGTTTAATAGCAGAAAGAGCGATCGTTCTGCGGTCGCGGTACCGACCACAAAGGACCGGCTTCGATTCCCGACGCTCACAATTTGTGGGCAGGTAGAAACAAAAATTGGAACGAATTTTAGGGCTTTTGATGCGGTCGTTTTTATAAGGAACTGTGTAGACAAAAGTTTTGTACAATAGAGCAGAGTATCTTTAAAAATGCATTTAGAAATCTCACGTCTATTATGAAGAAGTTTATTCGTGAACAAGAGAGTTAGCTTTGAACAAGAATTACGAATTTACTTGGGATCTTTTAAAATCTCACAAAGCTTTCTAGGAATGAGTTCGAGCAGCGTAGTTTTATCCTCTCGTTTGACCGTATTTCATTTTTTTGCCATTATTATTATGTTTTTTATTTATCATAGTCTTCTTTACTTTATTATTTTAACTTATACACTACCTATTATATAAATTTATTATCATGATACATAATCAAAGTTCATTTTTTTTTTTATACAGATCTACTACAGTATAGTCTGTGGGTACAAAGGCTGGTTAAGAACGCCTCGTTACATTAAGGCCACCTATGTACAGTACACATGAAATTTAAATAAACAATTTTTTTTTAAAGGTAGTTCGGAATATTTCATAGGTTTTCTTGTTGAGATAACGTTGCTACAGCATAATAGTGGGCTTTATATGAACAGAAAACTAAGAAACAAGACACCCAAGGTAGACTTATTAAACTTATCTCTTCTTAAAACTCAAACGAATCAACATATGCTTGTACAAGTTGTAGGTACATAGTAATTGAGAAAAAGCGATGATAATAGGTATAGGAAGCTGATATACCTTCTAGAAAGTTAATACCTGCCCACATTCATGTTTATATGCAGGCCCCAGATAATGTGAAGTGGAAGTAGGGCTGCCAACTTTTTTTGAACAAAATTGTATATTTTTTTTAGACGGGGGAAATTAAGTGAACCTACATTATTAGTGAAAAAAGTACAAACCTACCCTTTAAGCGAAACATTTTTTGTTGTTGTCTTGACATAGACTTTGTATAAATACCTAACAGTTTCAATAAAACCATGGTTGTGTTTTTCGTGGTGGTAAAATAAAACTATAGTTGTTTGAATTATTTGGCCGAAAAGATAAAATATATTTCACTAAATAACTGAAATAATATAATCCACTCCATGGTTTGCTGGAAGAAAACTCAATTTTGAGTTGCTTGTTTATGTTCATGAACTTTGTTATCCACTTATGGTATATTTTATTATAGTTTACAATAAAGAGTTAAGGAAGAAAAATTATTATTAGAATAATAAAAAAGTAATACCGTAAATACAACGTTTCTTAAAATATTTTCAAAATTAGAGTCAAAATAAATAGAGTATTTAAGCGTCTCTACTCAATTGTGTTTGTAGGTTATAAAGTACGCCTCTGCAAAATAGAGTACAATACTCTATATTAGAGTGCGGTTGGTAGCCTTTTCTATACTTGTAAACAAATTTAATGTTGTTAGATACAAACGTGTCTTATTAGTCTCTATCGAGTTTTCCTCTGCAAAATAGAGTACATACTCTAAATTAGAGTACGCACGGTTGACAGCCCTAGCTGAGAACGTCCAGAATAGTCTAACAGAAAGACGTGACTAAACAGTAATGTTTGCATCTTACTAATTAATTTAACAAACCGGTCAAGCGTGAACCAGGCCAGACACCGAAGTTCCCATACAGGCATAGCGTATTAAAATAACATGCAAGCTTATTGACCTACTGGTTTAATTAAATATATGAGACGTGAGATTATCTTGTTTAGGCAAGTGTATATTTGGTTTTGAAAGTTGGTGAGATTGTTTCCGCTAATTTATTTATTAATATCTGATTCACAGCTATGGTAATGTTGGTAACAGATGACAGGAAGTAAGTTAAGACTTTGACGAATTAGTGTATACAGGTGTTGTTTTTGTTTATCGATAATTCCTAATCTTCACGAATAATAATGTTTTAAGAATTTGACGAATAAGCCGAATAAGCGTATACGCAGAACGTTCTTTTGCTAGTCCCCTTGAAAAATGTTATGTTTTCCTTATCCTAGAGTACATAATTATAAAAGATGAACCCTATTTTTTAATATAAACTTCTACCTCTTACGGTTTATGAGATACAGCCCGCTGACAGATGAACAGACAAAAGGACGGACATATACCGGAGGCTTAGTAAAACTTGGTACCCTTCGGGTACGGTACGGTACGTTACCCTAACAAGAAAAATGCATCGTCTTCAATTACTGTGGCTAAATGCTGAAGGGATCAAAAGTCTGGATAAAAAGAAAATATTAAATAATTCTTCAAAACCAACTATTACTTGAATGTTTTGAGAAGTATTGGGCCTGACACTGATTCAGTAAATTTTTATTGAAACTATTAGACATCATTTGGTTCACTACAGACTGCAGTTAACTGTGTAAAGTTAGTTCAAACATGTGCAATGAAATATTTAAAAATTGTATCGCTAATGAATTGCTGCAATGATCAAAATTTAAAGAAGGATCATTTTCTTTTTAATTATCTAAAAGCTTTGCAGGAGCGGTCAAAGATGTTTTTTGAACTTGATGACAATTTCTTAGAAAAATAAAAATGCAAATTCTCACAATTTCACACTACACTTTTCAATACAACCTGCAGATACATTGTATTTGAGCCAGTAAAAATAAATAAATGAGTGCTACGCGCGTACTACGCAAGTGCTGCGCGCCTACTACGCAAGTGCTGCGCGCCTACTACGCAAGTGCTGCGCGCCGACTACGCAAGTGCTGTGCGCCTACTACGCAAGTGCTACGTCGTAGCATTGATTTACTTTTCTACGGTTTAAATTATTCCTTGGCTGTCTTAATTATATTTTACGACTTTTATATATATCACCGGAAAATAACAGATTCCGTAAGATTATGTATATTTATTACATTTTTTTTTCATTACGAAAAATCGTTTTGTATATGTACCTACGATAAATCACATCCAAAGTAATGACTTTAGTTTCTTTCCACAAAAATATTGTTTACTCGAGATATTTTACATTCTTACGATGTTTGTAATTTTCTGATGACATGTACTTACATAAATATAAACAAATACGAGTATAACAGGTAAACATCAACAGGTATAATGTACGTCTTCCTAAAGTCACTCAAGTATACTTGAACCTAAGCTTTACCGGTAAACACTTGACTTTATCTGATGGCTGCTTCCTGTGTCAGGAGTCAAATCAATTTGATGCTGATTAGCGTATAATAACGTGTTTATAAGACTTTTATTAGTTGCAGTGCGGGCGTGGTAAGGGTCAGTGGCCGCAAAACTTAATTAAAGTATTTTTCAGTACACTTGCTCATAAAGTAATTCTTATTGCACTACACTTAGGTATTTAATGGCACTTGTTACCAAACTGTGACATTTTGATTACTACTACGCACTAGTGCTATAATGTGGTTAAAACCTTATTGTTCAAAATCTCCCCGGCCATAGTTTTATTACATTTATCGTATCAGAATGGGCGCGGGTCGTCCAATACAAGGAAAAAAAAAAATGGGCGCGCATATGAAAACCGATTTTTACCGCCACAAATAATTTACTAGTTTTACAGTTATTTTATTCAGTGTATTGAAAAACGTCGTATGATACACGTGAGTAATTAATGATTACCGTTCTCGGCTCTCTTAAGACCCTCGCCATGGCTCGGGCCTAAATACCGCCTCGACGGTAATCACAAACATTAGGTACACACTAATATCATAATGTACTATAACAGTATTTCACTAAGCCAAATGAATTAGATTACGTCAGAATCGGAGTATTTATCTATATAAAAGGAGAAACTGACTGACATATCAAGGCATAGCCGAAACTACAGGGACTAGGAGCGTTTTCTTTTATGACGTAAGCGAGCACTAAGAGAGGATTTTCCAAAACTCACCCTTTAAGGGGATGGAACATGGGTCCAAAGTTTGTATGGAGAAACCAACTTTTACGCAGGTGAAGCAGCTGGTAGAAGCTATTTGCGTGTTCCATCGTCGGTCACATCATCGCTTACCATAAGGTGAGCTAGGTAGTAGTAAAACTCGTGCTTATGCACAATAAAAAATAACTTTTGTCTTTTTAATTTTACTATGATGTGATGACATAGTGTCGTCTAAGGAACCCTGATATTTTTAATTACCCATGTTAATTAGCTAAAGCATAGAAAGTTTCGTTTTAAACTTTAAGATAAATGGACGCACGGGTTCGCATCACGTTCTGAGAGAATGCGGACGTGAAGCGGTTTCGATAAAAACCAAGTTTTATTACTGTCGTGACAAATTACGCGAGTTTATCATGATAGTCTTTGGTCTCGTTAGAAATATGAGCTATGTATGTAACCTAGTTTAAGTTATGGCCATCTAGCAAATTCAACTCAAATGGTTGTTCTGAGTATCTTGATTTGATCACGGTTGTGAATCGTCAAGTTTTAGTATTCACACAGCAATAGCCATCAAAGGTCCTTCTTTTTTTGGTCAAATATTCCTTTTAAATATCGTTAATATATGAATAAAGGGGTGCATGAAAAGATCCTCCCTGAGCCTCTCTGATGGAATTCAGAAAATTTATTCTCACAATTATGGTTCAAATTGGTCATTTCCTATGAAGAAGAACTAGGAAGAAACTCTATGACATACGATATTTAAACCCGTGTGTGACAAAACAAACCGCTTCATCGGAATCGTCTGAGTTGAGCCTTGCGAATACTGCCAAATGCTTGCACTGACTGGACACGTCCACTCAAATCTGTGTGGCGCTTTCTTCAAAAGAAAGAATCATACATTTGACCATTGCATGTTTACTATATGGATTTTAAAAGAGACTTTGACCCCTAAGTTTGTTTCGGCGTTTCTTATTAGGGTAATCAGCTAGAAAATATCATCTAGTTTAAAATGACAAAAACTGACGTGTAAAAGTGTTATTTTAAACCTATTTGCAAAATAAATATCATTTATCATAATGATCATTTCAACCAAAAGACGTCCATTTTTGGACCAGAATATAGATATTAAACTTCCACAAAATACCTATTGTAAATTTTCGATCATTACCAAACGTATAAGAACATAACTTGCAAAAAGCTAGTGTTATTGATAGGTACAGTTATATAGAATACTGCTATTTATAGGGTTCGGTATCTCAATCGGCAAAATGGAACTCTTATAGGATCACTCTGTTGTCCAACTGTCCGTCTGTCATTACCTGTATTCCCAGGAACGCATAGAGATATTAAGCTGAAATTAAAATCAAATACAAGTCTGCTATCCCTTAGACAAACAGTCTTAATTTGTGTTGACTGTTGCATTTTGTAATAACACTGTTTTGTAAGGCTTTGATGAATACATATTATTAATTATGTATTATAAACAAACAAGAATACGACAGCAGAGCCAAGAACCTAAGCAACTAAACATCTATATTTATATTTTGATGTTTAGTTTGTTTATTTATCCATCCATTTTTTACAAACATAACTTTAATCCCATCTGCCTCGTCAACCTCACAATCAGTAAGCTTTCAATCTCTATCTTTAATACCCTGAACTATAAAGAAGCAGCTACACAATGCACATAGCTCAGCGAACATTTTGCCATCATTGGCACACCTACCAAGTTACAAAACGGAGTACCGTCAACTACACAAACAAGTACACAAAACGTTAATTCATGAATCCCCAAGCGACCACCGGTGGCCGCGCATCTATTGTCTTACTATTGTGTCTCTAATTGACGGTATCTGAAGGGTTAAGTTTAACACTGCCTTAGTGTTGCAACTGTAAGGTCGATTTTCGAATTTCAAATGACATTGATGTGGTTGGTTGTCAGTACAGACAGGTCTCGTCAAGTATTGATATATGACACATTGTCTCGCCAGTGGGTGCACGGCCTAATAATTGCCACTAAAAGCGACTAACAACAAAAATATGGAAACTAAAGCTTTGGTTACAATGAAAATGTGTCGGGTGATAAAGACGGATGGGTAAATTAAAATTCCTGCGGTAAGTAAGTACCTACTCGTTTACCATCTTGTATATAGTCAAGTCATTTGGACAACTTTAGCTGTTAATTTAAACTTATGATCTTTGTTCTACATTTCACTTCAGAAAACAAGATTGACAGTCGGTATCTGAAATAGGAAAAAAATGCACATTTATTTATTGTATACAGGGTTATTTGTAAAACAATAAGAACACTGCAGGGCTGTTTTACAAGCATCATAAACAACAACTTTTGTTCTATGACTTTTTACAAAACACACCTAACTAAAAACAAACCTTCAAGATTTTGTTGTTCTATCTAACACATTTCAACTCTGTATTTGGCTAGAAAAATAAATATGACGCCTGAAGACCGATCCCCTCCGCTATTGTACTATCGCTTGCTTTGCATATACTGCATAATATTTAGAATGTTAAATTAAAATATTTTTATTTTGGTATAAATATCTGATAAAAGTTTAAAAGTCATAGAACAAAAATTTTTGTTTATGATGTTAGTAACATAGTCCTGAGATGTTGCCAATGTTTAACAAATAGCCCTGTTTAGTATGTTTATGTCGTATTGTGTGCTGTACACATATTTATTTAGTTATACGTAACATTAAATTTATGTAAGTTTAAGCTTCTGCTGTGCATATACAACATGTAACGTTAAATGCGCAAAACCTCAGACACCCCAAATTATTTTTAATTCGATTGACCTAATTATGTGAGAAAAAAAAATTAAACGTTTTATGAGGTTTTAGTTTGTTTAAAATTCATATCTGCATTGAAATAAGAACTTTTATTACCCCATGTATGAGAAAATTTGATTGGATTACAACTATTTGTGTTTGTTTACTTATTTCAGCGGGTTTGCGCACGCGATGGCTCGACCTATTCATAAATAGACAGGTCGAAGTTTATAATGAAGATTTAAAAAAAAAATGTAAGCTATATTAAAAAGTGGTTTAATTGATTCTGCGCGCTATTCTGATCAATCTAATTTCAGGTTTTGCACATTTAACGTTACACCTTGTATAGTGGTTTTTCAATTATGTAAAATCTGCTAAAAACCCAATTGAAAATAGTTCTGTGTACAATAAGGGATATAAATTTGAAGTTGAGTATTTATCTACCATAAAAGTCTATCATTTTTTGCCAACTTTCAATCACATCTCAGTCAAAAATTTGACGAGGGAATGGAAGTCAAAGCTCAGCAGTTCTATTAGCTACTAAACTAATAAAAAGCTCTACATCATCATATTAAACCCTCATGGTGTCAGGTAGGCAGAAAGCCCAGTATTACCTGTATAGCGACAGGTAAGTAGCTCACGCCAGGGGCACTGTATTGCAATAACGTTTATCCCAGTGTTGGAGGCACAGAGTAAATAGCAAATAGAGGTATAATGTGCGACAATTGACACGTGCTAGAAAACCGGTGTAAGCTTTTCCAAATTCACTGGTATTCATAGGAAATCTGTAAATATTGCTATGTTTGATTAGACGTTTTTTGTTTTAACGACTAACGTTCGTCTGTCGGCTAGCTTAATACTCTACTCGTTCACATAGACAATAAACTTACTGATATTAACAAATGAAACATGCTGGGCATGGGCTGCGGAATTGTGCGAAAGAGTCACTGAGTCTCTTAGGGTAACTGAGGGAATACAGGTGGATTTTAATTAATAAACGTCTGATCTCCCTCTCACTACACACAGAAACTGAACTGAACTGAATGATTAAAGCACATAAGAAGACCCAACTGTCAACTTGCAAGGCATATCATTCTTTCACGCTCGGATGGAAAGTCAGTGGTCTCTCCATTCAGTAATTACTCTGTGGCTGTCAGATAAGAAACAGCTTCCACGGTTCTATAATCCGATATTAGAAATAAGATAGCATCGCGCTCGATGCGCCGTTGTGTGATCTCGGCCAAAAATAGACGCGTGACTTTTGTTGTGGGTGTGGAAGAAGACGACTAAGAGTGTGTCTAAGGTGCACAGGCTGCAGCGTAATGTATACTTCATGAAATCAATTCTTCTGCTTCAGCAACATCGACCAAAGCAAGAGCTTAGCATGGTGTCAGCATCTCCTAGAAACTTTCATTCTGTACCATCCTTCCGCTAGTGTGACTCTCCGCCATGACTTCTATTTTTTCGATCTTGGGTTAATACGGAAAAATGCTTTATAGTTAAGTTATAAACAAGATGTCACCTTTGGCTACCGTAGGGGCTCTTAGAGTGCTTTTCCACCAGAAATGTGCTATTTTACGTTGCTGTAGATGCGTTTGATTCCACCAATCATATTCATTGGTAATTATATCTTATCAGTAGTGGAAACAGGTTCAAACTATTTTTTATATGAAAGGATGCATGCTTGGTATCAATACTCTGGATTCAAGCTCCGCATGCGTGCTCTAAATGGGTGCTCTGGAGGAGTGCTCTAAATGCGTGCTTGGGATGCGAGCTTGAGATGCGTGCTCTGGATGCGTGCTTAGGATGCATGCTTTGGATGCATGCTTGGGATGCGTGCTCAGTATGCATGCTCAGGAGGCGTCTTCTAGATGCATGCTTAGGATGCGTATTCTAGATGCGTGCTTGGGATGCATGTTCTGAATGCGTATTCTGGTTGCATGCTTGGGATGTGTACTTGGGATGTGAGCTTTGGATGCGTGGTCAGCATGATTGTATGGTGACAGCAGCAGCTAGAGTACCTCTCTCCCTTCCGCGCCAGTTCCCTACTGTTGAGCTACTCCTACCCGCTCTCGCTCCCGCCTCTCCCACCTTATATCCTCACCCGCAGCACTCAACAGATCGCGTGCAACTTGTTATTACTGTGCATGCAGCCGCACGTCTCCGCGGTACCGTATTATAGAGTCGCGCGATACACCGCGCGTAATTCTATCGCTGACGAGTCGCCCTGACTTGCCTGTGGCGCCCTCTATAATCCTCCATGATAAGATAATTAGGCGTCAGATTAGACGTAATAGGATACGGAAAATGTAAATTATGTGGCCGTGTCGACTTTGATTATTTAGTTTTCTGTGTCGTTACGATGGAGTCATTTGAGATCATTCCTAAGTCTATGCCATTAAAGTATAAAGGAAAATTTTAATTTAGAGGTCTGCAGTTTTTGACAACAATGTCGGGATCTGCAGTCTTAACAATAGTTACTAATAACTGAATTTAATATCCTTTTAAGTTCTACCGCTTTTAGGCACGCATTTTTTCTGTTTTCCGCACTAGTGGGGAATTTATTCTATTTATCGTATCAGGCTCGCTGGCCAACCCCCATTTATTTATTTCTTCGTGTGTTGAAAAATGTTGTTCGATACACATAGCAACTTAGCTTCCCTTTTTTTTGATTGACCGATATTTTGACAATTCGAAAGTGCCTGTTATTTGTCTATTAGAAAATATGATAAAGGAGGGTAGGTTGGTGTTAGTGTGATAAACTAATAGAAATAAAGTTTTTGATTTCTAATAGCTTGTCACAGGACTGAACACCAACCTACCCTACTCTACTATTAACACCCTCGCCTACAGCTCGAATTGACAAACTGACAATACATACAAACGTTTGCCTTTATGATGTTACTAGCTTCTGCTTGCGGCATCGCCCGCGCACATAAAATGTAGCCTATGTCATTCAGAAATGAAGCAGCTTTCTGTCGGTGAAAATTTTTAGGATAAATCGGACCAGTAATTTCAGATATTACTTAAAAATTTTTATATTACTTTATATTACATAATAAAAAAAAAAACTTTACCTCCTAGTTATATTAGTGTAGATTACTCACCGAATCGTAGAAGACACATGTTGATACGGTATGATTTTAAAGTGATGTGGGTTGTCACAGAAAATACATCAGACAGAGTCGAGAAGCCAAGAATGATTGATTCTAAGAACGAATCAAAAACATCCCGGAAACCTATATGCGACAACTTCCTTAATAATTTCAGAAAAGTGCTGCCAATTCAAATATCCATCTATCAACGTAGTGTAAATGAAAGAAAAAATCTGGCTAAGTGCGAGTCGGAACTCTTCATGAGTTCCGACTCCCGTGCCATTAGGTATCTATAAAAACAGCAAAAAAACACGTTTGTTGTATGGGAGTCCCCTTAAATATTTATGTTATTCTGTTCTTTAGTATTTTTTGCTATAGCGGAATTAGAAATACATCATCTGTGTAACTATCAACTATGTAACTATCACGGTTCATGAGATACAGCCTGACAGACGGACGAACAGCGCAGTCCTAGTATTAGGCTTTTACCCTTTTGACAAAGAACCCTAAAAAGCCTATATTTACAACTAATTTTGCGAGGAATAACATAATTTCTCCCGCAATAAGTAGAGATAAGTACCGTGCAATAAAATAATATAAATCCGTGCATAATAATTTAACTCCCAACAAGCCTGTACCGAGGGCCTGTAAGTACAAAATTACGACGATCTATTTACACGGTAACTACTAAACTACTTAAAACGTAATCAGACATAAAAATAAATAAAAATGGCGGCATAAATTCAGTTTTATCCCCCTCGATTGTTAACTATACGTAATTACATAGAGCTGCGGATGCGAGAACGATCTCACGGTTATTTATGGTGGGGACACACTATAGAATGGCCATGCTATGTCTCTAAAAAAATCAAACGACTTGGGAATTTTGTATAATATTTAATCATTTAAAAATAATAATATTCGATACTTTTTATAAGGTTCTTCTATTAGTGAACAATGATCAAGATCTCTTAATCAACCTTGATTATTGAACTAGTGTTGACTACATCAGATTTCATTTTACCTTAATAATTACCAAAGTCGTTTGACTTTTTAGACAGATTCGACATTAGAACTGCGAATGCTCGACGCTCACGTTGAACAAGCGTTTTGATTTTAACATTTCTTTTCATTTATTTTGGAATGAAAAACAGTAGTACAATTAAATGTTATACATACTATCTTACTCATAATCATCATCATCCAGCCGAAAGACTACCACTATTGGACATAGGTTTCTTTCTCCAAGTGTCGCCACAACGATCGGTCCTGTGCGTTTCACATCCATCGGTTTTCTGCGACCATCACCATGACATCGGTCCACCTTGAGGAAGGAGTATCTTACTAATTAAACAAAATATGTACTAGCAATATTACCCACATATTACTAATTTATTACTACGCCAATTTACATTACGGTTTTGTCTAAGCCATTTAGTGTATTTTCATAATGAAATGTTACGAATACGCAAATAATTTTTACAATGATCTTGCAACAAATCACTGAACATCGCATACGTACCTACTGTACACCTAAAGGTACTCAATGTTCTGTTACACGTAAATGCAAAAATGTGTCCTCACCTTTATACAGAACTGAATGACATGCATCTCTCTCTGTCATTTGTTTGTAATAAAAGTTGATAATAAAACATACAGTGAACATGTCACTGGACAATTAAAATGATTATTATGATAAAAACAACATAAGGTTTTAATCATTGCAGATGTAGATTTATTTTAGTTATAAGTTTCAATTTAATTCAGTTTTTTTTTCCTACTGCAATCTAGTTTGTATGAGTGTAAAACGTTCTTATAGAATAGGTTATAGATAATCACTACATAGTATAAAACAAAGTCGCTTTTTCTGTCCCTATATCCCTATGTGCGCTTAAATCTTTAAAAATACGCAACGGATTTTGATGCGGTTTTTTTTAATAGATAGAGTGATTCAAGAGAAAGGTTTATATTATATGTATAATATTGCACCCAAGCGAAGCCGGGGCGGGTCGCTAGTCAAATATAAATACAGACTGGTACGTAAACTAGCTAAAAATAATGACACTATGACAACGAAAGAAATCATGAGAACAACATATCTTGTTAGCATGCTGGCTGGTCGGATGAATATACTTTTAGAGAGATGTTTTACAGGAAAACTAGTTGAGCAAACAGTGTTCTGCAATTGTTTTTTTTAATGATAGAAACTAGTGCTTGACTGCGATCCCACCTTATGGTAAGTAGTGATGCAATTGTTTTTTTTTTTTACGGAGGGTACCTGAGCTTCCAAAGTACTTTGCCCTGTATCCAGCTACCCATAGCTCGCCGTCCGCAAGCCTGCGCTTACGGTGGACGGAAATCGGGATCGGAATTCCGGCGGCAGCGAGAGCACCATTGCATGCATTGTTTGCTCGTCGTTCCCAACCATGGCTTGAACCAAAGCCCGGCGCTAAAGGTCTCCGCCACCGAAGGCTGCGGGGTCATTCGGAAGATTTAATCATGGCTCTGGATCGCAAAGGGCAAGTGAAAAAACACAAGTGGGTTTTAGTCAGTAAAACCCCTCTCGCTCCAACGAGTGACATTTTTGACGACTTCCCACCTCAAAAAGAAAGGAGAATATTGAATAATATTTAAACAAAATATTCATGTTTAAAAACTGTGTAACGTGTCTACTTTTTTCCACACGCGACTGTATTCTAACAAAGTAACAAAGTACTACTTTGTTAACGTTTCAATCGTCTTTCGGAGCAATAAACATTGATGATCTCCGTAAAGCAAATAAGTATTTAAATTGGTTTATTAAATCAAATACGTTGTCGGCCATAATTTGATTCTAATTGTGCTGTGTTAATATCGTTTTTAACGTAGTTTTATAGCCGCTATTTGAATAAGGGCCCGGTGGAGCGGACTTACAAAGTTATCGCGAATTCTTGCTATTGCGATGTCGCTATTTTCCTTTGCTGATAAGATAGTGTTTACAGGGCTTTAGAGATAGCGATTTTAAATACTTGGATAATGGGTACAATTTTTTTTAAACAATTGTAGATAAAGTGGAATCCTACAGTCTATTTGATAGTGTAACAAGACCGTAGAATCACATCGCGTCGGTCTCCATACTTTATATGGAAACTAGACTTGTAGAGCTACACTTGATCCACGTCACGTGACGTCGTTCTGCGTACAAATCAGGCGTGTTACACGTGTGCGTCGGTATAATGTAGTTTTAGCTTAAATCTCAAGTCAACTATTATACATCGGGGGACTAGAACAATTTGCCTGCTGCGGTTTTCCCGTTCGATTAGAAGTTAGGTGTCTTCAAGGCAAGAGTGAAATAGGGCTCTTAATAAACTACACATATAGTGCGCCTCACCATCAACGATTGCATCACTGCTTACCATCAGGTGGAATCCCAGTCAAGCATTAGTTTATACCAATTAAAAAAAAAACTACTTCGTGTATAGAATAAAAACATATGCTTTTTTTAGGTGAGAAATCATCAAATAAGTACTTCTGCTCTGAGTAGAGCGAGGTGTGTCAGAGTTTTAGTCAAAACTTTACAAAATATGTGGATATATGAGTTCATGTTCTTAGGCGAGCTTAACTCAAAGTTGAGTTTTCTGTCAGCAAACTTTCCCTCCTTTCCTTCCTTTTGGAATTTATAAAAGAAAAAGGCTGCACAAATGCGCACAGTCCACAATACGCCCCTGCTTCAGTTGCCTTTTGCGTTCCAGGGCCTCAATAACACCTTCGAACATTCTCGCAGCCCAGACGATATGCCTATTTGTGTAACAATTTTATTACAAGAACACAAATCAATGGTTAACTGCTACAATCAATTAATCAATTACAGTCAACAAGTCAATTAACACACAACAGTTTGTAATTAGTACCGTTTAAGTTATTTTTGTCTATGGTTTGTTTAGGGTTCCGTAGCCAAAGGGTAAGACGGGACCCTATTACTTAGACTCCGCTGTCCTTCCGTCTGTCATCAGGCTGAATCTCATAAACCGTGAACATGAACAGTTGAAATTTCATCAAGCATGATTTTTTTTGCCGTTTTTATATACACCCCTATTTAGTAGTTAGTACAAAAAAAATTGGTCTGTATCGGTTACTGTTCATATTTGTTTATTCAAAAGTAATAAAAATAATCCCAAAATTGACCACGATTTCTCATAATTGGTAAATTCATAATTGAATCAATTTATTCATAACAAAATGCTCTTAGAAAATAGTAGGTGCAGTGTTTTACATTGTTTTTCATTCATAATCAATAGCCTGTTCAATATTTCCATAAATTGGGTGACGTTCTGGGATATAAAAAAAAAACTAATAACTTTGCTCTTTATGAATATTATTTATTGAGACTTTACTTAAAAAATAACAAGACCTTTTCTAATAAGCCCTTTAAGTATTTGTACTAATTAAAAACTAGTGGCGTATAACGGGTACGGAACCCTTCGTACGCCAATCCGTCTCCACCTTTTTTTCGTTTTACGCACAATCGAGCTGGGCCTATGTAATTAATGATTTTAAAATGCTTCGAAATTTGAAAACAGGATAGTTTTTTTGCAACGTTTTCTTGGAACAGTAGAGTATTATAATTATTATGTGGTCTCGTCATTATGTTTTTTTGTTAGTTAATTTCTAATTACACTGACTAAACTCACAAATTAACGGTGAGCAACGAAATTATGGGTTAATTGAATATATAATTATGATTAATTGCTTATGAGTCAAACGGGTGAAAGGAATATGTTTTTGCAAGATTTTATTTATCTTGCAATGTTAGCATGTATGTTTGTCTATGTCTAATTAATTTGAATATGGATATCTGAATTGCTCATGAAATAAAGATATCCGCAGGAGAACCAAGGTTACCGATTTAGCCCAAACAATCGCCAAACTTGAGTGGCAGCGGGCAGGGCACATTGCTCGCAAAACAGATGGTCGATGAGCTGATCTGGTGAGGATCGCGGGAATCCGATGGATGCGAGACGCACAGGACCGGTCATTATGGCGACATTTGGGGGAGGATTATGTCCAACAGTGGAATGTCGGCTGAAATGATGACGATGAATTACCCTTATAATTTCTTAATTTTATATACATAAATATAGATTAATTACTATCAAATAACTTTTAAAAAATTGTCCGCCATGCTGGATTTATTGTGACGTAATTTTTTATAACTTCTTCTCAAGAAACTTTTTAATGGATATTTATATCATAGGGGTAAAAAATAGCTCGCCGTCCGATCATCCGGTAACCGTCAGGATCGACCTCAAGTCGTTGTCGGTTCCACGCGCGTCTCAAGGAGATGTCAATAATCCGTAGGGGCCCAGCAGAGTCGAAGAGCCAAGGGTCTGCTTCGGAAAGGAAGAGTCGACCCTGGTAAAAAAAGCAACGAAAGAACAGCAGGAGTCGGGTTTTTAGTCAGTAAAAGTCTGACGCACCCACACGCTCCGCCCAAGGGCAGGAGATGTCATTAGATGATTTTCCTACAAAAAAAGGGTTAAAAAATAACTAACCCGCCATCTTAAAGAGTCTGCCATATTAGAATAGCGCGATAACGTCGCTAATCTAACCAAAGAAATTCCTAGCACGATCTCAAAATAATTTCAAGCATTCCTAAGCTTACAACATACAATAAAGTTGGAACCGATGTAGGTACCCGGTTAATTGCGAGACGGAAATACTCTTAACGGACGTAATTAAGATAAGAAGTGCAGGAAATAACTGCGCTAATACGTCCAATAGACGTTAAGACGTGTATGCTTACACTGTTGGTCGATACGCTACATTAGGCCCCTCGCCCACCGGCCACTTTTTGTAGCGATACTGTCGCGCGTTTCGTAAGCGACAACATCGCTATTAACGCGCGTTAGTTATATTTGCAAGCGCTGTAGAATAGGTACCAACGCGCTGCTAACGCGCTACATCATTGTTACAAAAAAAGCGATGCTGTCGCTCACGAAACGCGCGACAGCATCGCTTTTAACGCGCGTTACTCACATTTGCAAGTGCTGTAGAATAGGTACCTACGCGCTGCTAATGCGCTACATCATTGTTACAAAAAAATCGCCGTGGGTGTAGGGTCTCAGTTTTTATGGGATCTGTTTTGGAGAATCTCCAATAGACGTTAAGACGTGTATGCTTACACTGTTGGTCTTCTTTACGCCCCTCGCCCACGGTGACTTTTTATAGCGATGCTGTCGCGCGTTTCGTGAGTGACAGCATTGCTACTAACGCGCGTTTGTCGCATTTGCAAGCGCTATAGAAGAGATGCCAACGCGCTGCTAACACGCTACAGCATCGCGACTGTATCAATGCGAACTCGCGCGCTACTAAAAAGTCACCGTGGGCGAAGGGCTTTAAACTCACTTTTTATGGGTTCTGTTTTGGAGATCTTAAGTCGTAACTCTACTGGCGGGTCCCTGAATTGAGTATTTTTGATTTAAAAACGTGTCCGATGTCTTTAAGGCAAGAGTGAATAAGTTACGTCAACGCAAGCGTGTACTATCGACGACGGCAATTTCGCTGATCGCCAAATTGGCTGACAATAAAAACAATATAATAATTTGAATCATCATCATAAATTCAGCCGAAAGATGTCCAAGTGTCCCCAAACGACAGGACTGCCACGCTCCCGCCACCCTTACCAAATCAATGGTCTATCTTGTGGAAAGCCGTCTAACGCTACGTCCTCCAGTACGCCGGAACTTTACTCCATCGACCATCTATTCTGCGAACAGTGTTTGCCCTGCCCATTGTAAATTAAGTTAGGTTATTCCTTGGGTATCGACCGAATACAATTTTCCTATTAATCGACAGATATTTTATTTTAATCTTAATACCACTGTATCTACAGACGAATGCCGATGCTATCTAGTTTCTTATTTCCTTCCATTGATTTACAATTTACGCCAAAGATAACCAATTAATACCATCGTATCTTTTATATTTCCTGATCTCGATCTTAATAAGACAAGATAGCTCAAGATAAGAGGTCTTAAAAGAAATCTAAATAGTTATCTTTTAATTACTTAAGAACAACTATTTTTGCAATAATTGTGGATCGTTGGATTGACTCAGGAAGTTATGTAATGCGGAGAAATGATGGAGCGGATGTTGATAGCAAAAGTATTGGACAAGAACGTTTTTACAAGCTTTTATTTAGTTTCACCTGTCCCGATGTTTGTCTGTAATCAAATCTAGCAAATTAAATTTGATCCACTTCTCGGTTACCGATTGAGCTGAAATTTTGCATGCATTTGTAAATCAGATGACAATGCAAAATTATTATGACATGGAGCTGATAAGATGATAAAACCGGAAGGCAGGAGGCTATAGGAACTTGGTAGTTAAACGCCACAACACCATCGAGTTTGGGCTCATATGATTCGTCTTGGCGAGTATTAATTATATAGGTATACCGAGCTATAAAAACTTGCTATGAAAAAAATATTTTCATTACAAACTTGTTTATTATTATTGGTCCGTAATAATAAACGGTCGGTAAGCGATGATGTGGTCTTCGATGGAGCACGCTTGACTAAAAAAACCTATTCACTATTGCCTTACATACATCTAGTTAAACAGATATAATTATCATATTTGACAGAGAAGATCTCTTATAATAAGTATTAATTAATTAATTAAACCCCAAGCAAACGCCATTGTCATTGTTTTACTATTGTGTCTCTAATTGACGGTAAAAAACTGATTCTGTGTGTAGTCACAGAATCAGTTGTTTACAAAAATATACTAATCCTAGCTTTTACCCACGTCTTCGCCCGCGTTTATTCTATTTACTCTTACTCGCCCTTTACTCAATAAAATTAGCTTATATCCGTCTCCAAGGTCCCAACTATCTCTGTACCAAAATTCATCAAAAATGGGTTTGCCATTTAGGCGTGAAGACGTAACAAACAAACTCACTTTCGCTTTTATAATATTAGTAAGTATTAGAGGTAGTTTTTTTTTGTTTTTAATTTTTTTATTTGTAGGAGATAATCACTGAAAGTACTGGTCCGATTGTTAAAATTTTTTCACCGATAGAAAGCTACTTTCATCGATATATATGTAGTACAGAATATAAGCCAATGGCTACTTTACTCTTGAGTGACGTCGGTGAAGACGCGGGCAAAAGCTAGTAATTTAATATATAAATAATCATTATCAGTGTGTTATAGTAATAAATGTCAGGAAGAAACTTAATAGGTGCTAAGCTTACTAGAGTATAGTTAGATGAAGATACCATTACGTGACTATAAATATTATTGACAGTTACACATTTAATTTCATTAAAGTTTTTAATAGGTTTGCTTACTACTTACAGTCAACTCTTATCTATATATATATACTAGCTTTTGCCCGCGGCTTCACCCGTGTACATAATCCCAGGATAAAAAGTATCCTATGTGTTATTCTGGGATATGGTCTACTCGTGTACCAAGTTTCATCGAAATCCGTTCAGTAGTTTTTGCGTGAAAGAGTAACAAACATCCATACATCCGTCCATACATACAAACTTTCGCATTTATAATATTAGTAGGAAGTAGGATAAAAGGAGGAACTAACTGACTGACATATCAACATCATCATCAACCTTTTTAATGTTCCCACTGCTGGGACTCAGGCCTCCTCTCTAGGAGAGGGAATGGGCCGTAATCTACCACGCGGGCCCAGTGCGGGTTGTTGAACGTCACATGTCGCACATTGACATGCCGGTTTCCTCACGATGTTTTCCTTCACCATTTTGAGAGCAGTGGTAATGAAATAAATTACACAAAGTAATACGCCTGGCTGGGCTTGAACCCGCGACTTTCCGGGGCCGTTACCACTCGACCACCACTGTAGGTAATAACGAGTACCTAGACATCAGTTTGTCTAGCTGGTATAGACAAGAGGCTCTTCTAGATACTTCTTCTGTCTACGAATAAATTTTCATGTTTTTTTCTAAACATTTTTAACACGCAGCAGACCAGCTCCATGTAACCATTATTAAAGCATTGTCATCCAAATTACATACATCTTCAGCTTCAAAAGCCATTTGAAAGATTTGACTTAAAAACACACAAAAACAACGCAAGTTAAACAAAAGCTGGTAAAACAAAACAGGACCTAGACCATGACGTTTAAAAGTAAGATTGTTTTAATCTTGTTTTACTGTGGGTAAGAGACAGAGCTATACAGGTTGTCTAGCGCCATCTCTTACTCACGCCGAAACAAGATTAAAATAATCTTACTTTGAACGTCATGGTAACCCCGCAGTTTTGTTGTTCGTAAACATCTTGTTTTACTCCAACCATGTTTCTACTAACCCATAATTATTATGTGCTGTTCATTCTGCTATAAAATTCTAAATAAACTGGTCGTGAAGGACGGAAGATGACCACCATAAACCCTCGGAACGGCAGCAGCCTATTAACGGCCGTTCAGTTAGGAGACTTTAAATACTGATCGTAATACATTAAGACGTAAATTGTGGGTTTAAGAAGTCTCTTCTGCATTTTGTCCTTTAAAATTTTTGTTTACTTTTTGATCTTTTGAACACTTAATATCGATACCAGCACCCCTAGCCAAGTTGCTAATCTGCAATAGTTAACGCTAGTAGAAAGCTTTAAATGTACGGAAATTTCGCGCTCTCAACGCTCAGTCACGTGGTCAGAACAAAAGAATTGGCGGCAAGGTCAACTCGAAGCGAATCAGTTGTAACTTGGCTAGGGGGCTTTTTTTTTTTTTGTCAACGGGGAAAATCATCTTTGACGAAACCCGCTCTTGGGTGGAGCGGGAGACAGTGTCAGACTCTTGAAGTATGAATTAACGTAAGGGACTTTTCCTTAAAATATAAATATGTTCCTTATGATGATTAATGTAAGAGTATTTTACGCAAAACGTAAAAATGTCCCTTACGTTAATTCATACTTCTGGTATCGATATGTCACCATGAAATTGTAAATACCGTTAGGTTATAATCTATCTCCCTGAAATGTATCGCGCAAAGATTAGGGCGAGCTTTAATACAACTTATGGTGACTTTAAGTGATGCTGCTTTTTACGTGGGAAATCACGAAATAACTTCTCGCGCTCTGGGTTAAGCGAGAGGGAGTCCCAGACTTTTGCAAACCCTTTCGTCTTCCTTCAGTTGCCCTTTCGCAGTAAAGATGTAACTACATTAGACCAACGCGCATGTGTATCAACCTAGCATAGCAGTCAGGGCCACTAACCACTAGACCAACAGGCCAGTCAAAATTAAAACCGGCCAGATTGTTAAAACGTAAACGTTTCATGATATGTCAATCCTCGTTTGGCTATATCATTAGTGTAGTATGTCTATGATAATAAAACATCTAAAGAAATTATGCGAAACGAGAATTAACATATTATCAAACTTTAACGTTCAAAACGATCTGGCAAGTTTTACTTGGCCATATCATGAAGTGTTTTTTTTTTTACGGTGGGCAAAAATCATCTTATGGCAACCCCCACCCTTCGGTGGAGCGGGAGATAGTGTCAGACTCTTACTGACTAAAAACCTACCCCGTTCCTTCTAGACTTCAAACCAAGGCTTGAGCTTCCTTTCGGATAACCCTGGCCCCAGTAGGCTTTGACCCAGCTGGGCCCGTCCTATTGCTGACAACTCCTTGAGGCGCGCGGGAACAGTGCGCGCCGTCGACGTCTTGGGCATCATGAAGTGATCAATTTCTAAGATCTGCCCACGACATCGATACGACGAGTGCATCACATAGAGCATCCGTGAATGTCGCACATGCTCGACAGCTGATGCTTTACGAGCGATGCGTAAGAGCACGGCGACGTGCGATACTAACCAAACCTCGAAGCGCGTAGGTTGGTTTGAAGGAAAGTTTGAAACAATTACCATAAACGTAAAGGGAAGGAACTTTTGTGGGTTTTGAGACAACATAAGTCAGACACACCCTCTCGCTCTACAGCTGGGAAGGCCATTTGATGATTTCCTGCCTCAAAAAAAAAACAAGCGTTTAATGCGTTAAGTGCGATTGCAATGTCCTGTGTTAAAATTGAATTGTAATTGGAATCATGAAGATTGCATCTTTCAAGGAAATGGTTCAATAATAAAGGATGTATAAGATGTTTTATGGGTACTTTAACTGAAAGATTCCTTCAAACCATTCTGTTTACAATTATTTTCCCACATACAGGATGGATTACGAGCTAATTTGTAAATAATAAAAGCGATATTAGGGCCTCGCCGCACCGCTGCGCCGGCGCACGCCCACGTTATCCGTCACATCTACACCTTAACAGCATTTGAATTACATTAATTTGTAGCGGGCCTTATGTGTAACTTACCGCGTCATTGGTATGCCGCAACTTAAAAGCGAAAGCGTTCTTTAAATCTATAATCGTAAATGCGTCTAGTATTTTTATGTAAAGAATCTATGTACAAAATTTCGTAACTGTATCATGAAAAACCACAAAGTTATAAGCTTGTTATGTCAGCAAAAATACATAGTCATCGGGCCATTCAGGCGACTGAGAGGTTGTTTTGCAATTGCACCCAGCTGTTTGCTGGCGCCTAATGCGATCCTGTGACCTTTTTTAAATATTTTTGGTGTAAAAGTTATTGGAATCCTAATATTTTTATTTAGATGTAGCAACATCTATGGCGTCACATAAGAACTAATCCTGCATCGCGCAATTAAAAAAAAGTTTCTACGCGCGATTTGAACGTATAGCACAGCCCGAAATCATCAATCATCAGGCAATTTCCAGCCAGAAATAACACCCGTCTAGTCGGAAGATCCTCTCTTTCCAACGGAGGTGGTGTGGGACTTTACTCTGTTCCGTCCACACATACAAATATTTATTATTTATTTATTATTACATATCTCCGCGATACGCTTGTTTGTGGAACTGATGTCTTATAATCATACTAAAAAGGTTATATACATCTACATTTTTAATATATGCGAAACCTGAATATAGTTTGTTCAGAATCAGTAACTAAAATATTATCGTCTTGTTACTTCATTCGATAATAACTCCATGAATAAGAATCCAACTGGCTATATTATCTAAAGGCCATATTATCTCATGAGGTTTAAAAAGTTATAGAGCATTTCACTTTTATTTAATAGGTTTTAAATGGACTTTTATGCGACTAATAAACTACTTGTGGGCTCCACCACCAAGAACCGGTAGAAATCGAGAACAATAAGGGTAAATAAATTTAATGGGCAATAACTTCTGGGCAGATAATACTGATTTGAGGCACTTAGTTCTTAACACCTACGATAAAATCGGTCGGTGTAAATCCAATCAACTATACATAAAGTAACTCTTTATTATATCATCTTTATCGTCCGAAAGATGTCTACAGTTTGAAGGCCTACCCCAAGTGTCGCCACAATGAACGGTCCTGTGCGTCTCGCATTCATCGGATTCCCGCAACCTTTATTTACCAGCTCATCGGCCCAACATGTAGGAGACCTTCCAACATTGCGTCTTCCGGTACGCAGTCCCCACTACAGAACCTTTCGGCACCTTCGGCCAACTGTTAATAAACCCTACTATTCTTCGTGCTATGTCGGCAGCCTTGGTTCTGCTGCGGATATCTTCATTTCTGATTCGTTCACGCAAGGAAACTCCGAGCATAGCACATTCCATTGCCCTTTGGGTGACTTTAAGCCTTCTAATCTAACAAGAGGTCCATTGTGAGTGACCACCTATTGGAGCCATGTGTCATCACTGGCAACACCCATTGCTTATTCATAGACTTAGGCTTTATTATGTACATAATTTGAAATACGACTTATAACCCTGTCCCGCTACCGCTTATAACTTAAACCGTACACAGATACTAGCAAGTCACGCACGCACTATACACGTTCACACGTCGCGGTACGTCCGAACTACTCCGAACAACACCGATTGGCCCCGACAATCGAAGCGATGACGAAATGGGATTAAAGGCCGGCCCTACATGGGACGTAATGCTGGGCCAATGGACTTCCGAGAAGAAAGGAAATTCAGATGTAATTTGAAAATGGAATATGAAGATTTTTTTGAGGATGTTGTTTTAAGAAGGGCTTTGGACTTATGGTCGTTTGGCTTGACTTTTTTGTTCTAGTAGTATGATATCAGACCTTTCAGTACGGTGTAGCCAACGGACAACAATGAGGAAAAGTAAACAAATTGTAATACCCGGGCAGCGCAGCGCGCAGGCGTGGGGTAGTAGACGGAGAGCAATAGGTAGCTCGCAGTCCGGTGAAATCCAAGCGCTTCAAATAGATTTATTTATTTATTTATTTAAACTTCATGTACAGTAGTGGTACATAGGCGGACTTAATGCAACAAGGCATTCTCTCCCAGTCAACCTTTGGGTTAAAAAGACAACACTGTGGTAGGTTTGCACAATAAACAAATAACAAATACAGTAAATGAAAACAAAAAGCAAATTATATAAAATAAAATACATATATATGTTAAAATAATAAACTAATAAATACTATGAAAAATAACAAATAATTAAGAGAACTTAATAGTAATTCTGACGAAGACCAAACTAGATGTCATGGCTAGCAAAATAAACGAGGCCTATTAGGTCTGATGCCTGTTAGCAACTGCGGGGTTGTAAGAAAGAGCTACCGTGGCCCTGGATCGCAGGATCAGATCGCAGAGTAAAAGTGTAATTTACATTCCTCACTCTACCTGGAGCGAGAGGGGTCCTTTCATGATTTCTTGCTTAAAGAGCTTATCAAGAGGTGTACAAATCGACTGGCCAACTGTGAACCGCTGATGAAAGTCATGTTGTTTACATATAAACAGACAAGCCCAAAGGAAAATAGAATAATCTTGAAGATAACTCAATTTGTCTCTTTACCATATAAACAAGTTTCCGCAGCGGTCTTCAACAACATGTAGAGGTAAACAACTGATTACTATCTGTGTTGACTGCATTCGTACAGCTTAAGAAAATAGGAACATCTTGTAGAAACAGGGAAACTAGGAAAAAAAAGGGTAATTCCCGGAGTACTCCGAATGGTGATAAGATTACATTCAATAAATCAGGGTCCTCCAGGACGGGTGCCTCGGTGGTACTTAAGGAATAACCTTAAAAAACCGGTCAAGTGTGAGTCGGACTTGTGAACGGAGGAGTTCCGTACAAACTTAAGTATGTAAATAGTTCAATTCTCTTTGAATCTCGAAGATTTTGCCGTATCACAAAATAGATATGGTGACAGAACGGTTTTCTAATTTAGTAATTTATTGTGCTACATGGCATTGCTTCTTGTAAAATTTCATTATTTTAGATATCAGGAAGTCTCCAAAGGAAACCCTGTACAAGAGTGAAAAAAGCACAATCTTTGTATTGCGTTGATTTAGAAGTTTGAATATTTCACTGCACCCTTTAGAGTAGTTAGACCTAGATGTTTCCCTAAAAAAAAGGGTTTCGTCTGTCAAGAAAACGAATAGATGGATAGCTAAATTGATTCTATTTAAAATCCATTTTTACCAGCTGAAGCACAGAACTCTAATAAATACAAGACTTACCTCGGAGAAATCCCTCTGCGACATTTTGATTCGCCTACGTTCTTCTTAACCGAATCTGGAAATAAAAATACCAATGTTTACTATATGTATGTATTAGAATTTTAGAATCCAAAAAAAATCCACGCATATATATTTTTTTTTTATTATTGATAGGCTTGCGTTTGACCACCATCTCATCTCACTTGATGGTAATCGATGATGTGGTCGCCGATGGAGCACGCTATACGAGTAAGTATATATTTTTTGCACTAATAAGTATTTTGTTTAGGTAGTAAGTAATCATCCAATGACTTCTTCCGCCCTAGATCGGAGCGAGAAGGCGAGTCAGACTTTTACTGACTAAAACCCTCTCCTATGTTCCTTCTTTGCCTAGCGTTCCAGGACCCTTTTTTTTTTTTTTTGTCGACGGGGAAAATCATCTTTGACGAAACCCGCTCTTGGGTGGAGAGGGAGACAGTGTCAGACTCTTACTGACTAAAAAACCCCGCGCCGTTCCTTCTAGCCTTCATACCGGGGCACGAGCTCCCTTTCGGACAACCCTGTCCCCAGTAGGCTTCGACCCAGCTGGGCCCCTCCTGCTGCTGACAACTCCTTGAGGCGCGCGGGAACAGTGCGCGCCGTCGACGTCTTGGACTCGGTCCATTACCGGACGATCGGACAGCGAGCTTCCCATGGCTCGCCGTCCGCGAGCCCGCGTCTACGGTGGCCGGAAATCGGGATCAGAATCCCGGCGACGGCGGCGAGGGCGCCGTTGCCTGATGCGGTCGGCCTCCTCCTTTGCAAGCATTACTGCTTCGCAGAAGGAGGCGACCGCCTGCCATTCCTCCTCGCTCCGGACCATGGCCTCGACCAGGGCCCGGCGCGAGAGGTCTCCGCCGCCGATCGCCCCCACGAGGGCACGGCGATGCTCCGCCCAGGCAGGGCACACCTCGACGGTGTGCTCCACCGTGTCCTCCGGGCGTTGCGCACAGTGGCGACACCCGGGCGTCTCTTCCGCTTGAATCCGATGCAGGAACCTACCGAACTTGCAATGTTCGGTGAGGACCTGCGTCATGCGGAAGGTAAGGACGCCGTGAGGTATTTCCAGCCACGCCTCAAAGAGGGGACTTACCGCCATAATCGTGGCGTGCCCAGCACTGGGTTGCGATAGCCGTTGACGCCATTTCACCATGAGATCCCGCCGGAGCTCTGTCCGCCATGCCTTGACATGTTGCGGCAGTGGACTTTCACCCCGGCGTTGCATCTCCACGCGCATGTCGTGCATGTGTGCAAGGACTGTTGCCTCCAGATCCCACGGTGGTAGGCCAGCCAGAAGGCTCGCCGCTTCGCGGGAGATCGTGCGGTAACCCCGCACCATCCGTATTGCCATGACCCTCTGGCAGGCGTTCAGTATGGACGCCGGTCGCTTTGCCAGCGACGGCGCCCACACCGGCGAACCGTAGAGGGCCATGGACCGAACGATCCCCGCGTAGAGCCTCCGGCAGGAGGCGTCTGGACCCCCAAGGTTGGGCAGGAGCCGCTTGAGAGTAGCCCCAGCCCGGAGAAGCTTGGGAGCCAGACGTCGGAAATGTTCTACGAAATTCCACCGGCTGTCGAGGACGAGTCCCAGATACTTCATCGTCGACCCGACGCCGATGCGAACTCCTCCTACCGTAAGCTGGGAGTCCGATGGTGGCGCGTTCCGAGGGCCGTGGAAGCACATTGCCTCGGATTTATGCAGCGCCACCTCGAGTCCCAACTCCTGGATCCTACCAACGGCTATCGCAACCCCGCGTGTCGCTAGAGCGACCGCCGCCTGGTGCGACTCTCCCTGCGCTAGGATCAGCGTGTCGTCTGCGTAGCAAACCACGCTGACCCCGTCAGGGAAGTCGCGCGTTCCAGGACCCTTGGTTTTCCTTTCAGAAACCAACTCATGGCTCCAGTAGGCTTCGACCCTGCTGGGCCCTACGGTTGTGCTAACGTCTTGAGGCGCGCGTGGAACACTATAGGCCGTGGTCGGCCTATATTAGGAAATATGTTTGTGATCAGTTTGTGAATGGCGTCTCTGAGTGCAGCCATTATCTAAGTTAACTTTTGTTAACTTGCGTTACCAGTAAAAACAATTGAGTGTATGTTATAAGTTAATTTTGGTCTACAGTTACTGTCTCTTTCCATTTTATGAAACAATGCACGCTTGTTTTTCTTATTCACTTTAGACATTGGCAGAATAGTCGACATTGGCAGAATAGTCGACATCGGCTCTAGAATAAAGAATAGAATATAATAAGTTGTGTGTTAAGTTACGTATATGTTTTGCAAGTAATAAGTTAAAAGACTCAAGTCACACAATCAGATGTCAATATTTAATTACCATTCGTCTTTCTATCTGTGCCTAGAGTTCAACATACAATAGCAGTAACAACAAATACATACATATATCTACTAAATCTTTTGTACAGTCATCAAACGACATGCAAGACCTTTCACACAACAAATACATGCGCGCAATTATGCAATACAGTTACATGATGCAATGCTATGTGAAATGACATGCTGCACCTAGTAGGTACATTCGACAAAAGTCAAGAGAAACGTGTGGTACGCAATCTACGCATGAGAACTCTGAAAACCAGCTCCACTTTTTATTTAGGTTTTTTTAGGTGGGAAATCATCCAATGGCTTCTCCTGCTCTTGGGCGGAGTGAGAGGGCGTGTCAGCCTTTACATTCCTATGTTCCTTTGTTGCCTTGCGTTCTAGGGCCCTAGGGTTCTCTTTCGCAAAACCCAATGGCCCCACTAGACTCCGACCCTGTTGGGGCTCCACGGTTTTCCTTGACTACGCGCCATCAACACTTTTATTTAGGTAGAATCTACATACTCATGGTATAAATAAAAGTAGAAACTGACTAACTGACATAATATTAACGCACAGCCGAAACTAGGAAATAATAATTAGGAATAGGAGTGTGAAATATTGCACAAAATTTCCTTTTATATGGTAGGCGAACACTACGAGAGGTTTTGCCAAAATTCACCCCCTTAGGGGATGAAACGGGGGTTCAAAGTTTGTATGATGGAACCTACTTTCACGAGAATGAAGCCGTTGGCAAATACTAGTATCATATATAGGAGGTGGCCCACGTGAACGATGGCGCATAAAAAGCTAGCCATTAATACAACTTAATATTTAGCAAAGCTTATGTACAGTCATCAAATGATAAGTGTGACCTTTCACACAATGAATATACATGTACGTAAATGTACATGCGTATAATTATGCAATGGTATGCGAAATAATAGTGCTGCACCTAGTAGTAGGTGAAAAAGTCAAGGTGCTTACAATGCGTTCCAAATGAGAATAGGATCGATTGCCATGTTGTGACGTTACGATCTACTGTCAAACCGAGGAAAGAAATTTTTAAACTTTAATTATTTTACGAAAAATTTAATTTATTTACGAACTGTGAACAAAAAAAGTTTAAACAGAATCCAGTTTTTCAATTTTACTCATCTCTGAGTTCTTATATTTTAGGCAATTGATCCTATCCTCACATGGAACGCATTATAATTTCATATTATATGTTAGTGGCGGATTGTCTAGCAGGGTGGGTGGGCTCTTGCTTGGGACGGTAGACATTTTTATTTTAGGGAGTTTTTCGATTTCAGATTTCGCCACCGCTGTCGCTCTCTATGCGTCAGTATAGAGAGCCTTGACGCTGGATCCCGCCTATCATATACTTTATAGTAATCTGTAGGTTTAAAACGAATCGGAGAAATTCAGGGTTAAGCTATTGAATTAATTAGGTTGCCTGGAGGTTATATATAATAATATTAACATATTACACAAACTATCACTCAGGCGCAACGCCGTCTAGTCCCAAGCTAAGCAAAGCATGTGTAATAAGTGCTAGACAACTGAATACCCATACTTGTATATTTCTAAATACATAAAATTACACTCAGGCACAAAACAAAATTATTCGTCCTCATCAGACAAACATTAGTCTTGAGTGGGGATCAAAGCACTACCTTCGGCAAAGCAGTCAGGGCTACCAACCACTAGACTAACTGAACAGGGCAATCACTAGAAAAGCCTAGTGGTTGCTAGCCCTGACTGCTTTGCCGAAGGTAGTGGGTAGTGGTCTAGGCAAACTGGACCCCCAACCACTGTTGCCTCCAACAAGAAATATATAGGTATTGAGCAATTCCAACCAAACTGTTCGATTTTCAAATATTATTTCGTACACAAATTGAGCCCACACTTGAAGAACGTGTAGATCCGCCACTAACATGTGGTAAGACCTCTAAAAGCCTTCTCCCACGACATCGACAAGTCTGTGTACACCAATGAGGCGGTAAGTCTAATAACAATAAATAAATGCTCGTTCATATTTCAGATGTTCAATTTCCCTTAGCCGATTTACAAGTGGTGGGGATTGCGGGGCCTGATGTATGACAAGTTTTCTTTCTGTATGTAATTTACTCGGGGCAGGAATTTGTAATTAAAAGATTGAGTGCTGATAGTTCGGGTTTGGGAGGCTGCAGTGTACGAACGTAAAGTACAGGACAATTTAGATTGCGTTGATTTTTTCAAGTGAGAAATTGGCAAATAACTTCTCCCGCGAAAGGAGAGTTAGCGAGAGGGCGTGTTTGATTTTACAAGCTTTTATTTAGTTTCACCTGTCCCGATGTTTGTCTGTATCAAATCTTGCAAATTAAATTTGACCCACTTCCCAGTTACTGATTGAGCTGAAACTTTGCATGCATGTGTAAATCAGATGACAGTGCAAAATTATTATGACATGAAGCTGATCTGATGATGGAACCGGAAGGTGGCTATAGGAACTTGGTAGTTAAACGACACAACCCCATCGAGTTTGGGCTCGTATGATTCATCTTGACGAGTATTGAGGCATACCGAGCTATAAAAGCTTGCTATGAAAAAAATATATTTTCATATAAGCTTTTTACAAACTAATACTCACCTCTGTTCCCTATGTTGCTCTTTGCGTTCCAGGGTCTCAGCAACTCTTTCCAATATTTCCGCAGCCCTAGCGAACTTTACATGCCTTTTTTTAAACCCCATAATTTTTTAATCTGCTCTCAACTTTTTTCTCTGTCTGCACACCGACGTCCGTTATAATTAAAACTAAAGCTTATAATCCCTTAATAACTAAGCAAATCTAATCGTTTTAATTACATAATGAGTCCAGTAAAAGGTGAAAACCGGGAATAAAATCAGCGATTTCTTATGGAGTAAGCGGTAAATTATAGCGTTGCGTTGACTTTGATATGCACTTTTGAAAGTCACCATTTCATAGTCACATATTTCTTTGAAAATCATACCTTACCAGATGAACTTAAGGTATAAATTTGCATGAAGGTGATCAAGGTAATAATAATAATACGTTCGATGATCGCTTCCGGTGGCGGTAAGACTGGCATCGCATAGAGACATTAAGAAATAAAGACAGGTAGCTTTAATGTCATTTCTATAGCTAATATAATGTTGTGTGTAAAATATTATCGATTTAAATCAAGTTATAATTGAGTCTACTCTCTGTGTTGGTACCTGTTTAGTGTGCCGTGGAATAATAATAATATTCCACAACTATCACACAACGCCGTCTAGTCCAAAGCTAAGCAGAGCTTGTGTTAAGGGTACTAGACAACTGGTAAACATACTTATACATATATTTCTAAATACATACATATTATAGGTAAATTATACCCGGACACAGAACAAATAATCATGTTCATCACATAAACATTTGTCCTGGGTGGGAATCGAACCCACGACCTCCGGCTTAGTAGTCAGGGCCACTAACCACTAGACCAACAGGCCAGTCAAGAATATCAGATCATTATCTTGACGTAGTCGCTAGTCCACCGCTCTAGGCGCGGGTGATTGCTTAAAGTTGATATTCAATTATAAGTTGCTGACAGGAGAAGACTTCTGCCCATCCTTTAGGTTCAGTCAATATTTAATAATAATAATAATCCACAACTATCACACAACGCCGTCTAGTCTCAAGCTAAGCAGAGCTTGTGTTATGGGTACTAAACAACTGATAAACATACTACTATCAATACTAATATTACTAGAAATATATTATATACATAATATAGATAAATTAAACCTAGACAGAAATGATAAAATTAACTTTATTTTGTGAATAGGTTTTCGAAAAACACTTTTACACGTCAATTTGGTTTTCAGTCGGTTTTAACGAGATGAGGCCGGTGTTTCCTAGCTGACTACCCTGAGAAGAAACACCGAAACAAACTCAGGGGTCAAAGTTTTTTTTTAAAGTCCATACAGTAAAGAACATGAAATGGTCAAATCATATGATAACCATGCAGATCAGTGTCTCAGATGATCTTTTGAGGATGGTCTTGATCGTGCTCATCACACAAACATTTGTCCTGGGTGGGAATCGAACCCACAACCTCCGGCATAGCAGTCAGGGCCACTTACCACTAGACCAACAGGCCTGTCATAGCATAGTCGGTCTTATAATGTTCCCACTGTTAGGACTCAGGCCTCCCCTCTAGGAGAGGGAATGGGCCGTAATCCACCACGCGGGCCCAGTGCGGGTTGGTGGATATCACATATCTTTGAATTTTGTGGTTCTAGGACATGCCGGTTTCCTCACGATGTTTTCCTTCAACGTTTTGAGAGCACTGGTGAAGAAATAAATTACACAAAGTAATGCGCCTGGCTAGGTTTGAACCTGAGTCTTACAACTCGTAAGTCGGGGCCGTCACCACTCGGCCACCACTGCTCCCAATGCCTGTCAAACAATGTATATAATATTTGTCACTAGCATGTTTAATTTTAGAAGAAGTCTGTTAAGATTTAAACAGTTACCGCTAACCAAGCTGAGCTGAAAATCTGCAGACATGTTCAGTTTATACGACAATGCATGCTTAGGTAGCCATGCTATCGAATCGTAATTCCAAATCCAAGATGGCGAACTTCTTTGTCGAACTAATTTTTTTTATAAACACAATAATTTTTTTTTTATCGGTTTTCATTAAAATGATTTATTGAGAAAAGCACGAAAAGCTATAAATTCAATATCGCGAACCATTTTCTAATAGTTTTTTTTTAATTTGTAGATAAATAGACTCGAGAGTATTTAAACATGATTTAAACATACCTAAATACAGTTTACATTATGAATTGAAACTCGAGCCCCGGTATGAAGGCTAGAAAGAACGGGATGGAATTTTTAGTCAATAAGAGTCTGACACTATCTCCCGCTCCACTCAAGAGTGGGGGTAGTCATAAGATGATATTACCCATAAAAAAAAAACATAATGAATTATACTTAAATAATTAAATATAATTTTAATTTTAAAATAGATTGTAGGTATCTTGAAAAGCCATACTGAAAATAAGCAAGCAAAATATGTGAAATGAATAACACTTGCAAATTAACTAATTTAGTACCTATACTTACCGAAAGTAGTAAAATCTTACTTTACTAGATAGTTATTATCTTCATGGAGGAGTCTCAATGTCGCCATTTTACGAAAAGCTTAGTAAAAAAATAAAAAGCTATGGTGCCCGGTTTTGAATGGCTTTTGAAATCAAAATTCGAACGTATTCTTTTTTCGACCTAACTCTCGTACTAGACAATGGGCTATTAAGAACTAAGATGAATAAAAAAATTCTTTATGGTCGTGCCAACAAAGGAGCGATGTCTGGGGAGAAATGACGGATGGACACCTAAAGACTAATGTTAATTGAAGTCTTGAAGTCCACCGTAAAAGTTTACTGAGTAATTAATTTTAACTGTTTAACACCAATTGTACATAAAGTATGATTTGTTATTAAATACATACTTTATGTTAAAAATAGACAGAGGCGGACTTAATTCCTCATTTTCTACCGGTCAATTTTACGAATACATAAAAGATATCTATATAAATGAATTGAAGACGCTATACAAATATGATCTAGGTTTCTATTGAAAACAAAACATAAAGTGTAAAAGTACCTAATCCAATAATGACTTCAGAAAATTTGCTATTTTGCGGTATATGGGTATTTATAATTTTATTTTAAAATGTAAAGAAAATATCACTATCTAGACTTTGCACACTCGAGATTCTGGATGACGAAAATTGTTTCCAATTTTTTTCATTTCTTTTTTTTTTGGTGGGAAAATTTTCTAATGACATCCTCCGCTCTTGGGCGGAGCGGGAGGTCCGCCCAGATAGTGTCAGACTTTTACTGAATAAAAACCCATTCCTGTTCCTTATTTTCCATTGTTCCAGGGCCCCAGGGATCTCTTTTGCATCACCCATGGCCAGTAGGCTTCCAAAAACTTTTAAGGATTAATCAGTGTTCTACAAAAGGGCGTGAACTCTTTGAATAAGTAATCCAGAAATCTACATACAAAGCGCGCTCGAGCAACGCACACATAGACACCGCTCACGGACACGATATCTCGGTAGCGTCTCAGCCCGCTCGTCGAACAGTTCCAGCTCAAACGCTCATTAGTGTGCGTCCACCGAGCGTAGATATAAAAAGTGAAGTAAGTACATACATGAGATTGTCTTCTGTACCTATCTATTTTGTGGCTGGACCGTGTCAGTAAGGCCAGACCCTAAACCCGAAGAATACAGGATTACAGGCGTTCCTAATGATAAAGGTATGTAAGTAAGTATTTATTTAGAAATAATATAATTTTGCCAGTAAATGAGCCGCTAAAACGTGTGGAGAATGTAGTGTATATCGATGTCAGATCAACACTTCCTGCAAGTAATCGCGTCACATCGCAGGACTGGCATATTAAATCAGATATGCAGATAGATTACACACATTAAAGTGGCTGCAGCGTAGGCCTACCGCTTACGTAGCCCTGTATCTTATCAGAATGAGATATTTTTCTTATGATTATCGAGAAACTGTAAAATTTAACATCCTCTCTCGTCACACATGATGTTTATACTTTTTTTTAAGGAAGGACATCAAGGTTCTGGAGTGGCGGCCGCGTACCTGAAGACGCAGAGTTAGAAGGCCTCTCATAAGATGGACCGATAACCTGGTGAGGTTCGCGGGAATCCAATGGATGCGAGACGCACAGGACCGGTTGTTGTGACGATGCTTGGGGGAGTCGTATATCCAATAGCGGACGTCTTTCGGCTGAATGATGATGATCATCTCGTGACTTCTTTCGGTCTAGGTTGGAGAGGGAGGACGAGTCAGACTTTTACTAACTAAAACCACACCTTTAGTTGCCCTTTGCGTCGTAAGACCACGGACAACCCTATCTACCTTCTTGGCACCTCAAACGTCACTACTTATTCGATGCTTTCCCACCCTAAAAAAAGTTTATTCTATACTAATTTTTATTAATGACAACTAGAGCCGATATCGACTATTCAGCCAATATCGAAAGTAAATTGGAAGAGCAAGTATGTATATTATAAACACAAGGAATTAGTATGCTAGAAAGAAAGAAAAGAAAGAAAAGAAAGAAAAGAAAGAAAAGAAAGAAAAGAAAGAAAAGAAAGAAAAGAAAGAAAAGAAAGAAAAGAAAGAAAAGAAAGAAAAGAAAGAAAAGAAAGAAAAGAAAGAAAAGAAAGAAAAGAAAGAAAAGAAAGAAAAGAAAGAAAAGAAAGAAAAGAAAGAAAAGAAAGAAAAGAAAGAAAAGAAAGAAAAGAAAGAAAAGAAAGAAAAGAAAGAAAAGAAAGAAAAGAAAGAAAAGAAAGAAAAGAAAGAAAGAAAGAAAAGAAAGAAAAGAAAGAAAAGAAAGAAAAGAAAGAAAAGAAAGAAAAGAAAGAAAAGAAAGAAAACACGTTTATTTGGCACACAGAAACGTAGTAACTATAGGTGTATAAATCTTCGATTGATACAATTGGACTTCATGTGTTAGTACTGGACTAAAAAAAAATAACTTAACAAACCAGTCAAATGTTTTACCTTTTTACAAAAGAACTTGGTTTAGACAGTTGCAAAAAGGAAATGTCAAAATTCACGCTCCTATGAAATTGCAAAGTGCTTAAAATTTTACTAAGGACTAAAATCACTGTTCGAACATTACCGCCATAGATTTTACTACAGATAATTATTAATGATTTTAAAATCATAACCTGAAGTTGACACATCTGCCTACACTGCCATTTTGGCTCGAGAACTCAAAGAAAGGAACGTTGTTTACGAAAGATATAAAAACCTTTTCTTCACACTGCTGGCAACAATGTTGAGACTTGAGCAACGTCTCAGAGTTATTATTGTCTATGATTACAAGTATGGCAATAAAACGGACTCATAAAGTGACCCTTAAATATCGTAACTTTATGGTACGACTTGAAATTATATTACACGTTTATTCAGGGTCGGACCGTGAATTTGTGGGGTTAACACTATTTGGGGCTAACTAGTTATTCAAAATAATTGCCATTTTATTAAAAAGCGGTTTTCTACAGAGGTTTACAATAAAAAATAAAAAAGGTACGAATTACAACCTCACATTCATACTGTTCATGCTATTTTTTACACGCACTGGGCCCGCGTGGTGGATTATGACCCATTCCCTCTCCTAGAGTTGAGGCCTGAGTCCCAGCAGTGGAAACATTAAAAAGGCTGATGATGATGATGCTATTTTTTTTATTAATTTTATTGCTTGAGAGTACTAGATTGCTAAACGGCCTTGTGTCTGTGAAATTTTCATGGGCGTCAATGGTTAGGTTATAAAGGTTTTGAACATTTACATTTTAAAGGTGGATCCCGCTAAAATAATTAAGTAATCACGCTAATATTAAAAAGTCGAAAGTTTGTATGTATGTTCGTTACTTCTTCGCACTCAAACGGCTAAATGGATTTCGATAAAACTTGGTACACCGGTAGACCATGTTCTGGAATGGCACATAAGATACTTTTACCTCAGGAATTTTTTCCTTGCGATAATTAACCCTTCAGATACCGTCAATTAGAAACACAATAGTAAGACAATAGATGCGCGGCCACCGGTGGTCGCTTAGGGATTCATGAATTAAAGCGACCAAAACCACTGGCAGCAGCTAATGATAGTAGCAGAGTATTGAGTAATTATAAGACGAATTATTTGAAGAAATATATCTACTAACAATATAATATCAGTAATAGTAAAGGGTTAAACGAAACTAGTAATAGTTCTGACGGAAATATGAAATTAATTGGTGTTCCACTCACCGGGTAGTAACTGGTTACCGATAAATAAAGTGTGCTAGCAAACGACGGGTTAACCACTACCCATTATTCGGGTAGTTTCGGATTTTTATGTTCTTGCAGACGGTACTAACACTTACCTCGATGAACTGCTTAATTTTAGTACATCTATATAATTATGCTTCAGTTGCTTAGCACGAGGCAATTAAGACGAGGCTTTATTTTTATTTTATTTTTTTTTGCTCCTGTAATTTTTATTTTTGGTGTATAATAAAGAATACCTATATCTGTTCTGTATATCTATCGTTGTGGCAAACTGTTGTTGTCGTATCTAATGACTATAATAAATAATCATTTATTATTTATCAGACAGGTACATTTCATTATAGTTATGAGAACACAAAAAAAAAACAAAACAAAAGAACAATTAAAATTGCAATTAGGTTTAAAAATCAGAATAAAACTAAGTTAAAATGAAAATATAACCAGTGCCTACTGTAAATAAATCAAATCTAAAACTAAAATTACAATAAAAAACGTCTACCATGAGATTTCTTGACTGTTAAATTTCTGGTAAGTGTGAACGAGAACGTGCTAAATTCAGAATGACATAAGGCTATATAGCTCTACACCAAAGATTTTATATATCCAAAGATTTTATATATCCTAGTACTAGATTGACTACGACAACCTCAAAAGCGTACCTGATAAGGAAAGTCAGAAAGAGTCCTGTCATCTCGTTCTACTAGTGTGTCCATACACTACCTACATACTACGGGACAATTTTGCTCAAAAGTTAGTTAAAGATATTTTTGATACATTAAAATAGACATGCAAGTTCAAAAACAATTAATATGTATAATAAGCTACCAAAAGGGAACTGTGAGTTGTCTCTGTAATGACTAGGAAATAGCTGATGTCCGTATAGTATATATAATAGCAATATCCTCTTATGCGAGTATGAAATACCTACACTGATAAAAAAAATGTCTAATGTGTGTGTACCTACGTAAGACGATCACTTCTGAACGGCTGCACCTATCAGAATAAGGTTTGTCTGAAAGAAAAAACTAGTTAGTTTATAATAAAACTAAATTAAAAATAGACTGATGCGTGACATTTTTTTATTACGTTAAATTGCACTTATTAACTAACAAATAAATAATACATTAAATAAATAATCCTCGACTGGTTTATAAATTTATTTATAATAACTACTACTACTACTAATTATTGCCGATGCCCGTTAGCGCCACAGGGAATTTCCGAAAGGGATACCACGGTCCTGGAACACAAAGGGCAACTGAAGGACACGGGTAGGTTTATTCAGTATAAACCTCAAATAACTTATCCCGCTCTAAGATGGAGCGTAAGGCGCTCTACCTTAGAGCAGGATAAGTTATTGGAAATTTTATCACATCAAAAAAAGTCTCCCACTATGTTTGTTTATCTATATCTGTTTGCAATCAACTCAAAAACTACTGAACGGATTTTTAACAACTAGATGGAATAGAATCAGGTTTTAGTGTTGATTTAACTTTATGAACTATTACATCTTTAGACTACAAATAAAACTGTTGCTGAAAAAAAAAATTTAATGGCACAACTTCAAAGCCATTGTTGCCGATGGTTCTCGTTTCTTGGAAATCTACAACAAAACATAAAAAATAATATATTACTAGTGGTTAAGGGTTAAGCCACATACATGCAGCATTGCGTGCAGCATTTATTAGGGACTTACCTAAGGACTAAACTTAAAGACAGTAGACTATGATTTAAAATGAATATAATTCTCGAATGTACTATATCGATGTGGAGAAGATTTTGGAGCGCACGCGGGTCGTTTTAAGAACTGGTCACAGATAACTATATACTGAATTGGTCCGAAGACACGTACCGCATGCCGCACCTCTGGCCGCCGCTGCTCGCCGCTTTTCGTTGTGTCACGAGAGCAGCCGAAGATTGCCGAGCGGCCAAAGGCGCCCGATCAACAAAAAATATAAAATTAGTAAAATTGGTACGCGCTTGATTTATTAAAAAAAAAAAAAAAAAAAATATTGGGCCTCCTCAGATATTTAGAAATTTGCTTATAATAATATAAAACTTGAACAGTAGACAACAAAATCTTATAAAATTTAGCACCCAGTCCGTCTTCTGAATCGTTTATGATGCCCCTTCTCTGTGTATTTTTACAGGCAGTTAATATGTTTTAATTCCCGCATGAAATTCAAAACGATGTTTGTTGTCACCCTACATAAATATTTTGTAAACAAAACAGAAAACTTACCAAAAAACACTAAATTCCACAACCAGGATACCCATCACTATTGCGAAACTTTACACAGCAACGTTTTGAACATCTTGCACACTTTATACTTTACTAAATATTGAGATAAAAACTTGTAACAATTAAAAATACAACTTTGGCCCTATGAAGCATCAGCCATATTGGTTATTGATGTCAAATTCTGTCAAATTGAAACCTCCTAAATGTTGCCTTTCATAATTTAAAAATTACTACGAATAGCTGCTATATCTAAATGAAATCATCATTAAATACAAGAACAATGCGTATAAAATTTCAAGAAGCATTATTTGAAATAAAACATTTAGTTGCAATTCATTGTATGTTGCATAAACCTATCAAAATGCATGAACACGGACTATTTAACGATAACTGGAACAATCTAAAAACTACCATCTGTTTCTTATTTTTTTCTGGTAGTATGTGAGAAAGGGACAGAGAGGATTTATCTTAGTGTCCTGCTCCAGGCCATTTTTCCCTTTTGCGTGTCAATAATACACATGAACTTAATGCTAATGAGAATAAAGAACACTTTAAAGACTGTCATATTTCTTCGTAGTCAATCTAGTCTACTCTAGTAGAATATATAAAATCTTTGCTCTACACATCGTGCAGGATAGAACAGTTTTTTCTTTGATTGGTTCAACTTTGACCACTATCTCACCGGATAGTAAGTGAGTGATGATATGATGGACGATGGAGTACTCTTACCTAAGAGACAATGAATGTGCTCCCAAAACGTTTTATACGTAATGGGTGGAAAGCAAAGAATAAAGCTAGAACTACATTAGACCGACGCACACATGTAACACGCCTGATTTGTACGTAGAACGAAGTCGCGGGACGTGTATCAAGTGTAGCTCAAGTTTCCATATAAAATGTATGGACACTAACGCGCCCAGATCGGCTTGAGTGGCACACGTGTGAGCAGTGTAGATCTAGCTTAATGGTCAATTCGATAAATATTCTGAATGATGCTATGGTCTGGTAGGAACGAGAGGATGGAAAGAACTACTAACAGCTAGCTAAAGGTGGACCGACGCTTGAGGAGCTGAGCACAACCGGAGCACGAGCAAAGTACGAACCAAGATCTAATTCGTGTAGTGTCGCTCCTGATCGGGTCCTCTAGAGTAAACAGGATAAAATGGCCTTGTGGGCGGGGCAGGCGTGTCATAAAGTAGGACAATGCTCATAGTTTAACTACCAAGAGCAAACTTCTAATCTAAGTGTGCGTATAGTTGCGTAATTCGCGTTCGTATTGGTTTATTGCCTGAATTGTAGAGTTAAAGGGTGTGAAACAAGCGGCGACACTCGTTGTAGTTAAAATCGGAAAGTATTTCCTTTATAACCTCTTTCATCGTTTTTGAGGTCCACACTACACGAATTTGAGCTCGGCTCGTGCTCGCCACCTTTATGATTTGAAATTCAAAACCCAACCACATTACAACCTTCTCACACCACCTGCATCAAATGACCAAATTTTAAGAATAACGTAAAAATAATTGAAGAGAAATCTACAACCTCTGGGCACACTTTTATTCCAAAAACAGGTGTATCAGTATCAAGTTTGGTCCAATCTTTTTGTGCTTAACCACAAACTTCAAATTGTTACGTGGTAGTTGAATAATGAACAAAAAAACGAGCTTATGCCTTCAAGCTATGCTTCTTACACAGTAGCCAGGTGGCTTAAAAAATCAAATCCTAAGTTCTTACGACATGGTATCATTACGCGCACGTAAACTGGCGTGAGCTGACCAATCAAAGTAATTTGTATGTAATCTGCACGAGATAAAGGGATAGCCCTTATTTAGTTACAGTTAAGACTTAGTTTTGAATATCAGTAGCGTGTGTTTATCTCTAAAAATAGAAGTAGAGAAGGTTTGTTTTGAGTTAAAGTTAGATTCTTTACATCATTATTCTCCATCGGGTTGAAGTTTGAAGTGGTAAGTAAGCACCTTATGTTAATTATTTCGGTTTTATGTTTAGTCAGGACCGGAGTCAGCAGGATTTCCTCATTGCCTGCGTTCTACCCCAATGCATTTTAAGTACCATCGACAATAATGACGAAACGGGAAACTTTATATTTGTTCTTAAATTCGTTGGGCGACGCTCATTCATCAGGACTATTTATCTTATTTGTTTGACAATTATTTTACATACTTTTAATGAACAGACAAGAAAAGGGAAATGCAAAAAATACTTGCTTACAAAATAATTTCAGACGTCGATGTTTCTAGCTTTTTTTTTCATTTTTTGACACCATTTCCTTAGCGTTTTTTTTTTGGGAACTAAATTAGAAAAGTTTCGTTTTAATATCCCAAAGCCTGCTACCCATTGCTCGTCGTGACTTGAGAACCTCCTCTGTCTTTGTAGTCGGTTAAAAGTAGGTATAAAAATGATGCGTCTGAAGAAATCTCTTAGTTTAATGCTCATAACAAGAAAGGATAGTTAGAAACAAGAAGGTATAGATAAAATATACGTGCAGATAAAATAAGTAAAAAAAAAAACAATTCACTTCGATTAGACTTATTTGGTAAATAAATCCATATATTTCACCAGCATAAACCTTTTAAAACTGAGTGACATCTGTTAACGTATGTTTGTCACCTAACTCCTTCTAAACGGCTTGACCGATTTGGATAGAATTTTGTGTGCGTATTGGTGTGGGTCTCTGAATGGTTTGACAATACAATTAGACCCAGTAGGTGGTGCGACAATCGGGTTAATATTTTTTTTTTCTGACGAAATTGCAGCATTCGGGCAATACAGTTTGTCAGGACCGCTAGTAACCGTGTGGAACAGAGAGTAAAGTCCCACATACCTCCGTTGAAAACCTCCGACCAGACCGGTGTTATGTCTGATGGGCAACTGCCCGGTAGATGATTTCGGGCTGTCGTATATTTCTATTCTCACACAGGCAAAGTCGCTGACAGAAGTTAGCACAAAATAAATGAGCAACGGTGAAGTTAATAGATATTATAGCAATTATAATCGTTTACTGTTAAACTAATACAACTTGTGATGTTAAAGTACCGTTTCAAATGGATCCTGTTAATAGATTTTTGAGATTGCTAATAGATTTAAATGCGTTTATTCAAGGCTAGGTCTTAAGCTAATTAATTTTTTTAAATGTTTGTGTGAATCAATTTTGTACATTCCGAATAGACTGTGAGAATGAAATATATTATTATTACAAGCTTTTATTTAGTTTCACCTGTCCCGATGTTTGTCTGTCATCAAATCTTGTAAATTAAATTTCACCCACTTCCCGGTTACCGATTGAGCTGAAATTTTGCATGCATGTGTAAATCAGATGACTATGCAAAATGATCATGACATAGAGCTGATCTGATGATGGAACCGGAAAGTGGCTATAGGAACTTGGTAGTTAAACGACACAACCCTGTCGAGTTTGGGCTCGTATGATTAGTCTTCATGAGTATTAATTATACAGGTATACCGAAATATAAAAGCTTGCTATGAAAAAATGAGTTTCATTAAAAGCTGGTTTTTCATAAAACTTTCTCGAAAACTGACTCTTATCGCACTACGATTAGGTTCTACGTGCAATGTATATCACCCTCTGGGTTATCTTTTTTTATATATCACAACAAGGGTTTTATTTTTCCTGATTTCGTGATATAAATCTACGGCGATTATTTATGTATTCAAAGCAAGGAATTAGTGAAAATTGAAATTGTGTTTCTGAACAGAAAATCATAAATAGACTTGATAATTATACTTGCTTTTATCAACCAATTAACCTTTATGCGAGTTCAAAAAATCATTGAATTTATTATTTTTTATTACAGGTTATATTGAGATTTCATATCTTTGCTTCTCTTTCAACATGCGAATTTCAAGCGCGGGGAAAAATAACAAAATAACTTACACAAGTGAATAAGTTAAAATTAATTTAAATAATATAATAAATAGGCGTCCGATATTGTGAATGCAAAATGTTAACATATTATTTTTTATTTGTTTTGTTGTACATTAAAGAATTAAGAATCTCAAACCATTTTTTACTATTCACAGTTACACATTTCTCAAACCCATATCAAAAATGAGCCGAGTTCGGAGTAGAAAGGATCCGAGTCGCGTGCCCAGCGTCCTGCCTCAGGGGCCCGCGTATTGACGGCGGGGCCCAATACAATCCTTCACGAAAACATAAATAATACAAAAATACTGCTACCTGTTACTTGTAACGTTGGCGGCACTTAACGTTATGCCTCTAGCGTTCTATGGACATCGTGCTGGAATTTTGATGTACATTGATGAGTTTGTAGAATAGAGTAGAATGGAATAAAGTAGGATGGATGGAGGGGGAGAGGAAGGCCAAAGAAAAGATGGATGGTTTGTGTGAGAAGTGATATGAAAGAAAAAGGAGTTAGTGATAGCGTGACGAGTGACAGGACAGAATGGAAGAAAATAACGTGTTGCGCCGACCCCAAATAAAACGGGACAAGGGCAGGAAGATGATGATGATAATGGAATAAAGTAGAATAAACTTTCTTGTACACCAAAAAGATTGAAAACACAAAACTGTGAGTGTATGCATATCAAAACGATATACTTTGTAAATGTTGATGTATCCAAAATATACAAAAAAAAAAAAAAAACCAAGCCTTTAGTGGCTGACAAAGCTCTCAAAAGAATCAAAATTCATAGGGTATTTCTCGTTGGCCTATAATAGAATCCCGAAAATTGGCATGAAGCAAGGTATCATGGCACAAGTCTTCTTCTTCTTCCTGCCCTTATCCCATATTACTTGGGGTCGGCGCAACTTAGCACAAGTATAGGAAAAAATCTGAAAGCTGTTTTGTTACGTCACAAAAAAAAACTTTTTTTGCGACTCGGAAAAATCTTCGTAACTCAATTTGGGAATTGAACTGTTTTCATGAGTCCAACTCGCTCTGCCCTAGTTTTTTAATTCTCACAGAACAAACGTGATATTTTTCATGTTTTAACTTATATGTTTTACACATGGAAGACAAAATTCTTATCAACACAAAGGTTATACAAGCTAACCTCGTCGAACAAAAACAAAAGCATTATTAAATAAAATATTCTCACCACGATTACGTTAAAAATAACTTCTTAATCATTATGCAAAAAATGACAGACTCATACGAGTAGAATACAAATATAATTGAATATAATAGTCTTGTATTATTATCTTTTTTGTCCTTAAGCAAATTATATTTTGTACCTGAGTTAGGTATGGGTATAATCACAAAACAGATAGATACAGAACACAATCTCATGTATGTACTTCACTTTTTATGTCTACGCTCGGTGGACGCACACTAATGAGCTTTAGAACCGGAACTGTTCGACGAGCGGGCCGAGGCGCTCCGAGATATCGTGTCCGTGAGCGCTGTGTATGTGTGCGTTGCTCGGGCCCGCTTTGTTTGTAGATTGACTTCTGTATTTGAATTCGTTCGTTCGTCGAAATATATAGGTACCTATATATTTTGTGATATAATTCACTGTACAAGAAGATAGGGGCGTAGCGTGAACTAAGTTAGTCGTGGGCGAAGGCACATCAGCAAGGCCTTTTTACAAGCTTTTATTTAGTTTCACCTGCCCCGATGTTTGTCTGTAATCAAATCTTGTAAATTAAATTTCACCCACTTCCCGGTTACCGATTGACCTGAAATTTTGCTTGCATGTGTAAATCAGGTAACAAAAAGCTGATCTGATGACGGAACCGGGAGGTGGCTATAGGAACCTGGTAGTTAAATGACACAACCCCATCGAGTGTAGGCTCGGTATACAGAGATATAAAAGCTTGCTATGAAAAAATGATTTTCATTAAAAGCTTATTCTTTCTTGATACAGTGACTGGCGCAACCCAGTGTTCGATCACAAAGTCGTTTACCATCAAGTGAAATAGTGGTCAAACATGAGCCTACCAATTATAAAAAACCCTTCTTAAAGAGCCCTCGCTAGTGCGAGGTCCCATTTCGCCTACGTCTAACTACGCAAGTAGGTAGTTAATAATAAAATATAGGTAAGTATTTGATAATCTCTGATTGAGTTGTTCACACAGAACAAGCCAGTGGCCTTAGTGCGTTTTCTCCATAGACACTACGGGCTTGCGGACGACCAGCAGTGAGTAGATCGCCATCCGGCCTTCCGGTAATCGTCCGGACCGAGCCTGTTTCGTCGACGGCGCGTAGTGTCCCTCATGCACGCCTCAAAGCCATGGGTTGGCTTCTGGAAAGGTTACCCGTGGTTCTAGAACGCACAGGTAACTGAAGGAACAAATGTGTGGTTTTAGTCACAGTCAGACATGCCGCCACGCTTCGCCCTAGAGGGTGATAAGAGCCACCTAAGATAAGTGCGTTTTCTTTCCTGAATACAGAATCATGCATACACCGTAACCTTGGTCGTGAGGATAATGGTCAATTGCGACCATATTTATTTAATTAATTATGAAAGTACGATACCTATATGTAAATAAAACAATATTAAACATTTTTCAATGTTTGATCTGGTTAATCTCCGAAACGGCTGGACCGATTATGAAAGGATTACTGGTAGTTGATGTTCAAAGGAGTAACATCGACACCATTATTTAAAAAAAAATTGGGTACCGCGCCCAAATGGCACAATGGCACACAATTGTGACCAAATGGCATTGTGCTAACTTAAGTCTGTCCCGGGCAACATCTAGTAAAAAATATAATCCTGGTACTAATTACAAGCAAAAACGATTTCTCGAAATCCACTTCTTTTTCGACAGTGCCAATGACGAAGTTATCCACGAATATAATTGAATGTAATCGACTCAAATTATCTCGTGTTTTTTGTTGAGTTACATTATACCTTTGTAACTGAGTAGTAGAGGTATAATTCATCTATCGAATGAAATAGAGGCACAACTCAACGTTTTTGGGTTCGATAGTTCTTTTTATATTAGTGATTTGTGCTTATTCATACCACGTCAAGGTCATGGCCAGATATTACTCTAAAAGCGCAAATTATACGCGCGAACTAGTTCCGCTCATATAAGCTCGCTCGCGTCAAAGTCGCTTATAGTTATAGTCGGCCTTATAATGTTCCCACTGTTGGGACTCACGCCTCCTCTCTAGGAGAAGGAATGGGCCGTAATCCACCACGCCGGCCCAGTGCGGGTTGGTGGATGTCACATGTCTTCGAAATTTTTCGAAGCTTTTTGTCGGTTCTAGGACATGCCGGTTTCCTCACGATGTTTTCCTACACCGTTTTGAGAGCAGTGGTGATGAAATAAATTACACAAAGTAATGCGCCTGGCTGGGTTTGAACCCGACCTACAACTCGTAAGTCGGAGCCGTTACTGCTCGGCTACCACTGCTCTCAGTCGGGGCTGTACCACTCGCAAAGTCACTTGCTCCATACAAACTTTAGACCGCAATTTAAGCTTCATCTTTTCATTTAAGATTCATCCCCCTTTTTACGGTGGGCAAAAATCATCTTATGACTACCCCCGCTCTTGGGTGGAGCGGGATATAGTGTCAGACTCTTACTTATTAAAAACCTACCCCGTTTCTTCTAGCCTCTTCATACCGGGGCTCGAGTTTCCTTTCGGATAACCTTGGATCCAGTAGGCTTCGACCCCGCTGGGTCTGGTGAATTAAAAAAAAATCCTTGCTTATTCTTTGTATTGTGAATTCCTCGCGGGCGCATCCTAATACTTTGGTCCACCAGTACCCCTAGCCCAGTGACTAATCTGCAATCATTAACGCTAGTAAAAAGCTTCAAATGTATGAGAATGATATCCGGCCGTCAAAAAAAAAAAGCTCTGACTTTCCACACTCGCTCCAATTGAATACACCAAACTTTTCCATACGCGCCACTTTAGTATTCATCAGGTATAATAAATTATTCGTTATATCGAAGACCTTGAGACGGATGTAGCCCTGTTTGTTATGAAATAACATCTTGAATGTCCCCCGTGTTTGCTCGAGTCGGTATTAAAGTACCACTTGTTTATATACCTCTATTTGTTTTACGGATTTAAGTGTTTATTTAGCCGTTGAGTATAGATTTTTGTCGGTGTTTTCTACTTCGCTTTTGATGATTTAGCCGGCAGGTGAACCTTGACAAAACGGGCTACTTCTGCTGTGGAATTTTACTCGACATTTCTGGGCTATAGTCTCTTTTTTTGTCTTCAATAGTGGAGTGCACAGGAATTTGACTCGGCTTTTTTTGGTGATCGTCTTTTTTCTGCATTTGTGCTTGATTTTTTTATACGAGGTTCTCGCAGGTTGCTCTATGAGGTTGTCGTCTGCAAAACCCGTTCAAAAATATAAACAAAAATGTCAGCACCCAGACTTCAACTTTGCAGCCCATCTGTATAAAGCCTTACACGTCGTCTCCAGTTGATCAGTATTTACTTTAAGATCTTACCATTAGATTCCGCCTATGGTGGCCAAAAACCTAAAACTAAATGACTATAGACTGAAGACACTCCTTGTGTGGTAGGTATGGACCTTGGCTTAGGGTGTCGCCGAGGAGAAAACTATAAGAGTCGGGTAAGACCGAACATTATTCGTGCTGATCATCACTACGATCTATATCCAGATATGTTGTGGCAAGGTCATGGATATTGAAAGAGGATTGATATATTATGAATTGATCAATTTCTATGATTTTGGCCACGACACATATACATACTCGTATATAATTCTTCTGTACATATGTTTGTCACCTAACTTCTCCTAAAAGACTTGATCAATTTGGGTGTATATTTAGGTGGGTGCCTAAATTGTTCGAAAATACAATTGGATCTCGTAGGTGGCGGTACAATCACGTTCTCAATTTTCTTTTCTGCCAAAAAGCCAGTGTTTGGGCAGGAAAACGTTTGCCAGAACCGCTGGTAGGTAGAGGTATATTACATCAATAGTCTACGTCTCACGTGGCTGGAAGAGGGGCTGATTGCTTAGGGTGGATCTAAGTGAGTATCTTTGGACCTTAACTAGATATTGTCGGTCATGGGTATTCATTTAATGTCCTATTCTTTATCTGTTCTACAAGACGCCTTTCTCATGCAGTAAGTGAGGTAATAACACTTGTGTTACTATAATTTATAGGTTTTCTAACTATAACATCGAACAGTCTTTAAGAAATTTTATAAACGTGTTTTGTTTTATTGTTTTACTTTATTAAAACGACTATCCAACAATGAGGGTGTTCACAAAAATTCACACCATCAGGGCTGCGTTTAAATTTGAGTTTAGAGTTACATAACTCTAATGACGTCATAAGGTTATGGCATTTTTGAACACGAACGTGAGTTCAACTGTCAAAGTCAAGCATTGGCCGCTTGCTCCAATCTACCCCGCTCTGAGTTAGAGTTATTTGGGTTAACTCTAGGGTATCTATTCGAGTTATAAAAGAACGACCCTGAGTTGCGACTCTACTCGACTCTGGTTATTTTTGAACGCAGGGCAGTTGGCGATTGTAGATAGTACTGAACTATTTTCTTCATTTTGTTAAAGAAGAAGATAAAGAAGACACAAAGTTGACACAGCTCAGCATCTAGCTTCAGAGCTTCAGTTTATCCATGAAAGATTTTACATATGGTCATTAATTGGTCACTTTATCTTCTGACCTAAACTTCTGATGAACCAGCTCTTGATCACAATCTCGCGTAATGGATGAGAAATGCATCTGATTGTGGCGATATTTTCAACTGTCACGTATGATTGATTTATACGCCATCCCAAAGATAGTAAGATTAATGCTAAATATGAATGGGTGCTAATTAAACAGACTTCTGTTTAAATATCATTACCTATTTGCTTTTAAAAATCTACATTGCCTTAAAAGTTACTAAGTCAGCCACAATTAAAAAATGTCTGTATGATAATACTTTAGCCACCAGGTATGTATTTTATGAAAACCACTTTCTAGGAGGTTAGCATAAGCATAGCATAGTATAATCATAGCATAGTATAATCATAGCATAGCATAATCATAGTATAGCATAATCAGCCTTTCAATGTTCTTAATGCTGGGTCTCAGGCCTCCTCTCTTGTAGGACAACAACAAAGGTCTTCTAACCTAACCTGTCTGTCGGAGTGCCCTACAATTTTATTCTAAGGTCGCTTCGCTCTTTCTTGGATTAGAAATATTTAGTTGGTTTTGTAAAAAGGACTTCCCGTTGTTGTTTCCCGTTGTTTAGTAATAAAATGAGAAGTTTGATAACGTTGACAATAAATAAATGTTTGGCTTGACTTATACATAATTTTTCATATACATAATGAAAAATTATGTCTGATCTTTATAGTGATGTCTCAATAACAAAAAAAATATTTTGAAAATGGGTTTTTTAAAAACACGAAGCATGTGGTTCCTAGCTGACTACCCTGACACGAAACACCGAAACAAACTTAGGGGTTCAAGGCTCTTGAAAATCCATACAGCAAACATTTAATGGTCAAATCACATGAGAACCATGCAGATTAATGACATATGAAGTCAGAGATGATTTTTAGAAGAAGCACACAGTTCTAAGTGGACCTGTCCTGTCAGTGTAAACATTTGTCATGACTACTAATTGATAATAAAATTTATAAAAGAATAATTAAATTAAAATCTTTATTAAAAAAAAATCGTCCAAATAAACCATAAGTTTATCGATCCTAATGATGAATAATTTTATGAAATTTTGTGAAGCTAATGAGATAAAAATTGCAGGGTGACCAAGTAATATATTTTTGATGCTTTAATGATTATCAAGATGCGGTAATCTTTGTAAAGGATGCAAAATGTGACTTTTTTTATATATTTTTTAGGCTTTTTTGACCCTCCTCGAGAGGGATCAGTGTTTAGTTTAGTATTTGAAGGATTAAATTGTAAGTTCTTTCCTCCAAAAGTCAATTACACGGTTGAATTCTTGCTCGGAACAATGCGGTGGCTTTTTTCACTTATAATGTTGGGTCCAATTGGTGTCGGTGTTCGGATTGTTTCGTCATTTATAATAAGGTATTGGGTTCTAAAGTTAAGATACGTGTATACGTGTTATAGTACGTGTAACAGTTCTTATATTAATAAGTTCCGAGAAATCGTGCGTAATTTATATAATAAATATATAAATTACGCACGCAATAATAATAATATATAATATATTTTTCGATTCAAACTTTGGGCCTCCGTTTCATCCCTTTAGGGGGTGAATTTTGGAAAATCCTCTCTTAGTGGTCGCCTACGTCATAAAATGAAACCTTGTGCAAAATTTCACTTTCCTAGTCTCAGTAGTTTTGGCTGTGTATTGATTTCAGTCAGTCAGTTTCTCCTTTTATATATATACTAGCTTCTGCCAGCGGCTTTGCCCGCGTAAACATAAGTTTCTCCATACAAATTTTGGACCCCAGTTTTATGCCTTTAGGGAGAATGAGAATTTAAGAAAATCTTCTTTTAGTTCTCGCTTACAATATAAAATGAAACCTTGCGCAAAATTTAACTTTGCTTATCCCAGTAGATTTAGTCGACTTCAATCAGTCAGTATTTTCTTATTAATGAATAGATGACAATGCTGTCGAAGTTATCGGTAATTTTGTAACAAAAAATAGCAACATTTTTTAGGTTGTGTTAAATTGTCATCAAATAACTCTTCCCGCTCTGGGTTTTGTCAGACTTTTACTGAATAAAACCCATCTGTGTTTCATTTGCCCTTTAAATTCCAGGGCCATGGAAACTCTTTCGTATAATCCCGCAGATACCTACATTAATTTTGATTGTAACAGGTTAACAACCTAACTTTTAAAGCAAATTATTCATAGGTATTTAAGGCGATAAACTATGTACAATATAACTAGTACGGCCATGAATATTGAGTTCAAGCAATTAAATCGATAACTCAATTATTATTGAGATCACAAATTCCACTAGCACAACCATGGAATGCGCGTTGATGTCTTTTACTCTACAACGCAAACCGGCGCATGCGCAGACCCGGACATTCTCTCTCTATATCCATCATAGAAAAGTACAGATAAGCTCACTCTAGGTACAGTTAAATGATCACACAGCTTTAGATAAAGTACTTGAAAGTTCAGATATAACTCATCAAAACAACTTTCTAGTTCGTCGACTCGAGGCAACAGGTGTTAGTGACTGCAAGACTTAGAGCAATGTTTTATAAAACTCACAACTAGATAATGTGTGAATTCACATCAGTGTTTAATTCATGAATCCCCAAGCGACCACCGGTGGCCGCGCATCTATTGTCTTACTATTGTGTCTCTAATTGACGGTATCTGAAGGGTTAATACATTAAACATAATGATAAGTTGAAAGCATTTCTCAGTACATACCAACAACCACATATATTTATACTTAGTAAAACACGTTTATAACAAAAATTTTAGGTTTTAACACAAATAGATATAACTCACCATCATGGCCATTGATTTAGACCAATTATAAACCCATTTCTTGGTTCAGAACACGGTTATTACGTACACACAGGCGAACAAACAAAAAATATCAATCGTAAACCACTTTACATATACACAAGATGGTGTGTTTCACATCACTGGTTATGTTTATCACTTTGGTACATCACTAAACTTCAGTTGTGTTGAAGTCGTTTGGTGATGTATTCGGAGGACTTCGGTTTTGTAAGCCGATGCGCGCGTTCCGCGGTGGCATGCGCTTGCACAGCCTCGGAGCGACTGACTGCCGGTCGGTGGGGCTGCCAGCCTCGAGCTGTGTTTACTGCTATAGAGCCTTCGGGGTGCTTTTGAGAGAAAAGCTTCCAAGCTTTTTGATCAATATCTGGATGATATAATAGAAGATTTAGTAGAATTAGTGCAAATGTTTGGTGTTAATTCTTGGTGGAAAGAAAAACAGTTAAATGCCGAGGAAGAGTTAGAAAATCATTTTATTTTAAAAGTAAGGTTTCTACAAACGATTTAATGAAACTCAGTTGAGATTTTACTGTATTTACAATCAGTATATTTTTTTGTGTATTTCTTTCACTACAATTATGTATCAATTGAAATAATATTATTATATGACCTATTATGAGCCTAAAAACCCATCATAATCCTGAATTTACAAACTTTATAGAAAAATCTCCCAACAACTTAAATCTCTAAAAATTTCAAAATCTACCATGAATCACAAAAAATCCCACTGTAGCAACACCGCGCAAGCCTCCATTGTATCTAAAGCAAGACAGACGATACACCCCTCTCTCTCTTCATGCCGGAATGTGACCCGCTATCACCTTGAAGGCCGCAAGCTTTGAACGACTCAATGAAAATAAGAGCTTTTTAACTTCTACACAAATTAAAACCAAAAACTAAATAACATTATTTAAAAAAGGAACTAACAACTGTCAGATATTTTTTTAAATTCTGAATGTGACGCAATGGTGTGCGTATATTGAGCTTTGTATATATTTAGTTTCTGGTTATGCCGGATTCCCTAGGCCTGGTTGGTAGGTTGATATAAACGCTGCGTAGCTTAGCAACGCGTATAGCGTACAGTTATTAGATGGATTACAGTTTGGTACCCAACTTAGACTTGAGCTATGCTAATAATTGCCTGAGATCGATTAACATCAAATAGCAAGAGGCGGAATCTTTTGATGGCTTCTAGAAGTGGTTTCTGTTTATCCTCCTCTTGGAATAGTCGGGTAAAACGTGCATTTGATTAATTCTTGATAGTTTACTAGTTATAGATCATAATATACTTCACTTGCAACTCGTAAAAAAGAAGAAGAAATAAAAGTCTAAATTAAATTTAATATTTAAGAGCATCTCTCATTCAAAACGTTTATCTAAGCCTTTTGTAGAAAATTGTCGTTGTTTACAGTGCGTTTCACTTAAGAAGTTACATTGCTGTCATGTTGGTAGTATTGAAAATAATGTTTCCATATTTTTAGCAATTAAATTACTTGATATGAGGGAGATTAACTGATACTTCGTTACTTTAACAATTGCCTTTTTTTATTGTTAGGTACTATTTTTGTATAAAGTATAGGGCGCTGGGCTCCATTCCGATTGTCTTACAATTCTTTCAAATAACGCCACGCCACAGCATCGTTCCTCTCTATTAACAACTTCCTTTGAGACCTACTTTTTTAAAATAAAATCCCATTCCTCTCATAATTTTCCAAAAAGTGTTGCAGCTACCGTTAAAATCGATTTCGTTTCACATTTCGGGGAACAATTTTGGTAGAGTAGGCAACTCTTTCCTTTTTTCCCTTCTTTTTGTGTAGACAGACAGGGGAGCCAACATTACGCCGATGTAACTTCTTAATTGAAACGCACTGTACATACAATATCATTAATATCAATGCTCGATGACCTTTATAGAGCTTCCGAAAGAGTGGGTCTTAAAATGAATGATCTAGTGGGCGTGGGAGGCTATATACCTACCTAAACTCCGTCGCCGACTTGTACTTGGTCGTTACCGGACGGCAGGACGGCGAGCTAATCAATAGGTCGTCTGCGAGCATGCGATTATTCGGTAATAAAGTAGCATTCCGTAAGTGAGAAAATATTTTCATGTGGTCGACGATGGAGCAGGCTAGCCTAGAAGTAAAATATTTACTCTTGGCTTAAAGACCCCTCGGGTTTAGTTATCTGGAAACACAGACCTTGGCAGGGAATTCACTACGCGCAAGTCCGCCTTTGTACTTTTTGTTGCATGAAGATTAAATAAATAAATGCGTTCCCAAAACATTTTGAGCGTATAGACGGAATGTTCTTCATCTTGTGGTCCAATGTTGGAAAGGGCTTTGCGGAATTCAGCCGAATGACGTCCACTGTTGGACATAGGCCTCTCCCAAGCGTCGCCATAACCGATCCTGTGTGTCTCCCATCTACATATTGCATACTCGCGACTCTCACCAGATCGTCGGTTCATCTTGTGGAAGGCTTTCCAACGCTGCGTTTGATACGCCCTCCTGTTCCACTCTATAGCGAGAGAAGTCTAAAACCATGTTACTTCAGAAGCCTTTAGAGTTCAAGGACTACGGTGACTCTTTTGAACAATCCCAAAGCAATACTTAGCATAAGATTACATTTACAGTGATAACAGGCAATTTACAATATTAAAACCACTTCCTCAATTAAATATACAATAGCCACGCGCTAGGAAATTATAAAAAGGATCTGAGTAATTTTTGCCGACCGCAAAATATAGCGGATGACTGCGTTTCATTTTGCTAGCGAGTTTAATGTACCTAGGTACCTACTGGCTGGTAGCTTAGCAGATACTTAGAGAGAACGGTGAATTTGATTCTTACCAAAAATTTTAGCCTAGCAATGTTTATTAACTACCTAAGTTATTGGTTGAATAATAAAGCTAGAACTACATTAGACTTGTCGCACACGTGGACCTGATTGGTACGGAGAACGATGTCACGTGGCGTCGCGTCAATGTTAAAAAAAAAACACTGTAAAAGACAATAGTAGATTATGCACCGAGGGATTCAAGCTAGCCCAAGGCAAAGACACCTTTAGCCCAGAGGAGGATACTCTACTTTTTACACCTACTGTGAGAAAATAATAGTCACATTATTGACCAGCGGGTCATAATGAAATCCAGTACAACATTATTGACCGGCTGTGCCCCCGGCCCATAGATATAATATATTTCTATGCCCCGGCCACTAATGACTCACTTTAGGTTAAGGTTGCTTGACATATAATTTGACATTTTCGAGCAGGTGGTGTGAAAAATAATTGAAATTTTTGAAGTCCGTGTTTCTAGAATAGTTCTGGCTTTTGTTTATTTAACAACCGTTACGGTACCACAGCTAAAAAGTACCCCTCAGCCAAACTAAAATACCTTATAGCCAGAGTACATGTCATAAAGATTGTAATAATCCCAAAAACGGTTAGATTAGCATTAATTTATCTTGCGGCTTAATCATCAGATCAGTTCGATACATCCCCGGGATCCCCCTTTTTTTTCAGTCTGTCATCGACTACACGTATAAATAAATCAATTTTACTTGTTACGACAGTTCTGCTATGATCCTATGAGGAGTTCTGTTTCATATCTTCGAAATCCATGATCACAGCATGAGAATATTTCTATCGTGCTCGACCACATCATCGCTTTCCATCAGGTGAAAGAGTGGTCAAATGCCAGCCTATCAATTATAAAAAAACCTCGATTTTTTAAACCCGTCGTGGGCGTGGGCCCACTTTGCCCACACCTAGCTACGCTACTGGCTAGGGGTATCTCTCCACTCCACTCTATCTTCTAACAATTCTGCGCTGGGGGTTAAGTAGATGGACTAAACTCCGGGCTGAAAGCTGAGTAGGTAATTCCTAATGGACAAATAGTATTTTCTGCCTGACATGGAAATAGACCCCAGGAGTTCACGCTCAGCAGTCGCACTTGCGATGACAAGACTCAGGAGTCACATAAACATGTCAGTTATAAAACAGTACCATGGAGACATATAAAACATATTACCTATACCAAAGGTCTACATAGGGACAAGACTTTTGGATGTCACTTAATATCAGTCATTGAGTCTTGCGCGGGCTTGCAGATGGCGAGCAATAAGTAACTCGCCGTACGGTAAGGAAGGACGTCGACACATCCAGGGGAAATGGATGCGGCCCACAAGGGCTATTGCCTGCTTTAACTGCGGGATTCATTGAATGTGTTACTGTGGAGTAACATAGGTGGGCTTTAACCTTTCGAATACAGTAATTAGATACACGATAAGGAGACAATGAGAGTGCGAACACTGGTGTTTACTTGTGATTTAATGAAGTAATCAGTTATAGTCTGACAGTCCCTCTCACTCCACTCAGAAAAGCTCCAACAAGAGGAGTTACAGAATGATTTCTAATGAGTGTTGTGTTATACGAATATTTATTACGCGAAATACCTGCCATAAAATAACTTGTAGAAATAATTGTATGCTAATCTGCTTACGTGATATTTCTTCGTTTTTATCTCTCGTCTTATTCTAGAATAGGTGCTAATAATTGCATCGTTTCTTTACTCATACAGAGAACTCAGCTCTCTATACCCTGGACAACAGGAATCATACAGTTACGAAGTACTTAAGTAGGTATCTACTAGGTATCATTCTTGAAGAGACAGGACTTAAAACACCTACTAAAATCGTCAATGAAAGTATAAACATGAAGGTGGAAACTTTTAACCCTTAATTCGACGCTGTGCAGTATACTTCACGATGAATAAAAAAAAAATTACTTGAAAAATTAGACCGTATATCTAAGGCCGAGATACTATAATTGCATCCTGAACTATTTAACTACCTTGTCAAAAATCAACAACGCGCGCACATCTACGGGACGCGAGCAGTTGCCGGCGAGATGGCGGGGAGGAAGGACACGCTGCGCGGGCTTTCGGTAAGTTGCATTGTATTCCTTGTTTTACAGTTTATTTTCTTGTAATGTCATTGAAAACTAAAGATAACATACCTTGAAAGCTACTCATAATGTTTTGATTATCCTATTTAGTTTTATTTAGTTTTTACGACGTCAACAATTTGTATGTCCAGTATACTTCCCGTCGTCGAATTACTAGTAAAGTAACTTCTAAATCTTATGTCCAGTATTCTTCCCCTCGTCAAATTAGTAGAGAACGAAATACAAAATTGTATGTCGAGTATACTTCCCGTTGCCGTATTATTAGAAGATTAAGTATTGTTGTATATCTGTAAATATATTTTTAGGGATCAGTTGATTAAATTTCTTACACCTTATTACTTTTCACTTTTCAGAGCTTTAAGTCCAGAGGACATCGCATAGTAGGATTGGTCCCGCCTGAAAATGACCATCAGCTCACCATCAGATATAGACAGCGGTTCTGAACCTGAGAACGAAGAGGAAATTGCTGTTTATAGAACTGAAGAGTTATCCTCCTCACCCTGCCCTTCCATCGACTCAGACATAGAGCGCATGCATATCTTAGACAGCTCCGAAAATTATGCATCAGAGGACCATGTTAGCGACAGTGACAGTGACAACAATCCTGTGTTAGAAGTTGAAGACAACTTGAACCAAGCGCAACCTCCGTTGACTCCTATTATTAACAACGTGCTACCTCTGACTGGTGAAGTAAATTTTAATGCTTTACCAAGTTTGGCCTCATTACTGTCAATTCCGTCGTCAAATACTTCGTCTATTGCCAGTCCATCAACAACAAGAATAACCAGACGTAAGAGAAAACTACCAGTACAAGCTGTGCCAAATGCCCGATCAAAAAAGACCAAAAAAACCCTAATTGTGAGCTACAAATGGAAGAAAGGGCAATTCAAACACAAGGCTGACATTCCATCCAACGACTTTGTGTTTGATTTACCGGCTACTGACTCTCCGTTGGACTTTTTTTATCGTTTCTTCTCACCAGATATACTCATCGATATCGTAGAAAATACCAACTTATATTCAACGCAAAGAACAGGTAAATGCATACAGTTAACCATCGAGGAGTTAAAAGACTTTCTCATGATTCTTCTAATTATGGGTATAGTAAAAATGCCTTCCTACCTAGACTATTGGTCTACAGAATTCAGATATGCCATAGTGGCTGACGTCATGCCATTGAAACGATTCGAGCTGATTCGACGCAACTTGCACTTTGTGGACAACGTCAATTCAGATGAGGACAGATATTACAAGATACGACCCTTCATTGAAAAAATAAGAAGAAACTGCCTTGCAACGGAAGAAGAAACAAAGTACAGCATAGATGAGATGACTATACCATATAAGGGTACTAAAGCAGGAAATCGGAGACAATATAACCCCATGAAACCTGATAAATGGGGTTTCAAGAACGTAGTACGTGCTGGTGCGTCTGGAATCGTCTATGATTTTTTATTGTACAGTGGCGACGACACTTTCCGCTATATTGATTTTACCGAAGAGGAAGAGCAAATGACATTGGGTGCTAAAATGGTTTTAGCTCTTTGTAAGACAATTCAAACTCCAGGATGTGCTGTTTATTTCGATAATTATTTCACAACGCTGGACTTGATCTGGTATCTACGTGAACACTGGGGGATTTTCAGTCTCGGAACTATACGGCAAAACAGACTGAAAGGTTGCAAGGGTCTTTTAAGTGACAAAGAACTGAAAAAAAGAGGCAGAGGTTCATTTAGCCAAGTCGTAGACAACGACAAAAAGATCTCCATTGTTAAATGGTACGACAATAAAGTTGTGACTTTGGCCTGTTCTTATGCAGATGCTTACCCAGTTCAAGAAATCAAGAGATGGAGCAAAGAACAGAAGAATAAAATTGGTGTCACATGTCCGCAGTTAGTACGACATTACAATCAACATATGGGAGGCGTTGACCTGTGCGATATGTTGATAGCTCTGTACAGAACATCTTTTAAGAGCCGCCGTTGGTACATGAACATCTTGTATGTGCCAAACAACTACAACCGTGGCAGGAAACATCGGCTCCTGGCAGTTCCGACGTGTCGTACAGTTGCACACTCCAAATCGCCCATACCGCGGACACTTTCTGCGCTTAATGCTCTCCTTGACAAGAACACAGATTTTGATATGTTTGCGGAAGAATGGAAGACGATACTGTCAGAATGTATGAAATTCTGTGAGATGACTGCATGACTGTGTCTACATTTTTATTAAATAAATCTATTTACACCTAAAGTCCTGCGCGACATGTAACTTGTCTGTGTTAATTTTAATGTTCTATTATTGTTTTATATTTTGTTGTTTTGTCTTTTGTATGTTCTATGTGTGTTTAAATAGTGTAATTGGCTTTGGCCGTTCTATTTAAATTAAATAAATAAATAAAAAAAAAAAAAAAAAAAATCTTTGGCCAAATGTTAGATATAGCGGTTAATAATGCTTGGCTACTCTACAGGAGAAATTGTGCCATAAAGAGCCTGAAAAACATAAGCCTAAAAAAGTTTAGACAGAGGTTGGCAGTTGAATTGAGACAAATGGGAAGATCAATTGAGACGAACCCACTAAGCCCTGTACCGAAAAAAGCGCTAATCCAAAACCCAAGTACACCGAGGCCCCCAGTTTCTGTGCGTTATGATAGTTTCAGCCACTGGCCTGAATATACGACGTATGGACGTTGCAAGTTTTGCAAGAACAACAAAACGAATATACATTGTTCTAAATGTAAGCAGAGGTTGTGCTTAGTAGCCAAAAGGAATTGTTTTTATAACTTCCACAATAAGTAAGTTAGGTAGACAGGCAACTAAAGATTTATCTAGATTTATATTTTTGATACTTTTAAGAACTAGAAGACTGATTATTTTTGAATAAGATTAATGTTGATTACTATAAGAAGAATTTTATAGATATTTTGTTATTATGTTCAAAACATATGTGACTGATGTGATTTCTTCGTATTTATAAGGTTTCAGAGTTCCTATTAGTGTTTTAAGCGTAAGTCAATGTAACAATAAGACTAATTTTCTAAAATATAACAAGTATTTTCATTCGAAATCACTGGTTTTTTTATTCTTTCTCTTTGATGATGGGAAGTATACTGCCCATAGTTGAAGCGTATCTGTTTCTTATGAACTTGATGATGTCCATTATAGTGGACGTAGATTTTTCAGGAAACTGAAGCCGGTAGATTTTTTCAGGTATTTTTTCTACAATCCCCTACAAGCTAAGTGACAAAATTTGTAATGATTTTACAAATTTAATACAAAAAAATATCTGTCGAATTAAGGGTTAAATCAAAGTTTGTCCGTTTAGATCTTAAGCATCGTTGTCTAGGTTAAATCAAAACTTAACTTTATAGTAATTTAACTCCTGTCAAATAAAGAGAAGCAACGATAAACGTGCGCTGCACTTAGGCGCTGTGTATATATCATGTGCGCTGTAAATATTAAATTACGTGTAGGCGCTAAGGCACAACCAGTTTTCACGTAGACAAAAATGTAGGTATAAATATGTAGGTACTGCCATGCCATGATTTGTTAAACTAATATGTTTATAATTAAGATAATTTTAACTATTAGTTCACCTACTAACTTTACGCTAATTGCCATTATAGAAGCGTGAAACGTGTTAGTCACGATTCTCATTTTTTTTTACGAACATTATCAACGAATTTTGTGAACATTGGGTATCAAATAATGAATTTATTCTGAAAAACGTTTACAATTTTTTTTTAATCATAAATAATTTTGTTACATAATTTTATTGCATTAAAAATGCCTAATTCGTTGCTAGGCAACTGTCAGTTTGACAATGACATGTTCTTGTTTATTTTCGTTATCTGTGGAGCATGCACTGCATTTCAACGTTCAACGTTTTATTTGAAATTGCGTGATTGTGAGCAATGAAAATTAATTTAACAAGGAAGTAAATTGAATTGAACGTAATCTGTCTGACTGTGCCTGACCTCACATGTTCCAATTACGGGTCGTTTTAGCACCCACGCGAGCGAATGTAACAGTCATATAATTGTCTTGGATCATTACGAAGGAGGTCCGAACCGTGTGCAGTCAACCAAAGAGGTTCATATGTTATTGATCTCGCAAAGTGAGTCATTTACTTCTGTTTTGGATATAATAACTTATTCGGTTGTTACCTTGCACTTGTGTTATCATTTAGCAGCAGATAGACTCCCTAAAAGGTGTTTTGGTATGTTATTTATTATTGTTTATTATTTCAGAGATCGTGTTTTTTACCCTTGTTTATTGTTACATCTAAACAATTCGCAGAAGCAAGCTTCTGTAAAATATTCAGTGTAAATACTAAAATAAGAGATAGGTTTGTAACTAAAGTATTTTTACCTATCTGCCTGGGCTTGCATGGTGTTTTATGGTCCATTCTCTGGGTCTGAGTCCCAGCAGTGGGAACATTGTATAGTTGATTATGCTATGCTAATATATTAAAAAAGACAGAAGTCTCTTCATTATTCATTATTAATTTAAACTCCAGGTACAGTTATAATAATAATCAGCACTAATATAATAGTAGGTAAAGTTTGTTGTTTTTTTTGTTTGTAGTAGGTAATCTCTGGAAGTACTGGGCCGATTGTTAAAAATTTTTCACCAATAGAAAGCTGCTTTATTCCTGAGTGATTTTATGTATGCATGCGAAGCTGCAGGCTAAAGCTAGTAAAATAATAATATTCCACAACTATCACACAACGCCGTCTAGTCCCAAGCTAAGCAAAGCTTGTGTTATAAGTACTCATCACACTCATATATTTATAAATACATACATATTATAGATAAATTACACCTAGACACAGACCAAATGGTCATGCTCCTTACGCAAACATTTGTCCTGGGTGAAAATGTTTGTTCACAATCTCTGGCATAGCAGTCAGGGTCACTGACCACTAGACCAACAGGCCAGTCTTATACTTATACATATATTTCTAAATACATACATATTATAGATAAATTACACCTAGATAAATGGTCATGCTTCTTATACATTTGTCCTGGGTGGAAATTGAGTTCACAATCTCTGGCATAGCTGTCAGCGCCACTAACCACTAGACCAACAGGCCATTTAATTCAAGTTCATTTAGTATGACTTCATGTTTTTTTCTGAGTCATGTGTAGATAAAGTTCAGTGAGCCTTAATTTGTCTGTGAACTTGAAAAAAAGTGTTTTAAGGTAATCTGTATGGTGGTTGTTCTTGACATTTATTTTTAAAGTCTGTTGGTCAACAATAGTAGTTATTTGCCTGTTTTAATGTTAATTTGTTATGAATAGGTTAACCTTTCGTATGCCGTAATTAGAGACACAATGAAAAAGTTATTGTGTCCCGCGTAGATCTGCGCTCCGGCATACAACGGGTTAAATTAGGATATAGGTTGTTATTATCTTTTAATAAAAAAATCTCATGTAGGTAATAATAAACTCTGTTATTATATTCCTGCAAATTGGTTTGATCAATTTTTTGTTTTGAGATTGTTATATCAGATACATATTAACTGTACTTGCAAGTACTACAGTATAGGCTACCTATTCTAAAAATCTAGAAATACAATCAAAAATTTGCTGGAATATCACTAAGACAGGATCATAAAAGAAAAGAAAGAGTTCCAACCATAAGCTTTTCATCAACTCATAACTGAATCCTGCTCCATCTATTTCAGCCTAATACTCACCAACATGTCTCGTCCCCGCCCCCAATGGCAGCTACAAGCACGAGCTGCCCAACGCCGTGACAATGAACTCAAGCGTGCCGAGGAGCTACAGAAAGTTGCCGCATACTTTGAGACCAACACTAATAATACTAGGCATCATGAGCAGTGGACCACGGAGGGGTATTATGAGAAGGCCAATAAAGAGGCAGAGATGCTTATACAGAGGAAGATTAGAGCTTCGTGAGTATATCTTTTGTCTGACTAAATTGTCAATGTAGACTAAAATTAGACATTAAAACAAACCTTTTTTACTGCCCGTTCAAATGATTTTGACTTCTATTCTGTAGGTATAAAGATTCATCAAAAGCAAAATAGTAGTTTGAATACTGAATATTTACTGCAACCGCCATTTATCATGCCACCAATGACATAAAAGTCAAAATCGGTTGAACGGACAGCAAAAAAAGATTCGTTTCTGCCATCATTAACGCTAGTAAACTTCAAATGGACGGGAATGACCGAATGACGTCATCTCAATGCTCAGTCATGTGGTCTGAACAAAAGATTGGGGGGCGTGACCAAGTCGAGGCGTTCGACGCAACCGAAACGATTGTAACTTGGCTTGGGGGGCAGGATTTCTATGCACAATAGACCAAAAGGAAACGAAATGAATAGAAATGTCTAAGATAATGTTTTTCAAATATTTTCATACTGTAGTCTGTATGCTCTTCAGTTATGACAAACATTTATTTATTACCAATTTTATAGAGTAGGTACCTAGGTACTTCTTTGTATTTTTTTTTATAGTATGAGTAGACGTACCTACTGTCCACGGACTCGTAGCTTCATAGACGCGTATTCGACGACACGACGTTGCCGCTTTGTTTGTACAGCTTCATAGTTTTGTATGTCTGGCGTCAATTCGGTCAATTACCCAATTCCATCCATCATGAATGATGGTTTTCGTCAATCAGTACTAAGGGGACCATTAACTACACGGTATGCATGACGGTTTTTAGTACTGATTGACGAAAACCATCATCCACCATCATTCACGATTGATGGAAATGATTGACGCTTGCGTGACAATGTAATGGTCGCCTATAAACCGTCAATCAACCCATTAGACGGTAGGTTTTTCGTCAATCTAGACTGACTGTGGCAAAACTGACAGCAAGACCTACCGTGTAATTTCGCCTGAGCTTCACGCAGGCGTAGGTACACTAAGCGTATAATGACGTATACGCGTCTATGAAGCTACGCGTCCGTGGACAGTACCTAGGCCTTCTTGGTAGCATAGACTTTATTTATAAGCTTCTCAGCAGCAAAATTTGTTATCAATGATGATCATAAACTGCAATGCTCAGAAATGTGTCAGTACTTTATTAGTAAAGCCACCATCAATGTTTGGGCTTCAGGATTATTCTAGCTTCTACCAGCGACTTCGCCCGCGTGAAAATTTATCTAAACAAACTTTGGACCTCATTATTTACCCTGGTCCCTGAATAAATTTTAGAAATTCTTCTCTTAGCGCTTGCCTAACTTTGGATCCACGTTCCATGCTTTACCCTGCTCGCGCACGTCAGACTTTTAGTAGGACAGATAATATCGAGCTGATTTTGTATATTTGTAACATTGTTATGTATTTCTGACCGACTTTTTGTAGGACGTGTGCGTTGCACTATTGCTATCAGTGTGTTCTACTTTTCTCCTACAAAAAATCGGCCACCAATTATCGGACGTGGGCGAGCTGCCTTAGCGGGTGAATTTTGGATAATTCTCTCTTAGCGCTTGCCTATATCATAAAAGCAAACCTTGAGCAAAGAAGAATGACCACGCCAATATGGACCACGGTACAGAGTTGCGTCAATTCCAAAGTTGTTTTAGATGGTTTATAAATTAACCAAATAACCATCTACGATTGCCATTTTGGAATCAAAACCCGCATTTCCAAGATTTTTTAGAAAACGTAACTTAACCTCAAAATAGAAATATCCGTCGTGTATAGAGGTAAGTTTATAGGTCGTAGTTTGGAGAGCAGATTAATTAGCATATCTGATGGGATAGAGACTTAAATAAATCAGTACCTTGCCTTTATATTTTCTGTTAAAACAGTTACAAATACAAAAAAAGGAGAGCTGTAAAAAAAAACAATAGAATTCAAAGAGATCTTTAATTTGTTCCAGTGACATTGGTAGCACTTTAAACATATAGGTAGGTATATAATCAATCATAGTATATCTAACCCTTACAGTAAGTAGGTAGGTACCTATACATATAGAAACAGCGAATGACGTCATTCATCATTTTCATTAAAAAAATCATCTAAATAAGATGCTGGAGCAGTGATATCATTGTATCGAGCCCAACTCAAAAACCACACCACTGTCATTATGTGAGCACAGCAGCCAACAGTTCGCTTACCAACAAGGCAGTTGCAACAATAACCTACTATGGCTTGTAATGTATTTGCTACAGCATCATCTCTGCTTATTAATAAATACGTGTAATATGTACGACTGTTCACATGCCTGGATTTAATCCTACCTCTTAACAAATAATTATTTAGGCCTAAAATCAGAGGAATATCCTCATCAATTTCAGTATTCACTTCCACTGAATATATTCCAGACTGACGAACATGTTCCCCAAAATAAGATCTGGCCTGTTTTAATTGATATGTACCTAGAGCAAACCGCTTAAGGTCAGTAATTGTGAGTTGTGGGAATCTATCCAAATGAGGATGATTGCCATCAATTGTTTGGAAGCTAGCTCTCCTTCTGTTAAGATTTTCTTGCTCTACATATGTTGCCAGATGGTTTACTAGAAAAAGTCTACTTTTAGCTATTGTAACATATTCCAAAGCCTCCGGTGGGTCATCTATGGCAACATGAAACTTATTTAATAAGGCACAACAAATCCTAAAATCATCATTGAGGTGCATAGCAGCTCTATTATTGAATACATGACGGAATAGTCTATAGTCTCTTTTTATCCTACCATTGACTATTTCTACAACCCAGCGACACATGGTTACTAGACGAGACCGATTTGCCTGCTGGGTTGTTAATTGGTGTTCATTTTCTAAGAGAGACTCTGGCATGTGGGTGACAAAACCGTGTTCTTGGAGTTCATTTATAACATCTCGAAATCCTCTATCAAGAAGAAAAATATCACCTCTTCTAAAAAATGATCTTATACAAGATCCCTCATTATTTAAGTTTAAACTTGTGATTGTAGCATCATTAAGAGTGGCTTTGTATGGACCAAGACATTCCACAATGTGGCCATCGCAACACACAATCAAAAATGGTTTAACTAGGTTGTCTAGTTTTTGTAAACTGTAGGTTTGTTTCTGAAACAAATAATTTGAACTACTTTGCACAAAAACATAGGTAGCATCACATATAACTATTGCAGGTTTAACATCTGGTGGCAAATCAGGATTACTAAACAGTCCTTCTGGTATAATCTTATTTCGAGAAGCAACATCTTGTACAGTAAGATGATTAAATCCTAAGTGAAAGGGGACAAAATCACTCATTAAACAATTTCTTGCTTTTGACATCCACCGTTCTAAAGTGGTTCGAGGTTTATTAAAAAGAGTAGCCAACCTTTCATTGCTGTCACCAGTTCTTACCTTAACTAAATATATGCATAAGGCTATAGAAGCATTTGGTACCTGTTCTGCTAGATTTGGGATACTGTTAAGTAAATCATAAAACTGGTCAGCATTGAATCCAAGCCAATAATGACATAAATGTGGAGGCATCATCCTAATATTTGAAAAATCAAATCTGTTATTAGCTGCTCGCTGCATCATAGTCATAATATTATCAAATTGACTACCAGTAAAATCCCTCAACTGGGAGGTTAATTCATTCCAAGAACCGTGATCCAAGTGGTGACGACAAACACGTGCACCAGATGGTACATAGAATTTATAATGATACAATAATAAATCTTTTATAGCACATGGTACAAGTAGACGTTCATTTTCAAAACAATTAACGAATATGCAGTGGCCAGATGTGTTTGCAGCACGTCTATATAAAGATGATGTGATTTTTGGTGCCGCTAATTGAACTGTTACTGGCCTTGAAGATGGAAGAGGAGGTGGCTCAGGAATATTGAAATCATCACTTGACACAGCATGTGCTACAGTAGGACGATTTGAATCATGCTGCTGTTGCCTCTGTACTTCTCTTGTAGCTGATCTCCAACATGCAGCACATACACGTTCCATTCTGGAAACCTAAAAAAAATAAGGTGCTTAAATATTTTTTCTGTTACCCAAGTAGACAGATTCTGTATTAGACACTCCATATTCTCAATAAGATACTAATAAATATTTACCAAGTGCAGTGGAACCAGTCTCATTAAAATGTTTCTTTCTTGTCGATCATGTCGCACAAGGTATGTTCTTGGTGCTCGTAAAATAGAATTTCCACAAGGAAAGCAGATTCTTCTATGTCCAAGAGCAGGCAAAGGCATAGCACTTCCTTCGGACATTGTAGTAACTCGATTTTAAAGCAGTCCAAAACACTCGGAACAAATTATACTTCCTGGAGACAGCTGCAATCAAAGAAATATAAATATAAAAAAGGTCATTAGAATATAGTATAATAGAATGAGCAAGGGAATGTCACAATCACCAACTTCAAGCCCAACTGAATGGGCCGCACAACATAATTATATATTGTGCTTACAGCACGGAGTGCTTCCAATTTCAGCATTGTGACATTGATTTTATGCTATAATTTGTCTAGATTTTAATATGTGATTTATAAAAAGCAAAAATTTTTTTTTTTTTTTTTTTTTTTTTCCTTTCTTTATCTTGCAATCGGTTCGTGAACCATTAGCAGATTTTGTGGGAGTCGGTTAGCATCAAGGTTCATTCTTCCAGTGAAGAATCTGCCTTCTCAGTATTATTTCCACCTTGCTCTAACTAGCAAAGTCCCAAATGTGGTGGCGTTTTAATCGTTTAATAGCTGCTGGTTTACTCAGAGCTGTGGCTAAGGTGTTATTATGGGTCATTAGTCTGTCTTTGTAGGACTTTGATCTGCGCTCTATTTCCTCCTTTATGGTTCCAATCTGTAGATGCTCATGTAGTTCAGAGGTTTTGATAAACCATGGAGCATTTGAGATGATTCTGAGAGCCTTATTCTGGAATCGCTGAAGAATCTCCAGATTTGAGTTCTTTGCTGAGCCCCACAGTTCCACACCATATGCCCAGACAGGTTTCAATACTGCTTTGTAGATAAGGATCTTGTTCTCAAGTGATACGTGTGATGTTCCTGCCAAAAGCCAGTTCATTTTACGAAGTGTGATATTCAGCTCATCACGCTTTTTTTCTATGTGGTGTCTCCATGTTTGTTTCCTGTCAAGATGTATGCCGAGGTACTTAGCCGTTACGCCATGTGGAAGTATATCTTCTCCAAGTCGAACAGGTGGGCAATCTTCCTTTCTTAGTGCGAATGTCACATGAACAGATTTGTTCGCGCTTGCTTTTATTTTCCACTCTGACATCCACTTGTTGATCTTGTTGAGTTGGACTTGTAGCTTTTGTGATGCAATATGTGGATTTCTGTCACTGCACAGAGCCGCTGTATCATCAGCGAAGGTGGCACTAAGAACATCCTCTGTTGTTGGCAAGTCTGCTGTGTATATAAGGTAGAGTGGCGGACCCAGCACTGAACCCTGAGGCACGCCAGCTTTTATTTCGTGAAATTTCGAGTACGAGTCATTAACTTTTACCCGAAAGATTCTGTCTTCTAAGTATGACCTCAGCAGTACGTACAGGTTATGCGGCAGTTGCTTCTTTATTTTGTACAGTAGTCCCTGGTGCCAGACCTTGTCAAATGCTTGTTGTACGTCCAGGAATACAGCTGAGCAATACTCCTTCCGCTCTAAAGCTTCTCGGATCTTTTCCACCACTCTATGCACCTGCTCTACCGTTGAATGTCCCATTCTGAATCCGAATTGGTGTTGGGGGATAAGTTCGTCATTTTCAAGTACTTTGCTGAGCCTACGAGCAGTGACTTTCTCGAACAGTTTGGACATGACAGGCAGAAGACTTATTGGCCTGTATGATGACACAAGGTGATGTGGTTTTCCTGGCTTCGGAATCATAATGATTTCGGAAACTTTCCATATACTTGGGAAATGTCCAGTTCTCAAAATCCCATTGAAGAGCTGCGTTATGAAGACTATGGCCTTCTTGGGAAGTTGTCTCAGAATTTCAGCAGTTATCAAGCAGTATCCTGGAGCTTTGTTTAGTTCTAGTTCTTTCACTAATTTCCAAACTTCGCGAGGAGAGCAGCACTGCAGTGGTGGACTAAGTTGGATGTCTGTTTCTAGGTAGTTTTGAATCTCAGAGTCAGTTGCTACACTACCTTTGTTAGGGGTAAATACATTTGCCAAAAAAGTTCCAAAGGCTTCAGCTTTTTCTTCGTCCGTTTTTGCCCATTTGTTATTTTCCAGCTTTAGAGGATGGTGTGTGTTTTGTGGAGCAGTTTTGCTGTTTTTTACGGTTTTCCAAAGCGAGTATTGATTTTTTGCTATGGCGTCCAGATTTTCCAACTTATTTTTTAAAGTCTCATTTTCAATATTTTTCAAATATTGCTTCAAGTCAGCGGCTGCTCTATTGAACTCTCGTTTGTCGGAAGGATGACGACTGTTATGCCATACTCTTCGAAGTCTTCTTTTCTCTAGTACCTTACTTTTTGTCTCTTTAGAGATATTAATATGTCTTGATTTGGCAGGAACTGGTGTGCATTTCCATGCTGCTGTCTGGATAAGGTTTGTAATGTATGTCGCAGCTTCATCAATGTCCTCATTTGTTTTTAGTGATACCTTTAGGTTCACGTTTGCTTCCATGTATTGCCTGAACTCAAACCAATCAGTTTTGTTATTGAATAGCTTCTCTTTCTTCTGCTTTTCTATTAAGGTAGTGCTTATAGTGGCTATCAGAGGGGTATGGTCTGAACTGCTGTCCAGGCAACTTTCGACTTTAAGATACAGGTTGGACAGTCCCTTATATACAAAAAAGTCCAGTAGGTCAGGTATCTTATTAATATCTGTAGGCCAGTATGAGGGTTCACCTGTACTCAGGACATGTATTTTATTTATGTCAAGACTCTTTTTCAGTTCTCTTCCTCGGGGTAGTGTTAATCGGGAGCCCCAGGAAACATTTTTAGCGTTCCAATCTCCACCGCATATAAATCTTTGCCCGAGAGTTTTGAGGAAAGCTGTAAATCGGTCTTCCTTTATGGTGTGTTTTGGGGGACAATATATAGCAGTTAGGGTAAGTGAACTATGCTTATCCTGAACCATTACCGAGGTGGCTTGTATGTAATCTGTTTTATATTCCTCCAAAACGTTATGTTTGATGTGCTTCTTGATGATAATTGATGTCCCTGCATGTGCTGTTCCATCCGGGTGGAATGTAGAGTATATACAGTAGTTTCTCAAATTAAATATATGATTGGATGTAAGGTGTGACTCAGAAACTAACAGTACATCAATATCATGTTGTATCAGAAGTATTTCCACATCATGCCTATGGTTAGCCAAACCATTAACGTTCCAGGTTGCAACTTTGAGCGTAGCCATTTTATCGTACAAGTTTAGTGATGATTGTTGTGAGTAAATTCATCATTGCCGACATCTGGTCTATTAGTTTATCTAACTTTACAGTCTGTTGTGAGAGCAATAATTCTAATTTGGGTTGATTTTTAGTGATATCTGCATAAGTCGGTTTATCTTTACTTTTATGGTAATCATTTTGATGTTGGTTATCGATTTGCGGTCCCTCATCTTTTTTGGATGGGATTTTAGATTGATCTTTCAACGCTGTCTGAGAAGGGAACCTATGGCTGGTTTTTCGATTTAAGATCTCTTTATAAACAGCGCAACCTTTATAGTTAGCCGGGTGTGAGCCTTCACATAGTGCGCACTTTGCCGGGGTGTTACGATCTTTCTTTGGACACTCGGAGGTTTTGTGGGCTTGTGCACATTTCACGCAGCGATAGGGCATCATACAATAGTTCTTCGAATGCCCATATTGCTGACACCGTTGGCATTGTGGAATCGAGGTTTTTCTTTTAGGCTCTTCTATCGAAACTGTTTGATGATATATTGATTTTATGGTTTTGACTGAACTGTTATTCTGATGAGGCACTAGGTTGACAAAGAATGTAGAAGTAGGCTTCTTTTCAGGTCCAAACTTTACATTTATGATTTCTCCGAATACTTTGTTTTCAGTTTTTTCTATTTCCTCTATTATAGCGCTATGCGGCGTGGAGTGATGCAGATTCTTGATTACAAAGCGGTAGCATCGTTGGTCTTTTCTATTGAAGGTATGTCCTATGAGGCCTTTTTCTCGCACAAGAGTTATAATTCTTTTGTATGCTTCAATATCTAAGCAGTTTATTCTTAATTGATTGCGGTTGACGATTTTGAAGATGTAATCTCCTTTACTGGCAGCAGTATTAAGGAGCTCTGTTAATTTGTTAACATCCTCAATGCCATATAACATTATTGGTGGGGGTTTACTTGGAGGTTTTTGTTTGGGTTTATTTTCTTCTTCCGTGAGATCTATTTGTAGCCCACTGTATGTGTTGGAAGTTTTGATCGCCTCAGGTGATGGTGATTGTGAAAATTTTTTGCGCTTGTTACTTCTAGTAATGGGCACTCTCTGCCATTCTGGAGGACAGGACGTATTGGGGACATTAGGTGGAAGTTGAATTTGGTCTCCGTGTGCAGATGCTGTCTTGGTGACCTCAACTGTTTCTTTGCTAGGTTTGTTACCTAGGGAGTTGCATCTGGGTCTAGCAACAAACAAGCTGGGATGGAAAGCTTGCTGGACAAATTTTTTGCTGCCAGTAGCATTCACTACCATGGAAGCCTGGTCGCCTACTTCCATGGAGTCTTCGGTAACCAATTTCTCACCCACCGGCCCGGATACCGGAGGGCGCCGGGTGTTAGCCGGATCGCATGACAAATACTCGCTCTCTTTATGGGACATTTTCATATTAAGGGGGGTTTGGGAAATAGTTTCATAGTACTTTCCCAAGGTACTATGTTCACTCTTTTAGGAGGGTATTTAGTTCCTCCTGGCCCGTGGCGGCCTTGAGACAGGTTAGTTTACCGCCGCCCGTTGCTCGGCGTTGTTGCTCGTTTAGCACCACCCAGGGGAGACGTGTAGGGTAGATCTAGGAAAAGATGGTAAATCCTACGGACGCGAGCAACTTCCCTCCCCCAAAAAAAGCAAAAATTAAAATATAAAAACGAGAGAATGACTGGATAGGTTTAAACTGTCTGAGAAATCAAGAAATAGACTGATAGGCATGAAAACGTCAATAGAATGTGCTTACCTGAGTAGGAGTTATCCATGACTGTAACACATTGATCATCTGAGGAGTAGCTTGTTCCAAAGCATACCTGCGTTGATTTCTTAGGATTGCAAAAAAACAATTGATACACCGGTTTCGCCGGTCGATTGTTCTTGTTGTCGGTACCTCACGCGAAGTGGTCGACATTTTTAGTAGTCACTAAGTAGTACAGTACAGTACAACAAAATACGAATCACACACAAACTTCAAACAAAGTGAAAACTTCCCGGCGTAAAAACGTCCTGGCGTAAGATTCACAATTTCACATTAAAGTTAGCGATAGTGATTGAAAACAAGACATAAACAAATAGTTACAATGAATATCACAATTACTGTGGAGAGTAGGACTCGATCAACACAAAAAAAACTGTAATATTTAAATGGCAATGAACAAACGTAGCATGCACCACGCGCAATTGACATTGCACTTTTTGACAAGACAATGACAATTCAATTTGAGACACCAACACCAATGTTGCCACTTTAGATTTTAAATAAAAATTGATTACTCGAATAAATACACTCGACACATAATTATTTCGACTGATTTAGTTCTATAATCATTAATTTATTAAAAAGGTTCGATTTATATCAGACAGAAGCAAGATAATTAAAAAAAATCTATGCAATCATTCATATGTATCGTTTGCCAACAAAGTGAAATTGCTTTAAAAAGTTTTGAAAGCAAAATAATACGACTACTGTGTGTGAAATACTAATTATTTCACACTACAGTAGTATCATCTCGCTTTATTATTTATAAAAACCCCGCGATTTACCTTTCCAATGACTTTACATTTATATTAATTTTTAATCGTATACAAAAAAAATCGATTAGGAGTTGTCAATATATTTACTTATTTTGATTATGGCAACACTTTAACGTAAGAATAGCCGGCAATAGGTAATTCATTTTATCGAAACAATTTCAAAACTTATTAAGTTTATAAAATAAACCCCTATACAAAATTGGCATTCTAATTGCAGAATCACTTAAAAAATAAAGAAAATAATTGTAATATAATTTTTATCTTGATGCATGAGAAAAAGCAGTACCGTTGATGGTCATGATTCTTTCACGTTCCTAGACCCAGTAGTTTTGGCTGTGTAATTTATTTCATCACCACTGCCTTCAAAACGGTGAAGGAAAACATCGTGAGGAAACCCAAACATTTGACATGTGATATTCACCAACCTGCACTGGGCCCGCGTGGTGGATTACGGCCTATCTCTTCTCCTAGAGAGGAGGCCTGATTCCTAGCAGTTGGAACATTAAAAGGCTGATTATGCTTATGTACCTATTGTATTTTGATATATGTCAGTCAGTCAGTTTCTCCGTTTATATTTATAGATGAACACAGGATACTACTCAATTGCACAACCTTGTAATGGTTCAATGTACCAAACTATTTTAAAAAGAACAAGTTTGTACATAACACCATATCAATATAAAATTAGTTTATTATATACCAGCAAAAAACAGTCCAAATTATTATAATTTTTTGCTCCCAAAGGATATTGTTATAGTTTGTACCAGGAAATGGACAACCAAATTCCATTCATGCTTGTTAGTGTTGGAATTCGTATTATAACCTTTTTGTTTGTATTTTTTAGACAACTCGAAAAACGGCGTAAAAAACTGGAACTAATGTTGTTTCAAGAAGATATGCAGTTTGAACAGGAGCTGAAGACTTTAGCTAAACAGCCAAAGTTATATAAAAATGGGTAAGGTTGATTGTTTGTTGTTATTTGACACCTAACGAAGACTTACTGCGGAATTATTCGAAAGAGCTACAGTGGCCCTGACACAAACTGCAGAAACAGGGGTGGGCTATTTTCTTAGCCCTTACTGTGACAATGTTGGGCAAGGGCTCCCCTCGTACGTCCAGGTTGGATTTTAGTTAGTAAAAATCTGGCACTTCCAGACAAGTTATTTAAGTAATGATTTCCTGTTCTCAAAAAAGAAGGAAAAGTAATGTAATTACACCACATTAAATATTTATAAGTGTTTTGAAAATTGCTACCCTCTCTACCAAGCAGTTTTTTTTTTATTGAGTAACTCTAATTTGGCAACTATATCTGTCTCGGCCTTATATATACATCCGTGTTCCTTCAGTTATCTTAAGTGGTCCAGGGCCATATTACCTATATATTTCGGTAAGCGATCAAAGCTCTACACTAATTTATTAATATAAAGAGGTAAAGTTTGCTTTTTTGTTTATAGGAGGTAATCTCTGAAAGTACTGGTCCGATAACTAAAATTTTTTCACCAATAGAAAGCAGCTTCATTTTTAAGTAAAATAGGCTATTTTTTATGTACGCGGGCAAAAGCTAGTAACTTAATAATAAATGGTGCCATGTGGAGTATTTCTAAATACATAACAACTCTATATATTTCTTTCCAGTTCCTACCTAAATAAAGTACCAACGTCAGCCCTAAAAGAGATCAACCAGGGCATCATGGCGAAAGAAGAGCAGCTTCTCCGGCACGAGGCCGAGCTCCGTCTGCACCACGCGTGGAGACTGAAACAACCAGAATTGAGGGCTGCTAGTGCTTATGTCGCTAACGGGAAGATGAAGTCCGCATGGTAAGTGTTTTACAAGGAATGTTGCGGAAGACGCGATATCACAAAATACGCACTTTGGACGTGGAGGAATGCCAGCTCGACAATAACTAGAATATAATACAATTTCCTTAGAGTAAAATATACATACATTCACCATTTAGAATTTGATAGCATTTGGGAAGGTTAAAAGCTGTGCTAAGTAAATTTGTGATGGTGAATGTCCCACCTACACGCACAAAACGTTTTGGAAACACATTCATTGTGCGTGCAGCTGAGTGGAATTCATTGCCGGAGTCTCTGTTTCCTACTAGCTACAACCTTGGAAACTTTAAGTCGAGAGTGAATAGGTTTCTTCTAGGTAAGCGCGTTTCATCGTCGACCGCATCGTCGCTTTCCATCAGGTGAGATGGCGGTCAAGCGCGAACCTATCAACGATCAAAAAAAATCATACCTTGAAATTGAACTAAAAACAGTTAAACCAATCAATAGAAACAATCAGGTATACACTTACTCATTACGTGGTATCTTCCAGGATGGAGCAAATAGTGGAAAAAGAAGTGCAGAAACAGAAAGATGAAGAAGAGACTCGTAAAATTCTGAAGGAGAGAGACGAGATGCTGCGCAAACAGATACAGCTTGAGGAAGAGAGACTGAAGGAGAAGGAGCAACAAGTTAGAGTAAGAAGTGTCATCTTGTGCTCAGGTGATGACCTGAGCACGAAAGTGCTAAAAATATGTGCAAGGAGTCTAGTGTCTCCCTTAACTTATATTATAAACCTCTCTTTAACAGAAGGAGTATTTCCGACTCGCCTAAAAAGGTCAATTGTCAAACCTCTTTATAAAAAAGGTGTAAAAACTGACATGAGCAATTATCGACCAATAACTCTAATCCCAATTTTATCCAAAATATTTGAGAAAGTTATGTGTATCAAAATAGAAAACTTCTTAACAAGATGTGATATACTCAAAAAAGAACAATTTGGTTTCAGAAAAGGCTGTTCCACTACTTTAGCATGTTTTACGCTAGTAAAATACATAACTGAAAGTCTGAATGAAAAATCTAAGATAAGTTGCGTGTTTTTAGACATGACAAAAGCCTTTGATTTTGTTTGCCATAAAACACTACTCTCAAAGCTTGAACATTATGGGATTCGCGGTAAGGCCAACGACTGGATCAAAAGTTACCTTTCAGAAAGAGTACAATGCGTGGAAGTAACAAAAACATATCAAAATGAAAAAAAAAACTTTAGGTCACAATACAAGCAAAACAACTATGGCACCCCACAGGGAGGAATCTTATCCCCGCCACTCTTTCTGGTTTACATTAACGACATTCTAGAGGCGATAGGAAAAGATTGCATACTATTTGCTGATGACACGACAATTATGCTTAAGAGTGACACTGACAAAAATTTAGAAAATGATATCGTTCAGGCGTTGGATAATGCAATCAATTGGCTTGAAAAAAATAATTTGAAAATAAATATGACTAAAACAAATATCATACAATTTCAGACATACAATTCAAACATAAATAAACTTGACATTCAATATAAAAATTCTCACTTGACAGCTATTGATAATTGTGTATTTTTGGGTATAACAATCGACAAAAATTGCAACTGGAAAGCACATATAGATAAAATTCTTTCAAAAATAGATCGTTTTATATATGTCTTAAGAAGAATTAGACAAACGGTAAACCATGATACTGCAATGCTGGCTTACCATGGTTATGTATCATCCGTACTAAGATACGGTATTATAATATGGGGTAACTCAGTAGATTTTGACAGAGTTTTTAAAGCTCAAAAAAAATGTATTCGTGCCGTTTGTGGAGCTCACTTTTTAGACAGCTGTAAGCCACTATTTCAAAAACTTAAAATTCTACCTTTGCCTTGTTTATATATTTTTGAAATATGTGTTTTCGTCAAGAGAAACTCAAATTTATTCGAAACGAACATTGACAGGCCAAATAGCCGAACACGGCATAAAGACAGACTTCGACTGCCACCAATTAGGCTAAAATTATTTAAAAAAAATGTTTATTGCATGTCGATTATTATTTTTAATCATTTACCAAATAGTTTACAAGAACTACCATTGACAATGTTTAAAAAAATACTGTTTAATCTGTTATTAATAAAAAAATATTATACTGTAAAAGAATATTTAGAAGACAAGTCAATAGAACCTGTAATGTGCAAGTTAGATTAATTGACGACACTGACTGAATATATTTGCACGCCATGTAATGGCAGGATATGCTGAAACAAATTCACTGTAACACCTTATATATGTACCATATTCTAGCAAATAAATGTTTTGATTTTGATAGGCCCTGAAAATTGCAGATCTAAAATGTCAGGGTAGGTGGATGTTTCCGGGGAGCCCGCGTAATTCATCTTGAGCATCGACGCCGAGTTACTAGCCTGTCGGTTTTCTATTGCTTGCATTTCTGGGAGAGTGTGCATTGGAATTGTACAATTTACTTGCGCCAGTTCCATCATCGGACCACAAGACGTACGGCGTTGCGCCATCGGTACATGCTGGACATCCCACCCATACGTACAAAGCCTTTTGGGAAAACATTCATTATGCGCGTATACAGCTAAGGAGTCAAGAGTGAATAGGTTGCTTCTAGGCAAGCGTGCTCCATCGTCGGCCACATCATCGCTTTCCATCAGGTGAGATAGGTAGTGGTCAAACGCAAAAAAAAACACCAGCGCTAGTTTCAAGTCATCAATTAAAAGGTATGCAGAACAGGGTGTAAATTTCAAAGTGATTCCTAATGTGGGGCATTGTTTTGTAAAAATTATATGTGATACGATACTTTTGTGGTCCTAACACGTCAGAATATACAGGGTGTAAGGGACAGTCCTCCACAAATTACTATGAGGGCTTGCTCAGTAGAAAAAACTGAACAAGCTTCTACAAGATTTTTTTTCAGGAAACGAAAAAAAAATCGGCCTCTCCATACAAACTGTCCTATCAAGTTTTTAATTTTGTATGGTGAGGCTTTCAGAAAAAAAGTCTTGTAGAAGGTGGTCTAGAAGGCTCTGTATGTTAGTTTATTTAAAAACCTATTTTTCTTTTACAGGAGCTCCGCGAAAGTCTCGAAGGCCAAATAGCTGAATTAAGCGAAAAAGAATCAGCAGTCAAAAAACTTCGCAAACAGGAAGAAAAAGAGAAAATAGTCCTAGACGAGCTACAGTTCATATCGTGCGAAAGAGAGAGGGAACACATCCGCCTCGTGGCAGAAAGGGACGCCCATTTAGTTAACATGGGCTTACATAAGTACAAGCTGAAGAGGAAAGTGATCTCTGTTATGAAGGAGATTGAATTGGACTTGCAGATGCTGGATAAGTTGCGGAGGACTGTACTAAAGGTATGTTTTTGAAGATTTTATCTTAGTAAGCTACAAGACTAGTGATCCCGACAGACGTTGTCCTGCCCAAAAGCTAGCTTGTTCAAAAAAAAAAAAAAGAATTAAGAACTCGATTGCAGCTCCACCACCTACTGGGTCAAATTGTGTTTCCAAACAATCTGCATAAAATTACATCCAAATCGGTCAACCCGTTTAGGAAGAGTTAGATGACCAACACAAGTACTTACAAAATAATTATTTTATTTAATAAAGATAGCGCTATACTTAAACACTATAATTAGAGACACGAACAGTCAGAATAAGATGGATTTTGAAGCAATAATTTTACTAATTTCAATTAAAAAAAATGATTACAGCGCCATCTAACGGCACTTAACTTTCACCTTTATATAAATTTTCTGTAAATAATAGTGGAAAAAAAATTATAACTAATCAGTTCATCAATAAATATACAAAAATAGAATATGAACAGTGACGCCAATTTCAAAATCGGCAGAAAAGAGCCAACGAAAGTAGGCAGTAAAAGCAAACGAGATATAACAGTTTTAAACAAATATGCCTGTCCCGCTCGTCAAGATGCCGATTTCTATGGCGGCGGCTTACTTCTCTTGTTTATTATTAGCAGCTTAGATGCTTTATAAATTCATTGTTCATGAACATGTTCAAAGCAAATCTATAATTTTTGTTTAATAGAGCTAAAAATGATTGAATTATACGTATTCGTCTAAACGGTGGTCCCTAAACTAGACGACGCTGTGCCAATATCGCGCAGTAGGATTAGTTTCTAACATTTGCCCATACATTTTCAGGAGCGTGAATCGGAGCAAGAAGCATGTGGGCAGTACAAACGTATACTAGACGCGGCTCTGGCTGAGTTGACAGAACACAGAGAGAGGGAGAAACAGAGGCAGAAGAGCATTGAAGCCATGTACGACGGAGAGGCGAGGCAGATCAATGATAAACAGGACAAGGTGAGTTTATTTCAACTTTGGCAGTTTCTAGCTCACAAGGTGGACCAATGACCTGGTGAGGGTCGCGGAAATCCAAAGGATGCGAGGCGCACAGGACCGGTTATTATGGTGACACTTGGAGTAGGCCTATGTGCAACAGTGGACCTCTGGGAAAATACTAATTTACCCTCTTTACAATATTAGTGAAGATAATCTTAACTAAAGTTGAAAGAAAAATTACATACTTATTATTTCACAGTCTGACTCATTTTATAAATTTTTTAATTCAGCTATGGGCTAAAGAACGTGACGCCCGCGCACTCCTAATGCAAGACGTGATCTCTACCCTGAAGAGGCAAGTGGAAGAGAAGATCGAAGCTAACAGGCAGCGACAGAAGGCCAATGTGCTGGAGCGAGAGAAGATCCTTCAACAGATGGAAGGGTTCCATGAGGAAGTGAGGGCTAACGAGAGGGCTTCACAGGTATGTATTGCATTTATTTAAGCTGGGGACAATGGAAGGAATGGAGGGAGGCCTTTGCCCAGCTGTGGGACAGAATAATCTAGATATATTAATCATTATCAACTTCCTGCCCAAGGGCATCCATCTTATTTGGGCTCACTGTAACACGTTTTTTTCTTCCATTCTGCTCTGTCACTCGTCATGCTATCACTAACTTCCTTTTCTTTCATATCACTCTTTACACAATTCATCCATATTTTCTTTGGCCTCCTTAGGCTAGATATAATAATAATATATAAACTTCATGTACAGTACTTATGCGGACTTAATGCAACAAGGCATTTTTTACCAGTCAATGTTTGGGTTAAAAAATACGACACTGTGGAAGATGTGCGCAATAAATAAATAATAGATATTTGAAATAAAATGAAGTATCATTAAATTAAGAGGAGATCTTAAGTTGATGCATCTCGACACACATTTTCGCTATTGTTCATACAACCACTCATAACTGATTATGACGTTATTACACATTTTTCATTAGATATTTTGGAATCATAATAACTGATGGCTTCTATTGAAATCAATGTCTAAATTTGTGTAAAACTAATCCAGTAAAGACCTCTGAAAATCTCCTATTTTGTATGAACTTTGACAATTCATAATTTGCCTATAAATTAAAAAGTCAAAAAAAAAAAAAAAAATAAAGAAAAAGAAACTAAAGAAGCCTTGCAAATTTTATTAAGATTCTACATGACTACAACTTTTTTCAAAAACTTTTAAGGGTTTACAAAAAACAGCTATTTACTGGAGCAAGTTTTGTGAAATATTCGAGTAAATCTCGGAATTACCGTATACTAACAGAGTTTTCAGGCGTTATCTCTAATTTTTTTGCGTTGCCTTTTCGTCAAACATCGCGTTGGATTGCGTTAGATGAAGTAACAAGCATTTAAACTATTTTCGATGTTGACGATAGGCGAGTGGAAAAGGACCCTCTTAAATAATATTTGTTAATAAATAGTAGTTGTTTGCAAATAGTTGTTATCCCTACTATTATTATTAATTATTATTAATATTTAAATTATTCTTATATTATTGTTCGGCGAGTGTTATGGGCACCTTTCCACCGGGAACGATCAGGGGCGGGTTATTTATTGACACGTGACGTTACATTTTATTGTAAAATATTCATTCTTTTATTTAAAAATAAACATGACTAATAATAAACTAAAATATCTGACATAATTTATTAATATTATAAATGCGAAAGTAACTCTGTCTGTCTGTCTGTCTGTTACGCTTTCACGCAAAAACTACTGAACGGATTTAGATCAAATTTGGTACGTAGATAGAAGAGACACTGGAATAACACATAGGCTACCTATAATTCCACTGCTGAGCACGGGTCTCTGCCCGCGCGATATAAACAGTAGTCCACGCGGGCGAAGCCGCGGGCGGAAAGCTAGTAATAAAATATTCCACAACTTTCACACACCACCACCATCTAGTACTCTCAAACTAAGAAGAGCTTGTGCTATGAGTACTAGACAATTTACAGAGACAGCATAAATTACACCCAAACAGAAACAAATGATCGGGCTCATCACAAAAATCTTCATCTTGGGTGGGACTCGAACTTAGGACCAATAATTACTAGCCAGTCTAAAAACAAAAAGTATCACAAAAAAGAACAGAAAAATCTTGACACGAGACTTTTGTGATTAGATCATATCCACCTTTGGCACCTAAGGTTCTTACTTCAACAGAATATTTAATCGAAAATGTATAATAATAATCAATTATATTCCCTCTTTCACAGCTAAAGAACTCAAAATACTCAACAGTGACGGCTCTCCAGTCGCAGCTCAACAGTCTCCGCCTACAACAAGAACAATTAGACGCGACGTGCGCCCGAGAGGCCGAGCTGAGAGAAGCGGCGTCTAACGAGAGAATGCTGAGGAGCGAGATCGCCAAGATACACCGAGAGGGTAGCACTCAAGCTTGGACGTAAAACCCTTTCATTTTAAAGTTCATTTTTGTACGAGATGAACAGAATGCATGACCAATTTTTAGTTTTCAATTAAAAATGAACTCAATCTCCACTACAATAGAGTTAGAATAGCTTGCCTAGATCATTGCATTTTTACTCAGCTAAGAATATGCTCAAGCATTTTGCTGTTCAGCCTAGGCTTACTTTTAGTCCACATTTCCAATTGCTCGCCGTTCCATGCGCGTCTTAAGGAGAGGTCAGCAAAACCATAGGGGGTGGCTATGGTTTAGCTAATATGCATTTCCCTTTCAGAAGCGACCCCACGGCCCCAGTAGGCTTCGACCCTGCGGGGCCCCTGCGGTTGCTAACAACTCCATGAAGTGCGCGTGGTACACTACGCGTCGTCGACGACTTGGACTCGGTCCGCACGGTTACCGGACGGACGGACAGTGAGCTACCCATTGCTCACTGTCCGCAAGCCCGCGCCTACGGTGGCTGGAAATCAGGATCGGCATCCCGGCGCCTGGGGCGTGAAGGCCATTGCCTCGCGCGTGCTGCCGCCTCCTTATCTAGCATTACTGCTTCGGAGAAGGAGGCGACCGCCTGCCACTCCTTGCTGCGGACCATGGCTTGTAACAAGGCCCGACGCGAGAGATCGCCGCCGCCGAGCACCCCCATGAGGACTCGGCGGTGCTCCGCCCAGGCGGGCCACACCTCTACCGTATGCTCCACCGTGTCCTCTGGGCTCCGGGGCTAATATTAGACATGAAGTTAAATAAAATACGAAATACTTTGTGATGAGTATATTCTAATAGATAACAATATAAAGGATATTATTATTATCCAGACAGAATATTTAATAGAACAGAATAAGTAATAGAGAACCACGAAGATGGTGGAACGAGGACAGATTTCGCCAGGGACGGTTTCTGTTCTATTTTCTTGACGTCATCTCAACGCTCAGTCACGTGGTCAGAACAAAAGAATTAGAGGCGTGGCCAACTCGAGGAGTTCCACACAAGAGAAGAGAATAGTTAACGGTTAGCGGTTGTAACTTGGCTAGGGAGGGGGGGGGGGAGCTGGGCATGGGATTTTTGAGGACCTGTGAGGCAGAAGAGACCAACAAAAAATAAAGATAGCAATATTTATTCGATTATTTATCAATTTGCTTTTTCGATTATGCCTGTCATATACTTGATATGGGCTTATCCAATCGCTTGCCTTATATAGCTATTAAAAGACTGACTAAAACAATTATTTACATAAACTAGTTAAATTTTAATGAAGTACTAATAAGACAAAATATTTAGTAAGTAATTGTATTATTATGAGCTTTACTTGTAAAAAGCCAAAACACGAGAGGTATATTGTGTCTATTTTAAAGGGACTGAAATATATTTTTAATTGATGATATTATGCAAAGATTTAGTATATAAGTTGCCAAATAGTTTTAAGTGGTTTGTGTGATTTGTTTTTTACAATTTTGGCTACTAGGCACATGCGCCATTGGTTCAGCTGTTATAAAATTAAAGCAGCAAATAAAAAACGTGAGAGATATGTATTTTGTATAAAGACATTATTTTGTCTGCTTGGCTTTTATGAATTTGCCTTCTTGATGAATTTATTGAGTCATATTTTATCTTAGTGTGAATGTGTTTGCGGAAAATAAAACTTGTTTTTATAGTTGGTTGTATTTTCTTTAGCCTAATTTCACTTTGTTGCATGTACTATGCTTTCCATATGGATCGATTACCATGTTGTGACGTCACGTCTTACTGTCAAATCGAAGGAATTTTTGCAAATTTGAAGAACTCGGAGATGAGAAAAATTGAAGAACTGGATTTTTCGTTCACAGTTAGTAAATAAATTAAATTCTTGGTAAATCAATTAGTTTAAAAATGTATATTCTCGATTAGACAGTAAATCGCTGTAATTGTAATTATAATAACAGTTTTTTTTTTATTTAGAATATGAGGTATTTCAGAAAATGTATTTAACTTGCGCGCCATCTAGTGAAAACTATATTTATTACTTAGACACAGTTGTCAATGGAACCAGTGTATCTTGTTGGTTCAATTGGTGAAACTAGATGGCGCTGTTTAGTGTATTAACAGTGTACTAGATGTCGCTACCGACTTTTGTTTGAACTAAGTTTTGTTTTTTTATTTTAGTTCTCTAGGGTTTTATTTTAATTTTTTAAGTTAGTTTTAATTAATTTAAGTTTATATCTAGAAATAATTATTTTATTGTTTGAAACAAATATAAATCTGTCAGTTTTGTAGCAATTTATAAAAAAAAGAAATTACGAATAGTTTCGATTCGCTAGGTAAGTACTTGATTTGCATCACGGAATTGGAAATCGCTTAGAAGTCTGACGTACTAATAATGGTTTTTCTTTCAACTGATGACAGATGGAATACTACAATTCCATCAGTCAAAGATACTTAGCAATTATAATTCATTTACATAGCTGCATTTAAACCACTATTCTCCTTGTATAACCTATTAGTTTAAGCACTGCAGCAACATCCACAAAAGCAACAGTTTTTTTTAAGTAGGAAAATCATCCCATGACATTCCCCGCTCTTAGGCGGAGCGGAACCTGTGTGCGACTTTTACTGACTAAATTCCAGTCCTGTTCCCTCTTTGCCTTCGTCCTAGGGCCGAGGTTTCCTTTCAGAAGCAAACCCTTGGCCCCAGTAAGTTTCGACCCTGCTGCGCCCCTACGGTTTGCTGACATCTTGAGACGCGCGTGGAACAGTACGCTTCGTCAGCTACTTAGGCCCAGTCCGGACGGTTACCGGACGGTCGGACGGCGAGCTACCCATTGGTCGCCGTCCGCAAGCCCGCGCCTACGGTGTCTGACTTGTACCACAAAATAGATATGTACAGAAGACAATCTCATGTAGGTATGTACTTCACTTTTTATACCTACGCTCGGTGGACGCACACTAATGAGCGTATGAGCCGGAACTGTTCGACGAGCGGGCCGAGGCACTCGAGATATCGTGTCCGTGAGCGGTGTCTATGTGTGCGTTGTTCGAGCGCGCTTTGTAAGTAGATTGACTTCTGTACCTGTACTTGTACGTAGAACAACGTCGCGCGGCGTGGATCAAGTGTAGCTCTACAAGTCTAGTTTCCATATAAAATGCATGGAGACCGGCGCGCCCAGATTGGCATGTGGCACACGTGTGCGCCTTTCTTCAGGAGAGTGAAGCTTGGGCATTATAGAGGCATTTATGATTTTCGACTCGACTAAAGAAATCATTCCTGCAGAACAGCTTTTTGTCCCTGGAATAGCACTTGTCAGCGAGCGGCGCTTTACGAGTCTAGTTTCCATATAAAATGCATGGAGACCGACGCGCCCAGATCGGCGTGTGTGGTGTGGCAGCTCTAGGATTACAACTACGAGGTTGGTACATACATGACTGGCCTGTTGGTCTAGTGGTTAGTGACACTGACTGCTATGCCGGAGGTCGTGGGTTCGATTCCCACCCAGGACAAATGTTTGTGTGATGAGCATAATCATTTGCTCTGTGTCTGGGTGTAATTTATCTATATTATGTATGTATTTAGAAATATATAAGTATGTTTATCAGTTGTCTAGTACCCATAACACAAGCTCTGCTTAGCTTTGGACTAGACGGCGTTGTGTGATAGTTGTGGAATATTATTATTATATTATTATTATTATATTATTACATATTATGGGAGATAAACCTACTTCAATTCATATAAATCCATCAAAGGCAGAGCTACCAACTTTAATTAGTTTCCATAATGGCCTCTATCAAATGTATGAATAGACCCATCACCCCGTGTCCGGCTTTCGCAAGGGATTATTGCCTAGTGAATGAACAGTCAGTAGATAGGTAGGTAGGTACATCTTTTAATCTCTATATTGTCAAGAACTTAATTTCTCTCAGGATTTGACTTCAGACGTCGACGTATCGCGGGGATTTTCTGAAAAGGAACCCGTAGTCCTAAAACCCAAAGGGCAAATGAAGGACAGGTGTGGTTTTAGTCAGAAAAACTCTGACACGAAAGATCGGGAGAAGTTATTGAATGATTTTCGCACCTTAAAAAAGCGATGTTGAAGTATAAGTAGGTATCTAAGACATATCTTCATGAGGCTATCAGTGTTAGGTAAGTACGTCACCCCTTCGTAAACCAAGTCTGGTCGTCTCTCTTCTTATGCATATGAATTCTCTCTCTTTCTAACAAGCTATAAGTATTAGCTTGTTAGAAGTAGAAGAAGTATCCTTTCACCTTTTGAACGCCAATCACTTGTATACAAGTTCGAGATTTTCTTGCCCTCAGCGCCACTACTTGATTAATTATGAGCCCGTTGTGTCCCACTGCAAGGCAAAGGCCTCCCTTCCGTTATTCCACTCTTTCCTGTCCTTAGTACAAATCGTCACGCCGTCTCCTTCTGGGCCTACCGCGTCGACGGCTCCTGCTGTTCGGAATCCAGAAGTAATAGTATAAAATAAATTTACGACTTTTACAAGACCTTTTATTTTGTTTTTATGGAAAATTGCCCTGTTATAGCCGTATTTTTTAATTTTTCACACATAATAAGTTCTTGTTTGTTTTATATTCAATAGAAACAAAAACGCCAGAAATTCGTGAAAAACATGGAGAACACATCGCGTATTATATAGATGGGCGTCGAAAAGGTTAAAAGGTTGACTATTTTCTTTTGGGAAAGTTAAGGGCAAAAGATCTCTTGGACGCTTTACAACACGGTGGATACATCACAGGGGCTGCGGGTGCAGTTTAACTTCCACTGTTCCGGACTAGTGTTGACCCGATCCCCGTGGGCCTCCTCCTGTATTGGAGAGTGGCTCTCGTCTAAGAGAAATGCACATGGAACACGGAGCGCCACCATCCCAGTTTCATCAGGTACGCCTCTGCCTTTCTTCGTGGAGTCAAGCGTGATGATATGTCATGTTTATTAACACACTACCTTCTGTCAGCGCTATGCCCACGTTAAAGAAAAAAATATCCCGAAGGAAACCTACCTAGGATAAAGTATGTGCTATTCCAGGATGGTTTACTCGTGTACCAAATCACATACATATCTATTCAGCCTTTTGAATATGAAGGAGTAATAAACAGACCGCGTACTGGAAGACGCAGCGTCCGAAGGACTCCTACAAGGTGGACCGATGACCTGGTGAAGGTTGCGGGAATCCGATGGATGCGGGACGCACAGGATCGATAATTGCGGCGACACTTGGGGGAGGCATATGTCCAACAGTGGACGTCTGTCGGCTGAAATGATGATGGTGATAAACATATCATATACACACACATACATACCTATAAAGAAACCCTTTATAATTATTTAGTGTGTTATCACAATGTGATAATAATGTGTCATGATAATGTGATTTACTTTACAGAAGCACTTTATGTCTAAGGTACAGTCGACTGGACGTCAGTGGCAATAATCTAACCTTCAGCTTGCCAGGCGTAGTTCGAATCTATACTTATATTAGATCTGTAGAAGTGAGAATTCTGTTCATTGAAAATATCAAAAAAATAAATGGCAGTGGGTGTTACTAGACCGACACCGAACCCAAAAATGGGATTTAAAAAATTTTTGTCTGTCTGTCTGTTTGTTCAGGCATCACGCAAAAACTACCGGTTCGATTACGATAAAACTTGGTATATTCTTTAATATCCTGGGCACCACACTGGGTACGTTTTATCCCGGAAAAGACTATACAAAAAAAAAAAAACTTAATTTTGCGGTTCGATCTCTAGATCCGATTATTGTACCAACCGCAAATAATAAGTTTGTCGTAGGTTACGTCACCCACAGTGGAGTTCACTAAGGGGTGCTGCATACGGCTGAGATTTTGGGAATAAAGACAGGAGCGCGTTTTTCTATAACCCATTTATTAATTACATCGATCACGGAGACATTGGCACCATATCTGAGGCGTGTGCACACTGTCACGCGCGTAACTGGAAGGGAGAGATCTGGAACGTCTCGAATCGTCTCGCGCATCACGTTCTTTTCCCGTCCCCGGGCTCTTAGAATTCGACATCAGACGTTTTAGAATTTAGATCTTCGATTTTGACCCCGTTGTCGCTGGCATAAGCAACAGGATCCTCGTACGAAGTCGCGGGCAGAAGCTAGTTTCCAATAAAATAAGAAGCTAGTACATTCGGGTTTTGTACCACTGACATTCAGCCATCTATCTGTACATGCCTACGTGACAATAACATCGCTTTTTAATTATGAAATATACGCAATACCTTCCGGATTCTTAGTACAGATTGTTTTTAGGCAACATTTGTGGAAGAATGTTATGTGGTAAATTGATTGTGAGATCTTTGTGTCATTCAATACTATAGGTATGATACGTTAAATTGATATCCTCTGACCAAGTTATCAAGCTAGCCGAACTGATGGTGCGGGCTTGCGGACGGCGAGCAATGGGTAGCTCGCCGTCCGACCGTCCGGTAACCGTGCGGACCGAGCCCAACTCGTTGTTTCAATACACTTACTCGAAAACCAACTCTTATCCCACCGCTTTAAGGCATGCAATAGACTGTTTTCCGCACTAGTGCAGAGAAGTGCGTTATGTGTTCTCCCCCAGAACAATTTTACTATCTACATTTATCGTATCAGGCTGGGCGCGCGTCGATCTCTACGAGTCGCCAGTTGCCACTTTCTGCACTTGCATTAAAATGTACTCAAATGATTTACGTACCTACCGGTGGGGTTTTGGTCAGTAAATTTGACATTTCTTCTCGCTCCATCCTGAGCGGGAGAAGTAAGTAATTTGATGATTTATCTCCTAAAAAATAAACTAAAAAGTAGGAAGCGATCAGTGAAAAAGGTTAATCAGATTTACAGCATAAAAGTATTTTTTGCATATCTGGGAAACTTAAAAAAATACCTAGAATAAGTATTAAGACCGAACAGGTTCAGATAGGTCCTAAAATATTACTCACGCCGGAGATGTCAGCATACAGAATTAATTAATTCATTAATTAATGAATTAATTCATGAATCCCCAAGCGACCACCGGTGGCCGCGCATCTATTGTCTTACTATTGTGTCTCTAATTGACGGTATCTGAAGGGTTAAATATTGATACACCATTTTGATAACAAACACTAGGTATGACATGAGATTTTTATGTATTAAATCTAAATAGCTCTCAACATGGAGAAAAAAAAACATTTACCATGCCATTATGTTTTTTTAGGTTGGAAAATCATTCATTGACATCTCCCGCTCTTGGGTGGAGCGGGAGAGAGTGTCAGACTTTTACTGACTTAAAACCAACTCCTGTTACTTCGTTGACTTAATACCAGGGCTGAGTTTCCCTTTCAGAAGCAAACTCTTGGCCTCAGTAGGCTTTGACAATACTGGACCCGTACGGTATGCTGACATCTCCGGCGTGAGTAATTCATTAATTAATTCATTAATTAATTCATTAATTAATGAATTAATTAATTCATTAATTAATTCATGAATCCCCAAGCGACCACCGGTGGCCGCGCATCTATTGTCTTACTATTGTGTCTCTAATTGACGGTATCTGAAGGGTTAATGAAGTTTTTTTGTGTCTATTTGACAGATCTTAGGCATGTTTTACCTTTCTACGAGGGTAGAACGATAAAAAAAATTGTTTATAATAATATAACCCCCATTTTGTTGTTTGATCAATTATATGACAACGTTTCTCAATCAGCTTTTAGCTCTTCAATCGTGATAATTAGTTTTTAATTAGTAATTAGACACAATAGAAAGACAATAGGTGCGCGAACGCTGGCGTTCGCTCTGGGTTTAATTCATGAATGCCGCGCATCTATTGTCTTACTATTGTGTCTCTAATTGACGGTATCTGAAGGGTTAATGAATTAAATAGGTATAGTGAAATGAGTGTAGTGAGTGTTAGTTTCCATACTTAATTTTTATCGAGAGTGTGTACTTAGTATAATTTTGAAGCATCCGGGCAAAAATTAACATTGCTGCAGAAGTGGAAAATACGCGTGTGCTGAAAGCGAAGTGTACTTGCGTCATGTAGAAGGTGAGGGCGCCGTGACCTCTTGCCAGTCACTCCTCAAAGAGAGGAACTACCGATGGGGAACTAAAGGTAGGTTTTTTTTCATTGTTGATAGGTTCGCGTTTGACCACCATCTCACCTGATGGTACGTGATGATGTGGCCGACGATGGAGCACGCCTGCCTAGAAGACAGTATCTTCTTCACTCTTGACTTAAAGACGCCTAATTTGTAGCTATCAGTCTATCAGGAAACACAGACTCCGGCAAGGAATTCCACTCCTTAGCATAAAGTCTTTCCTTTCGCAGGTCTGCTTGAAGAAATTTCTATATGAAATATATTATGCAGTACCTTTGTACAATTTTTTTTTATAATATTCTATCTTCTTCTGTATAATTGTGTGTACATCAATTATAAAATCACTACATAATATAAAACAAAGCCGCTTTTTCTGTCCCTATATCCCTATGTACGCTTAAATCTTTAAAACTACGCAACGGATTTTGATGTGGTTTTTTTTAATAGTGTTTCAAGAGAAAGGTGTATGATATTGCACCCGATATGTATAATATTGCACCCGAGCGAAGCCGGGGCGGGTCGCTAGTAAATAAATAAATGTCGAATGTGTCCCAAAAAAGCTTTGTACGTACGTATGGATGGGAGTGGGCTGTCTACCATATTATTATACCTACCGGTGGCGCAACGCCGTAGGTAGAGGTACGTCTAATCACAAAATATAGGTACAGAAGTGCATACAAAGCGCGCTCGAGCAATGCACACATAGACACCGCTCACGGACACGATATCTCAGAGCGCCTCGGCCCGCTCGGCGAACAGTTCCGGGCTCAAACGCTCATTAGTATTACGTCCGTCGTAGTATTCGTCGCTTAGGTTTAAAAAGTGAAATACATAGTGTACATACATGAGATGGTTTTCTGTACTTATCTATTTTGTGATCTAGTGGTCCGATGATGGAACGGACTTGGAGTTTATGTTAAAATGATAGAAATAAACAGATTATCCGATTGATGATGGTTAGTAAAATTGACAAGAATTTGTTGTCTTCTAACCTAGGTATTTTGAATTTTTATTTTCACGCTACGGTGGCATTATCAGTCTCTGTTATCCCCAAAACAGGGATGTTAAATTCAGGTAACTAACAACAGGAGGGGCCCAGCTGGGTCAAAGCCTACTGGGGCCAGGGTTATCCGAAAGGAACTCGAGTCCCGGTATGATGGCTAGAAGGAACGGGGTGAGTTTTTAGTCAGTAAGAGTCTGACACTATCTCCCACTCCACCCAAGAGCGGGGGTTGTCATTGGATGATTTTTGCCCATTGAAAAAAAAAGGTACTTAACTAACAACTTTTATGGATTGTTTTCTGAAATAAAAGTTTTTTTATGATATAAAATTCCGGATCTGAATTCGGATATGGATATAGGAATAATATTATACCGATTTCGGTTACGGTTACGGATATTAGAATTTTAAAATGATAAAAGTACCTAAAATATAAATATCAAAATTTGATTTTTATTTCTAGTCTAGATTTATTTGTTTGGGGAGGCAAAATTTTGAGAGTAGTTACCACACTGTTGCATTTATCGTATCAGACTGTGCGCGACAACCCCCGTTTATTAATTTGCAAGGCAAAAGCTAGTTCTTTATAAATGAGGAAATAAAACGCCTTTATTTTTAATACTGGGTTCTTGGTCCATGGGTAGCGATGGGTTCATATATATGCCTAACTGCACAGCATAGCATAGTCAGCCTTATAATGTTCCCACTGTTGGCACTCAGGCCTCCTCTCTAGGAGAGGGAAAAGCCCAGTGCGGGTTGGGGGATGTCACATGTCTGGTCGAGTGAGCAGTGGTGGCCAAGTGGCAACGGCCGGGCCGTTACACTAACTACTTAACTTACGAGTTGTAAGTCCCGGGTTCAAGCCCAGCCAGGCGCATTACTTTGTGTAATTTATTTTATTACCACTGCTCTCAAAACGGTGAAGGAAAACATCGTGAGGAAACCGGCATGTCTTAAAACCAAAAATTCGAAGAGATGTGATGCCTACATACCACATTGTCTTTATGGAAAATCTGGAAGTGGTTAGAAAGTTAGAATTAATATAGCACAAGTATCGTGACTTGTTTTCTACGTTTAAATGGAGCCCATCTTAATGCGTGGGGCTTATAATATTTGCTACCGGGTAAAATGGGCTGAATAGAGACTAAACTTTAAAGGGTATTTTTTTCGATAGGTATTTGAATATTTTTTGCTACATTTAACTATATCAATTTATTATTGAATTGTTATTCTAAAAATCTATGCTTTGTTAGAGGCCGATGTTATGGTATGAAAGTGAAAAATCAAACCAAAGTTTTGTCTCTATTCACCCCGTTTTCATGCTACGTGGGTAATCCGGCAAAAGAAGGCAGCAAAACCGTGGGGACCCAGCAGGGCTGAAGCATACTGGAGCCATGGATTGATTTCTGATTGGGAATGATCATGGAATGCAAGGGCAGCTAGAGGAACTTAGGTGTAGTTTTAGTCAGTAAAAGTCTGTCACGCCGTTTCGCTCCACCCTAGAGCGAGAGAAGTCATTAGATGATTTTCGACCTCAACAAAAGCCTGGCGATATGGTGTCGTTCTCGTTATTCCCTAATGTGAATATGGTCATTGGTAGATTTATTTCTCTCGAGCACTGTCTCGCTAGATCATACATCTTTGTTAGAAGCACCATCAGCCACGAGCTTCATTTGATGCCCTAACTAAACTGAAAAAACGATGGAGCTATTTATACTTACTCCGTTTGTTTAGGTAGGTAGGTACTTAATTAATTGTAAACAATCTTGATATGTCTTTTATCTAAAAGTTATCTAAAAATGTCTACAATTACCTAGCTATTTACCTATACCGATGTTAGGTAATTAACTAAATTTATAAAAGATATAAAGATTACCTTTATAGGTACCTATGTCTTTTATACGATTATTTTAAAATAATAAGACATTTATCAAGATTGGTTAAGACAGAAATGTATATCAGCTGCTCTAAAACAAACTACGATCACCAATTTATGAATTTCTCTTCCATAAATTTATTTATTTATTTAACAGTAATTCATGTACACACTTATAAAAGACGGAAACAGTAAAATAGGTAAGTACATAGGTGATGCTTATTTCTAAAGAAATCTCTTCCAGCATACCCGCGAAAGGAGAATTGGAAAAAAAGAGATATGTGTGTTTATTAGGATTAAAATCCGTTTTCAGTTCTACAACCTTATCGAGGTCTATTAGATATGAAAACCATTATGACATAATTATTAACAATTTATGGACTATTGGGTCTGAAATAGAGATGTGCTGTTGACAGCAATATTGCGCGAAGTGGCAATTTTGCTGGCAATATTGCCACCAATATTCATACTTTGGGTAATATTGCCCCCAATATTCTCATTTCTCGGCATATAGCCGGCAACGGCACATCTCTAGTCTGAAATAACGAAATTTTAAAATAATATACTTGATGGACAATATTAAAATTCTCTACAGCTGTTTTACTAACTAGCTTCGCAACCATTTCAAAATCAACTTTAAAAATATCTTAAAAATAAATTGCACTTTATGTTGAATTTAAAATAATATCAAAGAGCCCTTTAATGTTGGTATAAGACAGAGTTTAATCTACTCGCTAACTCCAATAACCTTCCAACATCCTACACTAAGAAATTTCATTAATTCGGTGGTAGCACATTAATTTAACATAAGATCGAACTATCGACGCCTACCTCTCGCATCGCGAACCGAGATCACAAAATAAAAAATAAAAGAATCTTCAGAACACGTCTAGAGGCGGGCAGTTTACATAAACATAGAGATCACGCCCCCAGTCAAAACATTCATCGGAGAACGCATAAAAATATAAAAATAACTAAAGTAAGACACCGGTCCGGCTAGAGAAGTAACCGAAAAATCCTGTCTGTATAATTACGTGGAGCTACCACTCGATCTACCGGCGAGCCAATTTAAATTTACTGCGAACGGCGCACGTGTCCCACAAAATGAAATCCCACTACCGCAGAGGATCACGCACGAAAAAAAATTGTAGAAAAATATACCGCAGGCGCCACCCCCTGAACGTTAGTGGCTGCTTACTTCAACCACGCCTGTTTCTAAGCGCTACTATACCTTTCTCTGTCACACTTCTCACTTCAACATATTGCCGTCTCAGTTGTGTATGCGCGGCCGCCGGAAAACGCCAGCTTTTTCATCAGTACGCGTTTGTGCGTCGCGCGTGTTGGGTGTGTTGAACCGCCGTCGCGGTGTGTTGTGCAGTGCCGTGTACAGGGTGCCGAAGTGGCGGGTTTCCTTGCCGCAGGACGGGGGGCCCATGCCCCCTTTCATCAGCACCACATTGGTAAAAGTTAGTGTCCTGTGTCTTAGTACTGTTTCGTGGAGTGCAACTATGCCGTATGGAGGTTGTTGTCATCATGTTGTTTTTTTTTCTCTATTATATTTATGTTAATAACAACGTGTAATAACACAGTGGTACATGTGTATTTTGTTTGCCTACAATAACATTATTTTTTCCTTTCATAATTTTATTATTGTTTTTCCTGTTTAGTATTAATACCAAACCTGTTTTACTTAGAAACTAAGTTCAATAGTAACTATTAATATATTTCAAAATGTATCACTTCGCTAATAATCAAAATCATCTAAATAAACTAAAAAAGAGGCTTTATATTTTCATTTTTCTTTTCTATTTTGCCTTAATCCGGATCTAAGCCTAACAAATTAAATTCTGAATACAGCTAAGACTTCATACAGTGGTCTATTTATATGTAGTAATCATACATAGTTTCAAAATCGGCTCGTATGTTAGGCCTAGGCTCTACAAGATAGGCCTACATCTCTCGCACACTGTTTTGCAATGTTTCTGTATGTAGCCTGCTTTACCGATTAATATTTACAAAAAAACATGGCTCTATTGGTCGCAAAATGTGTCTAGGTCTTGTATTCATACTGACAGCAACATTGAACCACTTCTTTTAATAGTTTTTGCAACTTTTTTTTCATTTGAAACACTGTGTAACAGCAGTTTTTATACTAATCCATTATCAATAAAAATATTAATCCTTTCAATGTCAAGATTCATAACTAGAAGAATAAAAAAATGTGAATCCCATTTTATAGAAGTTAGAAATGCAATTAATATTAATAATAAAGTTATTTATTGACTTATGTTAGTTACATGTTTAAATTAAAAGTATCTGGATCCTAAACTCGTTAAAAACTGAGATATAGGAGCCACAATTAGTTATGATTAGAATAGATTTAATCAAAAACAAGAAGAAAAAAAAAACAGAATGTAGTTACAATTAAAATGCAGTGTTCTCCTTTTTTGCGCTTTACTTGTTATTTCAATCATAAATCACAAGAGCAAGAGAAAGAACTTGCCTATTTAACTACACCAGATCAGGTCAAAAGATCAGACGATACTTCTAATAAAGGAAGTAAGAGATTTAGTTAAAATTAGGTAAATGAATCAAAATAAAACAAACCTGCTTCAAACATAAACTGTGATAGGATAAGGAATACCTTGTTTAGTAGCTAAATTGTCAAACTTATAAAAACCACTTATTTAAATACATTAACAGTTGATAACAGCGCAACTTTCAAGCAACAATAGCTATTTATACACATTCATAGAACAAAACACTTTTGGCACGAGCCTTCAGAACAATAGAGCATTACGTTACAAAAAAAAAAAACCGTAATACCTTTATCAATGAAACTCCACAAACAGGTAAACTCAAAGAAACCTTAAATAAGCTTCTTAAAACACCTTTCAAACGTTCAAAAGTTTTGTCCCTCAGTCAACAGGAAAGAGAACAATAGAAAATAAAAAAAATATAATCTTAAAACTTCTCAACTTGGTGAAACCTTTCTGGGATCAGTTTCATTTTCTTGCTAATTCTGATTATTTTTTGTATAGTGACTGTTGGAAGACACTGAGATGAGAAAAAATTTGTTGTAAAAAACTATATAACTCTCTTTTTTAGAAAACCTTATATTCAATATAGATTTGGCTACGGCTTACTACCAGATCCTAGAGAAACAATTAATTAATTGGTGGTAGTTACTTTTATACTTAGTTTGATAGAAACGGTACCAGTTCCAAAATTACGAATGCTCATTCTTGCCAAATCATCAATCAACATCATCCATGTAAGCTAACTTTTTATTTGAAGAAATTTTTACTTTTATCGATTTTAACTTTTGTTTTTTCATTTGAAATATTAGCACAGTGGTTAAATACACTCTTTTTAGTACACTGATCAGGGCCGTATGTGTGTAAAATTACGTTATAGGATAAATGGTGTGTAATTCAATTCTGTCCATGAACTTGGACAACTTAAATATAAATAGTGTTACAGCTATTACAGTTATATAACACTCTAGGCATATATATACATATATGAGAAGTATCTACTAAATCTCAAACCCACATCCTTTTAATAGAGTTCATGATCGCAATCAGATAAATTCGTTTCTTAGATTCAAATTCCTAAAGAACATAGATTTAATCGGTACGTGTAGTCAGAAGAATTTTTAAATTAGCTTGACGACTGTATTTTGTTGTGTAGATACAATTACAGAAGTACAGTTCTGTAATTGTACAGTTGTACACTGTCCAGTTAGTTGTTCGGTTGCGGAAGTTAGATCGATGCTGCATGGTCCATGTCATATGTAGCACTGAAGATGAGAGAAGTTATATGAAAGAAACAGCAGTTAGTGATAGCATGGCGGGTGACAGGACAGAATGGAACAAAACAACGGGTTTCGCTAACCCCAAATAACTTTAGACCAGGGCAGGGAAATGATGATGGTAGACTGGAAGTCAACCCCAATATATTTTGGAAACGTATTTGCCTAGATTATGAAGGTACATAACACAGGTAACATAAATTATATACGTTTTATATTTTACCAATTAAATATATCATACTTTATGTGGAAAGATTTGTTAGTAAGTCAAGGATCACTCATAATCGGCTTAACTGATCAATACTTTCACTATCAGATTACTTATAATCTCCAGATCATCTTAATGCCTTCGTTGGTGCACATGGTACAGTTACATATTTAAATGTGTAACAGTAGCAAATTCTAGCTCACATTCTTCACTTTTTGTATGTTTTTCTTATTTTATGCTTTTTCTTGCTGTACATGCTTCTAGTGTAACTATCTAGGTGGCAATATTTTTGTTAGTATTCCCTGCATCCCTTATGCTACACAATTTCAATACTCAATACTTTATTGCAGTCCATATGTTGTAAACTTATACTATCTGGTTTTTGTTAGGCTTCGGTATTCTTTGGGCTAAGATATTGTAACCTATAACCTCTCTATTATTTATTGCGCTCTTCTTTAAAAAACAACAGTTTATTATACATGTCAAAAAGTTATACTTAAGTCTAAATCGGAAAGCCTCAACTTTCGTTGCTTCAACATTTTCAAATCAATTGTTCTTTCTACAAATAATATAACTGTTACCCACCCTTTATGGTCGGCTGAACTTACTGTTCTTTAGTAAATCTTTTCTATCCATGGTTTAGTTTACTCTGCAACCATTTTTTGGCAAAAAATAATATTAGATTACACTTTCGAGGGCCTTGCTTACGATGAATAAGCATATCAATGAAACCAAAGGGTTTTTCCTTAGTCTATTTATAGGCACTTTAATTAGAGCTATTTGTCTTTTCCCGAAAACTCGTCAACTTCTAAAGAAGCTTGTTGGTACAAATCAGTTTCTAGAACTACGTATTGTTTTTTCTTCATCCCATATTGTATATTTTCCATCGTCTAAAAATTTAAGACGTGTAAATAGAAAAATATGTAGCTAAATTTGAGTTACTTTGTAGAACAGTACAGTTGTAATGTTGCGATAAGTATAAAGACTTTTATAGTTTACAGTTCGAGTCGAGCTATAAATTTTGCGAGACTAGTATGTTGTAGAAAATTATCATTCTCCGTTCGTAAGGTTTCATACATTTCACACAATTCAAGCACATATTTAAGGATACTTCAAGCCTTGAGATCCCATTCCGTCGGGCAGACGAATTTATAGCTACCTTTAAAAACCGATATTTTATTATTACGCATTACTTGAAGCCATTGTATAATTCTTGGTGTAACTTGTGAGAGAAAACCGACAAGGTTACATTGTTTTTTAGTATCTAGAGTTCTTTACCGTATACACCTGCACTTGCGGTGAGATAATAAGTACCTACGGTTTAACTCATTAGTGAGCCCGGATCCTGACTACATGTAAATTGGTTCAGCGGTTTTTGAGTAATTGAATGACAAACAGACATTTTAGCGCTAAAATATGTATATAATAAGTAAGATCATGTGGTTATCCAGGTAAGATATTAAGTTTAACGAGCATTTTAAGTATTTAGTGAAAATAATAATTGCAACTTTCAGAAGGTTCAGAAGGTTCAGAAGAAATTTTTGTCGTTCTTAATATCGTCTTCTTTTTAGTAATGCACTCTTGATTTCTTGACCAATGTTGGATTTAGGTAGCCTGGGGCCTGTTGCTAAATGACCAAGGTGTCCCATATTAAATCTGTTATATGGTAACGAATTAAAACTTCTTACTTTTTAAACAGACCACGAAGACTTGAGGTAGCGATGGGTTCATGCCTAGTTTTCTACATTTTCTTAATGGAAGATTCGAAATTTGTTAGATTTTATGACAACAAAGTAGGTTTCTTCATACAAAACTTTGGAACCCTGTTTCATCCCGTGAATTTTGAAAAATGATTTCTTAGTGCTCAAAAAAATCTTGTGCAAAAATTCACGCTCCTAGACAGTCACAGTCAAAGTAGTTTGGACTGTGCGTTGATCTGTAAGTCAGTCAGTTTCATCTTTAATTTACTTTTCAAACACGCTACAGGATCCGATGGGTCCATAGACAGTAGTTGAGTAGTCTACTGGTTGGAACACCCGAAATTATTTTTGTACGTCCAAGAGGCCCTTGTTACTCTTGCTACATGGCTGATCCGGCATTACTCTTGTCAGAGTGGTCGTGGTCATTCTCAGTTGAGCCTTCTTCTTATCACATAGATTGAAAGTTTGTACGTAAGGATGTATAATCGTTGCTATAGTTAACCCCACACAAAGGTAAAAGACTGCGTTAACAAACTAAATGACCTGGGGCAAAGGAATAAAGTTATTCTGAGATGGGTACCGGGTCATTCTGAAATTACTGGCAATGAAAAAGCCGACGAACTTGCAAGGACTGGGGCTCAGGGTCATCAGATAGGACCAGAACCTTTCTGTGGTATCTCAAAGAACCAGGCCATGCAGACCCTTAAGGGCAACCTATTTGGCGATTTAAAAAAGCACTGGTTGTTACAACCAGGACTGCTACACGCCAAATCTCTTATAGAAGGCTACTCACAAAAACGAACTGCCGAGCTTCTTGAGCTTAGCAGGACGAACATCTGTGCGATAGCCCGCGCCTTAACCGGCCACTGCAAATTAAACAGGCACCAATTTCACATGAAACTGAGTGACACTGATGTTTGCAGGTACTGTAATCAGGAGAGGGAGACGCCTTAGCACCTGTTGTGTGAATGTGGGCCCCTTATCAACAAACGGAGTATCCATCTGGGTCGACACATTATTCGCCCGGAGGGGATTAAAACTCTCAAAGCTAGGAGTATTCTAGACTTCCTGGAAGCCTCCCGGCTAAAAGAGTTACTCTAACAAGGTGGCGAGTCACAATAGATCTTTTAGGTCGCAGTGACTACATCTCCTACACTATGGGAGATGCATAGCCCCTTTTCTTCAAAAATAATAAATAATAATAAACCCACACAATATCGGAAACTTTTCTGGAGAGCAAATAAACTGTTTAGTAGCACGTAACTCGATTTTTACAAAAAAATTAAGTTACGCTTTGTTTCTATGAGAATACCTACAACTGAGATTCGTGGTATTGCTGAAGTTTTTCTTTACGTATTGTTTTTTTTGTGTTAAACTTAACTGACCCAGCAACTTCGTACCGCCTAATATTCCTTCCGATATAGTCAACTGATTGCGATAAAACAAAGCCTAAGCAATATATCATCATCATCATCATCATATCAGCCGAAAGTCGTCCACTGCTGGACAAAGGCCTCCCCCAAGCGTCGCCACAACGACCGATCCTGTGCGTCACAATGTACCTAGGTATAAAAGTTATCTACAAGGATTTCGTAAATTTTACATGATGCGCGCGCAACTAAAAACTTCTACAGATTTATTATGGGTATGTATCTATGCATAGAAGACACGTCACCAAAGTTATCAGGTCAACGTATTCGTACATTTTACGTGATGCGCGCACAACTTCAAAAAAATTATCCTACTAATATTATAAATGCGAAAGTTTGTATGTATGGATGGATGTATGGATGTTTGTTACTCTTTCACGCCAAAACTACTGAACGGATCTCGATGAAACTTGGTACACGAGTAGACTATATCCCAGAATAACACATAAGATACTTTTTATCCTGGGATTATGTACGCGGGTGAAGCCGCGGGCAAAAGCTAGTTAGATATAAATGGATGACGCGTCACCATTGTTTCAAATCCTCGTGTTTGATACGAGTGACGTAAAACGCTGCGTTGTTTGATTTCCTATCGAATTGCATAATAATGATATTTTGACAAGACATAACTTACATGGTATTAGAATTTAAGCGACGGTATGTATATGAGTGTGCGTTTATAACACGCCTTACGTTCAAACGGCATAACATAAAAAGACCGATATTTAGTACAAGTCTACACCATATCCTGGAATACATGCGCTATAGTTGCAAGTGATAAATATAATTAGCGTTTGGCCTCGTCGTTTATACCGCATACATCGAAGGACTGGATCAATTTGCCTGCTGTAATATTCCCGTCCGATTATAATTTTGATGTTTTCTAAGCTAGAGTGAATATAGGCTCATAGTAAACTAGAGCAGCCATTGCACTATCAACAAAAGCATCATTATTTATAGCAGGTGAGATCGCAGTCAATGACTAGTTCAAAAATAATGTTCTTCATATAACAATGTTGTTTTATGGTATATATTTTTTTATTTTGCCTTGTTTACCCAGAAAACATTTTATCAAACAAGGATATTCCTGTGTGTTTGTAGGTATTTCAAGTAACAATGAACTTGAGCTCTGCCAACTGTATTGTTTTCCATACAATACAATCATTTACAATTAAATAGGATATTTTAGTTAATCAGGATGATTTTGGAAAATACAGAATAAGTTTTGTGAAATTAGGTTACTTAGTTTCAGGTATTTGTTACCAAGCAAATTTAGTCTACTTTGATAAAATATTTAACTGTGCTATATTTTTTTTAGTTCATTTCTAAAAAATTATAGCATAGAAATGTACAAACAAATTGTTATTATATTTAAGCATTTACTAAGTACCTACATGCATTGAGAATGTTATTTATACATTCTTCTGTATTAAAAAACTTCTAAGTATACCTAATATAGTCTGGCGCATTTGGAATAGGCACACAGATACTTAGATAAGAACTAACAGACAACACAGATTATAAGATAGGTATATCTTTTTATTTAATTTAGATACTTATTATTTTAATAAAATTTGACCGAACAATCTTATACACTGGTTGACATATTAAAGACGGTTACCATCAAGAACACACACTTTGATATTTAATCACTGATTAATCTCCTAAACTATCTCCCAATCTGCAACACTTGAGCCATTTATCATAATCTTAAACCAGTTTTAACAGAGATAACACTGTCAGATTAATATTAATACCAAAATCCACAGGCTAAACAGCGTGACAGCGGTAAAATTTAACCGAAGAATCACACGCACCGCCGCGTATCCATAACGGCTATTATTCCGTCACAGAATTTGTGAACGCGACTGAAATGGCGCGCGACCAATCGGACGTTCAGATTTGAATATGGAATGTAAAACCGCGGCGACCTTCATAAATTTAGCCAATAAATGTCACATATGAAAAAAATGGTGGATGTTCTTTTTTTAAAAAAAGGGCGCCCGCTTCTCTTGTCAATGAGTATTTTATAAGGTGTACTAACAATGCGATGTGTGAAAGTTGTGTTACATGAGGAATTGATAAAGAGGTTCTTTTTTATTTGTTTAGGTTTTCCATCCATCCGTAAGTTGTAGGATTTTGTAAATATTTAGTTTAAAATGTGTCCAAAACAAAGATTTGGAAAGGTAGCAGAGAGCGCAAGCGTTTTCTGCAATTTCTGATCTGATGATTGGATTGGATAAGATAATTTCCTGACTTAGATTAAAATTAAAAAAGCAGAAGATGGGTGACTCGCCTCTAGCGCGTATACCGCTAAAAGCCCCCGTGACTCAATTTCGCTCAGTCTTATCCTTATATAATTTATTTACCTTTCAATTTGAAAATAATAGTTATTTATGTTAGTTTAATTGGGGGGATTTTAGGTTATTTAATTAAACGGGCGTGTTACGCAAATTTTTGTTTTGTTTTAAGTGGGATAAAAGTTACCAAAAGTTGTGCTATTATGCGATAAACAATTCATCCAAAAACAAATCACATGGAATCACATTTCTCTCGTGCATGTAGTTGTGCACAGAGTCCAGGTTTTCTGATGGCAATGTTAGCGCGTAATGTATCTTTCCTTATAGCCGTGATATGCTTTCTGTTGGTGTCAAAAAGGTAGTTTTTCTTCTTCCCTACAAACAGTTTTATAGTTTCAACACTGCCTACACTTAAAGGCTCAGTTATAGTCAGCAGTACATATTATAACTCTACGTTATTTACAGTCCTGACGTTTACTCACTCTCGGCCTATCAGGACTTGCTAACCGATCGTTAAACGGAAAATCTAATTGAAATTTATCTGCTTCTGGTACGAAATAAATGCTTGGTGTTTGGTGCCTAGCTAAAGGTGTAACAGCCAGTACCGGTAATAACATATGCTAGTAAAACTTTATTCAACCTAAGCTTTATCGATCGTAAAACTCGATTCCATTATGTTTTGTGCCTGCAGTGCTACCAACTTTATGATGAACGCTGTATTGAGTACCTATACGCACATACGTGATTTACGTTGGTGCATGAATGTTGGTACTCTTTACGTGTTTTTAGAGTTTAGTTGGGACATAAAATTCTTGTTTCTAAAAGATTTGTAATGCATATTACCTATATGGGTTTTTTTTATTCTGTTTTATGACTGACGTGTGAAAGAAAATGGCTTGACATTGCTTTTTCACTGTTTTTCATACAACCGCTTTAACGCGATAATGACGTCACAACACATTTTTCATTAGATATTTTAGACACACACTATCTTGTGGGTAGGTATTATCTAGACTTCTATTGAAATCAATGTATAAATTTGTGTAAAACTAATCCAGTAAGGACCTCTGAAAATCTACGATTTTGCATGAACTTTAATACTTCATAATGTACACAAAAATTTAAACTAAAAAAAAGTATAACAATGGAAGCCTTGCGAATTTTATCAGGATTCTAAATGCCGACAAATATTTTTAAGAACTATTATTAGTTTAAAAAAAATACGTATTTCCTGGAACCAGTATACAAGCAAGCTGCCTCTTAGCCCACGGCGTTCAAAGACCGCGGAGAACTTTTATAATTTTTCTCGCTCCACCCAGAGCAAGAAAAGTTAGGTATTTGACGATTTCCAATCAAGAAGGGATAAAATCAAATAAGCTCATTAACAGCCTTGCTATCGTAGGGACCCAGCAGGGTCGAAGCATAGTGGGACCAAAGGTCTGCTTCTGAAAGGAAAGCTCGGCCCTGGTATGAAAGGCAACGAAGGATCGGGGTGGGTTTTTTAGTCAGTACAAGTCTGACATTTGGATGATTATTACCCATGAAAAAAAACCTTGCTGTAGGTACTATGATTCCTAGTTCGGAATCCGCTCTTCATATGTTTTAAGTTCTTCGATAAGAAAACCAAAAAAATCGCTACTCATTTGTTTTTTTCGGGAATACATAAAGTCGAAGACTGAAGGAAATTCTGATATTATTTTGTCTTGCCTAATACGAGGGCCAACGGAAACTCCGCTTTTCATTTGTTCTACGAATTAAGAAATCGGTCGTTTAGGATGTTATAATGAAACATATAAATAGGCACAGACACGGAATAAAGAAAAGTAGAGGAAGTGCCTCTTAGATATCGCGCGTGTGTCAACAGCAGGCGAAATTCACCTATTACATATTATATACTAGTGCAGGTGAATATGGCATCTATTTCAAAGGCACTAGCGTTCTGAATAGAATAAATTGGTTACAGCGCCATCTAGCGTTGAGTAGCCGAACTCGTTGTAAATTAGTTAAAACTTCTTTATTGTTCGTGTCATGTCAAATAATAACAACTTTCTTACGTTGTAATAAGACCTAATTTATGAAAGCAATAAGAATATGATTTGTAAAAGTTAAGTTTGTAATTCGTAGCTTCGTAGCCAATCATATTACTGTTTTTTATGTGTGTAATGTACAATTTGATACGCAAATGTGTGAGTTTGGCGACACTGGTTCCCGTGCTTAGCCACGTTAGGGGCACTTCTACCTATATTTTCTGTTCTGTGGGCACAGATATAGGAGTACTGGTTTCGGATACGGTTTTTTTTTATTATTGAAAGTTTCGCGCTTGACCGCCATCTCACCTGATGGAAAGCGACGATGCGGTCGACGATGGAACGCTTACCTAGAAGAAACCTATTCACTCTCGACTTCACGGTTACAAAAGTGAAATTATGTATCCGCTAGAATTTTTAAAAGTTAAATACAAATAAAGACATTAAGTCCACCTTTGTTCCTTTGTGTTGTATAGTCGGCCTTATAATGTTCCCACTGTTGGGACTTAGACCTCCTCTCTGGGAGTGGGAATAGACCGTAATCCACCACGCGGGCCCAGTACGGGTTGGTGGATGTCACATGTGTTCGATTTTTTGGTTCTAGGACATGCTGTTTCCTAACGATGTTTTCCTTCACCGTTGTCAGAGTTTGTGTTGCATGAATTTTTAATAAATAAATCTCTGACCATTATCTCCTTTCCCCAGGACGTGGCGAAGCAGGCGGCGCGATGGCGTGCGCCGGCTGCGAGAAGCCGATCCTGGACAAGTTCCTGCTGCACGTGCTCGAGCGCGCGTGGCACGCGGCGTGCGTGCGCTGCGCCGATTGTCGCGCGCCGCTCGCTGACAAGTGCTACTCCAGGGATAACAAGCTGTTCTGTAGGAATGATTTCTTTAGGTGAGTAGAAAATCATAAATGTCTTCACAATGTCTATGCTTCACTCTCCTGAAAAAAGTGTTTAATGCTAAAACTATACTGCCCACACGTGTGCCAGACACGCTGATCTGGGCACGTTGATCTCCATAAATTTTATATGGAAACTAGACTTGTGACGACGTCCTACGTACAAATCAAGCGTGTTACACGTGTGCGTCGGTCTAATGTAGTTCTAGGTTAAAAATTAAATAGGTAGGGGTAAGTAGGGCTATCCTTTCGTATTCCTGTTTCGTAATCGAATCAGGAATGAAGATATCAACAGGAGCACCAAGAGTACCGCAATAGCCCGAAAAATCAGCGCAGGGTACATTGCTCGCACAACAAATGGCCGTAATAAACTTTCCTTATGAATCACTATTTTCCAGTTGCTGAAAATCGCACGAAAATGTGTTCATTCGTTTTCGAGTTTATCGCGAACAGACAGACAACGCTGTGGGCGACTTTTTTATACCTTTGGATAATGCTAACATTATTAGAACAATAGTTTCCTTAGAAAGCTTTGAGAAGTAACCTAGCAAATGATCAAACCCAGCCAGTGTTGTCATGCTAAGATCTCTAAACACATCACAATGCACGTGCTAACTCTAGGTTTCGACACATTACGACGAAATCCACCGATAATGACTTGGTACTAAATTCTACACACAAAGCGTCTTGTCTAGCGACCGTGTAACCACCGTATTAGGTTCGACGCGAACTTGCGATTACTACGCGAAGTATTCACGAATTGAGGAACGTTAATATAGGCGAAACCACAGAGTAAGGAAATGACTGCAATGGCAGCTTTTAGAGGCAATTGTATTGGAATAATAATAATTCTTGGGCCACAGTCTACATAGTTCTTGGTAACCAGTTTAATAAGCCTCCTAAAACCATAACCTTCTCTTTATTTACTATATGTAGCAATAGTTTTCTACCAACTGAGGGTTGTCTTTGGGTCCACTAGCATGGTGTATACTAATCATCGGTTCGATTTAAGAAATTTGTCTAAAGGGCCTTTGGGAGTTGGCATCGGCCCTTCGTAGGCCTTCCACAGGTCCAGGGCCCCATGGTTCTGAGATAAACAAATTGATGATAAAAAATAATTCAGCCACACAGACTTCGATAGTACCAGCCATAGTCTGATAGTCAATTTTGTCAATCAGACTATGACATATCCATAAAATTGACAATTCAGTCTGAAGAAGATATGCGTCTTGTCAGATTGACAGCTGTCAGTTGAAACAGGTCATCTATTTACTGTCAGTGTCTTATTTCTATATTATGACTTGATTTTTTTATATTTACATTGTTTTCACATGATGGAAGCGACAAGAAATATGATACGAGGATTTTTTAAATACATAACATGATTTTAAAAAGTGCCTATGGAGTTTCATGCACGTTCTTCTCCATAGATATTTACGCTTTGGTGTGTGGTATTTGCTTCATCTTTCTGACTGATCGACTTCTTGACAATACAAAAGTGCTGCAGTGCAGTCTGTTTATCAGTTAACTCCGCAGCGGATTTTGATGCAGTTTTTACTAATAAGATGATTACACGAGGATAAATTGTGTACATAATTTCCACCCGAGTGAAGAAAAAAGAAATGCTTTGAATTGGAGCTTGATGGTGTTACGACTTAGACACAACCGTCGAAACGTGGCGGATAACAGTCTTGTTCTAATCTAGGACATAGTCAACAAAATTTTATCCAAATCCGTTCACCCGTTAAGAAGTTACAAATAGGCAGATTTACTTTTAAAAACAGTTACATGTCAGAAAACACAAGAAATTCTAAGGACTTTTGTTAGAGTCTACAGAATACCGAACTTTATGCACTCATTATAAAAAAATGTTTCCGTTTAATTACAATTTTTGTTTTCATTTCATTGATTATAATTTCAGTTTACTTTCAGATCAGTTTACTTGTTACTCTATTTGATTCAGTCCAATATAAATCAACTTTCTCCTTAACTATTTTTTAAAATGTCTCTATCTTTTTAAAATAAAAAAGTAATAATTAATGGCATGTCTGCCAGCGCGACAGTTCCGTACTCTGCATTTTAGCCGAAGCCTAAACTTTAGCACGCAAAGACGATTTGGTGCACACGATGTAGTTCTGATTGACTTTGGTGTGTTACATACACGTGATATTGCGAATTTAAAATAGTAGCTGGTTTGAGATAGTGATGGAACGGAATTCGGTGTCTAAATTGAGTAATATGGCTGGAGTCTATATTAAAGACTTAGGGTTAGATGGTACTCCATTAATATCATCTCCCTTATAAATAAAGAAAGAAACATGCTGCAAGCTAGTATGTAAATATGAGTACGAGTGAGTATGAGTGAGTGTAAGTGTGAGTTCTATTCTACATGTACCAGCTTCTACGAGTACTATCGGGTTTGCCCACGTGTAAGTAAGTTTCTCCAAAAAAACTTTGGACCCCATTATCTCTTTATGGGTAAATTTTGGAAAATCCGTTTGTATTTTTTTTTTTTTATCATAAAATTTGAGCCAAATTTCCTAGCCAGAGTCACGCCTTTTCTAAAAATCTCATCATATCTATAACATATACCGTTCATCAATGTCTTGGTTTTCAGTCCATCGTGATCATCTGATGCCTGAACATAACATGATCTGTGGCTGAACACAGGCCTCTCTTTTTTTACCAATTTTTACGTTCCTGTATCAGATTCATTCGGGTCCAACTTGGTCTTCACTTATAGGAATACATACTCTATACCGATTAATATATTACTAGGATTTTTGTTATAAATAACATGATTAAAAAGAATATTTCTAAAGTTTCTTGTGCGTTTTTCGAGGTGAAGATTTTTTCTGTCTGATCAACTTCTTGACGACTCAAAAATTCGGCAATATTTTAATCAACTGAAAAATTATTTCTTTTTATGCTCTCTTTTATCCCAATTTTGGCTGAAATATTCAAAGATCATATCATGAATATTCAAATTCAAGCTTTTTGGTGTAAATAGAGCAGCTGTCAGTGGCTTAGAAAATTATCCCAAGGCACATATTCCTGGAATAAAAAGTCATCACCATCATCATTTTGAGCCGAAAGACGTCCACTGTCGGACATAGGCCTCCCCAAATGCCGCCATAATGACCCGTAGCTTTGTGTCTCGCATCCATCGGATTCCCGTGACCCTCACCAGGTTATCGATAAAAAGGGAGGAGGGTCAGGGATAGGAAGTACCAATGTGCTATTCAGAATATTGGCTACTTATGACAAAAACAAATTTCACATTCTTCACATTTGTAAGGTTTTTCGCCAGTGTGCGTACGCATGTGAAGTTTTAGTTTAGTGTACCAAGTTGCATTGAAATCCGTTCTGCCGTTCGAGCGTGAAGAACTAACAGACTTCTCTTTCTTATTCAGTTTTAAACCTTAAAATTTTTGTCATTATTTTGTACGTGCATAATAATCTATTTAAATTAATTTATTTAAATCAATTTGAGTTCTACTTTTTCTGTACCACCACAGCTTATTTTACAATGGCTGCTGAATATTATATTTTGCTTATTGTATTTGACTTTTGCAATATTGAGGATTACAGGCTCCTAACCCATATATACCTAGTTTAGGAGTTAGGTCGGTAAAAAATTACCAATTTTTTTTTTTATAAATTGGTAATTTTTAGTCTAGAAATTTTGTAACGGAAGGTTTATGATGAAATAAATAACTATTAATATTATAATTATAACTCTTCCGACCGAATTTCAGTCACAGTGACCAATTTTAACGAAGATATAATTACGTAGGATAATGTTCCAAACTTTAAGCTGTTACACAATTCCTGTTCATCTTATCATCTCTAGCTTTCTCATAAAAATATACCTCAGTTAAGCCCCAATAAGAAACACCCAACCATACCATGAGCGAGGATGGAAAATAACCTCGTTGGACACGCGGAATACGGTTGCTTGCTTCTTCCCTACTGTGTACGTACACCTTATCATTTTGTTTGTTGTAGCTCTCTTCTACGGTAAAATTTTTTTCATCCGAAAAAAGAATTTCCCGATGTAACGCAATAACTGCAACACGGTCTTCTTTAAGTGTCCACTCCATATTTAAAAATGAGTAAAATTCTAAAAAGTAAACATTTTTATTTTTATAAACAATTCGAAAATCGAATTCAATAAACTTTTTTGTGGCCAGCATTCTAAAAAATAAGTTTTATTGTGTGACAATACTTATGACTTGACTAGGTATATGCACATTCATGCATGTAACCGTTAACGATAGTAGAAGTTATAACCCTTGTGGCAGATGTTACATTTTTAATTAACGCTTTTGTAACTAATGGTAGCCATTATATTATAAATTATTTTAATTATGTGTGATCGAGTGAGAATTTAAATAATTGCAACGATGATATTTTATTTATAGAAAAAAATCTCTTTTGATAAGTAAATTATTGATAGTCTCGCGTTTGACCATTCTCACCATGATGTGGTGGAAGATGGAGCATGATTACCAAGAAATAACATATTTACCTAGATTAAATTTTGACTAAAGGACCTCTTTTTTGAACTTGTACACTTTCAAATTACTTCTCTCGCTCTAAGAGGGATCGAAAGGCATGTTCCGACATGCCTTTGCTGATTGAAAAGTCCGCTTTTGCTAATTGAATCTTACCTATGTTCCTTCTTTTGCTCTTTCCGTTCTAGGGCTAGGGTAACTCTTTTGTTTACAGAAGGTCTGTAACCTCTGAAAGTACTGGCCGGCTTGCTAAAATTTTTTCACCGATAGAAAGAAAAAGAAAAAAATACGTTGAACTGCTTTATTCCTGAGTGACATAAGCTATATTTTATGTATACGGACGAAGCCGCGAGCCACGAATACAGACAGGAATTTTGGACTTTAAAGTTCCTGTCTAAAGTTATTTTTTAATAGACCTACCATTAGCTAAGAGTCGGTGAATACGTACATAGACCGTTACAGCGGTCCATAGATGGAGTGCCTGCTTCTTTTATGATGAAATGCAACTTGCGAGTACTCCTAGGTTTCTTCCGAAGACTCATAAAATGGTTCCTCGAAAGGCTTTAGTTACTATGTTACACGTTAAATACTCGTAACTATAAAAATCTTTGATTACGGAAGGGAATTTAGCTGGCTATCAAGTTAGTTCTCAACTACGCTTGTGCAGTAATACGTATGGCATGTACTGTTGAAGGTTTTCTTCATTTTACAAGCTTTTATTTAGTTTTACCGGTCCCGATGTTTGTCTGTAATCAAATCTTGCAAATTAAATTTGACCCACTTTCCGGATACCGATTGAGCTAAAATTTTGCATGCATGTGTAAATCAGATGACAATGCAAAATTATTATGTCATGGAGCTGATCTGATAATGGAACCGGAAGGTGGCTATAGGAACTTGGTAGTTAAACGACATAACCCCATCAAGTTTGGGCTCGTATGATTTGTCTTGGCGAGTATTAATTATATAGGTATACCGAGCTATAGAAGCTTGCTATGAAAAGATGATTTTCATTAAAAGCTTGTTTGAACTATTTAGTGACCAGCCTAGCTTTGCGCGGGTGTTAGAAATATTTAAAATTTTCGGCCTTTCTCTTCTATATTCCATATATTATACACCTAAACTTTTCTCATGAATCATTCCGTCTATAAGTGTAAACCGCATAAAATCTGTTTATTAATTTTGATGTGTTTTAGTCAGTCTGACATTACCTCTCGATTCATTTAAAGCAAGATGATTTCCTACTCATCTAAAGATATTCTATTAACAAAATAATATGATGTCTGCTGTAAACAAATGGGTAGGTCTCGTATTTTAACTTTACTTACTTGGAATTTAAAACGATATTGATAAAAAATGGTCCTAATATCATGCCTTGTGGTAATCCACTAATCTAAGGTTTTTTTTTTATTGAAATTTTTTCCAATATTATAAAACATTCTTTATTATTATATCACACTAATATTGTAAAGGGATATTTTGTTAGTATTTAAGTTTATTAATTCATCACTATCTAAATGAAATTTGGCTCCCAGTTAGACCAAGACTTTGTAAAGGATACTTTTATTCCGATAGCATATTCTCTTAGAACAAACTTTTACTTTCATATATAATATTATAGTTTCTTGTACTAAGTAAGTATAATTCGACTTTCGTATCGTGGGGTAGTATTCTCATGAATACTCTCAAGATGTAGTGACTTGTAGATATTAAACGCATCCTATCATCTAGATAGGATGCGTCTAATATCTACAAGTTAGTCTATAGTAATTACAAAATTTATAACTGTGACTGATACATAGTACCAAACGCTAAATCGAAGACGGACCTAAAGCTATAAATACCTAATATGGTACTTTATAACTTCAAGAACATTTGCCAATAAACATTTATTATTATTTAACAGAGACATACATTAGTGAGCGTCAAAAACAATGTCAGAAGCATTAAATTTTGCCTTCAACATTTACTCGGCGTCTATAAAACTTCGTCGATCTGCAACTTGTGAAATTATGTTGTTTAAAACTAGTGTTACTGCCGGGGTTTTCTTTTTTTTTACTTTGGTGATATCCTCATTCATTATTTTATACATATTCATTATACGTCCATAGCTTAGGAGTGGAATTCCCTGCCGGCCGGCGTCTTGTGTTTCCTGATAGTTTCAACCTGGGGACTTTAATTCAAGAGTGGATAGGTTGCTTCTAGGTAAGCGCGCTCCATCGCCTATCACATCGTCGCTTTCCATCAGGTGAGAAAGTGCTCAAGCGTAAGCCTATCAACAATAAAAAAATATCCTAACATGAATTTGTCAGTAACAAATACAACCTCATTTCATAAGTACATTTTGGTGTTATCTAAAATGTTTGAAGCAGCATCCCTATCTCGTGTCTCCAAACCTTTCGCATGCATCAGTTTACAAGCAACCAGGGCGATCTGTTCTTGTGAAATCATCTAGTCGTGATCATTTGCATCTTAGTCGATCTAGAGCTGAAATATCTGAGAGATACAAAGTTTTACGAGGACTATTGTGAAAGAAAATTACTACATAGATCAATTTTAAAGGATTTGAACTTTAGAATTTAGTCTTTATACACATATACAATGTTTTTTAATTGATATCTGAATATTCCTTGGAATTCCATTCATTCGTATTAATTTATTTCTATGACTAGGTTTTGCTTATCACATGTAAAAAATAGATTTACATAGGCATCATTAAATAATCATTTGATGTTAAATGACAGACAGATATCATTGGATGTACAATCAGTCGTCATATAGTAATAATATTTTAAATTGCAGTTCATAAGTATTATTAGTTACATTAGACATCACATTGATTGCTTAACCCTTGACAAATGATGAGCTTATTATTAAAAGCTCAAGAAAACAATAGACGGAGTTTCCAAGGATTCTCCTCAGTGACATACAAATAAATTGTTGGCATTAAGAATTCTAGCATAGTTTTCGCAACGGTAAAATGTTTAGCTAGCAAAATTGTTTGCGGTCCTGACTCCGTGAAAACTCCTACATGATCATCTAGCTTTGAGTGATAATATTCATAGCAAGATAGTCTATATACGCTGTTATGCATATAAATAGCTCAGTTACTATCCCATTTTTTTCATTTCCTTCTAGAGTATATGATGCTTCAATACTTCAAAAGCTTTCTCATAATTTGGCTCTTGTCTCTTTGTTTATCAAATTAATCAGCGTATTCTTTTTCTATTTCTGTACAACGATGTTATTCATTTCCAACTTCAGCAGGTTCATTAGTACCAATTTGACCTTCCAGAGTCCTAGCAACTACATAGTACTTCATAGTTGTGTGTCCTACCTCCATTAACCTATCCGACAATTACGTATGTACACATACCGACAGATGCGCCTAATTATGTCATCAGCACTCCGTGACGTGTCTTGATGCCGACAAGCACGACGATTACCATCAATTTTCATTACAGACACAAAAACGTCAGCCTTTGTAGGTTTAGTGCTAGGATACAGGGTGACACTATTCATTATTCTGTCGAAATATTCTTCTTCAACCTGCCCTGATTTCATGTTACTTGAAATCAAATATTTGTCCAATCCTGTCCTTTCCTTTCTTTCCTGTTAATGATCGTCTCATCATTCCATTCTTCTATGCTATTACTACTCTTTCGAAGATTCTGTTTACAACTTAGTTTATTTTCCACTCATACATACTAAACATTAAGAACAACAACCTCAGTAATGTTATGTTCCGTCGTAACATCCATTTTAATTCAATCACAGCCAGTGAGGGTCTCTTCTCTTTCCATTTGTACACAACAATATTCTATTATTCATATAAATTATTGTCATTCGACGTCTCTTTAACGCGGAGTTGAATCCTCAGAAAGCCATATGAAGCCAATATGTCAGTGAAAGTAATATTTCAATCTCAAATGTAAGAAGAAAACGTTACTAATAAATCAATAAATCTTTAAACTTGTCTTCAATCAAACCAGTTTCCTAAGTTAAGTCGTAGTTTCTATTTTTGATTTGATGTCCATAATCGATTCAAAGTCGTTTAGTTATGATGCCTAATCTAAGTTGTTGAGTGTTGGTAAAAATAATTCTGTTTTGACTGATGACCCTCTCTGAATTCTTAGGTTAGGTCTGTTAATTATAGTATTTTTTTTATCAATGTTGTAGTTTGTATCAAAGATGCAAATTGATTTTATTGTGTCAGCTCTGAATATTTAATTCATCGTTGGTTTTTCTTTAGCGATTATTGTCGTGTCAATGTGCTGCTTATCACAATGGCACGAGTTATAGCTTAGAGAAATTATATTAAAATCCTATAGAAACATTTGATAAGCTTGTTTTATTAATCGATAGGATTCACATAAAAAAATGTCGAAAGTTTTGGAGGGTCTACCTCGTAGCCAAGGTGGCCCACAAAATAGATATTAAAAAAAGATAAATGGCTAAATTACATGGCGCCAAATGTTTGAAAAACGAAAGAAAAAAAGCAATTTTGTCGCAGGTCAGGTAAGAGCGGAAAACGGTTCACTTACGACTTCCGCTGTCTACCGATTTGATGGTTTAATTCGGCTTACACTGTCTTTAGGGTTATAATGTGGCACAGACCAGTTGGAAGCATTTCTATTTTACGAATAGAACCAGAAAATTTGTCACCTTGCTATTAATTTTCAAGGCCTGAGAAAGTGGCCACATTTCTGTTCATGTCATGGCTGAAGAAATAGTTTCATTTATCATCTTCTTAATTCTTTATTGTATACCACACGTAACATAAGACACAGTAATTAAATAGTTTTGCTTGTAAACGTTTTATAGCTTTGTCGTTAAAATAGACTGTAATTAGTTTAAAGTAGACAGACAGTGCCTATTGTGTTCGATTTTAAACAATTGTTGAGCTTGATGGAAGACATAATATTTTACAGAATTTTAAAAGCATATTCAATTTAAAAGCAGTTCATACGACAATTAATTTGACATCAATGATCATGAGTAGATGCACTCGATGGCCCGTAATATTCAGATGTTATTGTACAAAACAATTTAAAATTACGTCTAACACTGTTTTAATGAACATGTAATTATAGAGTTTCTCGAAATAAATACTATGTTGTTGGCCCACTCGCGTCCCGATGTTACTTCAACATGGCCCTAATGTGTTTTGCTTTTATATTTTAGTTTATCTGTGTAAAAGTTGTGGAACATTTCGCAAAACGTGTGTAGATCCGGCCTTAACTTAAGTTCCTGTGTCCCCTAGATGGGGCTGAGGACGTCCACAGTGCACCGCTATCTCGTTCAAACTTGAGCTTCGCGTTTGATTTCGCTCCAAGTCTTCCTAAAGTTTATCACCTCTGCGATGACAATTCGTTACCAGACATGGTTAGGACGACCACGTCTATCCTTTTCTTAAGAATTCCAGTCTAAGGCTTGCCTTGGTATATGTTCAGGGTCCCTTCAGAGCGCGTGGCTGTACCAGTTCCTATTGTGGCGTTTGATCTGTTGGCTCTTATGCATTTGCATTTATATTTTCGTAACTCTGAGTAACAGTTCTGGGAACTTTGCGAAGTCTGTGTACATTCAACCTTAGGTCTTCAAAACCCTTTTCCACCTATTGTTGTATATAGCCTTTTTTTTGACTAAAATCGTATTGTTTTTTTTCTTTACTTTAAGCCGTTGGTCGCGTTCGTTTGTACACCAGTCTTGCCACAGCGTATCGTGTTATCCAATAACAGAGCTGTGGAGATCAGTTAGTCAGTCGCTCCATGTAAAATACTGGCGTACAGCTGCATTTGATTAGTCTAGAAGCCGACCCCAACATAGTTGGGACAAAGGCTAGGCGGACATTTTGCAGTTTATGATTTTACTTATTAGTAGCGTTCTGTTGGCAATTTATGCGATATTAACTACTGCTAGCGGCTTTCCCCGTGTACTTAGTACTTCCCCGATTATAAGTTATAGCCTATATATTATTCTGTTACTTATATAAACTATAATAATGTAAAGTTTCATGATAATCCGTTCAATACAAGTTTCGTGAAAGAGTAATAAACATACACACTGATACTTTCACCTTTATATTATTAGTAAACCAGAATTTACTACGTAGGTATTAAAATGCATACGACAAATATTAGACTCATCACAAATATTAACAAAACTTCTGTAGTGACGACATTAGTATTTACATTGTTATAAAGCACAGAAAGCTCTGCAACTCTAATTCAACCAAAATCTTTCATGTTACTAAAACCCAATAGTCAAATTCTCTAGCGTTGCATTCTGTTTTATACAAACTTTTTTATTTGATGACATTATACTCTGTGGTGACATTTGGACTTCCTCAAAATAAGTGACGTCATTTCCGTTGTTTGACACCCTGCCATTATTACGTTAGTATTGAATCGACGATGCTCCAAAAGTTTACGGGGCAATCTATATAATTACATTACTGAAGTTAACAAAATAAGGGGGACATGCTGGGTCATCAAGTTTATTATGATAAAACAATTTTCAATCATAGTTTATCTATTCGAAAGCTTTAGTAAGATCTTTTTTCGGGGTTCCTAAGGGCATGTTATAAGTTTATTTTTGTTTAGAATAAAGATTAAGTACCACAAAGTGTCAACAAACAGAATGTAATATATTCCATCGACGATAAAATTAAATACTTCATCATTATGTACATATTTCCCTAAATAATTCTTCGCGAATGTCATCGTAAAATCTTATTTGCTGAGCTTAAACCCAGCTTGATTATAACTTCAAAACACCTGTCATACTTCAATTTTAATGTCATCAGTCGACAACGTAAATTATGTTTAGCTGGAATTGTCTTAAAAATAATTTGAAAGACCAAAGGGTCTGCCTTCAGGCTATTGCAAACTCAACTAAGGCACAGGGCATAAAACATTCAGGATGACGCGGATACAATTAAAAAAGTGAAGCAGATTGCTTTGCAAGACGCAAATTGATGAATGTTATAATCAATTAAAATTGTTTTACATAGTTTTTGAAGAGATATTGTTTTGAAATATGAGTCGATTTTACGTCAAGATTCAGATTTGGTTAGCAGAAGTTAGAAAGAATAGTTAGGGAAAAATATACTCTTGATAGTTCTTCATCCATCATCATCATCGTCATCATCATTTCAGCCGAAATACGTCCACTGTTGGACATAGGCCTCCCCAAGTGTCGCATCTTAAACAAAAACACATTCATTTAATTTCATAAATTTAGTTGAATTTTTTATAGACTGTCAGATTTTATGATCATTTTAAATTCTATATTTTGTTACATTTTCAATGTCTATCAACGTTTTATCTGTCGCCTTTCACCTTATTTCAAAAAGTTATTTTTTCTTCAAATTGGCGGCAACAGTGTTGAGATATGGCATGGCGGGTTGCCAGCTTCACACAGCCAAACCGAGTTTATGTTTTATTCATGCGGCCTCCATCGTTTATGCAAATGTACCTGGTAATAATTCAATGTGATGATAAAATAATAAAAAAAAACAACATTGCGGCAAAATTTCTTGTTCGCAGTGTGTTTAGAATTGAACTTAGGGTTTGTAAGGAAGGTTATAAATTGGCCATATACAATAATAGCTTTTACCCGCGGTTTCGCCCACGTTTATTAATATACTTTAATTTAATAATAATATTTGTACTTGACTTCCCTGTTTCTCCCCCTTATCTCACTGTAAAAAAAAAAAATTGCCTATGTCCGTCTCTATTATCTTTGTACCAAAATTCATCAAAATCGGTTTTTCAATTTAGGCGTGAAGACGTAACAAACAAACAAACTCACTTTCGCTTTTATAATATTAACAAGAATACAATGTATGGTTTTTGATATCCCATAACTCAAGGTTTATATGCTATTGGCAAAATAATACTAAATCCTAGAATAGGTGATCCAAAAATGCATGGTTTCAAAGATATCATCAATAATGAGGTCAAAAATTTACACCCGTATAACAAATCTTTACTTTTGTGACGTTGCTAGTCATCGATGAAATCTAATGTAGTTTGCAAATAAACAAATGACATTACATATTTCAAGTAAGAATGTTTTACATATGTAATCGAATGGAAAACGAAAACAAATTGATTCTTTGATATGGTTTTATTCATACCCTAGAGTTATGGGATATCAAAAAAACACATTGTGTAAATATTAGTTTCATCAAAATGAATTCTTACCTCGCATCAGCTAAGTTTCTGTCATTGTCTATTAGGTTCATTCTTTTAATGTTTAATTTTCTAATTCCTAATTGTTCATTTTCTATCTGTCAAGTCATCTAAAAACTGGGAAAAATATTTTCATGCTCGGAGTTCACTTGTGTAAACATATCAGAAATAAAGATATCTGCTGGTGAACTAAGTTTACCGATATAGTTCAATGAATCATCAAAGTAAACTGGCAGTGAGTCAGTGGTCAAGGCTCCCTCGCTGCAGAGATGGTCGATGGAACTGAACTCATTATTACTTAGCCCATGGAGGCCTATGTCCAACTGTGGACGTCTTTCGGCCGAAACAATGAGATGAGGGGTCGAATTAGATTTTTGACAGTTATATTTATAAATTTTACTTTTTTGCACTCTTCCGTATACCCTTATTTAAGTATGATGAATACCACACTCTTCTACCAGTATGTTTAGAAAATAGTATTATGTTTACCCGTCACATATTAAAATACAGATTTTAATTTTTATTCATTTAACCCTAAGCGTTGGAAGGGCTCCAACAAGGTGGACCGATAACCTGGTCAGGGTCGCGGGAATCCGATGGATGCGTGACGCACAGAACCGGTCGTTGTGGCAACGCTTGGGGGAGGCCTATGTCTAGTATTGGACGTCTTTCGACTGATATGATGATGATGATGATGATGATTAAACCCCAAGCGAACGCTGGCGTTCGCTCTCTCATTGTTTTTCAGTAGTGTCTCTAATTACAGTATTCGAAAGTTTAAACTTTAAAATGCGTTTTTATATCCTCAATCATTTCAAAGTACCCAATAACTAAAGGTTTCGATATATTAATTATGAATAATTATCTAAATTATGTTTCCGCAACAATTTGAGATTATTCAAATAACACGATTCGTGAAACGTTTTAACCTAATAATATACAAGATAAAATTAATATCTAGATTGCAAGCAGTATAACGTTGATTCCTAATGTCTTAACATTTGCTATGACCCTTAGGTCCGGATTATTTCAAAATATTTACGATAAAATCGATACTCATCGTAAATTATTGATCAGAGGCAATTATCATACTTAATATTCGAAAATATTGATCTGTTATTAATTATGAAATGAGTTTGCTTGGCTGTGTAATCTTCTATTCGATTTTTTTATTATTGCCAAGTAGGTAGAGCTGTTGTCGACTATTATATATTCCAATTTACTCTAGACATAACCAAGTCTAGAGTAAATTGGAAAAGCATGTGTCACATCCCCGACCGGCCATGAAGAAGCGGACGACCACCCACCACCTGGTGGCCAAATATGCAAACAGAAATCCAGCAAGCGAGCCTGACTGCACAAACAAGCCAGAACAGAGCTCTCTGACGCAAACGTACAAGGAGATCCGACCCCTGCTAAACTCTGCAGGGGCCCAGCTGGGTCGAAGCCTACTGGGGTCAGGGTCCAGTTCTGACAGAGAGGCTCGGCCCCGGTATGAAACGCAAGAAGGAACGGGTGGATTTTTTGTCAGTGAGAGTTTGACACTATTTCCCGCTCCGCCCAAGGGCGATGGATGTCATTTGGATGACTTTTACCCACCGACAAAAAAAAAAAACAGCTAAACTGGGATGAGAGTGGGAAAGAAGGAGGAGATAGGTACTAACTATGGTTACTTTTAAATACTTGTTATTTGTCTAAAATCTATGAGCAATTTTCGAAGCTAGAAAATGAAAATTTTGTTAAGTAATAAGTAGGCAATGGTGCTGCAGTCTCTTCAAAAATACACTGTCTACAAAGACTCGCTGTCAAAACAGAAGCAGTCTTCACATCAACCGTTACGAAGACAGTTTGAAAGGATTATCCTATAATCACCACGTTTAGTAGGTAATCGGATTGGTGATTGAAAGTAGGTGCAGTATTAACATAAACGATTACTATTCTATATTAATTCTTGCTTTGGACAGCCCGATCACTGGCTGGTGACTATACCACAAAAAAAGAAACCTGTATTTGGCATTTGACAGCAAGTTTAAAAAAAAATAGAAAAACCGATTTTTCAAATTTCGAATCGATCATAGACAGTGCCGCGGGACGCTGATCGTTTAAATCATTATCGAGTAGGTAAGGTCTGGCCCACATTGCCAGACTAAAATAACATAAAATATGAATTAAAGCCGTTCGCGGGAACTTAAATCTATCAAAAACGACTATTAACATTCATTAGACCGCTACTAGACAGCCGACTTTTTTTTTGTATAATCGCTCACTGTTATAAACTTTGGAGTTCGGTACAATAAAAAGGTTGGTTTACTTGGAAACTTTGCTTTTTATTTACGTGGTTTTCCTCATCACTGAAAATAGAGTTTTACGGTAGTAAACTTTAATAGTGACAGCTTTTCTTTTTAAATTTTTTCGTTTTTCCCGCCAAGATTCTAAACCCATTTTTTTATGGCACCTGGTCTTTTTAGTGCTTACGTCAAAAAAATATTGTTATGTTAAGAATCTATGAGCTCTATATTTAATACCGAACGCACCTCATGTGAATAGATCGCACCTGACCGGACTCTGACTAGCGACCATTAATCATAGTAATTTGCATAACATTCTCATGTCATCAGTGTGCCGAAAACGTTCGATTGCGGTATAAAGCTGGGACACACCGATGAGAGATTAAATATTGAACAATATTTTTTATAAAGTATTTCTTCCCTGACACATGCTTATGTCATTTAACAGCAAATGTTTATTATTGTCGTTTAATTACCGACAATCCAAGACAGGAACTTGTGTGTTGAGGTGAAAAGCTTTTCCCTTATAGTAGGTAAATAGTGTGTGTATTATAGACTTTTATATTATTAATGGTTAATTACATTAGGTAGTTATAAGTTAAAATCTTGTTAGTAACACATTTAGTGGACTGTTTATAACACACAAACCAGCAGGAAAGTTAAAGCATTCGATCCTCCTTAATAATGCAAATACCGACATCTCCTTCATGTGCAACCGTCCTTTATCGACACATCCGTCGATCATATCTTATCGAGTTACATCACTAGCCTATGAATGGTGATAGAACCATCATCGGAATGATGTCAAATGGATTAGATAGTTGTTGCGATCCAATTGACACAGAATTGCACAAAAACATTGATCTATTTGACTGACGACTTCGTTTTTGCCTGTAACTTTTTCTGAGCACGATAAAGCACCAGCGAGACTTGAAGTATTATTTATTTTCACCCAAAAGGTTTTTAGAAAATCAGTTTGCTTAAAATATATTTTTTTCTGCATGATTATCTACACTAATATTAGAAAGAGGTAGTTTGTTTTTTTTTTGTTTGTAGAATGTAGGAGGTAATCTCTGAAAGTACTGGTCCGATAGCTATAATTTTTTCTCCGATAGAAAGCTGCTTTGTTCCTGAGTGACATAGGCTATATTTTATGTACCTACGCAAAAAGCTAGTTTATGAATATACTAGCTTCTGCCAGCGGATTCGCCCCGTGTTCTCTATACAAACTTTTACCCCAGTTTCATTCTCTATAGAGGGCGAATTTTGGAAAATACTCTCTTAGTGCTCGCTTACGTCTTAAGATATGTGCAAAATTTCACGTTTCTAGTTCCTGTAGTTTCGATTCTACGTTGACATGTCAGTGAGTTAGTTTCTCCTTTCAGCATTATAATATTAAGTCTAGATATTACATATATAAGCTGTATAGCGCCATCCTTTTTTCTCGCTCGCACGATTGACTTTTTAACACGTCATGATAAGGCCCCAGCTAAATCCCTCAATACAGAAAAAGTTTCTCTCATTACTGTCTAATGTTCTTTACGACTTATCCAAATTTCCTTTCATTTCAGACGATACGGAACCAAATGCAGTGGTTGTGGACACGGCATATCCCCGTCCGACCTCGTCCGCAAGGCTCGTGAGAAGGTGTTCCATCTCAACTGCTTCACATGCCTCGTGTGTCGGAAGCAGCTGTCCACAGGCGAAGAGCTCTACGTCTTAGACGACAACAAGTTTATATGCAAAGAGGATTATCTCGCCGGGAAGGCGCCGACACAGCATTGTAAGTCTTTTAACCCAAATTTATGACTTGTAACCTCCTTACAAGCTCTCTGTATTTCTTTAAAGATTTTATTCGATATCAACAGATAAGTAATACTTTATTTATGTGCTGCCATCTCTGATGCCGCCGCGGTTAGTAAATGTTTATCTCATGAACGCATCCATTGATGAACGGCCGTGCAATTAAAATGTGAAAGTTGGTAGCACTTGTTCCAATTTTAAATTAGACAAGGTGGAGCTTGAACCTTTGCTTTTATGGCACGCTGTGAAAGGAAATCTTATTGAAGCGAACATGTGGCGACATTGCGAGTCAATGTCGCCAAAATAAAATAACAAGACAACTAGATTACTTCGATATTGCGCTATTCTTGTTTCCGAACTAAACTATACACTATTTACGTAAGTCCAATCAAACATCGACACATGTCTGTCACGTTAACAATCACTTCCAATGTTGCTGTAAGAAAAAAATAAATGAGGTCTTTTATTGTCCTCACTCGTTCTCGGAGTCGAACGATGCAGAATAATTACTTTTCTAAAACACGACCACGTCTCCTTCAATTTACGAACGTGACATGTGAGAATTGCATTCTCAATTTAAAATGCGTTTTTTATTGTTTAAGAACGTATCACGGCAACAATAAAACTTTCGGAGCACCCATTTTGAAATCGGATTTTTCGATCAATACGAACCGTAACAGAATCCGATGAAAAAAAAAGAAACAAAAAGTCGAAGGCGTCGGACAAAAAGCCAACCGCATTACACATTAGCCACGTCTCCACGCGGTAGTGCTGTAGACATCTTTTTTTTACTTTTTTATTTACCGCTTTGTCGAAGGCAACACCTTGACGTGAGGAAGAAAAAACTGACGGATTGTAGGCAAGATGTGATCATGAGGTCGGTTCAGATCTACATGAAGATGAGATAGTACAAATATTTTGATTGGCCTCGTTTCAAATAGATCCTGGCTGGCTGAAACAGAAGCTGTGGAACTTCGAAGTTTAGTTTCTTTTATCTCACAGTAGCGTCAGATACGGGTCGCATATTTCTATACATCACCTCGTATTGATATCCGGTATTTCAGGTTTTATTGACTCAATTATAACGTACCGAATGTTAATGTATTCCGTTTGCTACTGTATCGTGTAGCTCTTAAAGTGAATATAGAGATTAAAACGAAATAAAATTAACATTTTTCTTTTCTTTTGTTGTTCAAACTTTTTAAAGCACGTAATAGATTATGGGTAAAAATCTAAATATTGAATGAAAATGAGTTATTTAATCACCAAAAGAAGTTTTTTAAAATCGGAATAGATAAAAACCGTTATTTTCACTTAGTCGATTTACAACTTAGCAGAAAAGTCGATGCCGCACTAGTATGCTTTTTAAAATTGGAACGAATATTTTAAATTACGAGAGCAGTGGTGGCCGTAACCCAGTCTGGCGCATTACTTTGTGTAATTTATTTCATCGACGATGCTCTTAAATCGGTTCGACATTGTGAGGAAACCGGCATGTATACTAGAACCAAAAAATTCAAACACATGTGACATCCATCAAACCACACTAGACCCGTGTGCGATTACGGCCTATTCTCTATCTTAGAGAGGAGGCGGAGTCCCAGCAGTGGGAATATTATATTGAAAATCCATAAACACGAATTAGATCATTTCTTTTTCTTCCTACTGAGTTAGGTACGACTCCATGTTTTCTATCTACACCAATCTACCCTAATATTACCTTTAAAGAGGTAAAGTTTGTTATTTTTTGTTTTTAGGAGAAAGGCAGGAGGAAGTACTGGTCCGATTACTTAAATATTTCCACCAATAGAAAGCTGTTTCATTCCTGAGTGATATAGGCTATATTTTATATTCGCGAGCGAAGCTGCGGGTAAAAGCTAGTCTATAATAATAAAAACCAACCCTTTTGTTGCATGATACTCTAAATTCTCCCGCGCGATTGGTCCCGTCGCGCTATTTCTCTCTCGAGTTTATTTGCAGGCATTATACCATTCTAACAATGTATAAACACAATTACGTTGAGCAAACACGGGTGGCGCCGCCGGCTAGCACATGTTTGTGGGTGAACGAGTGAACACACGGACACCACTATGTTATTTACAATACTGTATTTGAATAAGCTTAGCGCTTCGCTATTTTAAAAAAATATATCCGTTCCAATTTTGGGAGCAATATTAGTATACGTATTTAAAACTTAATCAACCTATTATTAACCTACTAGCTGCTCCCAGCGGCTTCGCCCGCGTGATAGCAGAAAATTATCCCAAGGGAAATCATTTATCATTTATCATCATTTATCATTTATCATCCCGGGATAAAAAGTATTCTATGTGCTATCCCAGGACATGGTCTATCCGTGTACCAAGTTTCATCAAAATTCGTTTTGTCATTTAGGCGTGAAGACGTAACAAACAAACTCACTTTCGCTTTTATAATATTAGTAAGGATATACTTTTTGAATATCGTAATTAGAGACACAATAGAAAGACGAGGAGAGAGCGAACGCCGGTTCTCACTGCTAAGACTCAGATCTCCTCTCTAGGTGAGGGAATGGGCCGTAATCCACCACGCAGGCCCAGTGCTGATTGGTGGATGTAACATGTCTTCGAATTTTTGGTTCTAGGACATGCCGGTTTCCTCATGATGTTTTTCTTTCCCGTTTTAAGAGCAGTGGTAGAATGTTACACAGAGTAATGCGCCTGGCTAGGTTTGAACCCACGACCTGCAACTCGCAAATCGAAACAGGGCCACGACTGCTCTCTGGCAATATTTAATTATCATTACGGTAAGGTCATAGACAATCACGCACATTATTATGGAAGATCACGCGTTGAAGTCTGAGAACCCAGTTATTCATCTCATAATTATTTATCAATTATTGTTATTTTATTTTCAATACAATTACTCGATAACCCGCTCTTATCTCTATCGTTTTTGGCACGCAATTATTTTCCGCACTAGTGCGGAAAAGTGCGCATGATTATTCTCACCTCAATTTATTGTATTAGGCAGGGGGTTAAGCGACCCTTACGAGTCGATAGTCAACCCCAGTTTATTTATTTCTTCGTGAGTGTATTGAAAAACCGTCGTTTGATACACATGGACATTTGTCACACACACGCAAAATTTCAGCTCAATCAGTAACCGGGAAGTGGGTCAAATTTAATTTACAAGATTTCATTATAGACAAACATCGGGGCAGGTTAAACTAAATAAAAGCTTGTAATAATATAAATAAAATTTGAATTAACAATAATTCCAAATTGAAAAACGCTCATTATGGCAACCCTAAAAAAAGTTGACGATCAGCAAAATACTTTCCAAAAACAATAGAGTATCAGAACGCAAACAAAACTCGATCTGACAGTCAACCCTCACGTGATCGTGCAATGATACGATAAGCCAAACAAGGAATTGTTTCCACCAGCTGAACTGAGCCCCACCGAGCAGTAGATTAGGCCCCGCCGTCCCCGCATGCGAGGGTTAAGAAGCTTACGTGGTTATTGATACGGTTAATGCGAAATTGCGAAACTTATAATACCTTGAAGACTTTATTTTACGTGTATTTTTATGAGAATAATAAAAAAAAATGACAAAAGTTATTACTTTCAAAATATAATTTGAAGTTTGTATAAGTACTTTCTTCTTCTTGGACAAGAGCCCTGCACTCACACTGGTATTTTAGAATAGCTGAAAAGACCAAATATCAGGCTATGGGTTTCATCAACTAGACGACTAGTTGGCCCATTTGTGCGTCAACTAGTCGTCTAGTAGCTGATGGCAGATAAACGGCTTTCCTTACTTGTAGTTGGTCTTTCTTTACTGAAAAGACTCATGATTCAGTGAAATTAAATAAATTACTTACGAAGTAATAAAAACCTAGTATTGAGAATGAAAATACTCATAAAATATCAAGCGCATTGTCGATTCTTTCTTTAAAAAAATACAAAATATGAATAAAGTGGAGCTTTTATACAAACTTAAAACAGTATCTTCATGCACTAAAAATTTCAGCGTAAAATTAAATAAAAAAACCTGTTTTTTTGTGTAAGACGCGAACTTGTAAAACATCTCTATCAAAACAAATAGGACGAAAGCCCTTTTCTCCAAACAGCTTCGATCCTATTTCCTGTATGTGTATGAAGGTTGGATGCCCGATATCTGCGCCTCCCAGCCGGGGTCGGTGGGACCGGCGCACGCCGATAAGGCGTATCAATCAAACGCACGCGCGCTGGGCCCGATCGGGTGAAGTCGGGTGAATAGGTGACCTTATCGCGAGCGTGGCGGTGACGGGTTGGGTTTTTGTCTTCGATATTTTCAAATACAGTGACGCCATTGTGAGTTTGAGAAGCGAGTTCATTTGTTCTAAAGAGGCAGTTTTCAAATTAAGATTAATTTGCTCGACGAAACTGTGGAATCTAAAACAGTTACTTATTTTTTTGCTTCCGTTTCTAGCATTAAAATTTATAGGTACTATTTATTGCTAGGTACTATCTATAGTACTTAGCATTATTTTTTACACGAATTTTAATTACTTGACTAAACAAAAAGCAATTTTAAAACGCACCTTGTTCAGAACGAACTAAATCCCACAGCATACCTAAATATAAAAAAAAATATGAAAAAAAAATAACGTAAAGATAATACCATAACTGCTTACGTTAGCGAGTGATCCCTGCTAGGGTTGCACCCTCAGAATAAACCGCTTCTGGCTGTTTGTGTTGCAACCGATACGAGAGGACTATTTGTTGTGGCCACGCTCTAGCGCCCCTCATTACGTCACAAAACTGTTCTAGACTTGAAATTGATTAAAAAAAAAAAAACAAAATCGATGAGCAGAAAACATGATTCGATTTTTAAAATAAATTGAACATTTTGTTGATAGAAAAAAAATCTCTTTGAATACTTGTTACAGTATGTTTTTTAGTTTGAATACTAAAGAGTTGCTAGGTAAATTAAATTTTCAATAAAACCATTTTTTCATAACACACTTTTATTGCGCGGATAGTAATCATCAATACCATTTTAAAGAAATCAAACATGATCGGATTAGTCTTGTCACGCACAGTAGTATGGTCATTATCAAACATCATAAATAGATGAACTCTATGGTAGTTTATTAATGCATTGTCATCTAAATTACATAGTTATAACAACTGTTTCTAAATCCATTAGCACAATTTGGCCTAAGCCACCCTGAACACAATACATACAATACAGCGTGTAAAGAGGATAGTATACACATCACAATACAATTTTTTTTAATAGTTAGATTCACCACAATCAATAGCAATATTGCTTACCATCAGGTGGGATCGCAGTCAATTAAAAAAAATGTTGGGAGTAGGTAGATATGAAGAGTACGAATTAATTTTACTAAAAGACTTTTGAACCCTTGAAAATAAATCTGGTATTTTGGAACAATAACTAGTTTTACAGTTCAAAATTTCTAAATATAATAAAAATACACACCAATTTCAAAGCTCATTTTTTATATAACAGAGACCAAGAATACTACGATTTCAGTAAAAGTATTCACGAACTCCAAATAACACGAATGTCAAGCGAGCGCGGTAAAAAAGTAAAACGCGAAATTTCAGACGTAAACAAAACCTCCGAACAAGTCCTGGGGGCGTTCGTTCGTGAGTTTTGAGCCTTATCCCGAGGTGTTAAGAGTGGAGTGAGGTGCAGAGAGAAAGTTGTGGTTACAGCTATGTGCAGTCACGTAGAGACTCCGAATGGCGTGGAATGGAGGAGACCGATAGAATCCCATTTCGTGTCCCCTCCCCCTCCTCCCTGTTTCCCTCACGGTAGCCGGGGGGTGAGGCAGCCATTACTCCTGATTCTGCATCCGACGGGCCGATCGAGTTAATAAGACTGACAGCAGTGTATTATTTCAAAAATCTTTTGAATATTCATTCGTATTTTTCTTGGAAATTACATCATTTCTTACGCTCTCCTTTCAACGATAGATTTTGTATAATTCATTTTGAAGTTCATTTCTTTCTGGAGACATAAACTCTGTCTCCTTTCAATATAGCTTGTTTTTATTTTCTTTTCATATTCATAACATTGAGACCTTCAAGTAGTAATCAAATGCACGTCTACGTGGTTATAAATATACATAGATACAAAGTTACATTAAACATTCTACTGGTCTTTTAACTGCTCGATTTTCTTGAATGGTCAATGGAACGAATATTTTTAATCGTCGTGCCGCTGTACCATGGCAAAATAGGTGTCTATCTATAGTAGAGCCATGCACCGCGCGTTGCGCCTGTATCATAGATCGAGCGAGCTTGGTTTCACTGGCTAGTTATTGCTTCCCACCTAACGTGGCCACTTCGATTCCGTCGTATGTCTGCCCATTAATTTTTATTTATCGTTAAAACGATCGATAGGTAGCGTGCTCGTAAACTGGCCGCAGTAAACGTTTATGTTTGAGTTTTATGATGTTTTAATGTAGCGTTTTTGAAAGCTCGCGAGTCCCGAGTTTCTATTTTATATGGACTCGTGGAATAGAATTATAGGCAGTAAAAACATGTCGAGGTGTGTGATAACCACGGCTTCGATTTTTAGTCGCATCGCGTTGCGAAAATGACATTAATGTTTTAAAGTAAGCGTAACTGTAAACTGATTTATGATCGGAGTACAGCCATATGACACTGTATGTATAGGTACAGACTGTAGATCTATTATGTGTAGAACTGCGAAATGGAAAAATTCTGACAGGTGAACGGTAAATAGTGAAATCGAACGATCACGTACACACAAATAAAGACAGCAAAAAACTAATCGGTCAACGATTTACAGCGTCAGGAGCGTACCCAGAGGGCAAATTATCGATAATCGAGCGACTAACCAAATAGCCGGTGTCGATACAAGTTATCGACAGTAATCGTTATAATCACTAGTGGCGCGCGATTGTTGCGCTCGCCATTACGGGACGTGCGCGGCGTTTTAATACTTAACCAATTTTTTTGACCCCTCACTTTGAGGAAAACAAAACGACCGCTGGTCCCTTCTAAACTAGTGATCTATACAACTTTTTGTATACGCTTATTATTGAAATTATTATTTATTAACTGTAATTGTCGGCGACGTTTCGAGGGTTAAGTTTGGCGTTTAGCGTAATTTGGTCGGTTTGGCTTTTTGAGGGGCTTATTAGTAATTATTAGTTGTCAAACCGCTGAGGTTGCGGTGGGTTAGGTATCTAATTATTGCGTTTATGAATAACATCGAAAATAATGTTTCCTGTCGGCGGCCAAAGTCGGTCGAACGAGAGGAGATAATACTGGCTCCATTTTAGATAAAGCGTAGTTAAATTTCTGTATAATAATTACCTATAATCTCCATACGTAAATCATTAAAACAATTATTTTCTTCATTTTTTCCCCGTTTTCAGTTCGTGACGCGCTGCTCGATGGAGTCCGCGCATTCTTTTTTCAAATTGGTTTTCTTTCATGCCAGTATTGTGCTTGGGTAAATGGCGTGAAATTGACGGGTGGCCAGTATTTGTGGCGTAAAGCCTGACTATAAATATGGACCCTGGAGGTTATACACCGACACCTAATCGGTCTGTTTTTAAGGTATGTTCAGGTAGTAAATGAATTGATGTGCTTAGGTTTACAACATGAGATTACTTATCTATAGGGGAATTATTAAAATTTTCTTATATTAATTTTATGATCTTACTTAATAAATTATTAGAATTTCAGTATAGTAAAAGTTGGATTACTTTGACTCAAGCTTATTAACCAATAGGAATACAGGATACTGTGTTCCTATTGGTTAACAAGTTACAGTCAAAGTTGTATCTCAGGGTCAAAGTATCCCGACTTTTTTTATTATTGATAGGCTGTAGGCGTTTGACCACCGTCTCACCTGATAGTAAGCGATGATGTGGTCGACAATGGAACATGCTTGCCTAGAAGTAACCTATTCACTCTTGACTTAAAAACTCCTAAGTTGTAGCTATCAGGAATCACAGGCAGAGAATTCCACTCCTTGGCTGTAAGACTTTACGGTACCTTATATTTTGCAACTATTATCATATTATTTAAACTTTAGTTCCAATTTCTAATATGCTCTTATTGCATAGGTCTGTGTACACACCGAAAAGATCTTATCATTACAGAATCGAGATTGTTAGTTCCAAGTGCTAAAATGTGACTCTTTGTGCTAAAGTAGACCAACTTTATTTTCAACGGGCAACCTTTGAATTCGAATTTCGAAAACGAACAGCCTTCGTTGTTTTAATTTGCGTTCGATATTCAAATTGCGTAACGGTCTGATTGAAAGTTTGCTTTTCATTACTTGTTTTATTTAAGTAATTTTAACCCTTCAGATACCGTCAATTAGAGACACAATAGTAAGACAATAGATGCGCGGCCACCGGGTGTCGCTTGGGGATTCATGAATTAAAATAAGTTTAATAATTATTTGTGAAATGAAATACTTGTAATGAAATAGGTACTAGGTGCTTATTACCGTGCACTTAGTGTCTCTAATCCCATTTTCTTACTTCTGGCCTTGCCTGGGTTGCGTAGATACTTGCGTGATTATACGAAAGAATTACTGTGACCCTGTAACGTAAGTAAATGAACTTATGAGGATTAAGATAGGCGCTAGAGAGAATGTGAATACAAAAAAAAAATTTGGAATAACGGTCATTGACCCTCCTTCATTCATTGATATTCTTAAATAAACAGAAATAAACAAACATCTATTGTGAAATAAACATCTATAGTGATCCTTTACATTTTGTAGTAATACAAAATCAAAATCAAGATCTTTGTTTTTCGGGTATCTGAGATATTAGAAAAAGGACTATGTAAGTACTTTACTCCAAAATCTGGAGTTTACCATAGTCAGTAAAAGTTTGACTCACACTCTTAACTCCCTGTAACTCCATCCATAGTAGGAGACCTCAATTGAAGATTTCTCTCTCTCTCTTAAATCCTATAACTTTTTATAGTACGCTGGTGATTTTTAGTTCAGCTGCAAAGTCTTGAATTAAGAGTTACCTATTACTAGATATTTTTTTTTACATTGCAGTTATGGCACGTCCACCCTTTGAAGTAAAATGTAAATTTTTCCCAAGCCACTTCATACCAATTTTATGACAGATTCTTCTCACAGACATACTCCTATGTACATGTCTACTTCTATACATAGGGTAGAGTGTCACTGGGTGGAGGCAGCTGAAGAATTATTATTTCCTTATCTACCCTCCGCAAGTCGTTTGCCCCCTCTCTCCCCTTGACCGGGCGCCCTCGCACACGGTCGTAAGACAGGATTTTATGAAACGGTTTTCTTTAGAAAACATTTGTAGTTTGCTTGTGTAATTTATTTTTTAAATAGAATGTAGAGTTCTGATTTAGAGTTTAATAGTTACGACTAGCCTAGTAAGTACCGGATCTAAACTACTTTCAAAATTGGTAAAATTAGTACTGCCCCCGTTAGTAAAAAAGACGCATCTAATATTTTTTCCAGATTTGAGTTATGTACATTGCCGGAATCAGGAAATAAAGGCCCATCTGCCTGTATTTTTTATATTTTGCTAACTTTTTCCAGAGCGGTTTTAACACAAGGAAAAAAGGCCCGATTTCCCGTTTCATTCATTAAAACATTATTTTATCCGTTTTCGTTTTTGTTAAATATGTCTTTTTAACTATCAGGGGCAGAGTAGTACAATCAACAGAGTTGTTGTAGATTTTTTTTGTAGAGTTGCTTATCATAATAACCAGTGTCGTCAGATCACGTTGAAGATTTTATGGAAACTGATAAATAATTTTTATAAATTCATAGTAAATAAACTACTCATTAATAAAATAAAAATTCCTTCATATCCATTTATCGGTTTCCAAGAACACTTTTTAAAATGATGAATTAAGTTCCACAAAGTAGAGGACCTGACAGGATTTGTAACCACGATCTATAAGTAGATCGGGGCCCTAGATTGTTACCCTTGGGCGACACCTGCCCTCTACGTCCTTACTTCAATCTAAAAATAATTGTATAACAATGCCAATATACCTCATCATACAGAATCATCATTTCAGCCGAATAACGTCCTCTGTCGGACAAAGACCTTCCCCCAAGGATCACCATAATGACCGGTCCTGGGCGTCTCGCATCCATCGTATTCCCGCGACCCTCACCAGCTCATCCCATTGAGGCCCATTCTAAGCGACCACGTTCGGAGTCATATGTCATCACTGGCAACACTGAACTTTCGTCTTGAGACACCAATACACCTAAAACTTAAATAAATATACCCTAATACCACACTTATTTAAATCTTAAGGTGGTGCATCATGACTCACATTTTCACTGTTTTTCATACAGCCGCTCATAACTGATTATGACGTTATTACACATTTTTCATTAGATATTTTGGAAACACAGTATCTTGTGGATATTATCTAGGTTTCTAAAGAAACCAATTTTTAAATTTGTGTAAAACTAATCCAGTAAAATCCTCTGAAAATGTCCTATTTTGTATGAACTTTGACACTTCATAATTTGCCTAAAAATTAAAAAAGTCAAAAAAGTAATCCTCTCAAAAAAGTAAACCTTGCAAATGTTATTAAGATTCTAAATGACGACAACTTTTTCCAAAAACTTTTAAGGGTTTAAAAAAAACAGCTATTTCCTGGAGCAAGTTTTGTGAAATTTTCGAGTAAATCTCGGAATTACCGAAAACTAAGAGAGTTTCCAGGCGTTATCTCTCTTTTTTTGCGTTGCTTTTTCGTCAAACATCGCGTCGGATTGCATTAAATGAAGTAACAAGCTTTTAAACCATTTTCGATGTTTACGATAAGCGAGTGGAGAAGGACCCTCTTAATGCAAACTTAAGCTTTAATCCCGATGACATCACCAGACTCTCGACCCAAAACCCAACACACCACAAAATTTACGACTGAAAACTATAAAATGGCCTAATAAAAAAAATCATTAATCCTGGGCCTGATTAATACGGCCCAGGCCAGGCCGGTGAGAGTAAAGGCCCGGCCCAACAGGGGGTGCCCTTTAATTGGACCCCCTAAGTCCGGGCGTTAAAGCACCAATGTTAGGTTATTTATTGACTGGTCAGTCATTATCGCTTGTGCGTTAGATATTCTGTTGTTCACAATGTTTAACCGATTTGTTTTTTTTTTTATGTAAATAGGCTGTATGGGATCTTGTTTGTGCCTTGTTTGAAAAGCGAAGCCGAGAATGTGTTGCCCGCCAGAGATTGTAAACCTCATTTGTTTATATCTCTTTACATCTTATGCTCGCCTAGTACTTTCTTGGTTATTAAGTTACAACTTTCTTATAAATTTCAAGTAGTAATTTTCGTTTTGGTTTGATATGGGATGGACTCTTCACTCTCTTTACATCTTATGCTTGCCTAGTACTTTCTTGTATTTAATTAGAACTTTATTATGTTTCAAAGTGGTAATTTTTGTTTTTATTCGGTTTGGTCGGTGGACTCTAGAATCGCCCTATATTATAAAGGCGAAACTACCATCATCTTTTCAGCCGAAAATTGTCCACTGTTGGACATAGGCCTTCCCGCAAGTGTCACCACAAGGAACGGTCCTGTATCTATCGCATTCATCGGATACCTGCAACCTTTACTAGGTCATCGGTCCACCTTCTCCGAAGCCTTCCAACACTGCTTCTTCCAGTATGCGGTCGCCACTCTATGTCCACTGCCAGCTATGTTTGGCGATTCTTCGGGCTAAGTCGGCTTTGGTTCTAATGCGGATATATTCATTCCTTATGCGATCACGCAAGGATTGTGCATAGCCCTTCTTCATAAATAAAAATAATCATGCACATATCCCGGCGTCCAGCAGTCAATAAGCTTTATATTCTTGGAAAAGAAACAATCGCGAAAGACACCCGACACTCAATCAAACGCTTGTTCAGCCCAGAACGAACCATTCATACAAAACATATGCTAACAAACCGTCCGTGCCATTATTCAACTTAACCTTAACACTTTAATAGCCTGAATCGGGAATCGAAGCTGCGACGCCTCATTTCACTTTGCTTCCTCACCGTAACCATCCATACTAAATTCAACTTTATATCAAACTTTTAAGATTCAAAATCAAATGTCACAAGCTAAGGTCCCTTAATTGGCTGCTCTGAATTGTAAACATCTTATGTAACTCTAATAAACAATTGAATTTAAATTCAATTTATGTGTGGATAGAGTTAACAATGCAGTGCAGGCAGGAAATGCAAATTTTCAGGCACACAGTTACTTGGCAATTAAAATTAATGAGCGAATCAAGTTCAGGTTTGTGGCACAGAAATGAGAAGGTCTAAGGGCTTGGATACATTACCACGGCTCGCGATTCGGTACTGACTACCAAGGTTCCGATCATAGAAATATAAATATCGTGTGCAAAAACGTTATTAAGCCGTGTTGAGCAGATTCACGGTACAGTGTCGCATAATATCACGACTTCACGACACTGCGAAAAAAGTCACGCTAAGTTTTCTAACAAACGCTTTACAACGTTGTCTTGTCGTCAGCCATGCGCATTACTTTGTGTAATTTATTTCATCACTATGCACTGTTCTCGAAACGGTTTTTCGTTTCCTTTAGTTTCCTTAAGAAACTGGCATGTCCTAGAACCAAAAATTTGAAGACAATGTTGACATCCACCAACCTGGCCCATTCCCTCGCGTCGAGAGGAGGCTTGAGTACCAGAGAGGGAAAGCTACAATTCTGATTATGCTGTTATTATGTTTTTTTTTTCATTGATAGACTCGCGTTTGACCACCATCTCACCTGATGGTAAGCGATGATGAGATCGAGCACGCTTGCCTAGAAGTAACCTATTCCACTCTTGACTTAAAGACCCCTAATCATGCATTTATGCGACGTGGAACCGTACTGTGTATCCGCTCAGCACGGTTCATCACCATACCTTTACCGGTACGACACGTCAGTTCACGTTAAGGACGCCGCTTTGTGGAAATGTGGCTCTAAAAACTGATGAAGTCTCGACAACATGTGAATAGACTGTTCTGGGGCCTTGCCATGAGGTGTTAAAGAGCCAAACGTGAGAGCTGGAAAGAGGGATAGAGGTATACACCCTATACAGAGTTATTTGTAAAACACTGGTAACCTCTCAGGACTATGTTACTAACATCATAATAAACAACTTTTGTTCTATGACTTTAAAAAAATTATCACATATTTTTTCTTCATCTTTCATACAAAAATATTTAAATTGAACATTTTAAATGAAGTCTATGCGAAGCAAGAGATAGTACAATAGCAGAGAGGAGCGGGTATCGGACGGCGAGGGTGCTTGATGCGCTTGTGTCCTGTCATACTGACTAGATAACTATAGCAAAATACAGAGTTGCAATTTATTAGATAGAACAACGACATTTTGAAAGTTTATTTTTGGTAAATGAATAATGTTTTGTAAAAAGTCATAGAACAAAAGTTATAGTTTATGATGCTAGTAATACAGCTCTGCAAGGTTGTTAGTGGTTTACAAAAACCCTTAATAGCTCCATCCCTTTAAAAGTTCAGTTTACGTCTTCAAATGGATCGGGTTAAGAGCTCGTGGTAAATCAGTACTAAATAATATGAAAAACTTGTTTAAGAAAAACAGACTCAACATTTCTTAAAGTATGATGACACTTACAGGCTCAGAATTGTCAGTAAAGACTCTGTAAACTGTTGACAGCAATGTAGCTGACCATAGAGCAGAGTAGCCATCTTTATATTTATGGCAAAGAGTGCAAAGACATACAGGCTGTAAGAATTTCACGTCGCAGTAGGAATAATAGTAGACATAAAACTTGAAACGCCTCATAAGAAACCTTGACGCCTTATAAGTCAAGACCATAGCTTAACACTGAATTAGAAACAGGTTGCTACTAAAAAAATATATTTCTTTAACGCTTCATTTGAACTTTGGTTGTTTATGGTTCGACTTTTTCTAGATCTGTTCTGGTGACGGATCTCAATGGAGCGTGCAGGTTTCCGCATAGAAAGCGTTTCCTGAGGTCATCCGTTCGATATTTTTTATCGATGTTCAAATATTTTCGGTCTTTAAAAAAACCGGACGAATTCGAAATTGCAGTCTTGTCTCAGTCAGCGCTTGCCTCTTTCCTCGCAACTAGGTCAACGAAATAAATGCCCGCTACAAAATAAAATATGGCACAACGTGACCTGTTAACTCTCTTCCCAATAAATCCTTAAATTGGTATAAAATTGACAGGCTCAACAGTTTGCTGTGCCTGAAATAACCTCAAGGGAGGTCGTTCCGTGTCCGTCAAACGTTCTCAGGCTACCGATTCGGACCTCCTTCATTTTATTGTTTTCAAAATTTTACTACCGCACTAAATCATTCTTTTCTGCGAAACAGCCAATGTTATGTGATTTAACAAGCGAACGCCTTCGCTATCCTTTGATGAACTCCATTTATATTTAAATCATCGTTCTCAGAAAGACATGAAACCGCTTCATCACTGCCTTTCCCATAGAGATAGACAACCTCCTTGTTTGAAACTTTAGTTCGTATGTAAATAAAAACACCGAGGCGATATTAATAATGCGGAATAGAAACAAAAAAAAAAAAAAGAAATTAAAAATCGAACGCCGGGAACGAAACATCCATACAATAATGGGAAGGAACAAAGAGGTAAAAAAGTGGGAACAAACCTGTCGACGCCATGTTGTGTGGCAGTCGGCCTTCACGCCTCGGCCGCAGAAGATTATCTTTCGAAAAAAGAACCGAACGGGAGGCTTTTCTTGACGATGAAGGACTTATATCGTATTCATGTCGTGGGATTATGGCCTCTTACAGCTACCGAATAAAGAGTATATTAGTATGGAGTTGTAGTGAGTTAATATATTTTGTGATCGTTTGGTAGAAAGAGCATCGTCACCGTGCGCCTGCGCTGATGACCTGTCAATTCCGTCGTGTAGCCGTAGAGAAAAAAGTGACATTAGAGTGGCCATCTATTATTTTGACTTTATGTGGGGAGATGGAGCCGAGATTGATCGTGTTTGGCTCAGCCCTTTTAATTACACCGCATTCAGTTGAATGGTTTTGTGTTCATCTACTGTTCAGTAGATGTTTATATATACGTACCTAACTTATGTACAGACATCTTTTGTGGGAAAGGTTTTTGTTGATCGAAAGTGTTTTGAAACTTCTGTGTCCTTTTTTCCCACATACTATTCTGTTTTCTTCTCCTTTTTGTGCTTTGCAGTGGTGGCCGAGTGGTAATGGCCCCGACTTACGAGTTGTAGGTCGCATGTTCGAACCCAATCAGGCGCATTACTTTGTGTAATTTATTTCATCACCACTGCTCTCAAAACGGTGAAGGAATACATCGTGAGGAAACCGGCATGTTCTAGAACCAAAAATTCGAAGACATGTGACATCCACCAACACGCATTGGGCCTGCGTGGTGGATTACGGCGCATTTACTCTCCTAGAGAGGAGGTCTGAGTCTCAGCAGTGGAAAAATTAAAAAGGCTGATGATGATGATGATCGCTGCTTTATCTTTGATCGTCTACTTTTCACAACAATTCTATGATTACAGTTTTTAACAGGATTTATACGAGTGAAGTTCAATCGCTGTTTTATAGCAAATTGATTCCTAGTGGACATTGTGATGTAAATTAGGTGTAGTTTTGTATCTCAAGTGGTTGCGCAACTGGACAAATAGTCGTTGAATGAAACAGGCTCAATCTCGGTAAAATGGAGCTGAGAATTTTATTGTAGAGTTGACTACCTCAGCGAAGCATAACGAGAAGGTTGACTTGATAATATATGATGTGTTCATTCTTATTCTAATGGTAAACAAAATTTACCCCTGAGTTTGTTTTGGTGTTTCTTCTCAGGGTAGTCAGCTAGGAAACACCGGCCTCATCTCGTTAAAACTGACTGAAAACAAAATTGACGTGTAAAAGTAATTTTTGAAAACCTATTTACAAAATAAAGATCATTTATTATTTAAATAACTATTCATATGAACAGATGGCTTAAATGATTTAGTATCTAAGCTAAAAATATTAATAAAAAAAAATCCTAACACTATGTGTTTTGGTGAAAGATCCAGTATTTAACGCAGATTAATTAAATCAAAACGCTTTTTCAACTAAGGTTTTAGAAAATCAGAAAAATATCTTGCTCAGATACCTATATCACATATCAACGTTTTAAAACCAATGCCAGTTTCATAGAAATGATTTTCCCAAGAATACTGTCTCCGAGGCGCACGCGCATCGGTTACGGTACGTCCCGAGTGCGCGTGCGTCGGTTTTTGCGCCCTCTTATTGTGCGATTTCGTATGCCCGCCATGCATTACCGTCAACTACATCGTTAAGTCGCATTCTTGACGCTAATACGGGATAATGTTACTTGTCTTGTACTACAGATATAAGATGAGAGATAAAAATGTACGTTGCACTTTTTTCTGGTAGGAAATCGTCAAATGTTCCTTTAAAGTATGTTGGGGTAAGATCGGCATTGGGGTAAGAACGTATAAATATAAATTATACCTCTTATTTAGCTTTATTTTTAATGCTACTCATATTACGTGCCGCGTCATCATGTTCCACCTTGCCCAGCAATGTGACTGGCATTAAACGTTCTTACCCCAATGCCGATCTTACCCCAACCCACCTTACCTGTGCTATAACCCCTTACTTTGTGCCAAATTTCAGGATGCTGGGTCAACGGGAAGTACCCCTTTCGATCTTTGAGAGTATTAAAAATATACGTTGTTTTGCGACATAAACGGCCGTATCTTTTTTATTCGTTAACTTAGAAGTTTGATTTTTTCACAGCTTGAAGGGACCGCAGACTTGAGTATATGATTTTCATTTCAACTCGATACCACCACGCGTTCTTGAGATAAAGGTTCTTGATAGACAAACAGACAGACAGACGGACGGACGGACGGACGGACTACTAAGGGTTCCGTTTTTTCCTTTTAGGTATGAGGAGGCATAGGTGTCGGCATGGATTTTGAGTGATCGGCGTCAGGGTGGGGATCGCTTTGCGTATTCCATACATTGGCGAGCCAATCGTCGTCGTTGTTAGATACATGCAGCAAGCGCAGGAACGAATCACGAATGACGTCTATGACGCGATGGCGTGGCGAGCCAATGGGCCGTAATCCACCACGCAGGCCTAGTGGAGGGTGTCTACATGTCTTCGAATTTTTGGTTCTAGGACATGCCGGTTTCCTCACGATGTTTTCTTTCACGGTTTTGAGAACAGTGGTGATAAAATAAATTACACAAAGTAATGCGTTTGACTGGGTTTGAACTCACGACCTCTCGGCTCGCAAGTCGGGGCCAAAAAAGGTAATTAAATGTATTTTGGTATTTTCTTAAAACTTAGTGTCGCTTGTGGTCCAGGGACACTAAAAGCTACTCGTATTGCTCTATGTACCAACGTATACGAAACAGCAATTCTCTAACACAGAACATTACCTACAAGAACGTTTACTTGCAAGTACAGTCGCGCGCAACACTCAGATATAGAAATAAATAAAGCCACCGCACACGCCGGCAGACCGGCGCGGGCGCAATCTCGGGGGGTCACGATCTGCGGTCACGTAGCTCCCACTCCCATAATAATACATATATAGTGCATACTGCCAAAGAGTAGGTGGATACAGAAGACTAGCTTCATATACCCTGATTGCTCATTGAGGAACCAAAATTTGACATATTTTTACACAAATAGCAGTAAAATGTTTGTATAATTTTCTTAGTTCGTAAATGGTTGGCTTGCATACTGTAAGTGCAGCAAGCCATTGATAAATATATAAATGACGTGCTGTGTAAGTACGCCGCGAGATGATGTTTTCAAATGAAATATTCAGCCTGAAGATTTGATGTTAGATATTTATCATCAACGATGGCACGGTTAGTGGAATGGTTGAGCGATTAGCAGTTATACTTCGTCTCGTGAGTTCGATACCCGCATAGAACAAATATCTGTATGACCTACAGATAGTTGTTCTTAGGTATCTGGGTATCTTGTGTATCAGACTTTATATGTTTGTGAATGCAACCACGTTACAAGAGATTACTCTGTAGGAAAGGTTTTTTATGAATAAATTTTGTATATCCTTCTGCCATTTTTGTCTTACGATTATCTGTCTTTAAATATCGGTTTTTAATTAAATATGTTGACAGAAATTCCTTGTCACCTTTAGAGGCGAAATAGTCGATGGCTCAAACTATCTTGAAAGCTATTCGATGTCCCAAACTGCTTGTCACCGTCGTAGACATGTACCAGTTTAGCTCGTTGTATGAACTTAGCCTTCTGTATTCTTCTATTCTGTGACACCGCTACATGGCTGCCTGTATCCTACTATGTAATTTTCTATTGGATTACGGAACTAGGCGAAAAAGATGGTGGCAAATTGGGCTAATGAATATAGCTATTTGGGATTGGTTAAAAATTACTGCACATTTGGCGGAGCGTTTGAACAGTTTGAAGAATAGTAAATTGTTGGTTTTAATTTAATAGTAAAAGCATCATCATCTTTTGAAACATTTGCGTAGTTTTTTTTACTTGTTTTTTTTTAGTTGAGAATTCATCAAATAACGATGCCCAATCTCTGTATGGAGCGAAAGAGAGAATGTCACACTCTTAATTCTAAAACTCGCTTGTTTTCCATTAAGTTGCCCATGGGGTTCCAGGGCTGCGTCGACAAATAACCTCAGTCTTAGCAAGCTTTGACTCTAGTGGGCTATTGGAATAATTTCGCGGACATCTCTTTGAGGTGCGAATGGAACCCAACGTCCCTTGAAATCGGGCTTGATCCGTACCGGACGACGAGCTACTTTGCTCACCGCTGAAAATCGCCTTGTGATTCTCGAAGATATTTTACTCCTGTATTTTTTGTGGCAATTGTATTTGGGCTTAATCAACGGTAGCCATACCTATTTGCAGTCATAAAGATAGTCTAAACTATATTTAATCTAAAGATATCTAGATTCTAGAAATTTAGATTCAATTTCGCTTCTGAGTGAGGGACCTATTTGGAAAAACAAAACAGAAACTACGTATAGATGGCACCACTAAAATATAACTAAAATATTGAAAAATCTGAAACTCCTAAGAGAAATAATGCGTGTTCGTACATTTTCTTAGCACAACTGGTTTGTTCCATTAACTAAAGGTCGGAATAGCTACCCTAATGAGTCCTAAGGCATCATGAGAACCCGTCACTGTGTGGTCAGAGCCCCTGATTGATGACTCCCCAGCCATAATGGTAATGGATACTCGTTACTCCGGCTTGGCGGCAATTTTTGAAATACGAATTACTTTTAGTGTGCTTTTGAATTTCGAATACTATTTCAAATATGGAAATTATTGAAACTTTCTTTTTAATTTCGTTTTAACTACAAATCTTTTTTGGTACTGTTTTTGTTTATGTATTTGGCTCTGAGCGTTATTTTATAGTTTCGCTAGCTGTTGCTAGAGGCTTTGCTCGCGATTTTGACTTAAAACTTATTTTCAGACCCAACAAAAATTTGATAAAAATCAGTCAAGCCATACCACAAGCCACAAATTCGATGACAAATACTGCGACACAAGATTTTAATATTAGAAGATATAGAATTTAACTTAATGTTGAGAAACTTTAATAAAGCTTTAATTTTTAATTGCGCCAAAAACTGTCACTGTCAACTGTCAAAATTATAATTGTAATTTTACAGCAAAACGTGTTCAGTAGCTTGACACAATACAGAGGAATTTTGTATTGTATCTACAATAGCTAAATAATATAACATAGTAATTCACAAAAAGGAATAAAATACCTGGGTGACAACTTTCAAGAAATAAAAAAAAAATCTGAATCTTTTCCTAGAACCAAGCAAGGCATTCGTGATGGTCCATAATAGACTTGGAAAGACGAAACCGTGGGTGGTCTTCAGCATCAGGAACACCGTAAACAAACTGAGAAATTGAAATATTATTCGTCAAATACACAAATCGAGCTCGTTACGGGGTCAAAGAATTCACTTCGCTGCATAAAAAAATAATTTAACACCAATTTTTCACAGCTATCCGTTCGATGGGCGACTAATTTGTCCAAATGCTGCGCCTCGGAGTGCGCGGGCGCTTCCCATTGTGTTAGATCAAATATGGCGTCTTTAATGGCGCCTTAGACGCTGACATATTGCCTTACGTGTGCTGTAACTGTTATTTATCGAGGTACCACTGTATGCTCGTACGAAATTAGGCATCTTTATGTTTGCTAGGTCATTTCTCCTGACCTCGTGCTGTGCGTCTTTTCAGTGTTATTGAATGACTTCCATGTGTTTAATAAGGTTTTTATACGACGATTTATTACTCCGTGGGTCTGCCGGTAAAGGAACGTCGGTTTCTAAAACGTGTTTTGATTTGAGATTGTCTGGTTGGGTTTCTAAACTTGTTGGTACAATCTAGATATCGATGGCTTATATAGTGAATACTTCGTAACTGCAAAATACGTCTCAAATAGGATCTTTAAGTCAAGAGTGAATAGGTTAGGTACTTCTAGTCAAGCGTGTTCCGTCGTCGCTTTCCGTCAGGTGAGATAGTGGTCAAGCGCGCCAATGGACATTAAAAAAAATCCGTATATTTTTGGGAGGCACTAAAAACCAAATTGAACCTATATTGTGATTTAATTTAAATGTGCTTCTACGTAGAAAGTAGTTACGAGATATGCATTCAACGTCATAGATGGTGCTACAAGTATCACCATCCTCATTTCAGCCAAAAAGACGTCCACTGTTGTACATAGACCTCCCCGAAGTGTTACCACAATGAATAGTTCTTTGTGTCTCGCATCCATTGGATTTCCGCGACCCTCAGCAGGTCTTCAATCCATAATTCTACATGTATTGAATCAAAATTTTTCATGATACAAGATTGTGAGTTACGAGCTATTTCTTTCCAGAAATTTATTGAAATAACATTAACTAAAATGGAAAATCCGAGATTATCGCTCCAAGCTATCGAAATGTATTTACGTACCTACTCTTATAACTCATAAAATAGCTGTTAGTAGATAGGTAGAGACATAGAGTTCTGAACTTAATATATCACATGATTCACTGGCAACATTTATAAATGTCATCACAATTTTATTGCAACCATCCCACTACATTCTACAACATTCTCGTATGATCATAACATAGCAACTCGATCTACTCTACTACACAAACGGCGTACATGTTGAGCCGAAACTTTATTATGTACAACGTAGTGAGTAAAAAGTACAATCGAGTAAAAAAGGCAAAAGTCATTAGTCATTTCGGCGTCGAAGTCGACGAAGCCGGAGCGTACGTCGGCGCGGTGCCGCGAATCACAACGCGCTAAAGACCCGACTCATGCTATCGTAGGCTCTTTAATTGTGTTCTTCGACTACCCTCCCACCGCTACTTGGGGAAGTCACGTCACGACCGCCTTTGTCGGGAGCCGGCGATCGCCTGCCTTTGTCTGTCTGCAAAACCGAGTTTTTTTTGCTGTAGGTCGTCTAAAGTGATACCTACCGGTGTTATTAGAAAAGTTTTCGCTGTAATTTACATGTTTTCTGTGCGAAAATAAATGCAGCGTAAAGTTTTGCTGAAATAATTTTGCATTCTTGTTGTAAATACTTAGAAAACTGCCGATGAGTAACCGCAGAAGTAATTAGTTTCCACACTATGTTAATTTCACGCTTCATTGAAAAGAGCATTTTGGCTTTGTTGTTTAGCTCTAAATTGCAAAAAAATGCATTATTTTGTGCTGAATTCTATTCTTAAACAACCCAGTACAGTTACACAAATCATAATCTTTCGTTCTAAAACAATTCGCCCGGGCCGGCAAGTTTCCCAGCGCTATCAGACAGGCGTCCAATGGAAATGACATTTTAAAAACCGCTCTCGGGCCTACCTATAGCTGATTCTACATATACTTGTGTTTCGCACGCACGCTCCGTGCGCAACGTCGATAAAAGAGGGCGTGGCCGTCACCGCCGCATCCACCAATCAGGTGGCTCCGCGCCACGTGTGCGTACACCGCACCCTTTCATGTGTGCCGCGTCACTTGCCAAGTGTGAGTGCGACGCTACGCTTATACGGCCCTGCTGTATATGGGCGTAAATAAGTATATGCCGGCTACCGGCACCACAAAGGTTCCCATATCTTTTATGTTCTTAGATCCTTATCTCGCGGTTTCTTATTTTACATTTGAGATGGTGGTCTGGAATTAACGGTCAGCCCCATAAACACGCTATAACAAACTTTAATACGGCCGTAATACAAAATAATCTGTGATTTTTACTGCGTTCGCTGCGTTAATAGGTTGTTATAGATTTAAAGATAGCGCACTAGTGTTTTTTGGTAAAAAATATTCATGAATCACGCTGATTGAATTGTTAATGGGCCTAAATTGTTGATTATCGCGATGTAAATTATGTTTTTGAATGCGAGTTTATGTAAAACAATACAGATATTTTATCTTTGACTGTTATTAGCCCTGCCATTAGCATAAAATAAAAACATGAGGCAAATATTTATTGAACCATTACATACAAAATAAGAAGCAATATACAGAGTAAATATCAATCAAACGACGATAAATACTGAATTACAAATAAAGAAGCCACAAAATTTTAAATTCGAATTTCGTACATCAAAGAGAACTTGTTCTATATTCGAAATTGAGCGACTATAAAAGACCGTTTTCCCGCCAAAATTCGATTAGCGAGGTACAGCGGGACAAAGGAAGTCGTTTATTCGGGGGGCGGCTTTAAAATTGATTTTGGAACGGGGCGGGGAGCTCATAGGTGACTGGTGGCGACTGTACCTACAGGACTACGCGACGAAATATTGCGTTTTCATTTTCATTGACTCATTTTTAGTTGATTTGTTATTTGTGTTGTAAATTAAATTCAATCAGCTACACATCTAGTGATTCTATATCATTGAGAACGTAATGAAATCTTTATTTAGGTACTCTCTACTGTTAACAAGTAGTTATAGCAAGTCTATCAAAGGGCAAAAGGTTAATGAAGAAACACAGGTGGGTTTTAATTAGTAAAAGTCTGACACTCCCTCTCGCTTTACCCAGAGTAAGAGAAGTTATTTGATGACTTACAAATTTATTTCTTACTAGTTTCTGCTCGCGGATTTGCCCGCATGCAAACAAAAAATACACAGCGTGACATTCATTAATAAAGTAGCATTCTGTTGGTGAAAGAATTAAAAAAGGCCCTGTAGCTATTCAGTTTATTCATAAACGAACAAAATCTAAAAGGACTCAATCTAAAAATACTTTTTACTCTTTATAATATTAGTCTCATCAAAGTATATAAAAAAATATAATACTAGTCTACTTAATCTATAAAAATCATGAACCCTGTACTTATAAAATTTAAAAAAAAACAATATCATATTCGCCATCTTTAGAAAAAAAGGCCATTATAAAACATACCATAAGAGCAAAGATTACATTCAAATTACTCTCCATTCAAAACAAAACAAAAAAAAGCACTAGTACCTATTCTCTTACAACATCGAAAACACACAAACAGTCACAAAAGATCACAGGCCCCAGTGTTTGTGTAACGAAGCCCTAGGGCGGAGCACCCTCCATGAACGGACGTTTTACCCTGAGAGGGTAGGCACACAAACTTGATCGTCTATCAAGTGGGTAGGTGATGATAAAAATTTGAGAGCTGATCGTTTTGTTAGCTTCAACACTAGGGTAGTGAAGTGTTTTGGAAAGAAAGAAAGGAGAAAGACTGCCCTAGAAGTTGATTTTTCCACAGAAAACTTAATTTAGAACCTGGTTGCAGCGCCTACACCTACGGGGTCCAATTGTATTTTCAAACTATCCAGGGTTATTCAAATATACACACAAAATTTCATCCACATTGGTCAAGCTGTTTAGAAGGAGTAAATTGACACACACGCGTACAGAAAAATTATATATAGATATATAAAGAAGATCAAACTCGACAAATGTTGTTCTTCCTAAATTATCAAATAAACAAATGGGGGGCGGTGGTATGGGTAGGAGGGTAAATATAGCTTAGGATCTGAGGTCAGACCTACCAAATATACACAATAAAAAACATTAAAATCGATCTAGTCATTTCAGAGGACTTCGATAACAAACATTATCAAAGATTTCATCACTGCTTACCATCAGGCGGGATCGTAGTCAAGCACTAGTTTATAATACACCAAATAACTAATTTCACTCTCTGGGAATAGCAAGAGGCACTATCAGACTTTATGACTAAAACCCATCTGTCCCTTCAGTTGCAGTCTTTCGTAACGACACGGCATCAAAATAAAACAGGCAGTAAATAGAAAAACATTTTTTAGGGTTCCTTACCCAAAGGGTAAAACGAGATTACGAGACCCTATTGATAAGGCTACAAAGTTCGTCCATCTGTCTGTCTGTCTGCCACCAGGCGGTATCTCATAAAACGTACTGCCCCTGATAGTTAAAAAGACGTATCTAACAAAAAGTAAAAACAGATAAAAAAAAAATGTTTAAATGAATGAAACGGGTAATCGGGCCTTTATTCCTTGTGTTAAAACCGCACTGGAGAAAGTTAGCAAAATATAAAAAATACAGGCATATGCGCCTTTTTTCCTGATTCCGGCAATATATAGAACTAAAATCTGGAAAAAATTTTAGATGCGTCTTTTTTACTAACGGAGGCAGCGTAATAGTTAGAGACTTGAAATTTTCACAGAGATGTGTATTTCTGTTGTCGCTATAATAACAAATATTTAAAAAAAATATATATTTAAGGGGGCTCCCATACAAAAAACGTGAATTTTTTTGCCGTTTTTTTCTACGGACGGTTTTTTTTTTAAATGTATAGGCTCACGTTTGACCACTCTATCGCCTGATCGTAAGTGATGATGTGGCCGAAGATGGAACACGCTTGCCTAGAAGCAAAACGGTTTCAAAACTTTCATTTTGTCCGGCTCGCACTTGGCCGGTTTTTTCTTTCGTAACTATGTTGTAGTTTCACAGTACCCTCCAAATGACTTGCAAGTCCTCAAGAAGCGCAAGTCAGTGGTGGAACGCAGGAAGATTAATAAAAGTCGAGCTGGATATAAGTCAAGCTGCGGTTTACGCTGCCTCATCGCTGTATAAGCTTGATTGAGTTGAACCCTTGTTGCTACTCGATATTTTGTATCAGGAAAGGTGAAATAAATTATCAAGAAATTGCATTGACTTTTGTAAGTTCTAGCTTTTGGCTACGACTTCGCTTGCGTGAATGTTTATATCTATACATTTAAAAAAACCTGAAGTAGTTTTTAGTTATACGCACATCACTTTAAATTTACGAAATCGATGTAGATAACTTTTATATAATAAAATTGTGTGTAACTTATATATTACGTAGCCTTTGTTTCATCGCAATTGTTTGAATATATCGATAGATATACTATATTAAACAAAGTTAAAACAAAATAAAAGTAGCTTAACAGATTCTTAAGTTTCAGTAGGCTGTGGAATTGAGAATTTGATTGTAAAAATCACGTTCACTGAATTTCAGAACTGTGTATCATGCGACGTCTATTTTAATAATATAATGTAATCACTCTGTACACTTAGTTTGCGTTTTGACTTTGACTTTGGGATTGATATTACCAAAAACTTTTAAAATTAAAAAAGCACGAATTTCCTGAAATAAGCTTTGTGAAATATTCGAGTGAATGACGGAATTACCGAATGCCGACAGCTTTCAGGCGAACTCTCTGTTTTCACGTTGCCTCGTTATCAAAAAATGCGTTGGATTGGGTCGGATGACCCAACAAGCTTTTAAACTATACTCAAGTTAACGATAGACGCGTCGGGAAGAGGCCACTTAACAAAAATAATACAATAAAAACTCGTCAGTAATTCGTCAAAAGACCCAATTCATCGACAACACAGCTATTTAATAAACTAAGATAAAGTTATTATAAAACCTAATACACATCATACCGTAATATATTCTCCAAGACAAGCTCATCCCGGGTCATGACAGATGTTATAGTGTATACGCCGCCCTAAAATAGCCTCAGGCTCAACAGACGGGCCCGTTGCCTGCTTTGAATTAAAAAAAATAATGAAAATGGATTTCATTTTGGACGAGTGTTGTTAATGTTTTTTTGTTTTATTATTTTATTTAGAAAATCAAATAATCGTATATTGTATTTTATATATTTACAATATACGATTAAGATGCCAGCATTCTGGGCACTTTTCCCATTGACATCGATGTCGATGAATTTTTTGATGCCCTCTGATTTATTTTTCTACTGGTTTGTATGTATTTTTTTCAGTTTGTTTATATACCTATTAAGCTATAATATTTATCAGTTAAGATGTAGATACACAGTATGCTATAAGGAATTATACAATCCACTACGTTTCTACTATTTTTTTTTAATTTTTATTGTTTGAAATTGTTTTTTATTTTATTTTATTTGGTTTGCTGTTTAACCGACTTCACAAAGACGGAGGATCTATGTTTGTTAGATAGTACGTTCGGAAAGCAGAGGTGGCAGAGTGGTAACGACCCCGACTTACGAGTTGTAGGTCGCGGGTTCAAACCCAGTCAGGCGCATTACTTTGCGTAATTTATTTCATCACCACTGCTATCAAAACGGTGAAGGAAAACATCGTGAGGAAACCGGCATGTCCCAGAACCAAAAAATTCGAAGACGTGATATTCACCAACCCGCACTGGGCCAGCGTGGTAGATTACGGCCCATTCCTTTTCCTAGAGAGGAGGCCTGAGTCCCAGCAGTGGGAACATTAAGCTAAGCTAAGCTAAACTAAGATAGCACGTGCAAAAACATAGCAGCGCTGCAGCGTCGAAAAGAGAAAATATTCTTGATTGGAAAAACGGCAATGATTTTCTACGAACACACTTATGGATGGAGTCATTAATACAAAGTACCTATTACTGTGGAAATTACTTGAATATGACTTTACAGGGAAATCATCGTAAAATTGTTATTACTTTGACATACACGTAACAGTAAATTATGAACCCAATGGCTGTAACCCTTCAAGCTAAATTGTGGTAGCTACATATAACATACATTGTCGCTTTTATTTTGTCGAGTCTGTAGTTGTTAGAACCAAGTTTTTTTGCGAGATTTTTTATGTAGCGTTAATACTCACATTAAAAAAAAATATCTACTTGTACCTGACTGCGATAATAAGCAGTGATGCAATCGTCGATGGTCGACACCCAAATTATAATCGGATGGGAAGACCGATGTCCAGCTTCAAGACTAAATTTTTTTTTATTATTATTTTTTATCAGCCTATACTGTCCCACTGCTGGGCAAAGGCCTCCCCCTCAAAGTATTTACAATAATATTTTTTGTTGCCTCTTCTACTAATATTTTTACAAAGTTGATTAGCTTATCTCTTAAAATATTTGACCCAAAACTCGTGTAAAACAAACCAAATTACCAAACATAATCGGTGAGTACTTACACGTGCTAAAAAGAGGGTCTCCAAGTGCCAAGTTCCCAAGTCTAGGAGCCCCTACAGTGAAGTGTCCGGTCACCTCTCCCCTCTGCAAACGTTTTCCACCCACCCTCCATGTTTGCAAGAAATAAACGGTTTTTCTACCCCTACTAACGTTTTCTCACAGAATATTTTGCAAACGGTGCTTCGAGGAACGATCGAGTTTGATATCAATCATTTTGGTAAATCTACTTAAGTATTTGCGTTGTGTGATAGTTGTGGAATATTATTATTATTATTATTATTATTATACCGATATTATCGAAGATAATGAGATGAACTTTTAAATTATCTATATTAAATTTTATCTATAGTAAAAAAATATTCTGTTTTGCTACGAGTCTACACCTTAAACTGTCTGCTACGCAGCTTCCACTACGTAGTGTCTAATAGTACGTATTGTCTGCTACGCAATGTTCACTACGTAAGATCTGCTACGAATTGTCTGTTACGTAGCATCTTCTATGTAGTGTCCGCTACACGAACTACGAAATGTCTGACTGTTGCTACGCCGTAACCTACAACTGTTAAGAAAATTAGGCATTATTACAAGGGTTGCAGGATGGTATGAAAGAGTTACTGTGGCCCTAAAACGCAAAGAACAAGTAAAAGCACATAGGTGGGTTTTAGTTAGTAAAAATCTAACATTCCCTCTGGCTGCTTCTTGAGCGGGAGTTGTTTGATGATTTAAAAAAATCGTATTTTTACCTTTATGGTACTCTGACTCAGGTCCGAATTCTGGAATACTTAAAATGAATCGCGATATTTGTGTAGGATTCACATCATGGTTTTTCATCTTTCGATCTGTTTTACGTGAACATAAAATAAAATGTTCACATACATATAAACAATTTTGTTAAGCTTAGTCATAAAATACACGAGTAAATGTCACTAGAGTAAATTTACTGCAAACTTAATGTTAATTACGTAAAACATAGTCGTATTTTCACATAGTAGTTTATAAAATACTATGTACTGCTAGCGGCTTCGCCCGTTTGAATTAAACTATCCAATGGGTTTTTCCAGGACAAAAATTCATGGTCCATCTATATTATCCAGTCTACTATCAAACCCCACTAGGTGAAATGGGGTTTTACAGACCTTTCAGATACTCAGTGTGAGAGCGGTGCCCCTGATCAGAACATGAGCCACATGTTAGAATGCCCCAAGTGGCCACTTTGGAGGACTAGTGGCGACGTAGCCACAGTTTCAGGCCCATTAAGTGGCTAACTTACCGCGAAACTGAGACAAGTTTACCATCTATTCGAAAAGAAGAAGTTATCAGGGAGCGCACTAGTGCTTCTAATATCTCGCTTTTGGCTTCTGAAATAAAAACCATGATGACACAGCGAAAAATGTTACTTCATTTTTTTTTTATTCCACAACTATCACACAACGCCGTCTAGTCCCAAGCTAAGCAGAGCTTGTGTTATTGGTACTAGACAACTGATAAACATACTTATATATTTCTAAATACATACATATTATACATAAATAATATTACACGTATTCTTTTTTCATTCGCAATCGCGTTCTTACTTCAAAAATTATACCTACTAGACATATTTCGCGAAAATCGCATCAAGTTTTGCGAAACCAATTTCGAGTTTTCTTCTTAAACCAATAGTACAGTGCCCTCTCCCTCCGTTATAAGTAATTTTTGCGGCTAATTCTTTCTGTTCCCATTTCTTTAGGGGACGAACCGCTCGAAATTCCCTTTTTATTTGGTTAAACCAGTTCGGGGTGACGCGATTGCTTTTTGATAAGTCAATTTTAATTTTAAAGGGGTTTTTTAATAGTTTTCTTTTTTCCAATGAATACTTTGGATATTGTGGGGACCTGCAGACGTTAAAGTGAAATGTTTCTTTTTCTACGTATTTATATCTTCAACAATTATTATTTAAATTAGATTAACATTCTGCTTACCATTTTAAACTATATGTAGCCTATGTACGATATTTAACCTAATCAAGCAGTCTTTTCGCTAATCAAAAAATTTATGAGGATATAATTAAATTTCCTAAAAATAACATTGTTTTACAAAAATAAGTATCGTTTTATATTGTACTCTACCTACCTCACTTACAACTACTTCAATCCAGCTACCTATTCAATATTTTCTCTAACCAATATTTATCTTTGTCCACAGCGGATTCGCTGCTAGGTTCAGGATCTGATGAAGAGGAGGAGGATGAGTCCAGAGCGGCCAACAATTCCAGCAGTCCAGCTCATGCGCCACATCCTACCTTGCATTCTGAACTGTCGCATAATGGAGACACGAAGCCACATGACGACTCTGAAGATCAGGTTGGTAGACTTTATATATTGTAGCTCTATAAAAGCGCTCTATAAATTAAGAAAGGAGTTCAAATCTGGTACTGAGAGACGGATTATATATCCAAAGTTATCTCATGAAGATTTCTTTTTTTTAACTATTCTTCCGTGAGCGACATAATGATAAAGTTATTCATCTTCTTTTATGGTACCGGAGTCTTCTTCCATCTGAATCAATATTCATTGCTATTACGAGATCAAATTTTCCAGTAATATCAACAAGTTCGTGTAGCAATATTTTTCTTCAAACTCTATATAGTTATTCTTCTAATATATGTCTAATATATAGACCATCTCACCTGTACAACTACGGGGCCCGTTCACATAGTCGCATTCAGTTGTTTTTCTACACATCCCAGGGTTCGTTGGATGGGGACCCGGAAACCAGAGACTCCCAAGCAGAGAACAAGTCCCCGGACGATGGCAATGGGGGCTCCAAGCGAAGGGGACCAAGGACCACGATAAAGGCGAAGCAACTGGAGATCTTGAAGTCGGCTTTTTCTCAGACGCCAAAGCCAACAAGGCATATAAGAGAACAGCTGGCGAAGGAGACGGGGTTACCCATGAGGGTCATACAGGTAAGTGGTCAAGTTATGATGGACATATTAAATATAGTGATTTTGACCATACCTATGTAGATATCTACTATAGGAGATGACGTCGAAGATAAAGAAAAATCAAAGGGCAATGATGATGATAATGAAATTGCAACTATTGTTGAGAAATATGATAAAGTTGTGAAGTTCAGTTACATAACCGTTTTATAAGATAAACAAACAATAGTAGATGCGCTTTACGCTAGTTTTACGTAAGCCGGCGCGACAGTTGCGACAAATTGCTTGACAAAAGATTCCATTAGTGCATCCAATGGTTTCCATCAACTTTATATAGGCCAACGAAAATTGACAGCAAGCGGGGGGCTTACGTTTTTATCAATAAAAAACCAAATTAGAAATATTGTCACGAGAAAAGCCACATACCTTTATATATTCTATACGATATCTGTGTATTTCAAAAACCTTTGCTATGAAGGAAAAAAAATGTTCAATTTCCACCATTAAATTTTGAAATCGATTTTTTACTTTTTTGTGAAATTCTATAGAAAACTGCTTAAGTATGATTGACGCTTAGTGACTTTTGAATTAAGTTTGAAATGAAATTATTATTGTCAATTGAAGAATTTTGAGAATTATAGAAATAGATTACATAGTTATTGCAAATAATGAGACGTTATTATAAGAACAGATTAGCAAAAGCTGCGATAGAATAAAGAAAAATCTTTACTTAAAAACCCATTTGATAAGGATTTTGATACACGACATCGTATCAAGTAAAAACAAAACGTTATCAATAAAAATATGCTCAATGCGTATTAACGACAGCGTTCCAGAGTTCGGCATAAAATTGATTTGTACAAAACCTCTATTCATCACGCACCTTCGTACGTAACCATTACAAATGGCCGCCGCTTCATCATGGCGGCAATCGGACCGTTCGCAAATTGAATATCGCGCTCGCATCCGTCCAGGAACGCAGTGTCGACGTGACAAATATCCTAATTAACGAACGCACTCCATCAGAAATATTGTGACGCCGACTTTCTGAACATAAATTCGATCTTGTTTAGAATTTATATTTTCATCGCTGAGCTGTTTGGTAGTGAGAATTTTATTCCTCTCTGGTCGGTCTTTCGCAAAAGGTGAAGAAGTCAAAATTAACATGAGCTGTTGACAACTTAATTTGGGTATCAAAATTCGTGGTAAATTTTTGATTTTGTTTGTAATAAAAATTATGCATTCAGTTATTTTATTAGACAGAAAATACGAAAAAAGAATCGATAGTTATGAAAACTCAAATTCTAAAACATAAATTTGAAGCTTGTTAAATAATCCGCGTTGCAAATTATGATCCATTTGCCTCTGAGTCAGCCGTAAGCAGTCTCTTCGCAGAACTCAAAATCAATCTTACCTTCCAAGGTTGCTTACCCACATCTAATTCGGTAACATTCCCGAAATCCTAACCTGATCTAACACATGGAATCGCGCGATTCTCCACACCGTCAGCAACAGATGTCTGAGAGCTCCGTCCGTCTGTCCGTCACGCTTTTTGCCTTCCTTCCTCTTTGTTTCAGTTTTTGTTGCAGTCGGTACCGAAATAAAAAACCCTTACTTTTTACCGCCGTCTAGCGGACTGTTTGTAAACGTAGTGGGTACTGAACTATCCGTTTCGTCACCGGTAGTGAAGTAATTAATGAAATTCGAAAAAATTGGCCGCCTTTACCACAGATGTTGCAAAAAATGCACTTTGTAACTCTGAAATTATTGTCCGTGCGAAGGCAAAAACAATGGTCGGATCTCTTTGATTATTATGAAGAGAGCTAGTTTATAGCTTTTGTTTTTTTTTTTTGTGGAAGGCAATTAAAAGTAGGATATCATTTTAAATAATGCTACCACTAAAATTAATGACTTCATTAAGCTTTGAATATTGTGTTAAAAACAACAAAATGTATGTTATATCATTTGAAATAAAAAAATAAACTAAGTAATCTTTCAGTTCCGCGCAGTAGATAGTATTTTTCGTGGAAAGAGAGAGTTCAGAATTTCATGTTTATTCGTCCGTAAAGTGACAAATGTGTGTACAAATATTTACAGCGCCGAGAATCGAAGTGAGCAATATTTTCTGTTACAAAAACAATGTCAAGTATGTTAAGTGGGATCATAAACAACTTTTTTTGTCGTCGCTCGTCAGTCGAGCCAGATCGCGCGTGTCAAATGTTTGTGCCACCGCCACCACATGTGCTAGAGCGGCATAACTGTAAAATGACTTTTTATAAACGGGATTTACTAACTTAACTAGTTAACACCGGTGCGTGTGAAATTCGCCGTTTGAAGAAACCGCTTACAAGTAACATTTTTTTTAACTAAAATCAATTTTCTACTGAATTTATTACCCATTGAAATTTCATCAATTTTGAAATTATACAGAAAATACAGTGAAATGAGGCAATTTACAGGAAAAATGATCGTCTAATGGGTTCCACCTTTTTGCTTACGGAAATCTGATTGGATAGTTAAATGGTTTCTCAGGCTTTTTAGAATTATTGATGCCGTATTAGCTATAAATATTTAATTTATAGGCAACATTTTCATCAACCTTAAATACCTTTGTATTTTATTATCAAATAAAGTTGGGGCTACGTTATAGCTAAGACTTCTTTGTATACTATATACAGTATACAATGGTTCTTGAGATCAGACCTTGGTTGTTATAGTACCTACTTACCTAAAACATTCTTGGAGCACAGTGGATCTCTAAGTATTCTCTCGCAAGTCTCTAGAAATCTTTTCTTCCATATACATTTAAACTCTGTAGCTCGTCGTCCGGCTGTCCGGTATCTGTCAGGTCCAAGTTCAATTCGTCGACGGCGCCTAGTGTTCCATACGCACCTCAAAGAGACGTCAACAAAACCGGAAAGGACCGTAGAGTCGAAACCTACTGGGGCCATTCATTTACCTTCGATACGGGAACCCGTGGTCCTGGAATACATAAGACAATTCGCACGCTGAGAACGAAAGTGACCGATTTCAAAATTTTGGTTAAATGAGTTAAGTATACAGAATGACTTAAAAAAGTATATTCTATCATAATTATTATCATATTATATTATCTAAAAACTTCTAATACTAAAGTGACCTATTTTTTCGATTTTTTTTTAAACTTTATTTTATACGAGAAAATCATATTTTTTTGCAAAAACTATATAATATTTCTAAAGCTATTTAGTAAAACCATAAATTTCAACAGAAATTCATAACTTTTGTTACCATGTTTTAGTGTTATTGTAATATGAACAGAAAATGCTTAATACGACGGACACATTTTCGCTCTTTCCCAAAAATTAGCAATTTTGAGTTGAGTCACTTTCGTTCTCAGCGTGCGAATTAAGGAATATAGGTACGGTTTTAGTGTATTCCCTCCCTCTCCGCCCTAGACCGGAAAAAGTCATTAGATGATTTCCCACCTTAACAAAAAAATTTTAGAATCTCGGTCATATCTCCACCATCTTTGTTCTATAACTGCAGTCTAACCCAAAATTGTGACTCGCACGACTTTATAGCACTTAAATTATCTCAACGCAGACATTATGGTACCAGGAATGCAGGAAGAAGCATCAACATGACAACTAACAATCTCCTGACAGTGTACCCTGATGTCAGTGTCACCCAACCGCGAAACGAGGAAAAAATGTCGGGAGATATTTTAATAAGTTCATATATTGTAATTTCTTCAGCGTGACGGTCCTGTCCGCGCTCGACAAGCCCTTATTGGCTCATATTTTATTTTGACGGCTCGTATAGTTAGTCTAACTAGGGTTGTCAGTGAGTCTCCATTAATTAGTGCAGTCTTTAATTATTTTTTTGTCCAGCTGAATTTGTAACGGTTGAGTCGGTTGTATATTTGTTTGGTTGGATTGCAAAATATCCTTTTATTTAAACTTCATATACCATCGCGGTCATTTCTGCCTGACCGCTTAGAAAAATTTCGCTTGAATTCTGCGGCGCGGTGCCAAACTAAATTCTTTTGAGACTTTTGTTTCGAGTGCAAGCAAAAATCAACTTAGCGGTGGTCAGGTGGTAGTGTCTTTGATGTTACAGCAGTGGTGCATAGGCGGACTTAATGCAACAAAGCATTCTCTACTTGTCAACATTTGGAATAAAAGAGACAACACTGTGAATCTTGATCTATTCCAAAATTTTAATTTGTCGATTTTAGGATCTTTATACATACAAATAAATGTTAGCATTTTTAATCACGTGCTTGAATGTTAATTCTCAACAATGGTGTGGTCGACAATGCAGCACGCGTGCCTAGAAGTAATCTATTCACTCGTGATTTATAGACCTAGAGGTTATAGCTACCGGATACATACTCCCTACTCTGGCGGTGAATTTCACTCCTTATTTTTAGGTATACGTATATAAAACCATAAAATATTATTTTCTCCTCGTTACCAACCCTAAGCACAATGATAGTGTTTCTATCTAGAAATGCGCACACTCAGTTAAAATATAAGTAATGATGTCACTGGAATACAATCTTTTGAATGCACATAATTTAGATGTTTTGGTAATGGCGTGCTATTTGTAGATACATTTTATTTTGATGAGATACAACTGTATCTTAAAGAGTACAAACTTGAGTACTTACATCATTGTACGTAAAATAAATTTACTTAATATTATTATGAGTCTGTCTAAAAAGTCAAACGACTTGGGAATTTTGTAATAATATTTTGTATATCATTAAAAAAATACTTATATTCGATACTTTTTATAAGGTTCTTCTACTTATTAGTAAACAATGATCAAGATCTCTTAATCAACCTTGATTATTGAAGCAGTGTCGACTACATCAGATTTCATTTTACCATTTTAATTACCCAAATCGTTTGACTTTTTAGACAGACTTCTATAGATTTTAACAAAAAGTATGACTACTTTTCATACTTTTTGTTAAAATACCTGCAGCTACGAGTATTTAACAATAATCAATCAACATGTCACAAAAAACCATTATTCATTTCGCGCCAAAATTTGGTCGATGACATTTCGCATTATAAAGGCGACCACACACGAAACACCACTTGAAAAAAAAAGAATATATAAAGAAAGGGTTCTAAATTAATTAATTCAACGATTATTTAACTACTTTGTAAATGTCATCAGCGTATAGTTACATTTTACAAATTATTACCTTATTACTCAAGAAATATTCAACGCGCGCGTTGCGTATTAGCATTTATAATTCTGTACAAGATCATTAATCATTATTAACTCGGTATTCATTGAGACAATTGCCGCACTATTAATTGTGACGGAGTGATACAAAAATTGATGTAGTCATTGATAATTTGAGCATAATTATCTACTTGACAAATGACATTAAAAACGACTTATATTGTTCAAACTGTAAATTAGATACTGCTAACTATACATTATTTTACCCTGTTTTCCATTACAGTCTTCAAATTACATAGCCCCAGCAGTATCTAAACGCAAACCCGTTGGTTTCTAGTTAATCACAAGCGTTTTATTATTGGTGGACGAGCATCGAGAAAGTAATTCCCACACGGAAGCTCGTGTCACTGGTTGATTGATAGCGGGCGCGATAAAAACAGTTTGTCAGCGAGTCGCGAACACGTTATTATGTCACCACTGGCTACTGACGTGACGCGTCCTGATTAATGTGTGTCGTGTCGTGTGTGGCAGCCTTAATGCGAGTGTCTATGGTCATTAGAGGCGCGCGTTGTCCGTGGTCAGGACTCACAATTAGGAATTTATAAAGGAAAATAAATCTAGATTTTGCCTGAATTGTAATCATGTTCTTTTATAGACCCATCCACTAAAGCTGCAGGATTAAGTGAAAGAGTTTCTTAGCCTGGAACAAAGGTGGGTTTAAACCAATAAAAGGTTTATACGCCCTCTCGTCCAACCAGAGTGGGAAGAGTTATTTGATTATTTCCCACATAAAAAAGCCTCATCTACAGGCTCTTTGAAACTCCGTAGTTATTACTTAAATTCTCATGATAATTGTAAATAAACGAGAGCAGAGGTCGAGAAAGATTATTTTTTTAAATACGTTCTTTGTGCTGGTTTTCTGATTCCGAAAAAGAACATTTTTTTAAATATTCAATAAATTATTGTATTCGGTGCTTGTCTTCAAGCCTATTTAATCAAAATTGATGGCTGATTTAAAAAAAAATAAGCGCCGGAGTTTCCAAAGTTCAAACTTTTTATTAGATTTGAATATTCAAAATGTTATTTGAAGAAAATGGCGGTTCTAGAAAGACGTTCCGAATTCAAATTGAGAACTTCAATCTTTTTTATTTTATTTTAAATATGACTTCAGTCAATTATGAAGAAGAAATCCAAGTAAACGTCAGTGTCGAAATCAGAGTTGAATGAGCCGTACTTCGGCGGTCGCACGACCATATCTCATGTTTTAATATCCGTCGGCCACTTTGAACTGCCCCAAATACTATAACTTGCACGAGTTACGAGGCAAACGGGTAAACGCATGGGCCTGTGTGACCGCGGCTTCTCTGCCGAGCTAACCCGATCGCAGACGAAGTTTTACGACAGATTGTTCAGTCGTTTTAATTGATTGGTGGTTCTATAAGTTATCTGTGCTTACAAAGAACTCTGTACCGCTTTGACGCTTGCTTGGTAGATGCACTCAACATAATGCCTTGCAACGGTCAAATGAAAAACGTTTAGTCGTAAATCAATTTCCTTTGCCATGTTTCCCATTACTCTTAATAAAATAATAGCTTTGTTCAAGCACGTAAGGTAGAGTCTACAAAGCCAGTACTTATTTCTCATGTTTGTATGGGTATTTCTTTTCTGTCGGAATGCTAAAATAAGCATAATTTAAACATAAAAGTATTCGTTTTGCGAAAATTCAATGAAATCCTTACTTAACTGCCTTTGATCTTTACTTAACTTCCGTTAATGCGCATGATTCACAAATTCCCAATTTCCTTTTATAAGTGAGTGTAACTTGGGTTTAAAAAACGAGAAATGTTTTTAAAGGAGGCGCGTACTCGCCGCGAATGTCGCCTCACGTAAAATGCATTCGGCTAACGATCGCGTTTGGCGCTTATGACACGCCGCCGTCGAATCCACACTTTATCTAAAAACGAGGACGCTAATGCAATAAATTAGTAATTTTAATCGTTATTATTAAAACAACGGTGTGGGATAAGCATGAGGTAACAATAAAATAGATATTTTACAACGTTACATCGTGTCAATTCTCGTAAAAATGTCAGTGGTGCGGCTCGTAGCGGGATTTGCATCAAAAGATGACGTTTACTGTGCTTATTGTGCATAAACGCCATGGTTGTTCGTGCCCCCATCTTGCGGCCGCGGCGTTATGGCCGATTGCGCTGAGAAACAACCCAGAAATTGTTTTTTACGGAATTGAAGTTCGCTGCGGTGACTTTATTTATTATTATGTTTTACTAGTAACGTTGTTTTGGTTTGTTAATGAAAGTGTTGTACAATGTTGTATTTTATAGGTATTCATTTGGTTGTCACGTTTTTTTATTATTTTGGATTATAAATAATACGGTAGCTGAGTATTAAAGATTCGGAGTTTATGAATACTTAACTGTGTATTATACTTTGTTTAGAAAGTCATATAGATAACAATAACAAAAAAAGCGATAAAGGGAACCGATATTATGATTTATTACGTCGACGACAGAAGCACCTTACATTGTGTATCTCAAGCAGGTGCGGTCCAACAAAGAACTGCAATGAAACCAATAAATTATTAATTATGAAAAAAAGGTCGATACACTTGCGAAATATGGTATAAAAAATTGAAGAGCGGCGCCAAAAACTTCTTTGTCTAGGAGACGTCCCACAGGCGCACTGTGCGGTGGTGGACAAAAGGAAGTGAAGTTGCCGACGCGGCGCACACACCGGGACAAAGGGGCACCCCGTCTGGACAAAAAATGACATCATTTATTTTATTGGTCCGAGTGAGAATGTGCCACATTAATATTGCGTAGGCCTTAATGTTCGATCGCCCTAGGCCGGTCATCACTCAATATGACTGTTCTCTATAAAATAATACTAGAAACGTGTTTTTCGATGTATGTCACAAATCATTAGTAATTTTACAAAAAACAATATTTACAACTTATATCATTTATGAATATCTTAAGTGTTTAAAATTCGACGTTTCCTTTGATTTTTTTTTTGTAAAATTTTATGGTACCTATCTTGACTAGACTAGGTAATATTAAGTTGTAAAAATTTTAGATTATTTTGCGTTGTAAATCATTTAAGTCGATGTTTTAACTGGGGGTATTAAGGACATTAAATGCATTAATATTTATCATAAGTGAAACTTTATACAAAATAAACAAGATCTCAGAATCTTATTTAAAAAGTAAAAATATTAATTTTGACGTCGCTAATTGCTAAGAGAATATTTTTGAACTTTCAGCTTTAAATTCTTAATTATGGTCTGAAGATCCTAATATCTTCATATTCAAATACCGGTGGAAAGTAATTGAAAATATGATTCATTGCTATGAAGTCCGCGCCGAATCGAAACTCGGCTACATCTCAATTCGCTCATATTAGTACCTACTATCATATTTAGGGCTGCCACACAGTAGAAACTATATATAAACTAAACTCATTATTTTATCTAACAACAATACAATAATTAGAACTAAATAAAAACCGTAGTTCAGCTTGCTTTATCTCTTACATTCAATTAAGTCTACTATCTATAATATAATAAACTTTGAGAGAGACACAATCTACAGTAATATGACACAGAAGTAAAGTTTGTTTTTTTGTTTGTAGGTGGCAATCTCTGGTCTGATTGCTAAAACTTTTTCAGCGATAGAAAGCTGCTTTATTCCTGAGTGACATAGGTTATATTTTATGAACGCGGACGAAGTTGCGGGTAAAAGCTAGTTTATTATGAAAGGAGAAACTGACGGACATGTCAACACACAACCGAAACTGCAGGGCATAGGAGCGTGTTTTGCACAAGGTTTCCTTTTATGACATAGCGGGCATTAAGAGAGGATTTCCAAAATTCACCCCCTAAAAGGATGATACAGAGATCCAAAGTTTCTATGGAGAAACTGACTTTCACGCCGGTGCAGCCGCTGGCAGGGGCGTGTATTAAGTAACCATATACATACCAAAATTTAGACAACCTATAAACAACAAACAAACAAATACACCAAACAGGAAACAGTGTTAATGTAGACTTAAAGCCTTATAGTACTTACATTGATGTCTTTAATCTGAAACATGTGAAGCACCATAAACCAAAAAATACCTCACAACGAATAAAAACAAATGAAGATCATAAAGATAAAAATTCTGATGAAACAAAGGCAGCCCTGTCGGTTTATAAACACGATTGCGCGTACGTAGCGATCCATCACTACAGGCCACGACTACATTGATTTATTACAAAATGACGCCATGTTCCCGTAGTAGCCGAGTTATGGCAAATTAATTATAGACTTCTTGATCATCGCAAGGATCAAAGTCTTACAAAAATATTGTGAGACAAAAATAAATCAGAAAGTATGATGAAGAAAATGGAGATAGTAACAATAGACCAACTCCTTCTAAACTCCTTTTAAACTGTCTGTATTTCCTAGTTGCCTGTGCTTATTTTTGTACAATCGACACTTATATTACATAAAGTTTGTTTTTTGTTTGAAGCTTATCCTATTGCTAAAATTTTCACCAGTAGAAAGCTGCGTTATTCCTGAGTGGTAAAGGCTGTATTTTACAACAAATAACACTAAAATAAATATTTATAAAACAACATCAACATTGGTTTTTAATTGCTACTTAAATTAGCATTCCAGATATTGGTTTGAGGAAGAGTGGTAAGTAACCTAATGGCGGTAACATTACATTTCAGTGTCTGCTTGCCTAAACTGGTATTTGATAGTTTCCCCTTCTACCATATTTGAAAGGTGAAACTTGATTAATATTTAATGAATTTGGGATTGCGATTTTGTATATAAATATGGTAGTTAATTTTTGACTTAAAAAAATTGAGGCAAAGTACCAAATTGTAGATTTTAGTGTCATGAAAGGGCTAGAACGGTAATTCACAATAAAAACTTTTCCCAAGGTTGTTTTTAGGTATTTTCAATTGTTTACTGCAAAAACAATCAATACACTGAACCAAAGCTATTTTAAGCAATTGAAAATTTATAAAATATGACAAAAATTTAAATTAAAAGACTCAAAAGTACTATCATAGGACCAAATACCATCTATCACATGAAACATACCACAATTCTCACAGCATCGACTGCCCTAAAAAGCAATTGTTGCTTGAAAAAATAACTCTTTTGTACAGTTCGTTGACCGTTTTTATGAGTTTCAGACTATTTTTTCATCTCAGCTGATGCTCCAGCACGTAATGAAGTTTACGGTGAACGCGTTTGTTGACGTGACAATATCGGCTTCGACACGGGTCACTTAGCGTTGGTGCACTCGGTTTTTGCAAGCTGAAAGGTCTTTTTTTCTCTCTTTATCTACACCTCGTTTAGAAGCTATTTCGCTTTAGTATTGCACCAGTAACTCTTTAGATTTACTCTTTTGTGATTGGAAGTGTGTTTGATGATATCAGACGCTTGCGACGATTCGGCACGGCAGTATTTCGTAATTTTATCAGCTTTTCCCTCAGTAGCCGTCTCGCACTGTCGCCCTCCGAGGTCGTTTGTCGATTCCGCGTTATGACGTCCGAATCCTCTCAATATGACCTCTACACTCTTCACTTCCTAGCTGACAATTCTGTCCACAATCACTATTGTAGTCATTGAAGGTGACTGATAAACCACAGATTTGGTTTTTTTGATATTGTCTCTGTCAAGTTTATGCTTGAATCATCTTTTGTAGTCTAAAGTCGTAATCATTTTAAGTGTGATTTAATCTGCAAACTCTATGATTAAAAAACTTCAACTGACAAACATATATACAGACCGATCTCTTAGAAGAAGAAGCGCATGTAATGATTATTTCGACATTTATATTCATTCATGAATATACATAATAGTAGAATTTATATAGAGTGTAACGGAAATGGGTATCTAGTCTTATTTTAAATACTGCTTCTACTTATGAAATGGAGCACTTTGTTAAATAAAGTCATAGTAAATTCTGAAAATCTATATATATAAAAATCAATGCCACTTTTCGTTGTTATTTTATAACTCAAGAACGGGCTCACCTATCCAAACCAAATTTTTAGGCTTTATTCGGACTATTTAGTAGATGGTTTATGTGAAGTTTGGTAGGGTAGAGTAGGGTATAATAGGGTAGAGTAGGGTAGAGTAGTGCAGAGTAGAGTAGAGTAGTGTAGAGTAATGTAGGGTAGAGTAGGGTAGAGTAGGGTAGAGTAGGGTAGAGTAGGGTAGAGTAGAGTAGTGTAGGGTAGAGTAGTGTAGGGTAGAGTAGAGTAGGGTAGAGTAGGGAAGAGTAGGGTAGAGTAGGGAAGAGTAGGGTAGAGTAGAGTAGAGTAGAGTAGGGAAGAGCGGGAGCGAAGCCGCGCGGGCAAAAGCTAGTAAATTATAAAAAGGATGTGTAACATTATCATAAAAAAATTAGCATGGAGGCCCAATTTTTTTTTATTGAATTTTCTTTGCCTTTTTTCAAAGAAAGAGGTTCATCATCTAAAGGTAGTATTAATAAAATATGACCACCGATTGCCGTTATATCAAGTATAGCATCAATATTGATTCTGAAACAATCATTTAAAAAAAAAATGTTTTTGTTAGTCTTTATCTTTGTATTTTGTTTTTTTTTCTTATCTTCTCTTATCTTTTTGTTGCCTCTCCTTCATTTTTACAAGCAAATTTTGCAAGCAAAGATATCAAATTGAATTATAAAGGTACTATACGGGTAGTAAACTACGTCACGTCTTTCTGATTACTCACGATCGGTATTTGCTAATATTGGTTAGAGTTGACATACTGCCGATTTGCATAACGTCTTATTGCTTTTAACCACAGTGACCACTAAGTGTGGCTTTCGTATGATATGTTGCGTAGCTGTCTTTGAAATATTCTTGGTTGACAATACGAAAAATGTATCTTTGACCCTTTTTCAGATCTTCGTAAAAATATCATTTTCTAAAATATACAATATTTTAATAGAAATATTTTTACCACGTTCCCTAGTAGGTAGCAAAACCTTAACATCGCATTTTTATTGTGTTACAACAGCAAAACGATAGCTTATCTGAAGCCGTTAAATATAAAACCTACAACACTAAAACGAACTTAGATAAGGCCGCCATCTTGAGAAGCGTGACCAATAGCACGAGCGTTCGTTATCAGAACAGTAACTGATAACAGTTTGATTTATACATTCGCAATGGTGATTGGTGGAACGGTTACACACTCCTGCGCCGTTTATCAGAAATTAAAAATGGAATCTTGTTAGTGAGAGAAATGGGTCGTACGTTATGCGATCGAGATGCATATTAACCTATTTCTCATTAATTGCTTGAATGTCCTTCGCCAGAAAAAAGGTTTGATGATGAATGTGTAATAAGTTTTAAGCATGAAACTTTTCAGCAATAGGTATCAGCAACTAAATTCAAACCTCTTTCAAAATTCTTACTTTTTTTTTCAGGAAAAAAAATTATACAAGTAGGTATTTCATATTCCATGTTGTTACACTAAAATTATAAAGGTGAAAGTTTGTGAATGTATATGTTTTTTTTACTTCTTCACGCCCGAATGCCTGAACGGATTTCAATGAAACATGGCACAGTCATGAGCAATAAGATAATTCTTCTGAGATTTATCGTAACTTCTGCTATTCAAGATATAACTGTACGACGAATCAAATAATTATGTCATTTAGAACCGATTGTCGTACGTAATTTCTTGAACGGTAGAAGTCAAGATAGATGGAAAATGTGACAATGTATATATTTTTTTACAAGGGTAGACCAATCCTTGAATAGTACATAAGATTCTTGTTTCCTCGCGAGTCCATTGAGACAATTTTATACTAGGTATCATGTTGGTGAAGCCACTGGCAGCAGGTAGGTTAAATTAAAAGTTAAAAAGATTCCAAAAACTCTACAGTACAATATAATTAAAACCATTCAAAATCAAAACCACGTGACAACTCTAAAATAATGTTGCAAGAACAAAAATAAACACTTCAGCGTCGACACACAAATAACACAACAAGTAGTTAATGTACTTATTTTGAGAGAATCTAATTAACTAAAATAAGACAAGTCACAAATTGGTGCCGCTGAAAATGATTGCTGACACGGTAAATTTAGCGTTGTGAACATTGAGAACATACTGTTTCAAGTTTTTAAAATTAAATAAATCTGTCAAGGAAAACGGGCTGGCAGAAAAGATGATCAAGATAAAGATACAGATTCTGACATTTTAAAACTAGGACATTAAAATCAAAAGGTTTCCATAAATTTAGAAGCATAGTTTTAACTAATATGGTATATTTACTTATTTAGTTAAAGGTTACTCGATGAATTTTGGCCCCAATCATGATTTTGTAATGTTTAACATCAGTTTAGAACGCGACTTTTACGCTTATATTGACCGTGAAAACAGAAAAAGTGGGTTAATACAGTACTAAAATTCGACTTCATCAAATTGTGCCCAAACATGCTAAATTACAGGCGACATTCTTTTTAAAAATTATGGGAAAGGAATATACTGCAGATTATGAAATTGCAATAACAACATCCCATCCAATTTACATCTGTTGCGTATATAAAACAAGTAAGAGTTTCTCGTGTTGTTCAATTTCGCGTGGAAACAATTTACTTTTACCTCGGCGAGCGCCACGCCAATTGGTTGTAGATGGCGCATGAGGTGCGCGCCCTGTGGTCGCGTCTTCACAGACGCCATCTTCTTTTTGTTTTCTTTTTCAAAATTTCAACGTCTGCGTTTGTTTTTACCCTCTGGCACGCTTCCGACATTTTTATTACCGAACGTGACTCCGAAATTGATATCGAATTACCAATACATCATTTCCTCTTGTAATATGCTAAAATAAAAACTATAACGAAAACATACGATAATGAATTATTGAACAAATTGCGGCCGTCCTCATCAATATTCCGCGAGTACTCGCAAGGGTGCCCAAAATTCGCGTTTACGTCCCACATGGCGCATGACACGATAAAGTTTATGGCGGAACGAAAAACGAAAACAAAAATACGGTCAGCACAACTGTTCGTGTATTATTGTTAGGTAGATTGTGTCGCGCCCTGTAGGGAGCCGACCGCCCGCCGTGCGGCTCTCAACGCTCCAAACCCAAATTACTAGTTCAGCTCACTCGCTAGATTACACATCCGATTCTAGGTATTGCGCCGTGTCGCAACTAGTCGTAAGCTTAAGCCTAAATTGGGTTGCTTTGATATAAATCTGCCTTTTGCGGTACTGAATACCTGTGTATGTAAGAAGATTAATTCGACCCACCTGTATTATTCGGAAAGTTAGCTGTCTTGGCCGTTAGACTCTAAGCGAAATTGAATCGGAATAAACATAGTGTATGGAGGATAAGTGCGTTGGTATGAGATTGGCAAATTATATTCGTTGCGGCTGCTGTAGTTTTTTGTGTCGGGTTGTTGTTCGGTACTGTCGACTCATTAGCACTGGGGGGCGCCTCGGCCGCAGGTAGGCTCGAAGCTCCGCCGTTATTTATATTGGGGGCGAACAGAACAATGTCCAGGCCGATCACTTATTAATCATCTCTTTATTCAAGCCGGCTGGGTGATTCTGCCCGTTGTGATACTAACACAATGGGATAAATAGATTTAGTTAAGAGTAATAAGTTCGATGATGTGGTTGAAGAACATCTTATAGTCTTGCTGGTATATTAAAAAACAGCTGTTGAAATAATGATAATATAATACTTTCCTGTTTAACATCCTCAAAGCCGAGAGATTTGGCAAAATATGCAAATTCTTTTATAGATTTAGTTCATAGAAATATAGAAATCATAACACAAGTTTGAAATATTATTAATAACCTTGAGAAGAATTAAGAAGCTATAAGATACGCGAGCTTAGCCACACATCGATCATGATGACATGTTTTCTATAAATGATAGACATTATACCATCGAACTTAGCACAAGTATACTAAATCAAATCAAATAGTTTATTGACACACTACTAAATGTAATGTAAGCATTCCTCAAGCGAACGAACAAACATACTAAGTGTATTATTCGTCCATATATTAAACGCGGTTTTGCAAAAACATCACGTACTTACGGAGGCGTTATATACAGACTATACAGTTAATCCATGTTTATACCTCGGTAGTTAATACTAAGATTTTACGAGTTTCTAAGGCGTCGGGGTTAGGATAAGAGAATGGCCCCTCACAGCGGTGGACGTATGAAATATAGTGTTTAACACCACGCGGCATGTTCGACGGGCGCCCCGCGGTGTGAGACAGTCCCGAGCGCCCGATCACCATCGTCACCCTACGCGATCACAAAGCTCCTTTATATTCCTTTAGACTTTCTTTCTCAAAACTGTTATAAAATCTAAGCCTTTACGAACATTGTCATCATTCTCGAGCAATCATAATTCTAAATTTTATCGTTTCAAACTTGCGTAGCTTGCGGCAGAGCCTGTAAAGGTATAATTTGCGAAACACAAGCTTTTGCTATTCTGATCAAATGAAACTTAAAAGCATTTGATCATGAGTCATGTTTTAAATGTTGAATATTCATATGAATTGTAAAACTATGTTAAACTATGTTACATATAACAAGAACAGAAGACTCTAAATAGCGGTTATTTGAAAGATTTTTTTTATTCCTTTCAATATGAGATAAGACAATATTGGTTTTCATCCAGATAAATATTCACAAAACTTAAAACACGAAATATGTGATTATATTGTATTTATACCTGTTAGTTAATATAGCATGCCACTGAGTATAGTACAAACTTTATCAAGACTAAAAAAATTAACTAACCAAGTTTATCATCACATCTGAACAAGAGATAATTAAATTATAAAATAAACTATATGACGTCAAAAAACTCCTCCGCATCGCTGTCGACTGGAAGTGTGCCCAAAAGGCTGGCGGCATTGCCACGAGATTGCAAGAGATTATAATCAATTTGAACCTGATAGAAACCCTTGACCAAATCCACTAAGACAAGATTTTACGATCCACGAATTGTTATACTTTGGTAATCGAGAACTCATGGAAAATCGTATAGGTACCGTTTCCTTCATGCTACTGTTATTTTATCAGTGTTCACATCCATAACACCCATCAAAATATTATTATATTTTTATGGGTTGTAGGAACAATAATGGGGTGGCTGGTCTAATGACGTGGTTATGGCCACAACTTTAATAATACAAGTATTACGAAGTTTACATTTTTTAACGATAAAGGTTTTTTGTTCATTTGATCTATTGGTGCGATTAAGTAATAAAAGTCAATAACGATAAGCTTGAACATTAAGCAACGGAACAGGTCAATTTTGGATCAGCTGGGTATTGTCGGTCACAAAAAACTGGTATCCTTATTGGCTTTAAGATTAAAATTTTCCAGTTATGGTTCGTTTTTGCAAAGATTCAGAGATGCTCTCACCTAGCTTAGGTAAATAGAGTCACATGTTACTACTTCTAAAGAACTAAATCTTTAATTTCACAGTTGCATCACAATTAAAATATTTGTCTTAATCTATTTCCTTTTTAATATCAGTCACCTTGTTGTCTATAAATTTTTTATTTTACGCTTATTCTGCATATCTTAAAGCAGCATATTTATCCACTTGATTGATTAGATCACCGACATTTTTCGCTAACTGTACTATCATACCAGTGAATGTCTGAAGGTCGTTTGAACTTCTGACAAATGTCGAAATATTATTTATTGTGTTTGAATGTCACGTCAAAACCTAATAATAGTGATAGTTAATCAAAGAGACCACCGTTAGATTGGATTTATTCTTGAACTATATTATTGAAATGTAGATCATGTGCGAATTGCATTCTTATGGCAATATTTCACGCCGTTCTAAAATTTGCATTTTGATTATAAAAAAATGGTGTAAAATGTAGATTTTTAAGTTGCAACAACAGACCTTTTGTGATTTAATTTTGTTTCAGCATTCATAAAAATGAGTGTTATAAATGTTTCAGACTAGTTGGTCTTTAATGCGATTTTTTTAGGACTATGGAGTATGACTATTACATGTCTATTTATTTTCTTATAATATGATGCAATACATAGACTATAAACCTTTAATCTAAAATAATTTACTGGAAACTTTTTTCTGGTTTATACTCATAAAACTTCAAATTAGAACTCGCTCAAGTAAAACGGAAATAGAGCAACCACTTCAAGTGGGAAAGCAATAATTGAGTACTTTTAAATAATTCTCTATTTTAATAATTATAACATTTTTATGACGTGCTCTAAATGAATAAGAGCCAATTTTAAGCATTTATGTTTATTGCTTGATAATCAATTTTACGATACTTCTATAGTGGACTAGTAAATCATTGCTACCGCTATGAAACCTCGTAAAAGTAGGAAGGAAATGCACATGAGTTCTCATAAGTGACTTCTGTCTTCTAGTACCAAGTGTGTGACTTTGAGTGAGATCGATTTGCGTACCCGGTGTTCTCGACTTGATCATTTTAACGGCAAAAAATGACTTGATACGTGATTATAGGTTGCCGGTATAATGTTGGTAGGTGGTCCGTTTAAAGAAGCCAAGCATTAAGGTGACTTGATAGAACACGGTGTACCTGCCACCTTAATTACTACTTTAGTTAATGTTGAACCTAGCATCCGGTTTGCCACATACCAGTTTCGTAAACCATCTAGATCTATTGATGTCAAAATGCTAATCGTTGCTCCAATTTTCAGTCTAAATTAAGGAAATAAGTTGGTGATTTATTATTCATAAAAAAAAATGACCTTATATAAATTATACAACTAATAGACAGATCTATAACCAAAAAATTCGTTTCGATTTACAATATCCATTAATCAATAGTTTATGCAAGAGAATTGGATCAGGTTGTGAATGTGATTTCTGTGCAAATGGCGTGCGTGGGCTCGGGAGCGGTGAGATCAAAGTGTGCGCCTGCGCTGCGGGGCTAGCGCGCGTGAGCCTTTTACAATAACGCTCTTGTTTTCTTCATGTGTTCTTTTTTTTGTTCTTTTTTAGGTGCCATGTTACGCAAATGCTGTACATTCTACAGTTTACCGTTCATTTCATACTGTTTTATTGTCATTGTTAAACAGCAATTTATAGTAAAGATGTGCTAGACACAGTTGGAAGCCGCTATAAACAATTTTAGATATTATTTACGGCGTTATTATTTTAAACGCTGATAAATAAAATTGTAATACACGTTTAATGCTGAATATATTTAAAATAAATTAAATTACGTATATAAAATCACACATTGGGATTGACTCTGAAATTTGACGCAAAATAAACTTAATTACAGAACCAACAAATAGTTTTAATTGCATGTAAAATGGACCGAATTAACAATGAATGATTCTCATCTTGTTAACGATTTGTTTGGTCTATTTTAGTGACTCTAACATCACAAGTTAATCAAAGGATGATTGTTTTACGCCCTTGAAAAAGTAATTGAAAAATTGAAGGCTTCACTTTCAGTGCGCAGGTGTAAGACGAGGCAGTTTTGATACTTAATTGAATTAACGTTTTTATGTTTCATGTAATTTTATGACATTCAAACAAGCCAAGTGAGGTTAAGAAAATAATATTTTATAGCTCCCTCGCTGCTCTCCTGCCTTTTTTATGGTATAATTGAGACTGGACAACTTAAAGTGCCTGATCTGCAATGCAGGAGTTGCTATTATTTGCTCTGAGTGATTTTCCAGTAAAAATAATCATATCACACTAATATTATAAAGACGAAGTTTGTGAGACGCACTCATTTTGTTGTGTATGTTTGTAAATCTTTCACACTTGAATGGGTCAATAGATTTGGAAGAAATTTGGCATACGAGTAGAGTATGTTCCTGAATAACATATAGGATATTTTCTATCCCGAAACTATGTTCTTTCGGGTCAATTTTCTACGTTCATACGTGTGAAATGGCATGTCCTAGACCGAAAAATTCGAAGACAAGTGACATTCACCAAACCGCACTGGGCCCGCCTGATGGATTACGTCCCAGCAGTGGGAACATTTAAAAGGCTGATGATGATGATGATGATACAGGTGAAGTCCCAGGCAGCAACTATTATTAGACATATGTACCTGAAAACAGTTGAGGTGTAATTTTCATTATGTGTTTTACTACTAACAGTATAGTAATTGCTTGAGAGAAGCGCGGTTATGGTCATAAAAGCCTTAACTCCATGGCCACCTAGAGACGTTTTGTTTGATGTTTTATACAACAATCTTTTTAGTTTATGCGAAACCTGAATATCTAGAGTTTGTTCAAAATCAGGAACTGAATGGATTCCAATATTTTTTTTTCCTAAAAATATTTAAAAAGGTCACAAGTTGGATACCACCGACCAGTACTAAGTACCTACAACACAGGTTACGGCAGGTCATAGCGGGAATGAGGCGCCATCAAACAGCTGGGTACAAGTGCAAAACAACCCTTCAGTCGCCTGGATGGTCCAGTGACTATGTATTTTTGCTGACATAACAAGTTTTTAACATTGTGATTTTTTATGATATAGTTATGAAATTTTGTACATAGTTTCTTTACATAAAAATACTAGACACGTGTTTCAGGTTTCGCATATATTAAAAGTAAGGTTGTAGAATGATGCAGATATTCTATAGCGCAGTTTTTCAAAAATATACCCGTTCTCTTTTAAAGACTTTCAAAGTGCCGATTCATTTTTCTCTCTAACCATTGACTAAAGGATTTGTCGACTGCCACCATTGTGTCGAATCGCCAACTATTTTAGACAAGAAATGGAGAGCTAGGTAAAATGACATTTTGTTGGCTATAAAGATTATCATGAATTTAAAATGTTTGGGATTATTTTTTATGTTTTGCTTCGCACGGTTTGTGCATTTAACCAGTGTCAAGTTAAGAAAGCATTCAGTTTTTAATACAAAATACAGTCTCATTTTTTCTTCCATTAGAATGCGGATGTAGCATATTCAAATTTTTTTGTTGTATTTATCAGAAAATGTTTAGGTAGAGTCTGGCTGTTCAGTAATCTTCGCTACAGTAAAAATCAGAAATCCATTCTACTGACATCGCATCTATTTAAATCCTGCAACAAAAAAAAAATAGTTTCGCATCCGCATATTAATATATGCGGATGTAGCATAGGTAGAAAAATCATCCAATGACACCGCCTGCTCTTAGATGGAGTGGTAGGGCGTGTCAGACGTTTACTGACTAAAAACTCACTTCTGTCCTCCTAGCTAAGTTACAACCGTTTCGTGTCGAATTCCGTTCTCCAATCGCTAACGCCTCAGTTTTAGCAATTGTAGAAAACTATAAGTTGGTAGCCATGTTGACGCGCCTGAGTCAGCCGCTCGTTCTACAACCTAGCGTTTCTATGACAAAGGATGTAGCGTTGAACATTGTAGAAACGATATTTTATAATTTTGAATAATGTGGACTAGGCTACGAATTTTATATTCGTTTGTTCTGACCACATGACTTAACGTTGAGCCCCATTCATTTGATTAGTTTTCGCCTAGCGTTAACGATTGCAGATTATCAACTTGGCTAGGGGTGTTGTTCTTTCTTTGCTATCGTTACACTTGAGATACAAAACTACACCCATTCCACATCACGATATACACTAAACAGCCACTTTTTTATGAGATTGCAAATCATCAAATATCTTCTCCTACTCTAGGGTGAAGAAGGAGTGTCACACTTTTACTGACTAAAACCCTTCCCAGCTTTGCCTCGGTTGGACCATTATAATATGCAAAGTATAAAGCCCATTATAAAACTATAAAGCCCATTATAAAATATAAAGCCCATATCTGCTCTGGAGTCGCGACCGCGGAAGACGCAACGTTGAAAAGCCTCATACACAAGGTAAACTGAAGAGTTGGTGTGTTCCTTCATTCGTCCTTTGCGTTCCAGGGCCTCGGTTACTCTTTCAAAAGTTTCTACAGACCTACTAGAGCCCTTCGATTTTGCTGACATCTCTTTGAGGCTCGCGAGGTCCACTACGTGCCGTGGATTCGGTCTTGGTCCTTACTTTTTGCTCGTCGTCTGCAAGCCTGATTAGATAAGCCACTGATCTTCTCTCGAAAAAACTCGCCAAAAACCCGTCTACAATACTACGTGGATTGACTACGTGACATTTATCTTGACTTATTTTTGACAAACAGTTATCAAATTTTCACTTGGTCCCAAAGAATTTCTATACTAGTTCGTAGGGTATACAAGTCTCTTGCTTGGATCCTAAAGATACGTCCTAGTTTTCAGTACTTTAGCTTAGTGGTTTCAAAACAGTTACTATTTTTACAAGCTTTTATTTAGTTTCACCTGTCCCGATGTTTGTCTGTCATCAAATCTTGTAAATGAAATGTGACTCACTTCCCGGTTACCAATTGAGCTGAAACTTTGCATGCATGTGTAAATCAGAAGACAATGTACAGTTATTATGACAAGGAGCTGATTTGATGATGGACCTGGAAGGTAGCTATAGCCAACCCCATCAAGTTTGGGCTCGTATGATTCGTCTTGACGAGTATTAATTATATAGGTATACCGAGCTATAAAAGCTTGCTATAAAAAAAATATTTTCATTAAAAGTTTGCTTTTAAACACGTATTGTGTGCACATTCCCCCACACTGCTTCCTATTTTCTGCACCCAAGGGTCACGCATCGGCCTTCACGACAAACCATGTCAATGCCACGCAATATTTAGGCGCAGCGCACACTGAATGCGGAGCGAATATAATGGCAGGCACACACGAGACGTAATCGCCGCGACGCGCGATCTTGCCGTTACATAGGTTAGAGATTAGTGCCGCGACCTGCACGCGACGATAACTGCATAACCTACCGTGAACGCCACTAGGCAGAGCCTACATATTTAGGGATCCATACGCAAAGGGTAAAAACAGGACCCTGTTGCTAACAATAATAATAATAATCATTTATTTCAGGATAAGTTATTCCCATAGATTACAAAAATTATAGTAACAAATAAAATTAATTAAACACAAAATGTGCTAAGACTACATTTTCTATCTGTCTGTAACCAGGCTGTATCTCATGAACCGTGATAGCTGGACAGTTGAAATTTTCACAGATGATATATTTCGATTGCCGCTATAACAAAAAATAAAATTAATATTTAAGTGGGGTTCCTATATGTATAACAAACGTGCTTTATTTATTATATTTTTTTTTTCGATATTAATAACTGCAACGTTTTTTGCCTAGTGTTTAAATGTTGTATAGATAATTGGTTCGGAACCCTTCGTCCACGACTCCGACTCGCATTAAGCCGGTTTTTTTAAACCTATTTAGAAGTAAGAAGAACACAGTTAATCGTCAGATTAGACGCGATGATTGCTTAATCTCGGCTTGCTAAACGATCGGCTAATTGCTTGATTAAACCAACGTCAGTCAGTTTTTTTCCAGAGCTGGCTTCCACGTATCTTTTTTGCCTTTTATTCAACGGGTTTAAAGAGGAAAAGGGGGCGATTGTATCATGTCGAGATAGTATGAAAGAAAGTCACAAACGCTCTCATATGAAACATTGTCCAGTCATAGTAAAATTCAAAGTAGATTACCAACGTTTCTTTAGCATGACTTGTGAGCAATACCACAAAATAGATAGGTACAGAAGACAATCTACATACAAACTGCGCTCGAGCAACGCACACGTAGACACCGCTCACGGACACGATAGCGTGGCTCAATCGCTCGGTCGCACTCGTACAGTTCGGAGCAATGCGCTGACGTGTGTGTGCAAACGCCTAGCGTAGGTATAAAAAGTGAAGTACATACATGAGATTGACTTCTGTACCTATCTATTTTGTGTCAATACAGACGGTACTCATAAAATTCTAGATGGAGGCACCGCAGTCATTGTCTATAACAAATACGTGTCAACCGCAAATGTGGTCAGGCACTAAATTTTATTTCGACAGGTCGTATAAGATTTTTTAGCCTTTTCTTTTGTAAATTTTTATTTTATTTGACAATTCATGTGTGTGTACACATATAAAAAGAAAAGAAGAAAACAAAAACGTAGGTATACAGATGACAATGCAATATTATTATGATTTGGAGCTGATCTGATGATGGAATCAGAAGGTGGCTAGAGGAACTAGGTAGTTAAACGACATAACCCCATCGAGTTTGGGCTCGTATGATTCGTCTTGACAAGTATTCATTATATAGGTATACCGAGCTATAAAAGCTTGCTATTAAAAAAATGGATTTTCATTAAAAACTTGCTTTTAAATACATTACGACAACATGACAAATTTTTATTATTAGTTCGGCGCTCTTGAAGAACTGTTAGCTTATGATTCGTGCAGAACTAAACATAATGAAAACCGTCTGTAACTTTCAAATGGTAGGAAAATTGAGTAACTAAGGATTGCGTTTTATCTTTTCTTCTTAGTATTTAAACGGTACAATACGAGTTCTGTCATCATCGCCGCCATTGCCTTTTCTTTAATACTTAATTTTCTAGGTACTCGTCTGTAAATACACGAACTGAAGTTTCCAGAGAAATGCGACTTCGCAAAATGACCTTATATAGCTGGTAGAGTCACGTTAGTTTCCACATAAATCTTTCTACGGATATTCTTGTCGCGACACGACCTGTCTGAATTACCTTAATAATAATAATATTATTAATATTTTATTCCACAACTATCACACAACGCCATCTAGTCCCAAGCTAAGCAGAGCTTGTGTTATGGGTACTAGACAACTGATAAACATACTTATATATTTCTAAATACATAATATTGTAGATAAATAACACGCAGACACAGAACAAATGATTATGCTCATCACACAAACATTTGTCCAGGACAAATGTGGGAATTGAACCTCCGGCATAGCAGTCAGGGCCACTAACCACTAGACCAATAGGCCAGTCAAAAATTAAAATGACCTTAAATAAATAAAAAATATCATTGAATAATTATTACTATAATATTCCACAACTATCATACAACGCCATCTAGTCCCAAATTAAGCAGAGCTTGAGGCATGAATGAATAGACTAGATAACCGATAAACTTACTTATATATATTTGTAAATACATAAATATTTTATAGATATATTACACCCAGGCACAGAACACATACACAATTTGTTCTGGGTTGGAATCGAAACCACGACCTCGGGAAACCAGGGCCACTGACCACTAGGCCAATAAGCCTGTCTAATAGATCCATGCTTACAAACTATCGTATCTTAGAATTTTCTGATAACATCATTTTCTCTCCAACAGGTGTGGTTCCAAAACAAGCGCTCAAAAGAGCGTCGCCTGAAGCAGCTGACGTCGATGGGACGGGGTCCGTTCTTCGGGTCCTCCCGCAAGATGAGGGGGTTCCCTATGAACCTGTCCCCAGGGGGGCTGGAGGAGGGTCCCCCGGGGTTCCCGTACTTCGCGACAGCGGATGGCAAGTTCGAGTTTGGATATGGCCCGCCGTTCCACCATGATGCGCCATTCTTCCATCCGCCGCCGAGCATGCCTTTCAACCAGCCAGGTTGGTAGACTTTCTGAAATATACCAGACATATTTGATACTGGTTATGTCTAAATCTAGTCAACCTATAAATTATCGAAATTAGGAAAGATTTAAATTAAGGTGATGGATGCTATTTACATTAAGAGATGTTTTTATAGCTAAATTTTTTCGAACCAGAGTTCAAATACTATCTGAAAAGATTTATTTATTTTTAATCAGTATCAGATTTGTACAGTATCTTGCTGATTTTGATCCAAAACAACCATTCCTTTTTAGGAAAAAAATCATAAGCAACAGTTTACTATTGTGGCTTTAGGGGTGTCATGGTAGTGACGTCAAAGACCATATCGTCAGTGAAGTTCTAACAGTGCGTAAGTCATTTTGTGAGTGTTTTGAGATTTGAATGTAATTCACTAAATTATGTACTTCAATGGAAAAGATTATTGCGATTTTCACGAGTTCAAATCATGACAGAGTTCATTTGTATTAATAATTAAACACAATACTGTCTTAGACGTAGGTACGTTACATTCATTTCATACAGTTTTTTCACTCTCCTGTAAAGTAGCAATTTTTGACTTCCGTAAAGTTAGAACTTCACTGACGATATCGGACTTTTCTTCCATAATGGCAGCTTTGAAGTTTTACAACTTCAACGTTAATAAAGATATTTTAATATTTTTTTCATGAGTTTAAAAGAGCTGAAGGTATTTTCAATGCACTTACTCGAAAGTATTCTCTCATCTCAACCGCTTTTAGGCACGCAATTTACTGTTTTCCGCACTGGTGCGGATAGGTGCATGAGCTCAATTTATTATACTTATCTTATGAAGCTGGGCGCTAAGTGAACTCAAATACACTTGCAAATTGTCACTGCAGAATTTGGCTTTATAACACCCTCGCCTACAGCTCGGGCGAACTCCACCTCGGTCGCAATGGCAAACTTTCGCCCACTTCTATCTAAATGTACTATTACCTAATTTAGCAAATTAAAAAAAAATGCATTCATATTCCCTTTTTCAAAGTGGCGCTTACGATATTTTCCATGAACAGGCTCGATATTTTTCAAAACAGCCAGTAACAATTCGCCATCACCTCAAAACAGTTTCAAAGTCAAGCTCGATTTCAAATTCTTATTTCAAAGTGCTGCTCACGTATCTTGTTCGCAATTTTCGAATCAGGGTCAAGTTCAACCATAATGGTTTGTTCTAACGAAACTCGGTACACTGGGTTCATAAAGACGCGTGAACACAGACTATTATGAATTTTATGTGTCTTTCGTGCGATTTAGAACGAATTACTGAACGTTTATATGTTATTTATGTAATGTTATGTATTAAATAATGGATGTATGTAGTGATGACAACCTTCAGTTATTTAATTAGATATTGATAAGTTTTATTAATCCTAGAGAGGAGGCCTGAGTCCCAGCTGTGGGAACATTAACAAGGCTGATGATGGTGTTTTATTCGTAAAGATTTTTTTTAAAGTCCTAGATAAATTAGTTTGACGACACTGTTGGTGCAGTGTTCGAGTGATTGGCTGCTGTGCTGCCTGCGTGTTGGGGGTTCAATTCCCATACTATACAAAGTACATAGCCAATACAGCGTTGTTCTGGGTATGGGTGTATTTTGTTGCGAATGAACTTACGATACAGCAATAATTCATAGTGTAGGGGAAAGTTTAACTTAAAAAAAAAAAAAATTGTGCCTGAAACATAGGCAACACATACCGACTGATTTTAAAGAATTTCCGTGAACCTTATTTCACGTTCTCCTCCATACAGATCTACACTTTTGAACATACAATTACTTCCATATTTTTGACAATGCAAAAGTTCCTGTACCTATTTAGTAGCTGTGAGTTTTAATAAATAACTGAAAAATTAAAGTCTTAGGATTAATTAGGATAGTTGAATTAATCACTAAGAAACCTAGATAGCATACACGTTTAGATTTAGTCAAATCAATCACAAAAAAATCTAACGAACCATCACACTATGCACCAGGCGCTTAGTAACGGAAGCAGGTCGTTTCGCAGGCGGCATGGAGACTCTTCCTGGCGGGGAGTTTCCCGAACAGTTCCCGCCTCCGGACCACCTCGTGCTTCCTCGGCCATCTTCGCCGGAGTTCACGTTCGGAGACGGCCCGCCTCCGCTGCACCCTGAGGGGCTGGTGTGGTAGCTGAAGCCGGAGCCGCGAGACTTCCACGACTGATGCGGCTCGACAGGCTACCAAGTGGACTTTAGCAGTGTTATTCAGTAACAATTGCGATTGATTAAGGAAAGACGCAGTGTTTATGTGATTTTAGTTTCTGTGAACGTGCAGCCGTTTACCGCTTGATTCAGATTAGTTTTGAAAGGAACCAGTTAGTTTTCTGTTGCAGTGATTTGGTGCTATAAAGGTTAATTTAACGATGTTTTCTGAACTGCAGGCTTATCCAAATGAACTTTCTATTAGGAGGAATCTATTTCCTCGAAACGCTAAATACAAAATGTATGACAATAACATATTATTTTGACACGTCACTTGTGACGTAATTTCTCTGCAGATGATGTCATTATCATACATTTTATGGTTAGCGTTTGGCTACACTGAGTACGAAATGTATAGCAGTGACATTACAGTGCGTTTCACTTAAGACGTTCGAACGCCAAACGCTGGAAAGTCATTTGCAGGAAAAGTCATTTGTAAGCCTGCAGGGCAACATTATTCGATATCTGTGTCGGCAGGAGTCTTATGTAACATATGTGATTATGGATTCTGTTTGTTAGTCGTCAGAATTTCATTGATATAAGATCATATCTAGATAAACACTTACCTAGACATGATCTAATAAACAGGTTTCTATAATCTGTAAAACATAGCTCTTTTTAATTTACCGAAATTTTAAGACGAATCCCAATTTGTTCTGCATAATAAATCTTTGCTTTTTTGTCATTTTTAGTTAATACTTAATAATACTTATAAATCTATTTGTGAATAAGACAGGCACTGTGAATATTAAAAATATATGTACAGATAGCTATTGTAATAGATAATTTATTAAGTTAAATAGAAAGAATAATTTATTTACAATGGGTTATATAAGTATAATTTATATAAGAGTAATTTTGGTTCCTATACTAAGATAGACACATTTTGAGCATTTTTTTTTTGTATATTTATTAATAATTGATATCTTTACCCGTTACTTAGGTACAATCTGTTAGAGTAATGATCATAATATTGTAAATAATCGATTTGTATATATTAATGTATCGTGTAAGTTACTATGTACTTAATTAGGTACTTAATCTAAGCAGCATTGTACTTTTAGCTAACCATTATAGTTTTGTTTCAATAAACATTTAAAAATTAAATCATGCGTACGAATTTTCAGATATAAAAATATATTTTTCAACTGAAAATGGAATTTCAATAATCAATTGAAATTCAGTTGTCAAAACAGATTATTTGTAAATTTAATATTGAATTAAAATCAGAGGGCTTAGCCAAGTTGATAATCTACAATCGTTAACGCTAGTAGAAGACTTCAAATGGATGGGAAAGGAATCATCTCAACGTTAAGTCACGTGGCCAGAACAAAGGAATCGGAGGCGTTACCGACTGTAGAAAAATATTCGAAAAGAATCGGTCGTAACTTGGCTAGGCCTCTGCTGAAAAGTTTTCCAAAAGTAGAAAAAAACTTTTGATATTTACCATAATTTGAAGTAAACTTTTTCATTTTCTCAACCCTCGGATTGTCATACAAATAATGTTTCCAAAAGGAACACTGTAAATAAACACACCCTGAAGTATTTTTTGAATGAATTTCCTTACATTTAAGAGGACATCGTGTTTAAAAAAGCACGACTTACAATATGTTTGGAGTCTTGAATATATTCTTATGAATACATAACCTGTCTGAAAATAATTGGGTTATGGGGTTATTTGGTCCGGGACCGCGGTCCCAAATTCCACCTACTCAAATAAAAAATGTTTTTTGAGTAGAATTTTGAGAACGCAAGTAAAATAAATACAGTTTTTGGGTAATTGTACTTATTATATAAAATACAACAAAAAATAAAAATACCGCGGTCCCGGCCCAAATAGCCCCAGGACCCAATAATTATTTTATAAATTTTCACTAGACTAAAATTGTGTCTCTGAAGTATAAGAAAAAATAAATTAGTAACCACTGAATGGCACTAACAACTAAAGCCTACTGAGTAGTTTCATAGACGCTTCAAACTACGCCACTACCCTAGCCAAGTTACTAATCTGCAATAGTTAACGCTAGCATAAAACTTCAAATGTACGAGAATGACGTCATCTTAACGCTCAATCACGTGGTCAGAACAAAAAAATTGGCGGCAAGGTCAAATCGAAGCATTCGACGCAAGCGAATCGGTTGTGACTTGGCTAGGGGGGCAGGTACCTTGAGTTGCACAGCGTACTGAACCTTTTCTACGAGGCGTAGGGCGACGAAGACGTTCCCACCATTTTTACAAAAAAAAACGGGCGTATTTCGCCCAGACATATGACATGAGGTACGGCAGGCGTCATGAAGACTGCAACCAGTTACGCAAGCATATAGTGGCCGCTTCGGCGACAGTCTCATAGTTTTGTGTGTAAATTGAGAGCATGCGTACACTAAGTGTATAGTGACGGGCTCGCGGACGGCGAGCCATGGGTAGCTCGCTGTCCGATCGTCCGGTAATGGACCGAGCCCAAGACGTCGACGGCGCGCATTGTTCCCGCGCGCCTCAAGGAGTTGTCAGCTTAGGAGGGGCCCAGCTGGGTCGAAGCCTACTGGGGCCAGGGTTATCCGAAAGGGAGCTCGTGCCCCCGTATGAAGGCTAGTAGGAACGTGGTGGGTTTTTAGTCAGTAAGAGTCTGACACTATCTCTCGCTCCACCTAAGAGCGGGGGTTGTCATAAGATGGTTTTTGCCCACCGAAAAAAAAAGTGTATAGTGTTGAATACGCGTCTATGAAGCTATGCGTCCGTGTAAGTACAGCTGTAGGCCTAAATAAAGTTTTGTCTCAAGAAACAAATGAAATAAGACAATGTAAACACGATAACTTCACATCAGATTAGTTATTAACATGTTATTTGAACATGGGTTTTTAAATGACATCTCCCGCTCTAGGGTAAAGCGAAATGACATGTCAGACTTTTACTGACCTACCTGTTTTATTTCATTTAACATTTGCGTTCTAGCGTCTTTCTCGTTATTTACATAACAAACAAAAAACTATGAAATGTAAAGTGAAAATTAATTTCCATCGTTTTCTGAAGTTCTAATTGTAATGTTGTTTGTTTGAGTTTCCACAATGTTTTTTTTTTTAGTTTTCTATAAGTATCAGTTAGTATTTAGCTATACTTATTGTCTTAGAATTCTCCATAGGTATGTTCTAAAGTCGTTGGGCTTTATGGACCGGGATTGCGGTCCCAACTTCCACATATTTTTTTTTGAGTAATATTTTAGGACCAGAAGGAAAAAGACATTTAAATACAGCTACCAAATTGAGACCCTTCTCCTTTTTTGAAGTCGGTTAAAAAAACTCATATAAATCTAAAAATATACATTGATGGATGTTTATGTACAAACGAGTAAAAAAGGCAAAAAAACCGAGAAAAAGTCAAAGGGCATCAAAAAATTCGTCCACATCGATGTCAAAGGGAAAAGTGCCCAGAATGCTGGCGGCATTGCCACGCTGGATTGCAATTCTGATTCGTTGACCGAAGAAAAGCCCAGCCCTCTGGGCTGATGTTTGGTTTATATGAATAATAAAATTTTCCATGTTCAACTGTATTTATTTGTGTTCCCAAAATACTACTCAAAACAAATAATTTATAGGGGGAAGTTGGGACCACGGTCCAAAAAGCCCCACGACCCTGTTCTTTGACCAATATTACAAAAATGTTTTTCCTATCTAAGGATTTCGTGGCTCCAAACATAAGTTAAAATAATTTTGAAAGAAGAGTTAAACAGGATCATTAATATAAGTATGTGTGTACGTTATAATAAGTGTTAATATTTGGTACATACTGTTGTCTATCCGTATTTAGCACATAAACAAAAGTATAATGGAATTGTCTGTAAGAATAAAATTTATTCGAAAATATAATAAGTTTTATTTTGTTCACCACCATGACCTGTGCAGCTGTGCTATAAGCGACTGCCTAACAGACCAGGGGGTCTACTAAATTTCTCCGAAAAACGAAGTTTCGATTGAAATTTCGCACGGTTCCTTTCGGTCCTGAAATTTCGCATGAACGAAAATTGTTTGACGTAGGTACCGAATCTCTAAACCCACTCTAATTGTTTCGAAAAAAAAATTAATTAAATGTTTCGAAAAAAAAATTAATTTTGACAGAGGATTGTTTGCAAATTTAACGTCTAATGAATACCGTTCGTTTACGAAAGTTTCGTTTCGGAGAAAGCGAGTAGACCCCCAGGCATTGATCTTGGGAAAGAACATGTACTGAAAAAAGGTCCCGCTGATATGACTTCACCCACATCTAGATTAGTTCACGCTACGCTTTTGACGAGGATTATGAAGAATGTACGCTTTCCGAGAGAGGAGGCCTAAGTCCCAGCAGTGAGATTATAATAAGGCTGAGTATCCTAAGGTTGGATGGCTTTTGGTGTATTGGTTGGCTTTTGGTGTATGTGTTGATTACTTACACTTTTTTGTTAACAATGTATAGGCTCACGTTTGACCACTATCTCACCTAATGGTAAGCGATGATGTGGCCGAGTGTAAGTTACTTTGTATGACACCGAACGCTTCAAACACACAGAAAAAAACGTGTACGTGATTAGGTACTATAGCTTTGGACCTAAGTGACGAAGTTTTGAGTATTAAACCAGTAAAGAATGGCAAAGAACAACCAGGATCTTTTGCACTACGAAGTTTGCAGGATTGCTCGAAAGAGGCTAAGGCCTTGAACTCGGAAGGCAACTGAAGGAACACAGGTGGGTTTTAGCTAGTAGAAGTCTCTTGAAGTCTTGTATTCCCCTCTCGCTCCACCCTGAGTGAAAGGAGTAATTTGACGAATTCCCACTTTAAAAAAAGAGTTTTCCATTTCGGTTTGTATAAGTTCGGTTTGTATATTTACGCGTTCGTGCGTGCGTTCTTTTCTATTCTGTTCTGTTTCTACGTATTTTTTTTGGGGGTGGGAAATCATTCAATTACTTCTCCCGTTTTAGAGTGCCACACCAGTATCCTTCAGTTGCTTTTTACGTTTTACAGCCACGGTCACTCTTTAGAACGTTCCCGCAGCCCGTGCAGGCATCAACCCAGCTGTCGATGAGAGACAAAGAGTTGAAGAGAAACATCTCGTCGAAGCGTACGTCGAATAGGTACTACTCGCCGTCCTCACTAAACTGGCGGAGTAAGAGCTACCCATTGCTCACCGTCTGTAAGCCCGCGCCTACGGTAGCCGGCAGCTGAAATACGTAAGTACAAAAAAGTATAAGTTTTAAAAAAGGAAGGAAAGGAAAAGGAGAGAGAGGAGAGGAAGATTTTAAAGAATTGCTGATGATTCAGACAAAGTTTAGTAAAGTTAGATAAAAAAAAGTTTCAAATGTGACAATTAGGATACGGTGTCCGAAAATATTATGTCCAAATCGTCAGCCACTTATTTTAAACTAGCTGACCGCACTTCGTACCGCCTAACAGTCAATAAATATAGTAGGTACCTATATCTTTAGATATAGCCAACTGATTGCGATGAAATAAAACCTTAGTAATATATCAAGTTACACATTTATTTTATTGTATAAAAGTTATTTACATCGATTTCGTACATTTTACGTAATGCGTGCACAACTAAAAATTTTTACAGATTTATAATATGTATATAGATTTATGTTAACCATTCCCTACTAAGTAAGTAAGTAAAAATCGAATCAAAGCATTTATTTCAAATAGACCATTTGCGGGCACTTTTGATTAGTCAAATGTCGGTCAGTCCAAGAAAAGTGAGTACCTAAAAGTCACACACACTTATTAAATCAATTTGACAGGTGATATAAATGAATCAAGTCTGTATCAACATACAAAGTACCTACAGTTTATTTGACTGACAAATTGAGTGTAAATTACATCGATCAATATATCAATATCCAACCACTGAATGGTAAGTGAAAAGGCTTGTATTTTTTTTACGCAGGTGCCATATTTATTAATGAGGGTGTTCAAGAAAATTCACACCACCAGTTGGCGCCACTTAGCCGTCAGGTCTATTCTTTTGAAAATGTAGGTTCTTTACATGACGTTGACATTTGACGTGGACGACTAACTAATGTCATATTTTGTTTTTTTTTTTTTTTGTTGGTTTTAATTAAGTTAAGTTAAATTTATTTGTTGTTTGAAGAAGTTAAATAAAGTAGGTAAGTATTATGTATAAAAAAAAAATGAAGTCATTAACATAAGCGTTTTGACATGTACCTAGACCTGACGCCTCAGTGCTCCCAACTGGTGATCGTCATTTTAGAACACCCTCATTGATATAGTTGTCCGTAATTACTTACTTTTTAGTTTGAGTACTCCCTAATCGTCCTTTAAACCATATCTTCGTATGAATAGTTTATTTGTTTACCTTTAGAATACAGATATACACAAAATTGTAGCATAGCATAGTCGGCCTTTTATTAATGTTCCCACTGCTGGGACTCAGGCCTCCTCTCTAGGAGAGGGAATGTGCCGGAACCCACCACGCGGGCCCAGTGCGTTTTGTTAAATGTCACATGTCTTCGAATTTTTGGTTCTAGGACATGCCGGTTTCCTCACGAAGTTTTCTTCACCGTTTTGAGAGCAGTGGTGATGAAATAAATTACAGAAAGTAATGCGCCTGGCAAGGTTTGAACCCGCGACCTACATCTCGTAAGTCGTTCATAAAATACTAGATAAGTAAATCAAATTATTTTAGGCACCTTTTTATCACGACCTCAATTAAAGACAATATAATACTTTTTGCAATATGAGTGGAAACGAGAAAATTGTTTCAAAGAAGAACTTTCGTCAGTAATTGATATTAATGAGTCACATCTACAGAAAAACTCATTAACTATGTTTTAGACATTTAATGCAGACACGAAATAAATATGAGAGTCTTAAGGTGGTGCATCACGACTCACATTTTCACTGTTTTTCATACAACCGCTCATAACTGATTATGACGTTATTACACACTTTTCATTTGATATTTTGGAAACACAGTATCTTGTGGATATTATCTAGGTTTCTAAAGAAACCAATTTCTAAATTTGTGTAAAACTAATCCAGTAAAAACCTCTGAAAATGTCTTATTTTGTATGAAATTTGACATTTTATAATTTGCCTAAAAATTAAAAAAGTCAAAAAAGTATTCCTCTAGAGACCTTGCAAATTTTATTAAGATTCTAAATGATGACAACTTTTTCCAAAAACTTTTAAGGGTTTAAAAAAACAGCTATTTCCTGGAGCAAGTTTTGTGAAATTTTCGAGTAAATCTCGGAATTACCGAATACTAACAGAGTTTCCAGGCGTTATCTATCTTTTTTTACGTTGCCTTTTCGTCAAACATCGCGTTGGATTGCATTAAATGTAGTAACAAGCTTTTAAACCATTTTCGATGTTTACGATAAGCGAGTGGAGAAGGACCCTCTTAAGGTGAATGCTCCAACCAGCCCGCGAAACTCAAATTTTCTTACGTTTTTTGCAATTTGCAGGCCAGTGAAATGTTGTAACTTTACCAAAATATGATTCGCGGCAATAACAAGTATAATTTTAAATATAAAAATGATCAAAATATTCGCTCCACATAGAAAAGGTGTAAATTGTTAAAATCTCCGAAATCTAATTTAAAAGCAACTTTTCTATGTGAAAGCTGATGGAGCGAATGTTTTGATCATTCTTGTATTTAAAATTATAATAATTTTTATTGCCGCGAATCATATTTTGATAAAGTTACAACATGTCACTGGCCTGCAAATTGCAAAAAACGTAAGAAAATTTGAATTTCTCGGGCTGGTTGGAGCATTCACCTTAACACAACGCACGTTACACTTTGTAGTGTAACGTAAAATATACTCGTACTATTACAGAAAAGTCTAGAAAATATTAAACATATATTTTACTACTTTTACAAACACATAAACTCGGAAAGAAATGAGTTCCTGGACTAATCAGTGCGAAATATTTAAAATAATAAGCGATAAAGCATTTTCCGAGGTAGAATTGCAGCAGTAAGATGCATTTTGATGAAATTGCTTTTAAAATGAAGAAAATAAACGCGGGCAAAAGAATCACAAATTAAAACTTGAATACTTATTAATTTATTTGTGTAAAAATATTAGTAGAAACATAATATAACACAAGCTTTTAATGAAAATAATTTTTTCATAGCAAGCTTTTATAGCTCGGTATACCTATATAATTAATACTCGTCAAGACGAATGATAGGAGTCAAGATTCGATGGACTTGTGTCGTTTAACTACCAAGTTCCTATAACAAACTTCCGGTTCCATCATCTGATCAGCTCCTTGTCATAATAATTTTGCATTGTCATCTGATTTACACATGCATGCAAAATTTCAGCTCAATCGGTAACCGGGAAGTGGATCAAATTTAATTTGCAAGATTTGATTACAGACAAACATCAGGATAGGTTAAACTAAATAAAAGCTTGTAATAAAATGCAAAACATTCTTTAATTCATGAATCCCCAAGCGACCATCGGTGGCCTCCATTATTTTCCACAATTATGTCACTTCGTATAACCGGTTCCATAAACAAAAGTTATTAAATTCGATCAAATATTAGGCATCACCTTGTTAGTCTACTGAGGTACGTGTTTTCCAGTGTTCCATTCCCGGATTAGGCAATGTGTTGTAGGGTTATTTCACTGTTTAGTTTTCAGTAGCATCCTTTAGTTTGGTGGAAGTTGGTGGTATGACCCCCGTACCTCAAGATGCTCGTAGCACAACGACACCGAGAGAATTGAGGCACTGTTTATTAAGGAGAACAATCACTTAATGAGTTCTTGTGCTCTAGGGTGAAGCGGGGTGACGTGTCAGACTTTTACTGACTGAAACCACACCTACGCTCCTTCATTTTCTTTGCGTCCCAGGACCACGAGTAACGCTTTCAAAAGTTTTTTTTCTTTTTTCAAAACCTTGTTTTGAGATAAGCTAACTTTGTTTTAACCCTTCAGATACCGTCAATTAGAGACACAATAGTAAGACAATAGATGCGCGGCCACCGGTGGTCGCTTGGGGATTCATGAATTAATATAATAAAGAGGTAAAGTTTGTTTTTTTATTTATTTGTTTGTAGGAGGTAATCTCAGAAAGTACTGGTCCGATTGCATAAATTTTTTCATCGATAGAAAGCTGCTTTATTACTGAGTAACATATGCTATATCCTCGCGGGCAGAAGCTAGTAAGTAATAACACTGCGACCAACCTAACAAAACAAACATTCCATTTCATTCTCTCACATTGCAGCCATCAAACGTGGAATCGTGTAGAATCTACACAGTACCAACCTAGCAGAAATAACCGCAGTAAGGTAAGCACCCTCCACACAGTCCTATCTACCATTCGCACATAAAGGAAAATTGGAATTTGCGCGGGGCTCGTTGGTACAGGGCTCGTTGGAACGGGGGTCGTTTGAACCAGGCGCGCGTTCGCACGATCGAATTAACCCGCGACCGCGTACTACCCTGCCGTAATTGGAACCGTTGTGTTTGCTGGATCCGAGCCTATTATCTCACAGGATTGGAACAGGGTTAGGTTCTGATTATTAGGTATGTGAATTGGTAATGCTAATTTTCTGTATTGAATTTCGGGAGGATTGGAAGTTTTAATCGAATGGTGTTTGGAATCGGATTGCTTTAGAATCGTCTGTTGATTTGGAAATAGGTACGTGGTATATCTAATGTTATAAATGTGAATGTAACTGTGTCTGTCTTTTACGCTTTTTCGGTTAAACTACTGGACCGATTTTGGTGATAATTGGTACGGAGTAAGCTTAAAAACCCCAAGAAAAGATGGGCTACTTTTAATCTGGCTTCGGCTTCAACTTCGCGTCCGCTATAATAGGCTACTTGCCGTAAAAAAATTAATTAGTCCGTCTTTTAGATTATTCAAAAATAAGGGATATGTATTTTCTTATTTGTAAATTAAACCAAAAATGACAAAGATATAGCCCATTAAAGTTACGTGTAACGTCACGCCGTGCTGCATTTTTTCGCACGAGGTGATGTCACTCGTTACTTTGATGGGCTATATCTGTAATTTTTGGTTTAATTCATGAATCCCCAAGCGACCACCGGTGGCCGCGAATCTATTGTCTTACTATTGTGTCTCTAATTGACGGTATCTGAAGGGTTAATCGAAAAAAGAAAAAATACGTGTCCAATATTTTTTTTGGTAATCTAAAATACGGACTAAATAAAATGTAGTTATTTTGACCCTGGAAACTACCCTTGATAACATTCATGTGAACATTCATATGAAATAATATTTCTATGACCTACGGATAGATGTTCTGTGTCTTGTGTGAGTTAGTTTACGTGTTTGTGAACGCAACCACGATACAGGAGTGTGGGGCAGTTTTCTTTAAGCAATAACGTAGTTGTGCGTCAGAGCTAGATTATATTATGCCGTGAAAAGCTAACTGCAGATCTTGCTGGACGTAAGCACGTTGTTCGGCGTCGTGGGAATAAAACAAGCGTGCACACTGTCTGTCATTTTTCTAATTGTGTAGAAATCGGCATCAATTATGATAAGGTCGGCTTAAATTATGATAGGGTCGGTTTTAGTTATTGGGGTCGGGTTTAGTTTAGTTGTTGGGGTGTTGGCTTGCTTATTTGGCTAAAAAGTTCCCAATGTTGTATATGGATATTTTCCTGTACTCGAATACTCCATTTTTTGGGTTAAAAATCATCGCCAGAGTCCCGTTTTCCTTCAAGTATCCTTTTAACGTTCCAAGACCGCGGAAACTCTTTTGACCAATCCTACAGTCCTGGAAGTCTGGAACCCCTGAACCAGAACCCCTGTATATACCATACCTTCAAGTAAACATAGCTACTGCCCCACATTTTTCAATCAACAGACCAAAACAAAATGGACACCTGTCTGAAGTACAACCGCTAGCTTCTCTGCCCCTTCTTACGAAACACGTTTCAAAATAAACGTCAATTTTTAATAGTGTGAGCCCTTGAGTATCGTCCATCTAACTATAGTATAGTACGGTCGGGCTGACGACGGACGAGTGTGACCAATGCTGATTGATTGAGCATCGGCTCGCGCCGTCCGCGTCGCTACCTACGCGGGTACGAGCTAGTAGGCAGTGAGTGCGAGTGTATTTGGAATGTTATATAATTGATATTGCAGGTTTATGTTATCGGTCTCTTGAGAACGCAGTTTGTGGATGTTGAGGTGTAATGTTTGATTCGGATGCAATGGGGCTATTTTAGGTAAATGCAAATTAACTAATACCTATTACACAGAAAAATGCGACATTTGTGAGCCTCGAGAACCAGTACACAATTTATAAATAAATATACACTAGCTCGTTTTACCTATACCTATACCTAAATATACACTATCAGCATTTTTATCATATCGGTCGAAAAACATAGGCCTTTCCCAGTGTAGCCACAACGATCGATGCTGTGTGTCTGTCATCCATCAGATTCTCGCAACTCTCAAACGGTCATCGGTCCACCTTGTTGTCCACCAGAACCAATACGTGTACAAAAAAAATTTATGGATAGACATAGTCTTTCAACTGGCATGATGATGATGATGATAGTCTATCAGATAGTCTAGTGACGTGCACTGCCTGGACATAGGCCTCCACAAGTGTTGCCATAACGACCGGTCCTGTGCGTCTAACATCCTTCGGATTCCCGCAAACTTCACCAAGTTTTCAGTGCACCTTATGGGTGACCTTACAACGTTGCATCCTCCGGTACGCGGTCGTGACTCCTGAACCATAATATGGATTTAAAAAAACATTTTTAGGTACCATTATGACCCATAAATAAAAGTCATTAATAATACACATTACATTACAAATATTCATAGTATTATAATGGTGGATTTTATAGTTTTATAATAGTTCAACCTGAAACAAGTCTAAGCGTCCCCGCATACGGGCTTCAAAAAAATGCCGCCACAAAAAACACTAGAAGCGATCACAAAAAAAGCTAGAAGCCGCCGCAAAAAACAGCTGAAGCGCGCGACATCTTTTGTCCGGAGAAGCTTGAAGCCGTTTCAAGCGTTTTTTTGTGGCGGCACTGCCGCACACGAGCCACAAAAAAGGCCGCCTAAAAAAAGGCTTCAAGCGGCGTTTTTTGTTGCCCGTGTGGACAGTAAGCAAGCCGTAACTAAAGGAATACAGGTGGTTTAAGCCTGCAAAAGTCTGACACTTATTATATACTAGCGACCCGCTTTGGCTTCGCTCGGGTGCAATATTATACATATAAACCTTTCTCTTGAATCACTCTATCTATTAAAAAAACCGCATCAAAATCGGTTGCGTAGTTTTAAAGATTTAAGAGCACATAGGGATATAGGGACAGAAAAAGCAACTTTGTTTTATACTATGTAGTGATACTTAGTAGGTACTACGGTTTACTCGTATCTAATGTCAGTATTATTTTAAAACCTAATTCTCACATTAACATGACGTCGTATTTTTTCTCTAATTAGTTGCTACAAATCATCTTTAAATTAATATAGACGTTATCTTCGTTATTTATTTAGTTATTGATAAAACTACACGCAAAAGTGGCCAGTTAAATATGATAATGCCGTTAAAATATAGTTGCTGAACATAATACTACGATATTATTTATAGTGACATAAATTGAATAACTTACATCCATACATTATTTTAATTTCACTCCTTGAAGTTGCATTTCAAGTTTTCGAAATCATCCAATAACTTTCCCGGTCTAAGTTGGAGTGGGAGGGCGTGACAGGCTTTTTCTGACTAAAACCACACCTTTGTCCTTCTGTTGCTTTTTGTGTTTTAGGACTATGGACTTTCAGAAATTCCCCGCAGCTCTAGCAAGCAACGGCCCTACTGGGCCTTAACGGTACCTATTATTGCTATCTCTATCTCTTTTATTGGTACCTATTATTGATGATTCGGGCTTGGTCTTTACCGGTCAGCTGGATGGCGAACTACCCCTTGGTTGTCTCATTGGTCCGCGCCTACGGTGACCGGGGATCGCCCTGCGGTTACGGACGCTACGGCCGGGGCATCTCCTATCGCGGTGACTAAAGCGTGTAAGACCGTATCTTCACGGTGGCGTTCATCTTCTTTGCTAGCTTCGCGAGTATATCGATGGGGAAGAAAGGTTCTAGAATAGCGACCACGTACCGGAAGATGCAGCGCTAGAAGGCCTCCCTACCGCCTGATGAGGGCCGCGGAAATCCAATGGACGCGAAACGCCCAGGAGCGGTCGTTGTGGTGACGCTAGTGGGAAGGCCTATGTCCTACAGCGGACATATTTCATATTTCGTCTGAAATGATGAATAATGATGATGAGAAGGAGGCGACCGCATCCCCTCTTTCTAAACCATGGCCTGAGCCAGGACTCGACCAAATCAAACAAAAATTGCAAATTAACCACAAAACAACAAAAATCAATCGATGCACCATCAATAAATTAGACACAACAAACACGGCAACGTTGACCCTCGGACCCCTCCAACAGTAAACACAATACTTCTACTAGTAACTGTCGGTTAATTAGTACTATTGTTAGGGGTTACACACCCCCTACTTTACGTGTATAGAGCACGTAATACCACCTGGACTTAGAAAATGTATAGCATAGCATAGCATCATCATCATCATCATCATTTCAGCCGACAGACGTCCACTGTTGGACATAGGCCTCCCCCAAGCGTCGCCACAATGATCGATTCTGTGCGTCTTGCATCCATAGGATTCCCACAACCTTCACCAGGTCATCGGTCCAATTTGTAGGAGGCCTTCGCTGCGTCTTCCAGTACGAGGTCGCCACTCCAGAACCTTTCGGCCCCAATGGCCATCTGTTCTGCGAGCAATGTGCATGCCCATTGCCACTTAAGATTGGCGATTCTTCGTGCTATGTCGGCAACCTTGGTTCTCCTGCAGATATCTTCATTTCATAATATTATATTAATAATATTATTTAACTTCATGTCATTTTAATTATTAGCATAGCATAGTCGGCCTTAAAATGTTCCCACTATTGGAACTGAGGCCTCCTCTCTAGGAGAGGGAATAAGCCGTAATCCACCACTCGGGCCCAGTACGGGTTGGTGGATGTCACATGTCTTCGAATTTTTGGTTCTAGGACATGCCGGTTTCCTCACGATGTTTTCCTTCACCGTTTTGAGAGCAGTGGTGTTGAAATAAATTACACAAAGTAATGCGCCTGGCTGGGTTTGAATCCGCAAATTACAACTAGTAAGTTGGGGCCGTTACCTCTCGGCCACCACTGCTCTCTCGTGAAAACTGATGTAGCATAAGCATAATCAGCATACTAATGTTCCCACTACTGGAACTCAGGCTTCCTCTCTGCGAGAGGGAATGGGCCTTAATCCACCACGCAGTCCCAGTCCGGGTTAGAAAACTGATATGAAGAAGTGAAAACTTCGTTATACGAACTGAACCCCTATTATTTTATTTTATTTGGGTGGCTTACAGCTACCAATCTACACTAATATTATAAACTCAAAGTTTGGTTTTTTTTTTGTTTGTAGGGGTTAATCTCAGAAAATAAAAGTCCGATTACAATTTTTTTTTCACTTATAAAAAGCTGCTTTATTTCTTAGAACATAGGCATATATTTTATGTACGTAGGCGAAGCCGCGGGCAAAAGCTAGTACTAAACACAATGATAAGATAGATCATTATGGACCATTTACAAGCCTCCACATACAAGGTGTAAGGGACAGTCCTCCGCAAACTTTAAGGGCTTGCTCGGTAGACGAAACTGAACAACCTTACACAAGATTTATTTTCAGTAAACGAAAAAAAAAAATCAGCCTCACCATACAAAATTATAAACTTGATTAGACAGTTTGTATGGAGACGCCAATTTTTATCCTTTACTAAAAAAAATGTATGTGTGTAAAATGTGAATTAAGTAAAATAAATACTTGTATCTCAGGAGTCAGTCTTGGAGATGAACAAAAATAGAAAGTTTGGTACAATTAAAATAGCCTTTATAAAGTCGTGTAACAGTATAGAGGCATAGTTATGCGATGATTGTTAGTAATGATTCGGTATAATCATAAGTCAGTTCTTGCAACCAATTTGATAACTTAGTCTTTAGTGTATATTTGTTTAAAGTATAAATACTGTACTCCCAGTATTGTGTAGTTAATTTAAGTCAAGTCGTAAGTTTTCCGTAACCAGCAATGGGAAATAGTTTCAAATACCATCGTGTTTAAACACCCTATATAAGTTCGGTCAGCAGTTTCAAGTTTTAATCAGATAAGGCGACATTTGACAGCCCATTACACTTGTTTACTATTTATTTCGACCATAAAACTTATTAAGTTGGTTCAAGTTACGATGAGTTTGCTACTGTACTAGTTTGTTTGTTAGCAATAATCATAAAGATTATTATTATAGATAGACTGGATGGATTGTTGCGGTGTTTTATTTGGAAAGTGTAAATGTAGTTCAAAATTAGTTTCTTTAAAACAATAACTTTGAACTTACATCGGACTTAGGAGTTATTCCACAACTTTCATCTAATTTGGAGCAGTGGTGGCCGAGTGGTAATGGCCCCGAATTACGAGTTGTAGGTCGCGGGTTCGAACCCAGCCAGGCACATTACTTTGTGTAAGTTATTTCATCACCACTGCTCTCAAAACGGTGAAGGAAAACATAGTCAGGAAACCGGCATGTCCTAGAACCAAAAATGTGAAGACATGTGACATCCACCAACACGCACTGGGCCAGCGTGGTGGATTACGGCCTATTCCCTCTCCTAGAGAGGAGGCATGAGTCTCATGTCGGAACATTAAAAAGGCTGATGATGATGATGATTTCATCTAATTCCAAACTAAGTAAAGCTTGTGCTAAGTACTAGGTAACTGATAAACATACTTAAATATCTATACTAATATTATAAAGAGGTAAAATTTGTAAGTTTGTATGTAGGGGGTAATCTCTGGAAGTAGGTACTGGTCCGATTGCTAAAATGTTTTCACCGTTAGAAAGCTGCTTTATTCCTGAGTGACATCCTTACTAATATTGTAAAAGCGAAAGTGAGTTTGTTTATTTGTTTGTTACGTCTTCACGCCTAAATGGCAAAACCGAATTATAAATATAGGAATAAATCTGAAAAAAGGAAATTCGTTAATGTGTCACAAAAAAAAAACTTTATTTATTTATTTATTTATGTACACACAAACACTTAAAAAAGAAAAGAACAAATAAGAATAGAAGAGTACAAAGGATCTGCTTATCTCTAAAGAAATCTCTTCCAGCAGACCTGTGACAGGACAGTTGGATAAGAAACGTAGACACAGTGTGTATTAATTAAAAAAAATTAACAAAATAAGTAATGAAATAGACTATAATTCTCCAGATTAAATATCACAATACATACATATATAACAATAACAGTAAATAAATATACAAATGAATAGATACAATAGGTAAATTATAAAAATACATATAACTATAATAAATAACTTTACGAGATAGTAGAGAGGTAGTCTTCTTTGACTAGCCTTTTGAAGTCAGAAATATTTTATTTTATTTATTTAGAACTTTTATTGCGATACAAAAAAAAAATCGAGACTGCATTCGGGAATTGAACTAATACATATACATAAGTATGTACGAACCCTCACTGTGCTAGTCCAACACGCACTTGCCCAGTTGTTTCTTTGTGAGGTACGGAAACTTAAAATCTGACGTGTTTCAAGCTGCCTATGTTTCAAGAAAAATCCTACCGTTGTAGTATTAACCTCTCTATACGCAGTCGTCTAGCTCACACGTGTGCATCGTGACATTAGCGTGCGCGCACTCCATCGCTCACCGTCTGATCTCGCCGCCTGCGACCACTCCACCGCACTGCACGCTCCCACCCATCCTCCTAAATGTCACACCACACACAATTTACTGGCTTTTAACCACGTTGTAGGATTATAAAATTACACATGAAACTATGTTCTATTGGAAGTTTGTGTGGTGTTCCCACGGTTTCCAATATTGCTAATCATAAATTTGTTAGTGGTTAAATACTAATTTGTATTTTAATATATCATGAGTTAACACACTATATTATAAAACGATATTAGTTTGTAAGTAATACCAGCCGCTTTGGTGGACGTAGCGTTGGAAGGCCTCCTCCAAGGTGGAACGTTGACCTGGTAAAGGTTGCGGGAATCCGATGGATGTGAGACGCACAGGACCGTACATTGTGACGACACTTGGAGAGGCCTATGTCCAACAGTAGACGTCTTTCGGCTGAAATAATGATGATGATGTTGATTATAAAAACTAGCTTCTGCCAGCGGCTTTGCCCGCGTGAAAAAAGGGTTCTCCATAAAAACTTAAAACCGTTTTATACCCTTACGAGCTGAATTTTAGTTTTTTTCTTAGTGCTCAACTAAGTCATAAAAAGAAACCTTGAGCAAAATTTTAAGTTTCTAGTTCCGGTAGTTTCCGGTAAGTAGTTTATCAACTGTGCGTTGATATGTCAGTCAGTTTCTCCCCGGTCTCTTTACCTATGAAATCGTCTTTTAATAAAACGGGTTGCTTTGAAGTATTATATATAATACTAGCTTTTGCCCGCACGGCTTCGCTCCCGCTCTTAGGGAAGAGCGGGAGTGAAGTAGGGACTCTACCCTACTTTACCCTACTCTACCCTACTCTACTCTACTGTACCCTACTCTACCCTACCCTACCCTACTCTACCCTACTCTACCCTACCCTACTCTACCCTACCCTACTATACCCTACACTACCCTACTCTACCCTACTATACCCTACTATACCCTACTATACCCTACTCTACCCTACCAAACTTCACATAAACCATCTACTAAATAGTCCGAACAAAGCCTAAAAAGGTTTGGATAGGTTAGCCCGTTCTTGAGTTATAAAATAACAACGAAAAGTGGAATTGATTTTATATATATAGATATCCTTGGATTTACTTGGAATTATAAGTTCAAATAAACTTTATATTAAAGGAACTTTATTCTTTTTTCGAAATTGGTTTCTTTGTTATTTGTATTGCCGTGTCAATATTGATCATGCCGGATCTTCAGGGCGCTCGACATTTGCCATGGGCGATATAGATAAGGATCGGTGACCATCGTTACATCAAGATTAGTCCTTGATAGTCAAAACATAGTTCATCACCACGCTCTGGATGGTGGGGTGTGACAGATTTTTATAGCCTAAAACCCCCTGTGTTCCATCACTTGCCCTTTGCGTTCCGGGGTCATTGCAATGTGCAGTGGACTGCATCTGCAGGATTGATCAGCCAAAAACGTTTAGGAAACACATTAATTGTGCGTACACCTAATAATAATAATTATTATTAATTTTCTCGCCACAATATTACAATTACAGAAGTCAATCTACATACAAAGCGCGCTCGAGCAACGCACACATGGACACCGCTCACGGACACGATATCTCGTGGCACGTCTGCCCGCTCGTCGAACAGTTCCGGCTCAAATGCTTATTAGCGTGCGTCCACCGAGCGTAGGTATAAAAAGTGAAGTACATGTAGGTGCCTGCGCGGAGCATCGCCGTGCCCTCGTGGGGGCGATCGGCGGCGGAGACCTCTCGTGCCGGGCCCTGGTCGAGGCCATGGTCCGGAGCGAGGAGGAATGGCGGGCGGTCGCCTCCTTCTGCGAAGCAGTAATGCTTGCAAAGGAGGAGGCCGACCGTATCAGGCAACGGCGCCCTCGCCACCGTCGCCGGGATTCCGATCCCGATTTCCGGCCACCGTAGACGCGGGCTCGCGGACGGCAAGCCATGGGTAGCTCGCTGTCCGATCGTCCGGTAATGGACCGAGTCCAAGACGTCGACGGCGCGCACTGTTCCCGCGCGCCTCAAGGAGTTGTCAGCAGCAGGAGGGGCCCAGCTGGGTCGAAGCCTACTGGGGACAGGGTTGTCCGAAAGGGAGCTCGTGCCCCGGTATGAAAGCTAGAAGAAACGGCGCGGGGTTTTTAGTCAGTAAGAGTCTGACACTGTCTCCCGCTCCACCCAAGAGCGGGTTTCGTCAAAGATGATTTTCCCCGTCGACAAAAAAAAAAAGTACATGTAGGTACATGAGATTGTCTTCTGTACCTATCTATTTTGTGGTACAGAGTAATAAACATCAGATTCATATAGGTACTTTTATTCCTCAATATTGTTAGAGATAGGTGCCTAAGCTAGGCTCAAGGTCGGTGTTTCAGGACACCAGGATCTCCGCAATTTACATTTGCTATCATGTATCCCCAAGCAAACGCCGGCGTTCGCGCATCTATTGTCTCACTATTGTGTCTCTAATTGAAGGTATCTGAAGAGAAACTTAGTATAGATAATATGTACTAGTACACTGATCACATTTTCAATATTAGGGTAGCAAGAATAATTTACATGTGAATGCATGTAGCAGACTCTTCAAGATTAGTTTTTTTTTATTTAATCTTTATGCAACACAAAGTGCGGCGGACTTAATGCCTTAGACATTCTCTACCAGTCAACCTAGGGAGGTGAAGAAACAATATGGTAGGCGCACAAAAAGAAAATTTTGGTTTTTAAAACAAAACTAAATAGTATACATATATAGTTTATCGAGTCAGTGATTTTAAATTGTACTAAGTTTTGTGTCTTATGTGCAGGGAAGTGTGTGATGTGGTGAGGTATGGGTGGGTTTGTGTGAGTTGTCAGTGTGAGTGTATTAGTTGTGCGTTTGTGAAAATAGTTTAGTGAGTGTTGTGACTTGTTGTTATGGATTAAGAAGACTGAATGGAGTACGCAAGTGTATGTGCTAGAACATTATTACACCATGGTGGTAAGTAATCTTTGTGCTTTCATAATTTAGCTCCTGGAGAAATGCATGCAGGTTAACTAAAGGCGATATACGATTTATTTTGTTGTATGGAAATGCACCTAAGTGTCCACACACACGGGCTTCAAAAAAACGCCGCTCCAAGCTTCATTTTGAGGCGGTTTTTTTTTGGCTCGTGTGCGGCTTGAAGCCGTTTCAAGTTTCTCCGCTTTCACGCGCTTCAGCTGTTTTTTGCGGCGGCTTTTTGGTTTTTTTTTTTGTGGCCGCTTCTAGCGTTTTTTTGCGGGAACGACAGCTTACAGGATTGTACCGTATTTTACCAAACGAGGCCAAAGGGTGATAGGTAACTAACGAGTGCTGCTTTAATATGATGCTTGAGATAAGAACTTTAGCCTCCTTGTATAACGGCTCTGTGGGATAGCGGTAGGGCAGAAATAAGGACGCTCTTAATATAGCTCGCTGAATTGTCTCTGTAGGAGCAGTGGCTCCGACTTACGATGTCCTTATCGTTGCTAACAACTCCTTGAGGCGCGCGTGGAACAGTACGCATCGTTGACGACTTAGGCTCTGTCCGGACGGTTACTGGACGGTCAGACGGCGAGCTATGAAAATGTGACCTGTACCCCTAGCCAAGTTGCTAATCTGCAATAGTTAACGCTAATGGAAAGCTTCAAAAGTACGGGAATGACGTCATCTCAACGCTTAGTCACGTTGTCAGAACAAAAGAATTGGCGGCAAGGTCAACTCGAAGCGTTCGACGCAAGCGAAACGGTTGTAACTTGGCTAAGGAAGCTGTCTTTGCGCCGTTTTAAAACTCTGACGTAGACAAAGTCGCACCAATTAGGTAATAATAATACAAAAAGCCGCGAAGGGGGATTTTTGTTTTATAATAATTATCTTTGGCAAAAACGTAATTCCTTCACTTCGTATGATATCCTACACGCGTAGGTTATCACATGCCGACATATCTAGCTAGAGGGGACGTTTTATGAGACCCTGGGATATCATCTAATCATAAAAGTTCGTAATAACGACCTCACTGAGTCGTATGAAAAGCTGTCAAGTAACAGTGTAATTTATGCAGCGTGGGTTTTGTATATCTAAACTGACCTCTTTTTCTACAGTTTCTCCCTTTCAGTTAGCACAATAAAGAATAGACAATTACTTTTTCAACACTCTTACTCGAAAACCCGCTCTTATTCTTTACGCTCTTAGGGACAAAATTTAATATTTTCCACACTAGTTCGAAAAAGTGCGAGAAGTCTACCTTTTCACAATTGATTATATTTATCGTATAGTGATTGAGTCGTCTTTTAAACCCCGTTTATTTATGTTTTCCTATTGTATATTGAAAAACATAGTTTTAACACGAAGAAATTTGTCACAGCACTCGGTTACATAACAGCCTCGCCTGCGGCTCGGGTGAATTCCGCCCTGAAAAACTTTCTCTACTGTATGGTTCCCGAGGATAACTTCCTAGTTACATGCAGACGGAGTCACTGGCAGATGCTATGCTAGTATATAATCAGTCTTCACAGGCCTCCTCTCTAGGAACGGTAATAGGCTATACACCACCAGGGGAACCCAGTGTCGGTTGGTGAATTTTAGGTCCTAGGATATGCTGGTTTCCTCACGATGTATTCCTTCACCGTACGGTAAATAGTTTAAAAGTAAAAAACAGTCAGTTTTAAATGTTTTTCCACGGAACCCTAATAAACAGGTGTCCAGTCGTATCTAGTTGACATTTCCGTGCTTAGCCATCATTACCCATTAGGGGAAGCCTTATCAAATTATAAATGCCAAAACGTAGCATTAACATCACCCTTAACACTATGAAAATAAAGACTATTTTAATTTACAATTCTGTTATAGGTTGATGTATCTTGTAGTGATGAAAATAAGGTTGATTTTTGATTGATGGGTTGATGTTGTTTGTGTATAATATTAAAGTGTTGACAGTAACAGTGTATCATACAGTTCTGCTTTATTGTTTGTGCTGTTTAATTAAGTATTTGTTAATTAAGTGGGTGTTTATGGCGTGTGTGGGGGTTGGGGACGTGTATTACATATTTTAACGGTTTATCGGGATTGTTTGTTGTTTTTTTTTTTACTTTATTGTTGTCAATCCCCCGCCAGTTGATGTTTAACACTATTTTTTGAGCTAAAACTCTTTCGTCCCATGCATTCTGGATTCATATTTACTACACTTTGAACTGAAATACTGCTTCGTAATCAACTGACATTTATTTAAACGTAGAATTTAAAAAAAACTGTACTTCTGCTGATGATGATGAACAGTTCTGACGTAAAGATTTCTGGATTTTTGGATTGAAGAACAAAGGTTATGATATGTAAACATATTTGAAAATTGATTCCTAGTGAATATTGTAATTGGTGTAGTCTGTACCTATTTCATAAGAAAAAAAACTGCACATGTTTTTTGATTGGGTTGCCAGTGTCATAACTATTTTTAATCATTTGGACTTTCTTATTGTTTAGTCATTTCTACATACACAAAAACAACACACTATTCCCATAGGAACATCTATCTCAGGAGCTAATTAAGAATTTCACCGGGTTATGAAAGTGGGAAAATGTAGCATCAACCTCTCAAAACGGGGTTGACCGAAAGCCTGCCAAAGCGACTTCTGCGTTGTCATCGACGATGCCGTGGAAGTGGAAAGTTGTATTTGATACCTATAGGAAAGAAAGAAAAATAAGAAAAAGGACATAAAAGAAAAAATCCTACGTAATTTGTTAAACCAGCCAATAAAAACAAGTTTATCTATTGAAAAAAATAACATTAATTAAAAAAAAAAATTGGCGATAGTTATAACCAACCTATATTATATAGTATCTCACAAATATTGTGGATAAAGGTACTTATGCAATCGTGCGAACAAATACCTATAAGTCTGTGAAAGAACTAGTTCTATCTCAATTTCAAAGATGTAGTTGTATACTTTGACTGGTCTGTTGGTCTAGTGGTTAGTGGCCCTGACTGCTATGCCGGAGGTCGTGGGTTTATTCCCAGTCAGGACAAATGTTTATGTGATGAGCATGATCATTTGTTCTGTGTCTGGGTGTAATTTATCTATAATTTGTGTGTATTTAGAAATATATAAGTATGTATATCAGTTGTCTAGTACTCATAACACAAGCTCTGCTTAGCTTGAGACTAGGCGGTGTTGTGTGATAGTTATGGAATATTATACGTACTAATTTTAGAAAATATAAAAAAAAATGGTAGCTTAGGAAGCTATTTTAACAAAACCCAAAATTAAGTTGCCCCCAAAAAGGAAGCCAAACTAAAAAAAAAAAGTAATATTTCATGCTGTACACACCTAGTTTCACCTGTCCAGAATTATACTCGAAAAATGCCAGACATAAAATTAATTATTCTTTTTTATATCTGTGGCCCAAAAATGTTTATGGCAGAAATTATTTGGTGTTTAGCCGCGAGAGGGCGTGGCTGCGCGTGATTAATATATTTCTATAGAAAAACATTATAATGAGTTCTCTGACCATCTCGTTGTTTTTGGGTCCGTTTTGAAGACGGTTCGGTATTTTTTTTATGTGAAATAAAGGGTTTCGGCGTTATTGTTTCATATACTTATAATGCATATAGTCGAGATAAAGGATTTTGAAGTGAATTGATTGAAATGAAAGTTGAAAACACAAGTAGCTTAGAAGTTGAGGAGGAAAGAGGCAGCGTCGATATCGTGATGTAAGTTTAGAATATGATTGTGAACGACAATACAACGTGTAACGTTAAATGCGCAAAACCTGAAAATAGTTTGATCAGAATAATGAGCTGAATCAATTTAACCACTTTTTAATATAGGTTACATTTTTGAAAAACATCTTCATTTAAAATATCGCCCTCTCTATTTATGAATAGGTCAAGCCATCATGTGCGCAAACCCGCCGAAATAGGTAAACAAACGTAAAAAGTTGTAGTCCAATCAAATTTTCTCATACACGGGATAATAAAAGCTCTTATTTCAATGCAGATATTAATTTTAAACAATCTAAAACTGCACATAAAACCTTAAATTTTTTTTTTAAATGATTTTTTTTTTCACAGTATTAGGTCAATTAAATTAAAAATCATTTGGGGTGTCTGAGGTTTTGCGTATTTAACGTTACACGTTGTATATACCTACCTATCACAGTATTATTTTATATTAGTCCCTTACACCTTGAATACCTATTATACAAGGTGTAAGGGACAGCCCTCCGCAAACTTCAAGGGCTTGCTCAATAGACGAAACTGAACAAAATCCACAATTTTTTTTTCAGGATACGAAAGTAAAACTCGGCATCTCCATGCAAACTGTCCAATCTAGTTTATAATTTTGTATGGTGAGGCTGAATTTTGTTTTTCTTTTACTGAAAAAAAATCTTGTGGAAGGTTGTTAAGTTTCGTCTACCGAGCAAGCCCTGAAAGTTAGCGGAGGGCTGTTCTTTACACCTTGTATTTGATATAATATTATATGACATTTAAAAAAAAATGGTATTCGTTTGTGCGTCGATGTCGGTGGCACCTGTATTTATACACACACTAGCCGGTTTATTCCTTCTAAACCACGACTTCCGAATGACTTCATAAAGAGCTAAGCTTACTGACTAAGTTGAGGCCAAGGTATCAAGTGCCTCTTTAAATGTTTAATACCCAGCAGCTGCACAGTAGTGTTGACCTGACGCTTTAAACGCATTCAAAATAAAACCTTTATGATCTAAGCTAGTGCCCTATAAAGCTGATGTGCGTATGCACTGGCTTTTATGTTTTTTTTTTATGGGTGACCTCTTACAGGTCAACCTATGAGGTGGTTGTCTGCTTAACTAGAGTTGCCTGTGGCGATTTTAATCAAATTAAGGTAAGTTCGGGCTAGGACTTATAAAAACCTAAAATTAAGTGACACATGTTTTAAGGGCACGTCTTGTAGGGTTAATAGCGTCACTGTGGGGTAAATGTAAAAATTCAAGACTACATACAGATACAGCAGCAATGCGGGTTGACTCGGGCGAGGGACGGGGCAGCTTTTGTGTAGGTGATATTGATCTATTTATATACGTATATTACAGACATCGACAAAATTTTGGTTAAGAGCCCTCTTCCCCACTCATCTATCGTCAACATGGTTTAAAAGCTGGTTGTTTCATCCAACACAATCCAACGCAATGTTTGATAAATAGGCAACATGGAAAAGGAAAGATGATGCCTGAATAGTTGGCATTCGGTAATTCCGTCATTTACTCAAATATTTCACAAACCTTATTCCACGAAATACGAATCTTAACATGTGTATAATAGATATATTTTTAATTTATGAGCACATTGTTAATTCATTCAAAATAACAGCTTTTCAGAGATTTTCACTGAATTAGTTGTATACACAAATCTAAGTACGTTTTCATTTCGAATCGATTCAAATAATCCCAAAACACTTAATGATAACTTAAAACTTAACCCGAACTCACTTACATTTCGGAATGGGTTTTAAAAAACGATATTTTATATTGTTTTTTGCGAGCCATCAAAGGAGACACGCCCCCGGTCGCTGGGAATTTGCATTCAGCTTAATCTGTCATTGTCTGGAATGCGCGGCAAAAACGAGTATGAATAATAGGTACTCTTGTTTCTTTTTTTTTCTTTAAAAAAAAGGAAGTATTTTTGGGAAGATTTTGGTGCTCTGTTGAATTTTTTTTAATTGATATATGTAAACTAGTGCTTGGCTGCGATCCCACATGGTTAGTACCTAGTGATGCAATCGTTGATGGTAAAGGCTAGAAGACACCTAAATTATAATCGGAAAGGATTAAGGGCGGGGTACGTGATATAAACGAACACCTCCTGCAAACAAACACACACACACAAATGTCACACTTTGTATATCAATTATTTTTTTAGTCTGTAAGCCTTCTTTAAAATGGAATAAATAAATAAATACAAAAAAACATAAAAACAAACTTTACTACTCTAATTCTTTATAATATTAGTGTAGGCTAAAATAAATGAGTAAAATTTGGGAAATAATTCAAATAGATGTAAAGACCAAATTCCACTAATTTGGTACTAAAAACGGCCACTGTAAAGCGCCTACTTAGGTTTGAACTTACGACTTGACTTGTAAGTTGGGGCCATTACACCGGATCACCACTGCACTAGTGCTCATATCATCTAAAAGATACTAAAGCTAAAACTACACTAGACCGACGCACACGTGTAACACGCCTGATTTGTACGTAGAACGACGTCGCGTGGCATGGATCTAGTGTAGCTCTACAAGTCTAGTTTCCATATAAAATGTATGGAGCACACGTGTGAGCAGTGTAGTTCTACCTTAAATATCCGTTTCACATTAAAATCATCCGTAAGTTTATTGAACCTAATAAAATGTGTTATATCGGTGATATCGATCTACCACACCCATTTTTCTTAACAAGCCATATATACATAAAGTTCGTATAGGTAGGTTACCTCATCTTTTCTAGATAAGTATGGAAATTACATATTTCGTACTCTACGATTCTTATCTCCCAACTACTGGGTTATAGAATGTTCTCAGTGTAATAATAGTAGGCGAGCTATTATACTCAAGTATAGGTACTGTTAATTGGTTCAACGACTGGCGGTCATAAATTTTAGTCATCTGTCAGTCAAATGAGACCCACGGACCGTTAGTGTGTGGGTCCATTGTGGCACGCGACACGGTTATTTGAATGAAAAACTGAGGTCGTAGCTCTTAGCGCGATCCATATTATGATCTAAACTGAATTGTTATAGGGATCCTCCTTCTCGCTCGCTTAACTGATTTTAACACATCATGGTAAGGCCACAGATCTCTTGATTGTCTCTGGTTTTATGTACTTTCTCGGTGTTCTTTGGCAGAGTTTTCTACGTCTTTGAAAATTTCCCAGATTGTCTCTTTAATTTTTCTTTCTGTCTTGAAGATGTCTCACTCAAGGCTTCTTCAGTTTCCAGCCTAAAATTTAAGTACTTAGTCTATGGTTGGAAGTAAATGAGTAAACGGTCTTTATTTATGATTTCTCTATGCCTCCTTGTACAATTTTTTTTAAGAATACTGACTAAGTAGATTTCATTTTTTTAATGTTATAATTGTTGGTTGGCCGTTAAAATAAATAAATACATAAGGGAAAAAAAACAGAAACAAGCTGTTGTTCAGATCGTCAGTTTTCACTTCCATCAAGCTTGGTATTGGAAAATTGACTTTACACTTGTGGCAAGCAAAAAAACTGTTTCGAATTTATTAGATCATAATAAAAATAATTTCTGGGGACTTGAACTAGTAAGCTTAGATGAGTATCTATGACTAGCTTCTGCTAGCGACTTCACTCGCGTCAAAGTAGGTTTCTCATTTCAAACTTTGCATTTATTTTTCATCCCTTCAGAGTGTTAATTTTGGTAAATCCTCTCTTAGTGCTCAACTACGTCGTAAAAGGAAGCTTTGTGCAAAATAGTCCCAGTAGTTTCGGTTCTGCGTTGATATGTCAGTCAGTCAGTTTCTCCTTTTAAAGATTAAGGAAGAAAATTCCATTAATTAATAAACGGATGTTCAAAACAATGGACACAGCCGCACTCGCAAATAAAAAAAAACCCTCTTAATATTCATATTGCCGCTTCGCCCGCGGCGACTTCGCGAAATTATATCAAAATAAAAACTAAACCTCGGCGCGATTTATAATGTAAAAGGGACAAAATAATATCCACCAGAACGTCTGGACCTTTGATGGGGAATAAGTTCTTCAGAATATGAGCTCTTCTTAAATCGGATATATGTGAAAAACAATGGGTTGAAATGCGTCGAGGTAGCGAAATATATTTGTTCGTATGCCATTAGCATATAGGGACAGACGTACCGTAAACAAGATATGTAAATGATATAAGATGCTTGTATCGTTGCCGCCTTGTAATGATTATTACATCTGAGCCGAGATTTTTTGTGGAAATCACAAGCTTGGTTGTGAAATCAACGAGTCGTAAGCACTTGTTTGGTGATTTTGATTAAAATGACAAAAGTACTGAAGATATTTTTGTGGATATGACTGAGATATCTGGCACGTTATAAGTTATGGTGAATTTTCGAAGAAATTTATTTATGAATCATCATCATCATCATCATTTCAGCCGATAGACGTCCACTGTTGGACATAGGCCTCCCACAAGCGTCGCCACAATGAACGGTCCTGTGCGTCTCGCATCCATCGGACTCCCGCAACCCTTACCAGGTCATCATCGGTCCACCTTGTAGGAGGCCTTTATCATTTCAGCTGATAAACGTCCACTGCTGGACATAGGCTTATATATAGATACTGTACTATTATCTGTACTAATAAAAAAAAATAGTTTTAGTAAAAAAAATAAAAATCAGTCCAGTAGTTTTTGAAACAACTCAAAAACTTCTGGACCGTTTTTAGAAATTCTCTTACTAGAATGCTACTTTATCACAGAGTGTTATCGGTATATATTTTCTAATATTATGAAGGCAAAGCCATTGACAAAAGCTAGTCTACACTAATATTATAAAAAGGTAAAGTTTGTTTTTTTTGTTTGTAGACTCTTACTGACTAAAAACCCACCCCGTTCCTTCTAGCCATACCGGGGCTCGAGCTTCCTTTTGGATAACCCTGGCCTCAGTAGGCTTCGAGCCAGCTGGGCCCTTCCTGTTGCTGACAACTCCTTGAGGCACGCGGGAACAGCGCGCGCCGTCGATGACTTGGGCTCGGTCCGGACAGTTATCTGAAAGGGAACTCGAGCCCGTATGGCTAGAAGGAACGGGGTGGATTTGTAGTCAGTAAGAGTCTGACACTATCTCCCGCTCCGCCCAAGAGCGGGGGTTGTCATTGGATAATTTTTCCCACTATAAAAAAAGTGTGGTTCTTGTCAGTAAAAGTCTGGCACGCCCTCCAACAAAAAACTAGAAGTATTCCTTCACTGTAGTTACTTTACGTTTAAATAAATTAAGATCTTTTTTGTTTTTTCTTGTTTCCCTCAGTGGCCATGCTGCCTCGAGCTATAAGTTTAAACCTCACATTATCAGGGAGACTACATTGCACATTATATAGAAGCCAACCCGCCCTCGCTTCAGGCACGCACGCCTCACCACCTGACCGTATAGCCCTTCTTTGATTTTAGAATATATTTTACAAGTTTGTAATGGATATATGTTAGTCCGTGATAAGGCCTGTCATAATGTATGGATCAGAATGTTGGACTGTGAAAAAGACGGATGAAAAAAGATTGCATGTAGCAGAGATGAGAATGTTTAGATGGATGTGTAGTGTGACGAGAATGGATAAAGTGAGAAATGAGCATATTAGGGGAAGGTTGAAAGTGGCGTCAGTGACTGAAAAGTTGACAGGGAATCATTTGTCTTGGTATGGTCATGTGAAAAGGAAGGATGAAACGCATGTTGCTAAAAAGTTGAAGGGGGAGAGGAAGGCCAAAGAAAAGATGGATGGATTGTGTGAGAAGCGATATGAAAGAAAAGGAAGTTAATGATAAGTAGCGTGACGAGTGACAGGACAGAATGGAAGAAAAAATCGTGTTGCGCCGACCTCTGTACCTATATATTTTGTGCTTATGTCCAGTAATGGATGTGTTCTGATTGGAATAGTGAGTTAACTTTTTTAAAAGTCTGTGCGTGGTTTTTATGGTATAATATTAAGGCTACTACCACCCAAAATATTATTAAAAATCGATCCTAAGGTTCTATTGTAACGGTTGCTGCTTTGAGCCATAAGCGTCGAGCCATAACCATATGAACCATAAGAGTCGAGCTGACTCTGAACCATCAAGCTAGTTAGTCAGCTCGACTGTTAGTACAACAAAGGCTTAAAATAAAACAGCAGCTCTGCTTAAGGTGGTGCATCATGACTCAAATTTTCACTGTTTTTCATACAACCGCTCATAACTGATTATGACGTTATTACGCATTTTTCATTAGATATTTTGGAAACACAGTATCTTGTGGATATTATCTAGGTTTCTATAGAAACCAATTTCTAAATTTGTGTAAAACTAAACCAGTAAAAACCTCTGACAAACTCCTATTTTGTATGAAATTTGACACTTCATAATTTGCCTAAAAATTAAAAAAGTCAAAAAAGTAATCCTCTAGAGACCTTGCAAATTTTATTAAGATTCTAAATAACGAAAACTTTTTCCAAAAAGTTTTAAGGGTTTAAAAAAAACAGCTATTTCCTGGAGTAAGTTTTGTGAAATTTTCGAGTAAATCTCAGAATTACCGATTACTAACAGAGTTTTCAGGCGGTATCTCTCTTTTTTTGCGTTGCCTTTTCGTCAAACAACGCGTTGGATTGCATTAAATGAAGTAACAAGCTTTTAATTCATGAATCCCCAAGCGACCACCGGTGGCCGCGCATCTATTGTCTTACTATTGTGTCTCTAATTGACGGTATCTGAAGGGTTAAACCATTTTCGATGTTTACGATAGGCGAGTGGAAAAGGACCCTGTTAAGGTCAGGTGCTGAGGCGTGCGTGCCTCAAGCGGGGGCGGGTTGGCTTCCATATAATATGCACTGTAGCTTACCTGATAATGTGAGGTTCTCGCTTATAGCCCGAGGTTCATTGTTATGCCACTGAGGAAAAAATAAACCATCGAAAAACCAATTTGAAACATCATCATCGTCGTCATTATTTCAACCGAAAGACGTCCACTGTAGGACATAGGCCTCCTCCAAGTGTCACTACAACGACCGGTACTGTGCGGCTCGCGTCTATCGAATGCCCGAGACCCTTACCAGGTCATCGGTCTACCTTGTGAAAGGCCTGCCTACTACTCCAGAACCTTTCGGTTCAATCAACCACCTTTTCTGCGAGCAATGTGCCCTGCCTACTGCCACTTGAGTTTAGCGATTCTTCAGACATATGTCGGTAAACACACTCTTTTATTGGTTTGAATCCTTAAATTTTGTATGTTTGTGTTCTAAAGACAAAAAGTTGAATCCAAAATAGAATATCTACAATTATACATGGTTGAAAAAAAGATACTCCAGGAACCTGAGGTGTGCGTGCCTCAAGCGGGGGCGGACTGGCTTCCATATAATATGCACTGTGGCCCACCTGATAATATGAGGTTCTTACTTATCGCCCGGGGCGGCCTCGCCCGTTTCTTTTTACTGCTAATGAAAATGGAAACTGATTAAGTGTCGTCAAATAAATATTGTAATTTCTTATTTTAAAGAAATTTGCTTTGAAACGCTTTAATTCCTTAAACCCCAAGCGAACGCCGGCATTCACTCACCCATTGACTTTCTATTATGTGTCTAATTATCACAATTGAAGAGTTAATAAGTTTTTTTTTTTTAAGTTTTTGTAGCTATGGCCTTAAAATTGTCACCATTTAAGATTGGGCACGCAACAAACGTGGTGGTTCGTCCCCTTATTGAGTACTACCGTATAACTCATCTTCCACATGACGTAGGTCCTCATCGGAGATGACAAGTTTAAGAGGTACCAGTTTCGGATGCGAGCGGAAAAAACACCCGGGTGTCATCATTGTGATCACCCGGAGTACGCGGTGAAGTATACGGTGGAGGTGTGCCCCATTTGGGTTGAAAAACGTCGAAAGCCCAGGCAGGCGCTTTTTGTTATTTAATTTATTTCATCACTGCTGTTCTCTGAACAGTGAAAGAAAATGTTAAGGAAACCGGTAGGGTCTAGAACAGTAACATTCGATGAAATGTGACATCCATTAGCCCGCACTGGTTCCGAGTGGTGCCCTAGATAGGAGGTCCGATTCCCAGCGGTGGGAACATTAAAAGATTCAGACAATCATTATCCTATACTTTGCTATAATATCTAAACGATGAAAGAAAGCACTAGGTAAGGAAACCAGAATGTCCTAGATCATATAATGTTTACAATAGTCACATTTAATACTTTCAATATTCAATATTTATATTGACGTCCACTAACTCCCAATTAGCCCTCATGGTAGACTACGGGCCATTCCTAGTCTTAGACAAAAAGACCTGAATCCCAGCAGTGGAAAAATTTTAAGGCTGTTTATGTATGCATATGTATGAAGAATTCGTATAGCGTAAATCAGACCAGGTACAAAGCCAGGTGCTGAGAAGCGCGTGCCTCAAGCGAGGGCGGGCTGGCTTCCGCGTAATATTCACTCATTCACTGCGCTCCTCCCGATAATGTGAGGTGCTCAGTCACAGCCTCAGGCCGCGTCGTTACGCTACTGAGGGAAACTAAACCTGCAATTTTATGGAAAAATTGTTTAGGTATGCAAATTGTTCTGTTTTGACAGATTAATATGCTATAATGATAGGATTTGAAGAGTTGAAATATAGCTGTTTTGTATCTATAGATATGACTTGAAAAATTGTGAGATAAATGCAGCCAATAAAATGCCAAAATAGGGAAAATTGGGCCGAAAGGTCTTGGAGTGGCTATCATATATAGCGGCCGACACAGCGTTGGAAAGTCTCCCAGAAGATAGACAGATGACCTGGTGAGGGTCGCAGGAATCCGACGGACTCGAGACGCACAGAACCGTTCGTTATGGCGACACTTGGGGAAGAAAGGCCTTCCCGTCCAACAGTAGATGTCTGCTGAAATGATGATGATAATTAATTGAATGCCCGCACTTATACAATTCTAGTAGACGATATTAAAAAAAAATGGTGCAAGTGAAAAGATAATACTAAGTTGCTCGTAGCACTGGAGTTCTGTTTTTTTACTTTTTTTATGTTCTCCGAATTCGCAGAAGAAAATTCAATTATACTACGATAGTAGTACCTGTATCTCATTTGAAAGTGAAGCACTTTTTTGTCAGTCTGTATTTTCATTTCAATATAAATTTAAAATTTGTCATAATTATAATATTTTCTTATTATTATTTTTTTTAATAATATTTTTTTTTTCGTTCTAGGACATGCCGGTTTCCTCACGATGTTTTTTTTTCCTTCACTGTTTTGAGAGCAGTGGTAATGAAATAAATTACACAACGAAAATTCAAAATTCGAACACATGTGACATTCACCAACCCGCACTGAGCCCGCGTGGTGCCAGCATTCTCTCTCCAAGAGAGGAGGCTTGAGTCCAACAGTAGGAACATTAAAAAGGCTGAGGATGATGATCATATTTCATCAGCAAAATTTACACCATACAAAATAAAGTTCAAATTCCATTGGAATCCATATTTACGAGTATTAGGGATCTTTTTACAAGCTTTTATTTAGTTTCACCTGTTCAATTGGATCCATTTCCCGGTTACCGATTGAACTGAAATTTTGCATGCATGTGTAAATCAATGCAAAATTATTATGACATGGAACGGATCTGATGGTGGAACTGGAAGGTGGCCATAGAAACTTAGTAACCAAATCTATTTTGGAATTGTCGTGATAATTATTAATTATACCGCGCTATAAAAGCTTGCTATGAAAAAAAAAATATTATTATTATTTTATGAGTAATTGCGGTATCAATTTTAAACACTGACAAAAGACGGCATCCGTACTGTCTGAAGGGATTACTTCAATTGGTCAATGCGTCACTACACTTTATACAACTTTTTTTTTAATTTTTTGCACGTTGCCTAGTTAGAGATTTGGAACTATGCCCTTTTGCAACGGAAGAGGCGATATGTCATGAGTTTCACGACTTGCATGAAAAGCAGTGTTGATTGTCTTTAGCTAAGCACCCAAGTCATATGCATGGATTAGCATACATTTGCTTGTATTACTTCGCAATCTACAGATTTCTATTATTATGTAGAAATTATACAAAAACATTGCGTTGCATAGTAAAATCTTAATTTCCATGCTCATCGGCGAAGTAGCCAAATTGTTTCTGTCTAATTGCATCTTTGCATTTTTATACGATTTTATGGGATTTGTAGATTTAGTTTTATTATTTTGGGATTAGATATTTTGCTTTCATTGTCTTAATTTCTCCAATGAGTGGAGCATTTTTCTTTTTTTTTTTAATTTTTTACTTTCAATTTTTTCATGATTCATTTATAAGAAAAGTTCAGTGGAGGAAATACAGGTGGGTTATAGTCAGTAAAATAATAATATTAATTAAAATAATCTTTCCCCTTTATAATCGCATCACCGCATACCAAGAGGTGAAATCTAGTGCAGCAATTATTACATTTAAAAAATAATAGTTTTTAACCGACTTCTAAAAAAGGAGGAGGTTCTCAATTTGGTTTGTATGTTTTTTTTATGTTTATTCGCGCATAACTTCGTCGCTTGCCAACTGATTTGAAAAATTATTTTTTGTTGTAAAGGGTATACTTCCCAAATGGCCCCGTAGTCACCAAGTTGGGATCTGATGATGTATTCTTGACGAAATCGAGGGAACTCCTCAAATTCAATTCAATTTTTTAATGAAGTCGGTTAGTTTTTTTTTTTTATAAAAAGGTTTTTTGTATATTGTATTTTTATTTAAACTTCATTTACAACAAATCATACGTATTGGCACATATGTGGATTTAATGCAATAAAGCATTCTCTACAAGTCAATCTTTGAGTTAAAAAGAATACATTGTGGTATGCCGTTAAATCTAAGTAGGTACCTATAGGTAAATATTTCGCAGGAATTGCATGACTTGATTCCGCCATCTCAATTCTACCATCGGACAACCCTCCGTACGGCAAATATCCACCCTTACGTTGTTGAAACCTCTACGGTCAGGACTAAGCGTTTGGCCTCGTCGATTATACCGCGTACGTCGAAGGACTGGAATAATTTGCCTGCTGCGGTCTTCCCGTCCGATTATAATTTGGCTGTCTTCAAGACCTATTCACTCTAATAGGCTTTTAATAAACTAGTGCGCCTAACCATCAGAGATTGCGTCACTGCTTACCATCAGGCGGGATCGTAGTCAAGCACTAGTTTATACCAAATAAAAAAAAAAGTATATTACTAAACTGAAGTGTTTATTTGTTTTGGTACGAATTTAAAAAATATTTTAGTATTGAGTAGCCTATTTATCGAGGAAGGCTACAGACTATACAGGGTTATTTGTAAAACACTAAGTAAGTTTGGGAACATGCATGGTCATCCCAAATCCTCTCACCAAGATTTAAGTTCAAAAAAAATTGTTATTAGTTCACATTGCCTAACTAGATGGCGTTGACATCAATTTAGAAGTCGATGTTAAGATTCTCCGCTGTTTCGTTAGGGTCCTGTCGATAAAGATCAATATGTGAATAAAATTAGATCAGTATTCGGTTGTTTTAATTTACACTCAACCTTACTTCGATATTATCAACCAAGTTTAAATTGTACTTGTGGACCATCCGCCGCGTCCGGTACTCAACAACAACCTTGCAGAACTGTATTACTAACATCATAAACAACAACCCTGTATAACAACACGCGACTCACAAAAGTGGAGCACTGGCATTGACGCAGGCGAAACCGCGGGGAACAAGTAGCCTATCAATAAAAAATAAAAAAAAATATGTCTGTCAGGTTTGACTACGTGCACCTACTTACCATATAGGTTTACCTAGCAATTGTATTCAATTCGTAAAAATAATTAGCTGCATACCTACTTAAGTCGAGCGCCAATATTGGCGACCTTAATAGACTCATTTCACGTTTTATTTTCTAAAAGTATTCTAGATATAAGTTTGCTAGAGTATTTCATGTAAGCTGGGTTCCGTTTATGTTATTAATTTTTTTCAGGAAACGAAAAAAATTATCGGCGTCTATACAAACTGTCCAATCAAGTTTGTCCAATATTGTATGGTGAGGCTGTTATTTTTTTTCGTTTTCTGTAAAAAAACTTGTGGAAGGTGGTTCAGTTTCGTCTAATGGGTAAGCCCTTAAAGTTTGCAGAGGACTGTCCCTTACACCTTGTATAAAAGAAGAAACTGGCTGACTGATACATCAACGCACAGCCAAAACTACTGCGACTAAGAGCGTGAAATTTTACACAAGGTTTTACACTAGGAAAGGATTTTCCAAAATTCACCCCCTGAAAGAATTAAGTGGGGTCCAAAGTTTGTATGAAGTAACCTACTTTTTCATTATTCAGACTCTGAAAGTAGGTCTGAACTTGCCTGAGGAGCGGGCTGAAAAGTATAACACTTTTCATCCCTAGGGAGTTTTACTTTTGACTAACAGCTGTCAACTTATTTAAAAAAAACTAGGTCTATCTTCTTGTATTCGTAATGAAAAGCACATGCTTACCTCGGGGTTAAAGTTACTTATTTAGTCCCTCAAATTAGCCAACTCCTTCTCAGGACGAAATAAGTAACTTTCACCCCTAGTGTAACAATGTACTATTAAACGGGCGAAGACGGTTCACTGGCAGAAGCTAGTTCTTAATGAACTTTTAGAAATCTTGTAGAGCCAGCTGTGGAATTGATCAAAGATATTGAGGTCTCAGGGTGGTATAGGATCATCAGGAGCAGCCTCTCATGTTCGGAGTTTTGATGATTTCCCAAATAAATAAATAAAAGATTCTCTGTATCTTTATTTTCCCAAAAATAAAGTTATGTTCCTTTAATATACCTACCAAATAGTTCAAGCTAACACAGTTTGTATTGGATTCTTTTTTAAGTTCTCCCACTCTAAGTGGAGTGGGAGGAAGTATCAGAATTTTACCGACTGAAACCCACAGTGTTCCTTCAGTCACCAAAGATGCGCGGGCTGTGGTGACTTCGAACTATCCGCAGCGCTGGAAAAAAGTATAAAGCTCACAAAGACTGAATAGGCTTTAATAAACTAGTGCGCCTTACCATCAGAGATTGTATCACTGCTTACCATCAGGTGGGATCGCAGTCAAGCACTAGTTTATACGAATTAAAAAACAACATTTTTTTTTAATATACATCTACACTTCTACACTAATATTACAAAGAGGTAAAGTTTGTTTTTTTGTCTGTAGGAGGTAATCTCTGAAAGTACTGGTACGATTGCGAAAAAATTTTCAGCGATAGTAAGCTGCTTTATTCTTGAGTGACATAGGCAACATTTTATGTATGCCGGCGAAGCCGCGGGCAAAAGCTAGTCTGATAGTAAGCAGCGATAAAATCGTTCCTCTTTCAAGATAACAGAACCCCAAAACTAGTACATATCTCAAAAAATATATAAGCTACCTCCTGCCCAACCTACATGGATATTTTTTGTGGGTTCCCATCGACGCCGCCCAAAACCGCTGGTCATCATTTGCTTTCATTTCTTTTTGAATGTGTTCCAAAAATTTAATCACAGACTAATCTTCTGTTTCTATAGACGGTTTTTTGTTTGTCTATTTGTGTTAGTAATAGTTTATGGTATAGACTCTTGTGTCTAATAAGTTTGCTGAAATTGTCTATGATGAGAACGGTGTGTTCGACGGTAGCGTTGTTGAAAAACTCATTTAGTTTTTGTCAGTACTTTACACGGTAGCGTTATGTTGGTAGTAATTGTTTTTTTTTTATATAGGTTGGTACATCGATGGCGCTATACCAATGCCTATACTATAGAGTATGCTTTAAAAACTTGTGAATAACTTAATTTCCAGCTTGTAAAAAGTACTGAAAGGACATTGACCGGGTTTGTATCAAATGCTACCCAAGCATAGGAGTACTTCCAAGTCGTTAGATGCCTGTAAAGTTTAGTTTTTAAGATTTTCTTGCAGTTTTAGTTAATGTATGTAAGTGATGCATTTACCTTTCAAATACCGTCAATTAGAGACAAAATAGTAAGACAATAGATGCGCGAACGCCGGCGTTCGCTTGGGGATTCATGAACTAAAGAATACATTGGATTGTAATATATAGATTGCTGTTGTCAGAATGATGATAAACGGAATTTTATATGAAATACAAAGTCGATAAAGTTTTATAGCAATCACATAATTGGAAAGTTTGTAACATTTATAAGCAAATAAATATTAATAACTTAAATTAATTAATATTAACCATTTAAGTTCTTAAAATACTTCCTCTAAAAAATTGTATTTAGTTACATTTTAAACAGATTCGACCTTACTTACAGCATGCAGGCTAAAAGCACCTACTTTAGGATGCAGGCTTCAGTTTTGCCATGTGAATTTAGAACTGGAGTTGGAAAACAGGAATAGAATTATTTTGTCAGATTGAGATTTGTTTTAATTGTTATTAAAAATCAAATTCAAAGTCATTTATTTGAAATAGACCAAATGTAGGCACTTTTGAATAGTCAAATGTCGGTCAGTCCAAGAAAAGTGAAGCTAACTAGCACGTTCCAAAGCGAAGATCTCTATGGAGAAGAACGTGCAAGAAACTCCATGGACACTCTTTTAAATCATATTATTAAAAAAGAATTGTAAATTAAATAAAATTTTGGACTTATTAGAATTGTCATGAATTATATGGAAACTCGATAATAAAACAATGTATCCTAGCCGCGATGTCTTGATTTATTTCAGTTGTCATGAGATACCGATATCTGAGTGTTTCAGTGGTTTTAATGATTACATGTTATTGTACTGATCAATTATCGGGTAAAATAAAAACGAGCCACATAAAAACTTTCACCTATATAATATTATTGTGATGTATACAACATTATTTTTTTAGTATGTACGTGAAATCTGAATATATTTATCTATAGTATATATATATTTCTGAATACATACCTATTTAGAAATATATAAGTATGTTTATCAGTACTCATAACACAAGCCCTGCTTAGCTTGGGACTGGACGGCTTTGTGTGATTGTTGTGGAATATTATTATTGTTATATTTTGTTCAGAGTCAGTATCTAACTGAAATGGGAAACGGAAATCCTTTCATTTTTATACCATGTTGTATTTTTCCCTAAAATATTTAAAATACGCTACAAGTTGGACACCACCGTAAGTACAACACAGGTCACGGCAGGACATAGGGCAGCGCACAGCTGGGTGCGGCAGCAAAACAACCCCTAAGTCACCTGAATGACTCGGTAGCCATGTATTTGTGCGGACAACCGGGTAACATAACAAGCAACAACAACTCAACTCAACACACAACACCAACACACCACTTCTTCTCAACTTTGTGATTTTATTACAAACTTTTATTTAGTTTCACCTGTCCCGATGTTTGTCTGTCATCAAATCTTGCAAATTAAATTTGACCCGCTTCCCGGTTACCGATTGAGCTGAAATTTTGTATGCAGGTGTAAATTAGATGACAATGCAAAATTATTATGACAAAGAGCTGATCTGATGATGGAACCGGAAGGTGGCTATGGCTATAGAAACTTGGTAGTTAAACGACACAACCCCATCGAGTTTGGGCTTGTATGATTCGTCTTGACGAGTATTAATTATAAAGGTATACCGAGCAATAAAAGCTTGCTATGAAAAAATAATTTTCGTTAAAAGCTTGTTTCATGAAATTTTGTTTATGGAATTTTTACACTAAAACAAAGCTCAAAGACACGTGTTTCGGCTTTCGCAACTAAAACTAATGCTCTATACCTACCATATTAATTAGTAAATTTATATAGCTCCACATATAACTGTGCAGTCCGGTATCCCATATGTTTCACCCACATACTTGAAGGCAGGCAGCACCGCCCCACATAATTACAGCTTGGATTGCTGCTGACGCCCCCGTGCCTTCCGAACCATCACGGTTCCATGATAGATGTCTTTCTACGATTATAGGTTTCACTTCTTAATGAAATCAAGAGTTTGGCTACGATTTATTTTTCTTGAAACCAATTCAATTCAAAATATTTATTGCACACTAGCATTTGCTCGCAGCTTCGCCCACGTACATAAAAAACAGCCTACGCCACTCAAGAATAAAGCAGCTTTCTATCGGTAAAAAATTTTAGCAATCGGACCAGTGGGTACTTTCAGAGATTACCTCTTACAAACAAAGAAAAAAACAAACTTTACCTCTTTATAATATTAGTAATAATATAGATTACCTCTTCATAATATTAGTGTAGATAAGCCTGTAGGTATTAAAAATAAAGCTAGTGCACGGAGAGACAAACCAGCAAGATACTCCACAGTCATCATTACAACCGAAAGACGTTAACTGCTGGAATTAAGCTTCCCCCAATTTTCACCACAACGACCGATTCTGTGCGTCCCGCATCCATCGAATTCCTGCGACCTTCACCAGGTCATCGATCCACCTTGCGGGAGGCCTTCAGACAATGTGTCTACCAGTACCTGAATGCCAGTCCAGAAACTTTTCTTCACGCAGTGGTTAAACGATAGGCTGATGCACTGAGTGACACAGATTCGATTCCCGGGGTTCCAGTAGGCATAGCAAAAAAGTAATATAGTAGGTGTGATTTTATTTAGTAAAAGTCTCACAACCCCTCCTGCTCCGACTTAGAGCGGGGGATGTCATTAGATGATATCCCACCTTAAAAAAATCATGAATTCGGACGCACGTGTTTAAGATTTGTCTGTCTGTTTGTTCCGACACATCTCTTTCGGCTGCACCGTTTTTTAAGGGCCTTTCAGTAACAGATTAATGATGTTACTAGAAGTAACTTTGGTCTTTCTTGTAGGAACGGTATTATAAACTACGGACTAAACTTTGATTTAACAAAAAAAATATTTATAGGTTTATTCAAAAAAGTGTTTTTCACATGACCACAATTTATTTATTTCCCAAGCAGTTTTGAAAATGAGACCATTTTGCATCCTGAAATCCTGTTTAAGAGACAATAGGACAGATGACCTAAAAAAAAGGACAGTCCCATTCAAAATGAGACATATGGTCACTTCAAACATACACCAAAGTATCAGATGAAACCCATTTATATACCCCTTATATACCGGTTGACAGTCCAAACCTACTAATAGATCGCTACCACTTCCAACCCAATACATCATGATACAAGAAACTGAGGCAGCCGGTCTGCTCGGAGTTGGCAGGAAGAACCCGCCCCCCCTAATTATACCCCGCAGTATGACGCCCACCAGAACTGGGCAACCGTGGGAGCGACCAGCTAAATATATGGTGTTGTCTCGGAGTGCTGGATGATTTATTGTAGATAGTGTTTTTGATAGTGATGTTGGGAGCAGGATTTTCTTAAGCTATGAATGTGAATTTGAAACACTAACTTGGTGTACCTAATAGGGTTGTTGACATGAATCGCAAATATGAAAAGTTATAGCTGAAAAACTAGACGGCGTTGTGTGATAGTTGTGGAATATTATTATTATAAATAAATGTATGCATAAAAAACTAATAAAAAATGTTTAAGATAATGTCTAATTATTTATTGATGAATTTAACGGGCTGGGAACGGTTCTCACTCGCGCTTGTTACGCGTGCGCTTGTAACGCGTATGCTTGGGCTTAGCAAAGTTGTGAGCCACGCACAGAGCGTATTGGTACCAGCATAATATAACTGTCACCATCATCATCATCATTTCAGCCGATAGACGTCCACTATTGGACACAGACCTCCCCCAAGTGTCGCCACAATGATCGATCCTGTGCAATATAAATGCTGTGATGTGCTGTGTGTGTGTGTGTGTAATATAACCGTACGGTTGACCAAACATAGCGTTATATTTGGAAAATGCAGTCGTCACTAAAAGGTGACGAATAAGATTTTTGGGTGACACGTTCTTAGCCCGGTCATGGTATGATCATGTTATGGTACGGTGTAGTAGACAGACTCCTTTAGTGGCAATTCTAATTCCATTTACCAGTACAGTTAGAATCCTAAAGGAAGTCTATAGCCCAGTTATATTAATTTAAAAAGCTTTATATATAACAAAAAGTTTAGATCGAAATGACAAAGGTTTAGACGAGAAAATGATAGTCTATGAAATTAGATTCAACAATAATACCAAGCTTCCAAAATGGCGTCCGGTTACCGTATTACAATTTTCTCGGAAATCAAAACTGCTAATTCAAGTTTGACATGATTTTAACAAGATTATCTCTGGCCTTTCTCTATTGAAACCTAAATCCAGCAAATCGATTTGAGAAAATCGAATTAATAAAGTTATTATTACTTTAACAATTACCAGCGCCTTTGCCTGTGTGAAAGTAGAAAATGATCATCATCATCATCATTTCAGCCGAAAGACGTCCACTGTTGGACATAGGCCTCCCCCAAGTGTCGCCACAATGAACGGTCCTGTATGTCTCGCATCCATCGGATTCCCACAACCCTTACCAGTTCATCGGCCCACCTTGTAGGAGGCCAACGCTACGTCTTCCGGTATGAGGTCGCTATTCCAGAACCTTTCGGCCCCAACGGCCATCTGTTCTGCGAGAAATGTGCCCTGCCCATTGCCACTTAAGTTTGGCGATTCTTCGTGCTATGTCGGTAACCTAGAAAATTGTATATGTATTCTTGCAAACTAGATGGCAAGTTATTTTTTAAAAAACAAAAAAGTTTACAGCTACAAAATCAATTTAATTAATTAAATCACGCAATTTAACAAAAACAAAGAACACACGAAATTTAGGCAAAAATAAATGTCGGTCACTATAATGACGTGTTGACGGTCCGATGGTCTCGAGCGGAAAGGGGCGCGCTGTGGGACAGCGCTCCCTTATATACGGTTTGATGTCTTCAGTTCTTCTGATTCCCAACACGGCCTCTCCTGACAGGAGGCCGTCCCGGGCTCCTTCATGATGTCTTCAGCTCTGGTTGTCGGTCTCCAGCAAAGGCATGGAAAGCTCTGCACCCGCTGAAGGCTCCTCAGGCTCGACGTGAAGCTGCGGTGGCTCAGGCTCAACCTGAACCTGCGACGCCTCGGTCTGGATCCCAGAGGTACTAGGTTGTGGCTGGGAGACAGACTGGTCGGCTGGCGAGACTAACTCGGCAGTAACAAGTGTAGGTTCCTCATCTCCATGGTCTGCATCTGTACAGGACATTCAAAGTATGTGTTCTACACACAACGCTACGCATTGTGCATACGCACATCATTAGTTGTGGTCTGGCTCACACTAAGCTATCGAGATAGAGGCACGACGTGAAGCTTGTCTCAATAATTAGCGGGCAAATCATATATCGAGACGCATCTCGATATTCAGCTAAGAAAAAGCCCCACAGTGCACAATGCACAGGCATAACTTAGCGGAGTCAGAGGCTAGCCATGAGGCGTACTCGTAACTCGATGTGGTCAGGAAAGAGGCACTACGTGAAGCTTATCCCAACACAACATAAAAACATAAGCTGCAGTTAGAGGCTAGCCGGGAGGCGTACTCGTAACTCGATGTGATCAGGAAAGAGGCACTACGTGAAGCTTATCCCAACACAACATAAACACATAAGCTGCAGTTAGAGGCTAGCCGGGAGGCGTACTCGTAACTCGATGTGATCAGGAAAGAGGCACTACGTGAAGCTTATCCCAACACAACATAAACACATAAGCTGCAGTTAGAGGCTAGCCGTGAGGCGTACTCATAACTTGATTTGGTCAGGAAAGAGGCACTACGTGAAGCTTATCCCAACAAATCACAACACAACACAAACACATATGAAGCTTCATATACCAAAGAGGCATAAAGCACTCACCATCAAAGTAAGCAGCACATACTTCAGGAGTCCACTCTCCACGCCAAGGAATCATGTACTCCGCAGCCGCCTGCGTGTATTTCCCATACGAACCGGCCAGGAGTTGGAGCTCGTAGCGCCCTTGTGGCAGCGTCTTCACGATGCGATAGGGGCCACGCATACAGGAATCCAACTTTCCGGTAGATTGAGCCTGCTTTCTTACAAAAACTAAGTCATTTAGTTGAAAAGTTCGGGGAGGCTTCCTCCCTTGATTGACGTAAGTATCCTGCTGGTACTGATTTTGCCTGAGTCGTTCCGCTGCTCTCTGTCTACTCATTTCACGTAGGGTCTCCCTATTAGGACTGGAACCCTCCAGCGCAACATCTCGTACCAAACTTCTTATAAGCGGAGTTGCTGCTTCAATACCCGCCAGCAAGTTGAGGGCGGAGTATTGCGTAGTTTTATGCTTGGTGATATTCAGTACTAACTGAATTTTCCAAATAACAGTCGGCCATGCGTTTTGTCGGTAGTTAGTTTCTACACGAATCATATTTAAAACAGTTCGACAATAACGCTCGACTTGCCCATTAGATTGGTGCATCTCAGGCGTTATAAAGTGTGTATCGCAACCCATATTCTTAACCCAATCAAGAAATTCAGCGCTTTGGAACATGCGGCCTCTGTCGGCTACTATTAATTTAGGAGTTCCAAAAAGGGATATTACATTGTTAAAATGTTGTTTTAACTCATTCGCATCTTGCCGATACATAGGGTAAAGTAGGCAAAACTTGGAGAACGCATCAATAACTATTAAGACATGACGGTACCCATCGGCTTCAGGAAGAGGTCCCAAGGCATCCATGTGAATGGTTTCAAAGGGTAAGTCTGGCTTTTCCCAAGAACTAATAGGTTGGAATGGGGCTCGCGCGACTTTCTTATGCGCAATGCATACTAGGCAATGTGAAATATATTTTGAAACAAAATTCCTTAACCCAGGGAACCAGAAGTGTTTTGTGATTAAATCGAACGTTTTATCAACCCCAAAATGATTATGTTCATCGTGGAACACACGAAGGAGACTAAGTCGATGTCCTTTAGGGATATAACAAAGGAAACGGGACGATTCGCCAGTAGGAGAATACTTTACATAAAGAACATCGTTCTTGACAATATATCGCGTGGCATCAAGTTGCCCGTCATTGAGTCTTTGTATAAGAAGCTGAGTTTCTTCGTCGGCAGCCTGTGCAATGCGTGCCCAATTCTGAGGTTTCTGAACCGTACACACATTGACAGGGTTACGACTCAGATAATCAGCGTGAGACATAAGTGTGCCTTTACGATAATCTAGGCCGAAATCAAAATCTTGAAGGTAGACCCACCATCGGGCTACCCTAGGTAATAAATCTCTCTTGCGTTGTGTGAGCCTCAACGCATTACAGTCAGTAACAACGGTGAAATGCACACCCACAAGATATGGTCTGAAGTGTTGCAAGGATTTGACCACAGCGAGGGTTTCTAACTCGTATGAGTGATACTTATTTTCCGCACCTTGTGTAAGCCTGCTGAAGTAAGCAACCACTCGCTTGTGACTGCCGTCATGCACTTGAAACAAGACAGCTCCGTAACCAATGGAACTAGCGTCCGTGTGGACTTCTATCGGTAAGGAAGGGTCATATATTGCTAGGACAGGTTCATTAGTGAGACAATCGATTAGTTCTTTACGAGCAGCCTGATGTTCCTTTCCCCAGTTAAATTCTACTCCTTTCTTAGTAAGGGCAGCGATACAAGCAGCCTTCTGAGCGAAACTCGGTATATATCTACGAAAGTAGCTGGCTAAGCCCAGAAACTGACGGACTTGTCTCACGTTTTTCGGTTCGGGGGAATCAATCAGGGCCTTTATCTTGCTGGGGCTCGGTCGTACCTGACCTTGGCTAATTTTGCGTCCTAAATACTCGATTTCAGTCGTTAAAAAGGAACATTTTTTCAAATTAACAGAAAAACCGGATTCTGTTAAAGCTCTAAGTACCTGGTGCAAAAGATCAAAACCCTGGTCCATTGTGTGGCTCAGAATCAAGACGTCGTCGACGTACACGAGTACATCGCCAGAATCGATGAATTTGCGCAGTGTTTTTGAGATAATTCGTTGATACACCACCGGAGCATTTGCCAAACCATAGGGCATCTTGAGGTATTCAAAATGCCCTTCAGGCGTAACAAATCCAGTAAGTGGAACAGACTCCTCATGGAGAAGAATCTGATGGAAGCCAGTTGCCATATCGAGGCTGGTGAAGTACTTATTACGTCCCAATCGATCAATATAATCGTCAATTCGCGGCAGTGGAAAACGATCCTTAACCGTGACTTCATTCAACTTACGGAAATCTACACACATCCTATCCGATCCATCTTTCTTTTTAACCAAAAGAATTGGGCTTGCGTAGTCAGATTCCGATTCGCGAATAACACCTTTGGCAATCAAATCTTTAATGATTTCACGAACACGAAGTGTTTCCGCGTAAGACATTCGATAAGGTCGATAGTTGACAGGAGTATTGTTGCTTAGCCTAATCGTCATACACCCTGAATTGACAGTCGATGTCGCGGTACCAGATATAAAATATGCAGAAAACTCACTTATCATATTGAGCAATCGTTGTAATTGATCACCTACTAGAGGCGTGTTAATTGGTATTGGCTGATCGTACTGAACGGTCATTACAATATCTTCTACACTGTCTACCTTTCTAGTAAGCGATTGAAAATTGCGCGTGCGAATGTACCGAACACCCTCCCTATTGAGCACGTCAGTTCCCACAATAATTGGCGTATTCATAAACGCGGGTGCCACGACAAATAAGTCTACTTCAAGTGTTAAACCGTCGAACTCAATAGGTAAAGTGACAAATGAAGTGCTTTCGATTTCTTGACTTCCCAATCCTCGTAATACGCGAAACGCTGGCTTGTGCGCGCAATTAAAATGTTTTAGCAGTGAAGATGATATAAGCGATATAGTTGACCCGCTATCGATTAATACATCCACCGGTATACCCTGAATAACGGCTACTACAACATCGTTATTGGGGGTAGTCTTATTTTCTAGACAAAAATTAACGTTATTTTTGTTGCGTGACTCGGATTTTTGTTTCGCGAAACAGCTATCTAGTTTGTGGCCAGGTTTCTTGCAAAAAGAACAAGGTTCAGATTTTAACGGTACCACCACTGTTTTGGAGACAGAATTATTCGAATTACTGGGGTTCAAACTCTCATTTGAATCGACCTTGGGTTTCTTTTTGCAAGTTGCCTGTTTATGTCCGGCTACTCCACACGAAAAACACTTGCCCTCCTCAAGCCTACGCTTTCTGATTATATTACCCGCATGATTACTTTTAAAGGAATTATTTTGCGAGGTAGTACGTGAACTTTGTGTCTTAGAAGTAGACGGTTTTACATAAATTGATAAAAATTCAACTATGTCGTTAGGTGACAACTTAGCATTAGTGGCTGATGCCCTAATTTGTGGGTCCACTATACCACGAATAACGATCGCAGAAATAAGCTCGTCACTGAGCCCGCGGACTATGCGTAATCGAAGCAACGAGCGTCGGGCGTAATCCGCGTACGTAGTGTAATTATCCGAATCTGTGTTCATTACGTCGTATAAAATATTTGCAATGTCTGGCGTTTTCGGACACAAAGGCGCAAATTCCTTTTTGAAATTACTCCACGTACGATCGCCCGTAAACCACTCGCGTAACCACGTACGAGCATCACCTTTTAAACAGTTACCTATTCGCGAAAGGCATTCATGATCACTCCAATTGTTTAAAAGTTTCGCCCTATCAACTTCGTTACACCAATCACTAATATTATTCAAACTAGGATCAAAACTAGAAATAAAGAAATGTTGGTCAGATCTCACTCGATTGATGGAACGAATGGCGTCCACTATGCGGTCTGTAGCGGTGGTGTCGTTATCTGCACTAGTGTGTTCCAACAACGACTCCACCGTAGGACCGGCACGGAGCACGCTCGGTGGTGCAGACGGCAGGGGTGGCGTGCGTGACCGCGCCGCCCGCGCAGGTCGCCCCAACAACGGCGATACCACGTGCTCAGAGTGGCGCCGTGATGTCGGGGTTGTCTGGCGCCGGGCAGGCGACAGTGGCGTCGCGCCACGTTCGTGCGAATCGGACCGCGGCGTCTTATGTGAAGATACCCTCTGTTTGCGTGACCGTTTCGGCTGTGCAAGCGATGCTTGATCTTCTAACGTCTTCAGACGCGCTCGCATGACCTGGAGTTCCCGCTGTAGATCACTCTCCGGGGTCTGCGTGCGATCCCTATGTCTGCTATGTTGCTTACCTGGCTCACGGCTATGGCGACGACTTCGAGAGCGATCCGACATTATATTTTTCTCAAAATGTTTTTATTAACACGTACAGCTAATTAACAAAACAGAAATCGGACCGAATCCCACTTCTGATCTTGCAAACTAGATGGCAAGTTATTTTTTAAAAAACAAAAAAGTTTACAGCTACAAAATCAATTTAATTAATTAAATCACGCAATTTAACAAAAACAAAGAACACACGAAATTTAGGCAAAAATAAATGTCGGTCACTATAATGACGTGTTGACGGTCCGATGGTCTCGAGCGGAAAGGGGCGCGCTGTGGGACAGCGCTCCCTTATATACGGTTTGATGTCTTCAGTTCTTCTGATTCCCAACAGTATATTATTATTTCAATACATGGAATAATCCGTATGCCAAGTTTCATCGAAATCGGTTCAGCTGTTTAAGCTGACCATTATTTAGTGTTCGCCAGTGTTCGCAGAACTATAAAAACAAAAGCCTCCTATACATTTCTAGCTCCATTGTTTTTTTTGGCATGTTGGTAGTTTTTAATTGCCCCATTAAATCCAGGCTTGCCAACTTAAGGCCGGCTACACGACACGTTCCACTTTATGTTCGAAGCTTTTCAAAAGTGTTTTTGGCGGGATATTGCGAGTGCAATCCAGTTGCAATTTTTTTTTTTTGCAAATAGAAATAATGCAACCTATGAATTAATAGATCTACACTAATATAATAAAAAGGTAAATTGGTGTTTTTATCTCTGGAAGCACTAGTCCGATTGCTAATTATTTTTCACCGATAGAAAGCTGCTTTATTCCTGAGTAACATAGGCTATATTTTATGTATGCGGGCGAAGCCGCGGACCAAAACCAATTGGTTAATATAATTATAATGAAGCACAGGACCGCTCGGCCTATGTCCAACAGTAGACGTATTTCGGCGAAAAAGATAATGATGAATATACAACCTATGGAAAATATCATCATCATGAGCCTTATTAATGTTCCCACTGCTGGGACTAAGGCCTCCTCTCAAGGAGTGGGAATGGGCCGTAATCCACCACGCGAGCCCAGTGCGTGTTGGTCGATGTCACATGTCTTCGAATTTTAAATGAAAAAAATATAATTTATATTGATACATTAATAGTAACCAACACAAAATATAGGAGATTATTTGCAGGATTCTTTCGAGTGAAATTCATTGGATGTTTTTCGCAAATAGAATTCAATTTGTGATGTTCAAATACAACCTATTAAATAGTAAATTTTGATACAAGTGTAGAAAGTGTGTCATTGCAACCGAGGCGGAATTCGCACGAGCCATAGGCGAGTATGTTATGAAACCGAGGCCTGCAGTGACTTTGGACGTGTATCAAACGACGTTTTTCAATACACTTATGACTCGTGGGGGTTCATAAATGTATTGAAAAACGGCCTCGTGAGAGTCGACGCGCGCCCAGCCTGACACGATAAACAATTTTATTACAATAAGATTGCGAGGGCGAGCAAGCGCACTTTTCTGCACTAGCGCGGAAAAAAGTCTATTACGTACCAAAAAGCGGTGGGATAAGAGAGGGTTTTCTAGGAAGTGTATTAAGAACATATTATCAATTCAGATTGATTGTATATTCAGATTGGTTATTGGAATGATTTTTTCGAATGAAATTCATTGGATAATTTTCACAAACAGAATTCAATTTGTGACGTTCAATATACAACCTATGGTAAACATATTATCAATTTAGATTGATTGTAAATAGTAACCCAAGGAAGAATTTTTTCGTGTGAAGTTCGACAGAATTTTAATTATTTGCAAATTGATTTCTAATGGATATTGTGATGGGAAATTACAGTATTTGTGTACATCTCAAGTGTTTATAATGAAACTGAGAATTTTATTGTAGTATTGAGTACTTCAGCAAAGCGCGCGTAGAAGGCTGACTCGCTATAATTGACTGAAAAAAACTAATAGAATGTACAATATGTACCTACATGTTACATCCGTGTTCTAATGAAAAACTAAGTGACTGTATGCTATATCAAAAACACAATGTGTACTTTCTAAACTAAAAAAGCACACAAAAGCTGTGATCGAAGAGTTTTTTTTTTTCTTTTTTTTAATCTAGAACTACATTAGACCGACGCACACGTGGACCACGACTAACGTGTAACGTTAAATGCGCAAAACCTGAAATTAGGTTGTTCAGAATAACGAGCAGAGTCAATTATACCACTTTTTAATATAGATTAAATTTTTCAAAAAATCTTCATTAAAATCTTCGACCTGTCTATTTATGTAAAGGTCAAGCCATCACGTGCGCAAACCCTTTGAAATAGGTAAACTAACACAAATAGTTGTAGTCCAATAAAATTTTCTCATACACGCGATAATAAAAGTTCTTATTTCAATGCAGATATGAATTTTAAACAAACTAAAACTGCTCATAAAACCTTTAATTTTTTTTAATGTTTTTTTTTTCTCACATAATTAGGTCAATCGAATTAAAACTCATTTGGGGTGTCTGAGGTTTTGCGCATTTAACGTTACACGTTGTATCGAACGAGGTCGCGTGGCGTTGCGTGACGTGGATCTAGTGTAGTGTAGCCACATAAATTGTGTGGAAACCGTCAATACTACAAAAACATTTGAACGTGTTCCATCCGCGTTCTAATGGATTTCAAGTAGCCATATACGTTAGAGTGTTCCTGACAGGTTTGCCAGCACAATTATACCTGACAGGTAAGCTTGGGAGAAAACCTGCACAGTTGTGCTTCACACCCGCTCCAGTTTACCTGTAAGACTCAACTGTACAGGTAAAGCTATGAGGTATAGGTACCTTAGCGTGTGTACCTTTAAACTAATAATTCAATTTTGCTTCACTAATACTGAAGAAAACAAGTTTTTAATGAAAATATTTTTTTCATAGCAAGCTTTTATAGCACGGTATAATATTTATATAATTAAATAGTCGTCAAGACGAATCATACGAACTCAAACTCGATGGGGTTGTGTCATTTAACTACCAAGTTCCTATAGCCACCTTTCGGTTCCATCATCAGATAAGCTCCATGTCATTTTAATTTTGCATTGTCAATACCGTCAATACTACAAAAACATTTGAACGTGTTCCATCCGCGTTCTAATGGATTTCAAGTAGCCATATACGTTAGAGTGTTCCTGACAGGTTTGCCAGCACAATTATACCTGACAGGTAAGCTTGGGAGAAAACCTGCACATTTGTGCTTCACACCCGCTCCAGTTTACCTGTAAGACTCAACTGTACAGGTAAAGCTATGAGGTATAGGTACCTTAGCGTGTGTACCTTTAAACTAATAATTCAATTTTGCTTCACTTATACTGAAGAAAACAAGTTTTTAATGAAAATATTTTTTTCATAGCAAGCTTTTATAGCACGGTATAATATTTATATAATTAAATAGTCGTCAAGACGAATCATACGAACTCAAACTCGATGGGGTTGTGTTATTTAACTACCAAGTTCCTATAGCCACCTTTCGGTTCCATCATCAGATAAGCTCCATGTCATTTTAATTTTGCATTGTCATCTGATTTACACATGCATGCAAAATTTCAATTCAATCGGTAACCGGGATGAAGGTCAAATTTAATTTACAAGATTTGATTACAGACAAACATCGCGACAGGTGAAACTAAATAAAAGCTTGTAAGAAGGCAAAGTATTTCACGTATTACCAACCTAAAATTAGCACTAAAAGCCAATGTTTTTGCGCTAAGAATAATAACATAAATCAAATCTACGTGCCTCATGTCCGTGCATCTTGGTTATCGACTAAAATTGATTATTTTTACGCCATTTCCACCGTGTAATTATAATAAACACCTATATTACTATCCTTGGCAGATTTCTGTGGAGATTAAGATAGTTCACGAAGAGATTTCATATTAAAGATAGCTATGGCTTGCTTTAATAACTCTTGAGGAAAATCTTTTGAAGCTGAATTATTTTAAAAACTAGCTGACCCGGCGGACTGCGTACCGCCTAACAGTCGTTGAATGTATAGGTGCTACATACTACATACAAAAAGAACAAAAATAAACGAGGTTTTCTTGGTAAAGGTGTGGGTATTGTTTAGTATGGCTTTCTTTGTTTTTCTTCACACCGTTAAAATATAAATAACCTAACTCAAAAAATGTTTTTAATCTCCAGGTATAAACAAATTAGATTATAAAATACACTTAAATAATTAAATGTAGCCACAGCCACCTAGGCTTCAGACAGGTACATTGTCTACCCCGGTCACCAGGGAGACTGGAATCGTCGAGAGATGTCGTGCGGTGTTCCGCAGGGGTCGGTTCTAGAACATCGGCTACGATTACGTGCTGCGCGGCGACTTCCCTGACGGGGTCAGCGTGGTTTGCTACGCAGACGACACGCTGATCCTAGCGCAGGGAGAGTCGCACAAGGCGGCGGTCGCTCTAGCGACACGCGGGGTTGCGATAGCCGTTGGTAGGATCCAGGAGTTGGGACTCGAGGTGGCGCTGCATAAATCCGAGGCAATGTGCTTCCACGGCCCTCGGAACGCGCCACCATCGGACTCCCAGCTTACGGTAGGAGGAGTTCGCATCGGCGTCGGGTCGACGATGGAGTATCTGGGACTCGTCCTCGACAGCCGGTGGAATTTCGGAGAACATTTCCGACGTCTGGCTCCCAAGCTTCTCCGAGCTGGGGCTGCTCTCAAGCGGCTCCTGCCCAACTTTGGGGGTCCAGACGCCTCCTGCCGGAGGCTCTACGCGGGGATCGTTCGGTCCATGGCCCTCTACGGGGCGCCGGTGTGGGCGCCGTCGCTGAAAAGGCGACCGGCGGCCATACTGAACACCTGCCAGAGGGTCATGGCAATACGGATGGTGCGGGGTTACCGCACGATCTCCCGCGAAGCGGCGAGCCTTCTGGCTGGCCTACCACCGTGGGATCTGGAGGCAACAGTCCTTGCACACATGCACGACATGCGCGTGGAGATGCAACGCCGGGGTGAAAGTCCACTGCCGCAACATGTCAAGGCATGGCGGACAGAGCTCCGGCGGGATCTCATGGTGAAATGGCGTCAACGGCTGTCGCAACCCAGTGCTGGGCACGCCACGATTATGGCGGTAAGTCCCCTCTTTGAGGCGTGGCTGGAAAGACCTCACGGCGTCCTTACCTTCCGCATGACGCAGGTCCTCACCGGACATGGCAAGTTCGGGAGGTTCCTGCATCGGATTTAAGCGGAAGAGACGCCCGGGTGTCGCCACTGTGCACAACGCCCGGAGGACACGGTGGAGCACACCGTCGAGGTGTGCCCTGCCTGGGCGGAGCATCGCCGTGCCCTCGTGGGGGCGATTGGCGGCGGAGACCTCTCGCGCCGGGCGCCGGGAACAGTGCGCGCCGTCGACGTCTTGCACTCGGTCCATTACCGGACGATCGGACAACGAGCAACCCATGGCTCACCGTCCGCGAGCCCGCGTCTACGGTGGCCGGAAATCGGGATCGGAATCCCGGCGAGGGCGCCGTTGCCTGATGCGGTCGGCCTCCTCCTTTGCAAGCATTACTGCTTCGCAGAAGGAGGCGACCACCTGCCACTCCTCCTCGCTCCGGACCATGGCCTGAACCAAAGCCCGGCGCGAGAGGTCTCCGTCGCCGATCGCCCCCACGAGGGCACGGCGGTGCTCCGCCCAAGCAGGGCACACCTCGACTGTGTGCTCCACCGTGTCCTCCGGGCGTTCCGCACAGTGGCGGCACCCGGGCGTCCTTTCCGCCTGAATCCGATGCTGGTACCTCCCGAACTTGTCATGTCCGGTGAGGACCTGCGTCATGAAGAAGGTAAGGACGCCGTGAGGTCTTTCCAGCCATGCCTCAAAGAGGGGAATTTACCTAGTATATATTTCGATATAGTCAACCGATAGCGATGAAATAAAGCCTAAGTAGGTAATATATTACGAGTAAGTTACACACCATTTTATTGTCTAAAAGTTATATATACATCGATTTCTTGCATTTTACGTGATTCGCGAATAACTTAAAACTTCTATAGATTTATTATATGGATGATTAATCTAGAATTAATCAAGGAAACTTCGGTTTTTTACGAATTTCTACTACCCGATTTTTTTAAAGCTATTGGGCATTTTATTAGGAAAACCAAGATACAGCTAACATCATTTATTAGTTTTTTTTTTTTTTTTGAGGTGGGAAAGCATCAATTGACTTTTTGCGCTATATGGTGGAGTGTAACACTTTTACTGACTAAATGATATTTATTTTGCAAATAGGTTTAAAAACACTTTTACACTTCGATTTTTTTTTCGTCAGTCTAAACTAGATGAGGTCCATTCCACCTAGGTCCCTTCACTTAGTCTTTGCAATCTAGGGTCACGGTAATTCTTTTAAATGGTCCCCAAGATTACTTTAAAAGCTTCTTAGTGAGATAAAAAATATTTTTTTCGGTCAAACATAGCCTAAACTACCGAGTAAAGTTAGCAAAAGCACGGAAACATCTCCGAACACGCAGAGGCTAGAGACAGCGAAAGAGCAAAAAAAAAAAACATTACGTTCACAAGCCAATGGTTGGTCAATCTCAATAAAGTCTAATTTAGCCACATCACGATCTCATCTACCATAGAGCCGTACCACATAAAGTAGCGTCATATTGCCCGACATCGGCGAGTGTAGCCCGCGCTTGGGCAACCGGGCATAATGGGCAAGAAGCCGGCGTACCCCATAATTAAGGCCAGTGTGCCCGCGCCGCCCATGTACGCACGGTCTTAAGTTCTTTTTTTAAATATATTTTTTTTACTTGTCCTACATTACGCTTCACGTTTTATGAACGTGTAGGTATTCTGTTTTCAATAATTATTGTTTTGTGTAAGTAAGGTTGTTGTTTAAATTTTAAATGTTGATGGATCGATGAATTTTTATGGTAGAGGATTTTAATATATTAGAAAATAAAAGAAAAACAAATAGAGATGACTAATTACTATGATCGAGTATCTTTGTATTGTTATTTTTGTATTTATTTAATCTTCATGCAACACAAAGTACATAAGCGGATTTAATGCCTTAGACATTCTCTACCAGTCAACCTAGGGAGGTGAAGAGACAATATGGTAGGCGCACAAAAAGAAAATTTTGTTTTGAAAACAAAAGTAAAAAGTATACATATAGTTAAAATACATATAAATATGTATTTAATATACTATATATACTACATATTAAATTTATATAAAGTAAGGAAAGAAGTTTTTGAGACGATTCTGCTATTTGTGTAGGAAATGATTCCGCAACTTCCGCTTAAATGCATACCGACTTTCATTTTTTTTCTATTTTTTATGTAGAGGATTTTAGTTAAATTAGTTAAATACAGGTAGGTCCCCATGACTATGTACTATAAGATGCACATTGCACGCCCAGATTGAGTATATTGTTAATTATAAAGTTATATGTAAATGCTCCCTGGGAAAAGTACCTGTTTGTTCCAATCTTATCTAAGTCAGCCTTTGTTCAAAACTAGATAAAAAATAAAATTGTCATCAAAAACTTTTTTTTATTAAATCTACTAAATTTTTTTTCTTAATTTTTATTGTGAGTTGTTAGATATATTTAGGAAAATTTATGTTTAAAACTTTTCAATTTTACTGGCCATTCCAGAGGGACATTCGAGTCTAAGTGACATTTTTGTTAGTAGTATCAATTACCGCTATTTGAAAATGCCAAACCCACACTTTTTTCTTAATATTTCGACAATTGCCACTTTTAGAATTTCACTTGTATACAGTACAGCCTTTGTACATAATTCGAGTTTTCATCCCAGATTTCCTCAAACTTTGTAACCAATTTAAAAACGAGTCCAAAACAGGAGCCTAGGGATGGGAACCGGCCAACTCACTCGAAACCCTTCACACGACCTATAAGTAATTAAAACAAAAAAAAAAACTTCATGAATGGGTATACCGATATAGGCTTATGTTTATTAAAATCCTGGCCGGCATCGCTTCCCGTCCAAATATGATTTATGGCATGTAGAAGCGGGTCGAGCCGCCTCCATTCATTTGTTTTTTAACATCGACTAACCCGTTGTTTTATTCCATTTCAGATAGGCTTGATTAGTTTTAGCTCCGATTAATCGACTAAGGTCTCTCTGGTTCTTTGTTTTTTTTTTAAAAGTTCGTGAGATTAGTCTGTGTTGGGCGCGCCTTATGATTTGTGACAGCGCTGTGGTTTTTTCATTACGTTTCGTTTGTTAAGTGTAATTCGGAATTACGATAAGTTTTGTGTAGGCAGGAGAAATTATTCGGTTCGTTTATTCATTGGTTCATTGATTAGGTTAGTTCATAGATATGTTAGGTTAGTTCATTGATAAAAAACAGTATATATTGTTGAGGTTTTTTTTTTATATTTGGTTAGGTATTTCAGTTTTTTTTTCAAGACAGATTTTTTAATGTTTATAATAATGACGGCTAATTGATTTAATTCATTGAACCTCAAGCGAACGCCGGCGTTCGCGCACCCATTGTAAAAGGTTAAATGAGATCTTGTCCATATTGGAAAGGAGTGAAAATTTTCGAATTATATTTCTTTTTGCAGCTACGTAGTTTCATACTTATTTGATAGGTAAGCAATTTTGCTCGTAAAATTGTACAACTTGAACCTAACTTACTTAATTTGAACTTATGTTCCTGTAAGCTATTAGGGACACCTAATGTCCATAGAATTTTAGTATTGTTCTGTATTTTATAAGTGAAGACATTTTACTGACTGTCAGTTTAATTTACTTATCTGGATCTATTTGTTTTGACTATAAGTCGATCTTTTCCATAATCTCATTTCTTAATCTGCTAAAAACCATTTTTTTTTAATGATTATTATCACTGAGATGTGATAAACTCTTAAAAAAATAAAGGACCCGTTTTGACATTTAAAAAATCCTTAGAATGTAACTTGGAAAGAAACTGTAAGAAACAATAAAATAATAATTAGGAGTTCAGTGTAATAGTAGCTATTTTAGATATTTTAGTAGTAACTACACTACATCGAACAAGCCACTATACTTTATCGTTTTAGAAACTTAACTAAAACTAAATTAGTAAACCATCTGAACATGTCTTTTGTCGAAAAAATTGTCTAAAAAGTTTTGTCTAATCATATTTTCTGTCAAATACCTACTGCAAAACCGTTACAATGAACATCCGCATTCTAATACTAGACAACTGATAAACATACTTACATATTTCTAAATACATACATATTATAGATAAATTACACCCAGACACAGAACAAATGATCATGCTCATCACATAAACATTTGTCCTAGGTGGGAATCGAACCCACGACCTCCGGCATAGCAATCAAGGTCACTAACCACTAGACCAACAGGCCAGTCAAAAAAATACGAGACTTTCTTGAAATTTAACTGCTATTTTGACTAACCAGTTACCGGAATATCAACATAGTGTATACAGAGTTCTATCAAGCTATTTCGATCAAACCGCAAGCTTGTAGGTATATGGACATTGTAGATTAGATGTCATCGCCACGCGGCACAAATCTCAATCTCATTAATGTGTCGAAACAATGTCGTAATTAGCCAACTCAATTACCAGATGGTTATGCCAGTAATGGTTTACCACAATATTGATAACGGATGATAGAGTCAAGGTACCTTGGCTGAAGTCTTACAAGAATAGGAAACTCATCATCGTCATAATCATCAGACGGCGAGCCATGGATAGCTCGCTGTCCGACCGTCCGGTAACTGTCCAGACCGAGCCCAAGACGTCGACGGCGCGCTGTTCCCGCGCGCCTTAAGGAGTTGTCAGCAACAGGAGGGGCCCAGCTGGGTCGAAGCCTACTGGGGCCAGGGTTATCCGAAAGGAAACTCGAGCCCCGGTATGAGAGGCTAGAAGGAACGGGGTGAGTTTTTAATCAGTAAGATACTGACACTATCTCTCGCTCCACCCAAGAGCGGGGGTGGTCATTAGATGATTTTTGCCCACCGTAAAAAAAAGGTACTTTGGCTGAAGTCTTACAAGAATAGGAAACTCATCACCGTCATCATCATCAGCCTTTAAAGTTCCCACTGCTGGGACTCAGGTTTCCTCTTTAGGAGAGGGAATGGGCCGTAATCCACCGCGGGCCCAGTGCAGATTGGATAGGAAACTCACTGACCTTGAAATGTCAAATTCTAGGTTTTAGCAGGATTTTTAGGGTTCTGTGCCTAAAAAAAGGAAAAATGGAACCATTATAAGATCACTTTGTGGTCCGTCTGGCTGTCTGCCAAGACCCTTTATCTCGGGAACGCGTGAAGGTGTCGAGTTAAAATCAAAACCATATACTCAGGTCTGTCTTGAAGCTGTGAAAAAATCAAATATCTGAGTGACGAAAATTTATGTCGCTAAAAATGTACCTATAGGTATTCACTCTCACTCGCTCTCAAGCAAATCATTTATAGGGTAGGTACTTCCCGTTGACTTAGCATCTTTTTGGCATAAAGCAATATCTCATAGCACAAGTACGGAAACAATCAGAAAACTGTAAATTTTTAGTTATGTCCCGAAAAAAAAACTCCTTACCCATCTTCCATTTCTCTGATCCATCATCATTTCTCAGACATCCCCCGCCCTTGAGCAGAGCGGGGGATAGTATCGGACTCTTACTGAATAATAATCCACCCCGTTCCTTCTTGCCTTTCATACCGGGTACGAGCTAACGAGGAGTGCAGTGCAGTTCGACCATAAAAGTCTGTCACTCCTTCCCCCTCCTTCCTTATCCTTAGTAGGGAGAGACTCCAAAGCCATGCTCGTCGCTGGTCGTCTCTCGCTGGGCTTCCTTCGGGTAACGGGGGTTCCTATCGGCGGGGGACTGACCGCCGAGATGTGAAAAATGGGCACTGCTCCTGTACACTATACAGTTACACCTAGGCAAGCTGCGTACGTGCGCTTGCCATGAGGTTGCCGCCCATGAGGCACCCCAATACAGTTCCCGTATTTACGGGCCCCTACCCTGCAACCGCGGGACAAAGGCAGTGCTTATAACCCGTCTACCGCGCCCCCTTGCGGGGATGCAGCGACTTCCACGGAGTCCTCCTTCCATAACTTCTCCAAGGAAGGGTGGGAGGACCCTTCCAGAAGTTATTAAATGATAACCAACAAAAAAAGCCTTTAGGCTGACTTTTAAGGTCATTTGTTTCAAGAAGGTCACATCATTTCTCACATCCTTAAAGGTGATTTCAGCTGATAGCATCGAAATGCAAAATAATGCAATAAAAATCGACCCACGTTCACTCATATACAGGTAATTGTGTTCACAAGACGTACCGACGCGTGGTCGAGGCGCGAATTTGCGAAGATTTTTCAAAGTGCTGAGACGGAATAATAAGTGTTCTTTTTGTGTTCTTGTGGTCTACATTTTTACTGTCAACTCTTTAGTTTTTTTCCCCCATGATGTTTGCGACGGTGAAGCTCAAAGCTTGTGGTTGGTGACCACATCACTCGAGGCGGCGTTCAGACAAATTCATACCCCATAAAATTGAGGCGACGCTCGATGGTACAACACCATTTCATTTTTTTTTTATTTTTTGAAAAAAGAACGAAAGCAAATGAGGTTTTCTTGAAAGAGGTATTGCTTAGGATAGCTTTCTTTGTTTCATTTCGCACCTTTAGAATGAAAATAAAACCTAACTCAAATTTCTTAAAATTTCTAATTTTACTAGTTGATCCGGCGAAGTTCGTACCGCCGAACAATCAATGAATATATTTTGATATAGTCCACAGATTGCAATGAAGCATAGCCTATGTAATAGATACATCAAGTTACACACAGTTTTATAAAAGTTATCTACATCGATTTCGTATATTTTTCGTGATGTGCGCATAATAAAATACTTATTCAGATTTCTTCACTAGCTTTTGCTCGCGGCTTCGCCCGCGTTTAGTAATATACTTTACTCTTTCTCCCCCTTTTCTCACTTTTTTTTTTAAATTAGCCTATGTCCGTCTCCATGGTCTCAACTATCTCTATACCAAAATTCATCAAAATCAGTTTTGCCATTTAGGCGTGAAGACGTAACAAACAAACAAACTCACTTACGCTTTTATAATATTACGAGTAGTAAGGATGTATAGGAAAGTATTAGAATTTTTGGAGTTTTCAGGCATTTGGTGCATAAACAATGTCGTGATAACCCAGTAGTTAAAACACCCGCCATCCCAGAATACGGTTTCGAAACCGGCCAAGTACCATTGTGAATTTTTCAATCCATACGTACTTTTATAAGTTTATCTAGGCCTGATATCCTAACATGAACATCCCATACTTCGAAACGCACGGTCGTGTTTGGTTCGAGGATCTTTAACAGTTTTTGGCGTTAGCAAGTTTGATCATCAGTCTATGCAAAGATACCCAGTAACTTGTTTTTTTTTTTAATGGATAGGCTCGCCTTTGTCCACTATCTCACCTTTTTTTTTCGATGGGGAAAATCATCTTATGACAAAACCCGCTCTTGGGTGGAGCGGGAGATAGTGTCAGACTCTTACTGACTAAAAACTCCATCCCGGTCCTTCTAGCCTTCATACCGATGCCAAGCAATGATATGGCCGAGACTATGGAACACGCTTGCCTAGAAGCAATCTATTCACTCTCGACTTAAAGAACCCTAGGTTATAGCTATCAGGAAACACAGACTCCGGCAGGGGAGGTTGTGGAGAAAACACAACAGGTATTCATCGGCATCTGGTTTGCCTGGAAGCTGACCTCAAGCAACCAGTTTTAAAAATTGATACCGACCATCAATGGATGGGTCTGACTACCAGATTTGAGTGTTCACAGATACTTTGAAAGTAGCCAGAGGCGCACGATTATTCCACATTCAAAAACACCGATAGCTAAACCGAGTGTTGGTGTCATCTGACATCACAGCTGCTCAGGCGCCCGCCAGACGATCACTGCCAATTTTGAAATTGGAACGTTTACTATTCCCAAACAAAAAACTGGCCACACAGAAATTAACTCTACCCTTCCTGTTTTAAGATTTAAAACTAATAATTTTATAAGCTCTGCCATTTTCCAAATTTAGAATTTAAGTGACGTAACTGTTTTATGCTATCGATAGATTTGAATTCTTATTTGTTTGTTGGTAAGGTTGGTTTTTGTTTGAAGTGTTTTTTTCTATTGTTTCGGTCGGTCGAGTATAATGACATAATGGGTCGCGGGTTCGATCCGGCGCAATTACGCGGCACACGATCGATTATTGTGATCAATACAGGGGTTAGACGGCGGTTCGCTGCCAATTTTACATCTTTTTTTATATAATTTTGTTACAAACAATGCAGTTGTGATGGAACATCGATAACACTTATCGATCTAAGGAATTCAGTTCCTTATTTTATTTTTTGTATTTTTGAGATAAAAACCACCTTGGGTCAAACTTTATCACAGTATCACCATCATCATCATTAAAATCATTTCAGCCAAAAGACGCCAACTATTGGACATAGACCTCCCCCAAGTGTCGCCATAATGACCATCCATCGGATTCCCGCAACCTTCACCAGGTTATCGGTCCACCTTGTGAGAGGCCTTCCAACGCTGCGCTTTCCAGTACGTATTCGCCATTCCAGAACCTTTCGTCCCCATCGACCAGCTGTTCTGCGAGCAATGTGTCCTGCTCAATGCCACTTAAGTTTGGCGATTCTTTGGGCTATGTCTACTTTGTCTACCAAATCAAATAAAAAAAATACATACATATCATGTGATACCATATCACAGTATAATAAATCCTAATTAAATATTTATGAGTAAAGCCTTTTCTAATGGCCAAGGAAACAGTTGACAGATAAAATATAACACGACTAATTTTCAAATTAAAAATGATTTATTAATGCCATATTTGTTCACACCAGTTTTTTACCTTGACTTTATCGTGAGCATAATTATTGAAACTAGATCAAATTTTATTTTAAGATTATAATTAACTAGGAATAACATGGGTTTGAAACTGTATATATTTCGCCAGAATTAGAAAGAGGAAGCATGGCAAAGATGGAAGGAGTGGAGGGAGGCTTTTGCCCAGGAATGGAACAGAACAGACTAACAAAAAATACTTGTGTAATAAATATAGTGGATATAAAAAAAAATAATTGCATAATTAGGTTTTTGTATAAATATTTTAGTTTTTTTATGTGAGACTGTTTACAATTTGCAAAATAAATAGGTAGTAAGAGTGGATATAAAAATCAGAAACACCCCTGGCAGTATATTATTACTCGCGACCCACCCACCCAAGTTTGTCAAGGGTGTTAGAAATCTTTGAAATTCTTCCTCTTCTTTGAATGCATTATTCTCTAAACCTTTCTCCCTTGCCTATTGGTGAAAACTGCAAATAGACAGACAAACAGAAGTGGTAGAGAACAGTATAAATTTTCAAGAATTATCCCTACTGATATTATAAATGCGAAAGTAACTCTGACTGTCTGTCTGTTACGCTTTCACGCAAAAATTACTGAACGGATTTAGATCAAATTTGGTAGGTAGGTAGAAGAGACACTGGAATAACACATAGGCTACCTATAATTCCACTGCTGAGCACGGGTCTCTGCCCGCGCGATATAAACTGTAGTCCACGCGGGCGAAGCCGCGGGCGGAAAGCTAGTTTTTATATATAGACGATTATATTCAAAAACTGGCAATATTGCCACGTTTAATGTCGTGCTATAGATAATACTTTTAACGCGCACACCAAAAAAGTACGTGAATCTACACACACACATCCAAAACAAACCCACCGTCATGAAATATAATTGTACCAACAATAACTAATACCTAACTAATTTACCGATATCGATAACAATAGAGCGCATCACTACGCTATCGACCGATCATCGACTCGGTCGCCGACACGGATCGACAATTTCGTAAATTGTGCACCGATTAGCGACCGATTACGACCATTACCGACAGACGGACACCCGATCCGGCCGCGCCGATTAAAATAATCGGTAAACGATAAAAACCGATAAAATAATCCCATGTTTTGTCTGTAGCCGGTTTTTTGTGAAGTAACCTGCCGCGTGCGTAAGTCGAGACTACGCTAGCGTTTTGTCTAGCTTCTAGAATTTAGTTTTTTTCTTCGTAATTAATAGTTCTTTTGCAAAGGTATTTTTATTGAGTATCTATTAGAATTTATGTAAAAAAATCTTGATGGAAGGCGCCATCACGTACCTATCTCATCTTCATAATAATAAATGATATGGGATGGTTTAGAATAGTCACTGCGGCCCTGAAACATAAAGAACACCTAAGAGCGGGGGTTGTCATTGGATGATTTTTGCCCACCGTAAAAAAAATAAAAAAATAACATAAACAGCAACTGAACTAAGGGGGTTGAACGCGGGTTTTTTTTTTTGGTGGGTAAAAATCATCCAAATGACATCCCTCGCTCACGGGCGGAGCAGGAGATAGTGTAAGACTCTTATTATTAAGAGTCTTACACTATCTACTCTATCACTATCTACTTAGTCTTAGTCATCTAAAAACCCACCCGGTTCCTTCGTGCCTTTTATACCGGTAGCGGCCCCAGTAGGCTTCGACCCAGCTGGGCCACTGCTGTTGCTGACAACTCCTTTTTTTTGTCGACGGGGAAAATCATCTTTGACGAAACCCGCTCTTGGGTGGAGCGGGAGACAGTTTCAGACTCTTACTGACTAAAAACCCCGCGCCGTTCCTTCTAGCCTTCATACCGGGGCACGAGCTCTCTTTCGGACAACCCTGTCCCCAGTAGGCTTCGACCCAGCTGGGCCCCTCCTGCTGCTGACAACTCCTTGAGGCGCGCGGGAACAGTGCGCGCCGTCGACGTATTGGACTCGGTCCATTACCGGATGATCGGACAGCGAGCTACCCATGGCTCGCCGTCCGCGAGCCCACGTCTACGGTGGCCGGAAATCGGGATCGGAATCCCGGCGACGGCGGCGAGGGCGCCGTTGCCTGATGCGGTCGGCCTCCTCCTTTGCAAGCATTACTGCTTCGCAGAAGGAGGCGACCGCCTGCCACTCCTCCTCGCTCCAGACCATGGCCTCAACCAGGGCCCGGCGCGAGAAGTCTCCGCCTCACACCTCGACGGTGTGCTCCACCGTGTCCTCCGGGCGTTGCGCACAGTGGCGACACCCGGGCGTCTCTTCCGCTTGAATCCGATGCAGGAACCTCCCGAACTTGCCATGTCCGGTGAGGACCTGTGTCATGCGGAAGGTAAGGACGCCGTGAGGTCTTTCCAGCCACGCCTCAAAGAGGGGACTTACCGCCATAATCGTGGCGTGCCCAGCACTGGGTTGCGATAGCCGTTGACGCCATTTCACCATGAGATCCCGCCGGAGCTCTGTCCGCCATGCCTTGACATGTTGCGGCAGTGGACTTTCACCCCGGCGTTGCATCTCCACGCGCATGTCGTGCATGTGTGCAAGGACTGTTGCCTCCAGATCCCACGGTGGTAGGCCAGCCAGAAGGCTCGCCGCTTCGCGTGTGATCGTGCGGTAACCCCGCACCATCCGTATTGCCATGACCCTCTGGCAGGCGTTCAGTATGGATGCCGGTCGCTTTGGCAGCGACGGCGCCCACACCAGCGCACGGCCATGGACCGAACGATCCCCGCGTAGAGCCTCCGGCAGGAGGCGTCTGGACCCCCAAGGTTGGGCAGGAGCCGCTTGAGAGCAGCCCCAGCCCGGAGAAGCTTGGGAGCCAGACGTCGGAAATGTTCTACGAAATTCCACCGGCTGTCGAGGACGAGTCCCAGATACTTCATCGTCGACCCGACGCCGATGCGAGCTCCTCCTACCGTGAGCTGGGAGTCTGATGGTGGCGCATTCCGAGGGCCGTGGAAGAACATTGCCTCGGATTTGTGCAGCGCCACCTCGAGTCCCAACTCCTGGATCCTACCAACGGCTATCGCAACCCCGCGTGTCGCTAGAGCGACCGCCGTCTGGTGCGAACTTCCCTGCGCTAGAATCAGCGTGTCGTCTGCGTAGCAAACCACGCTGACCCCGTCAGTGAAGTCGCCGCGCAGCACGTAATCGTATCCGATGTTCCACAAGGGTGGGCTAGAACCGACCCCTGCGGAACACCGCACGACATCTCTCGACGTTGCCAGTCTCCCTGGTGACCGGGGTAAACAATGTACCTGTCTGACAGGTACGCCTCGACCACTAGACAGAGGTATTCGGGCACCCGGTGGTACCGGAGTGCCCTCCAGATCGTACTCCAGGGCAGGGAGTTGAACGCGTTTGCTGACAACTCCTTGAGGCGCGAGAACAGTGTGCGCGGTCGACGACTTGGGCTTGGTCTGGACAGTTACCGGATGGTCGGACAGCTACCTACCGGTTGCTTGCCGTCCGCAAGCCTGCGCCTACGTTAGCCAGAAATCGGGTTGTGGAATCTGGGCGGCGGCTGGGGCTCGGGTTCAAATTTTTTACGAAGAAACCTAGCCAATAAAACAAAATTAGTTTTAGTTTAGGTGAAACCCGAAACACATTTCTAGTATTTTTATGTAAAGAATCTATGTACAAAATTTTATAACTGTACGATGAAAATTCAAGAAGCTATAAGCCTGTTATGTAACCAGGTTGACCGCACAAATACATGATCACTGGGCCACCTGTTTGACTGCGGGGTTGTTTTACTCACACATCCAACTGTGCGCAAGTGCTATAGCCTGCCATGACCTATGTTGTACTTAGTGTTGGTGGTGTCCAACTTGTGACATGAATCGATTCAGTTACTGATTCAGTTATTGATAGACTGGCCTGTTGGTCTAGTGGTTAGTGGCCCTGGCTGCTATGCCGGAGGTCGTGGGTTCGATTCCCACCCAGGCCAATGTTTATGTGATGAGCATGATCATTTGTTCTGTGTCTGGGTGTAATTTATCTATGATATGTATGTATTTAGAAATATATAAGTATGTTTATCAGTTGTGTAGTACCCATAACACAAGCTCTGCTTAGCTTGGGACTAGACGGCGTTGTGTGATAGTTGTGGAATATTATTTTGGACAAACTGTATTCAGCTTTATACTGAAAATAATGTTGTATAATGAATGTAATAAGAATCCTTACTAATATTATAAAAGCGAAAGTGAGTTTGTTTGTTTGTTTAATACGTCTTCACGCCTAAATGGCAAAACCGATTTTGATGAAACTTGGTACACGGATAGACAATATTCTGGGATAGGACATAGGATACTTTTTATCCCGGAAGTATATTCCCTTGGGATAATTTTCTGCTATCACGCGGGCGAAGCCGCTTGGAGCAGCTAGTGATCTAATAATATTGTTTTTATAATATAATTTTACTGTTACGACTGTATGCGTACATCAAGCCACTGTATTCATTTACCTATTATTCCGTCTAATCTCGTAGCCACCATTCACTCCCCATGGGACACCGTAGTCCCGTATGCAATCAGGGCCTCAAGTCTGCTATTACAATAGTGTCAGAATGGTCTATCATTGACTTCATAATTGTTGATTTTGACAAGTTTTGGTAATCTACTAATATAATGGCGTCATAATGACTTTCCAATGGTCAACCACTGACAGTTCATCAAAGAAGTGGCTTAAAATGGTAATCTCGTACATAATGACAAATGAATATCTGACGTATGCGGAAATTTGCAAAACTTTTGACAGTTGTTTTGATCAGTGACCTACCATTAGAACGTTATTGTGCAGTTATTAGTTTTAATAAGCTCGATATTGTCATTCTACCACCACTCTATTACGAGACCATTGTCCAATCAATGATCGATCATTATGATTTAGCAGATTACGAACATTTAGCAAAATGACAATGGGATCGTGTTGGAATGACGAACTTATAAAAATAGCAGACTCGGGCCCCAGGAATCGTACAGTTACAGACAATGATTTACCTTATTTATTTCCTGGCAGTAAATGAGAGGTCGTATGTCGGTTGGGCAGCGTTCGGGAAGCTGCACGGTATCTTCTCGTCACATACAACGTGTAAGGGACAGCCTTCGACGAACTTCAAACAAAAAAAAATGGGCCTCTATACAAACTGTCCAATCAAGTTTATAATTTTGTATGGTGAGGCTTGGGAGGAGAAAAAATCTTTTGGAAGGTTGTTCAGTTTCGTCTACCGAGCTAGCCGTTAAAGTTTGCGGAGGACTGTCCCTTACACCTTGTGTACCACAGTGTCTCAAGACGAAAATCTATGACCAATGCGTGTTGCCAGTGATGACATATGGCTCCGAAATGTGGTCGCTTACAATGGGCAATGGGCAGAGCACAGTTTTGGTAACGCTTTTTTACCCATCTACACTAATATTATATAATTATAAAGAGGTAATAAAGAGTTTGTTTTTTGTTGTTTGTAGGAAGTAATCTCTGAAAGTACTAGTCCGATTTGTCACCAATAGAAATATTATATATTGTTTCACCAATAGAAAGCTACTTTATTCCTAAATAGATTATATTGTATGTATGCAAAGCTGCAGGCAAAGGCTAGTACATTATATTTTAAATGCTTTTATCTGACTTTACTAAACAGTATGTGTCCAAATCGCCACTGAAAAAAAAAATAGAAATAAAAATATGTCAATTCCGCCACTGTGTCCAAATCATCAGTAAGGCGTAGGTACATTAACTCTAATCCTAATGTCACCCGCATGACCAAAATCCAATCAAAGCAGAGCATAAACCTCTATTATTCTCATAAGTGAAGTTTATTAAAGCTGAGACACCGGAGGCCACGGCAAGAGACCTAAAAATGTGTCAATTCGGACACGGTGACCGAATTGTCAGTAAGTCATACCGTAATGTACATTAACTCTAATCCTAACGTCACCCGCATGACCAAAATCCAATCAAAGCAGAGCATAAACCTCTATTTGATGAGAAGAATAGTTCATAAGTGAAGTTTATTAAAGCTGAGACACCGGGGACCACGGCTGGAGACCGCCTAGTTATCAACCGTCTGAAGGTACATTGCGGGACTCTCCAAAGGCACGTCAAAGCCTATCCTAATTTAAACAGGGCTGGTTTCGTCCCCGGGGCTCGCGTCATGACGACACCGTGAGGTTGGGTGCCAGTGAGAGCGGAGGTATTAGTGAAACCGAAAGGATTGTATGGTTTTTAGGTTCATCTATCTCCCTTTTTTCAGTCCATCCATAGGTTGTCTGTAAGAGATCGCCATGTGTGATAAGACCGCCCATTGTACACTTATTTCTTTAAATGTTGGCCTATATATTTGCTTATGTGGCGTACAATAAAGAATATAATTAATAAATATTCGAGCTGGAAGACGCCCACTGTTGGAAATAGGTCTCCCCCAAATGTCGCCACAAAAAACAGTCCTGTGTGTCTCGCATCCATTAGATTCCCGCGTGGCTAAGTTTTTTTTTTTGTTTTTAGACGGGAAATCATCCAATGAAATCTCCCTCCCTTGGACGGAGCAAGAGGTCGTATCAAACTTTTACTGACTAAAACCCACTCCTAGTTCCTTCGTTGCCTTTTATTCTAGGGCCGGGAATAAAAGGTAACGAACCTATGCTTTTCGTTAGCTTACTCCGTACCAAATGACTTATTATAATGAGTTGGTCCGCACACTAGGAATTAATTCTGGACCAAGTAGGTATCTATAGGTCGTTCAAATGTTTGCTCCGGGCAGATGTCGAAGCTGTGACACGGAGCGCAGCATTCACTCAACCGGTCAGGAACTCGTGAAGAAATTTATTCGTTTATTTAAACTTCATATACAGTCAGTACATAGGCGGACTTAATGCAACAAGGCATTAACTACCAGTCAACACGAATGAACATGAAATAAAAAAATAACAATTTAAATCCATTCATAATCAGCTTTTTAATGTTCCCCCTGCTGGGGTGACTCAGGTCTCCTCTCTAGGAGAGGGAATGGGCCGTAATCCACAGCGCAAGCCCAGTGCGGGTTGGGATGACACATATCTTCGAATTTTTGGTTCTAGGACATGCAGGTTTCCTCACGATGTTTTTTTTCCCCATTTTGAGAGCAAAAACCCATTAAACCCATTACTATAGAAGGCACCAGATAACCGTGGAAAAAATACATTGACACATTGAATACATTGACTTTTTCCTAATATCTCTGTGTAGGTACCCGAAAAATAAACTTTGAATTGCTTTTCATTATTAGAACATGCAAAGGATATATGCTGATGCAAGACAGCTTTATGTTTTTATTTCCGTTTTTGAAATTAATAATGTCAACAAATATGGAAGAATCAATGACCGTTATCCCACGTTTATCTGTCACCTATCTTAGATCACTTTCCTCCGATATTCTCGTTTCCCTCTGACAGTGAAGCCCCACCTTTCTTCGAACTCATTTCAGGGCTGAGCGCGCACCCGCCGCCCTGCCCCTACCACAGAACCGCACTTTATAAATATTGTACTCTCACTCAATAACGATGCGGCGTGACAACCCTTGATGTGTTCAGCGTTTACAGTACTCATGTGGTATGAGAGGAATCATTTTAATTTTGGGGATGACTTCAGTGGGTATAATCCTGACATACTCGTATCTCCGAAAAAAATCTTACTCCTATAATATACAACCCGGGAATCTTTAAGTCGAGAGTGAATAGGTTTCTTCTAGGTAAGCGCGTTCCATCGTCAACCGCATCGTCGCTTTCCATCAGGTGAGATAGCGGTCAAGCGCAAACCTAACAACAATAAAAAAAAAATACATTTAGTAGTCCTGAGTTGAGCTTTGTGAATACTGACAAATGCTTGCACTGACTGGACAGGGCCACTCAAATCTGTATGGTTCTTTCTTCAAAAGATTATCACGGACAAATCTGCATGGTTCACCATTACATATTTACTGTATGGACTTTAAAAGAGACTTTGACCTCTGAATTTGTTGCGGTGTTTCTTTTCAGGCAGCTAGATAACACCGGCCTCATCTAGTTTAAAATGACGAAAAAATAAATGACGGGTAAAGGTGATTTTTAGGTTTTAAAATCTCATTTATCCGGACTAAATTTTACCAACATCGGTTCAGTAGTTTTACCGTGAAAGTGTGACAAACAGACAGAGTCACTTTTACATTTTTTTGCCAAATATACTGCACAATTGTGTGCGCAAACATAAATAATCTCTCTCTGTTTCTTTTCTCTCATAGTCAGATGGGACGACAATCCAACACGACCGGAGAGTGATCAGGCTTAGGACCAACGGTTTTCGAAGGCCAAGGATCTGCTTCTGAAAGGAAAATTCGGCCCCAGTACGAAAGGGCACGAACGCACAAGAGTAGGTTTTTAGTCAGTAAAAGTCTGACACTCTCTCCCGCTCCGCCCAAGTGTGCGGAGATGTCATTGTATGATTTGCCCCCCCCCCCCTACAAAAAAAGGAGCAACGGCACTACCAACTTCCGAGCCCCGGGCTGCTATAGAGTAATTCTCAATAGAAAAATCCACTAATACTTTTTGCCCGACCTTGTCATCGAATCCACACTCAACAGTCGCATTTCTACGCAAGACTTATTCTACAGTTACTATTGTATAACTGTTGTGTACATTTTGATACACGTGAAGAAAGTTTGTCATTGTCATCGAGGCGAAATTCTCGGGTGTAAGAGAGCCGAGTGCTGCAATGATAAATTTCCACTTGTATCAAATGACGTTTTTTAATACACTTACGAAGAAATGTAAACCACTGGAATGTGCGGATAAAATGAAATACCTGGGCGTTACAGTTGATAGTAATTTCAGTTTTAAAGAACATATAAGGTTATTGAGTTCTAGGGTGCGGAAACTTATCTATGTCTTTAGGAATCTTAGGCACGTCTTAAAAGCGACACTTTTAAAAAATGTATATATTGCTTTATGTCAGTCCATTATTTCGTACTGCATTTTATCCTGGGGTGGAGCTCCTAAGACCACGCTTCATGGCTTAGAGGTTGCTCAGAGGGCGATCCTGAAAGTGAGTAATTTCAAGCCCATACTGTTCCCAACACCAACGCTCTATCAGCTCTGCCAAGTTTCGACTGTGAGGCAACTGTTTATAGAAAGAGTTGTTTTAAAGAAGCACAGTGAGCTCGTTTATGATCCACTCTTGACCAACAAACGCCGAAAGTATGAGGTTTGTACGCGATCATGTGAGCCCAAAACATCTTTCATTAAAAGATTTTACATATTTGTGGCTCCGTTTTTGTACAATCAAGTTAATAGGGAACTTAATATATATCCGCTCAACAAATTGGATTGTAAGGTGAAGGTCCACAGTTACCTGCTCAACCTTTCTTATGAGGAAACAGAAAACCTCCTCCTCATACAGAAATGAGAATATTGGAAACGAGTAAAAGGGATATGGTCAGTGTCCTATTTTAATGACATATATTTATTTTATAGGTAGTTTTAAACTCTTTGGTAATACGTATCCACACTACCCAACACCCCTACACCTTTCACTACTCTACACTTACACAAAAATACACTAACATAAACACTTTTTTAAATTAATATTTTTTAGAATAGTTGTAATAGGTTACTGATCTAATGATCAATGTAACTCAAGTAGAGTCTATTTTGCATGCCGATTGGGCTAAATAAATGCTTTTTGTTGATCCGAGGGTGTGGCGCTGTATACCGAGATACAGGACTCGTCCTAGTTCGGTTACAGATGTTCCTCTGTTTTATAGTCTTAAGTATATAGCCTGTAATTTAAAGTTTATGTAATTTGTAGTATTAGTTTTTAGAGAAATAAATATTATTATTATTTTCTTTATTTTTCCATTATACATATTTTTGATATTTTTAAATATTTCTTAAAACAAATATAAAAAAAAAAAACATTTAAAAATACAAAAAATAGTTGTCCACCGATGTCGGGAGCAGGGTCCAAGCTACCGGTGGTTAGGGCTCCAGAGACAGGAACCTCCTCACAATGCGAGCCGTATCGAGGAGTACTGCCTTCTGTATCAGGCCCTTGATCCAACCGCGCAACGACAGCTTCGACAGATGGTCGTCGAAGCTTTTGGCTATGAGGCCATTGGCGGTCACGACAATCGGTACAATGATAGCTGAGTCCACATTCCACATGTCGACAACCTCGTGAGCTAAGTCGAGATATTTCATTTGTTTCTCCTTCTCAGCTTTCACGAGATTCTCGTCATGTGGGATGGTGACATCGACTATCATTGCGCGGCGCGCTAATCGGTCTATCACCACTATGTCCGGCTTATTGGCTACAATAGTCCGGTCAGTGATGATAGACCGATCCCAGTACAACGTGACATGGTCATTTTCAAGAACTGGGTCGGGCACATACCTGTAGTACGGTACCTCAGAATCCACTAGGTTATATTTAAAAGCAAGTTGCTGGTGAATAATCCTGGCTACTTGGTTATGCCTGTGCAAGTACTCGCCGTTAGCTAGACGAGAACAACCAGAGATAATATGTCTGATAGACTCACCCGGACGATGGCATGCCCGACACACGTCAATCGTCCCTTCCTTCATAATATGTCTCCGGTAGTTTTTCGTCAAGATAACTTCGTCCATTATCGCACAGACAAAACCTTCAGTTTCCCCGAAGAGGTTGCTGAACCGTAACCAGGCCACGGACGCCAAAAAATCTACATCAGGCCCATGAAGAGCCCGAAAAAAGCGTCCGTGAAGCTCCTTGCCTTTCCATATTTCCTTGCGGTCATCAATAGTAAGTACCACAGGTTTGCGCCAGTTCTTATTATTATTATTATTATTATTACTTACGAAGAAATAAATAAACTGAAGTTGACTCGTGTCTCGTGGGTGTAATTAAACGCCAAGTCTATGCGATAAATACTATAAATTGTGACGGGGCGAGCTCGCGCACTTTTCCGCACTAGTGCGGAAAACAGTCTGCAATAGACCTAGTGCCTAAAAGCGGTGGGATAAGAGCGGGTTGTCAAATAAGTGTATCGAAAAAATAAGCACTCATTCTATTTATACATCCCAAACCAACTTCACCTGCAGTTCTTTGAACTTGCGATATCTATCATCATGCGTAGAAACTTCCATTTTAAATCGTGGTCAAAAAAATCAGTATTAAAGCTACCAAATTGAAAGTGACTGGCTGTTCATGAGTAGTAGGCGTGGTCTGCTAGTTATTATTGGACCAATCCATTGTGACAATGTAACCAGCCTACAATAATAACTAGACGATGAATTCTAAGAATTAGATTTCGATGATAGACATCTGGGAAGCTTTTGTATGATAGTAATTCGGAGAAAGGATGATTTTGAGAAGAAATTAGATTCTGTTCTAGGAAATAGCTTGCTGTAGGCATTCAAATGTCTTGCTAAAGGATTGTATTAGATACCCAATTACTGGGTTGTGGACGCCAGATAGACAAAGCTTTCTGTAAGAAACAGGAATAGGCGCGGTCGCAGCCTGAAGTTTTGGAGGGGTCACTAATAATAAAATCGACTATAATAATATGCCGAATAAATTAAACTTTATTGCACAATTTAGAAGTCTTCTATTTTTTTTTATCAAATCGGTTGATAATATTAGAGCATTTTTTTTAAGTGGGTTATCATACCATGACACTTGGGCGTGGACCATGACTCTTGGAAATCAACTCTTGGGCGGAGCGAGAGGGATATCAGACTTTTATTGACTAAATCCCACTCCTGATCTCTTTGAGGCGCGCGTGGAACACTAAGTCCACGTCTCCGGTGGCTGGAAATCGGGGTCAGAATCCCTGCAGCTGAGGCGTGACGGCCGTCCCCGCACGCGTGTGGACGCGTGCCTCTTTCGCTAGCATTATTACTGCTTCGCAGAAGGCGTCCGCCTGCCTTTCTTTCCGGCTGGGACCTTGGCCCCTACTAGGAATCGGCGGGTGCGAGAGCTCGTTGCTTCCGGTCGCCTCCACCAATACACGGCGGTGCAGAGCAGCAGAGCAAAACGGGGCACCACTTTACGGTGATAAGGACACCGTGATGTCTCTCCAGCCACTCCTGATACCGTCGTGATTATGTCCACACGTTAGCTATACAATAAATATGTTCCCAAAACGTTCTATGGTGTGTCTATATCTATGATTTATACATAAAATGGGATATATTCACCTTGTACCGACAATGACGATTAGTGAACAACTAATCGTCTTGATGCTGTTTAGTTTAAGTGAGGGTTCTTGGCATTATGAAGTGCGACATGGCATTGGGTGTCTATTGTAGTGCGGCCCTTTTTTTTTGGTGACCAAAAATCATCTAATGACAACCCCCGCTCTTGGGTGGAGGGGGCGATAGTGTCAGACTCTTGCTGACTAAAAACCCGCTCCGTTCCTTCTAGCCTCTTCATACCGGGGCGCGAGCTTCTTTTTAGATAACCCTGGACCCAGTAGGCTTTGACCTAGCTGGGCCCCTCCTATTGCTGACAACTCCTTGAGGCGCGCGGGAACAGTGCGCGCCGTCGACGTCTTGAGCTTGGTTCGGACCGTTACCGGACGGTCGGACAGCGAGCTACCCATATTGTAGAGCGGACCTGATCTGCCCATGTTTTTAAACACCTTCTTGTTGGTTTGCCACCAACAATGCCATTTACGATGAGCTGTTCAAGATTGTGGCCATTTTCCTGGCTATGTGGCCAAAACACTAGTGGTGACCGTCCAATCTTGATGCTTGGTTCGTCTAAGATTGAGATGCTTGTTCGGAAAGTATCTCAACAAAAAACACAAAATGTTCGGTCGAAACGCAACCCACAAACCTACTAATCTTACTTCCAGATAATAAACGTGTCAGCACGCATGACAAATGCTGCGGTTACGCTGCGTTTTATCGCCGTACGTGAATAAGGTGCTGATGTAACACATAATATAAATTGTGGAGCAACAAAAAGTTCGTGGTATACAAGCGGGATTGTTGTAAAACCGCAGCCGAGTGCTTTGTAAATAATTGCATTTCTAGTAGGAACTCTTTTACTGAGAATTTCTTTGGTACACTACTTTGAAGGGAATTTTCATTTTATTAAAAAAAAATGCTAGCTATTAAGTACTCCTGTTTATTCATTAATTATAATGCAGGGCACATTGCACGCAGAACAGATGCCATTGGGGCCGAATGGCTGGAGTGGCGATCGCGTACTGAAAGACACAGCACTGGAAGGCCTCCTACAAAGTGGACCGATGACCTGGTGAAGGTTGCTTTACTAGGTGTATCTGTGCTTTTGTAATCTACATAGTTTCTTGTCTCAGGGTTCCATGTAGGTTTCGATGCAATACATAAATAGGAATTGTGCTGCAAGCAATAACTTTGCGGTTATAAGCTCAATTATATTAGCTAACGTTACTATAAGGCAATAAATATTGATATAGTTTTCACTTCTAGTGCACGTTCTCTTTTGGGGTAGGTAGTTAATTTTAACGATTTTTCTTGAATTTATTGAATCCGCTTGATAGGTACTTCTGTTTGGTACATTTGTCCACCGCCGTGTCCTCGTGAGGGCGATCGGCGGCTGTGATCTCTCACGCCCGGCCTTGGTACAGACAGACCATGGTCCAAAGGAGGAGTGGCAGACGGTCGCCTCCTTCTGCGAAGCAGTAATGCTAGCAAAGAAGGCGGCCGCACGCACACGCGCGAGGGTACTTCCTCTCGCCCCAGCCACCGGGATCCCGATCTCGATTTCCGGCCACCGTAGGCGAGGACTTGCAGACGGCAAGCACCTATAGTTTGCCGTCCGGACCGAGCCCAGGTCGTCAACGTCGCATATTGTTCCACGCGCGCCTCAAGAGGTCAGCAAACCGTAGGGGCCCAGCAGGGTCGAAGCCTACTGGGGCATGAGTTCGCTTCTGAAAGGAAAACCTGGCCCTGGTATGAAAGGCACTGGAGGTGTGGTGGGTTCTAGTTAAAGTCTGTTACGAAAAGGGGGAGATGTCATTGGAGGATTTCCCACCTAAAAAGCTTTACTAAAGTAAATGAATTTGCCGCAATCGGTTCGCTAAGTCTTGTACTTCCGGAGATTTACCTTTTACAAACACATTAGCATAGCATAGCATAGTCGGCCTTATAATATTCCCACTGTTGGGACTCAGGCCTCCTCTCTAGAAGAGGGAACGGGCCGTAATCCACCACGCGGGCCCAGTGCGCGTTGGTGGATGTCACATGTCTTCGAATTTTTGGTTCTAGGTCATGCTGGTTTCCTCACAATGTTTTCCTTCAACGTTTTGAAAACAGTGGTGATGAAATAAATTACATAAAGTAATGCACCTGGCTGGGCTTGAACCCGCAACCTACAACTCGTAAGTCGGGGTCGGTAGCACTCGGCCACCACTGCTCTTACAAACACACTATTGAAAAACAAACCATTTTAGGTTTTTAGATATAAAATTAGTTTATATAAGGTTCCATACATGGCATGCTTCCCATTCCTATGTAGGTATCTGCACAGCGTTTATGCTTTATTTATTAATTTATTACTCAACAATAAATACGAATTTGACCACAAAAGCTGAGAGCAAAACTTTTCTTTAACAAATTGGAAAAATCTTCACAAAACGATCTGTAACGCATTCAGTAAGACTCTAAGAAAATCGTCTATTGAACTTGCACAAAAAACTGTCTTTTGATGCCAAAATTTGATATTAAAAGTTGTTTAAAAGGCGATTTAAGATCGATTAGATATGTCGCTTTTTACACCCGAGTCGAAGTTATTGTTGAAAATCCGTTACGATTCACAATCAGTTTAAATGAAAATTCTTTGAGTTAGACTCGACAAACATACATAAATAAATGAAAAATGTTATTTCTAATTTTTGAACGCTGTTTTTTGGAGTGATTGTGTAACTGTCATCTTTTTTAGGGTACCGCACATCAGTCGCCAAAAACGGAAATGGGTAGTTCGGAGAGGTACCCTGGGATCCTGGAACGCAAGCAAAGAAGCACCATAAGAATGTATTTATTTGATTTTCTCCCACTCACACTTAGAGCGTGAGAAGTCATTGAAACATTTCCCACCTAAAAAACAGTCTCCAAAAATGTAACCCTTCTAGACTCACTTTGTAGTCCGTCTGTCAAAACTCAAGACCCTTTTTCTCAGGAACAAATGGACGTATTTATGTTAAAATTAACACCAAAATGCTCAGGTCTGCTATTAATGTTGCGTTATTTTTTTAAACTTAGGAACACACCTTAGGAATACTTATAAAAGTATGTGTCCGTGTGTCGATTTTTACCGACTTCCCAAAAAGGAGGAGGTACTACGTTCGGCTGTTTGTATTTTTTTTTAATATACCATTTTTTCATTCACTGAAAATCTAATGTCCTTCTGCCGCAACCACAAAATTTGAAAGAGATTGTACATTTGTGTTTGTGTGTGATTGTTATTGTTTAATTGATGGCATCACAAAGATTTTTTCTATAAAATCATGTAATTTTGTGATGCTGATGAATATCATCTATCAAGAACATTTACAGGACTAGATACTCTGTCTATTATTTATCTGATATAACTAAAGTATCTCTAATACCTACCGCGATTTTTCAATCATCGCCATATTTTTTCTGTACCTCACGAACAGCAAGCGTAGCAAACGCGACATTTTTCGCTTCTGCAAACCGCGGGGTGTTATTAGCGCCGACTGTAGTGAAACAGCATTTGAGGGTTGTATCAACCCCCCGCTGCGACTCCAATATACACACATGCTACATTTAGATTATTTTAGGCTTGCCAAATGGGATGTCTGTACTTGACAATTTTATTACTTTAGAATTGATGGAGTTATTAAGGATGGTATGTTTGTGTTTTTCTTACTTGTGAATGATTTTAGTGAAAGTCTGCCTTATGTCCATTCACCGTAACTGGAGAAAAGCGACATTTTGAGTGGATGAAATATAGCCTAGCTTTTGCCCGCGGCTTCGCCCACCTAAATAAAATATAGCGTATGTCATTCAAGAATCAAGCAGCTTTCTATTGGTGCTAATTTTTTTGCGATTGGACCAGTACTTTAAAAGGTTCCCAGTACTTTAGGGAGAATAAACTCCTTCTCGGGACGAAATAAGTAATTTTAACCCCGAGCTAAGCACTGTGCTTTTCATTACGAATACAAGAAGATAGACCTAGTTTTTTTTTTATAATTTGACAGCTGTTAGGTAAAAGTAAAACTCCCTAGGGATGAAAAGTGTGATACTTTTGAGCCCGCTCCTCAGGCAACTTCAGACCTACTTTCAGAGTATGAGTAATGAAATATAAATATAATTATCCTGACCGAATTTCGATTACGGTGGTCAATCTCAATAGAGATTAGCTCCTATTAAAAGGCTGATTATGCTATTATATGTATTTATTTTATGTGTATTTGGTCATCATTGCTGTTGGGAAATCCCATGCAGCCCGCTGATAGTAAAAATAAATTCAAAGCTACAGATTAACACCAATTCACTGGTCAATTTCAGCTGACCAATTTAAAAACAGAACCACACCAATTTTAAATTAAGAACAACTGTTTTATACCATAATAAATACACATTATCTATCCCATAGTTTTTATTATAAATTGGAATAATCGTATCGATTGAGCACCCAACAAAAAAAGCAATGAGGCGACTCGAGAGGCCCATAATAACATAATATGAGCAATTTGAGCGATTAGTATCTACCGGAAGTTGTTCGCAGGAAGCGCTGTGGGCCGGCGCGGGCGCATTCTATGAAAAAAACGGGCATTTTCGACCATCGTTTAGTGTTTACTCCCTGCTTTGTTTGTGGTTTTATATGGTGTGTTTTGGTAATTTTGTAACGAAAGTGTTTTGGGTGTGTTGGTTTTAAATTAGTTTTAAAATGTAACATTTTAATGGGCTTGTAAAATGAGGTAACTTATGTGTTCTCTGAAGTGCTTAGTTTGGCCTTGGTACAGGCTATGGTCCGCACCGAGGAGGAGTGGCTGACGGTGAGCAATGGGTAGCTCACCGTCCGACTGTCCGGCAACCGTCCAGACCGAGCTCGGGTCGTAGACGGCGCGTAGTGATCCACGCTCCTCAAGTCAGCAACCGTAGGGGCCCAGCAAGGTTGTAGCCTATTGGGGCTATGAGTGATGCGAAAAACATCCCCGGGGCCCTGAAACAATGGCAAAAAAGGAACAGGAGTGGGTTTTTAATCAGTAAAAGTCTGACACTATCTCCCGCTCCGCCTAATAGCGGGAGATGTCATTAGATGATTTTCCCACCTAAAAAAAAGATGTGCTTGGTTTAATTTATTTCATTTATTCAGCAAAAATAAGAAAAAATTGCACAAGATTTCTTTTAAGACGTGCACTAATATAACATGATTTTCCGAAATTCATCCAATTAAGGAGATGAAACGTTAGTCCAAAGTTTGTATGGAAAAACCTACTTTCACGCAAGCGAACCCGCTGGCAGAAGCTACTTTTACAATAAATGGTGGAACAGAAAAATATAATTTTAAAGATTACGTAAAGCGTATGGCGAAGAGAGTGAGACGTAGAGAGTAGTGGTGGCCGAGTGGTAATGGCCGCAACTTACGAGTTGTAGGTCGCGGATTCGAACCCAGCCAGATGCATTACTTTGTGTAATTTATTTCATCACCACTGCTCTCAAAACGGTGAAGGAAAACATCGTGAGGAAACCGGCATGTCCTAGAACCAAAAAAATCCTAGACATGTGACATTCACCAACCCGCACGGAGCTGGCGTGGTGGATTACGGCCCATTCCCTCTCCTAGCGAGAAGGCCTGAATCCCAGCAGTGGGAACATTAAAAAGGCTGATGATGATGATGATGTATGACGAAATATGTTTGTGTCATCTAGGCGTTTTAATAAATCATTAAACTTTATAAGCACTCGGTCCTAGAGTCACAACCTCAATAAAATCGATCACTAGAATCTAGATAATATTAATTATATAATTTTTAATTGGTCTTATTACGAGTACCTACTGTTTTAAACCCTGTGTAGCCTTGACTTTTAATTAATTGATCTGTTAATGCTACTAGAGTGTTAATTATAACAATACGAGATCTTATCACTACATAAAATACAGTTTAGTTAACCGCAATTTACTAAACGGTAGTTTTAATTTGTTAAATTACTCAGTTAAGTTAATTTAAGAAGTTAATTTTAATTGGCTTCTTAGTTAATAAAAAAAAAATACCTAAAATAATTAAGTATAAAAAACCTACTATCACGTGAGTGAACCCGATGGCAGCAACTAGTACGTCTATATTATCTAGCTGCTGAAAAGGAACTTACTTTTTAGATAAGGCTATAGCTATTAACCCTTCAGATACCGTCAATTAGAGACACAATAGTAAGACAATAGATGCGCGGCCACCGGTGGTCGCTTGGGGATTCATGAATTAAATGCTATTCCAGTCTACCAAAGTACCAAGTATGATCAAAATCCGTTCAGCCGTTCGAGCGTGAAGAAGTAACAAACATACTCACAAACTTTCAACGTTATTATATTAGTATGAAATACCTCTAATTCATTAAACCTCAAGCGAACGCCGGCGTTCGCGCACCCATTGTCTTTCTATTTTGTCTCTAATTATCACGATTGAAGAGTTAATATAATCTATTTTATACAGATAGATAAATAATACATCTGTAAAAATGTTTCAGTTGTGCGCGCATCACGTAAAATGTACTCATTAAGAGGCGTCCTTTTCCACTCGCCCATCGTAAACATCGAAAATGGTTCAAAAGCTTGTTACTCCATTTAATGCAATCCAACGCGATGTTTGACGAAAAGGCAACGCAAAAAAGAGAGATAACGCTTGAAAACTCTGTTAGTATTCGGTAATTCCAAGATTTACTCGAAAATTTCACAAAACTTGCTCCAAGAAATAGCTGTTTTTTTAAACCCTCAAAAGTTTTTGGAAAATGTTGTCGTTATTTAGAATCTTAATAAAATTTGCAAGGTTTCTATAGGTTTACTGTTTAAACTTTTTAATTTTTAGGCAAATTATGAAGTGTCAAAGTTCATACAAAATAGGAGATTTTCAGAGGATTTTACTGGATTAGTTTTACACAAATTTAGAAATTGGTTTCTATAGAAACCAAGATAATATCCACAAGATACTGTGTTTCCAAAATATCTAATGAAAAATGTGTAATAACGTCATACTTAATCAGTTATGAGCGGTTGTATGAAAAACAGTGAAAATGTGAGTCATGATGCACCACTTTAATTGAATTACTTTTTTTTATTATTATTGATAGGCTCGCGTTTGACCACCATCTCACCTGACTCACTTAGGTTTTGTTTCATCGCAATCGGTTGCGGTAGCCTGTTGGTCTAGTGGTTAGTGGCCCTGACTGCTATGCCGGAGGTCGTGGGTTCGATTCCCACCCAGGACAAATGTTTATGTGATGAGCATGATCATTTGTTCTGTGTCTGGGTGTAATTTATCTATAATATGTATGTATTTAGAAATATATAAGTATGTTTATCAGTTGTCTAGTACCCATAACACAAGCTCTGCTTAGCTTGGGACTAGATCGCGTTGTGTGATAGTTGTGGAATATTATATTATTATTATTATTATTATTCATTGTTACGTGATACGAAGTTCGCTGGGTCAGCTAGTATTGTAGTAAGAATTTCTACTTTTAAGGAATTCCAAGTAAATTAATATTCTCAACCTCACATACCCTAACACAACTTCACATACCTTTAAAATATTCTACCTTGAGTATGTATGTTGCTAGATAAACAGAATTGTGTTTGCAAAAAAAAAAGAAAAAACATGAAGATTTTTTTCTATAATCATGAAAGGTATAAAAACAGTGTATATTTCGAGTGCGTGACAAAAGCATGAGCGATACACTTGCGTGCATAATCGTTAGAAGGCGCACGTGGTGTGTTACACTGGCGGCCAATTTAACGATACATTAATTCGCGCAGCAGTGAATAAACGATGAAATATTAACACATGAGTTCACATACACTGATAGACATGATACGGTGTACGTGTGTGGAATTCTGAGTTTTTTTTTATGCATTTTTACATTTTACGCGCGTTTTTTTTTAATCGATGACACGTACATCGATTTTTAAAAGGTCAAGTACCTAGTTAATTACATGCGATGTGATAAAATCAATAATATAAAAATTATCGAAAGTACTTATTTGTTTTTTATTTTATATTTGGGACTGACCGTTTTTTTCTTGATTGTACAAAAATCAACTTAAAAAATAGAATGCTGGTTTTTTAAATTACTAAGGTTGTAAGATTATAAGTTTTTGTCACGTCAGTCTGTGTCCGAAGAAATTTTTCGCAGACACAGACAATCAATTAATAGTAAAATTGTTATATCTCTTATAGAAATGCCATTTAATAAAGAGTTTTTTTTTTATGGTGGGCAAAGTCATCCAATGACAACCCCCGCTCTTGGGCGGAGCTTGAGATAGTGTCAGACTCTTACTGACTAAAAACCCACCCCGTTCCTTCTAGCCTTCATACCGGGGCTCGAGCTACTCTTTCGAAACTAATCCTGGCCCCAGTAATTTGAAGATGAACTTGTAAAACGTATACCTACATCTATTAAAAAAAGAAAGCATTTAACGCTACAACCAATTAAAACAGCTTAATGTCAAACAAAACAGGCGCAAACAACCGTGAAGACAAAAACAATAAGCCCCAGTCAAGTTTATCAATGTTTTACATTACTAATCCTATCAAAAGCCAACGTTTACCTGCCACCAGCACTATAACATCATAGCAGGGGCCCAGCTGGGTCGAAGCCTACTGGGGCCAGGGTTATCCGAAAGGGAGCTCGAGCCCTGGTATGGAGGCTAGAAGAAACGGGGTGGATTTTTAGTCAGTAATCTAGTCTGACACTATCTCCCGCTTCATCCAAGAGACAGTTTTATTTAATACTAGCTGCTCCCAGCGGCTTCGCCCGCGTGATAGCAGAAAACTATCCCAAGGGAACATACTTCCAGGATAAAAAGTACCCTATGTCCTATTCCAGGACATGGTCTATTCGTGTACCAAGTTTCATCAACATCGGTTTTGCCATTCAGGCGTGAAGACCTAACAAACAAACAAACTCACTTTTGCTTTTATAATATTAGTAAGAATGAGTTGTTTTTTTTTAAATTTTATTATCTGTGTCGAATTTACTATTTCTGACAATATTATTTTACTTGACCATTTTATTTTATATAACAATTTAATACTATGTGACAATTTTATTTTATTTTATATGACATTTTATTTTGTATTTGTCTTCTTTTATTATTATTTTGTATAAAAATTGTATGATAATTCATTTTAATTCATTTTCTGTTGTGTAGGTACTAGTTATAAGCGTTTTGGTTTCAGTACTGTAAGCTTGTAAAGTATTTCTTAAAAAATTGATAAATAAACTAAAGTGCAGGGGTTGTCATTGGATTGGATTTTTGCCCACCATAAAAAAAGCACTATAACATCATATTCATCGCTTCGTTTCCCACAGTAACCGAGAAAACGCATTCATTTTGTGCTATCCATGTCCAATTTTATCCAATTCTTAATGGGGCTACCGCGGCGCTGCGGCCAATATCGCAAATTATAGTGTTCACAGATTACGTTGGGAGGTACCTACGTGACGGCAGAGCTTGCGAGAGGCCGCCAGTGTACACGTAGCACAACGCAGATGGGTACAGAAGTCAATCTCATGTCTGTACTTCACTTTTCTTTCCTAGGATCGGCGGTCGCGCTAGGGTTGGCAGCTTTGGCTTGTGCACAAAAAAAAAACTATCTGGCAGGTGGCAGTGGCACTCGTATCTGGTTGTTGGATTTGTTGAGAATAAAAAAGGAAAAACATGTAAAATCATTCCACAGTCATGGACTTGAGTCCGGTAACCGACCGGACCGAGCCCAAGTCTTCGACGGCGGGTATTGGTACAGGCGCCTCTCAAGGAGATGTCAGCAAAACAGTAAGGGAACAGTAGGGCCGACGCCCACAGGGGCCACGGGTTCGCTTTTGAAAGGAAAACTCGGTCCACTGGAACACAATCCAACAAAGAAAAATAGTCTTTCTAGAGAAAAGTCTCAAACGGCACACTTGCACTGGTCCCAACCGGACCAAGATATCGTGTCCGTAAGCGGTGTTTATGTGTGCGTTGCTCGAGCGCACTTCGTATGTAGATTGACTTCTGTAGCTATATCTTTTTTGTGGTGACAGCTTGTATACTGAGTGAACATGGCTTATAGTGTAAGTGCAGCGCTTCCGCGTAGATATGAGAAAATGTGGAAAGTAAATTCTTAAGGCCCAAGCGCCCGAGAAATGCCATGAAACAGTGACTTTCTGAAGCCTACTCCGCGGTAACGGCCAGGTTTTTCAGTCAGCGGGGCTCTATCCGGGCGCAGCTAGCCGGAATTAAATAATAATAAAATTCCACAACTATCACACAATGCCGTCTAGTCCCAAGCTAAGCAGAGCTTGTATTATGGGTAGGTACTAGAAACTGATAAACATACTTACATATTTCTAAATACATAAATATCCCTACTAATATTATAAATGCGAAAGTAACTCCGTCTGTCTGTCTGTTACGCTTTCACGCAAAAACTACTGAACGGATTTAGATCAAATTTGGTAGGTAGGTAGAAGAGACACTGGAATAACACATAGGCTACCTATAATTCCATTGCTGAGCACGGGTCTCTGCCCACGCTATATAAACTGTAGTCCACGCGGGCGAAGCCGCGGGCGGAAAGCTAGTTATAGATAAATTACACCCAGACACAGAACAAATGATCATGCTCATCACACAAACATTTGTCCTGGGTGGGAATCGAACCCACGACCTCCGGCATAGCAATTAGGGCAATTAACTACTAGACCAACAAGTCAGTCAAAAGTAAATGCACAGATACTCGTACTGCCGCCTAGGCGGGTACGAGTGTTGTGTCCATCTAATTCTGGCCAGATCTTCAAGGAACTATAAGCCTTAAAAATAATCTTGCTGGGTTGATTATTCGCTACTGCAGTGTAATCGTAGTCGGCATCGCAGCTTGAGCCACAAAATAGATAGGTAGGTACAGAAGATAATCTCATCTATTTCACTTTTTGTACCTACGCTCGGTGGACGCACACTAATGAGCGTTTGAGCCAGAACGGTTCGACGAGCGGGCCGAGGCGCTCCGGGATATCGTGTCCGTGAGCGGTGTCTATGTGTGCGTTGCTCGAGCACGCTTTGTTTGTAGATTGACTTCTGTTCCTATATATTTTGTGGCTTGAGCTGTACAAAACTTACATTGTATTTAATAGGTATTTTACATTGGCGTTATAATTATGAAGAAGGCTGAATGAGTAAGGTAGGTTAATGGCGGTCTTCATTTGCTATCACGCAATGCACTTATGACACAGCTGGTCAATTATAATGTTCGTAAGTAAATAAATTGGAAATATATGTAGATACAAAGTTAACCTCATAAGGCTCAACGACCTAATTTAATGAAAAAAAAATATTAAGACACTAGCTGCTCCCAGTGGCTTCGCCCGCGTGATAGCAGAAAATTATCCCAAGGGAACATACTTGCGGGATAAAAAGTACCCTATTTCACCAAAATCGGTTTTGCCATTTAGGCGTGAAAACGTAACAAACAAACAAACTCACTTTCGGTTTTGTAATATTAGTAAGGATTCCGGCCCAAGATACTTTTTAAAATCATAAAACAACAGTCCAGCGACCCAAAATTATGAATGATATTTTTAAACGTAGATAATTTTTGGTTTAAACAATCTAAAAAAAAATATCTGAATGTCAAAATTAAGGATAGGTTTGCAAATATCACGTGGCACATTTATTTAGGTTCTTCATTATTATTTACGGGTAATACAGTATGGTGTATTTTTAGGAAAAAAAATAAAAAATTATGAGGTGTTTCTTCAGGTCTTCACTCGACATACATTTTCACTGTTTTTCATACAACCACTTTCGCAATTATGACGTTATTACACATTTTTCATTACATATGCATGAAAAACAGTATCTTGTGGATATTATCTAGGCTTCTATTGAAATCAATTTATAAATTTCTGTAAAATTAAGTCAGTAAAGACCTTTGAAAATCTGCTATTTTGCATGAACTTTGACATTTCATAATTTAACTATACAAAATTAAAAAAAAAAAAAACAAAAAATAACAATGGTAAAAGATAACAATAAATAAAATGATATAATGAATGATAAAATATTAATAGGTTTAATCAAAATTCTGAATTATGACAATTTTTTTTTTTTCAAAACCTTTTAAGCGTTTAAAAAAACGCGTATTTCCTGAAACAAATTTTGTGAAATATTGGAGTAAATCACAGAATTACCGAATTCTAACAGAGGTCTTATCTCTTTTTTTCGCGTTCCATTTTCACCAAACATCGCGTTGGATTGCGTTAGATAACAAGCTTAAACCATACTCTATATTCACCTGCGAGTGGAAAAGGAGCTTCTAAAAAACAAAAGACGACCAGTGCCGTAAATAGAGCGGTGCCAGCGGTACCCAGGCACAGGGCGCAGTCCCCGAAGGGGCGCAAACATTATATACCTAGTCCTTTTTGTTTGTATTGTACTTTTTCTAGACGCGCAGTTATTGTAGCTCGCACCGGGCGCATAAAAGGCTGGTTACGGTACTGAAGACGACTACCTACAATGCTGAATATCGGCTAACAAACATTCCCTTCCGCCCTCACATTCCCCCTGATTTCGAATCAGTGCTGTAATCAAGCGTGGTGCAGCGCAGACGCAGCACGTGCTCCGAGGGCATCACGCGAGCCACTGACTTGATCGCCGCCGCTAATGTATTAGCACGTGACATTGATGGAAAAATGAGGGTACTGGCTTGTATCTGTAGTTGGTGGTATTTTTAACCGACTTCGTAAAGGAGGAGGTTCTATGTTCGGCTAAATGTATGTTTTTTTTTTGTATGTATGTTCACCGATATTTCGGTCAATTGTGGACCGATTTTGAAAATTTTTTTTTTTGATTGAAAGGTTATGCTTCCAAGTGAACTTCGAAGATATGGAACAGAACTCCTCATAGAATCATAGCAGAATTGTCGTAACAAGTAAAATTGCTTTGTTCATACGTGTAGTCGATGACTGACTGAAAGAAAAGGGGGAGGGGATGTATCGAACTGATCTGGTGATAAAGCCGGAACGTAAATTCATGTAATATAACCGTATTTGGGATTATTAGAATCGTTATGAGATTCACTCTGGCTATAAGGTAATTTATGTTTAAATGAAGGGTAGGTACTTTTTAGTGGTGCTACCATAACTAAAAAGTGAAAAATAAAAAACTTTTTCCAAAAAAAAATTAAACGACTTCAAAAATTACAAAATAACTTTAATTTCGGAAGTCGGTGTTAAATAACGAAGAGACAAGATTAAAGTTATTTTGTACTTTTTGAAGTCGGTTTAATTTTTTTTGGAAAAAGTTTTTTATGTTTGGAATGCTTAACTGTCCGGGCTTCAAAAAAGCGCCGCTACAAAAAAAAACGCTTGAAGTGGCCACAAAAAAGCTAGAAGCCACCGCTAAAAACAGCGCGCGACACTTCTTGTGTCCGGTGAAGCCTGAAGCCGGTTCAAGCGTTTTTTCTGTCGGCACCGCCGCACACGAGCCACAAAAAAAGGCCGCCTCAAAATGAAGCTTGAAACGGCATTTTTTTGAAGCCCGTGGACAGTAAAGTGTGCGTGTGTAACGCTCGAATTTGGTACGACGGACCAAAACCTCGGACCAAATCCTTTCACGCAAAAAATGTCTGATTGGGTAGTTGTTTTGCTTACGATGTTAAGTGTACGTGGACTCAGATAATCTACACTAATAATATATATATATTTTTTTTTATAATAATAATAATAATATAAAGAGATAAAGTTTGTTTTTATGTTTTTTTTTTGCTTGTAGGATAACATTTTTTTTTTTTTTTTCATTGATAGAAAACTGCTTCATTCCTGAGTGATATTTCAAGTACACGGGTGAATCTGCGAGCAAAAGCTAGTAATAAATAATTCTGGTCATCGGCTCACTCGGATTAATTTAGTTCGGAACAGAACCAAATTCGTGGTCTGATCGTACAAAGTTCGAACGCATACACTATTAAAGAAATGGTAAAAATAGTAGTTATTAAAATTTGGTATAACAACGTTTTTTTTTTCGTTTTTTGTTGAAAAATATCAAATGACTTGCTCCGCTCATGGTGGAGCTAGCAGACTTTTACTGACCAAAATCCATAGTATACCTTCAGTTATCTAATTCCAAGAGCCACAGTAACTCTTTCGAACAAACAGTCTGTGGTTAACAATATGATCAAACAATTAAACCCAAAAAAAAAAAACAACAACATTCGATAATAATCATGCCAAGCATTTTATAGCTTTAAAAGTAGGACATTGTCTCCATAACCCAGTCAAAATGCAAACACCGCCACATCAAGTAAATAAATAACGACCAAACAATGACTTTGATTGGTCAGAACCTTCAGCTTTTAAACTTAAACAAATGGAATAAAGAATCTTGCGCAAGCTTGACTGATGTGACACGTGACGGGATGTGCGCATAACCTCTTATGTTTATTTCTTAACTGGTATTGCCAGATTTACACTGTTTATAAGCCTATTTTTCGATTTTGGAAATTATTTTATACTAGCTCCCAGCGGCTTCGCCCGCGTGATAGCAGAAAATTATCCCAAGGGAACATACTTCCGATATAAAAAGTATTCTACGTCCTATTCCAGGACATGGTCTATCTGTATACCAAGTTTCATCACAATCGGTTTTGCCATTTAGGCGTGAAGACGTAACAAACAAATAAACAAACTCACTTTCGCTTTTATAATATTAGTAACGTTTTTTGCTATGTTAGTGAATGTTGATTTATCACAGAGTGCCATAAGACATATATTTTACAGAACCTATCATACTACAATAATAATATTCCACAACTATCACACAACGCCGTCTAGTCCCAAGAAGAGTTAAGCAGAGCTTGTGTTATGGTTTCTAGACAATTGATAAACATACTTATATATTGCTAAATACATAAGAACACCTCGTTTGTTTTAATCGATGTAAATAACTGATGGTAAATAGTTATGAAATCGTTGATAGTGAAGCACACTAGTTTGTTGATAGCCTATTCATTCACTCTAGCCTTGAAGATACCTAAACTATATTCGAAAGGGAAGACCGATTTACATACAAACACGGCGAGTATCCACCCTTACGTTGTTGGAACCTCTACGGTCCGGACTAAGCGTTTCGCCTCGTCGTTTATACCGCGTACGTCGAAGAACTAGAACAATTTGCCTGGTGCGGTCTACCCGTCCGATTAATGATAATTTGGGTGTCATCAAGGCTAGAGTGAATAGGCTCGTAATTAAACTAGTGCGCCTCACCATCAGAGACTGCATCGCTGCTTACCATTATGTGGAATCACAGTCAAGCACTAGTTTATATTCATCAGATTTACAATCATCATCATCATTTCAACAGAAAGTCGTCCACTGCTGGACATAGAGGCGCCAGAACGAACGGTCTACCTTGCGGGAGGCTTTCTAACGCTACGTTTCCTGGTGCGCCATCGAACCTTTCAGAGCCATTGACTATCTGCTATAAGAAATGTGCTCTGCCCACTGCCGCTTAAGATTGGCGATTCTTCGGGCTTGCAATAATCTATATTTCAATACTAAATATCATAAAGAGGTAGTTTTTTTTTTTGTTTTTTGGAGAAAATCTCTAAAGGTACTAAAAAGTAAAAAGTACAAAATTATTTTTACCGTTAGAAAGCTGCTTTACTTATTCCTGAGTGACCGGCTATATTTCATGTATGCGGGCAAAGTCACGGGCAAAAGCTAGTTATATTTCTCACACGCAATCATCAATACTACTCCTAAAATAAAGAAAGGGTGAATTTTCTCACATTAGCAGTACCTTATCATCATTAATATCGGCATTACAACGTTCACTTCTCACCCCAGCATAGTTAGCGCGGAACAATCTGTCATTCTCGACGTGACGGCGTCGTGTTGCGCAGGGGCAGATCATTCGACGGAATTATTTAGTTAGAGAATAATATAATAATAATATTAAAATTTTATTCAAGTATAAAGTAAGTAAAATTATGATTTACATTAAGTACAACCGAGATAAAAAGTAATTCTAACTGCAATATAAACCTGCCTGATCTAGGTTAATGAAAAACCTGTGTTTCAGGCGATCAATTCTCATCAAACATTTAAAAAGAAGAAAATAATAATACCATTAGAAAATAAATGAAAAAGACGACAATATTTCTAATGACATAAAAAGTAACTATTTGAATAGATTATTTTAAAACTAGATTATGTACGATATATTAGGTTTAAACAAATTAACGAATAAATAATACAGCCGATAAACTAGATACTATATGAAGAATGTTTATTTCTACAGAATATAATCTACACTTATATAATAAAGAGGTAAAGTTTGTTTTTTTATTACAAGCTTTTATTTAGTTTCACCTGTCCCGATGTTTGTCTGTCATCAAGTCTTGCAAATTAAATTTGATTCACTTCCTGGTTACCGATTGAGCTGAAATTTTGCATACATGTGTAAATCAGGTGACAATGCAAAATTATTATGACATGAAGCTGATCTGATGATGGAACCGGAAGGTCGCTATAGGAGCTTGGTAGTTAAACGGCATAACCGCATCGAGTTTGGGCTCGTATGATTCGTCTTGACGAGTATTATTATTTATACAGCTATATACTGTGCTTATAAAAGCTTGCGATGAAAAAAATATTTTCATTAAAAATTTGTTGTTTGTTTGTATCTCTGGAAATACTGATCCGATTGAAAGAAAGAAAGAAAGAAAGAAACTTTTTGTTCACCGATATAAAACTGCTTTATTCTTAAATGACATGCTATATTTCATGTACGTGGGCGAAGCTGCGGGCAAAACTAGTCATGTGATAAAAATCTGAAACTGTTATTTGTTTATTGTGCAAACCTACCACAGTGTTGTCTTTTTTTAACCCAAAGGTTGACTGGGAGAGAATACCTTGTTGCATTAAGTCCGCCTATGTACCACTACTGTACATGAAGTTTAAATAAATAAATAAATAATAAATAAAAATAAAAGAAGCAAAGACATAAAGACCACACGTTTATTTGTATGCACCACAAATGCACACAAACAACCGCTTTTAAAAATGAAAAGAAATAAAAAATTAATAGTTAGAAACCACAAAATTAATAGTTTATTAAACAAAAAAGCACGATACTCAACAACTGATGTTGAGCATAATATTTCTCTATTTATATTCCAAAAATACTCACTAGGATATACTTACTCAAGAATTGTGGGTGCGTTCAAAAACATGTACATTAACTTAGACTTTTTATTTCGTTGGAAAAATCATCTAATGACATCACCCTCTCTTGGGCGGAGCGTGAGGTTAAGTCAGGCTTTCAATTACTAAAAACCCAGTCCTGTTCCTTCGTTGCCTTTCATACCAGGGTAGAGTTTTCCTTTCAGAAATAAAACTTTGGCCCCAGTAGGCTTCGACCTCGCTGGACCCCTACGGTTGGCTGACATCTACTTGGGGCACAAACTGACATAGACATAGCACCCAGACCCGGTACAGCTATCTGTAGGCCATACAAAAATTTGTTTTGTGCGAGAATCGAACCCGCGACATGCAGTGCAGCAACCAATCGCACCACCACTGCGCCACTCATACCGTCATATACTCAACTTCTTATTTCTTAAACAAAAAAAAAAAAATAGCTTTTACCCCTCATCTTCACCCGCATACTTAAGATATTGCCATAAAGCAGCTTTCTATCAGTGTAAAAATGTTGGCACTCAGACCAGCCCCCCTAGCCAAGTTACAATCGTTTCTCTTGCGTCGAATGCCTCGAGTTGACCACGCCCCCGAATCTTTTGTTCTGACCACGTGACTGAGCGTTGAGATTACGTCATTCTAGAACATTTGAAGTTTTCTACTAACGTTAACGATTGCAGATTATGAACTTGGCTAGGGGTACAGTACTTTTCTTGATTACTCCCCTACAAACAAAAAAAAAAACAAACTTTACCTCTTTATAATATTAGTGCAGATGACTAAGCTTAATTACTAAAAACCTGTAAATTACCTACAATTAAATCGATTTCTAATTATTGCAAATTCTATCATTTAAATATTAAAAAATCACTTTATTGCAACAACCGGATACGATTGCACTAAACCACAACATAAATAACACAAAAGGTCAAATTATAAAAATAAAAAAGTGGCTAAGTGTGAGTCGGACTCGCGCACAAAGGGTTCTGTGCCCGTCGTAACAAAAAATCACGTTTTTTGTATGAAGGCCTCACTTAATTCATGAATCCCCAAGCGACCACCGGTGGCCGCGCATCTATTGTCTTACTATTGTGTCTCTAATTGACGGTATCTGAAGGGTTAAATAAGTTTTTATTTTATTATGTTTTTAATATTTTGTATTTTCTTTAATTTCTTTATTGTACAAAATTATTGACTATTTTACAAAGTTATTTAAATTGTTATAGACTAGATACTTATAAAATAAGTGGATAACAAAGTTCATGTGTACATAGGCGAGCTTAACTCAAAGTTGAGTTTTTCCAATTTATTGTTTTAGCGGCAACATAAATACATCATCTGTGATACATAATTGCAACAGTCTAGCTATCACGGCGTGCTCTGTTCCCGGGCGCCTCATGGACTTGTCAGCAACAGGAGGGGCCCAGTTGGGTCGAAGCTTACTGGGGCCAGGGTTATCCGAAAGGAAACTCGAGCCCCGGTATGAAGGCTAGAAGGAACGGGGTGGGTTTTTAGTCAGTAAAAGTCTGACACTATCTCCCGCTCCACCCAATAGCGGGTTTTGTCATTGGATTATTTTTTCCAAAAAAAAAGCTATCAAGGTGCATGACATACCGCCTGGTCACAGATAGACGGACAGCGGATTCTGTAGCGTTAAAAAAAAGAAAATCACCACTTGTACACGTATAATTTAAAAAAAAAACAACATAGAACAAATTATAAAAGGAAATAAAAGATTCGGCGACTCTATATATATAAAAATAGGGTTTAAGTAAGGTGGCGAGATGGATATATAAAAAAAAAATAAAAATTTATAATTTGGAAGTTGTGCCTATAGGTACGGGATTGCAATCACGGGACCTCAGACGCGGACTCGTAAGCTATCAAAGAAATCGGTTCATTCCGCAACCTTTTTACACGAATTGCTGTGATTATACATATAAAACAGATGGCGTAAAAAAAAACTACTCAAATATTACTTGCTACTACTGCTATAGAATAAGGAAAAATAGGGATCATGAAAACTTCACGTGGAGTGACGTCACGATGTCCACCGGGGTTTTCTCTAGTATCGTCATGCGCTAGTTGGCGCACGCATTTATGAATTGCAGTGGGCTGTACTGTCCACTTCTGTGAATTTCTATCTCTATATCCAGAATGCTCCAAGAATACTCCGAGAATACTCGAAGAACCGATTGACAAATAATCGGTTCTTTATATTGACTATCACTTATCGGTTTTTTATTTACTACCGAGTTTCACCAAACATTTCGCAGTTAGATCATTACTTATAATCACATTCCCTTTTTAATTCGTGTTCATCAAGCACTTTTTCTCAGAAAATTTCGTCGCCGAATGACAAATAAAATTTTTCCTTGTCAAACCTCCAAATTTTCTTATTCTAAGTTCAAATCAAAAAAAATAATATTAGAAAAAGGTAAACTAACGCGAACGAAAAAGTTTTTATTTAGCTAAACGAATTAAGCAACATGATAATGCTGCAATTCCTAATAGGGTCCCGCTCTTACAATTAGGGTACGGAACCCTAAAAAATAATTTACGACTAATTACCAAAAAACTTTTCGAAATGAATATATTAATAACGTTATAAACTAAACCAGTTTGGTGTACTACCACACTTGGATTATTTCTATTCTGTATCTTTAATTACTGGTAATGTACGAGCGTGGCCGATCGATTCGACTCGGCTTCGGGGAAGCGCAGAGCTGCGCCGGCGCAGGTCACGTGACTAACGCGTGGCTCACACGCCACCATAAAAGGACAGATTACCAGAAGGTTTACACTATTTTTTTTGAGGTGATGGTGCACAACACATATTAAAAAAAAATTGTCTCGCACTAAAAAATATTCCAGTATCGAGAGTGCGTAGACAAACATTTACAGTCACATAACTGCACAAGACACAAATTATTGTTATTATTACACACTATATATGATTTGGACCCAGTGTGTATCCAAACCAATCACAGAGAAAATCACCAATTGAAGAAATGGCAGCTGATTTTGTATGAGTAAGTACGATTTTTATTTGAAATATCAAAAATTTCAATAATTGATAACATATAGTGTGGGGTTATGGGGTAAATGATATATGATAATCTGGCCGATGGACAGTTTCAGGGTTATCCATTATTTACGCCACATCCTGTATATTATATAAATTATATTCTAATTTGTATGAATTATGTATTATCATTGTGGACATCCCACCTACACGCACAAAAACATTCATTGAGCGTACAGCTAGGAAGATTCCTTACTCTCTGTGTTTCCTGATGGTCACAACTTGAGAATTTTTAAGTCAAGAGTGAATAGGTTTCTTCTAGGTTAACGCGTTCCGTCGTCGACCGCGTCGTGGCTTGCCATCTGGGCCTCAAGTCTGCTATTACAATGGTGTCAGAATGGTGTGTCGATGACTTCATAATTGTCGATTTTGACCAGTTTGGTAATCTACTAATATAATGGCGTCAGTATGACTTTCCAATGGTCAACCAATGACTCTCCATTGAAAGAAGTGGCATAAAATAGTAATCTCGTGCATATTAACGAATGAATATCTGACGTATGCTGTAATCTGCTAAAACTTTGACAGTTTCTTTGATCAGTGTTCTACCATTAGAACGTTATTGTGCAGTTATTGGTTTTAATAAGCTTGATATTGTCATTCTACCACCACTCTATTACGAGACCATTGACCGATCAATGATCGATCATTATGAATTAGCAGATTACGAACTGTTAGCAAAATGACAATGGGATCGTGTTGGAAAGACGAATTAATAAAAATAGCAGACTTAGGCCCTATATAAGATAGCGGTCAAGCGCGAACCTATCAACAATAACAAAAATATGAAAAACATGATCCTCATGGCAGAAAGGAAAGGCGCATCGGCTTAGCAAAAATGAAATACTGCGTAGCACCGCTACGAAATTACGTAGCAAGTGCAATCGCTACACAAAATGCGTAGGCCTACATAATTTCGTAATTTCGTTTGGTTACTAAGGTTTGGTCGAAGTGTCCTGCGCGCCTAGCCAAGTTGCTAATCTGCAATAGTTAACACTTGTAGAAAGCTTCAAATGTACGGGAATGACGTCGCCTCAACGCCCAGTCACGTGGTCAGAACAAAAGAATTGGCGGCAAGGTCAACTCGAAGCGTTCGGCGCAAGCGAAACGGTTGTAACTTGGCTAGGGGGGCTGATAGCCCAATGGTTAGTTCTCTTGCATAATGTTGCGGGTTCAAAACTGAACGAAGTACCTAATTTTTTTTTTCCCGTTTTGCGGGGTTGGCATCTTTAATCATGCGGCGCCATTGAAATTAGCTGATAAGCTTCGTCATTCGTACGGCTAAGGTTTTGCATATCCTTGCGGACATTTGTCATCCACGTAACTTGCTGTCTACTTCTCTGTCAATCCAAGGAGGGCTGATAGGCAGTTAGTCCATGTAAAACCCGATTATTTAGCCGCATCAGTTGCATGACGCACAGGACCGGTTGTTGTAGCGACGCTTGGGGGAGCCCTATGTCCAACAGACCCAACAGTAGACGTCTTCCAGCTGATATGATGATGATGATAAAACCAGTGCTGGACTGCGATCCCACCTGATGGTAAGCAGTGATGCAATCGTTGATGGTGAGACGTACTAGTTTTTTTTTTAAGCATTGACCTTCTGTAGTAATTTTTTGAATGTTACACCCAACACCCCTTGTCCACAAAGCTTCAGATTGATCTGCATTTGAGTACTTTATGATGATTACGAACTAATCCTGTTTGCAAATCAGCTTTACTTGGTGTGAATTTTAGAAAAAAACTTGTTGACAGTTTTTTCGATCTGGGAAAGCAAACTTATAGTTGGTAAGCTGGTTGTAATGGCTCCAATGTGTGCACGATGGCCCTCGATGGTTGATGTTTTTATTGACGATATTTTGATTATGCTGGGAATAAACGGTTGTGATTTTTTCTGTAATGTTTTATCTTAGTTTTGTTTCTTTAAAATGAACTTATTTTGCATTATACTATTTGAAGAACGAATCGAAAAAGTGGCTTTTTCAACATGTTTAATAAAAAAATATACTTTTAATGTGTACTTATCTTTATTACAAAAGAAAAATAATTCTGTTTAGAAGCAATATTATACTACACATAAAAATAATTATTATTTCAGCGTTAAGTGTTTTGTTTGTACTTTTTTTTTCCTATTACTCTTAAACAGAGTGTCCACATCACTAGTTTTCTATCTCTCCTTTCGTAGGTATGCTAGAAGACATTTCTATAGAATTAAGCCAACGCCTTTATATTATTTTTCTCATTCATTCTTCTTGACTTCTACTTCACTTATATTATAAAGAGGTAAAATTTGTTTTTTTGTTTTTTATTTCTAGGAGATAATCTCTGAAAATACTGGTCCGATTGTGGTAATTGATAAATGAAATAAAACCGAGGAAGGCGCTTTATTCCTGAGTGACATAGGCAATATTTTATATATGCGGACGATACCGCGGGCAAAAGCTAGTTTATCATATGTGTGTAAGTACATAAATTATTAAATAAATAACTATGTACAAGCGCTTACTAACTCAGGTAAAAGTAAACGGTGCGCCATTTAATGAGAGGTGGTGTCAACCCGTTAAATAAATTGATGTTAGTCAATTAGCAGAAAGAGCCGAAGTGATCCGATGAGGGCCGACAAGAGCCGAAGTGAGCCGGGTACCCTGGCCACAAAACAAAGGCTTAGCGACCCCCCGGAAGCATTGAGTTGTACCAGCCCCAGGTTATAAATTGGTGCAAGTGAAAAGCCCAGAGCGTGTAATGTTCGACTTGATAAAGACCAACATTTTGTGATTTATGAAGTGGTCCGAAAGGTGAAGAAGGAATGAAGGTGGTGTAGAAATATCGCTATCGTTTATTGAGGGTCAAATCTAAAAAAAAGAAAGAAAGAAGGACATCGCAACCGTCATTTGCAGAAAATGATTTTTTTTCTCTTTTCTAATTTAAAAGTATTTATGAAAGTCGTCCTAAAATAATAAGAATCGGTATTCATAAACTTTTGTCTTCGTCGCATTATGCCTGAGGCTACGGCTTTATGCTTAGCGTTCAGTCGTTTGGATGTGACGTATATTTTCCCCATATATATATAATTTATGATTGTAAGCTAGTTTAAGATTGCGTCATTATACTCAATATTAAGAAAAAAACAATCTATTTCTATAAATTGATTTTCTTTCTTTTTTCTTCCCGCAAAAATGGCAAACTATCACTTATGATGTTTTTATGAAAGGGCTTGATATTACCAACTCGTCTTGTCCTGCTGATGAGCAAAGTTCTCCCTCCTCCATCTGTCACCATTTGACGTGTTTCATTCAAGTACTAAAATAGTATATATACTGCATAGGTACTTCTTATAAATCGCTTTAGTATTTCAACTTGCACCACACACACACAGTCCACCGCCCCATCCAAGCGTTCGTTGCGTGAAATGTAAAATTTTTGCTATTCATTGCGGGTTTGAGCTGTTTTTCTGACACTCGCGCCTTTCGTACGGGGACCAGCCTTTTATTAGGGGACGAAAGGTACTGGCACAGACAAAAGTGTAACGCTTAGTGAATTTGTTTATTATTAACTACTGACAGTGAATTCGCCCGCGTGACTCGTGGTCATCTCTTAAGTGACAGTGTGGCTTAATTCAGTTTCTATCTTTTAATTATTTTTTTATTTTTATTTTATTATCTACATTGTGCTCACATTATAGAAGCAACAAAAAATATGTAACCAAGGATTATATGCAACACATAATATGATTTAAAAGAGTGTCCATGGAGTTTCTTGCACGTTCGTCTCCATAGAGATGTACACTTTGGAACGTGCAATTTAGCTTCACTTTTCTTGGACTGACCGACATTTGACTATTCAAAAGTGCTTGCAAATGGTCTATTTGAAATAAATGCTTTGATTTTGATTTTTGATTTCGACTGTAGAAATATATGCCTATCTCTCTCATTGATAAAGTAGTATTCTGCTGGTGAAAGAATATTTAAGATCGATTCAGGGTTTCTCTACTATATTGTTTATGTATTATACATGTAAACCTTCCTCTTGAATCATTCTATTTATTAAAAAAAAATTGCATCAAAATCTGTTGCGCAGTTTTATAGATTTAATCACACAAAAGAACAGACAGACAGCGGGAAGCGACTTTGTTTTATAATATGTAGTGCCACAAAGCAGTTTATGGAGATAGAAAATCACAAAAACTCCACGTGTGGCACGACTAAACTTAATAGAGACATAAAATTGTAACACATCCATATATTATATGTTTTAATTATTTAATTAATTCGATAAGTAATCTTAAACTCCCACGCGTCACAACTCCATCGCCATTTAAAGACATAATTATCTTGATTTAGACATTTACCTGATTTTATACTTTTGTTAATAGAATCCCTTTTTAGAAAATGTTAGTAATGATGAGTGTTATCGTTTATTTCTATAAGAAGTCATTTTTTTTTTTCAATTTATTATAAATGTAATTTATTTTAGAACTTAATTAAAAATTTAGAATTGAAGCAATTTTGCTATTGAATTGTGCTCTGTTTTGTTGCTCATTTTAATAATATATTTAAGTTACATAATCTTTATTATATAATTCTTCCGTATGTGTGTTTGTCACCTAACTCCTCATAAACGGCTTGATCGATTTGTATGAAATTTTGTATATAATATATTCAAGAATTCTGTGGATAGTTTGAAAATTGAACCCGGTAAGTAGCGTTGCAATCGCTTATCAATTGTTTTTTTTCGTTCAAAAGCCAACTCTTGCCTAAAAAACCAGTTCTTAGACAAGATAACGTCGCCAATTACCCACAATTTTAAACGGCGGCGGGTTTTTCTTACTCGTGAGATGCTGTTAGAAAACCCAATTTAATAAATTTTGCTCACGAGGATAAGTTTAAATGCAAGTAAAACTAAAAATAAAGTAAACTAGTAATATTTTATTTTTCACGATTTTATGAAATTGTTCCAACAATACCAAAATTTATATGTTTTTATTTTTTGATTATTTTTTTTAAGTTTTTAGCGCAAAAAATTAACTAAGTTAATTCTTAATTTTTTAAGTTCATTTTAAGTTTTTTTTTTTACTAAGTTAAGTGTTAAAAGCACAATCCTAATTCAGAACGCTCTTGTTACACTTTTGTTAACAAGTGTACTTGTAGCAAGATGCAAGCACTGCACGTTACCAACATTCCGGGCGAGTTTCAACAAATTGTGCCAACATACTTCGAGGGCGACCGTAGGACAACCCTATGTTGTGATTGTAGTTCTAATAATAATTAGTTCAAGTGATGAGTGTTTTTAAAAGGGAGAGTTTGAGTCACCCTAAACTATATCGAGCCATTATCGCCGACTTATCGTAAGCGACATCCTTTTGAAAACGCAAACTTATGAACTAAATCTTAGCCTACATTCGGTATTTGTTTACTTATTATTCCATAAATTACAGTGGTAACAGGCAGTTGAGTTGTGATGTTTAAGGGCCCTTACAGCGCGACTTTCCATGATTATTCTGTATCTTAAATTTTAGACAGTAAGGTCTTAAGAGGGTCCTTCTCCACTCGCTTATCGTAAACATCGAAAATGGTTTGAAAGCATGCAATCCAACGCGATGTTTGAAGAAAAGGCAACGCAAAAAAAGAGAGATAACGCCTGGAAACTCTGTTAGTATTCGGTAATTCCGAGATTTACTCGAAAATTTCACAAAACTTGCTCCAGGAAATAGCTGTTTTTTTAAACCCGTTTTTGGAAAAAGTTGTCATCATTTAGAATCTTAATAAAATTTGCAAGGTCTCCAGAGGATTACTTTTTTGACTTTTTTAATTTTTAGGCAAATTATGAAGTGTCAAAGTTCATACAAAATTGGACATTTTCAGAGGTTTTTACTGGATTCGTTTTACACAAATTTAGAAATTGGTTTCTTTAGAAACCTAGATAATATCCACAAGATACTGTGTTTCCAAAATATCTAATGAAAAATGTGTAATAACGTTATAATCAGTTATGAGCGGTTGTATTAAAAACAGTGAAAAGGTGAGTCATGATGCACCACCTTAAGGGCCCTTACAGCGCGACTTTCCATGATTATTCTGTATCTTAAATTTTAGACAATAAGGTCTTAAAATGCATTTTTTAAAAGGATGTCGCTTACGATAATGGCTCGATATTTAAAAATAGCGAAATTATAATCTTTTGTTTTTAAAGCTTAAGTTCTGTAGTGGTTGCCTATCCTTAAAGGTAAAATGCGTATACAGTATTTCACTTTCATCTGATTTCTGTTTTTTGACAAGTTTGTTTATTAAAAACTAGTTGTTCACCTGCGTACATACAATATAGCTTATGTCAGTCAGGAATAAAGCAGCTTTCTAGCGATAGGCCTTTTTTATGGTAGGGAAACCATCCAATGACAATCTCCGCTCTTGGGCGGAGCAAGAGATAGTATCAGACTCTTACTGACTAAAAACCCACCCCGTTCCTTCTAGCCTTCATACCGGGGCTCGAGCTCCCTTTCGGATACCCCTGCTCAAGTAGGCTTCAACCCGGCTGGGCCCCTGCTGTTGCTGACAACTCCTTGGGGCTCGCGGGAACAGTGCGCGCCGTCGACGACTTGGGCTCGGTCCGGACAGTTACCGGAGCAAGCTACCCATAGCTCGCCGTTCGCAAGCCCGCGTACCCGGAAGGCCTGGTGACCATGTATTTATGCGGACAACCAGGTAACATAACAAGCCATAATTTGGCGATTTTTCATGATACAGTTACCTATGTTTGTACATAGATTCTCTACATAAAAATACTAAAAATGTGTTTCGGGTTTCGCATATAATACTAAAACTTGATATATAGCTTTAACCACAAAGAAAGACATAAGCTTATTTTTACCTGGTTTTGGCTTGGACTTCGACGAAGTTCAGGAAGAGACGATTTGCTTAAGCCCGGTACCTTTGGGTATGCAGACGACAGCAATGTTGCTGAGAGTTACATATCCAGTGTGCGAGCTAGTGGGTCACAGATCCAGTCTCTCCGAGAGGCTATGGGTGAGCGCTTAAACTTATCCCTGGAGGCAGTCTCCGAATGGGGCGATGCCAATTTGGTCACGTTCAATGCTGCAAAAGCCAAGACGTGATAACCCTGATAATAACTTGATAATGAATTAATAATATTATTATTATCAGATAATAATCAACTTGATAATTATTATTCAAGCCCTGATAACCCGGGAATCTTTAAGTCGAAAGTGAATAGGTTTCTTCTAGGTAAGCGCTTTCCATCAAGTGAGATAGCGGTCAAGCGCAAACCTCAAACAATAAAAAAAAAAATTAAATAATACTCTAAGTGCGTGATCGACCACGAAGTACATTTGCAACGGCTCTTGTTTTTATTATATCAGTAATTAGAAAACCACCTGATTAGTACTTTTGCTAAAATAAACTCCTTCCTATTTAATACCAAAGTACTGCAACATTTCAAACTAATTTCTTTGTAAACCCTTATTAATGGACTCACCGTGAAATCGGCTTAGTATCTTACTTGCAGGTGGCCTGTACTGGAAGCCCATCCTAGAATTACCTACCTGTAATTATTGACCACCTGGATAGCACACCGTTTTTGTCCACCTTGGGTTTTTATGAAGATACTCTAAACACAAACTAAATAATACATCAGCATTTCCGCCGAAAGACGTCTACTGTTGGACATAGGCCTCCCCCAAGTGCCGCCACAATGGACGGTGCTGTGCGTCTCGCATCCTACGGATTCCCGCAACCATTATCAGGTCATCGGCCTACCTTGTAGGAGGCCTTCCAACGCTACGCTTTAGGGTACGTGGTTGCTACTCCAGAACCTTTCGGCCCCAACGGCCATCTGTTCTGCGAGCAATGTGCCCTGCCCATTGCCACTTAAGTTTGGCGATTCTTCGTGCTATGTCGGTAACTTTGGTTCTTCTGCGGATAATAATATATAATACATGTTTATTTCTTTTCTTATTCTTTCTTCTGTACTAATATTATAAAGAGGAAAGATTTGATTTTTGGTTTGTTTGTCTGTTACGATTTTACTCTAAAACTACTGAACTAATTTTCAAAAATGTTTCACCAGAGGTACCTATATTTTTTATCACGCGGGCGTAGCTGCAAGCAACAGTTAGTGTAAAATAAAGAGCGTTATTTTATAATTATTTTGAGAATTTTGTAAAATTTATTTCCTTTTTTTAATTTATTAAAACCTATTCAAATTTATTTAGCCATAAAAACACCCAAATTATTAATTAAATTCAATTCTAAATATAGTTTTTATATAGAACTACTCGAACACATAAAAAAACATCAGAAATTCGTGCACGGTTCCTCCAATTGTTCGTTTCCTATGAAGAAAAATCGGAAAGAAAATTTCATATCACTGTCTAAATAGGTAATACATAAACATACCTACATATCTACATAAATACAAACATGCTCATTTATATTTACCTATATAATTTTTCTGTAGTGTGTTTGTCACCTATCTCCTCTTAAACGGCTTAATCTAAAATAAAACATTTTTTTTTATTCATCCACAGTTTAACAATAAGGAACGAATTCAAATAATTAAAAGCCAATTTGCCAGCACCCAAAATCGCAATGCTTCCCATAAAAATCGCCACGCGACCGATTTCGTTACGGACTTGCATAGTAATCCAATATAGAGTAACAACCACTAAATCATTTATCCAAAGCAATTTCAACCTTATTACCTTAAAAATTAAGTTGAATTTTAGTTTTCTTTTTTTGGACGGTACAAGAAAATAGGCATAAAATAGATAAATAAGATTTAGCACGGGTGTAACAGAATCGTATGTATTTCAGGGGCGTGTCCGGCGCGTGCGCATAGTTAGTGGATCTTTCCCGTGACTGTTTCAATTATAGCAAATTGGATGTTAGTCGAATTTGGGAGTTAGTGGATGTATTTAACTGGCTTATGGTCCAGTTAGAGATTTTTATAGCCAAACTTCTGTGTAGATTCCGGTCTATACAAGGTGTAACATTAAATGCGCAAAACCTGAAATTAGTTTGATCAGAATAACGAGCAGAATCAATTAAACCTCTTTTAAATATAGGTTACATTTTTCAAAAAAATCTTTATTGAAAACGTCGACGGACACTATTTATGAATGGGTCAAGCCGTCACGTACGCAAACCCGCTGAAATAGGTAAACAAACACAAATAGTTGTAGTCCAATCAAATTTTCTCATACACGGGATAATAAAAGTTCTTATTTCAATGCAGATATGAATTTTAAATAAACTAAAACTGCTCATAAAACCTCTAATTTTTTTAAATGTTTTTTTTTATCACATAATTAGGTCAATCAAATTAAAAATCATTTGGGGTGTCTGAGGTTTTGCGCATTTAACGTTACACGTTGTATACCTACAACATTATTTTTAGTTTATGTGAAACCTGAATATAGTTTGTTCAGAGTCAGTAAATCAATGCATTCCAATAGCTTTTACACCATATTATATTTTTTCCCAAAAATATTTAAAAAGGTCACAAGTTAGATACTACCGACACTACCAAACAGCTGGGTGCAAGTGCAAAACAACCCCTCAGTCGGATAGATGCGGGATACACAGAACCGGTCGTTGAGGCCACTTTGTGGGGAGGCTATTTTAAAGTGGGAAATCGTCAATGACTTCTCCCACCCTAGGGCGTAGCGGGAAGGCGTGTCAGACTGCCTAAATAGCTAAATAAAAAAAATGGTTTTTACACGCGATCTACCCGCGTGTAAAATTGTTGACACGATTTTTTATAACAAAGAATGTCCTAGAGTACCCAGATGTTTTCGCTTCAGCGTTAAGAGGATCCTTTCCCACTCGCCTATCGTAAACATCGAAAATGGTTTTTTTAAAAGCTTGTTACTTCATCTAACGCAATCCAAACCGATGTTTGACGAAAAGGCAACGCAAAAAAAGAAAGATAACGCCTGAAAACTCTGTTAGTATTCGGTAATTCCGAGATTTACTCGAATATTTCACAAAACTTGCTCCAGGAAATAGCTGTTTTTATAACCCTTAAAATTTTTGAAAAAGTTGCTCCTGTAGTTTTACTTTTTAAATATTTAGGCAAATTATGAAGTGTCAAAGTTCATACAAAATAGGATATATTCAGAGGTCTTTACTGGTTTAGTTTTACACAAATTTAGAAATTGTTTTCTATAGAAGCCTAGTTAATATCCACAAGATACTGTGTTTCCAAAATATCTAATGAAAAATGTGTAATAACGTCGTAATCAGTTATGAGCGGCTGTATGAAAAATATTGAAAATGTGTGCCGAGATGCATCACCTTAAACGTTATTCCCAAACATGACAGACAATTTGGGCTTCGAATAACCCATAACGGTATTAAGTGCGTGTCCATCATGTGACAACGGCTAAACGTACCTTTAAAAAACCATTTTAAATCTAGGCTTTGAAAGAAAATCGTGCGTTAGGAATAATGCAACCACTTTCACCACTTACATAGCTAATACTCCACACAATTTGATCGCCCGCACCTACATCCACGCTCTTAATAAGGCCTCGGCTAGGGTGAGAAGCTTGAGCGAGGTACGAAGCATCAACAATGATATGAAACCATTTTCGGGCATACTTTTTTAGAGGTAAGTGGGACAGAGTGTAAATTCCCACATACCTCCTTTGAAAAGGGAGGATCCTCCGTCCAGACCGGGTGTTATAGTCTGGTGGGCGACTGCCCGATAGTTGATGTCGGGCTGTCCTATATGTTCAAATCGCGCGGAGAACTCTGATTGCGCGATGCAGGATTTCGTGTTTTCTTCGTAGTTCTTATGTGGCGTCATAGATGTCGCTACATCACTCCCCTCCGGAGATCGGAGATCGATGATTCAAGATGCTTCTTGATGTGTGCCAGGCCAGCGGTAGGTTGGTTCCAGTGAGTCGGAACCGATGCCGCATAGTTCTCGGTGAGTCGGAACTGTCTGCGGTGATGCCCCAATGAGTCGGGGTGTTGCTATCCCAGTGAGTCGGGATAATGCCCCAGTGAGTCGGGGTAATGATGTCCCAGTGAGTCGGGATGATGCCCCAGTGAGTCGGGGTGGTGCTGTCCCAGTGAGTCGGGATGATGCCCCAGTGAGTCGGGGTGGTGCTGTCCCAGTGAGTCGGGACGATGCTGCAGTCTCCAGTGAGTCGGAGTAGTGCTGCTGGCTCCAGTGAGTCGGAGCGGTGCTTGTGCGACGTAGGGCTTGATTGCTGGCGTCGACCAGGAGAGGTTCTTCATGGCTCTTCATATGACTGGCCGAAGGTGCGGTGTGCCAAGGTCGCTGATGCGGCTGAGGTGGTGACCAGGTATGACCAGGTAGACATACTGGTGGTCAGGATACCCTTAGCCGAGGGTGCTGGCTGTTTGGCTCGTTGCTCGAAAGCTTGAGGAAGTGATGATGACGTCACGAAGTAGTAGCTGCACGAAGGCTGCGCTGAAGTTCTTTGTCGAGGGTCACCAGTTTGGAGGGTATGCGGAACAGAGAGTAAAGTCCCACATACCTCCGTTGAAAAGGGAGGATCCTCCGACCAGACCGGGTGTTGTGGTCTGGTGGGCGACTGCCCGATAGTTGATGTCGGGCTGTCGTATATGTTCAAATCGCGCGGAGAACTCTGATTGCGCGATGCAGGATTTCGTGTTTTCTTCGTAGTTCTTATGTGGCGTCATAGATGTCGCTACACTTTTTTTTCTGAGGGGGAATCATCGATCTTTTCCTACTATGAGTAGAAAGGGAATGGAACAAGTTTTCAATGAAAACCATTTTTCCTTATCAAGTTTTTATAGCGCAGTATATAATATACCTATATAATTAATACTCATCAAGACCATTCCAAAAAGCTCAAACTCGACAGGGTTCTCTTATTGCGTTTATTACTGAGCTCTTATGGCCATCTTCCAGCTCCATCATCAGGCTTTGATTATCATCTAGCACCATAGTACCTACTCGTCAATCAAGACTCAAATCATACGAGGCCAAAGGCCATGGGGTTGTGTCGTTTAATTACCGAGTTCCTATCAGGTCAGATACATGTAATAATAATTATGCATTGTTATCTGATTTTGAACATGCATGCAATATTTCAGCTCAACCGGTCACCGGGCAATGAGTATAATTTAATTTGCAAGATTTGATGACAGACAAACTAACCTCGAGACAGGTGAAACTATGTAAAAGCTTGTAAAAAAGAGAGATTGTTACACTTTTACCTACTAACTAAAACCCACATTTGTTTCTTTCAGTAGTTTCTGGAACATTAACGAGCCTTCCCTCATTATTTCAGGCGGATGCCATCCACCAGCTCTGACGTTCGCATTCCAATGGTATTGCTCCATCGACAGCCCATCCTTAATCTACCTCATTCAAGGGACGCGCCTACCATTTTTTGGAGATGAAAAATCATCAAAACTTCTCCCGTTCTTGGCAGAAGAGGCAGTGTCAGACTCTTTCTTTGAGCAAAAAAGTGGCTCGACCGTACCATCCCTTTTCTCGAAACAGTTCAAGCTATTTTCGACCTCCTATAACTTTGTTGTACCTATATAAAACTAGAAGCCTGCATTTTGTCAATCTGTTTATTTAAAACAAAAGATTTGTAATATTGATGGTCACTATAAGATGTTGCCAAAGGTCCCTCAAGTAGGGACTGAATAGATTAACCGACTGGTATTACATGGATCTCACAACTTTTTACGGCAGAAGAACTGAGTGGCGAGCCTTGGTTTTTAACAAGTTATGTTTTTGATAGCATTACTGTTCATATCTCTTAGCTTACAACACCGCTCGTGTCGAATTTGGCGGTTTTATTTGAATTCCTTTAGATGGAGCTGCTCATTGCGCGTCTAACCATTGGTCACATGATATAGATTTCAGCCAATCAGAAGCCATAATTCAAAGTATAGTGACAGCGCGCAAGTTGGTTGGCCTTTCAACACAACACAGTTTTTTTTCGTCTCCTGTAAAGTTGGCGAAAATGACTTTTGCGGTGTTGTTAGCTGAGGGACGATATGCGAAAGATTGATTGACATGCTATCGTTTTGAGAAAACATGTCTAGGTTCTTCTGCTCACTACAACTACTTGAATTACTCTGTTACCACCAAGTCGCGCCCACAACCGCCATGGTCCCCGCGCGGTCACTCTGCACATACCTCAAAAGATCCACAAAGCGGCGCTTTACGAAATAATTATTAACAGAAAAACCACAAAAAACTCTCCGAAATTAGTTCCCGATGACAGTCAAAAAATATATGTATATTTTTTTGTTACATTATGTTTATAAAAAACGATCGTACGAAGCGCCATGGCCGACGCGCGGTCCCTTTCGGCACAGCAGGACATCGACCGTTTCAAGTTTTGGTACTAAATTTCTGTGTGGCATATTTATTCGGTCCTGTGATTATTTTCTACTAGGATTTTATGATAATCGGGTTCTCTAACGAGTAATGAATTACGTTCTAACATAGATATGGTATTTTAAAGGACATGGGTGACAATTGGGACGGGTTTCGTCGCTCTTTTGTCGATAAGAATCTCGACCGTGTTCGTAACCGATTAGAGGACAATTAATACCTTAAAGTGTCGATGTTTCTCGCGTTTTTGCTGTTAAACCTCATTTATTTATGTCAGCTCCCAGTGTTTTAGTTACTTTAAATATTTTTGAACATCGTTAACTTTGCCTTTTTATGTTATTAACTATGCGTGTGGCCACAGCATTATGCTGAGCGTTCGGCCATTTTGCGCAGATGTGTAGCATTATTTATAATTTGTAAGCTAGTCCTAAGATTACGTTATTTTCCACAAGTAATATGTTTTCTTGATTTTCTTTCTCTCTTTAATAAGTGCTAATAATATTTTTTCAGAATTCTGTTACTAACAATTTTTGAAACAATAATAAAACAAAAATTTTTATTATTGTGCTTCATTTTTATTTATATATGCCATATAGCCCACCGGTATCGGGAACAGGGTCCAAGCTACTGAGGTCAGAACTCCAAAGAAAGGAAGCTCCTAACAATACTATTATTATTGGTTTTAAAGGATTTCCTTCAACATCACAGAACCCACCATATCTAGAAATATTCTAAACAACTACCGTTCTAAAAAGTCTGAAAATAACAAACTACCTACCGTCATAAAAATTACCCCTAATGTCCGGCACAGCATCAATAGGCTATCAATAATTATCACTGGTCCAGAGCGTCATCCATCATTGACTCACGTGATGGATTATGGGTGTGTGTCGCTTGACCCCGCGCGGGCATTACTTCTCCAAGGAGGATGCACCTTCTCATAATTATGAGGATGTGAATATTTTTAAGCTGTTTTTTTTTATTTCATATAAACTAGTGCTTGACTGTGATCCCATCTGATCGTAAGCAGTGATGCAATCGTTGATGGTGAGGCGCACTAGTTTATTATGAGCCAAATCGCTCTAACCTTAAAGATACTCAAATTGTAGATGGACGGGAACACCGCAGCAGGCAAATACATTGTTCCAATCCTTTGATGTTTGCGGTATAAACTACGAGGCAAAACTCTTAGTCCGGACGGTAGAGGTCTCAATAACGTATGGGTGGATACTCGCCGTGTTTGCATGTAAATCGGACTTCTCTTTTGATTATAGTTTAGGTATCTTCAAGGCTAGAGTGAATAGGCTATTAATAAACTAGTGCGCATTCGTATTTTTAAATACTTTGGCCATATTTGTCGACGTGGAGGTGACTGCATCGAACGCCTTGTTATACAAGGAAAGGTAGATGGAACGAGGCCGCGTGGCAGATCGCCGATGCGTTGGACTGACCAAATAAAAACGGCTGTTGGCGGCCCGTTGAACGAGTGTGCCCGGATGACTGCCAGCAGGCAAAAGTGGCGAGAAATCGTGCGGCGTACCCTGACGGCTTCCGGAGAGCTACCTTCGTGATAACCACGACCACTCTGGCAAGAGTGAAACGACCAAGAAGAAGAGATTCACCATCAACGATTTCATCACTGTTTACCATCAGGTGAGATCGCAGTCAAGCACTAGTTATTTACATACGAGTATATCAATTAAAACAAACGAGGATTTCTTTAACAGTCAATCCCGGCACGTCATCACCACAAATTCGTGTCTCCAGGTGACATCCACCCTCCTGCACTGAGCTCACGTGGTTGATTATGGCCCATTCCCTCTCTTACAGACGAAGCCCGAGTCTCAGCAGTGGGCAAATTATTTGGCTGATTATGCTTAGAGGACGCCTTGTTACATTATGTCCGCCTATATTCCACTACTATATATGAAGTTTAAATAAATAAATAAATCTGTAGAAGTCATTTGTTGTGCGCGCATCAGAAAAAATATACGAAATCAACGTAGGTGAATTTTCTATATTAAAATAGTGCTTAACTGGATATATTACTTAGGCTTTGTTTTATCGCAATCGGTGGACTATATCGAAAGATATACTGCATTCATTGACTGTTAGGCAGTACGAAGTTCGCGGGGTCAGCTATTACAACATATAATTGGATCCCACGACACAGGGAATGCAAGTATCGGTTTTTAGGAATTTGTAAAAATCTAGCATTTAAGTCTTTTGTGTATCGCATTATTGTCTACTAGCTGCTCCCAGCGGCTTCGCCTGCGTGACACCAGAAAATTATCCCAAGGAAACATACTTTCGGGATAAAAAGTCCTATGTCCTATTCCAGGACATGGTCTATTCGTGTACCAAGTTTCATCAAAATCGGTTTTGCCATTTAGGCGAGAAGACGTAACAAACAAACAAACTTACTTTCGCTTTTATAATATTAGTAAGGATATGGATTTTTTGAGCCCAGTCAAAAATAACCAAATAATGTTTTTATTATTATTAACTTTCAAAATCAACACTGCACGCTGCATTATTCTCACCATTTCCACAATAACATAAAATGTAAACTACACTTAAAAGGGCCCATTAACATAAACCTTTTATGTTAAAAGTCCAATTACATTCATAAGATAAATATTAAAAGTAAACACTTTCATATAAATGTCAAAATATTATTCTAACGCCACAATAAAACCTCGAAATAAGCATGTAATATTTAGTCAAATATATTTATCTATACTGATATTATTAAGAAGTATTTTTGTTTGTATAAACTAAAAAATATCGGAACGATTTTAGAAGCTATCTTTTCAGTAGCATGCTACTTTATCACTCAGTGATAAAGCCTATAGGTATGGCCCTATGGGCTGTACCTATATTTTCTACTAGCACACGAGTGAAGCCGCTTACAGAAGCTAGTCAGAGATGAAGCAAAAGAAAGTAAATAAACTTTTAAAGTAAAATAGTCACCGTAGTTTTGTAGAAAACTGTAAAATTAAACAGTTTTGTTTTCAATTACGTCACTCTATGAGCATGAAACGTGGTGTGCCTACAATTCCATAAGGGTAAATTTTTCAATTGGCGTGGATGACCAAATCCTAAACTGTGAGGAAAATCAAAAAACACCCAAAGAAATTTCGGGCCTGATTTAATAAAAATTAAAAGTCAACCATCCTTTGAAAAATCAATAAGAATTAATTGTTTTTAGAGTTTGATTCTTATTAGCGACACTGTCAACACTGTCGATCGGTGTAAAGTAACACACACAGTATTGTATGTGGTTTTTCTAAAATTAGAAAGAAAGAAGAAAAAAAAAAGAAGGTTTATTTGGCCCACAGGTACACACAATGAGATAACACTATAATTATGGTATACAAACTTAAACCTAGAATACATCTACATTGTATGTCTCACGGCTGCGCCAAATAGGTCCAGTTCAGCATGATGCCAGGCCACTACGTAGCAGTTGCCTGACGCTGGTTTTCAACTGAACCTTGCTATGAGAAATTAACGGGATTAGACACACTCGCTCCCACGGGCACCGCCGCGACGGACGACACCTCTCGAATCCGATAAATTAATATTATTGTTTGTCCGGGACAGTTGTATTTTGGAATATTGATTTAACGACAATATACCAGTACGTATAAGATACAGTCCACTTATTTTCACTACCAACCACAACATTGGTTGATTTTCGGAAAATTTTATTCCTGGGCAAAAATATTTATTTTTTCGAAAATTCTATGTTGTAGTTTCAATTTTCTCTATGTGCGGTTTTCGCTATTCTTCATACTTTCAGATTCGGTCATATATGATTCAACATCTAATTGAAAAAATCACCCTGTATAATTTGCACTTACGTATATGGACCGGGTAGCTGGTCTGTTGGTCTAGCGTCTGTTGGCTCGGACTGTCATGCAGAGTTCGATTCCCACCCAAGACAAATGTTTGTGTGATGAGCACGATCATTTGTTATGGATGTAATTTATTTATACATACATACAAGAACTTTTATCAGTTGTCTAGTACTCATAGCACAAGCTCTGCTTAGTTTGGGACTGGATGGCGTTGTACGATAGTTATGGAATATTATTATTAATTACTCTAATAAACCTCTAGTTTAACGACTGTTTGTTCGACTATGTTAGAAAGTCCATACTCACCAGTACGCGTTTACATGTACTTAAGACAATTTACACAGCTATCCTTAAGTCTATTGGCCGATAAAGCTCGCAAGTATGAAGTACTAGCTTTTGCCCGCGGCTTCGCTCGCGTTAAATTCGGAGTAGCACGGTTCCCCTAGGAAGTGGGGCGGTTAGAAAGAGCCAAAAAGTAGCCTATGTCACTCTCCATCTCTTCAACTGTCTCCACTTAAAAAATCACATCAATTCGTCACTCCGTTTTGCCGTGAAAGACGGACAAACAGACACACACACTTTCCCATTTATAATATTAAGTATGGATTCAGAAAGTAGTGAACTTTGTAACAAGCGCTACTTAACTTAAGCCTAGCTTAGTTGAACAAAGAGGTTTATTGCTTAGTAAATTAACTACATAATGTTAATTGATTTTATGACGTTTAAGACCATTTAATAGTATGTATGACTGTTACTCCTTAACGTTTAAATGCCTTAACGGATTGGGATGGAATTTGACACACGGGTAGACCACATTCAAGAAAGAACATAGAATACTTTTTATTACGGGAGTATGTTCCCTTTGGATAATTTTCTATTTTCAAAAGACAAAGCCGCTGGCCGATAATCAAAGAAATCAAGTAATTTATTTCAAATAGAACATTTACAGGATTTTTAAATTTTCAAGAACTGAGCCTTTAAAAAAATTATGCATATATTACTATATATATAATTTATGGAATTAAGTGAACAAGATGGGTTAAAGTCATTAAAAGTCTCAAACGACTGCTCGCTCCACCATAGAGTAGGAGAAGTAACTAGAAGATGTCCCACCAAAAATAAAAATAAAATCTCTATGGCATTCAGCGTTTCACTTTATCCTTTATATCGCGTATTTCGAAGGACCAATTTGCATGCTGTAGTCTTCCCATCCGATTATAATTTCGGTGTCTTCGTGAATAGGCTCTTAATAAACTAGTGCCCTTCTCCATCAACGATTGCATCACTGCTTACCATCAGGTGAGATCGCAGTCAAGGATTAGCTTATATTACACCGCTACAAGTTATGAAGTAGATCTTAACTCTCAGCTTAGCTCCTCTACATAGTATGAAACAAAGTTGGTTTCCGCGTCTGCCCCTCTGTTTATCCGCTTACTCCTAAACCACGCGACGGATTTTGATGCGGTTTTCACTAATCGAAAATGTGATCAACGAGGAAAGTTTGTGTGTAACTTGCACCTGAACAAAGCTCACACACAATAGGTACGGACTACGGTATACTAAAATATTAAAATCGAGTAAATAATGTCAACTAAATAACGTCCTTCAATTTTTTACTTTATTTTAATTTTATTATTGATAGTTGTAGCAGCAATAGCATTCTATGAAAATTTTGACTCGACTTAAAATTTAACGTTGCATAATAAGAACTTGGTTCGCACGTGCACTAACGAACATCGGACACTCTGTTCGACAGCAGCTGGATACCAGGATTTCACATGGAGCGACGGCCTATCTGACCTAAATAACCCAGTAGGTAATTAGGATAAACGAGTAGCCGTATACGTTAGGGTGTATCTGACCGGTTGGCCAGCATAGTTATACCTGTCGTTCGTACCTGACAGGTATAACTATGCAGGCAAGCTTATCAGCTTGTGTGGAAACCTGCACAGTTCTACAACATACACGCTCTGATTTATCTGTAAAACTAAACTCTACAGGCAAACCTGTCAGAAGTCGGAAACGTCAACTTCAACTCTTAATTAATGGCCTATCAGAAACGTTTATTTCAAACTAGCTTTTGCCCGCGGCTTCACCCGCGTACATAATCCCAGGATAAAAAGTATCCTATGTGTTATTCTGGGATATGGTCTACACGTGTACCAAGTTTCATCGAGATCCGTTCAGTATTTTTTGCGTGAAAGAGTAACAAACATCCATACATCCATCCATACATACAAACTTTCGCATTTATAATATTAGTAGGATAGACCAATGACAGGCACAAAGCCAATGACGTTCCAAAGCGCAGATCTCTACGGAGAAGAACTTGCAAGAAACTCCATGGTCATGTCACCTAGCGTGCAAGACTACCTTTAGCAAGATTGGACTGTAAATACCTACTTATAATATGTACCAGAGCACGTCCAACTGCAATATTTCAGACAAAACAAAGACTATATGAACTCTAAATTGAAACAGAGGATTGTAAGGTAGGATGATAAATGAATGGGTATCATCAATCTTATTTAATTCTCTTTTGGAGTAGCGCCGTCTTACGAGTGCGGAGTGAGGTAGTATGGAACTGGCTATCATCAACAATGTACTGAGACAACGAATCTAGCTTTTTCAAGAATAATATCGTAAGCGACAGCAATATACAACGTGTAAAGTTAAATGCGCAAAACCTGAAAATAGTTTGATCAGAATAACGAGCAGAATCAATTAAACCACTTTTTAAAACAGGTTATATTTTTCAACAAAATCTTCATTTAAAACGTCGACCTGTTTATTTATGAATAGGTCAAGCCATCACGTGCTCAAACCCGCCCAAATAGGTAAACAAACACAAATAGTTGTAATCCAATCAAATTTTCTCATACACGGAATAATAAAAGGCCTTTTTACAATTCAGATATGGATTTTAAACAAACTAAAACCGCACATAAAACCTTTAATTATTTTTTTTATGTTTTTTTTTTTACATAATTAGGTCAATTGAATATAAAATCATTTGGGGTGTCTGAGGTTTTGCGCATTTTTAACGTTACACGTTGTATAATAACTAGCTTCAGCTAGCGGCTTCGCCCGCGCCAAAGTAGGTTTCTCTATACAAACTTTGGACCCCTGTTTCATCCCCTTATAAACAAGTTTTTAATGTAAATCGTTTTTTCATAGTAAGCTTTTATAGCTCGATATACCTACATATAATTAATACTCGTCAAAACGAACCATACGAGCCCAAACTCGATGGGGTTGTGTCTTTTAACTACTAAGTTTCTAGAGCCACCTTCCGGTTCCATCATCAGATCAGCTCCATGTCATAATAATTTTGCATTGTCATCTGATTTACACATGCATGCAAAATTTCAGTATTAATCGGGATGTGGATGATATTTAGCCACCACTGCCCCTAGTTAGATTCTATGCTACAAATTAAATCATCCTCAAAGCATCCTCTTAAGTAAACTTGAAGGCATTGGTGTGCGTGGCATTGCTCTTGAGTGGTTCCAGTCCTACCTTAGCAATCGCACACAGAGGTTAGCCCTAGGAAATAATTTCAGTTCCTATGCTAGTCTAAACTACGGTGTGCCGCAAGGCAGCGTACTGGGGCCTACTCTTTTTATTATATATGTCAACAGCCTGTGCTCATTAACACTCTGTAAAGCAAAAATTTTCGCTTACGCTGATGACACAGCCATAGTATTTTATGATAAGACGTGGGAGTCTGTTTACGAAGCGGCTGAGTCTGGCGTAGGGCAGGTTGTACAATGGCTGAATTACAATTTATTGACACTTAATGTGGACAAAACGAAAGTAGTCAATTTTAGTGCCAGTGCAAAAAATACTTTCCCATGTCATCTGAATATTAAATTACATAGCTGCGTGAGTGGCTCTAACACTAATTGTCCATGCCCGTGCTTTGAACAGGTACCATTTATAAAATACCTTGGGGTTTACATTGACAAAAACCTCACTTGGACAAAGCAAATAGACCAAGTGAGTGCACGTGTTAGAAAACTACTGCATGTGTTTAAGAGAATGGGTCAGATCGCAAACACGATGATTATGAAGATGATTTATTGCACTCTGTGCGAATCTATTCTTAATTATTGTATAGTCGCATGGGGTGTTGCACTAAAAACTCATATGTTAAAGGCGGAACGCGCACAACGGGCTGTTCTCAAGGTGGCTTATAAAAAACCAAGGCGTTTCTCAACTGACACCTTATATCGAGAAACGGGCGTACTGAGCGTGCGACAAATATATATACTGGCCGTTGTTTTAAGGTTCCATAAAGTTGCTTTAGTCCTAGTTAAATCCAAATCACATTCCCGGAGGGGGCCTGAGTGGCACAAACCAAAGCGACGACTTGACTTTGGAAAAAGGTGTTTTCACTATATGGGACCATTTCTTTACAGTAAACTGAACAAGAACTCGAATATATTATTTATGACAAAATCAAAATGCAAATCTCTTATCAAAACTTACCTTAAAGATCTGAATTACGTTGAAACTGAGAAATTATTAACTATTCATTAACATGATTATTACACTTCTTATTATTATTAAAAGTCATTATACTCTGTCATGATGATTCTATTAGATCTTAGAGACATAACACATGTACACACATGCACCCACTCACCTCACACACACGCACCCACACCATCGCACATAACCAACCATACACACACACACCATCATATACAAACATACACGCTCCATCACCATACAACTTACTACTCTCTATATATTGATGTATTATTTTAACATTTAAATTCTTCTTGATCTATGATGAAAGAGACTGGTCTCCACGACACAGGGAATCCTAGTGTGGAGACCAGTGAAGTATTGGATGTAAAAGTGTACTTTTTCTTGAACAATAAACGATTATTATTATTATTATTATTATTTCTTTATTTATTTTGTACACATATTGATTACATTTTTAAATATTTCAAAAATAAAAATAAAACATTTAAAAATATAAAAAACAGTATCCCACCGGTATCGGGAACAGGGTCCAAGCTACCGGCGGTCAGGGCTCCAGAGAAAGGAACCTCCTGACTATACGAACCTCCTACTATTATTATTATTATTATTATTATTATTAAAATCCTTTCACCCTCATCTACAAATAAATTTTAGACACTTTAGCAGCTTGGCGCCATCTTGAGTGTGCAACGGGTTTTATATTGGTGTCTATGAAATTGTGTCAGTTGCGGGCGGGAAATTAATTCGTTGACATTTGCAATTTTATGACAAACATTTTTTTTTGTTAATGTTTTGGGCTGGGATACTAAGTCCTCTAAGCAATTATCGTTTCGTCGCGTAGTACAAGATATCATCAAACCAAAAACCTTCCCAATCTCACAGAAACTCCCAAACAACAGTTATCGAACCTCTTTCGAACATATCCATAACCACATAACGGCCTCTTTAATTCGGAACCTTACCAATCTGACCAAAGGTTGCCATCACAAAAAATAACCCATAAATTAAATAATTTATTCCCAAAGCGGACGGTTTAACGTGGCTCGTGTAATATTATAATGGAGGACTGGTTCTTTGGTGAGAGCCGCTTCCTAGCTATTAAAGAGTCTAGATACTAAATGTCATAGTAAACTAAACTAAATATGCTCATTTTGAATGCTTAATCGGTTTCTGAAGAGTGGCTCAGAGGCCGTGAGATGGGATTTGCGTTTTGTGAATATAGTACTGGTTTTTATATATATGTTTTTTGTGTTTACTTGATTTGTGAATATGGGAGGTTTTTTTAGGGGGAAGGGGGTTCTGTATCTTAGTTTTAGGAGCTTGTGTAATTTGACTGGTCGGTTGGTCTAGTGGTCAGTGGCCCTATCTGCTATGCCAGAGGTCATGAGTTCGATTCACACGCAGGACAAATGTTTGTGTGATGAGCATGATTATTCGTTGTGTCTGGGTGTAATTTATCTAAGTATGTATTTAGAAATATATAAGTATGTTTATCAGTTGTCTAGTACTCATAACACAAGCTCTGCTTAGCTTGAGACTAGACGGTGCTGTGTGAAATCTAGTTAAAAAATAATAGTTATGCCTTAAATAAGAACTTAATTTTTTTCTACAAAAAAAAAAGTTTTTTCTATTCCAACTTTTGCCCGCGAGTTCGTTCGTTTGAATGTCGGTTATCGTGGACATGAAGATAATTCTGTGTTCTTTTCTATAAATGTTTTTTTTTTTTTTATTTGAAAAGATCGCGGAGACTCTGAAACGCAAAAGGCAATTAAATGTACACTAGTGGATTTTAGTCAATAAAAGTCTCACCCTCACACCCTCTCGCTCCTCTGGGCATGCTATAAATATTCTTATCCAGCCGCTTTTAGACACGTAATTGACTGTTTTTCGCATTAGTGCAGAAAAGTATGCATGCGTACGTATCAGGATGGGCGCGCGTCATTTATGTATTCATTAGTGTATTGAAAAACGTGGAATGTCACTGCAGCCCTCGGCTCCATAGCACCCTCTCCAAAGCTCGGGTGAAGGCTGACTCAATCACAATGACAAACTTTCTCAACTTGTATCAAAATATACTATTTTCACTTCTCACTATGACACCAACTTACTGAAATGTTAATTCATTATTCATACCACAATTCAAGTAGCTGTTCCCTTAATTACCCGTTTAACATCAAAAATGCCCAGAGGCATCGTTTCGTAACAATAGCTTTAAATATTTACTCTGCTAATAGAGGAATGTTTGAACAAATTACTTGAATCAACTTGAGAGTATAGAATCTTGTAAAACCCAGTTTCATGAGTACGTATATCTTATTTAATAAATTGATGGGAAAATAAAATATTAGCACATAACGAGATAGAAGAGGCGGACGGCGAGCATTGGCTAGATCGCTGTCCGACCGTCCGGTAACTGTCCGGACCGAGCCCAAGACGTCGACGGCGCGCACTGTTTCCGCGCGCCTCAAGGAGTTGACAGCAACAGCAGGGGCCCAGCTGGGTCGAAGCCTACTGGGGTCAGAGTTATCCGAAAGGGAGCTCGAGCCCCGGTATTAAGGCTAGAAGGAACGGGGTGGGTTTTTAATCAGTAAGAGTCTGACACTATTTCCCGCTCCACTCTAGAGTTCTTGGATGATTTCTGCCCACCATAAAAAAACGAGATAGAAGAGAATAGAATAAACTTTAAGGCTTATAGTCTCTTGAACTTCTGGCCGGAATTAAATGGACACAACACTCGTACCCGCCTAGGCGGCAGTACGAGTATCTGTGCATTTAATCCGGCCAGCTGCGCCCGAAACGAGCTCCACTGACCTTTAAATCCATTTTCTTTTGAAAATTGATTGATTTATTTATAATATAATATATTCCACAACTATCACACAACGCCGTCTAGTCCCAAGCTAAGCAGAGTTTGTGTTATGAGTACTAAACAACTGATCAACATACATATATATTTCTAAATACATACATATTATAGATAAATTACACCCAGACACAGAATAAATGATCATGTTCATCACACAAACATTTGTCCTACGTAGGAATCGAACCCATGACCTCCGGCATAGCAGTCAGGGCTACTAACCACTAGACCAACAGGCCAGTCTTCAGTCAGATTGTTTTCACTGTGAAGAATATTAAACCACCAATTTTTGTGTGTAAAAATGTTTCTAAAGATCCAAGCCGTTTCAGTGGAGTAGGGAAAAGTTGCAAAATTGCTAAATATTTTTTTTTTTGACAAAAAGTATTGATCGCACGAAAAAATCAATTGTTGATAATGTTATTCATGAATCATTAATAAACATATAATTTATTCAAACTTATTAACCTGGCCGATACCGAGGAGCGGGCTTCAGAAGGTCACTGTTTCATGGCACTGCTTGGGCGCTAGGACCTTAATGTACTCCATAATAGTATCAATTTTACAGAAAATGTAATGTATGGGTACTATGAATAGATCTTTTAGGTCGCAGTGACTACATCTCCTACACTATGGGAGATGCATAGCCCCTTTTCTTCAATGGGTACTATGAAGGTCTTATCGCTAACAGCGATATCTACCAGACAACCTAGGATGGGTAACAGAAACTTAAACCAAAAAAGGGGGTAATCGTAGTCAAGCACTAGTTTCATCATCATCATTTCAGCCGAAAGACGTCCACTGTTGGACATAGGCCTCCCCCAAGTGCTGCCACAATGAACGGTCCTATGCGTCTCGCATCTATCGGATTGCCGCAACCCTTACTAGGTTATTGGCCCACCTTGTAACTGCGTTGTTCTGCTAGCAAATATTACCTAATCAAACAACAATTTTACGTTTATATTATACGATACTTAGATAAAATATAGCTATATAAAATATAATAAGTACATAAGCTTACAAATATATATAGGTACATATAACTGAAACACATATGTTCATTTTTGTATATTCTTTGTAGGTCCTTACATATGAAACTACCGTTTTTAAAACGGGTTATTTTGATATGTGATATCTTCGGATTGACTTGGAACTATAAGTTCAAATAAATGTCATATTAAAGATTCAACAGTCCAGTTTAGGCCGTCAAATGGATCGCGTTAAGAGCTCATGGTAGGGTCATCAGAATTAAAAAAAAACTGTTTTTATCTTTCTATTTGTTTTTGATATTTATTTTTACATATTTCTCACACAGTAATTTTGTAACAAATATAAGTTTGTACATACGTAGGGATAATTGCTAATAATAAACCTCCACATATGTATACATATCAATATCAGGTTACAAAGTGCATTGACTAGGAAGATTAAAGATATAAATTAATTGAACAATCAAACTAGTTTTTAAAACAGCGATTGAAATTATTCCTGTAATTGTCTCGTCCGAATATGATGAATTTCAAAATCTAAATTATATGTTGTGACGTCTTTCAGTAGCCAGGAAATATATCACATTAATAAAATTCTACATAATCGAAGGACAAGACCATTACTGGTATAGTCTGACTACAAAGTGAAACGACATAGGTAATTATTAGGGTAAAATGAAATCTGATATAGTCAACACTGGTTCAATAATCAAGGTTGAATAAGAGATCTTGATCATTGTTTACTAATAGAAGAACCTTATAAAAAGTATCGAATATAAGTATTTTTTAAATAATTTAATATTAGTAAGGGACTTTTAACAATAAAAAATGCAAAAGAATTTCATTTTAAATATACCTTTCAGTATCTTTAATGATATTTTTATTACAAAATTAGGAAAAATTTGCAAAGATACATGAATAGTGTCAAAGTAAGTATAAAGTAATAACATAGATCTGGAATCGTAAAAGAAATCTGATACTAAATATTCTACTCCACTTTTTGATTCATCATTACTAGCCACATTTTTTTTTAATCTTTTTTAAGGAGCTTTGTCTCAATTTAGATTATGTCGCTCCATCGTAGCCAAATTTTGTGTTATAGTTTATTTTAAGTGGTTGTGATAAATTTTGTACAAGACTCTTGCCTCATCTGAAGTAGGCTTTGCTAATATGTTGTTGATAATACCTATATCAAACATATTTAGAGTGCTAATTATATTTCTCCTGAGGCGTTCGCCCCGCTCACACTCCACCAGAATATGTTGTACGTCCTCGATTATTCCGCGTTTTACACAATTACGTGAATTACCATCAATGTCTGTTGTAGAACTATCATTATCTCAAGAAACAAGTGTTACTAACTAAAATTCGCGTTGCTAACAACGGATTTTTTATTTTCTTCAAAAATTCCTAAGTCTTTTGACTTTTTAGACAGACTCTATGATTTAGGTACGTATAGCAAAATTAATCGGATCTTCTTTGATATCCAAAGATCAAAAATAAGATTACATAATATAGTCATCGATATATATATGTAGTCCTAAAATATTTTTAATGACAGTCAGTAATATGAAGCTTTAAGTAGATATATTTCACCTTTTCTAATCCAGTGACTTTGGTGTCAAAATTATTATCTGACTGGAATTGGTCAAGTCTTCTTCACGTACCGAGGGTAACGCAGGTAACTTGACATGTGGTACTTCTAGTCTCAGAACTTTACCACTCGTGGTTTCAGCATTCGGTGTCTTGGTACTTGTTACTTCGACACGCGGTACTTCTGTACGCGATGCCTTTTCATGTGGTTCCTCGGAAAATGGTACTTTGCTACCAGATAACATTGCAGTCGAAAATTCGGTATTTAAAATCTCGGGACCTGGTACGTCTTCACTTACTGCTTCGGCATGTGACAATTCAATGTTGGATACTTCGTGATGCGGTATTTCGAAATTTGGTACTTCAGTAGCTGTTTCTGCTTCATTATCATTTGAATTTGTTTTATCAGGTATATAAGCTGGTATATAGCTAACTTTAGAGTTGTAACAAACAGCACAGTCTTGTTTATCTGTATCTAGATGTTTATTTGGTGACTCAAGGTTCTTTGGTCCATTAAATGGTGGTTCTGGTTTAAGTTCTAGTAACTGCTGATTGTCTGATTTATCATTTTTCTGCGTATTTTCTGATTCCGTAGCTAAGTTATTCTCTTGCTTGTTATTTAGTGAATCATTTAGTACATCTATACTCAGAGTGTTATTTGAATCCAGATTATTGAGTTCTTCTTTAGTTATCCGTAAATTATCTGATTTAGGACTGGGTTTTGGATCATTCCACAACTCAGGTAATACTTTGACACATGTATTTTTGTCTTCCACAACCGGCGGTAAGACAACGTTAGTTTTTCTTACTTTCTTTTTCTTTTCTTCCGTTTCATTCGTTGGTAAGAGTTCTACTTCTTCGCTGCTTTCTTCAGAGCTTTTACTTTCTTTAGATGTGTCTTCCGAATCTTTTTTTTCGCTTTTGGCCCAGAACATATTTTCGTCGGCTTCACCAACAGGCCCCCACTCATGACCCTGGTAGAGGTAAGATCTGCCTCTTCTACTTCGGTATCCTAGTCTTGATGCCACCGCATGTAAATCCCGCTGTCTAGGTACGTCATTTAATCTCGACATAACCAATAGAGATTCATCCTGTTGAAACATGAAAATATTTAAAATGGATCTTATTCGTGCATAAACACAGAAATGCGGAGCTGAAGTGTGAAAGGTTGCAATACTTAAAGCTTGTCTTGATATATTCACCGTTCATACTAGCAATTATATGTTAATAGATAATAGGCAATGCTCAATTTAATGACGTAAAACTACTTATAGCATAACATAAGTTGCCCAATACCCAATGCCCTATATAATGCCACTCTCCGATAGTTTGATATCGCGTGCATTTATTTTGATTTACAGTTTTAGAATTTCAAACAATTTAACATCGTGTATTTAAACTTATCTAGGCATATTACTTTGTATAATTTATTTTATCACCAAAGCTCTTAAAACGGTGAAGGAAAACATCCCTGAAGAAACCATATCCTAGATCAAAAAAATTGTAGACAAGAAACATCCACCCATCTGCTCTGAGCCTGTGTGTTCAAATCCGACCTATTTCTGCTCTCAGAGATGAAGCCTTTTTTTTTGTTTTTTTTTGTCGACGGGGAAAGTCATCTTATGACAAAACCCGCTCTTGGGTGGAGCGGGAGATAGTGTCAGACTCTTACTGACTAAAAACCCCGCGCCGTTCCTTCTAGCCTTCATACCGGGGCTCTAGTTTCCTTTCGGATAACCCCGACCCCGGTAGGCTTCGACCCAGCTGGGCCCCTCCTGTTGCTGACAACTCCTTGAGGCGCGCGGGAACAGTGCGCGCCGTCGACGTCTTGATGACGAACCCCGGCGGCGGCGGCGGCTAGGGCGCTGGGGTTCCAGTCGCTTCCGCTTGAATCCGATGTAGGAACTCAGAGATGAAGCCTGACACACTGTAGTTGAAAGATTATAAGGCTGGTTAAGTTATGCACATAAGGCATAGTAGCATAGCTTAGCATAGCTTAGCATAGCTTAGCATAGCTTAGCATAGCTTAGCATAGCTTAGCATAGCTTAGCATAGCTTAGCATAGCTTAGCATAGCTTAGCATAGCTTAGCATAGCTTAGCATAGCTTAGCATAGCTTAGCATAGCTTAGCATAGCTTAGCATAGCTTAGCATAGCTTAGCATAGCTTAGCATAGCTTAGCATAGCTTAGCATAGCTTAGCATAGCTTAGCATAGCTTAGCATAGCATAGCTTAGCATAGCTTAGCATAGCTTAGCATAGCTTAGCATAGCTTAGCATAGCTTAGCATAGCTTAGCATAGCTTAGCATAGCTTAGCATAGCTTAGCATAGCTTAGCATAGCTTAGCATAGCTTAGCATAGCTTAGCATAGCTTAGCATAGCTTAGCATAGCTTAGCATAGCTTAGCATAGCTTAGCATAGCTTAGCATAGCTTAGCATAGCTTAGCATAGCTTAGCATAGCTTAGCATAGCTTAGCACTTCAATGTGCGTAGGTTAGAAGAACTTTATATTTTATATACTCACGGCGCAATCCATTAACCCAAGGATGCGGTTGTCTCCGGTCTGTTTCAAGCGAACATCACGAGGAGTTAGTTTCTGTCCTGGTTGCACTGAAACCAAAGATACAATATTTATTACTATGGACACGTGGTCGCTTACAATGGGCCTCATCAGAAGGCTCAAAGTCACCCAAAGGGCAATGGAAAGAGCTATGCTCGGAGTTTCTTTGCGTGATCGAATCAGGAATGAGGATATACGCAAAGGAACCAAGGTTACCGACATAGCACGAAGAATTGCCAAACTTAAGTGGCAGTGGGCAGGGCACATTGCTCGCAGAACGGATGGCCGTTGGGGCCGAAAGGTTCTGGAATGGCGACCACGTACCAGAAGACGTAGCGTTGGAAGGCCTCCTACAAGGTGGGCCGATGACCAGGTAAGGGTGGCGGGAATCCGATGGATGCGAGACTCACAGGACCGTTCATTGTGGCGGCACTTGGGGGAGGCCTATGTCCAACAGTGGACGTCTTTCGGCTGAAATGATGATGATGATGATGATGGACACAATAAGCTCATTGAGCACCTCACTCATTGCAAGTTGCAACTGTTCTTTTCCAATTCTCTTATATAGGGTGACTGGTAATTAGTGACCGATACTTGAACAGGTAATTGTACTCAGGAATACAAACAACTTTCCCAAAGAAAATTTTCCTTCCTCTTGTAGCGACATCTATGACGCCACATAAGAACTACGAAATCCTGCATCGCGCAATCAAAGTTCTCCGCGCGATTTGAACATATACGACAACCCGACATCAACTATCGGGCAGTAGCCCACCAGACCATAACATCCGGTCTGGCCGGAGGATCCTCCCTTTTCAAATGAGGTTTGTGGGACTTTACTCTCTGTCCCACCTACCTCCAAACTCTCATTTGTTTTAATATATTATCACAAAAAATGCGTTTAAGCGTGGATAACCGATCCAGGCGCGCGTTCGCAGATTTCAAACAGCTGTTTTGTTATTGTGATAAAACGAATAAAAAGAAAGAAAGAAAAACTTTTTATTTGCCGGAACAGGCGCAAACTTAAGACTAAAATATTACAAACATTTTCCATGACAAAAAAAAAATGAACATAAAAAAAAGTTTATTTAGGAAAGTTGTATGTAATCATGAATACAATCACATGTTTGAGTATCGGCCACTAATTACCAGTCACCCTTTATATCTATATATATAAAAATCAATGCCACTTTTCGTTGTTATTTTATAACTCAAGAACGGGCTCACCTGTCCAAACCAAATTTTTAGGCTTTGTTCGGGCTATTTAGTAGATGGTTTATGTGAAGTTTGGTAGGGTAGAGTAGGGTAGAGTAGGGTAGAGTAGGGTAGAGTAGGGTAGAGTAGGGTAGAGTAGGGTAGAGTAGGGTAGAGTAGGGTAGAGTAGGGTAGAGTAGGGTAGAGTAGGGTAGAGTAGGGTAGAGTAGGGAAGAGCGGGAGCGAAGTCGTGCGGGCAAAAGCTAGTATAATATACATTATTAATGAAAATAATTTTTATCTAGTTAGATTTATAAGGTGGGAATAATCTAATGACTTCTCCTGCTCTAGGTCGAAACAGAAGAGCATGTCAGACTTTTATTTACTAAAACCACACCTATATAATACTCCTTCAGTTGCCCTTTGCGTTCTTGGACGACGAGTATCATTTTCATACTTTTTCCCATGGCCTTAGCAGGCATCGGCCCTACAAGGCCCTTACGGTGTGCTGACATCTACGATCTATGAACACTATGCAACATCAATGACTCGGGCTCGGTCTTTACAGGACGAGAGGATGTGACGGCGAGCTACCTATCGCTCGTCTTTAAGCACGCGCCTGCGGTAGCCGGAGGACGCTTTGCGATACACGAAGGAGGGTGAGTATAATTTTTTTTTTTTTTTTTGTTCTTTTCTGCACCATGGCAATCTGTCCTAGGACAATAAACCACTGGGTTGACCGACTTTTAGTCCGTTTGCAGTCAATTTATATTAAATGAGAGCGGTTTCAGGGTAGCTCTCATCTCCCTATGCAAATCTGGCACTGAGACTTGGGATGTCACTTCTCCTCAATCTCGTGTGCTGTTGTCCTCCTGTTCCACTCAGTGCTAGTGCCAGCTCATTTGTGTGTTGTGCGAGTCTTTTTTGATATCTTAGGCTATGTTGGCTGATTTCTTGCTTTACCGTTCGTATTTTCAGATCTAGATACATATATTTGTTGCTAATACTTTGTGGTATATTGAAGATGTATCGTAATGCTTTACTTTGAAATCTTTCTAAGATGTCAATGTTGCTACTGCTTGCTGAGCCCCATAGTTGAATGCCATATGTCCAGATAGGCTTAATAATGGCTTTGTAGACCATCATTTTGCTCTCGTTGCTTAGGCGGGAGTAGCGACCTGTTAGCCAATATATGCTGCGGAGTTTGCTGTCAAGTTGCTTGCGCTTGGTCCAGATATGCTTCTGCCAAGTCAATCTCCGATCCAAGTATAGACCCAGGTATTTTGCGTGGTCTTCTTGTGGAATGACTTCGTTGTTTAATTTTACTGGCGGGCAGGTTTCTTTTCTAAGTGTAAAAGTTACATGGGTGGATTTAGTTTGGTTTGCTTTTATTCTCCACTGTTTGAACCACTTCTCTATTTCGTTCAGATGGTTTTGCAGCTGATATGAAGCGGTTTCCGATTTGGAATGTACTGACAGGACTGCAGTGTCATCGGCATAGGTCGCAGTGACTGTGTCCCCATTAGTTGGAAGATCGGCAGTGTAGATCAGGTATAGAACCGGTCCCAGTATGCTACCCTGAGGGACACCCGAGCAGATCTCGTATAGGGCAGAGCATTCACTATTACATTTAACTTGGAAGCTTCTTCGGTTTAGGTAGGATATGAGCATATAGTAGAATGAGTGTGGAAGTAACTTTTTAAGTTTGTATGCCAATCCATCGTGCCACACTTTGTCAAAGGCCTGACTTATGTCCAAAAAAGCAGCTGAGCAATACAATCGATTTTCCAGGCATCCACTGATAACGTCTATGATGCGATGTACCTGTTCAACTGTACCGTGTTCTTCACGGAATCCAAACTGGTGGCTGGGGATTACATTTTTTAGGTGCTCTTTCATTCTTTTTAAAAGGATTTTTTCCATTAGTTTGCCAATTACAGGTAAGAGGCTAATAGGTCTATACGAAGTCCTATCTTGTGGTGGTTTGCCTGGTTTAGGTACCATTACAACTTGAGCAATTTTCCATTGTCCAGGGAAGTGTTCCAGCCGAATGCAGGCGTTGAATATCTTAACCAGGATCATAATTCCCTTATGTGGTAGTTGTTTTAAGAGGGTGGCGTCAACAAGATCGTAGCCAGGTGCTTTTCCTTCCTTAAGATGTTTTATTTCTTTTAATATTTCTTTAGGACTTACGCATTTCAACGGCAGACACATTTGCAAAGGCGAGTCAAGGAACTGTTTCACTTCTGTTGTGTGTTCCTGATCAGACTCCGGGAATGGTTGAAAGACAGTACTTAAATGGTCAGCAAAGGCATTGGCTTTATCCTGATCTGATCTTGCCCATCCTCCTGTCTTGTCCTTAATAGGGGTTATTTGAGCTTTTAGTTTCTTTGAGGATTTCGTTGCTTTCCACAGCGAATAATTCGTATCTATTGAGGGTGATAATGTTGACAGGTAGCTCTGCAAGTTGTTGTTAGTAAACATTTCTATGAGGTTTTTTAACTCTGCTGAGCATTTATTAAATAGAGCTTTGTCTCTCGGGTATCTAGTTATATGCCAAATTTTTCTAAGTTTTCTTTTTTCTTTTATTTTGTCTTTGATATTTTTAGGGTAGACATTGTGTTTCAGAGGGTTTCCTTTGCTTTCAGGTGTTCCTGTGCTAGCGGCTTTATGAATGATAATGTTTAATTTCTCGACGGCGTTTTCTAGGTCTTCGACCGTTAGGATCTTTTTATGTAGCTTAACTTCTGTGTCTATGACACTTCGATATATTTCCCAGTTTGTGTTTTTTGGATGGTAGATTCGTGTGGGGGGCTCAATTAGTGTCACCGTTGTATTGAGGTTGAGGACAACTGGAGTATGATCCGAACTTAAGTCGGCACATGATTCCAATTTTGTGAAGTTTCTGTCAACATTTTTTGTGATAAAAAAGTCCAGCAGATCAGGAATCTTGTTCTTGTCAGTCGGCCAGTAAGTAGGTTCGCTATTGGAAAGCCAATCAAGCTTCATTTTATCTGCTACTCGTAGGAGTTGTCTACCTCTTGGGTTAATAAGTCGGGAGCCCCAGTGTGTATGCTTGGAGTTCCAGTCACCACCACAAATAAATCTGGAGCCCATTTTAGCAAAGAAACTTTTAAAGTCTTCTTCAGATATTATGTGTTTAGGAGGGCAATAAACTGCAGAAATTGTCATTTCAGAATGGTTGTCGGTGAGTTTTATAGAAGTTGCCTGTATTTTTTCAGTACAAAATTCCTCCAGGGAATAGTGTTTGATGTTGTTTTTTATAACAATCGCTGTTCCTCCATGACTGTTTCCAGATGGGTGATTTGTCGTGTGTATCGTGTAATTTTTGAATGATACATGGGATTTAGCTGTGAACCTTGTCTCTGATATTAAGGCTATATCTATTAACTCTGTTTCGAGGAAGACTTCTAATTCTTGACGTCTTTCCGTCAAGCCGTTGGCGTTCCAAGTTATTACTCGGAGGTTGCGTCCAATCATTTTTTGGAAAGACTGCTGACTAGCTGGACAATGCTATTTAGCATTTTGTCCATCATCTTTTCCATTACAGCCATCATTGTCTGCTGGACCTTTTCAAGCATAGTTTCTAGTAATTGAGAAATGTTCTGGATGTCTGTGCAGCTTTCCGCCTGTTTAGTTTGTGTCTTGGTTACTTCTGCATATGTCTTATTTGTGTTGTTGTCTCTTGGAGTATGGTATGCGTTGTTCTTTACTACTTTGTCAGTGATGTCTCTGATCTGTAGTTTTTCTTTGGCCTTTGGTGCAATTTTTAATATGTTTTCTTTATACTGTTTGTATGTTTTACAACCTTTGTAGCTGGCGGGGTGCTTTTCCAGGCAGTTAGCACATGTGGCCTCGGTATCTGGTCTTTTTTTGCAGGTCGCGGTAGGATGTTCTTCCCCACACTTGACGCACCTAAAGGGTCTGTAGCACTGGTTTTTTGTATGTCCGAATCTTTGGCACCTTTTACATTGCAGTATTTCCTTGCTATTTTTTTTGTATGGGGCTTCAAATGTGACTTTCAAGTTATTTATATGTTTCACACTAAAGATGTCTTTGTTATTATGTTTTGGCTCTAAGTCCACATAAAACATTGGTAGAGGATCTTTAGAAGTTCGGTGAAGCACGTTGACTACTTGCCTAACCTCGTGACCCATTTCAGTTATTTCTTTGGCAATTTCTTTAGTGTCTTCTGATGAGTGGAGTCCACGTAGTATAACTCTGTAGGCTCTTTCGCTTTTTAGCTGATACGTATAGTGTGATATATTACTGGAAATAAAATTTTCTCTAATGCACTTGTAAGTTTGTATGTCCTTTGGCATTATTTTAATTACATGACCTGATCTGAGAGTAGTCATAGTATACGAGGAGGTTTCAACGAACTTGTTCAGCACATCCTTTAGTGATGTAACGTTTAATACTCCTGTCACAAAGATAGGTTCTGGCTTAGGTACGTACTCTTTTTTAGTCTTATTTACGTCCTGCAGTTGCTCGTCTTCCAGTATATCAAAACTATTGTGAGTTGGTATCGCTATCTCGGGGCAGTTTTTTTTCTTCTTGTTGGTATCATTGAGTATTGGGCTTGTCTCCTTCCTTTTAAATCTCTTAAATGGAGTTTTGTCCTTTTGCCAGTTGTCATTTTCATTATTTTGGTTCTCAAATGTATTCGGTTGTATATCTATTACAATCATTTCACCTTCTTCATTTGTTATGCTGGTAGAGTTTTGTTCGTCACACTTTGTCGGAAGGGTTGATTGTGTTGACACAGTTCTTTGTCTTGAGAACATACTTTTATTTAAGGTTTGCTGTATCATGTTATTTGGGTTAGGTTTGGTTTTTATTTGTTTTTCATTCATCATTCTATTCCCACGAGTGAGGTCGAAAATTAAAGTCGCCTGAGGGGTGACGCCTATTCCCTCAGGAAGGCATCATTCAACGACGTTTGCCAGGTCCGTCGAGGTTGGCGCTAGAGACTTGCTATCCGCAAGCCATTCATCCTATCGGCGCGTGGCCCACCTTAGGATTGGAGACTTTTTATAGAGGGTTACTACCTCATGGCCCGGGGCAATTAAGCCAAGGCCCCCGGTTCTGTGGTACCTGTCTTCAGAGTTGCGGGTTGTATTAGGTCATTTCCTACCTACATACAGTGTGACCGGCTTGTTAGGCCTGGTCTTTAGGATCGGGTTAGTTGACCGTCGCCCGATGCTCGACGTTGACCTTTTGCGGCTGGCTAGGTCTCCTCTCAGCCAACCCTCCTCCTTTCTCAACCGGGCTTGGGACCGTCTACGGCGGAGTTCCAGTTTACAGGACGAGAGGATGTGACGGCGAGCTACCTATCGCTCGTCTTTAAGCACGCGCCTGCGGTAGCCGGAGGACGCTTTGCGATACACGAAGGAGGGTGAGTATAATGATGATGAAAATATAATTACCTCTAGCCACAGGATATAACCAGTACTCTCCTCTATCACTTCGTTCCACCAGCAAGCTAATATATCCTTCATTGTCCTCCATTAATACTTGACGGGCATTCCACATTACTGGCAATATACAATTCCCATCCAACAGTTTTTTCAGGCGTCTGGTATGCTGAAAAATAAACAATTTTTTCCGCAGTAAAAAAATATTCGTTCGACAAGTGAAAGTGGCGATTTTATCTACAACAGCCAAGTAGCCAAGTAACAACCGTTTCGCTTGCGTCGAACGCTTCAAGTTGACCTTGCCGCCATTTGTTTTGTTCTGACCACGTGACTGAGCGTTGAGATGACGTCATTCCCGTACATTTGAAGCTTTTTACTAGCGTTATCTATTGCAGATTAGCAACTTGGCTAGGGTTACTAGATTAAAAAATGACTGCGTATCAGATTCACACACTAAGGGAGATAGTTGAGTTGCGGATTTTTTTTTTATTGATATAACTAGTGCTTGACTGCGATCCCACGTGATGGTAAGCAGTGATGCAATCTCTGATGGTAGGCGCACTAGTTTATTTAGAGCCTATTAGAAAGATTTACCGAGGGTTCAATAAAACTTTGATACTTCCTTCTGATGAATTACCATACTCAAATAATATAAAGTGATATTTATTTTGCAAAACAGTTTTTAAGAAACACTTTTAAATTAATTTTTTTTTCGTCAGTTTAAACTGATAAGGCCGAAACAAACTCAAGGAGGCAAAGAAAAGGTAAGCAGTATACATCTGACTCATCATCATCATATCAGCCGAAAGACATCCACTGCTGGATATAGGCCTCCCCCAAGCGTCACCACAATGACCGGTCCTGTGCGTCACGCCTCCATCGGATTCCGGTAATCCTGACAAGTTCATCAGTCCACCTTGTTGGAGGCCTTCCAACGCTGCGTCTTCCGGTACGTGTTTGCCACTCCAGAACCTTTCGTCCCCATCAACCATCTGTTCTGTGCACGCAGTGATTTTTTGAAATTCAGGAAAATTTAAAAGGAAATGCAAGAGACTAACTTGTCCAACGATCTGACATACAGACAAATAAGTCCATAGAGTAAATTTTACTTACGTTAGCCGAAGGAGCAGTAAAAATAAACGTAGTGAGTGACCTTGGCTGAGCCCAGTAGTAGAACACAAACCATTTCGCGTGGAGCACAGAGTAAGGATTGAACCTGCCAAATTTTGAAAATTCCGTGCAGTTGGTACCTTCGTCGAAGGACATTCCTGTAGGACCGTGTTTGAATTTCAACTTTTTCTTAGCAGAAACTACACAAGCTAAGACTATCAATATTGATGTTAATTTTACTCTTGACCACATATCGCTTAGAAACCCAGTTATCTAGAATTTTGAAGTCCCTAAACACAATATTCTTGCTACGCGTGTCACCGTTTTCCAAGTAAACTAAACACCTCTTACGGCTCGATCAGTCTTTATACTCAGTGGTGAGGATGTTATATTTTCATTTGTTTGTTAATCGCTGAAATTCGTTGCATTTTTACGTCTTTACGGAGAAATTGGTACACAAACAGCATTTCTCTTTGAGGAATTTATTTATTGAACTTTGTGACAGTTTTTATCTATATTAACCTTAAGAGAAATTGTATCTTTATTTGTATCTGTTTTACTGTAACAAGAATTATCTTTTGTTAATTAAGTAGCATAGGACCATTTAAAATAACATTTATCTATAATATGTATGTATTTAGAAATATATAAGTATGATTATCAGTTTTCTAGTACTCATATATAACACGCTTGCTATGGAAAAATGATTTTCATTAAAAGCTTGTTATACTTTGTTTTTATGCAAATAAATATTAGTATTATAAAATGTGCAGGTTTTTATTTCAACATAAACAATTTTTTTTCTCTCAGTTCAGTTAATTTAAAAATTTCGTTAAAAAAAATTCTTATTTTTTTTTACTCTGCAGTATCAACCTTAGAATATCTACTCAGTCAACTTATCTATCTATCTCTTCTATGAATATATCTATCTATTTATCAATCCCACTGACCAATGGGCGGCAGTGGATCGTTAACCACAATAATTTTATCTTTTTCCGCCGTTCGTTTGGCTTCCTGTATGCTCTGAAGTGTCTCCTTCTCTGCCTCATAGTTTCTCCAAATTGGTCTCCCAGGTCCGTGGAATTTGATGGTAGCTGCTTCTGCCTTCATTTCTTTGTATTCAGTGGGTTCGTTGCCAGATACGGCCATCACTGTAGCAAAATGCTTTTCACAGTAAGTCAAAACCAAGTATGGATCTTCTATCTTCATACGTAGAGTCAACGAAGGCATTACCATATTAATATCTGTAAAAGATATACATCGATTGAGAAATGGACCATAAAAAGATTTGTATTTTTTTTTTGTTTTTTATATATTCGTCTAGTCCCAAGCTAAGCAGAGCTTGTGTTATGGGTACTAAACAACTGATAAACAAACTTATATATTTCTTAATACATACATAATACAGATAAATTACACCTAGAGACAAAACAAATGATCATGCTCATCACATAAACATTTATCCTGGGTGGGAAGCGAATTCACGACCTCCGACATAGTAGTCAGGGCCACTAACCACTAGACCAACAGGCCAGTCAAGACACAGACAGAGAAGAGAAATAGGATAGGATAGCATATTAGCGTAATCAGACTAATAATTTTCCCACTGCTGGAGCTCAGGCCTTCTCTTCAGGAGAATGCGGGATAAGTGCGGGTTACTGAATGCCACATTGCTTAAAATTTGTGGTTTTGGACAAGTATTTTGAGAGCAGTGACGATTAAATAATTTATATAACTAAAGCGCCTGCCTGGATTTGAACCACGATTTAATATCTATATATTGACATTAGGTCAATGTATAGACATTAAATGCTTCATAAGTCAAGAATTACCAGCATGCCAAGTTTCATCGAAATTCATTTGGCTTCCACAACCATTTTTAATTAACAAACTTTCTGTAATATTTGTAGGATCTAATAAGCAGTCAAAGATACTTACCGCCCTCCGGTATCTCATGTTTCACGATAACATGGAACAAGCCTCTCTTATCAGCTGCAATCAGTAGCGCTTCAGCTATTCCTTTCATCAACAGTTTAGCTTTGGTCCAATCTATAGTTTTGTTCAACATTTTGTTGTATTTTGCATGATATTCATTTACGAGCTGCAACAGAGATTATCTATCTATATATATAATAATGAAACCCGTTTTCCGTTGTCACGACATAGCATGAAAACGGCTTGACCGATTTGGCAGATTTTTTTTTTGTTGTGTTTGTTATTGTGAGGATAAGGTTCTTATGGAAAAAAAATTAGGGTAGTGTAGGGTAGAGTAGGGTAGAGTAGAGCAGAGTAAGGTAGATTAGGGTAGAGTAGGGTAAAGTAGGGTAGAGTAAGGTAGAGTACGGTAGAGTAGGGTAAAGTTGGGTATAGTAGGGTGGAGTAGGGAAGAGCGGGAGCGAAGCCGCGCGGGCAAAAGCTAGTATATTATTAATACAACAGATATTCTATGTGTTAAATTAACGGATCGAGTTCGAAACACTACGCTGCGCTCCAAAACCAAAATAGTTGATGTGGCTTAAAAGGCTGCCAAACTGAAATGGGACTAGGCAGGACACGTCTCCTGCATGCCCGACAAACTGTGGGCCAAAGTAGCACAAAGTTGGTGCCCTGAAACAGTGCGTCGGGGCCGCGGTAGACCGCGAAGGAGATGGCGCGATGAATTAGATAGATTCCACCAGAATTGGCAAGAAGAAACCCGGGTGCGAAAAATGGAAGGAGTGGAGGGAAGCCTTTGCCCAGGAGTGAGACAGAACCGGCTTACAAAAAAAAAAAGATTAATGTGAGAGATAATCGCATATTAGAAGTATGTAATTTGAAACTGGCACCGGTCACTGTAAAGAATGTAAGTAATCGTTTGAATTAGTATCAGTCGTATAAATGTGATAAATGAAAGCTATGTGACTATAACAGAATATAATAATGTGGATAGAAGTAGAGAAGACAGAGAAAAATGGATGGACACAATCCAAATAGATGGATTGTGTCCATCCATTTTCGACAAATCGACAAGAAGAAATGGCAGCTAAAAACGTGTTTCCCTTACCCCTAGTAAATTGGAATAACGATAGGAAATTGATCAACAGAGAGTTGTACCAGATATATGGTCAGAAGACAGAAATATTTACATTAAATCCTTTCATTCATTTTGATCACTAAGCTAATTTAGCCCCTACTAACCTTGTTCGATGGATACTCAAAAGTATGTTCTGTTGAAATATCAACTTGAATTTCATTTTCCCAAACATAGAACGGCGTCCATTTCAAATTCACAATATCTTTAGGAGAAAAGACTGCTCCAACGACAAACTCGTCGCAACTGGTCCAGTTGACTGGCAGCTCGGGTCGATCATTGGCTAACCCGAAACTGTCTCTTGAAAAGAACGGCACCTTTGAAATACTTGGTGGCATCATTTGTACTGGATTCGGTTGGGGTTTCTTTTTCGCAATATACTGTTTTTTGGGAGGCAGCATCGCATTCCTGCCTTGAATCGTTGGCAAATCGTACCATTTCAACATTACTGTGTTATTAGCCTCCGGCACTGGATTTAAGAACCTTTCTAACAGCAACTCTTCTTTTGGGTCCCGCCTGCCGAAGATTTTTACTATATTAGGATTTAAAAACATCAAGTTAGTTCGTTTCGTTTTCTCAAGTTCTTCTAAAGCTTCTTCTTTGTCTTTCGGCGTTCTAAAGAGCAGTTCTAATCTGTCTCCTGGTTGTTTTATTGATGAGAAGGGGTCCCCGAACCCCTCTTTGGTGATGTGTCCAAAAGGCACTGGTTCTTGGTATTGCGATGGGTAGGGGACCTCTTGTTGTTTCTTGCTCAGACGCTCATAAGCATCAAATTCGTCATAGTTCGTCCCTTCTCCGGTCTTAGCAATAATGGAGAAGACCAGGTAAATCAAAGCGCGCATTTTGTTCTGAATGGTAATGAATGAAACGGTTAATTTGCTTTTTATATGATTGATCGAAGTGGCAGGGATGGTCAACTTGCTGTTGGAATGTTCGGGAGAAGATTTTGGAGCTTCTGGCTACTGCTAACGACTGTCACAGTACTAGATTGAGGAGGTCAGATCATACGCAGATCTCAAAAGCTGTTGTGGTAACAGCTGATAGCCAACAGAAAAAAGCCGAAAGTATGAAGTCGCTTACCTCTGTTGATACAGAAGTGAGGTTTACGAAATATATGATGCACGGACTAACATTTTATATAGTTAACACTATATAAAATGTGTATAGTGTTAACTATATAAAATGTTAGTCCGTCAGTTAGCCAAAGTCGTCGGTTTAACCAGTAAATTAATTCACCTTTAATATGTTAGTTTGTTCACTCATTAAATTACGAAGTGTGACGTTACCAGCCTGTGAGGGTTGTGATTTATTTATTTATTTCATAATATAAGTTTACAGTACCAAACCAAAACACTTATATTCTAAAATCTTAAAGACTAATAAACAAAACTACCAAACTAAACAAATATAATAAACTATGAAAAACTTAAAAATGAATGTATAAATTTACAAATTTGGAATGGCTTATCATGGAAGATATTCAGATCTATGTGCTGAGTGAGCAAAGAGTTGAGCAGTGTAATTTCTCGAGCTGTGGTGATGGGCACGATATGCCCATCGTGGGCTTATAATGGATCCATATCCTTGAGTCAGATTTGCAAACGGTTAGACTTCATCTAGCCTTTTTCCAACATGATGAAGGAAAATGTTGGCGATCCCAGTATTTGTAAAACATGTCATTAGACGCCACGAACCTGTTTGCTTCCGTATACATTGTGTGACAGTGTTCGGTCAGGTAATCGTTTACAAAACTGCCATCAGTTAGACAAGTGTCAATAATGTTACAACATAGTGCAAAGTGCACCACAACAGTTTAGTTTCATTACAAGGAACGAAGATTGATGTCTTGCGTATTCTTCTCAGTCGTAGACTCTTGACAGAGTGGTCGTATCTCTGTCGAGTCCCACACCACCGCCTCTCTCCCGATGCGACGCCATGCAGCTGTGTTTGGAGAGCCTTCATTTACGCTGCAGTGTGTCACAGTTTTGATGAGACGGACCTCATCAAAACTGTGTTGGAGAGCGTCCACGAGATTTTTTGCCCTCTACTTTCCCTTGCACCACCAAACGTTCCATCGAGTGCTCGGTACTGGTAATATGCCCGAAGAACTTAAGGATTCGTATTTGCACAGACGACAATAATCTCACTTGTATGAATTTACATTTTTATGAACGCATCCAGGATTCAGGAGTAATTCCTAGAGTGGGGCAACATATATAGGTACCACTATTTTTTAATTAGTACAAATACATAAAAGGCTTTTTAGAGAAGGTCTTGTTATTATTTAAGTGAAGTCTCAATAAATAATATTTATAAACAGCAAAGTTATGAGCGTTTGTTTGTATGATTTGTATCTTAAAACGTCAATCAATTTATGGAAATATTGCACAGAGTTGATTATGAATTAATGAATGAAGATAAATTTCTAGTAGCAATTGTTATCAATGATTTAACGTTTAAAAAACCGATAGAATTCAAGAAGTATAGAAAACTATTACCACAAAATTTTAAAAACTCGCTTCCTTCTGAGAAGCAGTAATGCAGCAAAGGAGGCGGCCCAGCCTCCATCAGAATTCTGATCACGATTTCCAGCCACGGTTAGCGTGGGCTTATGGTCGGCGAGCTCTCCGTTTGACCAAGCGGTAACCGTCCGGACTGAGCCCACGACGACGGCGACGGAGCGTGTAGTCCCACGCGTGCCTCAAGGAGTTGCCAGTAAAATGTAGGGACCCAGCAGGGTCGCATCCTCCAGTAGGTTGGGCCAAGGATTTGTTTCTGAAAATAAAATTCGGCCCGGTACGAAAGGCAACGAAGGAACCAGAGTTGGTTTTTAGTCAGTAAAAGTCTGACACTATCTCCCGCTCGACCCAAGAGCGGAGGATGTCATTAGATGATTTTCCCACCGAAATAAAAGGTCGCTAATCATATTTTAATAGGCACCATTTTAATAACACTGACCTACAAAAAAAAGGAAAAATTGGAATTTAGTGGGCTACATTGATCACATCTAATTCTGTGGGCATCGTCTACCAGTCAACCAACACCGACGTGGCCTTGGGCACCATAGCGATGGGTAGCTCGGCTTTCGAACCGACCCAGCCCCCCTTGCCAAGTTACAAGCGTTTCGCTTGCATCGAACGCTTCGAGTTGACCTTGCCGCCAATTCTTTTGTTCTGACCACGTGACTGAGCGTTGAGATGACGTCATTCCCGTACATTTGAAGCTTTCTACTAGCGTTAACTATTGCAGATTAGCAAGTTGGCTAGGGGTACTGATTCGACAACGGCGCGTAGTGTCCCACGCGCAACTCAAAGAGATATTAGCAAAATGTAGGATCCAGCAAGGCCGAAGCTTACTGTGGCCATGGGTTGACTTTTGAAAGAGAAACTGGGGCTCCTGGAACACTAGCCAAAGAAGGAACATAGGTGCGATCCGCATTAAAGCGAAAAAAGTAACTTAAGGATTTACCAACAAAAAAAAAAACGATCAACCAAGGGTGGTGAAAAGGCAACATAGCAGATACATAAAACCAAAGTAAATTCGATCCTAACTAAATACTATTTATTTATACATACAACTTTAATACAATACATTATAATACAATTAATTATCAATATATAAAAATGAACCGTCAAACATCAATAAATGACTCGCCCCTGATCGTTCCCGGCGCAAAGGTGCCCATGACACTCGCCGCATTACCTCGCTGATTAGCGATAGCCATCCTTTGCACCAAGAACGACCCGGACCGGGAGTCACCCGTTGTGTCCCCGAGCCTACGGCCCAAATTTATTTTGATAAAACATTTTTAACATCTATTTATTGAATAGTTTTAAAATACTCTGACTATTGTGACTCCTAAGCTCTAGTAATATCGCTAGTATTTTTCATTTATTGTCGTTTTGTGGTCGCCAAATCTGGCGACAGATCTGTAGGCTATTTTATAGGAACTGAATGTTGTGATCCCGATGTATTATCTCTAAGTTTTCATCCTCGTTGTCGTCATCCGAGTCGTAAGGCTGCGGTGGAATCTGTGGTATGGGTGGTATCGTCGACGTGTGCGTCCTTCCGAAATCGTTCCAGAAGCCCAGTTTTTGTGCCTCTTCAGTCAACTAGAGAAATAAAAGAAAAACAACAAAATTTAGCATCATGCCGGTCACACAATACATCCGTACGCCAGGCCTGCCTCCTTAGCCAAGTTGGTCACACCTTCGATTCCTTTGTTCTGACTACATGACTGAGCGTTGAGATGACGTCAGAACAAAGGAATCGGGGGCGTGGCCAACACAAGGCGTTCGACGCAATAGAATCGAAACTAAACGGTCGTAACTTGGCTACGCCTATTGGAACATAGAAACCGAAATGGAATGTCCTAAAATCAACTGCGGGATAGATTGAGAGCTACCACGGCCCTGGATCTTAAAGGTTGACTAAATGAATACAGGTAAGGTTTTAGTCAGTAAAAGCCTGCAACTCCCTCTCACTCCACTCTGAGCTGAAGGATAATTGATGATTTTCTTTTTGTCGTCATCGTCGTGTATCAGTATGTCGAGTCCTTCAAACTGACTAGGGATCCGAGCTCTAAAATGTAGTTGTGTATAGTATACTAGCTTTTGCCAGCGGCTTCGCCCGCGTACATAAAATATAGCCTATGCCACTCAGGAATACAGCAGCTTTCTATCGGTGAAACAATTTTAGCAATCGGACCAGTACTTCCAGAGATTACCCCCTACATACAAACTTACAAACTTACAAATTTTACCTCTTTATAATATTAGTATAGATTTAACCGACTTTAAAAAGAGGGAGGTTATATGTAATGGAACGGAACTCCTCAGACAGTTCTGCTATGATTCTCATGGCAGATGTCTTAACAAGTAAAATTGCTTGTTTATACGTAAAGTCCTGATTATTAGAAATTTCATGAGATGCACTCTGGCCATAACGTACCGTCAAACCGATCTGATGATAGAGCCGAAAGGTGGAAGGTAGGAAGGGTTCCAAAACTAAAAATTGTACAAAACAAAAAGCTTCTTACATAATCATGATTAGGCATCCTGTCGACGGGTGCCAGAGCATAGCACAGTCTAAATCTGCAGTTGAGGATACCCAGGTATCCAGGCTTCACTACTTTCAGAGCGAACGACATTATTGGAGTTCGGCTGTCTGTAAGATATAATAAATGGTTCATAAGTAATAAAAAAACTGAGATCGCTCCACATCATTATTATCATCATCAATTCAGCCGACAGACGTCCACTGTTGGACATAGGCCTCCTCTAAGTGTAGCCACAATGATCGATCCTGTGCGTCTCGCATCCATCGGTTTCCCGCAACCTTTACCAGGTCATCGGTCCACCTTGTAGGAAGCCTTTCGACGCTGCGTCTTCTAGTACACTCCACATTAAGTGGGAGAAATTATTTGATGATTTCCCACCTCAAACACAGATATAGTGATGTGTTTCTACAGTTACATCGTCTTCTTCTTTCTTCTGCTCTTATCCCATAGGGGCCAGCGCAACACGATTCTTTTTTCCAGTTGGTCCTATCACACGACACACTATCACTCCCTTTTCTTTCATAATACTCCTCACACAATCCATCCATCTTTGGCCTCCCCCTCCATCCATCTACATGATACTCAGAACTCTTTTAGTAACACGCGTTTCATCCGTCTAAGTTATGAATATTCCCATAATTAAGTTGTAGAGGGATGCCTAGAGCGGCCCACCTAGTTTCGTAGTCATCATAATCTTCCTGCCCTTGTCACGTTTTATTTGGGGTCGGCGCAACACGTTTTTTTTTCCATTCTATCCTGTCACCCGTCATGCTATCACTAACTTCCTTTTCTTTCATATCACTCTTCACACAAGCCATCCATCTTTTCTTTGGCCTCCCTCTTCCTCTCCACCCATCAACTTTTTGTAACATGCGTAGTTAATTACGTAGTCACCTAGTTTCGTAGTGAGTTCAGAAATAAATGCTGATTTTGACATATAAAATATGTATATACGTACACTCAAAAGCAAGGGTTGGAATAATTCTGAAGATTCCGGTGTCATTGGTCTTGATGAGCAGTGCGCTGAAATCGATGGTACTTTCCAGGAAGAGCTCAGCGTGGCTCCAGTTCACCGGAGGCTGTATGTCTTTGTCTAACTCCACTCGGAATCGATCTACAAGCTGGAAAATAAATATATCATAGAAGTTTGATACATTGTTCTGATAGATTTATTTATTTACTAGCTGCCACGGCAAACTTCGTAGTGCCTAACAAACTGTCAATGATTTTTTTTTTATTTATTTATTCCATTTTAAAGAAGGGTTACAGACTAACAAAATAATTGATATTTTTAAATTGCTAATTATAAACCTCCACATGTAGACAGGAAATGTATTGTATATCGAGAGGGAAATTCTTTTTTTTTATATCTGTGCTATTTGTCGTCGCAAGGACGCCACACTGGTGCAGAACAAGTCGATATCAAAATCCCTAGAAAGTCTATTGAAATCAAGTGCACTCCTTAATGATAATACATAATTAGTTGATGCGAAAGGTACACTTAATATTGGTCGCTGACTTAGGTTTGTGCGTAATGCTAGATTTGCAACGAGTTCAGGACAGTCAATATAGCCATTTGCGATACCCATCAGCAGAGTTGTCTCCAATATGACGCCTCATCTCCAGAGGAAGGAAGTGGTACCGTTTACAGCGATGCTCGTAGTCTACTGAGTATTCCTGTGCTCTTAGTATAGTCTATATCTAATATAATATAAACTAGTACTTGACTGCGATCCCACCTGATGGTAAGCAGTGAATGTAGTACACATATCTTTCGATGTAATACTGATTGCGATGAAAGAAACTTAGGCTTTGTCTCATCGCAATCGGTTGATTATATCGAAAGATATAGTACATTTCTTAACTGTTACCCTTAGACCTTAGACGGTTACCCTTAGAACTTGGACCTTAGACTTACCTCTTAGACGGGTTAGCTAGTTAGAAATCAATTTACTAATTTTAGAACATAATTACATTATTCAGAATAGTAAAAAGTACAAACCACGTCAGAGGGTATACTGAATTTTATGATGTAACTCTCTTCGAAGTTAGGGTTCCAGAAGTAGAAGATCTTCCAGTCTATATCGAGCACACTCTTAGGGTCGAAAGTGGAGTTCTCCAGGAATTTCTCACAAGAAGTGTAGTTCTCAATATCTAATTGACTGAGATCCTTTTGAGCTGCGTTTTCTTGTATCAATGAAGAAATGAGGAAAAATATGAGAAGCATGGCTGACATTGGCGTAAAATTTTAAAACAAGTCACTATTCAAATCAGAAATGTTGCTAGCAATATTTTTATAATCACTTTAAAAATAATTTCACGTTTACAATAATTAATATTTTTAAGAAGAACAAGATGAATATTTTATTCTCTCTGTTAATCAGCAAGTCTTGTATGTACCTATATGCACTGAGCCAATATCACTAGTGGATGCAATTTATATGCTTATTCTGTTATTATTTACTGTAACATTATCTTCATTGACACCTTAAAATGCGAGTGCAATTTAAACTGTTTGTTTCTTCAGTTTTATTTTCGATATCTCTTTCAATATTTACGTAGGTATAATATGCTGTTTTGCATATCATTTCCTTTTTATAGTATTATTTTGTGTACCTATGCATTGTCGCTTTTTCGTGCCACAGCTTCAATGCTGTGTACTAAGAAAAGGTTGTTTCTTTAAGACTAGCAGCGAGCTACCCATTGCTCGCCGTCCGCGATGCCTACGGTGGCTCGCAATCATCCTCCTATTCCCGAAGCCTAAGGCCTCTCCTGCGGCGGCTCATTACACTTTCCACTACTTCCTTCACTCGCATTTTTGCTTCGCAAGGAATTAACCACTGCCATGCTCCTTTACTCTGTACCCCGGCCCGGACTAGGGTCGATCGCGAACAGCTACCTCCGCCGTTCAAGACTCATCATTTTAGCCGATAGACGTCCACTGTTGGACATAGGCATCCCCCAAGTGTCGCCACAATGATCGATTCTGTGCGTCCCTCATCCATCGGATTACCGCAACCAGCACCACCAGGTCATCGTTCAAGACTAGCATAGTCGGCCTTATAATGTACCCACTGTTGGGACACAGGCCTCTTCTCTAGGAGAGGGAATTGGCCGTAACCCACCACGTGGGGCCGGTGCGGGTTGGTGGATGTAACATGTCTTCGAATTTTTTGGATTCGATGTTTTCCTTCACCGATTTGAGAGCAGTGGTGATGTAATAAATTACACAAAGTAGTGCGCCTGGCTGGATTTGAACCCGTGAGACTTATAAGTCGGGACCATTGCCATTCGGCCACCACTGCTCTTCTTGCGTTCAGAATGAGAATGACTCCTCATTAAGCTGGTAAAAAATTGGAGATGACCGGGACAACTGACTGGAAGAAAGGGATGTGTTTGCTCTAAAGCGGGACAGCACAGACTCATATTTGAAGAATTTCTTTTTAAATTGACTGGTCTGTTGGTCTAGTAGTTAGTGAACCGAACTGCTATGCCGGAGGTCGTTGGTTTGAATCCCACCCAGGACAAAGCTTTTGCCATGAGTATAATCATTTGTTCTGTGTCTGGGTGTAATTTATCTATAATATGTATGTATTTAGAAATATATAAGTATGTTTATCAGTTGTCTAGTACTCATAACACAAGCTCTGCTTAGCTTGGGACTAGACGACGTTGTGTGATAGTGGTCGAATATTATATTATATTATTATTTCACACATCCTAGCCCCATCCGCAAAGACAGCCATTTGAAAGTTTCCTTGTAAAAAAAACTAAAAACCAAGGAGCAGCAGTTATTTATTTCTTAGTCACCTACAACACCTTCATTCTTGTTCTTATCAGATCGACACGCTTGTTGACCGGGTCCGAAGTCGAGGTTTTCGGCAACGCTGCCAATCTCTGAGCGGTACGGCATTGTACGTCGGCGGGCTGACAGCGTTGTCACGCCGATCTGACAGTCTGCCATCAGCAGATATTTGCCTCCGTACAACAGTTTTAGTTGGAACTTCAGCTGCGGCACCTTCCGCTTTGGGTCCGGTACCCCTGAAATGTAAGGTTTAATTAAAATTGTGACTGAGACATATACAACAGGCCTTTCTGTCTGCATGTTATTACGTAAATACTTTCTATTTTCTTTCTCACTATACACACATATCACAAATGGACTCTTTATGACATTGCCGGTGCCAGAAGACTGTGTGATATCATCGTCGTTATGCTGAACCCTAAAACGAGCATACTATTGTCAGCTATCATAGTAAACATATGCTGGCAGATTCCTGGTATCAGTAACTTACTCAGTCACCGATTCTTATTCGTAGCACGATTCTTATGACCCAGTATCTGGATTGTGGAAGTCAGAAAAGCATTCACTCTGTTTTTAAGTACTGGCCCTAACAAAATCTGGTTATAATGGAACGACTTCCCTCTGCATGGTTAATAAAAGGCTGAGAAGATGCTTATGAAGAACACAAAAACAACAACACAAATAACAAAGTTTATTCTATTTTATTCTTACCTACTCTCATCCCTGATGATGATGGGCACTCCTTAGAATCTGGCTGCAGTTCCCTGGTCTGTGAAGAGGAGCTCATGCTGTACGTAACTCAAGCTGGTCAGTACCTTGGCAGATAACTAACTTACTTCCACCTTTGACAATGTTAGGCACTCCTTGGAACCTGCTTGCAGCGTCCTGGAGGAGCTTATGGCGTACGCGACGTCTGTGGGCCAGCACCTTGGCAGCGCACCGGTAGAGCTGAACAGCTATGAAGATGAGTAACTTACTCCTACTTCTGACAATGTTGGGCACTCCTTGTAACCCGCTTGCAGCTCCTTGGACTATGAAGAGGATATCATGGCGTGCGCAACACATGCGAGTCAATACGCTGGCAGCGTCGCAGTAGGGCTGGGCAGCTAATGAAAACAAGTGACTTAATCTCTTATGATGTTCATCACTCCTTGCCTGACCTACCTAGTTTCTGAATAGGGGCATCTCAAGACGTTGGCGTCTCGTGCTGACCTTGGCAGCTACTCAGTAGGGCTAGGTGGAGGTTAAAGATGAGCATCTTACGTCCATCTCTGGCAATGTTAGGAACTCCTAGGAACCTGCCAGCAGCCCCCTGGTCTGCGAAGAGGAGCATCTCATGACGTGCGCCACTCATGCTGACCAGCAACGTGGCAGCACTCCAGTTGGGCTCCTCCTCCAAATACCCGTTCACGTCTGTATAGATACGTTTAATGATCTGAGGAAGGGACAAAATTAAAGCAATAGTATGGTTCGAAATAATAAAGAGAATTGGCTCGATATTACTATGAATCATAATCTACTTTTCACATCTGCTCGAAAATGACAAATTATATGTCAAGCAACCTTAACCTAAAGTGAGTCATTAGTGGCCGGGGGCACAGCTGGTCAATAATGTGACTATTATTTTCTCACAGTAGGTGTAAAAAGTAGAGTATCCTCCTCTGGGCTAAAGGCGTCTTTGCCTTGGGCTAGCTTGAATCCCTCGCTGCATTCAGGATTCTTGTATTAACTCCCTCGCTTTGCTCGTGTGTTAAATCCCGAATCCTTCATTGCGCTCGAGATTCAATATGACGCCCGTGACATAAGACACAACTTTAGCCCCTCCGTGCATAATCTACTATTATTTTGCAGGTATATAACTCAAGTGAGTGATTTTTTTGAGACAAAAACTTGGCATTAGAGTAACGTCACCTTTCCAGGACGTCAAGTCAGTAATTTTACCTGTAACGTGATACTGCAAATATTAGCAAATTTTTCATTATCATTTCAGCCGAAAGACGTCCGTCCACTGTTTGACATAGGCCTCCTTCAAGTGTCGCTACTAAGACTGGTCCTATGCGTCACGCATACAACGGATTGCCTCGACCCACCCTTACAGGTCCACTTTGTAAGAAGCCTTACGACGCTGCGTTAACAGTGCTCACTCTAGAACCTTAGCCTATAACTGGCTTTGAGCTGGTGACAATACCAAAAAGAAAATTTTTTTATTGATATAAACTAGTGCTTGACTACGATCCCACCTGATGGTACACGAAGCTAGTTTATTGATAGCCTATTCACTCTAGCCTTAAAGACACCCAAATTAATAATAATAATATTCCACAACTATAACACAACGCCGTCTAGTCAAGACTGTTTTCTTAGAGAATAGCACCGCTGGGTGGGAAGAAGGGCCACTAACCACTAGACCAACAGGCCAGTCTATCGGACGGGAAGAACGCAGCAACCAAACTGTTCCAGTCCTTCAATGTACGCGTTATAACAACGGGACGATACGCTTATGTCCGGACCACAGAGGTTTCAACAATATAAGGGTGGATACTCGCCGTACGTCTGGTTGTCCGAAGGTAGAAATAAGATGGCGGAACCAAGTCATGCAATTCCTGTGCACATTCTCCAAAATGCGTACCTACTGTGAAATACCGAAAGGCTGGCTACCCAACGCCTGTGCTCAAGGTTTTGTAGATTGGACTTAACCAAACCTGGATCACCTATTAGCCACTTCGCACGCCATTTCACTAAGTCCAAAGCTGTATGGCATTTTGCAGCACCAACCCATAAGTGGCAAATTGTTCCAATCCTTCGACGTAAGCGGTATAAAGGAAGAAGCGGAACGCTTAGTACGGATCCGGACTGGAGCAGTTTCAACAACGTAAGGGTTCGCCGTACGGTTGGGTTGTTCTATGACAGGAAGAAGATTGCGGAATCAAGTCATGCAATTCCCGCGAACTCTCCAAAATGCATTCTGTGAAATACCGAAAGGCTGACTAGTACCGCCAGTGCTTAAGGCTTTGTATTGGACTTAACCAGATCTGGATCACCAAACAACCTCTTCGTACGTCTTTCCACCGAGTTAAAAGCTGCTCGATACTCCAGAACCTTTCGGTCTGGACTTTAACTTATCTTTAGCGGGTGCCCATTCCAAAAAAGAAATCTTACCTGCAGCGACGCATTTCTGAATACCAAATCAAAGCAATCCTTTTGTAAATCCAAGTGCCACGAGTAGTAAATCCTCCAGGTATGACCGACGAGCATGTCGACATTAAAGTAGGGTTCCTTGGATAACCTGGCACACATCTCTTGGCCCTGTCCCGAGCTCGTAGTGAGGAGCTTGGCTTGTTCATTGCGTAGCCGTCGGAGATCTTTATATGACATTCTATCTAACAAACGTTTTGCCACCACCGTTGATATTATCAGCACTGAAAGACGTACTAAGTTCAGGAGTTTCATCGTGATACTACCGTTCCATGCGAAATACCTCCATTTTTATAGTCTAACAATGACAAGTGGTTTCCAGTGTTTGCATGCTATTTCCCAGGCTCTGTCAACGTTATGTTTTATAATGGATCCCTTTACTGTTTTGATTTGCATATTGAATTTCTTACGGTATTAGCAGGCAGTATTAGATTTACTTACAGTGTTTGAAAGAAGTGTCATGTTTGTATTAGTGTAACATGAACAATGTAAGTCGCTTGTTCGAACCCAGCCAGGCGCATTATTTTGTGTAATTTATTTCATCACCACTGCTCTCAAAACGGTGAAGGTAAACATCGTAAGGCTGAGAAAGAACCAGCATGTTCTAGAACCAAAAATTCTAAAACATGCGACATTCACCAACCCGCACTGGGCCCGCGTGGTGGATTACGGCCCATTCCCTCTCCTAGAGATAAAGCCTGAATCCCAGCAGTGGGAAAATTTAAAAGGCCGATGATGATGATGGACAAGATTCTACTCCTAGTTATTGGGTTTCAAATAATTTCTCTCGCTCTGTGTGGAACGAGGGAAAAGAAAAGACAGTCACACGTTAAAGTGTCACCTAAATAACGATTGACAATTTTTTTTTTACGGTGGGCAAAAATCATCCTATGACAACCTATGAGAGAAAGTGTCAGACTCTTACTGACTAAAAACCCACCCCGTTCCTTCTAGCCTCTTCATACCGGGGCTCGAGCTTCTTTTCAGATAACCCTGGCCCCAGTACCCATGGCCCGCCGTCCGCAAGCTAGCGTCTACGGTGGCTAGAAGTCGGGATCGGAATCCCGGCAGCGGCAGCGAGAGCGCCGTTGCCAGATGCGGTCAGCTTCCTCCTATGCTAGCATTACTGCTTCGCAGAAGGAGGCGACCGCCTGCCACTCCTCCTCGCTCCAGACAACGAGTGACTATGGCTTTTCTATTTGTTCTCTTCTTGTATCTCCAGAAACATTCTTTATTTACAGCATCCTGAAAATCTTGTTTCATACGAGTACTTTTTAGCGTTGATTTTTTTTTTATTGTAGTCGTGTTTTAGTTTTTTTTTTGCCTTCTGCGTTTCAGGACTGGACAGTTTTTTTGTTTACGATATAAATTAGTGCTTGACTGCGATGTTAAACAGTGAAGCAGTTGTTGATGGTGAGTACACTAGCTTATTAAGAGCCTATTCACTCTAGCCTTGAACACACCTAAATTGTAATCAGACAGGAAGACTGCAGCAGGCTCGGTGTGGGCGCCGTCGCTGGCAAAGCGACCGGCGTCCATACTGAACGCCTGCCAGAGGGTCATGGCAATACGGATGGTGCGGGGCTACCGCACGATCTCCCGCGAAGCGGCGAGCCTCCTGGCTGGCCTACCACCGTGGGATCTGGAGGCAACAGTCCTTGCACACATGCACGTCATGCGCGTGGAGATGCAACGCCGGGGTGAAAGTCCACTGCCGCAACATGTCAAGGCATGGCGGACAGAGCTCCGGCGGGATCTCATGGTGAAATGGCGTCAGCGGCTATCGCAACCCAGTGCTGGGCACGCCACGATTATGGCGATAAGTCCCCTCTTTGAGGCGTGGCTGGAAAGACCTCACGGCGTCCTTACCTTCCGCATGACGCAGGTCCTCACCGGACATGGCAAGTTCGGGAGGTTCCTGCATCGGATTCAAGCGGAAGAGACGCCCGGGTGTCGCCACTGTGCGCAACGCCCGGAGGACACGGTGGAGCACACCGTCGAGGTGTGCCCTGCCTGGGCGGAGCATCGCCGTGCCCTCGTGGGGGCGATCGGCGGCGGAGACCTCTCGCGCCGGGCCTTGGTCGAGGCCATGGTCCGGAGCGAGGAGGAATGGCAGGCGGTCGCCTCCTTCTGCGAAGCAGTAATGCTTGCAAAGGAGGAGGCCGACCGCATCAGGCAACGGCGCCCTCCTCGCCGCCGCCGCCGGGATTCCGATCCCGATTTCCGGCCACCGTAGACGCGGGCTCGCGGACGGCGAGCCATGGGTAGCTCGCTGTCCGATCGTCCGGTAATGGACCGAGTCCAAGACGTCGACGGCGCGCACTGTTCCCGCGCGCCTCAAGGAGTTGTCAGCAGCAGGAGGGGCCCAGCTGGGTCGAAGCCTACTGGGGACAGGGTTGTCCGAAAGGGAGCTCGTGCCCCGGTATGAAGGCTAGAAGGAACGGCGCGGGGTTTTTAGTCAGTAAGAGTCTGACACTGTCTCCCGCTCCACCCAAGAGCGGGTTTCGTCAAAGATGATTTTCCCCGTCGACAAAAAAAAAAAAAAAAAAAAAGACTGCAGCAGGCTAATTGTTCCAATCCTTCGTCGTAAGTGGTATAAAGGAAGAAGCGAAACGCTTAGTACGGATCCGGACTGGAGCAGCTTCAACAACTTACGGGTGGATACTCGCCTTACGTCGGGTTGTTCTATGACCGAAAGGAGATGGTAGAATCAAGTCATGCAATTCCCGCGCACTCTCCAAAATTTATTCTGTAAAATACCGAAAGGCTGGGTACCCAACGCCTGTGCTCAAGGTTTTGTAGATTGGACTAACAAAACCTGAGTCACCTATTAGCCACTTCGCACGCCTCTCCACCAAGTCCAAAGCTGTTAGATGGCATTTTGCAGCACTAACCTATAAGTGGCTTTTTTTTGTCGACGTGGAAAATCATCTTTGACAAAACCCGCTCTTGGGTGGAGCGGGAGATAGTGTCAGAGTCTTACTGACTAAAAACCCCGCGCCGTTCCTTCTAGCCTTCATACCGGGGCACGAGCTCCCTTTCGGACAACCCTGTCCCCAGTAGGCTTCGACTCAACTAGGCCCCTCCTGCTGCTGACAACTCCTTGAGGCGCGCGGGAACAGTGCGCGCCGTCGACGTCTTGGACTCGGTCCATTACCGGACGATCGGACAGCGAGCTACCCATGGCTCGCCGTCCGTGAGCCCGCGTCTACGGTGGCCGGAAATCGGGATCGGAATCCCGGCGACGGCGGCAAGGGCGCCGTTGCCTGATGTGGTCGGCCTCCTCCTTTGCAAGCATTACTGCTTCGCAGATTGAGGCGACCGCCTGCCATTCCTTCTCGGTCCGGACCATGGCCTCGACCAGGGCCCGGCGCGAGAGGTCTCCGCCGCCGATCGCCCCCACGAGGGCACGGCGATGCTCCGCCCAGGCAGGGCACACCTCGACGGTGTGCTCCACCGTGTCCTCCAGGCGTTGCGCACAGTGGCGACACCCGGGCGTCTCTTCCGCTTGAATCCGATGCAGGAACCTCCCGAACTTGCCATGTCCGGTGAGGACCTGCGTCATGCGGAAGGTAAGGACGCCGTGAGGTCTTTCCAGCCACGCCTCAAAGAGGGGACCCATATGTGGCTGAAGTTCTCAACACACGATTGGACCTGTGCTTAGTATAACTTCAGAAGATGTTCTGGTGTAAGTACCGCCGGACATTTGCAACGCCTAGTTTCCTAGCAGCTACCTTGGATTTGGACTCAATGAACCGCCCAAAATTAAGGTCTGAGGAAATTTCAACTTCAAAGAGCCGAAGGTGGTCGGTGCACTCCAGGGATACAGTCTGAAAAGCAATGTGTACGGGCTTCTTTTGGCGGTGAACGTTTGTATTATGGCGGCGTTGAATTTCATCAAATTGGTTTTGCACCGCTTGGAGAGTGCCGGAAGTGAGACATTCGTACAATCTACCGCCTCTCATCTGGACCAGATTGGCTCCTTAATAGCCCGAGTACTTGGCAGGTATCTGTCTAAAATTGTGTTATCTCTGCTTACCTATAAATACCAGGCATCATTATTATTATTATTATGAGCCCGTTGTGTCCCACTGCAGGGCAAAGGCCTCCCTTCCGTTATTCCACTCTTTTCTGTCCTTAGCCACTTCTGGCCAATCCTTAAGGTAGGAGTCCAAATCGTCACGCCATCTCCTTCTGGGCCTACAGTAGATCATTAATATGCAGTAGGAAAAAAGTTACAGAGAGAACAGACATAGGCCTGGCATGAGCATCCATCGACAACAACTCTGAAAGACCGTTCACTTAGGAAGTCTTTTACCCAGTTAATCAGACCAGGAGAAATCCAGTACGCTGGAAGGCTAGCGTGCCATATCCTGTCGAAGGCCTTCGAGACGTCGAAATATATCTTTATCTACACATATCTTAAGAGGTAACGTTTGTTTCTGTTTCTTTTTGTTTGTAGAAGGTAACGTCTGAAAGTATTGGTCCAATTGCAAAAATGTTTTCATCGATAGAAAGCTGCCTTAATCCTGAGGGATATAGGCTATATTTATTATGTAGAAGGTGAACCGATGACTTAGGGAAGGTCGCGGGGATCCGAAGAACAAGACTGAACGGGATGGCGACTCACTGTGGACGCCCTCTGCCCCATCTAGGGGACGAAGGAACTTAAGTCTATGTAAGTTTCAAGATGTTATTGAGGCCAGGGCTTTATCCACAAACACACGTTACCATTTGAAGGTTATCTTCTAAAAAAAAAACAAAACACTTCGAGCTAGCATTTATTTAGTCCTTGGGAGCAACTTCATTCTGGTTCCTGTCAGACTCGCACGCTTGGAGGCCGGGTCCAAAGTCGAGGTTTTGGGCAATACCGCCAATCTCTGCGCGGTACGGTAACGAACGCCGGCGGGCTGACAGCGTCGTCACGCCGATCTGACAGTCTGCCATCAGCAGATATTTGCCTCCGTACATTAGTTTTAGATGGAACTTGAGCAGCGGCACCGTCTTCCTTGATGGTGTTATGCCTGAAATGTAAGGTTTAATTAAAATTGTGACACAACAACAATACAAAAGTTTGCTCTTTCTCCTTGCAGTTACCTAAATACTTTCTCTACGTTTTTTTTTTACCAAATAGTCAAGTCAATGCGACGATATACCATACCATGCCTTCAGATGGAAACGCTCTTGGTGGCAGTGCTGTACACCTAGCAGTGTCTCAGTATGGCTGGGCAACTGATGAAGATGAGTAACTTACTGCTATCTCTGACGATGTTAGTCACTCCTTGGAACCTACCTTCGGTTCCTTAATCTGCGTTCCTCATGACGTCTTCGACCCATGCTGACCAGCATTTTGTGGAGTATCCGCGCACCTCCTTGGTCTGCGAAGAGGATGCTCCTCTTCGCTCAAGGCGTGCTTGACCCATGCTGACTAGTCTCTTGGCAGCATCCCTGTAGGACTAGACAGATAATAAAAATGAGCAACTTACTCCCGTCTCTGATAATGTTGGGCACTCCTTGGAACCTGCCAGCAGCTCCCTGGTCTGCGAAGAGGAGCATCTCGTGGCGGGCGCGACCCATGCTGACCAGCACCGTGGCAGCATCCCAGTAGGGTTCCGCCTCCAAGTACTCATTCATGTCATTGTAGATGCGACTAATAACCTGAGGAGATAAATAGGCTAAATCTCTACTAATATTATAAATGCGAAAGTAACTCTGTCTGTCTGTCTGTTACGCTTTCACGCAAAAACTACTGAACGGATTTAGATCAAATTTAGTAGGTAGGTAGAAGAGACACTGGAATAACACATAGGCTACCTATAATTCCACTGCTGAGCACGGGTCTCTGCCCGCGCGATATAAACTGTAGTCCACGCGGGCGAAGCCGCGGGCGGAAAGCTAGTATACGTATAAACAGAGTTATTTGTAAAACACTGGGAACCTCTCAGAACTATGTTAATAACATCATAAACAACCACTTTTGTTCTATAACGTTTAAAATTTTATCAGATTTTCATACAAAAATAAAATTATTCAAATTCAAATTCAAAATCATTTATTTCAAATAGACCAGCAATAGTCAAATGTCGGTCAGTCCAAGAAAAGTGAAGCTAAATTGCACGTTCCAAAGCGTAGATCTCTATGGAGAAGAACGTGCAAGAAACTCCATGGACACTCTTTTAAATCATATTATGTGTTACATATAATGTTTGTTTACATTATTTCATGTTGCTTCTATTATGTGAGCACAATGTAGATAATAAAATTAAAATAAAAAATATATTAAAAGATAAAAACTGAATTAAGCTACTGGCAGTTAAGAGATACAAATACTATTTATTAAAATTGAACGAATTGGGTATTTAAATTGAACGTTGTAAATATTACGAATCTATGTGAGGCAAGCGATAGTACAATAGCGGAGGTAGGTATAGCAAAATACAGAGTTGAAATGTGTTAGATAGAACAACGAAATCTTGAAGGATTGTTTTTGGTAAATTAATTATGTTTTGTGAAAAGTCATAGAACAAAAGTTGTTGTTTATGATGTTAGTAATACATTCCTGCAAGGTTGTTAGTGTTTTACAAATAACCGTGTATAAGCCAAGAGACGGTCCAGAATAATAAAGGGAGTCGGCCGAGTTGGTTTATCGTTATGAACCTTAATCCTCGAGTATCTAGGAACTCCGGCTACAAAATGCTCTTGATGTTGCCATATTTTGTAGATATAGTTTTTGGTTTTAGGGAGACCTTGTAAAAAACTGTGATTGTATCGCTAAATAAATACTAACACAATACCAAAAAATTGCAGCTAGTGGTGACCAAATAATTATGTCCATAGAAGTGTACAGTTTTTTTTATAGTGGGGAAAATCATCCAATAACAACCCCCGCTCTTGGGCGGAGCGGGAGATAGTGTCAGACTCTTACTGACTTAAAACCCACCCCATTCATTCTAGCTTTCATACCGGGGCTCGAGCTCTATTGGATAACTCTGGCCCCAGTAGACTTCGACACGGCTGGGCCCCTGCTGTTGCTGACAACTTCTTGAGGCGTGCGGGAACAGTGCGCGCCGTCGACGACTTGGACTCAGTCCGGACAGTTACCGGACGGTTGGACGGCGAGCTACCCAATGATCGCCGTCCGCAAGCCCGCGCCTACGGTGGGCAGAAATCGGGATCGGAATCCTGGCGGCGGCGGGGGCGCTGTGAGTAAGTGTACAGTGACGGTTCATCACGTCATTGTTATGGGGGTTCACAAGGATTAGCAACAGAGTAATCTACTATTGCACGAATTGAACACAAGTCCATTCAAGTGGAAAATAACTCGGCCTCAAAGTAACATCACCTAGTTATTTGTACGACGTCAAGCCAGTTTGCCTGTAACATGGTATTACGATTAGCTGCTACATCATCATCATCATGCCACCATAGGCGCGGGCTTGCGGACGGCGAGCAATGGGTAGCTCGCTGTCCGACCGCCCGGTAACTATCCAGACCGAGCCCAAGTCGTCGACGGCGCGCACTGTCCCCACGCGCCTCAAGGAGCTGTCAGCAGCAGCAGGGACCCAGCTGGGTCAAAGCCTACTGGGACCACGCTACCTTTCGGACTAACCCAGTCCGAAAGGTAGCTCAGCACTCGGTACGAAAGATAACGAAGAAACAGGAGTGGGTTTTAGACAGTAAAAGTCTGACACTATATCCCGCTCCACCTAAGAGCGGGGGATGCCATTAGATGATTTTAGCACCGCAAAAAAAAACATCATCATCATCATTTCAGCCGATAGACGCCCACTATTTATATTACTAACATAGGCCTTCCCCCAGTGTCACCCGAAGGCCGGTCCTATGTGTCTCACTTCACTCCATCTTGTGAGACCTTACAACGCTGCGTCGACACTCCAGAACCTGTCAGCCTGGCCTTTAACTTGTCTTTAGCGGATGTCCATTCCAAAAAAGAAATCTTACCTGCGGCGTCGCATTCCTGAATACCATATCTAAGCATTGGTTTCGTAAATCCATGTTCCATGAGTAGTAAATCCTCCAGGTTGGACCTAGGAGCATTTCTACTCCGAAGTAGGGTTCCTTTGATAGCCTGGCACACATCACTTGGCCCTGTCTCGGGTCCTTGGTGAGGAGTTTGATCTGCTCATTGCTCAACCGTTTGACATCTTCATCTGTCATTTGATCTAATAAACGTGCTGCTACCACCATTGATATTATTACCACTGAAAGACGTATTGAGTTCAGGAGATCCATCGTAACACTACTGTCCCATGTGAAGCATTCTATTTATAAAGTCTAACAATGGCAAGTTGTTTCCAGTGTTTGTGCGGTTTTTCCCAGGCTCTGTCGAATCAACATTAACTATGAGATCAACGTTGTGATGTTTTGTTATGGCTCTCCTTACTGTTTTGACTTTCTCACTCAATCTGTTGCGGATAGATTTAGTGTTTGAAAGAAGCGTCAAATAGTGCTAACTTAGAAAAGTGGTCTACTCCTATTTTCAGTTTTTGGTTTTTACTTATTAGTAATTTGTCCCACTCTCTTAGTCCCAGTACTTTTGGCTGGGTGTTGATTTGTCAGTCAGTTTCTCCACTTCTATGCAGGGTTAACATGGTAACATGGTCTAACAACTTGTGTTCCATGACTTTTTACAAAACTTAATTAATTTACCAAAAACGAACCTCCAAAGTTTCGTTGTTCTATCTAACATGTTTCAACTCTGTATTTTGCTATACCTACCTACGTGTGTATGACGCAACGCAAGCACATCACTCCCCTCTGCGTGCCTCCGCTATAGTACTATCGCTTACTTCGCATAGACCTCGTAATATTTGGACCGATCAATTTAAACATTTTTTATTTTTGTATGAAAATCTAATGAATTAAAAATGATAATTTTGAAAAGTCATAGAAAAAAGTTGCTGTTTATGATGTTACTCGTAGTAATATAGTCCTGAGAGGTTGCCAGTGTTTTACATATAACCCTATACACAAGGTGTAAGGGTCAGGACTCAACAAACTTTAAGGCCTCGCTCAATAAACGAAACTGAACTACCTTCCTCAAAATGATTTTTCAGGCACCGAAAAAAAAAATCGGCCTAGTACAAAATTATTAACTTTATTGGACAGTTTGTAAGGCCGTTTTTTTTTTTCGTTTCCGTAAAAAGTGTCTGTGGAATGTTTTTCAGTTTTATCTACTGAGCGAGTTCTTAAAGTTTGCGGAGACCTGTCGCTTACAACCCTGTTTAAATATATATAAACCTCGTGTCAAAAAATAAAAAATCGCGTTTCACAGTATTTGTTATCGAACTGCTCCAAAACTGCTTTACCGATTTTTAGGTTTTTTTAACCGATTTCTAAAAAGGAGGAGGTTTTCCATTCGGATGTTTGTATATTTTTTTTATGTTTGTTCGCGCATAACTTTGTCGCTTGCCAACCAATTTGAAAAAATATTTTTTTGTTGGAAAGGGTATACTTCCCAAATGGTCCTATAGTCACCAAGTTGGGATCTGAAGATGCAATCTTGGCGAAATCGAAGGGACTCCTCAAATTCAATTCAATTTTTTAGTGAAGTCGGTTATTTTTTTTATAAAAAGATTTTTTTGTGTACATATATGGTAGGTCTGAAAATAAATAGTAGGCTATTTTTACTCTTCTACCCCCGCCTCTCATTTTTTCTTTGATAATCTATACGGCAGAAAAACGTTTGCCGAGTCAGCTAGTTTTTTTTTTTTAATTTTTCTTTATAAAAACAGGCTCTACTATTAAAGTAGCGCAATTCTATAAACGTTAGCCTACGTTTGCAAGCCTGATTGTTGGTACAGGGGGCGTAACGAAAATATTTCATTCTTTTAAATACAAAATTCTTGCACGCCAACCTTTTTAAAATATTATGCTATTATTGCTATGATATTATAGTTACATTTAATTGCTTTTTTTATATATGCCTTCGTTCATAACTCAACCTTATTCCTTTTATGCAGGGTGTAAGGGACAGCCCTCCGCAAACTTTAAGGGCTTGTTCAGTAAACAAAACGGAACAACCTTCCACAAATCTTTTTTCAGAAAATGAAAAAAAAATCTGCATACAAATTGTCCAATCAAGTTTAATTTTGTATAGTGAGGCTGATTTTTTTTTCGTTTCCTGAAAAAAAATCTTGAGCAAATCGGACAGGAAAGTGATCCTATAAGACGGATACGGAACCTTACGGGAATTGAGCTATGAAGTTTGATTATCAATCGAAGGCAACAGCCCTACTGTATTCGGACGCATAGCTTCATAGACGCATATTCGTCATTATACGCTTGGTGTACGCCAAGACTTGGTGCGGCAACGACACGACGGAACGACGTTGCCGCTTCGTCTACACAGTTTCAAAGTTTTGCACGTAACCGTCACGCAGGCGTATCCCAATCGTATAATGAATACGCGTCTATGAAGCTACGCGTCCGACAATGAGCCTTAGTTTTAAAAAGAAATGTACATGTACAAGTTTCTTCTCCATGAAAAGAAAATGTTCCAACACATTGTTTGCAGTTATGTCTACAGTTCATTAAAATATTTATAGTACAGCTTGTATTTTATTATGTTTGTATCTATAGGTACCATTGACCATCTTACCTATATTTGAGTGAGAACTATTGTTAGGACCTCCATCATTCTTCATTTGTTTGCACTTTCTCATCCATTTCAACAAATAATGAAATGGATGACTAATTGTCCCCGAACACGGGCCACAAAAAAACGCTGGAAGCGGCCACAATAAAATCTAGAAGCAGCCGCAAAAACACCTGAAGCGCGTGACACTTGGTGTCCGGAGAAGCTTGAAACCGCTTCAAGCGTTTTTTTTTTGTGAAGGCACCGCCGCACACGAACCACAAAAAAATCCGCCTCAAAAAGAAGCTTAAAGCGGCGTTTTTTGTGGCCCGTGTGTCCGACAGTTAAACAATCTTCCATCAAAATATAAACTCCTATGGTTTTAAAACCTTAAAAATAACTATCTCGCCAGTTAGCAAGTTATCAGTATATGCACAATTCCATAAATTCCTTTCAACGTGCATCTAACTTTAAAAAACCAACTCATAAAAAATATTGCCCATAAAAATATAGGCACGTGAAATTAAACAGGCAGGTCATCGCGTGTTCCGTAGCTCATTTGTTCTGCGGGAGGCGGTGCTGACCGGCCACCGATGCGTATCTCGGCATTGCTGGAATAGGTAGGCGGAATATCATTACCAGGCGTTTCCAGTCGTTTGCATAGTGACAGAATTCAAACTGTAATGACGTGAATGTACCGCCCATTCACGATGATAGAAAAAAGTATTCGAATTTTAAAAAGAGTGTTCGAATTTAAAAAAAGTTTTGATTAGGATTTCTTTTTTTTCTTTTTTCTTTTTAAACGGTTTTTTAGATTATTAATGTTGGTAGTAAATGTTGTCAGTAAAAAAAAATGGTTTTGTTTGGTAGTAATTATTGGGTTGGAAAGTAATAGCGGCTTAGTTTTATTAACTGATTTTTTAAATGTAATAATTTATAAATAAACTAACTTCTGCCAGCGGCTTCGCCTGCGTGAAAGTAATTTTCTCCATACAAACTTTGTACCCCCGTTTCCTCCCCTTTAGGGGATGAATTTTGGAAAATCCTCTCTTACTGCTCGCCTACATCATAATAAAGAAACCTTATGCAAAATTTCACGCTCCTAGTCCCAGTAGTTTCAGCTGTGCGTTGATATGTCAGTCAGTCAGTTTTTCCTTCTATACAACGTGTAACAAAAAGGGTATATACATCAAAAAGCCCTGAAGTTTACTGGTGGTATAGAATCTCTACACAAAGTTTCAGCTCAAAATAAATTACTCAAAGAATTGGTACCAAATTCTTGGTATCCTTGGTATCGTATGATTCTCGAATTCAAATTATAACAAACGTGTCACGACACTACGAGGGTCAATAACATTCCACGTCACTTGCTAATACTAATAAAGACTTCTTCTGTAAATCTGATCGCCTAGTACCTCCCTTCCTAATTCTACCTAATTTCGATACGCGCGGCGCGTGTGTGAATGAAACGCTCAGTTTGCCTAGTACCTGCCTACTTAAAATTTTGCCTCAAAAAAGCAGGTCACGGGAGGCAAAATATCTGCAGGTGTCAGTTCCTGGATGCGACGGAAGAGGTATGGGTGCTGACCTTCATTCTGCAACACTCGCCATACCTACTTGCATATGGTTAGAGGTATACAGCGCTAATGCAGCTCGCCGAGTGCGCTAGTACCTACGTGGGTTATTTTCAAAATGCTCGAGTACGGCCTCCTCAAATTCTGGATCGATAGTGTTTGGGCGACCCCCTAAACTAGAAGCGTGGAACCAGTTTGTTGTACAAAGTACTCTGTGAATGTACCTACCTACTATCCGATGGAAGCCCGCCACCGAAGAAACTGTCGGCGCTCAGCTCCTTCTAGGTACCCGCGATAAATCGAGGACGATAAAGTTCGCGAGCAGCTCGCACATTACCGGCCGTCCTCTCTTCCGACACACAATCATCTCATAATATTCACTATTACTTAACACCATCACCATAGAAATGCCATCACACACGATTATCACAACTGCAATAAAATAATGTTTAAAATCCAAATCACAAACACCGGAACGGCATGCGACTGCAACGTATGATTATTGGTCATCCACTAATGCAAAATTATTTTATTTATTTACCTAAATTTGACTTTCGGCGCGTACAAAGACGCCGCCAGTACCGCCAAAGAGAGTAGCCGAACGGACGACGACAACATTGCCATCTCTCTCACATTAAACACGCAGGCGGCGCGTGCGACTGGGACAAAACTATTTTATCGTGTTCAATAACATTTGAGCTTCTCAAAGGAATTTTTTTAGGGATCTGTGAACCGTTTTTTAAAATTATCAATAACAATTCTCGTTTCTTATGGACTCCTAGTACTTTCGCATGTTTTTCATTTATTTTTAAATGATAAATTAAGACTAAACTATGCTACTATGTACTGGTAATGTTTTTGTAGAAAAGGCAAAAAGTTACGCAAACACCTAATTGTGCGCAAACGTATAGTTTTTTTAGAAATAAACGCGAAAGATTTGTTGATTTGATTATAATCTCGGGGTAAAATTAAACTCACACGCATTCACGCGGCGTCGTGAATGCGCACACTACATCCAAATAATTAATTTCTTGTTAACTAAGTACATATCCTATGTATAGCAACCGACATAAAAAGAATTAGGTACGTAAGAAAATTCATCTCGACCCTGCAAAAAGTGACAACTTATTGAAGTCCTCTAATTAAATTAAATTCAAGAACGGAACCCACTGGGAGTTTATTTGTACCAGGAGGCACATAAGTTGCTTAGAAATGATATTTGGGTTCATTTTAACAGATATGAAATCCTTTTTCGCAGCGTCTAATGCCGAGTACAACGTTCGTTTAGATTTTACGTAGGTACTTCGTTTAAATTTTTTGTAAATTAAGTATTTGTCTACGTAAAACAATAAAAAAGTATGTAGATATTTCTTATTGTTTCACGTAAATACCAGATAGGTACCTAATTATTCCATATCCTTACGAATACCCTTATCTAATTAGTCTCCTCTAAAAGCGGCGTGAGTCGCACGAAAAATAATATGCGCTGCGCGCTAACGAACACGGGCCTACGCGGCGCGCAGGTTTTTCGATGGCCAACGCACGCACTCGCTCTAGTTTTTGGCTTGGTTTGTTGCACACAAACATAATCTTAGTCTTTGTAGGAAAAACTTATTTCTTCTTAAAACTATTTTTCTTAAAAAAAAATGTTAGAAAAAATAAACATGCGGAACCCTTTATTCACTGTTTGAAGAAATACCAGGAGTAAGAGGTTTGTTTTTAGTCATAAACAGTTCAATGACACCGATCAGCTGACTTTTTGCTAGTGATGTATTGGTTTCAGTTTGAAATGTTCGGTTTCTGGTATCATATGTATGGAATAAATCACAACTTCCTACCATGTAAACATAAGGTTAGAAAACCCTTTCCGTATCGTTTGTTATCTTATCAAGAGGCCGTGCACTTGGTATGTATACCCCCTTTTTGTTACACGTTGTATAAATAATATAGATAAATTTACAGAATACTTGAGGTTTGCTATATTTTGAGTTCCCTGTCTAAACCAGAAAGTCACAGGCGCTAGCCCTTTTTATAAACCTATGTTCATCATTGATTAATTTTCTAATTAGCTTACTCCACAACTCTAATTTATTGTCAACATTTCACACTCTACAAATTACTTTTGCCATCATTTGTCATAACAGTCATTAGTCTATCTACATAGAAATAAAAAGTGGTCAGTTTCAATTAAATATTCAATTATGCTGTTTTTTTTTTTAAATATATTTCAGCATTTTTTTACAAACATGTTACTAAGGATTTGGATGTGTGGTGTGACGAGAATGGATAAAGTGAGAAATGAGTATATTAGGAGAAGTTTGAAAGTGGCGCCAGTGACTGAAAAGTTGAAGAAGAATCGTTTGTCTTGGTATGTTCATGTAAAAAGGAGGGACGAAACGCATGTTGCTAAAAAATTATAAGTTTACATGTGGATGGATGGAAGGGGAGAGGGAGGTCGAAGAAAAGATGAATGGATTGTGTGAGAAGTGATATGAAAGAAAAGGGAGTTAATGATAGCGTGGTGAGTGACAGGACAGAATGGAAGAAAAAAACGTGTTGCACCGACCCCAAATAAAATGGGAAAAGGGCAGGAAGATGATGATGATGATGATGATTTCAGCATTTTTTTTAGGTTTGCATTGCATTACAATCACTTTGTTTTTTGGCCGAGTAGCATCTGCCAGTGACATCGCCTGCTTGAAAATTATCGCAGGAAACATACTACTGGGGTAAAAAATATCCTGTACCTATTCCAGGACATGGAATGCCCGTGTGACAAGTTTTATCCAAATGCGTTAAGCCGTTACATTCATTGACATGAACAGGTAACAGATGTTAGTAATACAGTCCTGCAAGGTTGTTAGTATTTTACAAATAACCCTGTATATACCTATATACTACGAATACGATAGCTAATTAATTAAATTAATCATTATTTTAATTCCAAGGTTTGATTAAATTGATTTATACGGGACTCGTTACTGACCCCAATTAAAAAAATATCATATCGTAACCCTAAAACCATACATACACCTGCATCTTAGAACAGGCACAAAAGCCTATCTGCAGATCTACAGCGCCTCTTACTGCAGCACGCAGAAGGCGGAACTCACAAGCGAGGGGCGTCCTGATTTATGTCCAGAGCTGCGGAGGCACCTTCGTAAGAAAACCGGTCCACCGCCTGTGTTCTATGACGCCCTGGTACTTGATCTAGGGTTTCTACTGGTGAAAGTCGGAAATTTTGGTATTTTTATAGGTATTTTGATAAACTAAGAACTTTAGATGAACCTGCAATCAATGAATTTTGTCATCTAACAAATGTTTTAAAAAGAAACAGTCCACCACTTATGTCGTATGCTGCCCTGGTATTTGATCTGCTGTAGTGAAGATATTTTGTAAGTAAACTGTAAAGTTCAGATGAACCAACCGATGAATTTAGTTGCAAACCAATCCTCTCAAGAGAATCGCTCCACCTCTTGTGTTGTATGCTGCCCTGGTGCTTGATCTAGGGTGCTTACTGTAGAATATGGTTATTTTGTATGAATTGCAAAGTTCTGATTTAGTTTTCTACGAGTTAAGCAGGAACATAGATTTTTCGGGTCAAATATGCCTGCATCTAGATACAAGCTATATGCTCAGCCTGTCTCTAACTCTACAGCACCTCTTACTGCAGCACGCAGAAGGCGGAACTCACAAGCGAGGGCCGTCCTGATTTATGTCCAGCGCTGCGGAGGCACCTTCGCAAGAAAACCAGTCCACCGCCTGTGTTCTATGACGCCCTGGTATACTTGATCTAGGGTTCCTACTGGCGAAAGTTGGAAATTTTTATAGGTATTTTGATAAACTGTGAAGTTCAGATGAACCAATCGATGAATTAAGTCATTACAAATGTTTTAAAAAGAACTAGTCCATCACTTGTGTAGTATGCTGCCCTGGTACTTGATCTACCGTAGTATGGGTATTTTGAAAGTAAACTGTGAAGTTCGGATGAACCAACCGATGAATTTAGTCGTAAACCAATCCTCTCAAGAGAATCGCTCCACCTCTTGTGTTGTATGCTGCCCTGGTGCTTGATCTAGGGTGCTTACTGTAGAATATGGTTATTTTGTATGAATTGCAAAGTTCTGATATATTTGACATGGGCAACATAGGACACAAGTGAAATATAAAATAGTAGCTTTTACCCGCGGCTTCGCCTGCGTACAGAAAATATAGCCATGTCACTCGGTAAGCCGCTTTCTGTATGTGAAAAAATTTTAGCAATCGGGCCAGTACTTTCAGAGATTACCTCCTACAAACAAAAAAATTAAAAAATACAAACTTTACCTCTTTACTATATTAGCGTAGATTGTACATTAAGATCTAGCCCAGTTTTCCACAAATTAGCTCCTAGCATTTTCTTAGTAATTAGCTAGCAGCTGCCATCCTGTCGTCCCAGGAAGAGGCCAGTTAGGGTCGATGCCTGATGCTACCAAGGCTGCGGATTATTTGAAAGAGTTACAGTGACCCTCGCAAATGGTTCACAAATGCAGCAAAATGCTTTTATAAATACGTTATCCGATATGTTGAAGAGAAGAAAAAATTATATTTAAAGAAGTTATATTTTTAGTAAATTAAATAAAAGATTTGTAGGCTACACAGTCAGTTCCGAAATTATTTTCCAATAACATTGAAGTTTAAAGACTTTTTCCTACATCATTTCACATAAACCCTATTTCCGAAATGAAATCTTCGATAACATTTCTCAAAAACTCAATAGCCCGATTTTTGCCCGACTCAGTAGATTGGTCGATCGGCTTTGGCAGATGATAATCAACATCACACAACTACACGACATCGCCAAATAATACGCCAAACACAAGTAAACAGGCAGGTCACAAGCAGGGCAGCCGTCAGGTACGAGAACACTGCCTGTCACAGGCACTGACACACTACCGACGCACATCACTACAAGTACGCAGGGATGGCACACATCAGTTTCTAGGTAGCAAGTATATGCTCCACTTACGACCCGATCACGACCTTGCCTTGTGAGAGGTAGCTTAGCGCAGGGCGGTGAGCGTTAAGAACAAAAGTATGAAAATGTTTGAAGCACGCTACGAGACGCCGCTCATAGCGCGGCGCGCCCGCATACCAATGCTGCCCCGCTTGCCGCGCCGCTCCCCGCTCATTCATATAGGATTGTGAATTATAGTTCCTATGTGGCATAACGATATTAGAGTTCTCTGCTCGATAAGAACATATAACAGCTCGATATCAACTATTGGGCAGTGGCTTGGACCAGGCAGGACGCTGTCTGGTTGGAAGATCTCATCTAATGAGAGAGCGTTCGCTTGGGGTTTAATGAATTAATTCAGGAATCCCCAAGCGACCACCGGTGGCCGCGTATCTATTGTCTTACTATTGTGTCTCTAATTGACGGTATCTGAAGGGTTAAGCGAGATTCTGCATGACGATATTTTTCCTGAAAAACTTTTAAGGGGGAAAAACACTTATTTCCTAGAACAAGTTTTGTGAAATATTCGAGTATACCAAAATTTTAACCACAACAATTACCAAATGCCAACAGAGTTTTTAGGCGTTATTTCTCCAACAAGGTGGACCGATGACCTGGTCAGGGTCGCGGGAATCCGATGGATGCGTGACGCACAGGACCGGTCGTTGTGGCGACGCTTGGGGAGGCCTATGTCCAGCAGTGGACGTCTTTCGCTGATATGATGATGATGATTTCGCATTGCATCTTTATCAAACATCGTGTAAGATTGCTTTAGATAAAGCAACAAACTTTTAAACCATGCTCGATGTTGATAGGCGAGTGGAAAATGGTAGCGTCGTGGAAAAAATACTATTGGGATCCCACTAGATCTTCTTTACCCTCGCCTTTTTTTTCACGCAGTCTTAACATTCCGAGTCAATGGCGCCGCATGAGTAATTCGGCGCCATTGACTTCGCTGATCACCATCATCTGTAAGGACAAGCTTTTGGTAATATTATAAAAGCGAAAGTGAGTTTGTTTATTTGTTTGTTGGCTTGTTACGTCTTCACGCCTAAATGGCAAATCCGATTTTAATGAAACTTGGTACACGGATAGACCATGTCCTGGAATAGGACATAGAATACTTTTTATCCCGGAAGTATGTTCCCTTGGGATAATTTTCTGTTATCACGCGGGCGAAGCCGCTGAGAGCAGCTAGTTTTTAAATAAAAAATCGTTGTAATGCTAAGTTTTTCCATAAATTGTTAAGCTTATGTTGAAATGCACCAAATGCAACTCCATTTTGTGTTCAGGCCATCTCTGTCTATTCTAGGTCGTCTGTAAGAGATCACGGAATACGTAGAGGCCGCCAATTGTACGTTTTTTCAAGGCTCATATTTTCATATTTATTTTCGTGGTATTTTTCAAAATGTAAACAATTTTTTTTTTTTTAATCGGCGTAATAGGAAGATTCTAATTTGCTTACACTATTATTTTTAGACTTAGTATAACTTAGAAAAGTCCTATGATAACAAGTAAGCAAATATTATGGTTTTCCACTAGTAATGTGAAAGTGAAACCCAGGGCCCTGGGACGAAGGCAAAAAAGGATTAAGAGTGGGTTTTTAGTCAGTAATAGTCTGACAAACCCTCTCGCTCAGCCCAAAACCGGGAGATGTCATTGAATCGTTTTCCCACCTAATTAAAACAAATATTATAGTTTTGAAACGCCCCTGAAAATACTAAATCACATCAAGATTTTAACACGTTTCAGCATACATAACCCAGTTACACTAATGAACAGAAAAATCCAGTCCTTTCCAATCAAACCTTAATTTCGCACCCACATCATTGGCTGCAATAAAAAGCCCTCCAATCTGGACCACAGTCATCCAATCAGACCTGCTACAGCCAAAAATAACATACCTACGAATCTGATATCACTTTCTCTGCAACTTTTCCTTTCTATCCCGAATAAGTTAGGAAAACATTTTCGCCCGTGTAGTTCCGTACCCTCCTATAATCCTCTACCTGCAGAGATATACCCGTACTTACCCCGCGCCGGCACTATCATCCATACCTACAGCTTACTTCTCAACGCACAACATCGTATCTACAACCTATTAACAAACAAAAACTAACTTTGTCAGTTAAAGAATAAAGTTTGAATTCAAACGCAACGGTCGCGCCGTTACGTTGTTGATTTATGATTGGTTCTCCCCCCACCATCGCTTCTCTCGCCCTGCCTCATGCATTTAAATTGCTTCATTACAGAATCTAGACGCCGGGGTGTAGGGTTGTCTGTTGGGAAAAATGTTGGCAACTTTATTTTTGTGGATTGTGTTGTTATTTATTTAGTTTAGTATTTTGGAAATAATGAGGTTTTGTTTTAGTTCTGCTGTTTGCACTCGGGTGTGATAATGAAGCGAATGTAACTGGAAAGGGGTTGGTTCATACACAAGGACGGTTTACTACTGTTCGTGGCAACTATGTTTAGAGTCTAGTAGAAGAATAGTTGTTTGTAGTCGCAAGAGGGACCTGTACATCAAAATGTTGCGATTTGTCTCACAAGAAATGTTTTACAAAATACTGTTTAGGTTGTTGTAATGGAAATATTTCAACATGAACAACACTTGAGTAAATATTTAATCCATTCAAAGGTGGTCCCCAAAAAATAGATTTGGCGATAAAACCGCCCATTTGTTATACCCCATTAATTTTGCGCGCCTACTGTAATCTTTGTATGATGTATAATAAAGAATCTATCCATCTATCTATCTATTTTTTCAGACTCGTTGCAGCATTTAAGAAAAATTGTCAGCTGTAGCCATTCTGCAGTCTTGATACCGTACCAGTGCCATTATAATCAAACCCAACAAGCAAATAACTTTTCTATTAGCGTTCCCGCCAAAAGAACCCGCAAAGAAGTCACCTGACAAGTGGCGTTACAGGTAATGTCATACCCATACGTAGCGTTTAGCAAGGTCTCTAACAGAAAAGTTTTTATTCTTAGCGACATCTATGACGCCACATATGAACTAAACTACGAAGCCTTGCATCGCGCAATTAGAATTTTCCGTGCGGTTTGAACGTATACAACAACCCGAATATGGCTGTTGCCATACATAACATACCAGACATAACACCCGTCTGGTCGAAGGTTCCTTCCTTTTTAAAGGAGATATGTGGGACCTACTACACTCTGTTCTACATACCTCTAAAGAAACAACATATGATCTAAACTACAAAATGTGCAATTAGAGTTTGTTTGCTGAATTGACCTTCTCTCTCTCTCTCTATCTCTTCCTCTCTCTCTCTCTCTCTCTCTTATGTTTTGACGTAAGACTCAGGAAACCACAGTGGCCCTCCCACAGAAAGACATAAGTCAATTGACCCAGAGCGGGTACGGCTTGAGTTAATAAAAATACTCCTCACCAGCACCTACTATCACCACCTAACTAACCTGTTTCCTCTTGACTATCAATCTCCATTCTCACAAAACCCTATCCCCTCTGACTCCAGCCCCCTGTACCACAGGCCGCAGCCTCACGCGACAGCCCTACAGAGCGGGCGGGCCGTATCTGCCCGCCGATCATTAGTTCCAGAGTGGCCAGGGTAAAATTTTGCATGCTACCGATATTTCGCCTGCTAAGCAACTCTTGTATTACTTTGCTAATGTTTTTTGGGATTGGAACACTTGATTTTTTAGATTGGTATGAGTAATAAGAGGGAGTAATAAGTTTTTATTGAGCTGTTTTAATTCATTAAACCCCAAGTAAACGCTTGCGTTTGCTCTCTTATTGTCTTTCTATTGTGTTTCTAATTACGGTATTCAAAAGGTGTAAAATGCACGCATGTTAGTAATGGCGTCAACGGCCATCGCAACCCAGTGCTGGGCACGCCACGATTATGGCGGTAAGTCCCCTCTTTGAGGCGTGGCTGGAAAGACCTCACGGCGTCCTTACCTTCCGCATGACGCAGGTCCTCACCGGACATGGCAAGTTAGGGAGGTTCCTGCATCGGATTCAAGCGGAAGAGACGCCCGGGTGTCGCCACTGTGCGCAACGCCCGGAGGACACGGTGGAGCACACCGTCGCGGTGTGTCCTGCCTGGGCGGAGCATCGCCGGCGATCGGCGGCGGAGACCTCTCGCGCCGGGCCATGGTTCGGAGCGAGGAGGAATGGCAGGCGGTCGCCTACTTCTGCGAAGCCGTAATGCTTGCAAAGGAGGAGGCCGACCGCATCAGGCAACGGCGCCCTCGCCGCCGTCGCCGGGATTCCGATCCCGATTTCCGGCCACCGTAGACGCGGGCTCGCGGACGGCGCTGTCCGATCGTCCGGTAATGGACCGAGTCCAAGACGTCGACGGCGCGCACTGTTCTCGCGCGCCTCAAGGAGTTGTCAGCAGCAGGAGGGGCCCAGCTGGGTCGCAGCCTACTGGAACAGGGTTGTCCGAAAGGGAGCTCGTGCCCCGGTATGAAGGCTAGAAGGAACGGCGCGGGGTTTTTAGTCAGTAAGAGTCTGACACTATCTCCCGCTCCACCCAAGAGCGGGTTTTGTCAAAGATGATTTCCAAGTCGAAAAAAAAAATAAAAACGTTCTGAGTTCTGGTCAGGTCAGATGGTGGTCAAACGCACGGCCTTCATTATAAAAAAAAATACATGTAGATGGATGGAGAGGGGGAGGGAGGCCAAAGAAAAGATGGATGGATTTGTATGAGTGATATGAAAGAAAAGGGAGTTAGTGATAGTTGAAGTTTTCTTCTTCCATTCTGTCACTCGTCAGTGACAGGACAGAATGGATTTTTTTTTGTAAAATATCCGAGTGAATCACGGAATCACAAACTACTAACAGAGTTTTCAGGCGTTATATCTCTTTTTTGCGTTGTCTTTTCGTCAAACATCGCATTGGATTGCGTTAGATGAAGCAACAAGCTCGATGGTGACGATAAGCGAGAGGAAAAGCAGACTCTTAAGCGCGACGTACCTATGTGTAAGAGCAGTGGTAACTGTCCCCCTAGCCAAGTTGCTAATCTGCATAATTAACGCTAGTAGAAAGCTTCAAATGTACGAGAATGACGTCATCTCAACGCTCAGTCACGTGGTCAGCACAAAAGAATTAGAAGCGAAGCGTTTGACGCAAGCGAAACGGTTGTAACTTGGCTAGGGGAGCAGGCTCCTTACTTAGTGTCAGGTCTTAAAACGGAAAAGGGGAAAATCGTGAGGAAACTGGCATGTCCTAGAACCAAAAAATCGAAGAAATGTGACATCCACCAACCCGCACTGGGCCAGCTTGCCTGAGTCCCAGCCGTGGGAACAATTGCTCGATTGCTCCATTCGTGGCTGATTTTGCTATGCTATGATATGTATATGTTAGGAATGACTAAAGCTAGAACTACACTGCGAACACGTGTGCCACACACGCCGATCTGGGCACGTCGGTCTCCATACATTTTATATGGAAACTAGGCTTGTAGAGCTACACTTGATCCACGCCACGCGAGTCGTTCTACATACAAAACACGTGTGCGTCATTCTAATGTAGTTCTAGCTTTATGCTATGCTATACTAGCTGTTTTTCGGCAAATATCATAGATCATAGATTGCATCACTGCTTACCATCAGGTGGGACCGCAGTCAAGCACTACCTAGTTTATATCATTAAAAAAAAACATCAAAATCTTGTAACGAATACTTTATTATTCAGCCATTTTAACTTTATTTTCAAGTGGCCTTTTGAAGTAACATCCAATAAAGATCAAAGAGCGCTATTTCACCTGATCAAAAATAAATTAAAATTTCATCCATAGACTCCGAAACACCAATTCATAATATCATTAGTGTTGCTAATTAATAAATGTTCATTAATTACGGCAGTGAGCACACAGTCCTAGTCGATTCGAATTTTAAATTTTTAATTAACGATTTTGTCGTCAATTTTATCAACAACAAAATGGCGTAGGATCGTGTGTTGGTGAAAGCTATATATTTTGCGCATATATTCTACACTTTGATGTTTTGTTTTACATCGTTTCAAATTTAACTTTCTAATAGACTATATCGCTGGGACAAAATACCTAAATGTAACGTTTCGACGAAATACTAAAATCGTAATGAAATCCAATTTTCATAACTTTCAGCAGAGATTCTGTGCAGGATGATAACATCAATCATATAAGTTTAAAATGAAATTTATTTATTTATTATATATCTACTAAAAATTTATTACATATACATAAAAAAAACTTAAATACTAAATAAACTATTTAAACTAAAACCTAACTATGTACATAAATATGATACAAAAAGACAAAGGACGCTCAGGCGTCAAAGTACTCCTCCACATCGCTGTCATCCGGAAATGTGCCCAGAAGACTGGCAGCATTGCCACGTTGAATGGCAATGCTAATTCTTTGGGCAAAGAACGAGCCAGCCCTCTGGTTACGTAAAGTGTCGATCAGTCGGCGTGAAATATCCTTGAAAAAGAGACGCGCACTCGGACCCCATGAACCAAGCGTTTCGACCCCAAACGGCTCAAAACTGTAATTACCAATAAGGTTACAGTATTTGCGCCGTTTAAGGGTCTCAGCAGCAGAAGCAGCAGCACCAGCACAGCCCGCCGTACTTGGAATATGGGATGACGCAAGGGTATCGACACAGGTTGCGTCCCACACCAGAGGCCTGTCTTTCTGTATCATATTTATGTACATAGTTAGGTTTTAGTTTAAATAGGTTTAAGTACTAATTTTTACTAATTTCAGATCTCTACGTTATCTTGAAAGATTTCTTTATTGTTTATTAGTCATTAAGGTTTCCTGTGTTTACTTATTGTTTTAGTTTATAGTTTGTAGGGGGGTGGTCTCACTAAAGTTTGCTCTAAGAGATTCAATTGTGGGTTAACCTCGACTGTGTAAAACTAGAAATACACTGCGCACATGTGTGACACACACGCCGATCTGGGCGCGTCGCTCTCCATAAATTTTATATGGAAACTAAACTTGTAGAGCTACACTAGATCCACGCCACGCGTCGTTCTACGTTCAAACCAGGCGTGTGCGTCGGTCTAATCTAGCTTAAAGTTAACTGTCACCACCGACCACATCATCGCTTACTATCAGGGACCTCACCATGGCGTGTTTAAATGTCAGTCACCCTATACAGCTTCGTCCGGTAACTGTCCGGACCGAGCCAAGGCGTCGACGGCGCGCACTGTACCCGCGCGCCTCAAGGAGTTGTCAGCAACTGCAATGGCCCAGCTGGGTCGAAGCCTACCGGGGTCGGGGTTATCCGAAAGGAAACTAGAGCCCCGGTATGAAGGCTAGAAGGAACGGCGCGGGGTTTTTAGTCAGTAAGAGTCTGACACTGTCTCCCGCTCCACCCAAGAGCGGGTTTTGTCAATGATGATTTTCCCCGTCGAGAAAAAAAGAAGTCACCCTATACAGCTCCATCCCTATAACAATTCAATTTAGGTCGTAAAATGGATCGCATTAAGAGCTCGTGGTAGAGTAACACCAGATGCCTCTTTGGTAAGATAGTGGTCAAGTGCGAGTCTACCAATATTTAAAATACAATAAATAGCTTTGACACGATATCTCGAGGCTAGACTAAATAGGCTCTTAATAAACTAGTGCGCCTCACCATCAACGTTTGCATCACTGCTTACCATCAGGTGGGATTGCAGACAAGCACTAGTTTAATTGAGAATTTGATTTTAAAAAAATCTGCTGGGTCCGTTACTTAAAAATAAAATGCATTTTATCCAAATTTCCATCTCAAAATACAAGTATCAAAATTTCTCACCCAGTCTCACAGTTGTGTTGCATTATTTGTATAGAATATAGTCACGCTTCATTGGTTAACAATAAGTACTCTTGGCTAACTGCACCTCAATAGAAGAGAATAGACAACGTGTGTGGTAAAGGCAAATGGCCGTACATAAATTTGTCAATTCTTGTAGCAAAAGTAAAACAATTTAAATATCGTGAAATTCCTTGAAATAAGGGTGTCTGGTCTCCAAGGCTTGGTCAGTCAACATAATAAATAATTGTAGCTGAAAATTGGTAGTAACACCCTCTATTGTTTTATTGTGGTATATAATTTTATTGTATGAACTATGTTGTCGGAAATAAACATATTATTATTTACTTTATTCATTTTTATACATATGGTAAAACATTTTAAATACTTTTTTTTTAACAAAATTATATTTAAAAAAAAAACATACTTATCCCCCGGTTTCGGGAGCAGGGTCCAAGCTACCGGTGGTTAGGGCTCCAGAAAAAGGAACTTCCTCACAATGCGAGCCGTATCGAGGAGTACTGCCTTCTGTATCATGCCCTTGATCCAACCGCGCAACGACAGCTTCGACAGATGGTCGTCGAAGCTTTTGGCTATAAGGTCTACTGTAAGGTATACTATTATAATTTAAGGGTCAGATTCCTGCCAGAGGTGCGAGAAGATTCAAATGAAACGCAAAGGGCAACTGAAGTAACACGGGTGGGTTGGCCAGTAAAAGTCTGACGAGAGTGTCACACTTTATATTACAATACTTAGGTACATTAAGCTATTTGTGTCTCATTTTAATAGAACTGTAATTGTTCATAATAAAATAAAATTCTTTAAACCAGTAAGTATTAATTCATTAAACCCCGAGCGAACGCCGGTAACGCCCATTGTCTTTCTATTGTGTCTCTAATTATCACGATACTTGTCAATCGTGATAATTAGAGACACATCTAGCCTTTTTAGGAAGAACATCGTAAGCTACTGAGAGCGTTTTTGCACAACTATTAGATTTTCTCTTCCATAATTAAAAAGTATTAATTCATGATAATAAATAAATTTTAAAAAAATATAACTTCATATAACTACCGATCTAATAAAATTGTTGCTACTACATATTTTCGTAAATACTTTATAATTATGGAAGAGAAAATCTACAAGTACAGCAAAAACGCTCACTGTCGCTTACGATGTTCTTCCTAAAAAGGCTCGACATAATTAAACCTTCATCTGCTATTTCGCTTTATTGACTATATGCGAGCAATGTGCTGATAAGTTTAACGATCCTCCGGGCTACTTCTAAAGTTTTAGTTCTCCTCTTTTAAAGTCTTAAAATCGTCAAAAGACCTAAAAAACCAACGGAACTATTGAATTAAAACTTAATCTGTTTACTATTCGGCATCCTATGTAACATTATATAGGGACAATCGATAATCGTGTTTCATTTCCGACGCGGGAATTATTATATCCCATGATCCTGTCAGTCCGTCCATACATCCGCATGGATCCCGCCTATCTTAACAATCATCAAAATAATATTATTTAACAAAAAAAAATATGAACGCAGCTGTATCCATTTAACGCCGCCAAACGTCAACAATTTGCCTATGGTACCTTTTACCGCCAATCAGCGCAAAGAATTGCCACAATTCAAAAATCCGGGCATCAATACCGCTACTTATAGACCATCCAATCAAGAAAGGTGTCACATTACGACACTCTATTGTATCGTTCGAATTTCGAATTGGTGTTTACAAACACAACAAGGGCTTGTCATAATCTGTTTTTGGATGTGTCCTTTTCTATTTTTCGGTCTGGCAACTTTTAGCGTGAATGTTTTTTTTTTTTTTTTCGACGGGAACAAAGAAAGATGGAGGTATGGATTTCAACGCCTTATTGTTGTTTTATCCGTGCATTGAATAGGTTTCACGGAAAGCGAAGGTAAGTTGTACTTATTTTGATCTGTAGATAATTCTTTAGTGGTGGTCTTGTGAGTGACAGTTGACATTTAAGGGGGCTGGGGTTTCTAAAAGTTTATCTTTCAATGAAGCCCTGGATTCGTATTGTACTTGTCAAACCCTTCTGTTTACTTAGAGGATGAAACGAACCGCGAATGGTAAAAGGTACGTAGGAAAACAAAAACTAGTGACATGTTACCTGGTTTGTGAACAGGCTCAGTATCGATGGTAGGTATATGTTTGCAAATTAAGACTAAGTTCCAACTTATACGCAAGGGCTGCGGATACGTTTGAAAGAGTAACAAGGGCAACTGAAAGTACACACATATGTAGGTAATATTGTAGCCAGTAAAAGTTCAACTCTCTAGCGCCATTTAGAGCGGGTGTCAAAAACTTCTATTTGCCTACAACCTCAAAAAACAACACAGGAAACCTGAAGAACATAGATATTATGTTTTATTAAGGTGGAAAATCATCTAATTAACTACTTTTTCCACTCTAGCGCGAAGTGGGAGGGCGTGTCTCATTTTTACTGGTTTCCCTTTCAGAAGTCGACCCACATAGCCCTAGTAGGCTTCGGTCGTGCTCTGCCCTTTAATTCATCAAACCCCAAGCAAATGTCGGTGTTCGTTCTCTCATTGTCTTTCTATAGTGGTGTCTCTAATTACGATATACGAAAAGGTTCATCAGTAGAAAATTAACATGACCTCTCGCTCGTTCAGCCAAAAGCGGGAGGAGACATTTAATAAACATCGATTTCACAACAGGTACACCTATAGTGATTATTTTTGTTTTTGTATAGGCAATGTTATGCTTAAATTGTTTCAAATGACTTGACATTGCACTCAAAATCGATATGGACGGTACATTTATGTAACAGTGTATTTTCGAACTCTCATCCAAGTTATTTTCGTTCCACATCAAGTATAATTTCACAGTAGTTCATTCTAATATAATAAATAAATAAGTACCTAGTATCAAAATATATTTTAAGGCGAAATCGTCATCAGTTTCCTGAACAAAAAAAAAAGTAATCTCGAATTTTACACCTCCCGGTCAGTCGGGCAAAAACTTCACAAAACAAACAATACATTTATACAACAATTACATTAATACAAACGCAAAACCTCAAGCGTCAAATGCCGAACTTTGAATTACAAGAATCCATTACCAACCTCCCACAACCCATGAGACTCTAAAGCCTTCAAAACAGAATTCAAAATCGTTTGTCTTTCGTTTATCAAGCTGCAGATAAAAGTTTGTGAAAAACACGAAAGCGGCGAAGCGTGAACGCTTGCAGGACGGAGGGGTCTGTCGGTTTATTTTTTCCTTAATCCTAACCGGGATTAGGTTAAAGCCCTTTTGATTGGCAGCCGCCGTCAGATGCTCGAGTCGGCTGAGGTGCATCTGAGCCTGGAGTTTAGTGGAGGCTGGAACTGTAAGTAATTGTGCAGTTTTAAGATGAAAGAAATATGTTGGTGTGAGATTTATTTGCTTATAAACTTAAAACTTGTAAAATTTAATAACATAATAGGTATATATTTAATACAAATTAAAAATATTAATATTTACAAAAGGGTAGAAAAATAAATTATTGGACATCAAAAAATTCTTCCACATCGATATCAATGGGAAAAGTGCCCAGAATGCTAGCAGCATTGCCGCGTTGGATAGTAATGCTGATTCGTTGTCTGAAGAAAAGCCCAAAGTACAACACAGGTCACGACAGCTCATAGCGGGCATTAGGCGCCAGCAAACAGCTGGATGCAAGTGTAAAACAACCCTTCAGTGGTCTGGATGGCCGATGACTATGTATTTTTGCTGACATATCAAGCTTATAATTTTGTGGTTTAGGCAGCGTTTTATTTATTTATTTATTAAAACTTCATGCAACATAAAAGTACAAAGGCGGACTTAATGCCTTAGGCATTCTCTACCAGTCTACCTAGGGTGGTAAAGAGAAAAGCATGGCAGGTGCATAAAAAAAAAAAAGTTTACTAAGGAAAAAAAGGGCTCAAAATTATGTACATATACAAAATAAATATACATATATAATTTAATATATAAATATATATAGATATATATATAAAGTACAAGAAAGAGGTTTCGTTGAAAGCTCCCAGACGACTTATTTTTTCCCGACGTCTTCAAAAAATTATTGTATAATATGTATTGATTGGGTCAATGACCGTTATTCCACATTTACTTGACGCCTACTTTAGTGTCACTAATCGCATCGTATACCTTACAACTTGCTCCACCAAACAACCTTGAGCACCACTTAGTTCTCGAGCACGTTGTGCATGCGACGGGCATTCGTCATGGAGCGAGCAGTTCTCACGAGCTCCCCAGCTACCCGTGTTGCTTATGGGATTAACGAATGTGGAACAGGGCTGCTACTCACACGCTAATTGGTTAATTTAATATTTAAGTTGCCTTTTGTGTTTCGTCACTTTATGTGAGTGTGAAAAACGATGCTTTTGGTTGTAATCTGTGTTTTGTCGTCATCAGGATATTCATCATCTTCCTGCCCTTGTCCCGTGTTATTTGGAGTCGGCCCATTCTGCCCCGTTTTTTTTACGGTTAAAAAATCATCCAATGGCAACCCCCGCTCTTGGACGGAGCTGGAGATAATGTTGGACTCTTACTGACTAAAAACCCACCCCGTTCCTTCGTGCTTTCATACCGGGGCTGAACTACCTCTCGAAACTAACCCTGGGTCCAATAGGCTTCGACCCAGCTGGACCCCAGCTGTTGCTAACAACTCCCTGTCACCCGTCATGCTATCACTAACTCCTTCTTCTTGCATATCACCCTTCAGAAAACCCATTCTTTGACCTCCCTTTTCTTTCGGATCACTCCTCACACAATCCATCCATCTTTTTCCTTTTCCTTTTTTTTCCTTCATTCCTGATGCGATAATGCCAGGAAAATCCAAGCATAACCTTTCCACTGCCCTTCGGGTGACTTCAAGCCTTCTGATGAGGCTCATACCTTATTGACTGGCCTGTTGGTCTAGTGGTTAGTGAACCTGACTGACGGAGGTCGTGGGTTCGATTCCCACCCAGGACAAATGTTTGTGTGATGAGCATAATCATTTGTTCTGTCTGGGTGTAATTTATTTATAATAAGTATGTATTTAGAAATATATAAGTATGTTTATCAGTTGTCTAGTACTCCCAGCACAAGCTCTACTTAGCTTGGGACTAGACGGCGTTGTGTGATAGTTGTGGCATATTATATTATATATTTTTTTACTTGACAGAAAACTTTAGTAAACTGTGCGTCCCTATATTCAAAGCTTCTGCTACTTATAATCACATAAAGCTTGGTGTCGGTGTCAACCCTGCGCAACGTGTCAGAGTTAGTCGACAGTGACAATTCATTCAGGCCAGCCTACCTGCGCGCGCGCCTAATCCGAGTGACATACGAGACGTGGGCCATAGAGTAGGAGATCTGATCATGTTGGTGGGATTTGTGCCTACAATGGTGAAGCTTCTATGAGTAACAAAAGTATGTCTGCAATCAGGATATTATAATCACACCAGAAGATATCGTAACTGTTTAAAAATTCACAGGCTTTTTCCCATTATCGTCATTTCAGCTGAAAACGTTCCACTAGTTCTGACGTTTGCATTCCAATGAGATTATTCCAAGAACAGTTTTTTTTTTTGCAGTGGAAAATTATCCAATGACTTCTCCTAGACCTATGGTGAAGCAAGAAGGCGCGGCGTCCTTTTCAGATATTCTCCGTGACCCTAACGTGCACCGGCCCTACGTTTTTTCCCAATATCTATGTATCCTTTCGAATAACGTAATTAGAGAAACAATACCAAGACAATGAGAGAGCGAACTTCGGCTTCGTGTAGTCCTTTGGCTTAGTCCTTACCGGACGGGTGGCAGGCTAGCTACCCACTGCTCGTCGTCCACAAACCCTCGCCTATGGTTTTTCTTTTTGTTTTTAAACCGGCCGGCTGCCTCACGTCTACCGTGCCTCAGCCAGCCGGTTGCAGTACGCTAGCAGTCCGACAACAAGCGCCCAAATTGAAAATGTATCTGCCTGCCGTGCGTTTGTATGCCAGAAATGCGCTATTCAACACCGAATTGAAGACGTGGTGCTTGTGACGATGCCATCCTGTTGACGACCGTTCGCCGCACGGTTGCCGCACCACATGCTTTGTATGAAAAATACGATCGTCCGTACGCAGTACGACTAACGCACCGCATCCGCACTACAGCGGCCGTCAAAAAACGCATAAGTTGAGAACGCGCTAAGATAAATCAGTCACAAAGCTCACCGGCACTTCTGTTTCCTACATAATCTATGTGATTAGCTCTGGGCTGACGATTTGAAGCATTTATAGGTCCGTATTGATCTGTGAGTGGATTTATTACGAGCTGGGATCGAGACGGTCTCACGATGATAACATTTATTGTTATAGACATTTGACTACTGCAGTGTCGGTTTATTGTTGAAGCTGTAAATTCCTTTACACTTCTTGTTTGGGATTTTTCGTCTGTTGTATTTTAAAGTATTTTATTTTCTTCAAAAACATTGAGTAGGTAAAAGAAACAAATAAAACATCGTTAACCCTTCAGATACCGTCAATTAGAGACACAATAGTAAGACAATAGATGCGCGGCGGATTCATGAATTAAGGAAACGGACGCGTAGCTTCATAGACGCGTATTCTGCAAAACATAAAAGTTATTTACATCAATTTCGTGAATTTTACGTGATAAGTGCACAACTAAAAACTTTTTTGGAGAGCAGTGGTGGCCGAGTGGTAATGGCTCCGACTTACGAGTTGTAGGTCGCGGGTTCAAACCATGCTAGGCGCATTACTTTGTGTAATTTATTTAATTACCACTGTTCTCAAAACAGTGAAGGAAAACATCGTGAGGAAACCGGCATGTCCTAGAACCAAAAATTCGAAGACATGTGACATCCACCAACCCGCACTGGGCCTGCGTGGTGGATTATGACCCATTCCTTCTCCTAGAGAGGTGGCCTGAGTCCAACCCAGCAGTGGGAACATTAAAAAGGCTGATGATGATAATAGTTTTTCACCAAAGTACTTCGGAAGGCAGCTAATGTCTCTCATTAAAAATAAAAGCCAAGTAAACAAACTCGAGCATGAATGGAGCAATGATCATCATACACAGGAAGCTACCACAATGGATGCATCACCCAAAATTAGTGCAACATCAACATACAAGCAACAGATTACCGAGCTTCTCTAACTTAAATCATAAGAATCTTTAGTGCACGCACTGGGCTTGGCAAACGCGACGAGCAACCGCTTTTGTAAAGAAGGCCAAATAGCCTAACCTAACTTAAATAATTAGGAACCTAGTGTAGAAGAAAACCAATTTATTTAAGGGCAATGAGTCTAGCTTACCAACCAACCATAGAAAATATCGCACGCTGAGAACGAAAGTGACTCAACTCAAAATTGCAAATTTTTGGGAAAGATCGAAAATGTGTCCATCGTATTAAGCATTTTCTATTCATTTTACAATAACACTAAAACATGGTAACAAAAGTTATGAATTTCTGTTGAAATTTATTGTTTCACTAAATAGCTTTAGAAACATTATATAGTTTTTGCAAAAAAAATATGATTTTCTCGTATAAAATAAAGTTTAAAAAAAAAACGAAAAAATAGGTCACTTTAGTATTAGAAGTTTTTAGATAATATAATATGATAATAATTATGATAGAATATACTTTTTTAAGTCATTCTGTATACTTAACTCAGTCACTTTCGTTCTCAGCGTGCGATATGTCTCCACATATTTTTCTTGGAAAACAATGTAACCGCTTTCGTGGTAGGCCAAATTTGTAACAAAATATAGAAATTATAAACTTGGAAATAGTGGCTGAATCATTACTCAATATCACAATTATTCTTTTGTCTTCACACGAGGGATTTGTCTTCTTTAAAGTGCCAGATCTATATGTTTTTTTTCTTAATTTTATCAAACCTTTAGAACAGAAGCTGATATTTCAGAAGTCATTAGGTATTGTCAAATGCCTCAAGCAGTTTTTTCCTGGAGGCCCGAATATATCACTTGTAAAAAAACTTATTTACATCCGTACATTGTCAAGTTCAGTTGAAAACCAGCGTCAAGTAACAGCTACAAAGTTGTATTTCATTATGCTGAACTGCACCTATTTAATTGATACGGCCGTGAGACACAAAATCATTTTTTTTTCTTTTTTTGTGTTAACTCTTCATTTATTTATTCTCACGTATTTCGTTCTCATTTGAAAAATACTGAACTTACTATCATCATCATCATATCAGCCGAAAGACGTCCACTGCTGGACATAGGCCTCCCCCAAGCGTCGCCACAACGACCGGTCCTGTGCGTCACGCATCCATCGGATTCCGGTACGAGGTCGCCACTCCAGAACCTTTCGTCCCCATCGACCATCTGTTCTGCGTGCAATGTGCCCTGCCCATTGCCACTTAAGAACTGAACTTATTATAATTACAGTAAAATAAAATAATAATAAAAAAAACCCCTACGCTAATTACAACTAACTAAAATATGGCGTCAAAAAACTCTTCCACATCGCTGTCGACTGGTAATGTACCCAAAAGTCTGGCGACTCTGCCACGCTGTAATGTAATGTAAATAAATCTATTTTTTAAATTTAATTCTCTACATAGGTCCTTGTTTCTTTATTGTGTGTGCCAAATAAAAATGTTTTCTTTCCTTCTTTCTTTATCATAAAACTAGCTTTTACCCACGGCTTCGCCCGCGTTTAATAATACACTCACTACTTTACTCTTTCTCCCCCTTTTCTCACTTTTCTTTAAAAAAAATAGCCTATGTCCGTCTCCAGGATCCAAACTATCCCTGTACCAAAATTCGTCAAAATCGATCATTCCATTTAGGCGTGAAAACGTAATAAACAAACAAACAAACTCACTTTCGCTTTTATAATATTAGTAAGGATAAGGATATGGTTTGCTTAGATCTAGCGATGTAGGATAGCTTGTAAGTCAAACGCGTCGTCTAAACCGCCTAGTGCGTACCCAAAAGATGCCAATCTCGGCGGATGCATCGACTTATATGGTCCATCGTCACATAATCGTGTTTTTGTATTTAAATGTCCGCGATTTGAATACAATGTCCATAGAGCTACCGAGATCGATCGCACTGTAATGGGCTGGGCGAGACAAACCATTTAAAAAACCTTAAAATCAAAAACAAACTTTATCTTGTCTACCTAAAGTATAATTTCTTTTGGCAAATTTGGTGTAGTTAAGACGTTCTAGGTCCGAAAGCTTTAGGTTTGGGGTGGACAAAAATTTTCACACCATTGAAGATGTTGATTGTTCTCTTAAAGTCAATAAGTCCAAGATAAAAAGATGTCCTTTTCATAGAATTGTGAACGGATTTCATGGGCTTACTGCACCTATTTAGAAAAAAAAATCTGTGGTGCGGAAAATATGTCAAACAAATAATTTCAATGATGATTCATTTTAGGGAGCCTTTAAGTAAAAAGATAAAAACGGAACAAAACCAAAGCCAGACGAAGACTCCGTGTCCGGCTGTCTGTCACCAGGCTGTATCTCATAAACCGTGATAGCTACACAACACATCATAGCTACAAAAGTTTTCACAGATGATGTATTTTTGTAGCCGCTATAACAACATTTTTTTTTTATTTATATTGTATGTTTTTTTTTTGCATTATTTGTCCTTGTAATTCAACATAATGTAAATTGTTTATGAATAAATGAAATGAAATACAAAAAACAGAATAAAATTAATATTTAAATGGGACTCTCATACAGCAAACCCGATTTTTTGGCCGTTTTTTGCTACGGGTGGCACGGAACCCTTCGTACGCTAGTCCGATTCACACTTCGCCAGTTTTTATATGAACTTAAGAACAAAACTTGTATCTTAAGGAAAAATATTTCACCGTCTTATTATCTGGTTAAGAATAACAAAACAAAAACGCCTGCCTAAAATAATTATACTTCATAACATAATTGCATACCGACGCCCACGCCAAGCCGTAATTCCAGAAATTGATTCTGATGTAAAAATCGAAAATGACACGAGCCACAATTTACAAAAAAAAAAAACATACTCAAACCCCGAAATTATAGTAAGTCTCAATTTTGACCACAAAATGATGTCATTCAAAAAATATCAAAAAATAAACTATCAAAATGCATTTTAAAATCGACCTCACACACTTAGGGGTTGTTTCCCAAAAATCCACGGGGATTCTTAAAAAATGAATTTGAATACAGTAGTCTCTGGCCAGGTGTTGTTGGACAGTTTTTTTTTTTCAATGTGTCACAGATCTTTATCAGAAGGACGGATTTAACAACCTCGTAAGCGCGGTCGCGTCAACTTTTTTATTTTACTTTTTTTTGTCTTAACGCGTCAAGCCAGTCACGTCGAATTAGACAAATCCTTTTAGCTGAACATTGATTTCTGTGGGTGAGAACTTTTTTCTTTTAGCGTTCAAGTTTGAATTTCGAATTTTGTCGTGATGCGTTCCTTTTTCAAATAAGAGGGCGTTCGAAACTGCTTTTAAATAAGTAAGATATGAGTAATGAAGACAGAACATTAAATCTGTTTTTAAATTCTTATTAATGTCTAATTCGGAAACTAACACACTATACTAAGTATTTATAACCTGCTAAACATATAATACCTCACAGAACTATACTAATAAAACCATAAAATCCCATCAATCAAGCGCTCGAAACAACTAAAGCATCCAATTCTGTCAGTGCTCGACATTCGAGCACATTTGTCAATGTAAACAAGCAATTATTTGAGGATGAACCCCAGCAAGTGACACAAAAGACTCGTTTAATTCAAAGCCCCACTACTGACAAATTGTATCAACTGTTGAATTCAATTGGATGGTTTAAGATTTATAATTTATGGTTTTATGCATGTGGACGAGGAAGGGATAAAAAGGGAAGGAAAATGCAACGCTACCAGACAAAACTGTTTGAAAAGAAACAAAAGTTTATGAGTGAGCCAGGATACAAGATAGAACAGAGCCCAGAGAAGACAGCTTTTTACAAGCTTTTATTTAGTTTCACCTGTCCCGATGTTTGTCTGTCATTCTAAGTGTTATTCTAAGGGTGGTAAAATGATTATACGGTCAGCTTCAGCACATGTCCTATGTCCAACAGTGGATGTCCTTCGGTTGAAATGATGATAATCAGCACATCTGATATTTGCCCTTTGGGTGACTTTAAGTCATCTGACTTCGATCTAGTTACCAATGACTGCAAAATTGGTATAAGTATTTGCTGCTTCGTCTCGTACTCAAGTAAATACTTACTTCAGTATCTGGTACGTTTGGCTCGAAACCCTCTCATCATGTTTATTAATATTTTGTAGAACATGTTAGGTACTTAAAATGACTAAAGAAAGTCATTTTAAGTAAAATGTATGTAATACTAGCTGCTCCCAGCGGCTTCGCCTGCGTGATAGCAGAAAATTATCCCAAGGGAACATGCTTCCTGGATAAAAAGTATTCCAGGACATGGTCTAACCGTGCACCAAGTTTCATCAAAATCGGTTTTGCCATTTAGGCGTGAAGACGTAACAAACAAAGTCACTTTCGCTATAAAATCGAAAGTGAGTTTGTTTGTTACGTCTTCACGCCTAAATGGCGCATATTAGTAAGGATTATTTCATTTTACAACATTAGGTTTATTTTGGTAAGGCTTCGGCTCTTACAACGGTGATTGGATAGGCTCTTACATAATATACTCGTACATCGGTCTTATTCCTTATGAACTATTTACAAAATATTAATAATGCATTGCAATTGCAGCAACATTGAAAGCCAACATGAACAGTGGCAACCGAATACCGGAACAAATTAGTAAATTTGTCATTTGAAGTTCAAACATCTAAGCTTTCTGTGCTAAAATTTATTAATCATCATCATCATTTCAGCCGATATACATCGACTGTTGGACATAGGCCTCCCCCAAGCGTCGCCACAACGAACGATCCTGTGCGTCTCGCATCCATCGGTTTCCTGCAACCTTCACCAGGTCATCGGCCCACCTTGCAGGAGGCCTCCCAACGCTGCGTCTTCCGGTACGAGGTCTCCACTCCAGAACCTTTCGGCCCCAACGGCCATCTGTTCTGCGAGCAATGTGCCCTGCTCATTGCCACTTAAGTTTGGCAATTCTTTGTGCTATGTCGGCAACTTTAGTTCTTCTGCTGGATATCTTCATTTTTGATTCGATCACGCAGGGAAACCCCGAGCATAGCCCTTTCCATTGCCCTTTAGGTGAAATATATTACATTAAAGCTATTGTATCTTTAATCAATACACCATCACCATCCCAAACCAGTTGACCCTCAAACAATTCCACCAAATCTGTTCCTCCTGAGACCAGTAAAAACAAATGTTCAATTCATTGCGAGCTATCATCAATAACTTTGTGCGCTCCCCTAATCTTACTGGATCTAATCATACATCATCCGAGACGCATCTGCGTGTTTAGACCGCGCTTATAAAGTCGCCAGTGTGTTCCAACAGGGCAGTTGCTACCCTCTATTCGGTGAAAAATATAGGGGAGGGTAGTTGAGACGGGAATGTGGCGTTTTGTCTGGACGATTGTATTAAGAGTATGTCGCGTTTGTGGAGCAATTTGAAAGAGTTAAAGTGGTGTTAAAACATATAGGTAAATGAAAGAACATATGTAGGATTTAGTCAGTAAAGTCTAAGCCCTCTCGCTCCCTACCCTAGATAATGACCTACTTAAAAAAAAATGTATCTACGTAGGTATTTAAGTACCAACCTCTGTTTAATAGCAGAGTTTCTAAATCAGTTTTACTAATTAGGTTTTTATCAATTGTGTGCGTACCTATATGTAGTTTCACTTTACGTTGACTTTATACATAACTATCTATAAATCAGACATAAAAACCTTGTGCGTTTCAACAGTATTGGATCGAACTCCTCCGTCAAGCCGTTTTGACTTATTATGATTTTTTTTTTCGTATATTTAGCAGACTTATTCTCAAATCTCTGAGAATAAGTCGTAGGCTATTTTTTACTCTTAAACTTATTTTCTTTGATAATTTATATGGTGGCAAAACGTTTGCTAGCTAGTAACATTATACTGTTCACATCTTTTACACACCAAACAATAACACTCCAGCGTGCTCTACCACATTACTCTTCCTTATGTTTTCAACACAGTGGGTCCCAAGAGAGATGGGAGAATTAAATGACAATTTTAACACAGCCCTGAACTCGTAAAACATTCATCAATTTCGCAAATGGTGTTTAAATACATATGTGGCAGGTTTGTCTTATTTTAGTTTATATTTTGGGTTCCTATCTGGATAATCTATTGTGTCTGAGTAAATAGAATACATACTGTAAAGAGGTTTCCTCTACTTGTACCTAATCTACACAAATATTATAAAGAGGTAAAGTTTGTAGGAGACAAAGAACTGGTCCGATTGCGAAAATTTTTCCACCATTAGAAAACTGCTATATTGAACCTGCCGAGCTCAGCAGCCGACCGCTCAATCACTGCGCGAACCGTGACGTGCACTATATCGTCAATCAAGAATTTAGAATTGAAAACCTGAATATCTTTAGCACCAGAGACAAAAAAGAACTTATCAAAAAAGTAATAGAGTAAAGCACAAACTTTTTCTACAAGAAACAAAAAAGCCACAAAAAAATTTGTCAACAGATTTTTTCCGAAACAATTTAAAATCAGAACGAAAAAATATATCAAAACTGGCTGGAAAAAAATGGTCGTTTAATACAGGGGCGCTAACCCTTCGCTTATAATGGCTAAAAAGACCGGTCCCATCAAAATTGTCGGTGTTAAAATACACCCCATTGTGGCCCACTACGGCTTCTTAACCCTAAACTAAATAGACAATTTGGAAGCCGAAATTGTATTTATAATAGTCTTTTTTGTTGTCAATCGAGTTTTTGTATTCCTTTTTACACAATTATCAAAGAGGTTTGATCAATTTCGCCTTTGTAAAGTTGAAACCAATTTATGGACCGGTGAAATAATGTTGACAGATTCCTTACAATTGGATGGAAAACCCTGAATGCAATATGCATGCATAATGGATAATTCGTAATGTAACAGCGAAAAGTCTGGCAGATTTACGTCATGGGGGTAACATGGACATGGACCGCTGGGACCCCAACCTCGACTACCAGTCACCGTAGGTGTGGGCTAGAGGATGATGAGCAGTGGGTAGCCCGTCGTCCGGCCTTCCGGTAACTGAGCCTGAGTCGTGAACAGTGCGTAGTATTCCACGCACGCCTCAAAGAGATGTCTGCAAAACCGTACAAGCCCGTGTTGACTTCTGTAAGCCAACCCATGGTCCTAGAACGCAAAGAGCAATTGAAGGAATACGGGTAGTTTTTAGTCAGTAAAAGTCTGACGCAGTGACTCTCTCTTGCTCCACACATATCGGGAGGAGCTATTTGATGATATCCCAACAAAAAAATCATTCATTATATAATCAAAGATACTAAAACAATTAAAAAAAATGGGTTAAGGATTTCATACATACCTTAAATAATCAAATTTTCTGCAATCTAAGAAATATACAAGGTGTAAGGGACAGCCCTCCACAAACTTTAAATGCTTGCTCAGTACCTACACGAAAGTGAACAATATTCCACCAATTTTTTTTTCAGGAAACTAAAAAAAAATCGGCCTCTCCATACAAACTGTCCAATCAAGTTTATAATTTGGTATGGTGAGGCTGACATTTTTTTTTCGTTTACTGAAAAAAAAACTTTCTGTCCTTTTCCATGGGACCTGTGAATTATCGAAAAATCTATAAGTATTCTTCTTCGATCAGTGAGCCTCTTGGTCTTGCTTATACGAGTCTTAAAAAACTTAGACCCGACCATATGGACAGTTTCCACGAACCCATCGTTGTATTCGTCCACGGAGCTTCCTAGGCACTCGAAACGATTTTGAAGTTCGAGCTGAAAGTTTTCGGAGTTTTGGATCTGGATCTGTGCAGGACGGAGCGTAGACTTCATCAGTCGAGATCTTTCAAGCTTGACATTGATATTCAATGAGCCTCTTACCATGCGGTGATCACTTCCGGTTTTCACCGCATTGATCACGGAGACGTCATTGAATATTTGCTTCTTCATAATAATTGTGCGCACAGTTAATGTCTGCCGGGATCTGTGTTTCCTGATGGCTAAAACCCGGAAAACTTTAAGTCAAGAGTGAATAGGTTACTTCTAGGTAAGCGTGCTCCATCATCGACCGCATCATCGCTTTCCATCGTGAGATAGCGGTCAAGAAACCTCCTATCAACAATAAAAAAGGGCATGTGGCAACTGGCATTAAACCTATTTTTTTTTTACATTTTAAACATGTTGCCCTCTTGCAAACAACACCATTTGTACAAGGATGTAATCCAACAACTCAACACAACACAACAACATATCGGTATCATCGCAACAGTTGTCTATGGTCGCCCTGGGGTAGCTTCAAGAGATGAGTCCGTATGGCGAGGGATGGAACCGATTTCATTGTCTATGGTTATCTGAAGCGATTAATTTTGGGTTTTGTTGTGGAAGGACTCTTAATTTATCGTTTAGTTGTCCATATGTGATGGATTCAGTAGGGATTGGATTGATCGACAATTAAAAAAAAAGATATTAACTAGTGCTTGACTGTGATCCCACGTGATGGTAAATAGTGATGTAATTGTGATGGTGAGGTGCACTAGTTTATTACGAGCCTATTCACTCTTGCCTTGGTAAGAGATGAGAATGGTTATGTTGGTATAACTGCTTTTCTTAGGATAAAAAAAAAAAACAGAAAATTTCAGAAAACTACGACGACTATTTAATCTTCGTGCGTTTGACAGTACATAGCTAAAACAGAACAACCTCTGTCAGGGCAGCTGGTCTTAAATAAGTACCTTTTCTCTTCTATCTTTAGTTGCAGGTTAAAAACTGAACTCAATGAATTATTTGCTGCATCAAGATAAGCTTAGCCATACCTCGGAATCATAGACAGACATGGACAGCATTCCGAAACAAAAATCAAAATCAAAAAAAGGAAAAGCATTTCCAAATTTAACATTTCGAATCCGCGCTTTACTGCATCAAGACAAGCAGCCATACCTCTGAATCATAGACAAACATGGACAACATTCCGAAACAAAAAAAAAAAAAACGAAGAAGCATTTCCAAATTTAAAATTTCGAATCCGCGCAAATCCCCTCGCGATTGGCGAAAAGATAAACCAATGGAAGGGGGTTGCATTGTTACTATATCTGCCAGTATCGCGATAACGTCCGTAGGGTGCAGGCGTCTGACGTGCATAGATAAGGAGTAATGCGGCTCGTATCACAGCAAGGGTGCTTGTTGACTTTATGGCATACTAAATTCAGAAAAGAGGCATTTAAATTTGAATAATAACCCCGTCACTTAATCTAAGTCTGTTAAGTTTTTTTAGTTACCGTTCTAACGAGCTTGCTATCGCTTCTACCTCATTTGCATACCACTGTCTATGCGTCAATCATACAAATGAATCGTCGATTGATTGATTGATGATCGCCGATGAGCGTTCATTCACTACTCGTTAAACTGGTTTACTCACTACTTTTATACTATTGACCTTAGTTGATGAAATGGTGATTTGATGAAGTTTAGAAATTATTTTGGTTTTGTGGCGCCGCAATTATTGTATAAGCTGAAGGTGCATTCGATTTGATAGATTGTGTTTCAAGTAATACTGATGAATTATTGCTCTTAAAATCTTGGAATCGGAAATTATTCATCAGTGTAACTGTTTTAGTAAGATCTGTATTGATGTGCTACTCGTGTTTCCTCGTTTAGTTTTAAATATACTTTATATAATTATACTCTGTCTAAAAAGTCAAACGACTTGGGAATTTTTTATAATATTTAATCATTTAAAAAATACTTATATTCGGTACTTTTTATAAGGTTGTTCTATTAGTGAACAATGATCAAGATCTCTTAATCAACCTTGATTGTTGAACCTGTGTTGACTACATCAGATTTCGTTTTGCCCTAATAATTACACAAGTCATTTGATTTTTTAGACAGACTCTAAAACTATATGTGTAGATTCTTGCATCATATTATGAAAGTACAAGCAAAGCATAGGGAATATAGTCATGAACTGGTTTTGAGAAAAAAGCTACATTTAAAATTATGAAGCTTAATTTATTTATTTAAAACTTAAACATGACTTCAGACCAGAACAAAAAAAAATTGTGACACTCTCTGTCAGTCCCTTCATGACAGTGACCATCATGGGGTTTAAAGATGGCAGTCGGTTCAAGACGGAAAAAATGTCCTCCGTTTTAAAGATTTTCGAACATATAAACACACACACAGAACACTAAGCGACTTCTAAATAACTTAGAAAAGTCAAAAATTATTTAAGTTGTTTGTCTGTTTCCTTTTCCAAATCAAAATCCATCGAATAAGATTCTGATTAGATTAAAGTACATTGAATCAAAACTCAAAGTTAACGAACGTAAAACCAGATACCCCAAGCTAATGAAGAAACAGATGTCAATTGCTGAAAACATTTGAGACACATACAGACTAGATTCGAATAGACATTCGTACCAACATAATAAACCCAAGAGTTACGCTATAGAAAACAGTTACGATCAGACCCAGCGATTAACCATAAAACAGCTCATCATATTCGCAACATCATAGGTAATTTCACCACTAACTGAGTTAAACTAAACTGAGGGATGCGACCCCACGCCATAAATCCATAGAGAACATTAAAACACCGCCCATTACGCGAAGGAATTGCCCCAAAATGCCTCAAACATGTGTCCTATGGCGACCTGTCATCGGGGTTGCCAGCACAATGGGTAGAATTATATTTTTTTGTGTTGGCAACACGACGACAGACGCTCGCCGCGGGATACCGCCACGCCCTACCTTGTTGCCGATTTGTTTAGAACACTATTCATTTGAGAATTCATGAAGAGAGTAGACAAATGTGGCGTTGTTTTTATTTTTTGGCGATTGCTTTTGCCTCTCTGAGGCAGAACGAAGAGTATTCAATTTTGCCGGTAATGAATAATGATCGGAGATGAATTGGTACCTAAACAATTTTCAATTAACGATCAATTCAACGCCAAATAAGAAACAATCGTCTCGTGTGTGATACGCCGCCATGCCTGTTTGGGTTTGGGAGTTGTAATTGGTGATAGAGTATAGACTCTCACAGACTTAATGAATTAATCAGGTCACAGTTTGAACAGTAAATTTACCGTGCATGGCATAACATTCGTCCCGATAGGTACCTACTTATGACTAAAAAGAAATTGATTTATTAGATAATTTTACTCAATATAGCATTATAGACATAAATATAGAATTTTTATTTTGACATGTATTAATATTGTCACTGTTTTTAATCATTTCAATTAATGACACGTTAGAATAGAATGCTTTTTTTATTGTTTAATTTTGAAATATTTGCATGCCATTGTCCAAGGCAAATATGACGGTCTATATATTTTGAATTATAACATCTGTAGTGTAAAAATAAAAAATAAATGATTATCTTATTGAACTTTATATGAGCTTAAAAGCTTGAATAGTTTAAAATATTTATTTATAGGCACATATCGCCTTCAGCACTTCACTCGTCTACTCTTTGCCCAATAAGTTCCAACTAGGCGTTGAGTCCGCTACACGCAGTGCTTACACTAGTTTACAAGGGTAGCATTTTGTGCACCACATCACAATAATTAGCCCTTCGCTTAACAGTGGGCCAAGCGTAATCTGTGCTACTTTGTGCACTTAATTATAGCTTGGCACAAGGTATGGCACTAAAAGGTTCAAATAATTAGTTTTGATTTTCTGAATTAGTTAAATACGTAGGTGTACGTCTCTTTAAATAGTACCTGACCTGATAAAATATTATTATAGGTAGTTTTTATACAACTTTTTTTTTAGTTTATTTGAATCCAGAATATAGTTTAATTTTAATTTTTTTTTTACGATCCACAAAATCATTGTATTTCGTTGAATTTCACCTGAAAGTGTATGTTTCATTTCCTAAATTTTACAATTCCAAATGGAGGGTAGAAATACGTGCTTGCGAACGAAAACGCATTCCCAACCTATGTTCCATCCTACTCCCACGCGCGCGCTGACTGATGCTTTTGCTCTGTCACACGTCCGTCGCGAACATCCTATGAAGACACACCTTACTCTTGAAAATTCCTCCGCGCGAAGTGTCCGCGAAGTGAGTGTCAAGCTATTAACCCTTCAGATACCGTCAATTAGAGACACAATAGTAAGACAATAGATGCGCGGCCACCGGGTGTCGCTTGGGGATTCATGAATTAATTAGTGCCTAATTTCTTCTTATATTCTTGATTTGCGAACTGTTACCAGTGCAGTTGTAGCCTGGCTGGTGTTAAAGAACATTGAAGGGGAGTGCGTGCCGTATACGTGCAGTGGTTCCAGATTGAACGAGCCTCGTTTCGACGGACAAAGTCAAGGTTAGTGCGCGTTCCTAGTACCCATTTTTCCTAGTTAAGCCCAACCTAATTTCGTCGTCCAAGAGCTGCGTTCGCAAGGTCACGTATGGCTATGCCTTCTCACACCTCATCAAGATACAGTCCACTTCCATCCAATATTCGTTTCGGGCCAGCCTACCCAGCGCCAGGGTATCCGCACTTAACATTTTTATTTATATTCGTGTACCTACTCGTATTTTTAGAACAGCAAAAGTATGGTAAATCTAAGACGACCCACTGACCAAATCTTTTAAACTTCCATTTTAGTTCGGCTAGCATCTTTGTTACTACTACCTACGAAGACAATTCATCATCATCATCAGCCTTTATTAATGTTTCCACTGTTGAGACTAGCCTCCTCTCTAGGAAAGGGAATGGGCCGTCCACCACGTGGGCCCAGTGCCAGATGAATGTCACATGTCTTCGAATTATTAGTTTTAGGACATGCCAGTTTCCTCACGATGTTTTCCTTCACTGTTTTGAAAGCAGTGGTGACGAAATAAATTACACAAAGTAATACGCCTGGCTGAATTTGAATTTCAACCCACGATCTATATAACTCGTAAGTCAGGGCCGTTACCACTCGACGAATGCTTACACGAAGACAATATTTTCGCAAAATTTTTCGATTATTCAACCCTAAATCGCCCGTGGCTGCGCCGCTCCACCGCCCGGCGCGTCACCATATTGTCGATGCCCTGCGCACGCGCCTCTCATCAGGCGAACGCGTTGCACAGCTGCTATACTTTGCACACTTTTTTTTCTTCTTTATTTTGACAAAACTACTTTCAAAGTAGTATACACGTTTTTATGTTACAAAGCAACAATTTGAAGACATGAGCGTGATATCGTCGACTTAGCCCTCAAGAACCTTTGAAGTGACCTATGAAGTGTTAAAACTTCTAGACTACCTACTAACAACAACTAGATCCATCCTTTTAACAGTTCAACTTGGGACGTAAAGTGGATCGCGTGAAGAGCTCGTAGTTGGGCCTCTTTTCCTTTCACAGAGAGTAAGTAGGTAGGTATGCGTCCCAGTTGCGGAAACATTGTTTTTTTTAATTGATATATGTTCTTGACTGCGGTCCCACCTGATGGTAAGCAGTAATACAATCTCTGATGGTGAGGCACACTGGTTTTTCAAGAGCCTATTCACTCTAGCCTTGAAGACACCCAATTATTATAAACAGACTTTCATTCATTCTTTTTTAAGAAACTTTTCCCCACTCTAAGAATTGCTCCTGTATTGTGGGTGTAAACATCTAATCTCATATACACAAGACACCTAGAGCCGGAACAGCAATCTGTAGGCTATACCTGCAAATATTTGTTTCGTGTGGAAATCGAACCCACGATACAAAATCATTTATTTCAAATAGACCAAATGCAGGCACTTATAAATAGTCAAATGTCGGTCAGTCCAAGAAAAGTGAAGCTAAATTGTACGTTTCAAAGCGTAGATCTTTAAGGAGAAGAACGTGCAAGAAACTCCATGGACACTCTTTTAAATTATATTAAGTACCAGCTTTTGCCCGCGGCTTCACCCGCGTACATAATCCCAGGACAAAAAGTATCCTATGTGTTATTCTGGGATATGGTCTACTCGTGTACCAAGTTTCATTGAGATCCGTTCAGTAGTTTTTGCGTGAAAGAGTAGCAAACATCCAAACATCAATCCATACATAAAAACTTTCGCATTTATAATATTAGTAGGATGTGTGTAATGGATGTGATGTGTATAATGTTCGGTTACATATTTCTTGTTGCTTCTACTAAGTGAGTACAATGTAGATAATAAAATAAAAATACACAGCACACCACCCAATTTTTAAAACCATAATCGAATGGGCCCCATCAACACTTCGCACATGATTGACGACTGTGCTCGAAAGGAGAGCGATTAGGAAAGTTATTGTCTATGGTCAAGAGGTGTCGAGAGCGCTAGAGTTTAATACTCAAAGAGTAACACTCGCTGATCGGGAAGGGGAGAATCTGAAGCGGAAAGTTGATGTGTCCCATGGAGATTATGATTGTTAAATATTGGTTTAGTTATTGTTGAAGTATACTCAATTGTAGGGACCGAAAGGTTCTGGAGTGGCGTACGCGTACCGGAAGACGCAGCGTTGTAAAGCCTCCTCCACAAGGTAGACTGATGACCTGGTGAAGGTTGCGAGAACCCGATGGATGCGAAACGCACAGGAACGTTCGTTGTGGCGACGCTTGGGAGAGGCCTATGTCTAACAGTGGACGCATATCGGCTGAAATGACGATGATGATGATGATACTCAATTAACCCTTCAGATACCGTCAATTAGAAACACAATAGTAAGACAATAGATGCGCGGCCACCGGGTGTCGCTTGGGGATTCATGAATTATTTATTACAATTCAAAATTGTGAAACCTGGATAACTGGGACTTTAAGGGACCTGCAATTTTGACTCACGTAAAGAGGTTTTTTTTCGGTGTTTAAAAATCGTCCAAATGACATCCCCTGCCCTTTGAGCGGAGTGGGAGATAGTGTCAGACTCTTACTGACTAAAAAGCTGGGCCCCTGCTGTTGCTGACGTAAAGAGGTATTCCAATTACCCAATGTCTCAGAAATCCTGGTATAAATTACGTATTTATGTAAGTCAAAGTCAAAGTCAAAATATTTTATTTCACATAGGCCACGCTACGGTAAGTGCCTATGCACTTATAAAACGTCAGAAGCTAATGCACGGTTCCAAATTGGTCGTTTCCTATGGAGAAGAATCGACAAGAAACTCCATGGTTACTCTTTTAATAAAAGTGGTTGGTGTTACAATATTATATTTATAGATATTATGTAAGAACAGTGTAGATCAATGCTCTACACAAAAAAAAAACATACCTAAAAGAATTACCTACTTTTTTATTCTTAATAGGAGATAAATGTAAGCGTCATACATGACTTGTAATTTTTATAAGTAATTAAAAAAGGTAATAAAACAACAAGCAACAAAAATAAACGAGTTCGTTATTTATAAACAGTAAAAAAAATGCATACTGAATGCGACAATACGTTCGATATTTGCTGGCAGACTAAAAATTAAGTAGTAAACAAGTGACACACGTAAAACGAAACGTCCACGACATACGGAACCCTGAAAATAAACTCAAAGAATTTCTTGTTAAAATTTTTGTAACATTTCAGAGACAAAAGACCGCCCGGTGGGGCCAACACTCGGCAAACGCGCAAAATGCTCGGCAAACTTTGCACAGTGGGCTCGCGTAGCTCCCGGCCAAAATATTGTTGAGAGGACTTCAACCGGCTCGCACAGTGTGCACGATAATTTTTATATTACTCTCGAGTTGAGAGGTTTCAGAAAAAAAAAATGCAATCTGTTGGCACTTGAAATGGTTTTAATCTAGTTGGTATTCTTTTTAAACTTTATTGTTTAATAGAATTTCGTGTATAAGTCTAAGTATAATCAACTTTTTAATGTTCCCACTGCTGGGACTCAGGCCTCCTCTTTAGGAGCGAGAATGGGCCGTAATCCACCACAAACATTGCGGGTTGGTGAATGTCACATGTCTTCGAATTTTTGTCGGTTTTGTCACGATGTCTTCCTTCGCCGTTTTGAAATAAATTACACAAAGTAATACGCCCAGCCGGGTTTGAAACCGCAACCTACAGCTCTTAAGTCGGGGCCGTTACCCCTCGGCCACCACGGATGAATTTCGTGGCATTAGCGTCTTATTTCGTCATTAGGAAGATTCATCTGTAATTGTATGTCTTCTACTACTTACTATGAGCGGGAGAAATCATTGGATGATTACCCATTGGCATAAGCATAATCAGCCTTCCCAATATTTTATTGCGGCCCAGGCCCCCTCTCTATGGAGGGAATGGTCTGGACTATAACCCACATAAAAAAAAAACTTTGCATGTATACAACACATGCAAAGTTTTTTTTTCTAGTCTATCATTGTTACTTCTATACGCTCCAACTGCTGAACGGATTTGGACGGGCAGCGGAACACGACGCCGATGTTACGTGTAGAATTATTAAATAAGTTTTGTTGTTAAGATATTTATTATTTTATAATATTATTTTATGTATTTTTTCTATGGGCCTCTGATGCCTGAAAATAGATGGTTATTATTATTATTATTCATATAGACAGACCATGTCCCGAAGTAGCATACTCGTATATCCTTATATCCCGAATTTCCCTCTGTTATAGTTTTCTACTTTCACACGAGCGGAGTCGTTTGCAGAAGCCAGCTCGTAAGCTATATCGTGTGAAAGGCTTTATTTCGGACGGCGAGCAATGGGCAGCTCGCCGTCCGACCGTCCGGTTACTGTCCGGACCGAGCCCAAGTCGTCGACCGTGCGTACTGTTCCCGCGCGCCTCAAGGAGTTGTCAGTAACAGTAGGGACCCATAGCTGGGTTGAAGCCTACTGAGGCCAGGGTTTGCTCCGAAAGGCAGCCCAGCCTAGGTATGAAGGCACGAAGGAACGAGGTGGGTTTTTAGTCAGTAAACTCTGACACTATCTCCCGCTCCGCCCAAGAGCAGAGGATATCATTGGATGATTTTCCCACGGATAAAAGAGCTATATTTAAAGGCACTAAAGGGAGATTTCCGTCTATTGACCAATTACTTCGAAGTGAAGCGGCCAAACATACCGCACTGATTTAGCCAATTAATATGAGATCATTAATATTCTAACGGTAGCCCATCAGCCCCGGCCATTAAGCCGATTACACCGTCGGTACACTGGTAATTGAATATTTTGCTTAAATCATGTAGACTAGTGCTTGACTGCGATCCCACCTGATGGTAAACAGTGATGCAATCGTTGATGGCGAGGCGCACAATATTATTAAAAGAGCCTATTCACTCGCAAGCAACAGGTCTTTAGATATATTTTTTTTTTAATAATTATTAAAGATCTTTGTCTCAATTTAGACTATGTCGATCCATCGTAGCCAAATTTTGTGTTATAGTTTATTTTAAATGGTTCTGATAATTTTTTTACAAGACTCTTGCCTCGTCTGACGTCTTTAGATATACGCAGTACAAATAACGAGGACTGCTTAGCCTGGGCCGTAGAGATGTCAACAATATAAAGGTGGGCTCTCACCGTCGAATTGTCCGGTAGAAAGATGCACACTCTCCGAAACTCATCATGTAAAATACTGTACTTCGCGTTGACCTAGAATCCTGAGACATCTAAAGATCTAAATTTAATATACCACTATCCCACCTGGTGGTAAACGACGATGTGATGCACGATGCAGCTCGCTTGCCTAGAAGTAACCTATTCATTCTTGACTTAAAGACCCTTACAGTTGTCAGGAAACAGACTCGGCCGAATGGAATTCCTTATTCCACTCTTTAGCTGTACGCACAATGAATGTGTTCCCAAAACGTTTTGTGCGTGTATGTTTTTTATTGTGCTGTGATCCAAGTTGAATAAAATAATCACGAACGAAAGATGCTAATTCAAGGATTATAAAAATTAAAAGACGATCATGTACAGTGCAGCTTATAAAAATATCTATACAAATGAAGGGAGCCCGCCTACCCTCTGCAAACAAGGACGCACCCTGCTACAATCATACTTAGATTATCCTAATATCGTTTTCAACAAGAACTCGGAAATACGAAGATCGACATTGGATTCGGTATATGAGACAGTTTTCCAAGAGAAAGCTAAAAGAAAGTAATTTATTTCGTGCAAACAATTCTTTGTTTTCCATTTTCTTTTTCTTATGTTTTTTTTTTGCAACTGAGAAAATCATCCTGTGACATGACATCTCCGCGCCCTTGGGCGGAGTGGGAGATAGTGTCAGGCTTTTACTGAATAAAAACCCACTCCTGTTCCTTCGTTACCTTTCGTACCGGGACCGAATCTTCCTTTCAGAAGCAAACTCTTGGTGCCAGTAGGCTTCGAACCTGGGGGCCCCTACGGTTTGCTGACAACTCCTTGAGGTGTGCGTAGAACAATGTGCGTTGTCGCTCGATGTCTTGGGCCGGTCCGAACGGTTAGCAGGACGGTCGAACGGCGAGCTACCCATTGCTTACCGCCATGATTATGGCGTGCCCATTTCTTATGGCTAGTTAAGGCTTCAGGATAGCCCGCGAAATTAAAATTTACGTATTTTTGAAAATTGCCGAACAGTAAGGTAAAAAATATATATTTACACTAATGAATGACATATACATATTATGTATTTCCAATATTATACTCATTAAACAATTAACATAAGTCTCTAACATAGAGGAAAACTAAAATGTATGATTATAATAAAAACTTGCCGTTTGGTCTTGTCTTTAATTCATGAATCCCCAAGCGACCACCGGTGGCCGGGCATCTATTGTCTTACTATTGTGTCTCTAATTGACGGTATCTGAAGGGTTAAATTGACAGTTATGGTGATGCTTTTAATACATTGTACATATACAAGTTATGCGTACAGATAAGGAGTGGAATTCTCTGCCGGAGATGTATTTCCTGATAGCTAGTGGTCTTTATGTCACACACACACATCATCGCTTACCATCAGGTGTGATGGCAAACGCTAGTCTATCAATAATAATAAAAACAATTGTTACCACAAGTTTTCGTTTTACCAATAATGAGTTGTAAATTGCAATCAAATTCCAAAATTTGAATTTCGTGAACTAACCTGAACGCTTTTTTAAACCAATATCTTTATTGTAGAAAATTAAATAGATTCATTCATACCCAACAGTTATTCTAGAGAATTATGTTTTAATAAGAATGTCTTATTCCATTGTGTCGACTAGAATAGATTAAAGGCTACAATGGAAGCAATTTGCTTCTGGTAACTGCATTCACTACCTATTCAATTTATTATCTTATAGAGGTGCCTACTTATATGCACACTTCAAAGGCTATGCTACCTCATTTACCGTGATACAAATTAAAAGCAATATACATTAATCAATTGATATCAAAAACTTGATGATGCATCTCAATATTTTAATATTTATTGCCGATTCTTATCATAAAATTGATTTTAACAATCCAATTAGTAGAAATATAAAATGAAACCAGTTACCGCCCGTAATCAAGAATTCAATTGATTGAATCTCTAATTTTTGTTAATCAATTTAATTACTCCTATTATAACTACAAATATATTGGTTAATGGTGAATTTTCTTTACCGTTTCCTTCTCGTATGATGTGTGAAAGTGGCACCTTATTAATCAATGTAATCAATAATATAATTTAATGTTCCTTGTCTTACGCTTTCTTAATTAATATTTCAGGAAATTAATTTTATAATAATTTACTTTAATTATTTTTGTCCTAGTTAAGGATCCGAAAATAGAATTGATTTCTTTTTAATTCTACATCTACTGATAATCAAATTTTTTAATAAATCATATAATAATAAATCTTTGTTAAAGCCCAAAAGCTGCTAATCTAAAATGAGACTGACCTGGACACTTTCTACCACAAGTCGAACGGTTTATGTTCTAAATTAAACATAACGTGAGTCCTAGGAAATGTCAGGTGCCATTACGGCAGACCCAGGCGAAGATGACGGGATAAGCTTAACGCCTATACAATACAATAAACACAACAAAACAAACACAATAACAACACAACTCGTAACAAATACAATATTGTTCCACACTTGGCCAAAATCGGGAGAAATGAAAAGAAGTAAAGCCAAAAGAAGTTTTTTTAATTCTTTTCTTTCCACAATGGGAGAGATCAGGCTGAAAATGTGTGTAGTGAACGAGTAATGTTGACACTTTTTATTGAAATGACAATTAATTCATGAATCCCCAAGCGACCACCGGTGGCCGCGCATCTATTGTCTTACTATTGTGTCTCTAATTGACGGTATCTGAAGGGTTAAACCTACTCTTTAGCTCAGTCTTGCAAAGAACGAAATCTGCGATGGAAGAAAATTAACAAAAGTATAATTTGCTCGTTATAAAAATCGTTTTTTTTTTTTTTTTTTTTGTCATGCAAAACCATATTTGTTTTAAATATTATGTAATAATTGAATCTTTTTGGAGTATTCAAGTCAAGCGAGAAGTAAGAGTGAATATTACGGCTACTTCCAGACAAGCGTACTCCATCGTTGCTTATTACCATTTGGTGAGGTATTTTAGTGCGAGTCAAGCGCGAGTCTAATGCTTTGACCACACGTAACAAGTAAACGGGCGAGACAGTGCTCTCGGCCGAGTACTCGGTACGTGTAAACACAGCGGCGAGTGCTTGGTCGAACGCTTTTCATTACAACTCGCTTACATCATTGTCTCGGCCGAGCAAAATTTCACGGTCTCCCTCGTTTACTCGCAGCATATCTAATCGTGATTATTCCTAGCTCCATGGTTCCATGGCGTCAGTGATCACCCCCATGAATACATGATCAGGTGGTCCCGACTCCCGGCTCGGCGACGCGGGAAATACCTTATCTATATGCAAGGGTCAACAGATATAATATTTGCAAAAATATACGCCTACAATCCTACGAGGTTACGACCTAGTCAGCATTGTTTTATTTTTATTTTGCTTCGGCGAGCAAGATTCTTATCGTTAATGTTAAAAAATATATAATCTAATTCGTTTGTTTTAATTGTAGCAAGCGTTTTTGTAGTAAGGTTTTCATAAAACCTGCCACATCCTGTACCAACTTATCCATACTTACCTCTTATTGTTGCAAAGACTAGATATAAAAGACTGCCGATAAACTGCTATGCAGTTTGGTGATTTTGTAATAAACAAAAAAATATATAATTATAAATTGAATGCGGAATAGAGTATAATATGAATTTATGACTTTTAATTAGCCTTACTTCCTCTTTTAACCTATTAAAACCATTCGACATGGTCAAAAGCAGAAATCTAGCTCAATCTAAGCTTTTTTAGCTATATCCACGGAGGTATGGATTAGGTAAAGCAAACCGTTGAATAACATCTTATCTTTATTTAAAATCAACCTTCGGTAATCGACTTTAGATCGCATACGAGCAGTAAAAACAATGGGCTTCCTCAAGGCAGTACGCTAGGGTCAACGGTGTTTTGTTTAAAATGCGAGGTGCATTGATCTTTAGAAAAAATTAAACGCTGATACTTCGTATGTAGTTCTTTTCGTACAACTGGGAAATATTGATAACTATTAAGTGCACAAAAACCCAAATAAAACCAATAATATTAGCAACACAATACATTTAATCCCAAAATCACGTATAAATCTGTTAACCAAAATATCCTACTTCATAATACCAACAATCGAACCCCAAGGATCGGGACAAAGCTAATAATTAGATCCGACCGTTTTTGCCGGATTTTACGTAAAACTGTACTCGATACAAAGGAAACTTGATACCGACGTCAAAAAATCACTGTAATTTCGCACTCGGGACCGCCCCACACCAGAAAACTTAATCAGGACGAAGGGAGTTATATTTCTGTTTCCGATACGATATACTATAGCGTTTGAACACAGATTATCCAATCAGTTAAGATAAAGGACACGCTTTTTTACTTGGCAGCCATCTTGTTTGGGATTAACCGCCAAAATTTGACAGTTGTATTTTGACATTTACGTTGGAGGAATAGAGTTGTTTTGTTTTTTTTTTTGTGTATTCAAGGGAACCATTTCTAAAGCAGTCTATTCACGGACATGTCGTATGCAGGAGAGGCGCGCGTGGCGGTCACGTGATCGAGATTAGGCGGCGCATTCACGTCGCGCGCACAAAAGCGCGGGTCGCGGGCTAGACGTCAATTGTGTGCAGATTGGGGGAGGAAATTCGCTAAGTTCGGTCGGATTTGAATTATAAATGCGAAATTCTACACTATTTGCATATCCCACGGGTGTGGAGCGTGTTTTTTTATGATTAAAACGACACCTTTTGATGTCATAGTAATGATTTTGAATAAATTAAGCATCATAATAATTAATCAATCTAAAATTCTCTACTTAATTGCCATTAATATAGATATCATATAGCTGTCAATATTTACTAGTTTATTGGATAGTTAATTAGTGACTGGCAAAACTACTCGTAGATCCTGTTGTCTATGACTAATAAATCTATTTTTTCATCAGAAAACATTATACTTGAAAAAAATTAAATGATACAACTGACCTGACATTTAACCTTAGTGGATTAAATACAGCATAACTACGTGGTGTCTACTAATCCGGTTTAAAAAAAGTAACTAAGGGAGTCTTAGAACAGTCAATAGGATAATTAAATTATCAAAACGTTTAGGACATCCTAAACCTCCTACCTCATCATCATCTCTATCATTTCAGTCGAAAGACGTCCACTTCTGGGCATACCCCTGCCTCAAGTACCACCACAACTTCCGGTCCTGTGCGTTTTGCATCCATAGGATTCCCGCGACCAGGTCATCGGTTCCCATTATGGGAGGCTTTCCAACGCTGCATCTTCCGGTCCGCTTTCGGGAACATTGACCATCTATTCTGCGAGCAAAGTGCCTTGCCCACTGCCACTTAAGTTTAGCGAACCATCGGGTAGTAGGTCGCTTGCTTTTTGATAGTCAATCATCAAATAACTCCTCCCGCTCTGGGTAGAGGTAGAAGAAGTGCCCGACTTTTATTACCTAAGACCCACCCTTGTTCCAGGGGCGCGGTAACACCTTCGATGAATCCCGTAGACCACAGTAGCCTGAGAGCTGTAAAGAAAGGCATAGAAAGGACATTGGCTAGGTTTGGACCACATGCTGCACACAGTCATGGTAAGTACTTCCAAATTAAAGTCCTTTCTCAAAGAATACTATAGTACATTGTTACACTAGGGGTGAAAGTTACTTATTTCGTCCCGAAAAGGAGTTGGCGGCCGAGCGTAGCGAGGTCGCTAATTCGAGGGACTAAATAAGTAACTTTAACCCCGAGGTAAGCATTGTGCTTTTCATTACGAATACAAGAAGTAAGACCTAGTTTTTTTTTTAAATAACTTGTCAGCTGTTAGTTGAAAGTAAAACTCCCTAGGGATGAAAAGTGTGATACTTTTCAGCCCGCTCTACAGGCAAGTTTAGACCCACTTTCAGAGTATGAGTAATGAAAAAAAATATTATTAAGAAGAGATTAAGGTTTTTTTTGGGTTTTAGATGTTTTTTCACAAAAATAATAATGTTATATGATCTTCTGATCTAGAGAGAAAGCCTGAGTCCCAGCAGTGGAAACATTATTAAAACGCTAATTATGATCGCTATTAGCTATTGACGTTACTCTTTTATAATTAACTAGCTCATGACAGTGGCTCCGCCCGCGTGAAAGGTTTCTCTATACTGACTTTGGACCCCCGTTTCATCCCCTTAGGCAGTGAATTTTGAAAAATCGTCTCATAGTACTCGCCTATGTCATAAAAGGACCCCTTGTGCAAAATTGAACACGCCTAGTCTTAGTCGTTTTGGCTGTACGTTGATATGACAGTCCGTCAGTTTTTCATTATATATATATTTACAGTATCTGCCTACCAGTTTTTATTTAGTTTTAATAATCTAGTTTTTAAATTTAAATTTTATGTTTTTATGATCTGTTATTTGCATGCCTATAGGCTGCTCTGGTATATAAATCTTGTAACACCTACATATGTATGTACCTACCCAGATATGCAAATAAAATGATTTGATTATAATTTAAAATACTAATAATATATTTAACACCTAAAATTTCAACCTAAAAAAACGTCATTACAGCATGCTGGCTAGCAGAAAATACATCTAGCTATTCTAGAAAATTCATGCGAATTTAGAATAGAATTTGAAAACCATATTCGCGTGATGCGCGTTTAAATTTTAATTTATAACTCTAAAAACTAAAAAACAGCCATTTCGATTGTATTACAAAACTATTCTTCATGTAGTTTGATCGCATTTTTCGAAACTCCACGGAATCATTATGAAGAAATTTTGTGTGCTGACTAGTAGTCCATTTTTTTTTTTATCTTTATTACGGAACTTAGTCTCAATTTAGACTATGTCGCTCCATCGTAGCTACATTTTGTGTTATAGTTTATTTCAAGTGGTTCTGATAAATTTTGTACAAAACTCTTGCCTCGTCTGAAGTAGGCTTTGTTTGCTAATATGTGGTTGAAAATATCTATATCTAACATAACTAGAGTGCTAATTATATTTCTCCTGAGGCGTTCGCCCCGCTCACACTCCACCAGAATATGTTGTACGTCCTCGATTATTCCGCATTGTACACAATTAGGTGAAGCTGTGATACCCATGAGGAACGTAAACTTTCTCGATGGAATGTGACCAGACCGCTACAGAATGGACTACTTAGTCCATTCTGTAGCACTTGGTACAACTCCCATACATGGTTGGTCAACATCCTTTAAACAAATAAATGAATGTATATTTTTTTTGTTTTTATTAAAGTATGTTGACCATTGTAGGATTATATACACAATCCTACAATCATGTCGCGTCGACACCCAACACGCAATCAAATTCTAAAATGCCACCCACTCGACACACAACTGCAAGTATCATCAAACAGTGTTAGCAAACAAGCGACAAGTAAACAAAGACGACACCAGGGTGCAAACACTAGCTACCAACCGTACATCGATATAGGAACACGTTGGAAGTACCAAGGGAGGGCAAATAAATCAGAATAGATCGCGCATTGGGGCGGGCTCCCGGGAGACTTGAACTGTGGACGGAGTTACGATTGGGTTGAGATGGTAATAAAGCCGTACCGTCCACGGACGCGTTGGCAGGCGTCCGGATGAAGTCGGACACGGTTGGGGATTTTAGTTGCGTGTCCGGCCAATCAGGCTGTTGTCAGGCTTTTTAAATTTGACTTTGTTGATTTGAATTTGTAGACATTCACCCGAGCCGTAGGCGATGGTGTTATGGAACTAAGTGCTGCAGTGACATATTTTCAACGTGTATTAACCGTTTTTCAATATACTTACGAAGATTTAAATTAACAGGGGTTGATACGCGACTTGTGGGCCTTAGCGCCTACTCTGATAAGATAAATGTAATTAAATTGTGGCACGAACACGCGCCTTATCCACACTAGTGCGAAAAATATAAAATTGCGTGCCTCAAAGCGGTATAAGGGATACGAGCGGGTTTTTGAGAAAGTATTGAAAATAATATAACATGCCACATCCATTCGTATCTCTCGCTTTAGATTCCTCATTGGACCTGCAGTCTCCAGGGACAGAGGACGCATATTGCACTCATTTCATTATGTACACATGATGGCCACGATTTGGGGACAACCTATGTAATGTCCACAGCTCCCGAATATGGTGATAGAATTTGTAATAACGTGTAAACTATTAAATTACTAACTGCTGCCAGAGGTTTCACCGCGTAAATGTAAAAAAAAACTGGCAAAGTGCGAGTCGGATGCGCGCACTGAGGGTTCCGTGCAAACTACAATTCTCGAATGTAATCTCGAAGATTTTTCCGAATTGCAAACATTTTTTTTTTGTGACGTATGTAACTATTCTTATACCTGTGCTATAAGACCGTGCTAGTCAAATGTCAGGATTCCGGGTCAACGGGAAATACCTACCCTATGAATTTCGATCTTTGACAGTATCAAAATATACAGACATACCATCTATCGCCTTTATATCTTACTAGCTTTTGCCCGCGGCTTCGCCCGCGTACATAAAATATAGCCTAGTCCCTCAGGTGTACCTAAAGCAGCTTTCTGTCAGTGAAAAAATTTTAGCAATTGGACCAGTATTTTTAAAGATTACCTTACAAACAAAAAAAAAGAAAAAAAAACTTTACCTCTTTGTTATATTAGTGTAGGTTTCTGACCAGCTTTTGCCCGCGGCTTCGCCCGCGCACATAAAATATATCTTAGTTCTTACCTATGTCATTCAGGAATAAAGCAGCTTTCTATTAGTGAAAAAATTCTAGCAATAGGACCAGTACTTTCAGAGAAAAAAAAACAAACTTTACCTCTTTACAATATTAGAGTAGATAACTACTCGTAGAGTATGTCTAAAAAGTCAACCGACAAGGGTAATTATTAGAGTAAAATGAAATCTGATAAAGTCAACACTGGTTCAATAATCAAGGTTGATTAAGAGATCTTGATCATTGTTCACTAATAGAAGAACCTTATAAAAAGTATCAAATATAAGTATTTATTAAATGATTAAATATTATACAAAATTCCCTAGTCGTTTGACTTTTTAGACAGACTTATGAAACAATATAATTTAAAAATCAGCGCGCCCACAAATTGTCCCCAATTAATTCCAACCCACACAAACCCCAAACTATTTAATATTTACCGAATAAAATGCATTGTACCGAAATGAAATGTGACCGCCGCTTGGGACTGCCTTCTGGCCACCTAGGCTTGTTAATGCTAACTAGTTTAGTTGAGGGTACCACCCCTGCTCCATGCTGCCACCAGGGCTCCACGGTGACAGGCGACACCTCGCTGTGGAGCCCTTTGTAGTCAAATGTTTTGACAGCTAGTGTTGTCTTTCAAATTAGGTGAATTGAGTCTTGTAATATTATTCTCACATAAAAAATGAACAATGCGAGGGAACTTATCAAATGGGCGTAAATGCGAAAATGCCATTTTTAGGGTTTCATACCATAAGAGTAAAAACGGGACCCTATTACTAAGACTTCGCTGTCTGTCCGTCCGTCTGTCACCAGACTGCATCTCAAGAACTGCGATAGCTAGACAGTTGAAATTTTTACAAATTATGTATTTCTGTTGCCGCTGTATCAACAAATCATCGTCATCATATCAGCCGAAAGACGTCCAATGCTGGACATAGGCCTCCTCCAAGCGTCACCACAACGACCGGTCCTGTGCGTCATGCATCCATCGGATTCCCGCAACCCAGACCAGGTCGTCTGTCCACCTTGTTGGAGGCCTTAGGAGAACGCTGCGTCTTCCGGTACGGGGTCGCCACTCCAGAACCTTTCGTCCCCATGGACCATCAGTTCTGCGTGCAATGTGCCCTGCCCATTGCCACTAAGTTTAGCGACTCTTCGAGCTACGTCGGTTACCTTGGTTCTCCTGCGGATATCTTCATTTCTGATGTGATCATGCAAGGAAACTCCGAGCATCGCCCTTTCTATCGCCCTTTGTAAGCCCTTTATAAATAACCACAATTCGGTAACAACAAATACTAAAAACAAAATAAAATTTAATATTTAAGGGGGCTTCCATACGACAAACGTGATTTTTGATGTGACAGACAGTACGGAACCCTTCGTGCGCGAGTCCGACTCGAACTTGGCCGGTTTTTATTTTAAGCTAGCTTTTGCCCACGGCTGTGATGATGATGATGCCATCTAGCCGATTTCGGCCACAGCGACCGCATTCTTTGGCCTCCCATAGTGGTTGTGAGCTCAGATCTGCAGCTCTTTTATGCGCCCTCATGTGGCTTGCATATCCAACCTTGGCCGAAAAACTCCGAGCACAAAGCGGACATGTCAGGACACCATTAACGACATTATAAATTATAGCTGTTGGTGGTCTAGCTTTGAGTTCATCACGCTTCTGGTCCAATTCCAACCTCCTCCTATCTTCGAAGGCCTGCACGTGCTGTTGCACACGACGTCTCCATTCAGGCCGATCTTCTGCCCGTTTCTCCCAAGTGGCGGGGTCAATTCCGCATCTCTTCATGTGCCTATTCTGAAGACGGCAAACGGCCACGGCTGTACCCGCGTACAAAAATATAACCTATGTCACTCATGAACAAAGCAGATTTCTATAGGGGAAAAAAAATTCACAATCGGGCCAGTACTTTCAGAGATTACCTTCTACAAACAAAAAAACAATCTTGACCTCTTTATTATATTAGTGTAGATGTGACTGATATTATTTTTTATGTTAGTGAAACCTTTATATTTTACTAGCTGCTCGCAGCGGCTTCGCCCGCGTGATAGTAGAAAATTATCCTAAGGACAACATACTTCCGGGATAAAAAGTATCATATGACCTATTCCAGGACATGGTCTATCCGTGTACCAAGTTTCATCAAAATCGGTTTTGCCATTTAGGCGTGAAGACGGAACCAACAAACTCACTTTCGCTTTTATAATATTAGTAAGGATTATTTTGTTTATCTTGTGAAAGTCTCACATAACCTCTCCTAAAGAAGAGGTCTGAGTCCCAGCAGTGGGAACATTAACAAGGCTGATGATGATGATGAAGTCTCCAATAAAAATTTTTCTTTCTTTCTTCTCTATAATGTTTTACGTCAATAATTTGACATTAAAATGGACTTAAAAGCAAAGATTTTATATATAGTAGGATATTATATAAAATCTTTGCTTAAAAGATAACAGATTTCCCAATGAATCTTCAGCATATTTACACATCGGCGCGCACTTATGATAAAGGGTGTAATGTATTATTTACAGGGGGTGTTCGGGGCGGGGGTGGGGGTGAGGGGTTGTTCGTTACCCGGTTCAGTGGGCCATAATAACTTCAGGGAATACCCGGCTCTGAGCTACTAACACCCGTTGGTGACTCGTGCGGACGGTTAGCGTGCGATATTTTAATTGTAAGGAGCTTATAACTGGAGTTGTCAGTAGGAGTATTTGCAAGGCAAGACTGGCCAGCAGTCTAGTGGTCAGTGGTCCTGACTGTTATGCTGGAGGTCGTAGGTTCGATTCCCACCCAGGACAACTGTTTGTGTGATGAGCACGACCATTTGTTCTGTGTCTGAATGCAATTTATCTATAATATGTATTTAGAAATATATAAGTATGTTTATCAGTTGTCTAGTACTCATACCACAAGCTCTGCTTAGTTTGGAACTAGATGGCGTTGTGTGAAAGTTGTGGAATAGTATTATTATTATATTAATCATCGCGGCCCAGTGCGGGTTGGTAAATGTCACATGTCTTCGAATTTTTGGTTCTAGGACATGATGATCCTCACGATGTTTTCCTTTACCGTTTTGAGAGCAGTGGTAATGAAATAAATTACATAAAGTAATGCGCCTGACTGGGTTTGAACCCGCGACCTAAAACTCGTAAGTCTGAGCTATTACCACTCAGCCACCATTGTTTCAGCATCCTCACACATTTTTAAAATAAAATATGAAAGCGTACTCTCTTCAACCGCACACACAATAATAAGTTATAATTTTGTCGCCACATCCATCACGCACGCTAGGACACATGTTGCGATTACAGCTCTCTGCTCACCTCCCATTCACTCCCATTCGTTCCCATTCGGTCGCTTATCATAATTCATTCTCATTCAGTGCCGCTGAACTTTTATTATGTTGCCATTCAATCTTGAGTTGAGCCTGAAATGTTTTGTTTAATGGAGTGAGTCAAGCGGAATTGTGATTGACTGAAACGTCAATGTTAATGGAGATACTTTCTTAATATTGACGACTAGTTTCTGCTTAGCGGCTTTGCCCGCTTTAAAGTAAGTTTCTCTATAGATACAATGTAGGAAAATCTTTTCTTATTATTTGTATAACCCTTCAGATACCGTCAATTAGAGACACAATAGTAAGACAATAGATGCGCGGCCACCGGGTGTCGCTTGGGGATTCATGAAATAATATGATATTCCACAATAAACACACAACAACGTCTAGTCCCAAGCTAAGCAGAGCTTGTGTTCTGAGTACTAGACAACTGATAAACATACTTATTATTTTTAAATACAATACATTTATAGAAAAATTACACTCAGACATAGAACAAATGATCATGCTCATCACACAGACTTGTCCTGGATGGGAATCGAACCCACGACCTCCGGCATAGCAGTCAGAGCCACTAACTACTAGACCAACATGCCAGTCAGTATAAATGTCACCGTAAATGTGTAAATACAGTTAGACTATAATCTGAGATTGTAAACTGTCGAAAGATTGTGAATCATCATCATATAAAATAAGGAATGTATGCAAAATTTCTACGTTCTAAGTCCAAAAGTTTGCCCTGTGGGTTCATAGGTCAGTGCGTCAGGACTTTGCTTTTTATATATTACTAGCGACTGGCCCCGGTTTCGCTCGGGTAACAGTATTTCTCCACTATTTAATGGATGTTATCATACATATAAACCTTCCTCTTGAATCACTCTATATATTAAAAAAACCGCATCAAAATCGGTTGCGTAGTTTTAAAGATTTAAGCGTACATAGGGATATAGGGACAGAAAAAGCGACTTTGTTTTATACTATGTAGTGAAGAAGATGGTGTGGTTAAGGTGCTTTGCCTCCTAAGCACGAGGTCATCATCACTCATCATTTCAGCCGAAAGACGTCCACTATTCCATACTAGACATAGGCCTTCAAGCCTTGCCACAATGAACGATCCTGTGAGTCTCTCATCCATCGGATTCCCGCGTCGTCATAGGTCCACCTTGAAGAAGACCTTCCAACAGTACGTTTTCTGGTACGCAGTTGCCACTCCAGAACCTTCGGCCTTAACGACCATCTGTTCGGTGAGCAATGTCCACTGCCACTTAAATTTGGCGATTCTTCGGACTATGTCGACCTTGGTTCTTCTGCGGATATCTTCATTCCTTCACAAGGAAGCTCCAAGCTCTTCGTTTCAATTATCCTTTAGGTGACTTTAAACTTTCTGATGAGGTCCATTATGAACGACCACATTTCGGAGACACACATCATCAATGGCAAAACGCACTGATCATAGACTTTCGTCTTGAGGCACTGTGGTATGTTGGGCGAGAAAATACAGCGCAGCTTCCCGTATATTGCCCAGTCAGATTCGACGATTAACCTCTTTCTCGAAGTAAGATCTACCCAACTGGACCATCTGTCCTCGTCAGGTCATCATCATCTTCCCGCCCTTGTCCCGTTTTATTTGGGGTCGGCGAAACACGTTTTTTTCTTCCATTCTGTCCTGTCACTCGTCACGCTATCACTAACTTCCTTTTCTTTCATACCACTTCTCACACAATCCATCCATCTTTTCTTTGGTTTCCCTCTCCATCCACCGTCTGTCCCAGGTAAACGTTTCATTATCATATCCACCTACTTCGATTTATACTCAAGCCTTTTCCAAAAAGTAAATCTAATCAATTATCAAAATACACTAAACCTTAGTCTACATGAGTTCCCATTAACAAATTAACGTCATGTTAACACTGGTATTTCTCGTATTGTTATTTATTCAGCCAGGTCCGTGTAAACCACAGGTTTTCGACGAACATTGCTGTGCGTGATGGCAGACAGGCCGTCGTGTCGCGTGCACGCCACTCAGTGTAGCCCTGGCCTTACGGACCGATAGCAAACAAAACTAGATCATTTTCGTGATGGATATATAAAGTATCTATGAAAATAAATCTCTTGTGGCATGTTCTGAGTCGCAGTTGCGAATAAACTGTAGATTCTGTGTAGATGTAAGCAAAATCAAGATGTTTGTATACCTACTTCATAATTTAGTCGTCACGTTGCTTTAGTATTGCGGTTTTGTATTGTTTCCGTACCATTTTATCGTAGCATCGTAGTAGCGTCTTCGTAGAATCGTCGTATCGTCTTCTTAGTATCATCGTAGCAACGACGTAGCTGTCATGTAGCAACGTCGCGTCGTACATATCGGCGACTTAGTATCAGCGTAGCAACGTCGTAGCTGTTACGTAGCAACGTTGCGTCGTAGCAGCGTCTTAGTATATTCAGCGTAACAAAGTCGTAGCTCACACGTAGCAACGTTGTGTCGTAGCTATGTCTTAGTGCCGGGATACTCCTTTCAATACAGAAAGTCAGAAAAGTGTATAAAATATTGAATGTTTTTAATCGAGCGTTCAATACATCGCACATTCGTTGCTTCAAAACCTTAATATACATATTGACTGCAAACATTTACATTAAAGTAGCGATTTACAAGCGAGCGAAACTTTAGACTTTATTTAAGTTTTTCGGATAATAGCAGTGCCCAAGCTACCTCCCGATTTCGCCACTTGGTACTTTGCCATAGCATTGTAGGAGTGTTCAAAACAGTGTCGTGCCATGGTTGTAGTTATAGCATTATCGTAGTGTCATTGTAGCGTTTTTGTAGCATTACGATAGCATCATTGTAGTAACATCGCAACATTGTCGTACTCACCATCGAGTGTTTTGAAACCAACTTCATATTAAAAATGACGCTGTATGCCATAAACCAAAACTTGCACACACGCTAGCGCTGCAGTCTCACCTTCACGACACCTGCCAGCCACCCGTCAACATCAGCGACGCGCGAATCAGTGGTTAGTATGGCAGCGTGGCGTGCGCCGCGATCGATAAGATAAATCTATCTCAATAGGCACAACCTAGTTGGAATACACTCGTGATTTTATCGTTACTCTGCTGTATTTCAGTAGCGTCTTTTTTTTTTCGCTGTTACTTCGTACTGTTGTAATATTGTTGTACCGTTGTTGTAATATCGTCGTAGTGGCATCGCAACATTGTCGTACTCACCATCAAGTTTTTAGATACAGGTACGCTTCGTACTTGTATTGAAAATGACCCTGTGTCTTAAAAACTTACACACTACTTCCACCATCTCATTGAATTTGCTACCGCTACCGTCTCACCTTCACGACAGTACACAAGGCACCTGCCAGTCGCCCGTCAACGTCAGCGGCGCGCGAATCAGTGGTTAGCGTGGCGGCGTGGCGTGCGCCGCGATCGATATCTACCCTCCAACTCGCTGGTATCAGCTAACTGAGGGATATCTATCTCAACTAGGTATGCTTGTAGTCGACACGTGGTTTTAGCATGCTACTACATTTTCTGTTTTTGTCTGATGAGGAACCAAGTCTTATAGTTTTGAAGCAGCAGTATGTTTGTTTGTTACGTCTTCACGCCTAAATGGCTAAACCGATTTTGATTAAACTTGGTACACGGATAGACCATGTCCTGGAATAGGACATAGGATACTTTTTATCCCGGAAATATGTTCCCTAGAGATAATTTTACGATATCACGCGGGCGAAGCCGCTGGGAGCAGCTAGTTAAATATAAAAAGTAATTGACTAATCCTAATTTCTAACTAAATAAAAAGTACTATTATTAGTTATTCAAGTGGGTATACGCCATTTTCATTCGTGTCATTTCAATTGTGCCAAATATTAAACTTAAGAGGCTGCTTTTCCACTCGCGTATAGTCAACATCGAGCATAGTTTAAAAGCTTGCTGCTTCATCTAACGCAATCCAACGCGATGTTTGACGAAAAGGCAACGCAAAAAAGAGAGATAACGCCTAGAAACTCTGTTAGTATTCGGTAATTCCACAATTTACTCGAATATTTATTATCAGATATTATAAAGTTGTAGGTAATGCGAAAAGGGATAAGTGTGTTTAAAAATACGTAAAATATGGCTCAAGTTGCCAAAGTGGTGTCAATTTGACCCTTGTTATATTTCTTTGTCGAGAAAACAATTTCAAGGTATTTTAAAGAAATCTATGAAATATCAGCCCCCTAGCCAAATTACAAACGTTTCGCTTGCGTCGAACGCTTAGAGTTCACCTTGCCGCCAATTCTTTTGTTCTGACCACGTGACTGAGCGTTGAGAGCGCGTCATTCCCGTACATTTGAAGCTTTCTCCTAGCATTAACTATTGCAGATTGGCAACTTGGCTAGGAGAACAGTTCATTGGATCACAAAAAAAAACATGAAGTTTAAAAAATATATATCAGTAAGTATCATAGTTATTGGAAAAATCCAAAAAAAAAGAACTAATCCAACTTTGGAGGAGGTGGCGGGACGACCTGGACACCTATTGCAAGAGCTGGTTCGAGGTGGCTCATGACAATACCTGAAAGGAGTTCCTCCCCCAACTCCTTTATTCAGCAGTGGGAAAGTATAGGCTAAATAAAATAAAAAGAAAAACAAGTTTTCCATTTACAATTGACATGTCCCAGTAATAACCGGGACCGTATACAATAAGTGCAAATAACCACGAACCAGGATAATCACGGTGATTATCCAATCATGGTTGGTTACAATAAATATGCAAATGCCAACAAAGGTCGAGCTAGCCCCTGTGTACCGCTGCTATAAAACTGTGGCATTATATCAGCGCCAACTAGTATGTAATTCACTTTCTATTGCGGCCAATTGAAGCGAGGGTGGTTCTCAATCGTCTCGCCATCTGGCTATGTTTTTCTTTGAAACGCGACGTTGTTATTGTTTGGTAGGCTATTTTAAGAAAGAAAAATTCCAAAGTACCTACCTAAATGTACTTTTTTCAGTACTTAAACCGATTTCAAAAAAGGAAAACGTTCTATATTTAACCCTTCAGATACCGTCAATTAGAGACACAATAGTAAGACAATAGATGCGCGGCCACCGGTGGTCGCTTGGGGATTCATGAATTAATTGTTTTTTTTTTTCGTCACGTGCGAAATACGTCAATCAATTTGGAAAAATCTGTTTTCTGGTTCAATCTGGTAAAATCTGTTTTTTTTTTTAAACTTTTTTATTATCAGTTGGAAGGTGTCTAGATAGATACTCCTTAAATCAATAGATACCCTATGGCATCTACTGTGCGTTCCAAATGAGAATAGGATCGATTTTTGTTGTGACGTCACGATTTACTGCCAAATCTAAGAAATTTGGTCAAAATTGAGGAACTTGGAGATGAGTAAAATTGAAGAACTGAATTCTGATTAAACTTTTTTCGTTCACAGTTCGTAAATTATTAATTTTTTCATAAAATAGTTTAAGTTTCAAAATTTCTTTCCTTGATTTGACAGTAAATCGTGACGTTACAACATGCAATCGATCCTATTCTCATTTGGAACGCATTGTACAATTGGTTCCGCATTTAAAATTTTAGGTTTTTGGTGTTGCCAAGTCCTTAAAAACAATAAACAGACACATCGGATAATTTGTTTTGCGGATTAAAAACTCGAAAAAGTTCCAAATAGGTAGTCTGAGAACTTTACAATTCTTTTTTTATCTTATTAGGAACCTACGTACACTATAAAGCCTACCATTTCACCTATTACCAAAATTCTATCTCATTTTCTTTACTGAAAGCAACGCCTACAAATTAGATTTGAAAATTGACCCAGATTTTTATAAAAACATTTTTCCCGTGTCAGCTTTTTTACGCCCTCGAGCGGAGTTTGCACTTCAGCGCAGGTTCATTTGCAATTGAAGTCACAACCTCTCGCCTAAAAAAAAAAGAAAAAAAAGCGCGCGTATTTGACAAATCCCCGCGGGCGGCCGAACACAAGCCTTGTATAGCTATCTCTTTCCCTCTTCAGTGTCTCGCATCTTCTTTCCTACTTCCACGCACGACGTTCGTTTTCTGAGATGCTCCTCCCGGGCCACGTTTATTTTTCATTTCTTAGGGAGTGAAGAAAATAATTTTCTGTGAGCTCTGAACCCGCGGCGAGGGAAAAATGGGAAATTTGGAAAATGTAATTGGATTCTGGACTAATCTCGGCGCCTCTCGTATTTTATAAGGGGAGTGCGTGTTGAAATAGAAATAAGTACGTACGTACCTACCGTCTTGTACCTATCCGCTTAGGTATACAAGAGCTCCGTAAATTAGTATTGAAGTGTCTATTGAGTATTTTTTCAAGCCCTGAAAATCACATTGTAAATCGTAGCTCCATTCTCTGTTGGCACTTTATAAATTAGGTTCAAGATCGTATCTATACTTTTTGTTTTTTTTTTTGCCTTCGCACGGTTTGTGAATTTAGCCAGTAAAAGGTTTTGAAAGTAAATGTGTATTCAGTTTTTATACATAATACAGTCACCTACTTTTCTATTAGAATGCGGACGTAAGTCATCGTAATGTTTTTTTTTTTCAGTATTTGGCAGCAAGTGTATCAGGTCAGCCTTCTTGGAAAACTTCGCTGATGTAGTCATGCAATTGGTGCTACATATAAATAATCAAATTCTCAGCTCCACTTTACAGAATTCGTGCTTATGCAAGTATACATATTTATCAATATTTCCACATATTGCGCAGATAGGTACTTGAGATACAAAACTACACCAATTTTACCATCACAAAATCTACTTAGAATTAATTTGCTGATAATTAAAACAGGCACTGAACTTAGTGAAGTTCAGTGACTGAACAAGTGCGTTGTAATCTCGCAATCCCGCCAAAAATCTGTACTTACTTATCTAAATAGACCTACTTGCTAAAAAATTCCAGACACTTATTAGATAGTAAGATTCAACGCCTCGCACACTACTCAAATATACACAATCAAATAAAAAAGAGGTTAAAAATGGCGATTTGTTTACAATTTTAGGATATCATTTTTTTTTTTAATTTTTACCACAAAAATATTATCCTAATAATTAAAAAATAGGGGAGTATAAACATAGGTAAGTCTCGTCAGAACTTACGGGGAGTTAAATGACCAAACACAAATACAATGACAAATTTCAGCCGACAGACGTCCACACAGGTGGGCCTCCCCAAGTGTCACCACAATGATCGGATTCCCGCAACCTTCACCAGGTCATCGGTCCATCTTGTAGGAGGCCTTCCAACGCTGCGTTTTCCAGTACGCGGTTGCCACTCCAAAACCTTTCGGCCCAACGGCCATCTGTTCTGCGAGCAATGTGCCCTGCCCATTGCCACTTAAGTTTGGCCTTTTTTCATGCTATGTCGGCAACCTTGGTTCTCCTGCGGATATTTTTATTTCTGATTCGATCACGCAAGGCAACTCCAAGCATAGCCATTGCCCTTGTTGCGATTTACATTACTTATTAAAGACCAGTTAGTGCCCACGACATGACTTCGTCCGCGTCAGATTCGTAGAACAGCACAATGCCATTTGGTCACAACTTCCAAGAAGTTATTTTCGTGTCTTGTAGCCCTAATTAATTTAGCAGGTAAAATAAAATAGCCCGAGTCAACTATTTTCCAGTAAAAGATATAACCGGAGATTATACGGAACAAAAAGACACAAACCATTTTAATTCATGAATCCCCAAGCGACACCCGGTGGCCGCGCATCTATTGTCTTACTATTGTGTCTCTAATTGACGGTATCTGAAGGGTTAAAATGTTATTTTGTTATTACAGACGCTTCAATTTCATTTATAAACTAGCTAGTGCCCCGACTTCGCACGGGTTCTTTTCTAGAAATAAATACAAAATCTTAACAAATTATATAGGTACTAAAACCTTCCTCGAGAATCACGCTACCGAGTGGTGAAAACCGTTTGAAAATCAGTGCAGTAGCTTTTGAGTTTATCGCGAACAGACAGACGCGCGGGGGACTTTGTTTTATAATATGTATTGATAAGACAATGATTTCAACATCGATATAGGTACTTATATGTACTACGTACAGAATATAAGTTAGTGGATTTCAATGATTTAGATGACAAATGGGGAAAAATGGATATTACTATGTGGATATGAATTTTAAGAGGGTCCTTCTCCACTCGCTTATCGTAAACATAGAAAATGGTTTAAAGGCTTGTTACTTCATTTAATGCAATCCAACGCGATGTTTGACGAAAAGGCAACGCTAAAAAAGGGAGATAACGCCTGAAAACTCTGTTAGTATTCCGTTATTCCGAGATTTACTCGAAAATTTCACAAAACTTGTTCCAGGAAATAGCTGTTTTTTTTAAACCCTTAAAAGTTTTTGGAAAAAATTGTCGTCATTTAAAATCTTAATAAAATTTGCAAGGTCTCTAGAGGATTACTTTTTTGACTTTTTAATTTTTAGGCAAATTATGAAGTGTCAAAGTTTATACAAAATAGGACATTTTCAGAGGTTTTTACTGGATTAGTTTTACACAAATTTAGAAATTGGTTTCTTTAGAAACCTAGATAATATCCACAAGATACTGTGTTTCCAAAATATCTAATGAAAAATGTGTAATAACGTCATAATCAGTTATGAGCGGTTGTATGAAAAACAGTGAAAATGTGAGTCGTGATGCACCACCTTAAGGTCATGGTTCAAACCCGGCCTGGCACTTCGTTTAAAAGGAAGACGTACGACGGAAGACTTCGAGACTACATTCGGGGATTGTAGTTTGCACGGAACCCTCAGAGCGTGAGTCCGACTCGCACTTACCCAGTTTTTTAGTATTTGTTGTTAAAGCGGCAACAGAAATACATCGTCTGTGATGTCTATCACGGTTCGTCAGATACAGACTGGTGACAGACGAATACAGACAGACGGACAGCAGTCTTAGTAATAGGCTCCCGTTTTATCCTTTCGGTAAGGAACCCTAAAAATTACCATGTTTTTTTCGTGTCGAACGGCGCCACGGCGAATTTCTGAAAAGGAAACCTGTGGCTCATTTGTGAGTCAGAAATGAGCCACAGGTTTCCTTTTGTGATCCCGATAACCGTGAAAATGTATCATTTATCTATGGCAAAAAACTGCAGGATGAGGTGAGAATTTGACTATCATTACAGATAGGCTCAATGTCTGATGCCTGTCTCGCCAATGGGTATTGTGTTATTCAGATTTTTTTTGGTGGTAAAATCATCTTATGACATCCCCCGCCATACTGTACATGACCATGGCCGGTAACAACTAACAAGGCCCGGCACGAGAGATCGCCGCCGCCGATCGCCCTCACGAGGGTACGGCAATGCTCTGCCCAAGCGGGGTACACCTCTACTGTGTGCTCCACCGTATCCTCCGGGCGTTCCGCACAGTTTCGACATCCATTGTGTTGCTCAGTTACCGAGTTGTGGGCCCTACCCTAAGAAACTCCCTAGACTGTGTTAAAATACTAGTAGTATTTGTTCATAGTTCAATATAATTGAAAAAATAAATACTAAAGGCAGAGTCACACCGAAATGGTAGCGACGTGGCGAGCACTTTCATTGGAAAATAATTTTAAACTTTATCTACATAACTAAAAGACCAGTATCGCTTGACAAGCATGAAAATATCTGTGGCCGCAAGTCTTGGTAGTTCTAACCTAGCCAGCCGCTGCCATTCCGGTGTGACTCGGCCCTTAGCGAAGCGATATCTAAATAACTTCGACCTAGCACTAATTCTGCCCATAGATGGCATTGAAGTGAATGAGGCTGTTTTTAGATCATGTTACATTTTTACTTGCGCCCTACGTGTAATTACCGCTACCTACCTTTAAATTCAAGCCTGATTATAGCACTAGTATAATGAAAATGTTGAGTTAGGTGTCATCCTACTAGTAGGATATATAAAATCTTTGGTGTCATCATCATCTTCCTGCCTTATCCCGTTTTATTTGGGGTCAGCTCAACACGTGTTTTTCTTCCATTCTGTCCTGTCAGTCGTCACGCTATCACTACCTCCCTTTTCTTTCGTATCCACTTCTCACACAATTCATCCATATTGTTACGTACGTAGGTAATTAAATGCCGATTTACCAATAAAGAACTTTATTTACCACAAACAATAAGTTATTTGTCCAGTCAACAATAATCCGAATCACAGTTAGCACTAGAGTTCCGTTATACTATCGCCTCGGTCGTTAGATAAAATCACTTCGCACACTTAGGTAGATCGCTCTCGGTCGCAGTCGAAATCAAAACTGACTCACTTCCGTTCGGGGGCTCGTATTTATACGCGGAACAAAGAAAATTCTAGATACTGACGTCTCGGGATAGTTCCAGAACAATAGAGTCGCATCGCGGGCCCATAAATCAATTTTATGACTTTGTCCTTCGCGAGTCACTCACGCGAATTTCGACTCTATTGTTAACGGCGGAAAGTACCATTTCCCTTATCCACCTACAGATACCTACAGATTACATACCTACTAAATAGTAGGTACGACGAGTACCTATGACGGAATGTTCGAGATCTTGCCAGGCTAGGTAGGTACTTTGGTTCTAGAGCTTTCGAACAGCAATGCGTTTTAATTATTCGTTGCTACTCTTTAATTTGTCGGGAGATATGACGTGTTGAAATTTAACGGCGTAACAGTGCCCCCCTCTTAGTCATGCTCGTCCCGAGCATTATTAGATCCGTGATACGGCGCCAATCTGTCCACATGGACAACCTTAGGCTTCCCTCTTAACCCTTTCTTGATGCGGTAGGTTACATCGTTGATCCTTTTTAGTACGGTGTAGGGTCCCTCCCATCGAGCTTGAAGTTTCGGCGACTTCCCTTTTCGTCGAAGCGGGTTGTGGAGCCAAATCAGTGCACCTTCCTTAAATCCCTGGGCGTTGGCATTACGGTCGTATCTAGTTTTCATTTTAACGCTGGTGTTCATGCTATTCTCACGTACTCGCTTATGCACTTCGTCCAATTGATCTTGAAGGTCACTTACGTAGTCCGTAACTGGCTTAGTCTTGTCAGGTGGCACGCCAGTTATGGCATCGACTGGAAGTCTCATTTCCCTGCCGAAATTTACTCTTGCTGGGGTATGTCCCGTGCTATCATGCACTGCCGATCGGTACGACATCAGAAATAGTGGAATATACCGGTCCCAGTCTTTCTGATGGTCATCGACAACCTTAGCCAGATGATTCTCCAGGGTTTGGTTAAACCTTTCCACCATTCCGTCCGACTGAGGATGCGCAGGTGTTGTGCGTGTCTTATAAATTCCCAGAAGAGTACACATTTCCTGGAACAGCGCTGATTCGAAGTTACGGCCTTGATCGGAATGGATTTCCAAAGGTGCACCATACCGACATACTACTTCCTCGACCACCTTCTTCGCCACTGTCGTCGCTTCCTGATTGGGTATGGCGAAGACTTCGGGCCACTTTGTGAAGTAGTCCTGGATCACCACTATGTACTTGTTTCCGTCATCTGTAACTGGGAAAGGTCCAGCGACGTCGATGGCAATGCGTTCCCAGGGGGCTCCCACATTGTACAGCTGAAGCCTGCCCCTGCTTCTAGTCTGTGGTCCTTTCACAGATGCGCACGCTGTACATTTCCGACACCATTGCTCTATGTCATCTCTACAATTGAGCCAGTAATACCGCTGTCTCACTTTCAGTAGAGTTTTCTTGATTCCCAGGTGTCCTCCAGAAGCACCATCGTGTATCTCCTGTAGCAGAGGGACCACTTCACATCGTGGTACTATTACTTGTGTGGTCACCTCCTTGCCATCGTTCGATTCCCATTTCCTACAAAGCACATCATTTTCTAGGACTAAACTGTCCCACTGTGCCCAGTAGCTCTTTGTGACGGGACTATGTGACGATACTTCACTCCACTGAGGCCTAGTTCCGTTACGCTTCCAGTCCAGTATAGGTCGAATATCTTCATCTTCTTCCTGGGACTTCTTGAAGGTGCCTTCAGTCCTAATTAAATTCACGCGTTCTCGGGCTTCATTCTGTTGGCAGTGTCTACAGTCCTCATTGCACGGACGTCGCGACAAGGCGTCAGCATTATTGTGCCCTTTTCCACTGCGATGTTCCGTCACAAAGTTGAACTCCTGCAGCTGCTCGAGCCATCTTGCGACTTGGCCCTCCGGGTTTTTAAATTGTAGAAGCCATTTCAATGCAGCGTGATCCGTCCTCAACGTAAACTGCCTTCCTATGAGGTACTTGTGAAAATGCTGCAAGGTTTTTACCACAGCCAGCAGTTCTCGTCGAGTCACGCAGTAGTTCCGTTCTGGCTTTGAAAGTGCCTTACTGAAGTAAGCGATCACGACCTGTCTGTCACCTTGCACCTGTGACAACACTCCTCCAATTCCCGTGTTGCTGGCATCGGTATCAACGACAAATCTTCCGTCTCTGCTCGGATACCCCAGTATAGGCGCTTCACATAGCCGTTGCTTTAGCTCGTTGAATGCTGACTCACAGTTCTTGTCCCAGATAAAATCTCGTTTTTCCTCAGTCAGCTGGTGTAACGGTTTTGCAATGTCCGAAAAACTCATAACAAACCGTCTGTAGTATGTGCACAGCCCGAGAAATGCACGTACTTCCGTTTTGTTCTTAGGAACCGGCCACTGTTGGACGGCCTTTATCTTCTCAGGGTCGGTTCTCACTCCATCAGCGGAAATTACATGTCCCAAGTAGCTGACCTCCTTCTTGAACAGGGCACACTTTTTCGGGCTTAGTTTTAGGTTAGCCCCTCGTATCCTGGTGAACACTTTCTCCATGTTCCTTAGGTTTTCCTTAAAAGTGCGACCCATTATAATGACGTCATCCAAATAAACAAGACAGACGTCACCAAGAAGGCCCACCATGACTCTCTCCATGAGGCGTTCAAATGTCGCTGGAGCATTGCACAACCCAAAAGGCATTACGTTAAATTGCCACAGGCCGTTGCCAATGCCAGTACTGAACGCTGTCTTTTCTTTATCTTTCTCGCTGATCTCCACTTGCCAGTAGCCACTTTTCAAATCAATGGTAGAAAACCACTTCATACCACTGAGCATATCCAGCGTATCGTCTATCCGCGGCAAAGGATAACTGTCCTTCTTCGTCACATTATTCAGCATTCTGTAGTCAACACAGAATCTTGTACTGCCGTCCTTCTTCTTCACCAGTACGACTGGAGAAGACCATGGGCTCGTAGAAGGCTCAATTATTCCGCTATCAGCCATATCCTTTACCATTTCTGCTACTTCAGTTTCCTTAGCCCAGGGTATACGGCGCGGTCTCTGTTTAATTGGTCTAGCATCACCTGTATCTATCTCATGCTTGACGAGACCTGTTCTTCCGCAGTCTTTTCCCGTTGCAAAAATATCTCGAAACCGTAGCAGAAATTCCCTGGCCTGCTGTAGTTCGGAAGCCGATAAATTGCTCTTAGAATTTTCCAGAAGTTGCTGGATGTGATCAGGTTCACCTTTTATTGCGTCTAGTTTCACTGAAGATGTATTGATTTGCCGGAGATAATTCACTCCTTCACATCTCCCAACAATACTGTTTTTCTTCAGTTGAACCTCTTCCTTTCCAAGGTTCACAATCCTTACCTTGGATCTCCCTTTCGTCATTACTAATGTTCTCGCGGTGATGAGCTCCGGGTGCCGGCCAGTATCTTCAACCAAAACACATCTTGTTTGCCTGATTTTCTTAGGAAATTTTACTTCGACTAAGGTTTCTGTTCTTGGAGCCAGTGTAACATTCTTTAAACAATACAGGTTGCATGAGTTATTTCCTCGCAGGAAGACTTCTTGATCTGGGAACTTCAATACTCCCCTAGCGATATCTAAAATACATCGGTTATTCCGCAGGAAGTCGAGACCCAGTATGCAATCGTCCGTAATATTCGCAATTAAAACAGGGTGGGTATACACTTGATCACCAATTTTGAACTTGATTTCTGTATCACCGAGGACGGAGACTGACTGGCCGGTTGCTGTCTGAAGTCGGCAGGATGGAGACTTTCTTTGCCACGAGATGGTTCGTTTCAGCAACTCAGGTCTTACAATAGTTCGCGACGCCCCGGTGTCAACGGTAAAATTGCAAGCACTATGATTCAGCGTCCCTTCGACGATCAAACTATTTCCGTCGTGAACTTGATTGATGGTGATGGTTGGGGCCTTCAGTTGACCAGCCAGCACCCGCCCCGCGGCCCTGGCGACTTTTAGTTTAACGACTCCTCGTTAACTTGAGTTCCGGAGTCCACACTTCCCCTCTTCCTCTTGGGGCAATCGGTACGAATGTGCCCTTTTTCCCCACACCCGTAGCACGTCGGAATATAGCGGGACTTTGTCGAGGAAGAAGCCACCACTTCTCGTTGACGTGGCTGCGTTGTAGGCGAGACCACCACTTCCCGAACTCTGTGCGTACGAGAATCTTGTCGTACGGCTTCCACTTCCAAAGCGTGTGCCATCGCACTCTTTAAAGTTTGGTGGTGTCCGAGCCGCACCGTAGCCCTGACTTCAGAATCCCGTAGACCGTCGATGAATGCTTGCACCAGATTTACTTCCACCGTCTCTGGTGTCATCGACATGTACGCACGCCGAACCAGCCGTTCAACCTCGACTCCCCACTGCTGCAGGCTCTCGTTCGACCTCTGCGTTCTTTCGCGAAGTTGCGCACGGAAAACATGCTCGAGGTGCTTGTCACCGTAGCGAGTGTCCAGTCCTTCCATGAGGCGCGCCAATGTCCTGCCGTCCGGAGGTAGGTTCTCTAGGACTAGCAGAGCGTCCCCTCGTAGAGCCAAAGTTAATGCCGCAAAAGACTGTTTATCATCCCAGCGGTTTGTTTCAACCAATGTCTCAAATTGGTACTTAAATGCCGTCCAGGAAGACGTGCCATCAAAACGCGGCACATCAAATTTTGCGGCCGATGCACAGGGGGTGTGCGATGGTGAGCCAACAGCAATGGGCTCGCGTGCTTCGAGCTTGACAATTTTTTTTATTGATGTCCAGCAGTCGATCTTCATGGCCATCAATTCTTGTTTCGAGGCTATCAGCTCGGGCGGAAACCTCCTTTACCTCTAAGGTGAGATTCTTTACCTTCTCACCCAACGTAACGAGGCCGTGGTCGATTTTATCGAGGATCAGGTTCTGCTTAGCCTCTTGATCGCGACGAGCGGCTTCCTGTTCGCGGCGAGCTTCTTCCTGGTTAGCTGCGATTAGGTCCTGAAGCTTACGCTGGTTAGCCTCTTGTTCGCGGCGGGCAGCTTCCTGGTCGCGACGGGCGGCTTCCTGGTCGCGACGGGCGGCTTCCTGGTCGCGGCGGACAGCTTCCATACTAGCTTGCATGGCGGCCAACACCGCAGCGAGGTTCAATTCTGAGGATGGTCCTGTTGGCACCTCAGCAGCTGCCGTTGCTCCCATGCCAGCCTGATCTTCCTCCTCCATACGATGACGCGCAGCATCCATCTCTGCTTGCCTCCTTGTTCGTGGTCGCTGTTCGTCGTCCTTCTGTGGTAACGGCATTCCACTTCTGACACCAGTTGTTACGTACGTAGGTAATTAAATGCCGATTTACCAATAAAGAACTTTATTTACCACAAACAATAAGTTATTTGTCCAGTCAACAATAATCCGAATCACAGTTAGCACTAGAGTTCCGTTATACTATCGCCTCGGTCGTTAGATAAAATCACTTCGCACACTTAGGTAGATCGCTCTCGGTCGCAGTCGAAATCAAAACTGACTCACTTCCGTTCGGGGGCTCGTATTTATACGCGGAACAAAGAAAATTCTAGATACTGACGTCTCGGGATAGTTCCAGAACAATAGAGTCGCATCGCGGGCCCATAAATCAATTTTATGACTTTGTCCTTCGCGAGTCACTCACGCGAATTTCGACTCTATTGTTAACGGCGGAAAGTACCATTTCCCTTATCCACCTACAGATACCTACAGATTACATACCTACTAAATAGTAGGTACGACGAGTACCTATGACGGAATGTTCGAGATCTTGCCAGGCTAGGTAGGTACTTTGGTTCTAGAGCTTTCGAACAGCAATGCGTTTTAATTATTCGTTGCTACTCTTTAATTTGTCGGGAGATATGACGTGTTGAAATTTAACGGCGTAACAATATTTTCTTTGGCCTCCCTCTCGCCCTCCATCCATCCACATGTAACTAAAGTTAGGAGTAAGGAAGGAATTTAAAACTAAAAAATAAAACACAATAAATACTTCATTGTAAATATTAATTTCCAATATTATTTTATGCTTATGGTAACCAATGATACAATGTTACTTTTCGTGAACGCGGGACGCACACACGTCGCGTCATATCGCTATACATAAACCTAGCCATTGGCATACAATATCACCGTAACTGCCAACGACGACGCCCATGCGAGACATATAAAAATGCTATATCCCATATTGATCAACTCTCGCATCAAGGCAGCTTAAAAAACTAGATAATATCTATCTTATAATTAACGGTCAAAAATCACTCATCAATTTGTTTTTTTTATTTTTCTTCTTAATCTGTAAATTTTGATGAACATAGACGTCACAGTATATTTTTTTTACAAACAATTTTTTTTTCTTCTATATCTAATTGTCTATAACAGAGGCACACAATGCTTAGAATCTAGCTCGATATTGTAGAGCTCACGGTTCCAAGTAAAAATGTTACTCGATAACGTACTTATTCTAACAATGTACAGTCCGTGGTGTTTGTAGCACTCGTCAAATTTTAATGATGTTCTTTGATGCCAGTATTTTATCTTTTTTGCCGGGTAATGATTGAATGAACGAGGAGTGACATTCAGTTCATTCAGTTGCCCTTTTCGCCCAGGCCCGCGGTAACTCTTTCGTTCAATTTAGCAGCCCTGGCAGACAATCCCCAAACCCTAGCAAAGGCCAGTATTACTAAAGACGGTCTATTCCAGTCCTGGCGGGCTGAAAACGTCTTGTATATCATCAAATATTTTATTTTCACACTGATATACTGACTTCATTTACAAAATTTGACAAGTGTGTACACAAAATTTTCTTATTGTTTACGCTATAAGGTCATTATTTCTCCTAAACTAATACTATAGGCGGCCCTCCGACCTCGCTTACTGTGACCAGAGTCGGTTATCTTACACACTAACGTAAGACATAACTGTTTCTCATAATATGTACAAGCTCTGGAAGTAAACAGATATGTCACCCCATTTTTTAATTTAAATAATGATAAAATCTTGAATTTCTTTACATTTGGTGCCCAGTAATATCTGTATATATTTATATAACTGTCTCTTTACAATATTGTCTTTCCTTAATATAATGTTAGTAAATTAAAAAATGGAGTTCTTTGGAGCGAATATTTGAGATGTTTGTTCCGTAACTTTATGGTATGCGGGCCAGCTGCGAGGTGTCGCACGTCTAAATCAAAAACTATTTGGATAGAAGCATGTTTAATGAGTGAAACAGCGAGAGAATTGACTATGTGACATTAAAGATGTGCTATGAAGAGGACAATTAGACAAAATACATGTCCCTCACAGTGCAAACGCACAAAAATCTTACTAATTTGATAGATTGTCCTATGCATAGGACATCTCCAGGCCAATCACAAAGTCCATATTTTATAATACTTTCACAAAAATCAACCGATGTCACAGAACTTACAACTTACATCTACAAAGGGACTAGAACTAAAAACAATACAACCTAATCAATTTTGAATTGTCATGTAACTAAAACGTAGCTTTCTTTAGGAATATTACTGTTTAATAAATAAAATAAAATGCTATTTACAACGAAAATATTGAGGAAAATATGATCATACATAGATAAATATAGTGTTCTTAGGCTGCAATATCACGCACAACTTGACACATCATCTTCCTGCCCTTATCCCGTTTTATTTGGGGTCGGCGCAACACGTTTTTTTCTTCCACTCTGTCCTGTCGCTCGTCACGCTATCACTAACTCCCTTTTCATTCATATCACTTTTCACACAATCCATCCATCTTTTCTTTGGCCTCCCTCTCCCTCTCCATCCATCCACATGTAAATTCATAACTCTTTTAGCAACATGCGTTTCATCTCTCCTTTTTACATGACCATACCAAGACAAACGATTCCCTTTCAACTTTTCAGTTACCGGCGCCACTTTCAAACTTCCCCTAATATACTCATTTCTCACTTTATCCATTCTCGTCACACCACACATCCATCTTAACATTCTCATCTCCGCTACATGCAATCTTTTTTCATCCGTCTTTTTCACTGCCCAACATTCTGATCCGTACAGTACAACAGGCCTTATCACTGACTTGTAGATTTTACCCTTCAACTTGAGGGGCATCCGTGGGTCACAAGTTGTTCCTGTGACCTGTCGCCATTTCATCCATCCTGCGTTGATCCGATGTGTTACGTCCCGGTCTACCTCACCATCCCCTTGGACAAGCGACCCGAGGTACCGAAAGTCGGAACAGATCGGTATGGGCGTTCCGGCGAGAGCTAAAGGCACTGGAGTGGAGAGACCGCCGAAATCGCAGAACAAGTACTCCGTTTTGGTTCTACTCAATTTCAGGCCAACACTTTCCAGTCTGTGCCACCACACCTCCAATCTGTTCTGGACCTCTAGGCCACTCTCGGCAATCAGCACAATGTCATCGGCAAACAACATACACCAGGGAGCCTCTTCCTGAATGTCCGACGTCAGAGCATCCATTATCATCAGGAAGAGGTAAGGGCTGAGGGCCGACCCTTGGTGTAAGCCGACAGCCACATTGAAGCTGTCAGTAGTGCCCACTGTAGACCGGACTTGGGTACTGCATCGACTGTACATAGCTTGGATCAACTGCACATACTTCCCAGGCACACCTTTCTCCTTAAGGGCCCACCACAGAACCTCACGAGGTACCCGGTCGTATGCCTTTTCGAGGTCAACGAATACCATGTGCAAGTTTTTATGTGCACAACTTGACAATAGCTCTACAATCTATGCTTCACATTGTACAGCTATTGTGTATAACAATACAAAGTTAATAAAAATATACTTTCGCGTCAGTTAAGAGTGATATTGCAAAATGCAATTTTACAAGTTTCAACAATAATTTCAGAATTTTCAGTCAATATTTTAAAATGGGAGCCTCTTATGGTCCAAATGGTCTTTCAACTAAAAGAATTACATACGTAAAACTAACAATAAAATATAATACCGATGCAACAGCATGCAATAAAATTAATATATATAACTAGAATATATTTTATTTGATTGTGCAGTATTAAATGTGCTTTCTCATATAGAAACTATATGTTGGCACAAGTCATTGTATTGGAGGATTGAAATGATAAACCATAATTAACTAAAAACTGATTCAATTTGAACTTTTCTTTAATTTTGGGTACTTTCTTCTAACCAAATCTTTTTCCTAATAATAATTTTCCTAATCAGAAATCGTATCACGTTAACAATAGTACCAGTGTAGGTATCAAGTCTTTGCAAAAATATCTACATTAGTTTGTAGAAACTGTGTGTTGATAGCATAGTTTGATATGTTGTGCGAAATATAGAGCATGGCAACATTAGCGTGGCGCAGCGTCGTTAGCGTGAAACGGAACGGTGCGAGATTAGGACACGTTGACGTGTCGTGCATGAATACTTAGGCGTACTGTCTACGGACGCGTAGCTTCATAGACGCATGTTATCCGTCTTTATACGCTTGGTGTACGCCTGCTCACGCAAGCTTCACATCTTGCACACAAAACTATGAAACTCTGTCGACGAAGCCCGCTACCGCTTCGCGTTTTATTAAGCGTATAATGACGAATATAGATAGTCTACGAAGCAACGCGTCCATGGACAGTAGGCTTTATTTGTTACGATTATCATAGACCTCACGACTCTGAAACGTGCCGCAATCGGACACCGCACCACTTCACGACAATAACGCCGCATCATGGTAGTGTGACCAGGCTCATAACTAGTCCAAAATCCTCAAGGAACATAACACATTATAAATTTCACACTACCGTAGACAACAAACACACAAAAATATCTTAGGATAAATGCCGATTAGAATTAAGTACGTTGAGAAGCTGTCATGTATCATGAAAGAAGACAATGTTTTGCGGGTTATTTCTAGGGTCGATGATGTAGAACTAGACTAGAATGTGCTAACTTAAAATATCAACAACGTGGCAACCGAACTGTCCTTGCGACCTGGGGCCATATTATGACGTGGTAATGTCATTTTGTTTCCGTTGTAAGAGAGGGATAGTGTTACACGTCTTGTAACTCTGTGTCTCTCTTACACGAGAACAATGAATGTTTTAAAACGTCACAGTAGGTACCCTATATGCTACAACACACCGTCACTCACTAGAAGTCCTTCAGGCCGCGTCCGTCTGAGCGGGCTCGGGAGCTGGCTCGGGAGCTTGCTCGGGAGTGGGCTCGGGGGCCGGCGACGCGGCCTCGTCCTCGGATCAGGTCTTCCGCAACTCGACCAACTTCACATCCTTAACGTGCAGGTTGTGCTTCGATTTGGCTGCGAACTTGATGACTGCTTGCGTTGAGACGAGAGGCACATGTCGGAGATCCAGTCTGTTGGGAAGAAATATTCAGGTTAGGTTCTATTTACTTATTTTGTGTAAATGTGTGTTGCCTGGCGAATGATTGTCATAAAAAAATTTAGGTAGCTGACATAGCGCGAAGAAATTATAAACCGAAGTGGCATTTGTCGTATAACGGCTTGTTTACAACTTCACTGTTAGCGGAGAGTGTCGCGGAATCGGTAGGCTAACGCGCGGAAGGGGCGTTATTGCTAGGAGAACGATTAGCTCCCTATCAGTATATAATTGGGCCTCTTATAATATTGTAGTTGCTTATGTTTCAGGTTTGCTGAATGTGGGAGGTACAGGACTAATTTTTGTAGCGAGGATTGGAGACAGTTACCGCAGGGTGCTCCTTAACCAAACCCTGTAATAATACAATAAATGAAGCTCACCGCACGAGGTTGGGGCAGCGCGCCAGATGGTCGAGCGCGGCCTCGGTGAGCAGGCGGCAGCCCGCCAGCGACAGACGCTGCAGGCCGTGGTGCGCTAACTGCGCCGCGCCCGCGTCTGTCAGCCGAGCGCACGAGGACGCGTCCAGCTCTACTAACTTTGGTAATGCCTGCAAAACAACATTATTTATTGCATGTGGACTTAAAATCTCGAAGAATATGGTTGGTTACATCTACCACACATGACATTCCAATGACTTCATGATTGCACGAATAATAGCAGATAGAGGTAACTGTAGCCGCGACGCCGGTGGAGGCTGGCCGTAGTTTCGGCCTCAGGGAGATGAGTGGAGATGCGGCGTCGAACTCTGATGCCGCGTCTGCACACAACTCGAACGTAATGGAGGTGGAAGAATCCACCTCCATCAAAAGGAAATTCTTCCTTCTGCGCTCCGTGTCCGACGACGAAACGAGATCTGCCCGAAAAATCTCGTCCTCGGGGCGGGGCGCAGCCCGTCAAACGGGCAGAGGAAGAGTGCTCCCCGCTGAGAGCGCCAGCGAGGGACGCCAGGCCAGCGCCATAGTGCCGGCGCTCCCCAGCAAGTTGCCGGAAGGCATGGAGGAGGCCATGGCCAAGTTTAAAGAGGTCGTGGCAGCCGCTATTATGAGCGTGGCCAGCAAAAGGGAGAGGGTGGCCAAGAAGCGTTCCATCGAGCTGGCCAATACCACGATTGGGGGGAGCTTTGGGGTTCGTGTTTGAGGCCTGCGAACGGACCCTCAAAGGGAGGATTGGCCAGCTCGAGGCCTTGGCTGGTCTCCAGGACCTCTGTCCTGAACCGTCACCGGAAGGGCAGAGCACGCATGAGCAGGGCCGATCCCTGCCCTTGCCTCAGGCGGAAAGCGAGATGCTGACCTTGCTGCGGCAAGAGCTGGCTGCTGCCAGGGAGCAGCAGCAGGAGCAGCCGCAAAGGTTCCAAGAGCAGATCCAGCGCCAGCTTTCCGTCCTGGAGGGCATCGTGCTCCGTCCCCCACTCGCGGCCTCCAACCAGGAGAGAGCGGTGACGTATGCCGCTGCCGCCGCAGCCACTACTGCTGCGCCCAGGGCAGGCCCGTAGGGACAAGTCGGGCGCAAGGCCGGGGCGCCGAAAGCGGCGAGGCCGACTCCGGTGACCAAGCAGCAGCAGCAGGGGAAGCCTGCCGCCCCCCCGAAGGGCAAGGTGGCGGTTGCCACCAAACCGGCGGGGCCACCTGCCGCGGCGGCGACTAGGTCGCGCCTGCCGCCTCCTCCGCCCGAAGACTCCTCGGCTGGCGCCGAGTGAACGGTCGTCGGCGCCAAAGAAAAGGCGAGCAAGGCGGCTAGGGCAGTCATGGCCAAGGCGAAGCAGGCGGTGGTGGGCCACCTCGACAAGTTCGGAGCCTCCGGGGGCTTCCGAATAAGGCGGACCGCAACCGGAGCCCGAACTCTGGAGGTCCCTCTGGCAGAGAGCGGCGAACTCGCCGACGCTGTGGCCGAGAAAATCAGGGCGTCCCTGGACGTCGAGGAGGCCCGAGTGTCCAGACCCACCAAGAGCGTAGACATGCGCATTATGGGTCTGGACGACTCTGTCAGGGTGGAGGAAGTGGTGGCCACCATCGTCAGGGCGGTAGGGTGCACGACCGATCAGGTTCGGGCGGGCACCATCCGCGCTGACAGCACGGGCATGGGAGCCGTTACTGTGAGCTGCCCCATGTCGGTGGCCAAGGCCATCACGTCCGAGGGCCGAAGGCTGACAGGTGGGCTGGGTTTCAGCCCAAGTCAAGATGCTGGAACCCAGACCTCTGCGGTGCTACCGATGCCACGTAGGGCACCACGTGGGCGCCTATTGCGCCGCAGAGGTGGACCGCAGTGAGCGCTGCCACCAGTGCGGACAGCCTGGTCATAAGGCCGCCGAATGCCGTGCATTCGGCGGCCTTATGACCATGCGGCGGCAGGCAAGCCGGCCGACCACCGGGCTGGGGGCAGGTCCTGCGACCGAAAAGGCCTGTCGACATCGACGTCGAGGTGGAGTGGTTCCAGGAGGCCATGGGATCTGGAGGCAACAGTCCTTGCATACATGCACGATATGCGCGTAGAGATGCAACGCCGGGGTGAAAGTCCACTGCCGCGACAGGTCGAGGTATGGCGGACAGAGCTCCGGCGGGATCTCACAGTGGAATGGCGTCAGCGACTATCGCAACCCAGTGCTGGGCACACCACAATTATGGCGGTAAGTCCCCTCTTTGTGGTGTGGCTGGAAAGACCTCACGGCGTCCTTACATTCCGCATGACGCAGGTCCTCACCGGACATGGCAAGTTCGGGAGGTACCTGCATCGGATTTAAGCGGAAGCGACGCCCGGGTGCCGCCACTGTGCGGAACGCCCGAAGGACACGGTGGAGCACACAGTCGAGGTGTGCCCTGCTTGGGCGGAGCACCGCCATGCCCTCGTGGGGGCGATCGGCGACGGAGACCTCTCGCGCCGAGCCTAACCAAGGCCATGGTCCGAACGAACGAGCGAGCCATGATAGATAGATAGATAGATATAGCCATGGATAGCTCGCTGTCCGATCGTCCGGTAACTGTCCGGACCGAGCCAAGACGTCGAAGGCGCGCACTGCTCCCGCGCGCCTCAAGAAGTTGTCAGCAACAGGAGGGGCCCATCTGGGTCGAAGCCTACCGGGGTCGGGGTTATCCGAAAGGAAACTAGAGCCCCGGTATGAAGGCTAGAAGGAACGGCGCGGGGTTTTTAGTCAGTAAGAGTCTGACACTATCTCCCTCTCTACCAAAGAGCGGGTTTTGTCATAAGATGATTTTCCATGTCGACAAAAAAAAAAGTGATATTCATACGTATACGTGCGATGATTGCATCTGAATGCTCGACGCAGATGATATCAGAAAATAGAGTATTGTTCACCCTACGTGAAATACTTGAATTCAACTGCATCTATCTAGGCAAAAGTTGCCCACGACACACTTAGAAAAAAAATATGCAAATAATGTAGAGATTAGCCAGGTCCACGTTACCTGCACGACGTAGCGCATGGCGACGTCGGTGATGTCGGTGCCGGGCAGGCGCAGCACGGCCAGCGCGGCCAGGCGCGAGGGCTCGGCGCGCGTGGTGTTGCCGCCGCCCGGCCGCGAGCTCTCGGGCGGCGCCAGGATGCCGCGCAGCTTGGCGTCGTCCAGCGCGCGCGCGAACGACAGGTCCAGCGCCGTCAGCGGCGGACACGCTCCGCTGCGCAGCGCCAGCGCGGCCTCGGCGGGGGACCCGGCCAGAGATAATGATCGCAATGCTGGCAGACGGGCCAGTAACCTGCACAGAAGTAAACATGAACCTTTATAATAATTTATTTATTTAATTTGACAACATCGGTCCACTGGTTAGTACAAAAAATAAACTTATCAACTAAGGGTTAATATTAATTAATTAAATAATCACACACACATAAACATCACTGACGCACAAGCAACCGGACACAGTGTCTGAGTATAGGTGCATCGTGCTGTTCAGCTAGGGTTTTCAAAATGCTGTTGCTGTTAGCCCTCATTCTCATTAATAAGGATGCGGTCTTTTTCCTCATAATGCCATAAAAGTCATCAGTACGCGCTACCGCAAACATGCTAGACGCGCTGCAGAACCGGGGCAACCTCAACAGCACCCTGAAGCCATTATTATATTGCACACGCAGAGCATCTAGAGCCCTCCGCGTATAGTTGACCCACAAACTGCCCGTGTAGAACCCTTGACAATAGGCTTTAAACAGAGTTATTTTGACCTCGTTACTACAACGAGCGAATCTGTGAGCCAGCATGTTGCATCTGGCTGCCAGTGCCCTGCGTTCGCGATCCATATCTACCTGATCCTTGAGGTCCTCGGTGACATAATGTCCCAAGTATTTGAATTGGGCGACCCTTTTAAGGTTTCGTCCATTGAGGGATATTGAGGGCTCGTAATTTATTTGTTTCCCGGGAACAGCAAAGATCAGATACTCACTTTTTGTCACATTGTATAACAGGCCGTGGGCCACTGCATACCTTTCACAAACACCCAGCATCTCCCTGATTGAGCCAGCCGTTGGACCCAGCAGCACCATGTCATCGGCATAGCTTAGATTATTGACGCTAGTACCACCAATTTTACACCCAACTGGTCTGCTGCTGAGTTCAACGATCAACCCATTTACATACAGGTTGAACGTCTCCCCAACGAACTTGGTTTGGCTGGTTCGAATACCAGTACTGGAACAAACCCGTCAACTCCGATGGTACTCCCGCTCCCCTGAGCTTATCCCAAAGGACATCATATGACACAAGGTCAAACGCCTTTGAGAGATCAAGGAAGCAGGCATACACCGGAGTACTTCTATCCTTATAGTACTGGACGGTTTGCTTTAGACAGAGGATAGCGCTCTCAGTGGAAAGTCCAGGCCGAAACCCAAACTGTGCGTCATGTAAAGTTAACCATTTAATATAATATATTCACTCTTAATAAACATACATTCAGCCGAACATAGAACCTCCTCCTTTTCGAAGTCGGTTAAAAATGAGACGATCATTAAAACTAGGGCTAAAAGTATTAAAAAAAAATTAACAGCAATCTGACTTACAAAGGCTCAAACAGCGGTTTTTTTTTTTAGCATTAAATAACATTTGACAGACCCCCTTTTTAAGTGAAGTGAAAAATGTAAAAAACGTGATAATTGACGCGACAGTATTATTTATTTATCCTCACATCGGAACGCCTTACAGCAATTACAGCATAACTTTTTAACTGTATATTCTATACACAGCGTTCCAAGTCAATAAAAAACTGGGTTTTGTTTTTACTGAAACATTTCTCGGGACTCGGAATATCCATATTATTCTAACCTATGGCAAGTACATAAAACTGCCCTACCTATTCCGATCTCTGCATATAAAACACCTTATTACAAGGCGCGTCGAATTGAAAAACGTCGCTGTAATGTAATGTGGCTACTCGACATTGGAATACACTGTTCATTTATATGTACATGAATATTAGATCATTAGAATCTAAGCTTGTATAACTATAATTACCATGCAAGTTGCCTCCTAGCAAGATGGCACCACTCAAGGCCCAGTGATAGTGGTTGTCGCCTGGCGATGCCAGCCAACTGAGCGGCTGATACACGCACTTGCACGAATGACATGCTGCGCCACAGGGAAGGATCCATCTGGAAGAAATAAGAAAAATATTAATTGTACATTTTTGATTATGTTACACTTTATATTGGGCAGAGGTGAAAATAGACATATCTTTATTTCGCGACTAGCATCTGCCAGCAGCTTTACCCACGTGAAAATAGTAAACTTTGGATTCTTGTTTACATCATAAAAGAAAAAAAGGTGCAAAATTCCACGACCTGTAGAAACTACAGTCATGAGTGTAATTTTTCTTATATAAATAATAATAAAAAAAAATAAAAATAAAAAATATTTTGCATATTTTATTGTTAAAAATTCTATTGTAACGAGATAAAACAAAGGGATATAATTGAGGAGGCGATATTAGTAAACTTTAAATGTCGTTTTATAAGATATGTTATTGAGGATTTTCCAAATAAACCACAAATTATTTCTCTGAAAATCAAAGATTTGTTTATTTAATACGTCTTTACTATATTACAACGTTTAACTATGACCATTACACCTATAACTTACCTGAAAATCAAAGAAACGACATTTAAAGTTTACTAATATCGCCTCCTTAATTATATCCCTTTATTTTATCTCTTTACAATAGAATTTTTAACAATAAAATATGCAAAATAATCTAAACATCATCTGCCATTTAATCACACGTCACCCCGTTCCACAGAACATAAATTCCATTGACAACTTCAACGCGCGAAGCGCGGCAAATTTGAATTAATGAAATGTCATTTCATTACATATATTTGAATATATATTATTTAGCGCTCCCGCGCTCATTTCCGGGGCGGGCCGGATCGGGTACATCGGCTTCTTGTGGTTGTGTACATACCGAGTACTCGGCCCAGGCCTTGCAGACGAGCGCGCAGGTGGCCAGGTCGTGCGGCGTGAGCTTGGCGAACACGCACAGCATGGCCTCGCGGTCCAGCCACGGCGAGCCCGCCTGGCTGCACGCCGCGCTCAGCGCCGGGGCGGGCCGGATCGGGTACATCGGCTTCTTGTGGTTGTGTACATACCGAGTACTCGGCCCAGGCCTTGCAGACGAGCGCGCAGGTGGCCAGGTCGTGCGGCGTGAGCTTGGCGAACACGCACAGCATGGCCTCGCGGTCCAGCCACGGCGAGCCCGCCTGGCTGCACGCCGCGCTCAGCGCCGGGGCGGGCCGGATCGGGTACATCGGCTTCTTGTGGTTGTGTACATACCGAGTACTCGGCCCAGGCCTTGCAGACGAGCGCGCAGGTGGCCAGGTCGTGCGGCGTGAGCTTGGCGAACACGCACAGCATGGCCTCGCGGTCCAGCCACGGCGAGCCCGCCTGGCTGCACGCCGCGCTCAGCGCCGGGGCGGGCCGGATCGGGTACATCGGCTTCTTGTGGTTGTGTACATACCGAGTACTCGGCCCAGGCCTTGCAGACGAGCGCGCAGGTGGCCAGGTCGTGCGGCGTGAGCTTGGCGAACACGCACAGCATGGCCTCGCGGTCCAGCCACGGCGAGCCCGCCTGGCTGCACGCCGCGCTCAGCGCCGGGGCGGGCCGGATCGGGTACATCGGCTTCTTGTGGTTGTGTACATACCGAGTACTCGGCCCAGGCCTTGCAGACGAGCGCGCAGGTGGCCAGGTCGTGCGGCGTGAGCTTGGCGAACACGCACAGCATGGCCTCGCGGTCCAGCCACGGCGAGCCCGCCTGGCTGCACGCCGCGCTCAGCGCCGGGGCGGGCCGGATCGGGTACATCGGCTTCTTGTGGTTGTGTACATACCGAGTACTCGGCCCAGGCCTTGCAGACGAGCGCGCAGGTGGCCAGGTCGTGCGGCGTGAGCTTGGCGAACACGCACAGCATGGCCTCGCGGTCCAGCCACGGCGAGCCCGCCTGGCTGCACGCCGCGCTCAGCGCCGGGGCGGGCCGGATCGGGTACATCGGCTTCTTGTGGTTGTGTACATACCGAGTACTCGGCCCAGGCCTTGCAGACGAGCGCGCAGGTGGCCAGGTCGTGCGGCGTGAGCTTGGCGAACACGCACAGCATGGCCTCGCGGTCCAGCCACGGCGAGCCCGCCTGGCTGCACGCCGCGCTCAGCGCCGGGGCGGGCCGGATCGGGTACATCGGCTTCTTGTGGTTGTGTACATACCGAGTACTCGGCCCAGGCCTTGCAGACGAGCGCGCAGGTGGCCAGGTCGTGCGGCGTGAGCTTGGCGAACACGCACAGCATGGCCTCGCGGTCCAGCCACGGCGAGCCCGCCTGGCTGCACGCCGCGCTCAGCGCCGGGGCGGGCCGGATCGGGTACATCGGCTTCTTGTGGTTGTGTACATACCGAGTACTCGGCCCAGGCCTTGCAGACGAGCGCGCAGGTGGCCAGGTCGTGCGGCGTGAGCTTGGCGAACACGCACAGCATGGCCTCGCGGTCCAGCCACGGCGAGCCCGCCTGGCTGCACGCCGCGCTCAGCGCCGGGGCGGGCCGGATCGGGTACATCGGCTTCTTGTGGTTGTGTACATACCGAGTACTCGGCCCAGGCCTTGCAGACGAGCGCGCAGGTGGCCAGGTCGTGCGGCGTGAGCTTGGCGAACACGCACAGCATGGCCTCGCGGTCCAGCCACGGCGAGCCCGCCTGGCTGCACGCCGCGCTCAGCGCCGGGGCGGGCCGGATCGGGTACATCGGCTTCTTGTGGTTGTGTACATACCGAGTACTCGGCCCAGGCCTTGCAGACGAGCGCGCAGGTGGCCAGGTCGTGCGGCGTGAGCTTGGCGAACACGCACAGCATGGCCTCGCGGTCCAGCCACGGCGAGCCCGCCTGGCTGCACGCCGCGCTCAGCGCCGGGGCGGGCCGGATCGGGTACATCGGCTTCTTGTGGTTGTGTACATACCGAGTACTCGGCCCAGGCCTTGCAGACGAGCGCGCAGGTGGCCAGGTCGTGCGGCGTGAGCTTGGCGAACACGCACAGCATGGCCTCGCGGTCCAGCCACGGCGAGCCCGCCTGGCTGCACGCCGCGCTCAGCGCCGGGGCGGGCCGGATCGGGTACATCGGCTTCTTCATTATCTGCGGAAGTACACTACAGTAAGGACTGATTCACTTCGGAATAGCAGCAGCCGGACGCAACGCGACGAGGTCACGTCAGGCTCGCACCTATGGACATAGCGCGCACGGTCTCCCAACGCCACACGCCTAAGCTTTCTCTTTAACAAGTTGTAATGTTTATGACTACATGACAGACTTAAACGCTAATAAAACTTAAAAGAAACTATTGTTTTTCTTATTAATGCTGCTAAAGAATGAAATCGACGAGTTGTTTGTTGACGCAGAGAGTACGCTTTATTTTACATAGTGGTGAAAAGGATAAAGAATAAGGTAATAAGCGGTGTTCATGTATGTATGGTCACCTTAGCGGAGTGGTGAGTGAGCTGCAGCGCGAGATGCGCACGTAGGGCCTGCTTCTTGGGCGCCTCGTCGTCGGTGCTGGAGCGCCGCTTCTTCAGCGCCGGCTCCCACGCCTCGCCCTCGCCGCCGACCGCGCCTTCTTCCTCACGCTTTATTTCTGTAAAAAAAAAATAACATTAAAGCTAGAACTACACTGCGGACACGTGTACCACACACGCCGCGCCATCGCCATATGTCGTGCCATTGCGTCGTTGACACAATTTCATAGACCAGCGTATAATGACAAATACGCGTCTGCAAGCTACGCGTCTGTAGACTGCAGACCTAAGAGTGTAGGAAAATATTGCCCGTAAAACTGGTAGAACGGTCTTAGAACCCAAAATAGACTGCCATATGCCATCGCATTGAATCTGAATTGAATCTGATGCCCATATGCCATCAGTGGGAACATCCATAATTCTATCACCTATTTATGTATTCAACTTGACTCTTTAATTTGTTCTTCGATTTGTGTGATTTTTAGAAACACCATGATTTTTGTAACGATAATGACATTATAGACCCTAACGAATATTTCAACATGGTTAGTAAAGTGTGCGTCAGAATGGCTGGTGGTCTGTGGCGTTGGTCTATGCGAGTTGATTCAAAAATTGCTACATAATTGCTTATATTTGCTACATATAGTAAATAATTGCTACATAGGATATATATTTAGAAATACAATATTTTTTTTGACCAGCCATCCTGACGTTTGGTTGGCTGGTCAACCCCTAGTTTAAAGTTAAGCATGCCTTTCCCAAAATGTATTGCGTCAATAATTGCTACATATTTACTTCATTTATCTAATTTAGTTGTAACTTCAAACATATGTTAAATAAAGGATCTAGCAATTATTTAAATTATCCCAAGGAAAAGTGCCAGATAGAATATTAAAGGCAATTACTTAGTTATGTAGGTGTCGGTTTAATCGTTTAGGCTCTGGTGTTATGGAGCGAGCCGAGTGCTGCAGTGACAAATCTCCATGTGTATCAAACGACGTTTTACAATACACTTACGAAGAAATACTTACTTTCTCTGGAAATTACGACTCATTTTTTTTCATTTTATACTGAAGAAAATGTTCCAAAGTTGATTTTAATTTTGATTTAGATGGCAGCAGGCTATCACAAGTAAGTACTTATTAACTTAATCACAATATCTGGTGACGGCGGTACCATCTAAAGAAATCTATTCAAATCTTAAATTTAACCATTTTTTCACAAAATATAACACAAATAAGAAATAATATTTAATTCATGAATCCCCAAGCGACCACCGGTGGCCGCGCATCTATTGTCTTACTATTGTGTCTCTAATTGACGGTATCTGAAGGGTTAATAGACTTTATTCTCGCGCTTTTTACCTTTGCAGATTGAAGAAGAAGAAAAGATATCAAACCTTATATATCCTAGAAATTTAAATATTTTTGAATTTAGAATACAGATTATTGTTAATTTGCTGATAATAACAAATTAAAATTGTAATTAAAACACTGTGTAAATAGTATTATTTATTCATGTTATTCTGTTTATAAACATATTTTTAATTAGAATTAAATATTAAACCTTAAAAATATCCTACTCTTTGCTTTAAAAAAATAATAATCATGGTACATAAATTAAAAAAAAAAAGCGATAAAAATGTCATGTTGAACCTATTCGTAGTGCAAATAGAGCCTGTTTTCGAGTAAGTGTATCGAAAATAGGTATGTACCTACTCTCAATAATCCAATAAGATCACCTTAGCATATTGAAGAAGAATCTTCAATCTGCAGATAAAAAGCGCGAGAATAAAGTCTATTAAATATTATTTCTTATTTGTGTTATATTTTGTGAAAAAATTGTTGAATTTAAGATTTGAAGAGATTTCTTTAGATGGTACCGCCGTCACCAGATATTGTGATTAAGTTAATAAGTACTTACTTGTGATAGCCTGCTGCCATCTAAATCAAAATTAAAATCAACTTTGGAACATTTTCTTCAGTATAAAATGAAAAAAAAATGAGTCGTAATTTCCAGAGAAAGTAAGTATTTCTTCGTAAGTGTATTGTAAAACGTCGTTTGATACACGTGGAGATTTGTCACTGCAGCACTCGGCTCGCTCCATAACACCAGAGCCTAAACGATTAAACCGACACCTACATAACTAAGTAATTGCCTTTAATATTTTATCTGGCACTTTTCCTTGGGATAATTTAAATAATTGCTAGATCCTTTATTTAACATATGTTTGAAGTTACAACTAAATTAGATAAATGAAGTAAATATGTAGCAATTATTGACGCAATACATTTTGGGAAAGTCTGCATGCTTAACTTTAAACTAGGGGTTGACCAGCCAACCAAACGTCAGGATGGCTGGTCAAAAAAAATATTGTATTTCTAAATATATATCCTATGTAGCAATTATTTACTATATGTAGCAAATATAAGCAATTATGTAGCAATTTTTGAATCAACTCGCATAGACCAACGCCACAGACCACCAGCCATTCTGACGCACACTTAGTAAAGCGTAACAACCATTGCTATTGCTAAATCTCATCCTAATCTGTTCACCAGTTTGTGCGTGAATGAGTAACAAACATACTCTACAAACAAATATTGTATGATTTCATCACTCAAACTGTAGCCATATCCTCGGCCTGTTGATTTATGTGGTGTGGCCCATATTCAGCATCGGTTGTTTACTGAACGATGGCATGTATTTACCGTCCTCAGACTTGATATGTGGAACTTCATTCTTGCCTTCATTATCCGAGCCAGTTTCTGACTTCAGTTGCGACTGCGATGTTGGTGCTGGCGCCTTATTCTGAAAACGAATTATTGAAATGTAGTTGATAGTTTTATTTACGCATTTTATTTCCTCGCTCTTGTCTTTCATATCTCTACAAAATGTGGCCTTACCATGATGTGTTAAAATATCAGTCGTCCGAGTGAGAAAGTGGGATGGAGCTATACGTCTAATAAAGGTCCATCCCTCAGTTTAGGACGTAAAATAGATCGTGATAAGAGTTTGTAGTAGACCCTCTCGTCCGGATAGAAACCTGACAACCTGTTACAAGTGTGTATCATATTACTCAGCACTTTTATGAAGGACAGGTCGGCAGTCGCTTGATGTTAGATTATTTTTTAACTTGGCCCACACTAGGAATTACTCCTGTATCATGGATGCGTTTAAATATATGTAAACTTGCTTACAGAAGATAGCAGACAGACTTTGAACAACTATCTGCTTACATTACGCATTTTTTGTGTGCGCAACACAGTACAGCAGCCAATAGCTGAAACTCTGCTCAAACTCAAACCATGTCGTCAATTCGTCGAGGGATTTATTAGCTGCTTTTGGTTAGACTGGACGTCGATCATAAACAGGTGTAAAAGAGTTAGGCTACGGTCCATACAAATGCTGAAAAATAACTATTAGGAAGTTAGGATAATGGACAAGAATCATCATGCCAATCTAATGTGAACCTTATTAAATTTCATCTCATAGGGCGAGCGCGCACTACGATAAAAAATCGTTGCGAAAAAATATCGCAAATCTGTGAACCACAGAAATACACTACAATCCGCGCATTGCGAAAATAAATCGTGCGTGTATGAAGTATTGAAGTTTGCGATTTTATTTCGCATTAAAAAAATCGCAACGATTTTTTATCGCGGTGCGCGCTTAGCCATATACCAAAAAATAACGAGTCGAGAATTTGTGAATAAGGTTTAGTTTTAAATCATGTTTTTACCTGTAAACCGTGACCGATTTGTCCGACGTCGGAACCCACACTCATTCGCCTGAGGTCCGATGACTTCTGGCGTGCACGGAAGTGACGAGGCTGGAATAAAAAGTAATTCCTATATTTTCTTAGTCACGCGATAGAAGTATATAGAAAACTACATGGTTTATACACAAAAATTATGGCATTTCGAAAATAAATCATAAGCATAATCAGCCGTATAATGTTCCCACTGCTAGGCCTCCTCTCCCTCCTAAGAGGGAGGAATGGGCCGTAATAAAGCCAACACGCGGGCCCAGTGCGAATTGGTGAAAGTTACACGTCTTGCTTTCCGCCCGCGGCTTCGCCCGCGTGGACTAGTTTATATCGCGCGGGCAGAGACCCGTGCTCAGCAGCGGAATTATAGGTAGCCTATGTGTTATTCCAATGTCTCTTCTACCTACCTACCAAATTTGATCTAAATCCGTTCAGTAGTTTTTGCGTGAAAGCGTAACAGACAGACAGAGTTACTTTCGCATTTATAATATTAGTAGGGATAGATCTCGAAACAATGCGCCAAGTGACACCAACATTTTCATGAAAATGTTTGTTATCGTACCTTGTAGTCATGGTTGAGTCCCATGGTGGTGCAGGTGGGGCACTCCCACGAGTTGGGCAGGTCCTCGTTGATCTGTCCGCCGAGCGGCACGCACGCCGGGTGCACGATGCTGTAGCACACCGAGCATTCACGTAGAGATGATGGACCGTTGCGACCTATAACAAGGAAAACACGAGTGTATTGTGGAAAAACGTCTACTCGCTTAATGCTTTCGCGTGTTACTTGTGCGACCTGTAGCGAATATTTTAGAACATTCACTTCTCCACAGATAAATTACAAGAGTACTAGCGGGAGGCTTTAGGCGCTAAGAAAGCAGTGCTTTTATCACATTTTTTAAGGTTATATTTCAACCTTCAGTGACAGTTACATCAGACAAACATACTGTGTGTAGTACTTTTTAGATATGTATTTACAACGTGTAACGTTAAATGCGCAAAACCTGAAAATAGTTTGATCAGAATCAATTAAACAACTTTTTAATTTAGGTTACATTTTTCAAAAATATTAAAAACGTCGCCCTGTCTATTTATGAATAAGTCAAGCTATCACGTCCGCAAACCCGCCGAAATAGGTAAACAAACACAAATGGTTGTAGTGCAATCAAATTTTCTCATACACGGGATAATAAAAGTTCTTATTTCAATGCAGATATTAATTTTAAACAAAGGAAAACTGCACGTAAAACCCTTAATTATTTTTTTAACAGATTTAGGTCTTTTAAATTAAAAATCATTTGGGGTGTCTGAGGTTTTGCGCATTTAACGTTACACGTTGTATAGAATTAGGGCTGATGGATCACTAGTTTCAATAAGAGTGTGTTACTTACCATTATTGCCTTTAGCCTGTGGCGCCACAGGCGTTTGCATCCACCCATCAAGATGGCATATTGCACATGATGCTGTAACTGGTAGCATGGGCTGTAAAATAGAAGAAAAATTAATATAACCATACTGTTATATTCAACGCTACATGGCGAAAAGGTTTGTCAAGTAACAACATGTTTCACTACCATATTTAACTTTTTAAAGGGTTTTTTTCCTAGTGCATTTGGAGGTAAGCGGAACAGAGAGTAAAGTCCTGTTTACCTCCAAATATAAAAATCTTATGAGGCTTGCTATCGCCTGTTGGTTAAGCAAGTTTCAGTTCACACACGGTTTTCAATGAGAACCTAATATCCGAGGCAACGAGGGTATGCTAATGCTTTTTTTTTCTTCAGTGGGAAAAATCATCCAATGATAAAACCCGCCCTCGGGTGGAGCGGGAGATAGTGTCAGACTCTTAATGACTAAAAACCTACCCTGTTCCTTCTAGCCTTTATACCGGGGCTCGAGTTTCTTTTCAGATAACCCTGGCCCCAGTAGGCTTCGACCCAGCTGGGCCCCTCCTGTTGCTGACAACTCCTTGAGGCGCGCGGGAACAGTGCGCGCCGTCGACGTCTTGGGCTCGGTCCGGACAGTTACCGGACAGTCGGATGCTAATGCTTTTGAAGTGTTTAAGGTGTAAAAGGTTAAGCTGTTTTACGAATTCTGACCCATAAAGTTCAGACAGCTTAAAATGGCGAAACTATTGGTCTAGTATTAGTCTTAAGATGCCTTAGTGAATGATGTTACCTGTAAGCACTGTCGCATGACGCAGGTCTGCTTGGCGCGTCCGAGGCCGCCGAACTTGACCATGTCGTGACAGAACACGCACTCGCCGCAGTCCGTGCGCTGGCACGCCTCGCACTTCTTACATCTGAAAAGTGAAGAATATTCAATTAGATTACGGGTAATTTAATGGTAGCCCGAGAAATAAAATATTTTTAAGTGTTTTGCATTTTTCAGGTCAGTGTTAAGTTGTATGTTGGCTAATATATGATTGTTGTGCGTAATATGTAATTATTTTGGGAATTTTAATCATAAGCAAGCTTTTAATGAAAATATTTTTTTTTCGACGAATCATACGAGCCCAAACTCGATGGGTTTGTGTCGTTTGACTATCAAGCTCCTATAGCCACCGTCCGGTTCCATCATCAGATCAGCTCCATGTCATAATCATTTTGCGTTGTCATCTTATTTACGTATGCATGCAAAATTCAAGCTCAATCGGTAACCGGAAAGTGGGTCAAATTCAATTTACAAGATTTGATGACAGACAAACATTGGGACAGGTGAAACTAAATAAAAGCTGGTAAAATCATCTATTTTATCCACTCAGTTTGTCTTAGGTACTCTATTGAATGGCTATTTCATATGAAAAAGTAATTAAATAGGTTAAGGGACGTCACTTGTGCGTGCGTGCCAGGACCGTTGGCTCCCAAATCCCAGGTGGTGGACGATCGGTAAGGAAATTTGCCGCTTTGCGGGATACCGTGCGAGATCTCATCAGGATGACCATGACCTTTAGGGCGAAAACTACGTCAAGCGGACGCCGTGCGGTTCTGTACTGGAGTGCTCCGGTGCCGCTAGCCACGCGACACTCATCGAGGGTCACGGACCCCGCGTTTTTTCGTCCTCCATCGACACGACTACATGCAGACTGTTAAAGTTGAACTAGCAACACTGCATAGGTAATAATCTGGTTTCGCGCTGGGGACCGTTCGCGTGAGTATCGTGCTTTGTCACGCGACGGGTACGCGAGCGTCCGCTTTACGCAGTGACGCCTTAGGGTCGCGTTCAGGTTGTGCAGCTATGCCTTCCTCAGTATGCGTACCTCGTGCGCCTCCTGCGCGGCGCGTTGTTGGCGTGGTCGGGGCGCGGGCGCGCCGCGCCGCCGCGGTGCAGGCCCCCGCGCCCGCCGCGCCCGCTCGACTGACGCCGCTCCGCTATCACTTCGTCAGGACCTGACGGAAATACAATATCATTGTCAGATATACTGTAAATATTTTATGTCAGTCATCAACGTTTTCTGTTGAAGAATATGGGCAAATACATACACTTTCTTCCCAATTATTAACTTCTGCCAACGGCTTCGGCCGCGTAAGAGTAGATTTCTTCATACTATATTTGCCTATTTCATCCCCTTAAGGAGTAAACTTTGGACAATCCTCACTTATGCTTGCCTACATCATAAAAGAAAACTTGTATAAAATTTCAAGCTCCTTATTCTAATAATTTCAGCTGTGCGTTGATATCAGTCAGTCAGTTGACATGGGTACATTTAAATTTATATATGTGTCTATCTGGACTTCCATACAAATACTTGGTGTTCACGAGAATCGAAAGCACAACATGCATCGCAGCAGCCAATCGCTTAACCACTTGATCAACCGCGTCGTCTCATTATACTTAGTTAATCATTATCATTTCAGCCATTGAACATCCACTGTTGGACAGTAGGCCTCCCCCAAGTTCACCTCAAACGAACAGACCATCAGCAGGTTTGTTTTTTTTTATTGATAGGCTCGCATTTGACCGATAGTCGCCTGATGGTAAGCGATGATGTGGCCGACGATGGAGTACGTACGAGTTCATAATAAAATCCAACTTATTAAAACGTACCTTTAAGTACCGGCACCCCAGTGACGGCCAGATGCTGCTTGTCGTGCCTGTGCTGCTCCACCAGAGTGCGCACGTCCTTCACCAGCGCTATCGGGTCGGACAGCAGCTCGGGCACCGACTTGCGAGCCGCTGGCAGTTGGTGCAGGTACATAACTATAGCCTGGAATATTAAAATTTAGGTGTTATTTGATTATGCTCAGTACAAAAATCTGGACGTTCGCAATCTTACTAAAGTTACAATAACGAATGGATCTTTATTGTCATCTGATTTACACATTCATGCAAAATTTCAGCTCAATCGGTAAACGGGAAGTGGGTCAAATTTAATTTACAAGATTTGATTACAAACAAACATTGGGACAAGTGAAAAGCTTGTAAAATAGAACCGCATTTTTAATTGCACCTTTGTGTTTTTATTATCTTTCATAACATGAACTTCGTAGTTACAATAAAAACGATATGATCTCACCTTGAGGCCGTGCAGCTCGTTCTGCGTGAGGTGCATGTGCTCCTTGGGCGGCGCCAGCGCGGACTGGCCCTCGGGCGCCAGGTGCGAGCGGCCCAGCAGCGCCATCACGTAGCGGTCCAGCACGTACCACAGCATCTCCGTGAAGAATGGGTAGCGGAACTTTTGGGGCACCTGCAATTGTACGATACAATAATTAAAACGTTACACAAAATTATTGATTAGTCAAAAATTTTGTTTTTATGATATAAACCCATGCTTGACTGCGATCCCACCTGATAGTAAGCAGTGATGCAATCGTTGATGGTGAGGCGCACTATTTTATTAAGACAAAAGTTGCGAGAGAGAGTTGACTTAGACAAAATAAGGAAACAGTAGATCAGACATACCAGAATATTTAGAAAGCCCATTGCTCTTCTTTATACGGACGAGTTATAGACGAAAATATAATGATGAATTGGTTATTCGTCAGTCAGAAAAAGTTTAGTAATACAAGTTGACGCCGGATAATCCTACAAACGTTTTGTTGAGTGTTGCTACAGATCTATCGGTTTTTTGAAAACAAAGAACTTGTTATCCGACAAATTACAAATCAAAGTGATTAGATTCTATCAGAACTACAAATCATAACTATCTGAGCACAATAGACGTGGCGCATACAAGTTACAACCTGTTCTATAGTGTAATGATAGGTATTTTTGATTACACGGGGTGCCCGATATGACAAGGACCGATTTGTCGGGGCAATACTGTATTTCAATGTCTAGATAAACTATAATGTAAACAACAGTCACAAAGATTTCAATGCAATAAATCAAATACAAGGCCTCTAATTTACTATCTCCATTTTGGTGCTGCAGAGATTTTTTTAAGTTTTGACTGAAATACAATGAATACAATCTCACCTTAGTAACATCTTCAACTTGAGCAATCTTGAGTTGCTTTTCAATACCAAACTGGTGCAAGAAGTTGCCTCCGAATACCAAGGAGTCGCTTGGAGTGTACACAGCGTGGATCCAGCCGGTCGGGATGAAGAATGTATGGCCGGCTTGCAGCTGGAACATTTCATAGACAATAAGTAAGTATTACTTACTTGAATTCTTAGCTATATGTTTTTTTTTTTTCTATATTGATAACCTGGGGGTCTATAAATCAAGAGTGAATAGGTTAGTTCGACCACATTGTAGCTTACCATGACAGTGAGATAGCGGTTAAGCGCAAGACTAATATAAAGAGGTAAAGATTGTTTTGTCTTTGCAGGATGTAATCTCGGAAAGTACTGGTCGATTGCGATTTTTTTTTTACCGACAGAAAGCTGCTTTTTTCCTGAGTGACATAGGCAATTTTTTATATTTGCTAGCGAAACCGCGATCGCGTGCAAGTTTTAACTTTAAATGCAATTAAATTAATCAAATATGGAGGGGAGTGATGTAGCGACATCTATGACGCCCACATAAGAACTGCGAAGAAAATACGAAATCCTGCATCGCGCAATCAAAGTTCTCCGCGCGATTTGAACATATACGACAGCCCGACATCAACTATCGGGCAGTCGCCCACCAGACTATAACATCCGGTCTGGTCGGAGGATCCTCCCTTTTCAACGGAGGTTTGCGGGACTTTACTCTCTGTTCCGCTACCCCCAAAATTTAAACTAGAACTACATTAGACCGACGCTTACGTGTAAAATGCTTAATTTGTATGTAGAACGACGTCGCGCGACGTGGGTCAAGTGTAACTCTACAAGTCTTGTTTCTTTATAAAATCTATGTAGACCGTCGCGCCCAGATTGGCATGTGTGGCACACGTGTACAGTGTAGTTCTAGCTTAATCGGACTGTATCATCCCACCCTCAAGTTTCAATGTGACATATTCCACCTTCATTAGCGAAAAAGTAAAAATTATAACATTTGAAAGACATAAAACAATATGGTTAATTAACGTCTAATTTACGAGTTCCGAGCGTATTTTTATGAAGCCATTAACCACGATTGCTGTGTGAAACCGTCGCTTCGTACGTGGCCGACCACGTCATAGATTCACAAGTTTACGTTTTATTAGTGTTTCGTTTCTCGGCTAACTAACAATCGCAGTTGTTTAGTTAATCCGTAGAGACGGATATTGCGCCGATTACCTTCCGTCTGTGTTGTGCTAAATGACCTTCAATTCAGAGTTTAGTGACCGACTGTCCGATTTATGAATGACTAGCATTCTTTTCGCAAGATTGTTCTAACATCAATCTGTGAGACTCGACAATAGCGTCACATTATAACAGGAATCTATACTATCTACACTAAAGTAGACATATTTTTATTTGAAAAGAGTAACTTTAAAACTACTGTACCAATATTGAAAATTCTTTCACCAACAGAATGCTATTTTACAACTGAGTGGCATAGACCACTTACTACTTTCACGAGGACGAAGTCACTGGCAGAAGGTAGTTCTAAATAACAGTCTATGTTAATTCAAGATATAAACTATCCTGGAACCAGATTTCATACAAACAAACACACATACGTTCGTCTTTACTACATTAATTTGATTAGTTGTAAATCTTACGTGAACTCGAATGCACTTCTCGACCGTATCGCCGAAGAAGACATCGGACTGTTTGCCAGAAAGCACCCACTTTTCATACAGCTGCAGGTTCTTCTCAGTAGGCGGGATCAGCCAGAATACTTTAGCGCCTGAAATATAACAAAAGCAAGATATAATAATGCAAACGTCTTCCAAACCGAGGTAACAAGATACACAGGTGTTTTTTTTTAAGCGGGAAATCATCCAATGACATCATCCGCCCTTTTGTGTCAGATTTTTAATGACTGCCTTTCATACCAGGCCCGAGTTTTCCTTTCAGAACCGAACTCATGGCCCCAGATACACAGGGCAACTTCTTTTTATTGTCTACTTTGACTTTTTAACGTTAGTTAAACATCTATTGACATATTTGGCACACTTCAGCAGTAAAATAAGCTCAAATACCGTGACGGTAAACAGCTTGAGGTTGTCATGCCGTGACGGCAAACGACATGACGTGATGTAACGACATAGTGATGCAACCGTTCATGGTGAAGCATCATCTTCCTGCCCTTATCGCGTGTTATTTGGAGTCGGCGCAACACGTTTTTTTCTTCCATTCTATCCTGTCACCCGTCATGCTAGCACTAACTTCCTTTTCTTTCATATCACTCTTCACACAATCTATACATCTTTTCTGTGGCCTCCCTCTCCCAGTATACACGTAGATGGGTTCCACGTGTATACTCATAACTCTTTTAGTAACATGCGTTTCATCCCTCCTCTTTACATGACCATACCAAGACGAACGATTCCCCTTCAACTTTTCATTCACTGGCGCCACTTTCAAACTTCGTCCGATATACTTATTTCTTACTTTATCTTTTCTCGTCACACCACACATCCATCTCAGTATTCTCATCTCCGCTACATGCAATATTTTTTTCATCCGTCTTTTTCACAGCCCAACATTCTGAACCATACAGTACGACAGGTCTTATTACGGACTTGTAAATTTTGCCCTTCAACTTGAGGGGCATCCGTGGATCACAAGTTGTTCCAGTGACCTGTCGCCATTTCATCCATCCTAAATTGATCCGATCATGGTGAAGCACACCAGTTTATTAAGAGCCTATTCATTAATTAAAACAAACTTAATGAAGCAGTAAATGATTACTTATTTAGTTTATATTATTATGGAACTTACCTCGTAAAATATGGTACCAGACGGAGGTGCCTCCGAAATCGATGTGAAAATCTGTGTAACACCCCTTGACTGACATGAGACAGTATTTCTGCACCTTAGGGTACATCATATCGTCCAGAGCGTTTGTGGATTCCGTCTGTGGAAATAATATAAATAATTTTAGATAATTACAGCAAAATTATGCAAGACGACAATCTAGCTTTACATCTCCAATACGAGTTGACTCATCAATGTACGGTAAGCCTAAACAATGCGAGGTCAACGTATACTGGTGAGAACGGCATAGAATGTCGTCGAGTGTATTACGCTTGTACACATATCATAGGAGTCACTGTACGATACATTGTAATTTTGAATACTAGGAATTTAGCCAAATGGACGTTTACTGTTTTGTTATGAAAGAGAAAGCCTTGAATCTGTCATGAACATTGCTCTGTCTGATACATTTTAGAATAATCCGTCACTGTCAATCAACTTGCAGGTGGTATGTGTAGAAGAGGTTACCGACATAGCTCGAAGAATCGCCAAACTTAGTGGCAATGGGCAGGGCACATTGCACGCACATCAGATGGTCGATGGGAACAAAAGGTTCTGGAGTGGGGACCGTGAAACGCAGCGTTGGAACGCCTCCTACAAGCTGGACCGATGACCTGGTCAGGGTTGCGGGATTCCGATGGATGCGTGACGCACTGGACCGGTCGTTGTGGCGACGCTTGGGGGGCGGCCTACGTCCAAACGTGGACGTCTTTCGGCTGATATGATAATGATGTTTTTTTTTTATTGATTTAAACTAGTGCTTGACTGCGTTCCCACCTGATGGTAAGCAGTGATGCAATCTCTGACGATAGAAAGGGAAGGAGAGAGGGAGGGTGACTATTGAGATGACGAGTGATAAAGAAGTATGGAAGAAGATATGTCGTGTCGGAACATGCGAACACGCAAAATGCGTTCTAAAAATGTTTACGTAGTTGATCTAAATAAATGTTCTGACATGGTCGTGCTTGCGTGTGGCAGGACCGTGTAATACTCATCGTGTCGTGCGGCGTACCCGAGCGTGACACGTAAGTATATTTCAGACCCATTCATAAACTACATAATTACGATTAAACATCTAAGAACTAGAAAATTTAACCTTTACAATCATTCCTTTGTCTTTTCTGTTTGTTTTGTTTATGCATAGATTTTACGCAGTTCAAGGGCATAGGTCGTAGGGTAGGGGGTGACTGTTGCCGAAACCGCCGCGTTCACCCGAAGTAATCCGAGCTCTCACGAACTCAAACGAGTCCGTCCCGCCCTAAGTCAGCATATTTTCCGTCCGATACTTTGAGCGGAAAACTCTTGTAAAATTATTTGACTTTATCGTATCTTGTTGTAAACATTTTCTTTTAGCTTTGTGAGTGAATTTTGTTTGTGAGAACCTTGACTTTTGGGTTATTGTACGAGGTCTGACGTTTGTAAGTTAAATAAGATAGACATCTTGTAATGAACTTGGGACATGGTTAACCCAAAATTAGAACTTAATGCTTATGAACTTTTCATCGTACAACTATCTTTGAGCATGATACAGAACCGACAAGATCTTGCTTCCTAAACCTACTGGCGACCAATGAGTAACGGCAGTTAATAATTTCTATGACACATTATTGAGTTGCGAGCAGTGGGCCGTTTAAACGGAAGTGTCTGAATATATTAAAAAAGCTTGAGAGGTTTAAGATCAAGATGAAACGTTTATGCTCACCAATGAACGTCTTTCGATTGATTTTATAATGAAATAGTTTTTAAAATGTTTTAATAAGTATGAATTTCTGAGGCATGTCTAGAAAAAGGATGAAACAAATCGTGCGTCCAGTAGAACAATGACGTAATTACTGAGACTTCAAAACATAAACAACAGTACTTACAGTTTATTTTAGTTTCCATTAAAATATGTCGTAGCATTTCGTAGACAATAAATCAAAACAATAAGATATAAATATAATTCAAGTAATTAAAAAAAACTTTATCCCCAAAAAGAAAAATGTAATTACGTCATTGTTCTGTTTAATTACATGAGTGATATATGAAAGAGTCATGAATATAAAACTTGGTTCGATGGATGGGGAAAAGGGGTGGGGTTGGTCTTACCAACCCCACCCCTTTTCCCCATAAAAAAACAGTAAACAAACATAGAACAGAAAAAGGAGCCAGAGAGAAGTTAAACAGTTTACAGGACAGAATGGAAGAAAACATTGTGCCAAATCAAACTCATTTCATATGGGCCTACATGCAGACGCGGAGCGTGGACTAATTTAGACGTGGGCGAAAGCACATCACCGAGGCCTTTTTCTTTCATAAATTCGATAAGGTGACAGCCACTGTTGCAAACTAGTGTTCCATCAGGTGAAATAGTGGTCAAACGCGAACCTATAAATTATTAAAGAAAACCCTCGTCGTTAAAGAGCCTTCGCAAACGCGAGGCCCCTTTGGATGTGAGGTCGTGAGCTAGGGCCCACTTCGCCGGTCAGAAACCCCAAGTAACATGGAAAAGTGCAAGAATCTGATGATGAACATACCTGCTGATCCTTAAGGTGCCTTGGCCACACGGTGTCGACCCAATCGATGAGGCGGACGATGCGTGGTGCCTGAACATAGTTCTCGAGCCGGGTGTGCGAGAACTCCAGCGAGATGACGTTGAGTAGACGCTCCTTGTTGGGATCGTCGTAGTAGCGCTGCCAGTCCTGGGTGACAAGAGATTCCATGTTTGAATTTTACTACAGAACTTTAAAGATTGGTCTACGCTAGAGGAATTGAGCACGAGTAGAGCACGAGCGGACCTCAAATTCGTGTAGTGTCGGTCCTGCTCGGCTTCTCTAGAATCGGTTCACCTCCAGGGTAGACCTACCTTATCACTTTCAGAAATAGTTTTAATTCCTTGGCTGTATAGGTGATATTACTCGTGAATACATACAACTTTTACTAGGTACTGTACTCTGAAATAGAGTCGGCCCCACACGTCAATCACGTCATGTGCGTCTCAACCATTCATACAAAATCAGTGACATTGACGTGACTGGCTGAATATGATCCTTAAAACAATCCTGAGTAAGGTAAAGTAACATGTTCTGTAATATAAACTGTCTATAAAATTAGTGTTTATTTGTAATACCAAAATACATTTTTTTTACTTAATGGATATGAAAATTTGGATAACTATAACAAAAATGCAATTTTTTAACATTTTTCAGTCTGTTCCATGGTACTGGTATAAGGCGTAATCACAACCCTCTCTTCTTTTAACCCTATTGACCCTATTGTACAACTATTTCATGAAAAAAACATTTAGTTAGCTATTCATATATTCAAACTCTCTCTCTAATAATATACTCATTTCTCATTTTTATTCTCGTAACATCACACATCCATCTCAACATTCTCATCCCCGCTACATGTATTCTTTTATTTTCAGTCTTTTTCGCAGCCCAACATTCTGATAAGGAATCATGAACGATTTAATCAGCAAACGTACAATACCATTAATGACATGTCAATGCATTCTGGTTTAATGCTACACCCACGTCACCTATATTTAGCCGGTCCGACTTTAAAATCGCACCCGGGACAATGTCGGCAAGAAATTATCTGAAGTATGCGCAAACTCTTATCAAATACAGAGGTGAGTCCTGCACTTGATAAGACGCCACGCGTGATGATTATAAGCTCTATGAATCGCTGCTAAATTCTGTCTTTTAATAATTTATTATTATAATCTCTAGTGGATAAGATTGTTCCAATTTCAACCTTGTTGTATATTTATTATTTTTGATAAAATCAACAGATGATTCATCTGTAATTAAATCGATTTTCCTGTGCACTTATCTTGATAAAAAAGTGTAGGTCAAACATGTGGTTTATTCATTAATCGGAAACCTCGTATGTTCTAATTTTCGTTCGAATTTTTAGTTTTTGTATACTCCATCCTTACTAATATTATAAAAGCGAATGTGAGTTTGTTAGTTTGTTACGTCTTCACGCCTAAATGGCAAAACCGATTTTGATGAAACTTGGTACACGGATAGACCATGTCCTGGAATAGGACATAGAATACTTTTTATCCTGGAAGTATGTTCCCTTGGGATAATTTTCTGCTATAACGCGGGCGAAGCCGCTGGGAGCAGCTGGTTCACAATAAAATCACAGTCATAACAGTTTCAGCAGAAACAAAAAACGAAGCCAATCTGTTTTGGTTTTGCCCATAAAAACTAGTTACGGTTGGACACTAACAAGTTAAGGTACCTAGTCTACTAGCTACAAACATATAGGCATAAACAAGCGTTTCATTAATTGGGTGCAAACATCCTAGTTATTTTTGATATTAATATTATTTGATATTTACTTATTTTGCAAATAGGTTTAAAAAACACTTTTACACGTCAAATTTTTTTTTTTTTCTGTTTAAGCTAGATGAGGCCGGTGTTTTCTAGCTGACTACCCTGAGAAGAAACACCGAAACAAACCCCCTGAGTTTGTTTCGGTGTTTCTTTTAAAGTCCATACAGTAAATATGTAATGGTCAAATCTAGAACTGCCACTTGGTGCAATCCTTTCTCCGTTAGTTTTGTTGACATTCAAACATCTGGTCATCATGCACTGCACCTGACCGTTCTAAAGAACAACACTAATTAGGTACGAGTCTGTGTATGTCCTTTTAGGGCATCGCTCCCGGCGTATCCACTCACATCTGCCGTGTAACCTCTTGTTAGTCGCCTTTCATACATTCTCGCAACATTTTTTTGGATAGACAATCATCAAATAACTCCTCCTACTCCGGGTGGAGCGAAAAAGAGTGTTTGACTTTAAGGCCCAAGCGCCCGAGCCGTGCCATAAAGTGACTTTCAGAAGCCTACTTCTCGGTAACGGCCAGGTTAATAGGTTTGAGAAAATTATATGTTTATTATAGATTCATGAACAACATTATCAACTACTGATTTTTTCGTGCGATTTATACTTTTGTCAAAAAAAAGTATTTAACAATTTCGCAACTTTTCTCTACTTTTTCGAAACGGCTTGGATGTTTAGAAACATTTCTACTACATCTAAAACTTGGTAATTAAAAATTCGTCAAAGTGAACATAGCGTATGTAAATCAATCAATATTTCACAAAGAAAATGGATTTAAAGGTCAGCGGGGGCGCAGTTGACCGGAATTAAATGCGCAGACACTCGTACTGCTGCCTAGGCGGGTACGAGTATTGTGTCCATTTAATTCCTGCCAGATGTTTAAGAGACTATAAGCCTCAAGTGTCGCCACATATGGACCACATGCCACGGGCACACACGCCGTCACGAGAAGCTAGAAGCGGCCACAAAGGAAGCTGAAGCGCGCGACAGCCACTTGTAGCCGGTGGCTGCTTTTTTATCCCATACGCGCACATAATGGACTCTGACGAAGAAGGTTTAAATGAGCGATTGGCGTGTGACGGCGTTTTGTGGCCAGTTCGGCCACAAGAAGTGAGCAGCGGCGATTTGTATCGTGTGGCGGTCACCGGCGTCATCCGTGTGTGGCGAATCCATATAAAATATATGAGAACTATAGGCAATATGCCGGTGGCAGTATACTGTGGTTGAGGCCAGTGGCCCTAAGTGAATAAAACACACCAGTATTCCATCAGTACCCCTTTCCAATCCAGGGCCGCGGTGACTCGTTCGAACAATCCCGCAGCCAACAAGGGGAACTTAAGTATCTACATTGAGTAAATACAAGCTGTTTCCCAAGCTATTTATACTCATGGATATATTTATATCCAACAGATATAATTTTGGTTGGTTAGTGTGATCAAAGCTCAACTTGACAAAACCATCTAGCACACCTACATTTTTGTTCCTATTTTATACTAGTTTCTGACAGCGGCTTTGTCCGTTTAAAATCGGTTACTCCATACAAAATGCGGGTTGGTGAGTGTCACATGTCTTCGAATTGGTGGTTCTAAGACATGCCGGTTTCCTCATGATGTTTTCCTTCACGGTTTTGAGAGCAGTGGTGAAAATTAATTAAACAAAGTAATGCGCCTGGCTGGGTTCGAACCCGCGACCTACAATTCGTAACTCGCCATTACTACTCGGCTACCACTGCTCGGCATTTTACTTACGTATGTAACAGATCTACTAACTACTGGAGTTCCTCATATTTAAGAGCTTACTGTGATTAAGTTGTGAGCCTGTGCGATTCCGATGTACAAACTGTCTATACTCTGCGGTATTAAAGTTTATATCTTATCTCGTCTGGACTTTAAACTAGCTAACGCAATTTTCTTAGCGCTACTCACCTCGATTGCTGAATGATTAATTCCTAAGAATTAACACAATTAACTAACCTTTCGTGTAGAGTACAACACCGATAGATCGCTCGTTTAGACCTTGGGAAAAAATATTCACATCCGCGGTCATTGACCTTTAAGTTTTTTTTTTAATGTTTGCTATATTTGACAGCCCTGATGGTCTAGTGGTTAGTGGCCTAGACCGCTATGCCGGAGGTCGTAGGTAGTCTCACCCAGAACAAATGTTTGTATGATGAGTACGACCATTTGTTCTGTATCTGGGTATAATCTATCTATAATACGTATGTATTTAGAAATATATAAGTACTAGCTTTTGCCCGCACGGCTTCGCTCCCGCTCTTCCCTACTCTACCCTACTATACGCTACTCTACTCTACCCTACTCTACCCTACTATACGCTACTCTACTCTACTCTACCCTACTCAACCCTACTCTACCCTACTCTGCTCTACTCTACCCTACTCTACCGTACACTACACTACTCTACAGTACCCTACTATACCCTACTCTACCCTACCAAATTACACATAAACCATCTACTAAATAGTCCGAACAAAGCCTAAAAATTTGGTTTGGGTAGGTGAGCCCGTTCTTGAGTTATAAAATAACAACGAAAAGTGGCATTGATTTTTATATATATAGATGTTTATCAGTTGCCTAGTACTCATAGCACAAGCTTTGCTTTGTTTCCCAAACACAACAAACAAAACAAAAAATCGAAATAAGCGTCTTCTAATCAAATTTTCTGCTATATCCTTATTTGCTGCTCAGATAAAAGCACAACATTCGATCTCTATTACTGCAACAAGAATTCTTCATGAAGAAGTTACATAAACAGAATTTACAACAGGCATTGTGAGCACAAAATAGTACACAACACATTGCGAAAATGGCAATACAGTTCATTTGAATTGTAAACTTCACTCTTATGACTCGAGTCGGGACGCTAGAGGGCGCTTGTAAAGTAAACATTGGCACCTGTCAAATAATTTCTCAAAAATTGATTAAAAATATTAAAAATTAAAGTTGTGCAATGAAAGTGTTATGTGAACAATCATAATGACAGAAAGTTTGTGTAGAAACGTTATCTAAACCAGTAAAACTCAGTGACAAAAGTTATTAGTGCCGTGATTCTGCTGTCTTGAACTTCTCCCATACGCCTGTTTATTATAGTTCTACTCGTTCTTCCAATAGTAATTATAAACAAACAAGAAAAGTGTATCGTGAATAATAACATAAATCTCTAATAAGTGCTATAAAAAGAAGGAAAAAACTATTATGGTAAAAAAACCTGGTGGACAATAGTGGAACTATTACCGATTTGAACTGTATTCCGTTACGAAGAATTGTTCTCGAAACCAACTATAGACAGCAGCACTTTCTTTGTCAAAGATCAATGGACGACAGTAATGACACCTACCGGTGAATAGCTAAATGCCTAAATCGTAAGGTAAAAGTCAGAGCTGCCAGATAGATGACAGCACTTTATATGGGAGTGTAGGGCTTTGGCAGCGACACCTGTCGGTGAGTGGCTGAACCTCGAAGAAGCAGACTTGGCTGAAGAATAACTCAAGAATCCCATCCAGAGTTGAATAGCGAAAATACTGTCGTTACTTTGACAGCTTCCAACGATCAGCTACTTATTGATTATCAACGTTGTTACACATACTTCACGCTAGAGGGCGTTGTAACATACAGATCAACATGTCATCTGCAAATGTGTGTGCAGGTTGCCAACAAAAACCAACAGGCATGGAAGTTCTCGTTTGTTGTTTTTGCCGAGACAAATATGATTTGCAATGTGCAAACATGACCACTGACCGTTTTAGGCGCATGACACCAGAGCGCAAAAAATCATGGCAATGTCAGGCATGCCGTTGCAAGGTTCCAAAAACTGGCAATTTAGACACTCCTATAAGATCTCAAGACTACAAAAAAACCAACCAGTCAATTTCTCCCCTAGAAAATACTACTAACAATAATATTACCATCAGAACTAAGACTACAAAGTCCTACAATGACACTACGACATCAGAAGACTCGTGCTTTCTTGGTGATACTATACACCAAGAGCATACGGAAAATGATATAAACACAGATACAAAGACAACCTTATCACTGGAAACTCTAAGCGAAATCATAATACAGCGCTTACAGGAAAACAATAAATTTATAATATCAGAACTTCAAAATACAATTGAATTAGAAATAAACAAAGCTATTATTAAGCTCAAAGAGGATATTGAAGGAAAAACCGACTACCTATATAAACAAAACGATAAAACAACTCATGAAATAGAAGAAATAAACATAAAAATCGAAAAGCTATGTAAAGAAAATGAAACCCTGAAAAACGAAATTAAAAATATGAAGTACTTATCACCAACTCCAGAAATTAAGGATAGTGAAAACTACTCTAAGAAAGTAGTAATCTACGGCTTTTCCGAAAACTACAATGAGTCTGACTACGAACTACACAACAGACTTATCGAAATGTTTTATGATATTCTGCGTGTGGATCTAACCGGATACATAGAAGAAACCAATCGTATAGGAAAATATACTATAAAAACCAGACCCCTAGTTATGGAACTCCTAAGCAAAAAAATGGCTAGGTACATTATTGAAAACAGCTTCAATTTCCAAGGAACCAATATATACGTGTCTGAATTTTTAAATGAAAATGCACGAAAAGAAAGAAAAATAATACGAGAAGAAATGCTACGAGCAAGGAAAAATGGACAATATGCAGTAATACGAAATAACAACCTATTTGTAGATGGAAAACGGATATCAATTGGAGAAAAGGCGACCAGAGTGACAACATATTGCAGTGACGTAAGACCTAACGCTCAGAAGAACAATAATACAAAAGCCCCAACTACACTGTACCACACAGTTAATAATGACGATTATACTAATACTAAAAATAATACTTTTCGAAACTACAGAACAACATTTTAACATCTTGTATCAAAACATACAAAGCATCTTTAACAAACAACATCTGCTTGAGACTTTTATTCATGAAAAATCAATGTATAACGCTATATGTCTATGTGAAACTTGGCTATCACCAGAAAAATTGAGCATCCTACAGTTTAGTGGTTATAAAATTGCTGCGTCTTACTGTCGCCGTACTCGAGGAGGCGGCGGTGTATGTATCTTATTACAAAACCATTTTGAATATAAAGAAATTTGTGATATTGGTGGTATGTCTGTTGAGTATTGTATAGAGTTGTGTGCTATAGAATTACCTAATGACAATTTAGTTATAGTTACTATTTATTGGAATAGAAGAGAGGAGGAAGTATTTACCCGCAAATTAAAAGAAATGTTGAATTATATTAATAAAAAATATTCAAAATATAACGTAATATTAGGAGGAGATTTAAATATAAATATCTTAGATAACTGTTTAAAAACTAACTTGTTTCTGGATCTAATGTTAGAACATAAATTTAAACAACATATCAAAGTCCCCACACGTATCTCATCAACTACCTCGACATGCTTAGACTTAATCTTTACAAATTTTAATAATAAATATAATCATACTACCGTAGAAGAATTAGGTTTCTCTGATCACTGTGCAACCATCTTTCACACGAAATTACCTAGAAACAACAATAAAAAACCACATTGGGTCACGAAAAAAAGATTATATAATACCCAAAATGTAGAAAACTTTAAATCCGAACTAAAAAAACAAAATTGGAACGAAATAATACAATCAAACAAAAATATAAATGAAAACTATATTGCATTTAATAATACTCTCAATAAAATTTTAAATTTGTGTATCCCGCTACAGAAAATAAAAATAAAAACAACGTCTAAAAAATATTGGCTAACAAAAGGTATCAAATTATCTTGCAAAAATAAAAGACTACTTAAAATACTTACCACTAAAACAAAACATCCCGTGTTATTGAAATATTATAAAAAATATGAAAAAACCCTAAAGCAATCTGTAATGACAGCAAAAAGACTGCAATACATAAACAAAATGAAAAAGTCAACAAATAAAGTAAAAACTATGTGGAATATAATAAATGAAAGAACCAATAAATCAATAGAAAGGGAAAAAAATAACATAAAATTACATGAAAATGATAACTTGATAACAGAACCTAAGCAAGTAGCTAATATTTTTAATGACTTCTTCGCTTCTATCGGGGAAAATATCTCTCCAGCGAAAGGAGCCCCTGTGATAAATCCCACAGAAAATTCCATGTTTCTCAGCCCTGTTGACCCTATTGAAGTAAATACAATAATAAAAAATTTAAAAAATAAAAAAAGTTTTGGAGTAGACGAACTCCCCCCATTTCTTCTAAAGCAATGTGCAGATGAACTAACCCTACCATTTTATAAACTAATTAACCAATCGTTTGACGAAGGAACTTTTCCAAATCAACTTAAAAACTCGCTTATAAAACCAATACATAAGAAAAATTCTAAAACTGACCCTAGTAACTATCGCCCTATAGCGTTGTTACCAACAGCGTCTAAAATCTTTGAAAAGGCTATGTGCAACCGCGTATACTCATTCTGTGAAAAAAATAAAATATTTGACGATTGCCAGAACGGGTTCCGCAAAAATAGATCTACAACGTTGGCAGTCTACAAATACGTACAAGAGGCTCTATCTATTATTAATGACAAAAAATATGCCGTAGGTATGCTCCTCGATATGACTAAAGCCTATGATAAAGTACAATTTAAAATATTATTAGATAAGCTATATGGTATAGGTATACGAGGAAAGGCTCATGAATGGTTTGCATCATACCTAAAGGATAGGATACAGTTAGTGGAAATTGAATATTTTGATAAAAACACCAATGAAATAATTAAAATAAGATCTGACAGTAAAGCAGTTAATGCATCAATCCCCCAAGGGAGTGTTATAGGCTGTTTATTATTCCTTATTTATATTAATGATCTTCCTAAAATTATAAAAAGCCCATGTGTTTTGTTCGCGGACGATATCTCCCTACTCACCTCATGTCAGAATGATCACAATATAAATGACAAATTGAATTCCCTTCTTTCTACAGCTGTAAACTGGATGAATAATCACAACCTAGAAATAAACTTCTCCAAAACAAAGCTAATTACTTTTCACCCCCATCAAAAACCCCCACTAAAACTAAATTTTAAATATAATAATGCCAAATTAGAACAAGTAAACGAGTTTACTCTCCTCGGTTTGTCTATTGATACCCATGTAAACTGGAAATCCCATATACAGAAAATAAGAGCAAAACTCTCAACATTTTCATACGCCCTTCGCGAAATTAAAAAAACTACCGATCTGCAAACTGCACTTGCTGCTTACTATGCGTATGCCCAGGCATGGCTTAGCTATGGGGTCATGCTGTGGGGTAACAGCACTGATTCGCAGACCATATTCATTTTGCAAAAAAAGCTAATTCGAATAATAACTAATATAGAACAAACAGAGAGTTGCAAACCATTCTTCCAAAAACACAAAATACTCACACTTCCCTGTTTATACATCTTAGAATTATGTAAATTTGTCAGAAAATACCCAGATTTTTATACAAATTGCGAAGAAACACAAATAAGATACACTTCTCGACACAATAAAAACAAAATAAACATACCCCGATCCCGTCTCAAAATGCACTCAACCGGCCCTTTAGTAATGTCCGCAAAAATTTATAACAAACTGCCAAACGATATTAGAGAAATAAAGAAAACAAACATATTTATTAATAAACTAAAACAATTTCTAGAATCCAAGTCATACTATTCGGTAAAGGAATTTTTAGAAGATAAATCTATTGCAAAATAAATAATCCTCCGTCTTATTCACCAAAGATTCTGTTATGACATTTATTAAATTATTTATTTTATATGATATAGTATGAAATTTTGAGAATAGATTATATACTTAATTTAATATAATGTCAATAAAAGTAACAAAAAAAAAAAAAAAAAAAAAAAAAAAAAAAAGCGTAAACACAGACAAAGTAAAATATATATATAAAATATTTACACAATATTAATTTAAATAAATAATGACATAATTTAAAAATAATAATGAAAAAATATAAATAAAAATCTGACCTAATTTACCAATAGTGACTCCCAGACAAAGTAATAATATATAAAGACAATTAATATAAATAAATACATAATTAAATGACGATTACGATAAAAATAAATGAAAATCTCCGACATTTAATTTACTTATATAAAGACATCAATAATATACATACATACATAAATTAATTTGAATAGTGACATAATTAAATAATGACAAAATGTAAATAAAATATCTGACATAATTTACCAATATGATACATAGACATAGTAATAACATATATATAAGAATAATTTAAATAAATACATAATTTAAAAATGATGACGATAAAAATAAATAAAAATAGTCGACATTTAATTTACTTATACAATGACATCAATAAAATACATATATAAATTCATTTGAATAATGACATAATTTAATAATGACAAAATATAAATAAAATATCTGACAATTTAAAAATAAACATGACCAATAATAAACTAAAATATCTGACATAATTTACCAATCTGAAACACAAACATAGTAATAACATATATATAAGAATAATTTAAATAAATACATAATTTAAAAATGATGATGATAAAAATAAATAAAAATACCTAGCATAATTTAGTTAATTATAATAATACACATACATAAATTAATTTCAATGATAATAAAATGTATTAATAATGACGAAAATAAATAAATAAAATATACCAATACTTATACAGAGACATAATAATACAATAACATTCATACACAATTTAATTTAAATAGATAGGTAATTAAGTTACAGGATACATATATATATATTTTAATAATGATGACAAGTTAGCCTTCGTCCTCTCTCCTAGCTTTGCTGTGCCCGACAGGGTCCATATTGATTCTTTTTTTTTTATACCATCATAAACACATATGGAATGCAATAAAGTATTGAGTATTGAGTATTGAGTATTGAGTCCAGTATCATTCCTAAGGCTCCCGTCAAAGAGAATAAAACCACTTGAGAGCTGATAGACCGATTTTGTCTAGGCGCACGATTCACCATTGCGGGTCGGGGGACGGGGGAAAATATAGCGGCTGTGATTGGCTGATGCAACAAAGTCACTAAACATAGTGATGGACAAGTAAATTTTGCAACCATAATATCGATATCGATAAAATCGACGTCGATTAAATCTGCTTAACTGATCACTGCAAATCAAACACTGATGTTCTAGACGATTTTCCACACCATTTTATCGAACAGGTACTAATTTTTAGGGTTCAGTAGTCAACTAAGAACCCTTATAGTTTCGCCACGGCTGTCTGTCTGTCTGTCCGTCCGTCCGCAGATAATCTCAGTGACTGCTAGCACTAGAAAGTTGAAATTTGGTAGATACCAATATGTATATCAATCACGCCGACCAAGTGGTAAAATAAAAAGTGAACAAAAAGAAATGTTTTATTAGGGTACACATAAAGTGGGGAGTGATTTATTTTTTTCTGTCAACCCTAACGTGTGATATATTGTTGGATAGGTATTTAAAAATTCATAGAGGTTTATTAAAATTATGTTTTGATAAAGTCAATATTTTCGGAAATAAACGCTTCAAAAGTAAAAAAAAAATGTGTCCCTCTAATTTTTGAACCATAAGTTTAGTAAATATAAAAAAAATCTCAAAAGTAGAATTTTATACTTTCTTGGAAAATCATTTTGAACTTGATGGGTTGAACAGTTTTTGAAAAGTTGTTCGAAATCATTTCTAACTTGTAATTTAACCGTCCGTAAATGCAAGCATTTGTTTAACTTAGTTTACATATTTTACTATCCTAAACGTGTCTTCTTTCAAATAAAAAAAGATTTATTATATTAGGTTCACGCAATCCAAAATTACCATCGAAAACCCAACATACATAACCCGTCTAGTTTGTATAAATTAGTAACCCAATTTCCCAAGAGATAGCTCTATACTTTGGACTACTTCGCCCTGTTAAGATTTTTCCTGAGTTGATGGGGTCGGGACGGGTATGAGCTATTATATTGTCGAATTTTTCGATTGGTCTCTGGTGGTTTGTTTATGTATTTATTCTTGCTCGTTGTTTGTCGTTCATTGTTTTAACTCTTAAGTGGGGACACTTATTGTGACGGACGGGAAACTACGAAACCCTCCACTGAGCGTAGCCCGACACGCTCTTGGCCAATTTTCACATAAGTGTCGTGAGCATGAGTCTAGCAGTCAATTGATTGTATAGTCATTGGTTTAGTCAGTAAAACTCTGGCTTGCATGGCATGTTCTTATGGTTTGGGTGGAGCCTTTGGCTCCATCCAGAGCGCGAGAAGGTATTCTACGATTACCCACTAACAAAAAAAAAAAAAGAAAAATTCTGAGGCTTTTCAAACTCAATCTCTCGCCTCATCAATATTAATGTTCCTCTACAAGTAACAACAAGAAATCTAAAATGTTAACATTAAAAGGTAACATTTTTTTATTCACCATTGAGAATCATCGATAAAATAATATTTTACAACTATGTTTTGAAGTTGTCACATCACTTCATCACTCAGTAGAAAGTACTTATGGATAGAAAGGGATAGACTTATCTAATATTCTAGTGAAAGTAAAGGACTTTTTCAAAAGACATCAACGCGGTATCACTTTTTTCGTAACCATCCAGTTTAGCTTGACCTCTCAAATTACCAATTAATGTAAAAAAATATAAACATATTTTACCTACCGATGAAAACTTATGCCATCTTTTTTATAACTAGATGTTCTAGATGATTTCCCGCAACATTTAATTGCACAAGAACTCATTTTTGCTTCGGTTTTAGGCAATAATTGTTTTTTAAGGTACCAAAATTACGAAATGTGCACAGATCCAACAACTGGTCAGTACTAAGAAATGCACTGATATCGGCATCAAATATAAGTGCAAAATCATTTATGTGTCGTGAGCTGGAGTCACCCGTATGAGCGGTCAAGTGGTTGTATAGTCATTGGCTCCCGTAGACAGACGCGCACGCGAGGAGACAAAGTAAAAAGAATATACCATTTTTTTTTTTAATAAACATACACGGTGTGTTTGATATCGACGCACAAACAAATACCACGGATCCAGTAGTTGATTCTGGATCCCCCAGTGGTGGAATATTTCGTCGGCTTTCTAACAAAATTGTTAGAAAGTGGATTAAAAAATTGGGGTAAGGGACCATCTCCAGGACCGAGACAATCGCGGCGATATTATCGTCTTGCCACGTATTTCTATACACAATCTTAGAACAGCCCTCCTAGCCAAGTTGCTAATCTGCAATAGTTAATGCTAGTAGAAAACTTCAAATGTACGGGAACAACAACGTCGCCTCAACGCTCAGTCACGTGGTCAGAACAAAAGAATTGGCGGCAAGGTCAACTCTAAACGTTCGACGCAAGCGAAACGGTTGTAACTTGGCTAGGGGGGCAGCCACCCTAGCCAAGTCCGTCTCCACAGTTCCACACGGCCAGTGGCTGAGTGCGAGTGAAATGTCGTATCTCCGCGCGCCTGTTGCTATTGGCAGCGCGCTGTCAAACACAGGCCATTTCTGCGTTGCCTGTCTCCCAAGTAACGTATTGCACAACCCCTCGTCGCAAAAACTCTACCCGACGATATAAGCACGGAATTGTCGCGAGTCTCTCGTTCGTGGAGACGGCTCCTAAGGATATCATTATCCGCAAAAGTGGAAATCTTAAGGACCCACACAGAAAGACGTCACTCGACAGTGTGACAACTTCCTAAGGAGTTCCTATGGATATGCCTTATCGGATAGTGGCACTCGCCAAGCGCCTGTCCGCAGGAGCAAGGTTCTCCTCGTGTAAACAAAGCGTAGATACGACAATCGGCGATGCGATTACCGCCGTCAACTATAGATAGTGATTGATGACCGATTTGAAAATGAATTATGTGGTTATAGTAAAATATTGCAAGTATCGTAGTATAGGCGTTTATTGGTATAACCGATATGTCATGCTGTGACATAAATGTCGCGCCTGTTTAGTTACGAATGGCAGCGATATAGTAAAGCTAGGACTACAATAGACCGATGCACACGTGTAACACGCCCGATTTGTACGTAGGTAGAACGACGATCTTTAGTGTAGCTCTAAGTCTAGTTTCCATATAAAATGTATGGAGACCGACACGCCAAGATCGGCTTGTGTGGCACACGTGTGACCAATGTAGTTCTACCTTAACTGATGTTGAGCCTATGATCTACGACACAGGCAAATCTTTTGTCACTTCAGTATTTTCGCAGTGTCACCCGCGTCTTTGGTTACAGCTCCGAGACCCTACCACGAGCTTTTAACGCGAATCATTTTACGGCCTAAACCGAGTTGTTTTTTTGTTGGGGTGCACCCCATCCACCTTTCTCTCACGCACGGCTGGTCGTAGCGTGATACAAACAGATGTACAATTGTAAATCCATACATAGATTGTTAAATTCAAAAACCTGGATATTGATAATTGCAGTCGTAATAAAAACTAGAATGCAAATTATTTCTTTAATAGTTCACTAGCTCTTCCCAGCGGTTTTACGCGCGTCTTTGTTTACTGCTGTGCTCCAATTGGTTGTAGCGTGATATTATAGCTTTTAGCAGTGTTGATTAACTGCCAAAGCGAGTAATCGAAACCCATTACGATACACGCAAACACATCGTTAGGCAAAGTTATTAATTGAATTAATAAAATTGAGAAAGGTCAGGACAACGATGAATTATTACAAATTGTTTAAATAACAGTACTACTACAATGACGTCCGTAGTGCATATTTTAGCGATTGAATAAGCGCGATACTCTTGCTGCAGTGTTTTTCTTAAGTCGAGTACACAGACCAGCTGTATTGTAACATGCAATGTAACACGCAATAAAATAAATCAGGAAATATGCCCGGCGTTTTTTAGTTGTGGCTGACCCAATGTGGACGCCTTGCGCGCGCGAACCGTGCAAACTACGCACGCGAACAAAGCACAATGCTCGGTTCGTGCGCAGCGCGCGCACGAACCGAGCATGTGCGTCCACACTAGCCGGTTGCAGACCGAAAACTAAGCTATGCCAAAGCTAAACTAAGCAAGCTAGGCTAAGCTAAGCTAGAAATAAATGTTGTGCACACCAAGAGCTAAGCCAAAGCTCAGTCAGTGTTGCGAAGTTCAATTTGACGGACGACACTCGCCATGAATTTAATTTATGATGAATACGTTACACACAGAAGAAGAAGATTAATACTACTACTTTTATTTAAAAAAAGACATTCCAGACCTTGGATATGTCAACACATTCAATTTCTTAGCGCTTAGCTTAGCTCGCATAGCATACACAACTAACTTAGCTTCGCATACTTTAGTTAGCTCACATAGCTTAGTTCGCATAGTTTGCGGTCTGTAACAAGTATGGAAAACTGCGTAAGCTATGCGAGCTAAGGTAAACTAACTTAGCTCTTGGTCTGCAACCCGTATTATGAAATACTCCTTTCATGTTACGTTGCATGTTACGTTACAGCAGTCTGTACTCGTCTTTATGCAGTTCCCTACGGCACGATTGTTGAAGCAGCGGCATAATGGTTTATTCATGAAAGAGCCGCGTAAAAATAATGAAAACATACGACGATTTTTTATTTATTTTCATTCGCGCTTCATAATATATTTTTTTATTGTGTTAATGTATTTATTTTCACAGATTGGTGTGAAGTTCTAAATTATTGTCTATTTGTTACCGTAATCGCGCAATCATGTTATCTTTACTACATATTTTTATAGATTATCTACATGTCTCTATAAAAACCGGTCATGTAAACAGTACCTAACTATTGAGTACTTTTTTTAGCAACAGGTAACAAATTTATCATTATTTGTAATTTATTTAAACAATTGTACCGACATTTTTTTCTTAAAACGTGGTGTTTATAATGACATTTGTTAACAATTTCATGAAGCAATTTTTTCTGAAATGAAAGTAACCTAGGTACGTTGTTCCTTATAACATCAGCTCGTGAAAGTCCCGCAAAATTGGTCCAGCCGTTTAGGAGATTGGCCGGAACAAACACAACGCGGGAAAATTGTAAAAGTACGTTCACATGCATTTGTTATATTACAGACACTTAAGTATTTGTATTTGTTTTGACTTTAGATAGCTTGGCCATGCACCCTTACCTTCATATTCATCTCGATGTTTTTCTGTGTGTTGACGTCCATGACATCAAGCATGCGACGTGATCCGACGCACATGCGCACATCGTTCACTGTGAAGTTGCTGGTTGGGACCCTGGAACAAACGAACCACTTTGTAGAAATTTTGAGTATCACTCTGGCTACCAATTGCTTGCTGTGAACTACTAATCCTTCAAAACTGACGCGGTGGTCGGCTGTGCTTTTAATTATTTTAAATCTATCAACCTTCGGCGGTCTGTGTGATAGAGCTTGGACCATCTTTTGCGACCTTTTGTAGGAAGGGGGAATTTTCTTACCGAATTTAAAAGTAGTTACGAAAACATCGTCTTATTTTCTTTAGCACAGTTTTTGTAACTACGTATTTCAAAAAAATAAAATAAACAAGTTTGTTGTATGGAAGTTTAAATTTGAACCCACTTAATATATTTATATTATTCCGTTTTTATTATTACTTGTTATAGCGTCGACAGAAATACATCATTTGAAAATTCAAACGCATCAAATTTGAACTGTCTAGCAATCACGGTTCATAAGATATAGCCTAGTGACAAACAGAAGGACAGTGGAGTTCTAATAATAGGGTCCCGTTTTTACCATTAGGATACGGAACCTTAAGATTCATACATCTACTGATCTATTAGAATAATAATAATAATAAAAATAATAATAAACCAGACTATTGTAGCCAATAAGCCTGATATAGTGGTGGTGGACCGATGCGAGAGGCGTGCAATGATTGTTGACATATCAGTTCCGCATGACGAGAACCTCGTGAAAGCCGAGAAAGATAAACAAATCAAGTATATTGACTTGGCTCGCGAGGTTGTCGACATGTGGGAGGTGGATTCAGCGATTATTGTACCGATAGTCGTTTCAGCCAATGGCTTAATAGCCAAGAGCCTCGACCAACACCTTAGGAGGCTCTCGTTAGGCGACTGGATCAAGGGCTTGATTCAGAAAGCGGTACTCCTGGATACGGCTCGTATAGTCAGGAGGTTCCTTTCTCTGGAGCCCTGACCGCCGGTAGCTTGGACCCTGTTCCCGATACCGGTGGGACACTATTTTTTATATTTTTAAATGTTTTTTTTTATTTTTTATTGAAATATTTAAAAATATAATTTGTATGTATGTTTAATGAATAAAGGAAATAATAATAATAATAATTTGGTGAAGGTGATTGGACTCGAGAGGTCGAACGAGCGTGCGAATCGATACCAGAAATGGGGGCAATCACAATCAGCCCCCAGGATGTGGCCCGTGCAGTCCGTCCGTTGCCTAATTGGAAATCTCCAGGGCCGGATGGGCTGCACAACTTTTGGATAAAGTGGCTTCAAAGGTCGCACGCTCGTTTGGCATCTCAGTATCAGACCGCCTTAGAGTCTGGTTCGCTACCCGAGTTTCTTACAACAGGAGTTACCCACCTGCTCCACAAATCTGGTAGCACCGCGGAACCCAAAAACTATCGGCCGATAACGTGTTTGCCGACAGTTTACAAGGTTCTTACATCCATTTTGAGAGAAAAAATTAACCAACATGTAGATAATAACACCATCATGTCTGTCTCTCAAAATGGATGTAGGAATGGGTCCCGCGGTACTAAGGAGCTACTCCTCATTGATATGGCCATTAGCCAACAGGTTCGGCGTTCCCGAAAGGATCTGTCGACATGTTGGATAGACTATAAGAAGGCCTATGACTCAGTTCCTCATACATGGCTCATGAGGGTGCTGGAGTTGTATAAAGTTGATGCAACTCTTCGCACCTTCCTGATATCATGTATGAGGCAATGGAGGACGGTCCTTCGCTATCCAGGATGTCGACATACCCAGAGGAACAACGAAGCGATAAGGATTGAGCGAGGCATATTCCAGGGTGACAGTTTGAGTCCGCTTTGGTTCTGCCTAGCCTTGAATCCTCTGAGCACACTGCTGGAGAATTCAGGCCTAGGCTATAGGTTGAAGAGAGGTGGTCAGGTTATATCTCACCTCCTTTATATGGATGACTTAAAGCTTTTTGCCCCCAACAATCTGCAACTGATGGAGCTACTGAAGGTAACTGAAACCTTCAGTAGTGCCATCAGGATGGAGTTTGGTGTGGACAAATGTGCGGTCATGCATATAAAGCGAGGGGAGATAGTGGAATCCATGGGTACCCAACTCTCGGATTCCATAAACCTGAGATCCCTCTCCCCAACCGAAACCTACAAGTATTTGGGTATGTCGGAAGCGTTAGGCATCAATGCCACTGACATGAAGCAATCGTTGAAGGATCGCTTCTTTGGCCGCCTGAAGAAGGTACTTAATAGCCTTCTGTCAGGTGGTAACAAGGTGCGTGCCTTCAACGGTTGGGTCATGCCGGTATTGATGTACGCTTTCGGTGTACTCAAATGGACTCAAACGGAACTTGATGCCCTGGATAGGAGGGTTCGTACACTGCTGACTGCATATCGAATGCATCACCCTCGGTCGTCGGTAATGAGACTGTATATCCCGCGGAAGTGTGGGGGTCGAGGCTTTTTAAACGCTAAGACCCTCCACAATCGCGAGGTATGCAGTCTTAGGGAATACTTCCTAGCCGCCGACGTGGGTATGCATCGTGATGTAGTGGCAGTGGACAAGGGACTCACCCCGCTCTCCTTGGCTAACGAGAACTGGCGCAAACCTGTAGTGCTTGACACTAACGAACGCAAGGAAGTATGGCAGAGTAAGGAACTTCACGGACGCTTTTTCCGGGCCCTTCATGGGCCCGATGTAGACCAACTAGCGTCCGTAGCCTGGCTGCGCGTCGGTGACCTCTTTGGGGAAACCGAAGGTTTTGTCTGTGCAATTATGGACGAAGTTATCATGACGAATAACTACCGGAGATTTATTGTGAAGGACGGCACGGTTGACATCTGTCGGGCATGTCACCGACCGGGTGAATCAATCCGCCACATTATCTCTGGTTGTTCTCGTCTAGCTAACGGGGAATACTTGCATAGACATAACCTTGTAGCCAGGATTATCCATCAGCAACTTGCTCTGAAGTATTCTCTTGTGGAATCGGAGGTGCCATACTACAGGTATGTGCCCGACCCAGTTCTCGATAATGGCGATATCACGTTGTACTGGGACCGGTCCATCATCACTGACAGGACTATTGTAGCCAATAAGCCTGATATAGTGGTGGTGGACCGAAGCGAGAGGCGTGCAATGATTGTTGACATATCCGTTCCACATGACGAGAACCTCGTGAAAGCCGAGAAAGATAAACAAATCAAGTATATTGACTTGGCTCGCGAGGTTGTCGACATGTGGGAAGTGGATTCAGCGATTATTGTACCGATAGTCGTTTCAGCCAATGGCTTAATAGCCAAGAGCCTCGACCAACACCTTAGGAGGCTCTCGTTAGGCGGCTGGATCAAGGGCTTGATTCAGAAAGCGGTACTCCTGGACACGGCTCGTATAGTCAGGAGGTTCCTTTCTCTGGAGCCCTGACCGCCGGTAGCTTGGACCCTGTTCCCGAAACCGGTGGGACACTATTTTTTATATTTTTAAATGTTTTTTTAGTTTTTATTTAAATATTTAAAAATATAATTTATATGTTTGTACAACGAATAAAGGAAATAATAATAATTTTATTTGGAACACAACCATAAATCGGGTCTTAGTAACTAGGACAGGAACAAATTATATAACAAATTATAGCCTGCTGTCTCCCAAACTAGGCAAAAACCTGTATCTTGGGAGACAGTATATTTACAGTTATTAGATTTATAGCCCATGTAAGACGACATTATATGAAAAAGAAGTATTGGTTAAAATAAATAATAGGAAAAAAAACAAATAAACAAAACAGAAAAAAAAAATTAAAGACAAGTTAAAATCTAAATAAATAAACATCTAAATAAATTTGAATAGATTGCCATTCATCTACTGCGTGGTATGTATGTGTATGTCAGCGCGTGAGAGTGAGTATGTATGAGGGTGATGGTGTGTGGGTGTGTGTGTGTGTGTGTGTGTGTGTGTGTGTGAAAGCATGTGTACAGATGTGGAATTCTACGTTAGAAGTGACTCCGTATTAGTATAGTCCAAAGTGAGTAACCAGGCCTTCAACTTGCTCTTACATTCATATCTGCTTAAGGTATGTATCTTAAGACTTTTATTGATCCTATTGTATAGTCTGGTGCTAACAAATGGATATTGTTTGCGCGCAAAAGCGGTGCAGGGTGGTTCGGAGCGAAATACTATATCGGCCCGTCGTTTTGTGATGGTAGCGAAGTAGAATGATTAACCCTTCAGATACCGTCAATTAGAGACACAATAGTAAGACAATAGATGCGCGGCCACCGGTGGTCGCTTGGGGATTCATGAATTAACAAACTCCTGCAAAACGGACACCAGTAAAACTAGTATAGTAGTAATGTACTTAGGAAAGACGGACACTGGCAAGAATAGGAATGTACTTAACGTTTGACGAGTTCTGTTGGACACTAACCAACATATTTTGCTGAACTGTGCGAACTCATTATTACATCACACATTTTTCCATGGCGACGGTAAAAAAAATCTTTCTTACAAACTCATTAACCAATTTCAAACGTCAACTTTTAACTCACTGAGAAATAATTGTATCATGTTCTTGAAAGCACTTTTGAAGCTTCAGGGGAAATTAAGAAGAGTTTTGTTAGGCAGTTTTCGCTGAAAGAAGGCAACTTGAGAAGTTGTTTACTTTATTGATCCACCACCGAGTTATTATGAAACGCAAAATGGAACTGAAATGACCACACATTTAGATTTGTATTATAGTAATTAATTTGTGTGGTTTTGATATTATATTTACACGCGATTCTTCAATGCTCTGATAATTTTTTGTGGTTGTTTTATGATGTAGGCTAAGTCTATTCGCTGATGAATGGAAGGAGATATTAAGTCTATTCGCTGATGAATGCTGTCTGAATGTCTGGCGATTTGCGATAAGACAGTGAGAGGTTTAGTCATATATCTGTTATATTTTCTTTAATGTGTTTTACATAATTTGTAATCAGTGTTATTGGCATTTTGTCGTTCTGGTTAACATAAATAAATAAATGGTTTTTTTTTTTCGTTTTTATTAAGAAAGAAAAGAAAGAAAGAAAGAAAGAAAACTATTTATTTGGCATACACACTCGTAGATACACACAATGTAGTAACAACATGTAGACACTAATCTATACTAATATTATAAAGAGGTAAAATTTGTAAGTTTGTAAGTTTGTATGTAGGGGGTAATCTCTGGAACTAATAATCCAATTCTAAAATTTTTTTTACTGGCAGAAAGCTACATTATTCCTGAGTGCTATAGGCTATAAATTGTTTCTATAGCATGTACATTAACCGAGCTATCACAACTTTTGTCTAGCAAGTCGGAAAAAAAATACCTCATAAAATAGAATTATTTGCGTGCGCTGCCTAAACAGTTGCTTAAAATTAAAAACAATGTATGGCTACCTGGTTCGTCTTAATTATTTCTACAAAAAAGTCCGCGGTACCATATCTCTATCTTTTATATTTCATCTTTTATACTTCTTTTATTGCATTAAAAATATTTTTTTTCGGCATACTTACGTTTGGTTGATTATTTGAGCAACAAAATATTAATTCTTATGACAATAAATTATTTCAGTATCACAAGAACATTATACATATAAGATTTGCCATTTACAGCATAGCAATTGGTCATACAGTTTCGAAGATAATATAAAATTACTAAAACGCAAAAAGCGAACTTTCATTGTGCAGACGTTTTACCTATTTTTTTTTATGGTGGGCAAAAATCATCTTATGACAACCCCCGCCCTTGGGTGGAGCGAGAGATAGTGTCAGACTCTTACTGACTAAAAACCCACCCCGTTCCTTCTAGCCTTCAAACCAGGGCACGAGTTCCCTTTCGGATAACCCTGGACCCGGTAGGCTTCGACCCAGCTGGGCCTCTGCTGTTGCTGACAACTTCTTGAGGCGCGCGGGAACAGTGCGCGCCGTTGACGTCTTGGGCTCGGTCCATTACCGGACGATCGGACAGCAAGCTACCCATGGCTCGCCGTCCGCGAGCCCGCGTCTACGGTGGCCGGAAATCGGGATCGGAATCCCGGCGGCGGCGGCGGGGGCGCCGTTGCCTGATGCGGTCTGCCTCCGCCTTTGCTAGCATTACTGCTTCGCAGAAGGAGGCGACTGCCTGCCATTCCTCCTCGCTAAGGACCATGGCCTCAACCAGAGCCCGCCGCGAGAGGTGTCCGCCGCCGATCGCCCCCACGAGGGCACGGCGATGCTCTGCCCAGGCAGGGCACACCTCGACTGTGTGCTCCACCGTGTCCTCCGGGCGTTCCGCACAGTGGCGACACTCGGGCGTCTCTTCCGCTTTAATTCGGTGCAGGAACCTCCCGAACTTGCCATGTTTTCTGAATCGCGGTGTTAAGACTTTCTGTGGATTGATGACCCTCTCGAATTATTATGCCCACGTTGTCGTTAGTTGGAGTTCTTCTGTCAGTTGCTTATTGGTTTCGGTTGTTTCGTTCGTATGGTTGTTGTTGTTGATAGATACCTCATAATCGAAAATATCGTAATTTCGTTGTACGTTTTTGTATGTTCGTAGTTTCGTACTTCGTTCTATCGTAATAATCGATACGAGTTATTCGATATTACGATTGTTTTGTTTTGTAAAGGCGGACGGTGTTCGAGTCGCTCTCCTTTTGTTCATAATTGTTTTCAAGTCTGTGCGTAGTTTGTTGAGAGCATGTCTAAAAGGAAATCTCAACTGTCCCGGCAGACATCACAGACAAGAGCCGCTCGAGTACGCCGTACGGAAGAATCTGCCCCTGAAAATGAGCAGCGCCTCTCGAGAAATAGAGAATATATTTCGCAAGCACGCGCTAGAGAATCTAGCTCCGAGCGCTCACAGCGCCCCGCTAGCCAAAATGTGAGGACATCGCGGGCCCGTGCTCGAGGAACTAGCGCTGAACGTGCGCACCGTCTATCTGAGTTAAGGCAGCATGTTTATTTATTTATTTATTTAAATCTTTATGCACAAAGTTGTACAAAGGCGGACTTAATGCCTTAGGCATTATCTGCCAGTCGACCTTAGGGCATGTCTCTGAGACAAGGGATAGGGAGACTAGCGCTAAACGCTCGCGGCGGCTTGGTAGGCAAAATGTCATAACATCGCAGGCCCGTGCTCGGGAATCTAGCGCTGAACGTGCGCAGCGTCTATCTCATTTAAGGCAGCATGTCTCTGAGACAAGGGATAGGGAGACTAGCGCTGAGCGCTCGCAGCGGCTCGCTAGGCAAAATGCCATAACATCACAGGCCCGTGCTCAGGAATCTAGCGCTGAACGTGCGCATCGTCTAATCGAGTGTAGTCTTATTTTAAAACAAGAAATTTTCCGCGGACGAAGTCGCGGGCAGAAGCTAATATTTTATAAAAGAAAGAGACGACTAACAATGTGTGTCTCGCGGTGGCGCCAAATAGGTCCAGTTCAGCAAAAATGCCAGACAACTACTAGTTGCCTGACGCTGGTTTTCAACTGAACCTTAAATGTAGCTATGTCTTTATCGTCAGAATTCATAAATGGGTGACTTTTTCCGACTCTTTTCCTTAACGACGGTAATTAAGGAAACCATAAACGGTAACTTCACTTTGTAATAGGAAAACGTAAGTTATGAATGGCAAACTTTGAAAAATTTAATTTTAGAGTTACCCTGGAGCGTGTTCTTCAAGAGGCTGCTTTTCCACTCGCTTATCGTCAACATCGAGCATGGTTTAAAAGCTTGTTGCTTCATCTCACGCAATCCCTCGCGATGTTTGACGAAAAGGCAACGAAAAAAGATAGATAACTCCAGAAAACTCTGTTAGTATTTGATAATTCCGTGATTCACTCGAATATATTACAAAACTTGATCCAGGAAATACCTGACTTTTTAAAACCTTAATTTTTTTTTGAAAAAAATTGTCTTCATTTAGAATCTTAATAAAATTTGCAAGGCAATTTATACTTTAACTTTTTTAAATTTTTAGGTTAATTATTAAGTGTCAAAGTTCATGCAAAATAACAGATTTCCAAAGGTTTTTACTGGATTAGTGTTACACACATTTAGAAATTGATTTCAATAGAAGCCTAGATAATATCCACAAGATACTGCGTTTCCAAAATATCAAATGAAAAATGTGTAATAAAGTCATAATCGGGCAAGAGCGGTTGTATGAAAAACAGTGAAAATATATGTCACCGGGACACCATGGCGGCACAACTGGTCGCCACCACCAACAAAACGTATACAGCTCTATAGAGTTACCTGGTGTCCGTTTGGTTGCGCAACCAATTTGGTGGAGCGACCAGCTCGGACGTTAGGCAACTCTGGTGTCTAGTTTGGTAGCTTAGGACTATATTTCACCGGGACACCATGGCGGCGCAACTGGTCGCGCCACCATGGTGTCTGCTGGTGACCTTTAAACCTGAGCATATTTTAGTTCTGTCGGGAAGCCGACGCATATTTTCTCAGTATCGCGTTTCATCTGAAACGGACTGAAAGGAAAGCTTTTGCGTAAGCAATTCTTGTAAGATACATGCAAATTATGTGAATATATCTCGGTTTGAATGTAACATGTTTCTTGGTGTTACTTTTGAAGAGCTGATAGGATTTATATCAGTAAAGGAGTAAAATTTATCCCGGTAAAACTTATAAGACTTTAGTTTTAATATATGCGAAACCTGAAACACGTGTCTAAGTACCTTTTTTATATAAAGAATCTATGTACAAAATTGCATAACTGTATCACGAAAAATCACAATGTTATAAGCTTGTTACGTCAGCTTAAATACATAGCCACCAGGCCATCTTAACTGAAAGGTTGTTGTGCCATTGCACCCAGCTGTTTGCTAGCTCCTAATGCCCGCCATGAACTGCTGTAACCTGTGTTGTACTTAGTGTCGGTGGTGTCCAACTTGTGACCTTTTTAAATATTTTTGGGAAAAAATATAACATGGTGTAAAAACTATTGGAATCCATTCAGTTACTGATTCTGAACAAACTATATTCTGGTTTTGAATAAACTGAAAATAATATTGTATAATATGCATAACAAAGAAGTAAATTTGTAATGTCTAATAAATATAAAATCATATTTGTTATCGAATCCCTTCGAAACGGCTTGACCGTTTTTAATTTTTTTGATAATATTTGGTAGGTTTGAGAATAGGTCGTAGGCTATTTTTTACCCTCATACCCCCCCCCCACCCCCACTTTTTATATTGCAGATCAACATTTTGCCGCGTCAGTGAATTGATATAAAAATACACCTATAGAATTTAATTGTCAGTATAACTACAGTATAACTAAATAATAGAATTTTTAGTTAAATTTTACGGTCGGATTTTTTGACACTGTCAAACCTTTAGATCTTGGGGATGCCTTTGTAACTTTAAGAAGAGCTAATAATCCTTTCCTTGGAGTAAAATTAAATTCAACGAGCTGCACTTGCGAGTCAGAACACTAGAACAAAGCCTGGAGGGTGACAAGGCTTTATCGGCACTTGCTCGCTCTCCGCGGATAAGTTTGTAAGTGTTGATAGGCTAGATTATAGGTTTATCCGTTCGCTTTTGAACTTCGCCGGCGTGCCAACTGTGATTCATTTTAACACTAGTAGTTCGAAATTTAAAATAGTTTCAATATTACGTTTTTTATGGCTGGTTTACACATTGCAAACTACTGACTAGACAGTACGCAGCTACTCGTATTGCCTAGTCGTATGTCTGTAGCTCGGCTCGCCTTAAATGTTTTCACAATGATAGTAGCTGTCCAGTCTTCTAGCGAGTATATCGTGTCGCGATGTCCACGCTGCCATACGAGTCGCTGCCGGGCGAGCAGGTGAGTGAAAACAAAAAAATGTTGAAGTAACTCGTATGCGAGCTACTGTCCAATTCGCACGTGCGAGTTACTGCAGTGCAGCTACTCGGCAGGCTGACTCGTACGCTAGCTCGCATTGTGTAAACCAGCCATTAGTGTGTCCGTTGACCACGTTTTAACTTTGAATTACTAGCTTCTGACAGCGGCTTTGATCGCGTCTAAGTATGTAATTACCTCAAGGGAAAAGTCGCTTCTTATCCTGATGGTAACCAGGATAAAAAAACGACTATTTCTGGGTCCAATAAAACAGGGCTGATTATTCGGCCCTCAAATAGGTTCTAACAGGTTATAAATTACTTTTCGGGTCGTTGTGTTGGAAGAACGAATACATAGTCCCAGATTCTTGGCATTTGTACGATGGGTAGGTTTGTTAAACTAGTGACCTAACACTCGATACCTAACATAACGAAATTGGCACTTTTTCATTCTCAGCAGATGAATTTTGAAAGTACAGCCTGGATCTTAAGCATGTCCTGTCCTGTACAAACTTAAACACTAGTATTTAAGCGAAAATCAGCGTACGATTGAATGTTTGCTTAGGACAAGTATTGGTTTTGGTTCAGAAATGCGCTTATCAATAGATTTGGCTATTAACAGTTTACATAGATCCTTAGGCGAAGAATCCATACATCGGCGCCCAATCCCTTTCAAGCCCATCCCGATACCTTAAATTTAGAAGTTGCTGAATTAAACAGCTGTGAGGGACATCAATGGCCCACTACATTATATGGGTTTCTTTTATTACTATTTTGATACGGAACCCTAAGGAAAATAAAGCCGTTTTTATTAAATACTAGCTTTTGCCAGGGAATTCGCCCGCGTACATAAAATATAGCCTATGACATAGGCTCAGGAATAAAGCAGCTTTCTATGGGTGAAAACATTTTAGAAATCGGACCAGTACTTCCAGAGATTACCCCCTACACACAAACTTACAAATTTTACCTTTTTATAATATTAGTATAGACTACGGGCCCCCGCCCCTTTTGCAATAGGTTTATTGCGAAAGGGGGTAGGGGTCCATACACAAAAACCTTCCTCACTGCTGACTGCATCAAAATCTATAGCGTGTTTTAAGATGAGTTAAAGGATAAACAAACAGAAGCAAAAAACGACAATGTTGTAGAGATATTCCATCAGGTTTACTTTGAGTCAGTACAAGCAAATAAGATAATTATATACCTATACATTGTCACATTTTCTATCTATCATAAGGGCGGAGAAGCTAAGATGCATTTCCATGCAACTACTCTGTCATTATTTAATCACGTAAAAGCATTAACCGCTCACAGTGATTATGACGTCAGTACACACCTTTCGCAATACGGATGGTGCGGGGTTACCGCACGATCTCCCGCGAAGCGGCGAGCCTTCTGGCTGGCCTACCACCGTGGAATCTAAAGGCAACAGTCCTTGCACACATGCACGACATGCGCGTGGAGATGCAACGCCGGGGTGAAAGTCCACTACCGCAACATGTCAAGGCATGGCGGACAGAGCTCCGGCGGGATCTCATGGTGAAATGGCGTCAACGGCTATCGCAACCCAGTGCTGGGCACGCCACGATTATGGCGGTAAGTCCCCACTTTGAGGCGTGGCTGGAAAGACCTCACGGCGTCCTTACCTTCCGCATGACGCAGGTCCTCACCGGACATGGCAAGTTCGGGAGGTTCCTGCATCGGATTCAAGCGGAAGAGACGCCCGGGTGTCGCCACTGTGCGCAACGCCCGGAGGACACGGTGGAGTACACCGTCGAGGTGTGCCCTGCCTGGGCGGAGCATCGCCGTGCCCTCGTGGGGGCGATCGGCGGCGGAGGAGACCTCTCGCGCCGGGCCCTGGTCGAGGCCATGGTCCGGAGCGAGGAGGAATGGCAAGCGGTCGCCTCCTTCTGCGAAGCAGTAATGCTTGCAAAGGAGGAGGCCGACCGCATCAGGCAACGGCGCCCTCGCCGCCGTCGCCGGGATTCCGATCCCGATTTCCGGCCACCGTAGACGCGGACTCGCGGACGGCGAGCCATGGGTAGCTCGCTGTCCGATCGTCCGGTAATGGACCGAGTCCAAGACGTCGACGGCGCGCACTGTTCCCGCGCGCCTCAAGGAGTTGTCACCAGCAGGAGGGGCCCAGCTGGGTCGAAGCCTACTGGGGACAGGGCTGTCCGAAAGGAAGCTCGTGCCCCGGTATGAAGGCTAGAAGGAACGGCGCGGGGTTTTTAGTCAGTAAGAGTCTGACACTGTCTCCCGCTCCACCCAAGAGCGGGTTTCTTCAAAGATGATTTTCCCCGTCGACAAAAAAAAAAAGTACCTACACACCTTTCTAGATATTGTGGAAATACAGATCTTCTTGTGAATATTATCTGTGTGACACACTGTTTATACAGACAGATAGTTTTTAACATTTAATATGTATATCGGTAAAAAAAACATTACTAAAATTATTTAAGTCGGCAACTTCAGGTATTTTTTTTTAACATTATACCTATTTTAAGACTTTTTTATCTGACTACTAGCATAGCATAGTCGTCCTTATAATGCCTCGCACTGCTGGGACTCGGGCCTCCTCTCTAGGAGAGGCCGTACGGGCCGTAATCCACCACGCAGGCCCAGTGCGGGTTGGTGGATGTCACATGTCTTTGAATTTTTGGTTTTAGGACATACCGGTTTCCTCACGATGTTTTCCTTCACCGTTTTGAGAGCAGTGGTGATGAATTAAATTACACAAAGTAATTCGCCTGGCTGGGTTTGAACACGCGACCTACAACTCGTAAATCGGGGCCGTTACCACTCGGCCACCACTGCTCTATATATCTGACTACTAAATAGCTTCAATTTTGGCGGTGTCCGAATCGTCAATGAAAAAATATTGAAAATAAAATGTCTCGATTCGGACACTGTCCGCACCATCACTAACTCGTATTTTGGAAAGCCAGGTAACAATAATAATAATGTTTATTGAATAATTTTAAGGGTGTATGTACCTTATTGCTCGTGACTGTACACAAGTTTCACTAACATGAAGCCTAGCGGATAAAAAGGCTTTATCGACACTTGTTAGCTTTCCGAGGATGAAGTTCGAAGGTGTCAATACCCTGGATTGTAAGGTTGTTCGGTCCCGTATGAACTTCCATTCTCTCTATTGTGCTAAACTTAAACACTATTAATTGGACTAAAGCAAATCAATTTACGATTGAATAGTTGCTTGGGATTTGGGTTTTTTGTAGCTGTTTTGTCTAACTCCTGGGCAAAGGTCTGCTTCCAGTCCTTCGATCGTTTGCGAGCCCATGCTGCCTCTTACCAGTTCTGGATTTGGGTACGGTTGGTGACGATGTCCATAGTACCTTTTTTGCGTGGGAAATCATCAAAAAACTTCACCCACGCTGCCGTTGGGTAGAGCGAGAGGAAATATCAAACCTTTACAAACATGTGTAGGTGCTAGGTGTACCTAAATTTTCGTTCTATATTCACGGTAATTCTCTAACTGTATGTACTAGCGACATCTATGACATCACATAGGAACTAAAAGATAAAATCCGTGCGATTATAAAATTAACAACCTGGTGCCTGGAGTAGACACAACACCCATCTGGTCGGAGGGTTTGCGAGACTTTACATAATGTTCTAAATACTTAATTACTCAAGATCCAAACATTTCTATAGATAAATAAAATAAAATGTCAATATGGACCATACGGGCGGTAGACATACAATCTCCCTCCCTGAAGTCGTTTCCTTCTTGTAAACACGTCGATGAGAATATTTTCCATCTTACATATTTTGCACTCGGGATTTTCCAATAACTTAAATGTCACCGGGATGTTATCTTGTTACTAGGTGGATTGTAAACATCTTTTTGTGAATAGATTTGTTTATGACTTTTTTACATATCTATCGTCACTGATATCTATTCGGACCCCTAGGCTCCCGCGGACTCGCAACTCGCAAAGACTTTTTGGCTGCTTTTAATGAACTAACGATTTTTTTTTTAATTATTATTGTATATTTTAATTATTATTGTATATTTTAATTATTTTTACTTAATTTATTTTTATTGACTTCAAATTGTAGTAATCTATACTAATATTATAAAGAGGTAAAATTTGTAAGTTTGTAAGTTTGTAAGTTTGTATGTAGGGGGTAATCTCTGGAACTAAAAATCCAATTCTAAATTTTTTTTTACTGGCAGAAAGCTACATTATTCCTGAGTGCTATAGGCTATAAATTGTTTCTATAGCATGTATATTAACCGAGCTATCACAACTTTTGTCTAGCAAGTCGGAAAAAAATACCTCATAAAATAGAATTATTTGCGTGCGCTGCCTAAACAGTTGCTTAAAATTAAAAACAATGTATGGCTACCTGGTTCGTCTTAATTATTTCTACAAAAAAGTCCGCGGTACCATATCTCTATCTTTTATATTTCATCTTTTATACTTCTTTTATTGCATTAAAAATATTTTTTTTCGGCATACTTACGTTTGGTTGATTATTTGAGCAACAAAATATTAATTCTTATGACAATAAATTATTTCAGTATCACAAGAACATTATACAGATAAGATTTGCCATTTACAGCATAGCAATTGGTCATACAGTTTCGAAGATAATATAAAATTACTAAAACGCAAAATGCCCCTAGCGTAACTTTCATTGTGCAGACGTTTTACCTATTTTTTTTTTTATGGTGGGCAAAAATCATCTTATGACAACCCGCGCCCTTGGGTGGAGCGAGAGATAGTGTCAGACTCTTACTGACTAAAAACCCACCCCGTTCCTTCTAGCCTTCAAACCAGGGCACGAGTTCCCTTTCGGATAACCCTGGACCCGGTAGGCTTCGACCCAGCTGGGCCTCTGCTGTTGCTGACAACTTCTTGAGGCGCGCGGGAACAGTGCGCGCCGTTGACGTCTTGGGCTCGGTCCATTACCGGACGATCGGACAGCAAGCTACCCATGGCTCGCCGTCCGCGAGCCCGCGTCTACGGTGGCCGGAAATCGGGATCGGAATCCCGGCGGCGGCGGCGGGGACGCCGTTGCCTGATGCGGTCTGCCTCCGCCTTTGCTAGCATTACTGCTTCGCAGAAGGAGGCGACCGCCTGCCATTCCTCCTCGCTAAGGACCATGGCCTCAACCAGAGCACGCCGCGAGAGGTGTCCGCCGCCGATCGCCCCCACGAGGGCACGGCGATGCTCTGCCCAGGCAGGGCACACCTCGACTGTGTGCTCCACCGTGTCCTCCGGGCGTTCCGCACAGTGGCGACACTCGGGCGTCTCTTCCGCTTTAATTCGGTGCAGGAACCTCCCGAACTTGCCATGTTTTCTGAATCGCGGTGTTAAGACTTTCTGTGGATTGATGACCCTCTCGAATTATTATGCCCACGTTGTCGTTAGTTGGAGTTCTTCTGTCAGTTGCTTATTGGTTTCGGTTGTTTCGTTCGTATGGTTGTTGTTGTTGATAGATACCTCATAGTCGAAAATATCGTAATTTCGTTGTACGTTTTTGTATGTTCGTAGTTTCGTACTTCGTTCTATCGTAATAATCGATACGAGTTATTCGATATTACGATTGTTTTGTTTTGTAAAGGCGGACGGTGTTCGAGTCGCTCTCCTTTTGTTCATAATTGTTTTCAAGTCTGTGCGTAGTTTGTTGAGAGCATGTCTAAAAGGAAATCTCAACTGTCCCGGCAGACATCACAGACAAGAGCCGCTCGAGTACGCCGTACGGAAGAATCTGCCCCTGAAAATGAGCAGCGCCTCTCGAGAAATAGAGAATATATTTCGCAAGCACGCGCTAGAGAATCTAGCTCCGAGCGCTCACAGCGCCTCGCTAGCCAAAATGTGAGGACATCGCGGGCCCGTGCTCGAGGAACTAGCGCTGAACGTGCGCACCGTCTATCTGAGTTAAGGCAGCATGTCTCTGAGACAAGGGATAGGGAGACTAGCGCTAAACGCTCGCGGCGGCTTGGTAGGCAAAATGTCATAACATCGCAGGCCCGTGCTCGGGAATCTAGCGCTGAACGTGCGCAGCGTCTATCTCATTTAAGGCAGCATGTCTCTGAGACAAGGGATAGGGAGACTAGCGCTGAGCGCTCGCAGCGGCTCGCTAGGCAAAATGCCATAACATCACAGGCCCGTGCTCAGGAATCTAGCGCTGAACGTGCGCATCGTCTAATCGAGTGTAATCTTATTTTAAAACAAGAAATTTTCCGCGGACGAAGTCGCGGGCAGAAGCTAGTTAATTAATAAAGTAATTTGTAGTGTTAATAATTTTAATAATCTAAGGTGTAAATTATTTGATTCAATTTTTATGTTATTTTATTTATCGTTTTATGTTGAACTAGCTTTTGCACGCGGCTTCGCCAACGTACCTAAAATATAGCCTATGTCTCTCAGCGATAAATCAGCTTTCTATCAGTGAAAAAAATTTAGCTATAGGTCCAGTACTTTCAAAGATTACCTACTACAAAGAAAAAAACATACTTCACCTCTTAGTGCAGTTTGATTATACTGTAAGATTATGTAATGGCAGGTATATATTTCTCAAGGCAGCAGTATTATTATGGTGAGCGCTATGTACGCCGTAATTGTCATGTGTATTGGTCCCTATTGTTACTACTGTTCCTTGATGCAAAATGTATGTGATGTTGCTGTACATCCATGTCGTCACACTTTAATATATATATAATATAAATGGGAAAGTATGTGTGTCTGTTTGTCCGTCTTTCACTGCAAAACGGAGCGACGAGTTACGTGATTTTTTAAGTGGAGATAGTTGGAGAGATGAAGAGTGACATAGGCTACTTTTTATCTCTTTCTAGCCCCCCACTTCCTAGGGAAACCATGTTGCCCCGAATTTAACGCGAGTGCAGCCGCGGGCAAAAGCTAGTTTTAAATAAATAAATACGACTAACTTTGAATGCAACAAATTCAATTTAACCCAAGGACACAATCGGCTGGATCGGGAGAAGAATAGTATTCTTCTCGTAAACAGATTCGTCGATTCGTAAACAGTCATATTTTTGTATATTATACAAAAAAACGACTGTTTTTATAACAAGTCTTTTTCCGATGTTGTTCCATTTATCGCCAAAAATTAACATAAAAAAAACTCCCAATATCTGTGTATCTGAGGCGACAACAAGGAATATTAAACGGAATACGGAAGTACTTATCGCCGAGATATTTTCGTTCCAAACATGAATCGCAGACTTAAGCTTACATCGATATCCTTACACGAAATAGTTCTTCAGAAAAGCAATAAAGATTACATTACAGATAGCAACAAGGAACGTGTAAGTAAAATACTATTTTTACTGGTAAACATATCTTTGAGCTATTTTATGCATAAAATATTCTGTGGCCTACGATAAAATTGCGAAGTCTAGTACCTACCTACTGCTTTATAAAACAGGGAATAGCTGGGAACTGAGTTGATAGTGCGGCGCGATGGTAATAGGCCACCTGCTTAATGGTTTAGACTTGTTACTCCTCACGGCCCTGATTCCGATTTCGCGCTACTGTAGACGTAGGCTTGTAGACAACGAGCAATGGATAGCTCGCCGTCCAGCCGCCTAGTAACCGTCCAAACTGAGCCCGAGTCCTCGACGGCACGTATCTAAGAGATATCAGCGAAACCGTAGGGGCCCATCAGGACTCAAACCTACTGGGGCCATGGGTTGTCCGAAAGGAATCCCTGGGTTCTGAAGTCCTGGATCGCAAGGCAAAGAAAGAACATAGGAGTGGGCTTTAGTCAATAAAAGTCTGACGCGCCTTCCCGTTCCGCCCTAGAGCGGGAGAAGTCAAATTTTAAATTATTATTGATAGGCTCGCGTTTGACCACCATCTAACCTGATTGTGAGCGATGATGTGCTCGACTATGGAGCACGCTTGTCAAGAAAAGGTTACTTTTCACTCTTGATTTAAACAGTCACTTAAGTTTTGCCCAACCAAGCGTATACCAAGTGAGGTACCCTCGAATAAATTTTTTTGATGACGCGCCTGGATGGTGTCCCAGTGAGATTAAACAGGTCCATTGGTCCCCATCTTACTACAATGTTATGTTCTAGAAGTTAGTAAAAAATATTTTAATTAACATTGGAGCTATTACAGAATAAGAAGTAAATACCTGATTTAAACGCGACTAAAGTTTAAATTAACTAATTAAAATTGAACTTTTAAAAGACTATCATGTGAAATCTACTAGACAATGCTACTCAACATGCAAATCACGTTTAATGGCCATTCGCCCAGTATCGTTAACGACGACAAAAAAGCCGAAGGAGGTCCGAACTTTACGTTTTTGTTTTTATTTACTACTCTTTCCCTCCCTAAGGTGAGAGCAAAAATTAATCCGTTTGTTTTTAGAACAGGCAATACTTTTTTTTTTGTTGGGTAAAATCATTTAAATGACATCCCCTTTGGACGGAGCGAGAGATAGGTGTCGACTTTTACCGACTAAAAAACCCAGCCTGTTCCTTCGTTGCCTTTCATACCGGGGCCTAGCCTTCCTTTCAGAAGACCCTTGGCCCCAGTAGGCTTATTCCCTGCTGGGCCCCTAAGGCTGCTGACAACTCCTTGAGGAGCGTGGGAAAAGCACGTGCCGTCGACGACTTGGGCTTAGTCCGGACGGTTGCACAGCGAGCTACATAGTGCTCGCCGTCCGCAAGCCCGCGCCTACGGTGGCCGAAAATCGGGATCGGAATCCCGGCGCCGGCTGGGGTGTGAGCGCCCTTGCCTCATGCGGTCCGCCTCTTCCTATGCTAGCATTACAACTTCGCAGAAGGAGGCGAACGAGAACAGGTATAAATACTTGGAAATTTCCGGAAGAAATGGTAACTACTAATTAATTCCGGAGTAACGATCTAAAAGCTCAAGACAGCGTGGGCTGTTCCAGTATTCCGCCTACACATACGTTTCCTTCAGAAAACATCAACATTTGTGGAAAACTTGTACAGAGACCTTTTTTACGCAGAAATTCTGATTGAATAAGTAATCATCTGAATATATCAAAAAGAAGATGCCCGTTTGACATTAATTTGATGTTTTTATTATTTACGTCTATAATGTAATATAGACGGTTCCATAACCGTCTATATTACATTATGTTACTATTATGTATGTAATTATATTAAAACACTATGTAATTAATTATTATTTTATTGTTTTTTTTTTTCAGTTTCGTTCCAGGTTACTAGGTTCTAGGGTCTTTCTCAAATGTTTGTTATCGTGTTTGTTATGGAATTCTTATGAAACGGCTGGATTTATTTATTTATTGTTTATTTTATCGATTTTATTTATTTATTGTTTATTTCAGGCATTAATTGACCCATAGGTACATTACTAAATTAAATAGAATAAAATTGTTATAACATAATAAATAAATTATTATAAAAACATTGTTAAAATTATTGCATTATATTAAGCTTTTATTTAGTTTCACATGTCCCGATGTTTGTCTGTCATCAAATCTTGCAAATTAAATTTGACCCACTTCCCGATTACCGATCGAGCTGAAATTTTGCATGCACGTGTAAATCAGATGACAATGCACAATTATTATGACATGGAGCTGATCTGATGATGGAACCGGAAGGTGGCTATAGGAACTTGTAGTTAAACGACACAACCCCTTCGAGTTTGGGCTCATATGATCCGTCTTGACGAGTATTAATTATATAGGTATACCCAGCTATACAAGCTTGCTATGAAAAAAAAAAAATATTCTCATTAAAAGCTTGTTTACCGATACACACAATGACATGTTTGTAATCGAATTCCTATGAAACGCGTGGAACGATTTTTAAATTTTTGTTTTATTTGGTACGTCCGAGAAAAGGTTATTTGGTAGGCTATTATAACCTCCTACCCCCACCCCCATTTTTTTCGAAAAACAACGGTTACCGAATCTGTAAGTATCCTGGTATCTCTATACATTTTCCTCTAACTTAGCTCATAAAGAAATAGAATTGTTTCTAATTGTAATTTAAGTAATTGGTTTGCACAAAGCTCCCAGCAATCAGAGATCAGAATTAGGTAGTTATTCAATTATAAGTACTTGAATAACTACTTAATTATGATCCCTGCTGATTTCATACAATGAAAGAATAAAGTGGATATGCTTCAAATCACAAAAAGATTCTTTTTTGTGACTCAGAAATATGTCAGAAAAAAGTTCTTCCTGCACTATTAACTCATTAACGTAGAGATCGTTTTCAATGAAAAATACGAATAAAAATTGTATGTTATAATTATCTCTGTTTTATTTGTCTTATCTATCTCTGAGGTTCTTATTATATTTTTTTTTGTATTGTATATTTATTAATATTGTTGGTCACACAGGATTTTTCATTAGAAATCTCGGGAAGATCATATTAATATCAACATTTCAATGCAATACCTCTACCAAATTCCGACCCCTGGTTATCAGTAAAACGAATAAAATTTTGTTATTCTTGAAAACTGTATATACATATATCTGGCTGCACATAAGAGTTTCATAACAAAATAATACTCGGCTTTGTTGACACAATTCGACCTGAAACCACCTAAAATAAGCTTATCAAAAGTCGACTCAGTCAAGGAAAAACAGTATAAACAATAACAATACATTCCGTGTTTTACAAGGTTTTTACTTACTGTCTTCGATCGTGTGTCTGTTGACAGATTTGAAACCCATCTTTCAAGCAGTTCTTGGTATCTGATTAACGGTTTTTTTTTGTTGGAAATCTTCGAATGATTTTTCCCGCTCTGGGAAGAGGGAAAGGGTGTGTCAGACTTTTACTGACCAAAACCCACCTGTATTCCTTTAGTTATCGTTTTCGTTCCAGAGTCACGGTAACTGTCATCCAAATGACTCTTAAAATCAACTTTAAATGGTCAAATTAATTAACGAATTTATGCCTAGAGAAATCCTTACTAATATTATAAAAGCGAAAGTGAGTTGTTTGTTTGTTACGTCTTCACGCCTAAATGGCAAAATTGATTTTGATGAATATTGGTACAGATAGTTGGGACCCTGGAGACGGACATAGGCTAATTTAAAAAAAAAACATGGAAAGGGGGAGAGAAAGTGGGAAGAAAAGGGGAGAGGAATATATAATAATATAATATAAGAAATATAAATATACTTTAAAGTATATTTATGAACGCGGGCGAAGTCGCGGGTAAAAGCTAGTATACATATAATTATGTCACCAAAATATATTTTTTTAGTAAAAAATATGCATCAAAACACGATAACTTTATCAATTTACCTATGACAAAAAATTAAACAAGGTCATTTCGTAAACCGTTTTAGCCTATCGTATAAAAAATTCAAACCCCTTTGTAGTAAGTATTCAATAATGTATGCACATACGTCAGAAGCTAGGGCACGGTTGCAAATTGGTCGTTTCCTATGGAGAAGAACCGATTATTATTGTTAAAACGCACAGGCTCGACAAATTGTAGCTTTCTAGACATCCTTACTAATATTATAAAAGCGAAAGTGAGTTTGTTTGTTTGTTACGTCTTCACGCCTAAATGGCAAAACCGATTTTGATGAAACTTGGTACACGGATAGACCATGTCCTGGAATAGGACATAGGATACTTTTTGTCCCGGAAGTATGTTCCCTTGGGATAATTTTCTGCTATCACGCGGGCGAAGCCGCTGGGAGCAGCTAGTATACACATACATAGTAATGCATTACGATTACGACACTATTGATAATAAAATACGGCCATTGTTCCTGTATACGTCGACGAAGTTTCGTACATATTGACTACTAGCTGCAGCCAGCGGCTTCGCCCGTGTGATAGTATAGTCAATTATTCTTATGAAAAATACTCCCGGGATAAATACTATCCTGTTCTATAGGATAGTTGCCGGAAAAAATGTAATTAGTCCGTCTTTTAGATTATTCAAAAATAAGGGACAAGTAATTTTTTGTTTGTAAATTAAACCAATAATGACAAAGATATAGCTCATTAAAGTTACGTGTAATGTCACGCCGCGCTGTGCTGCATTTTTTCGCACGGGGTGACGTCACACGTAACTTTAATGGGCTATATCTTTCTTATTTTTTGTTAAATAAAATGTAGTTATTTTGACCCTGGAAACTATCCTATTATCCATACAAACAAGCCTTTGCGTTTATAATATTAGTAAGAATTACAAAACTTCATGAACAGGAAAATATTAAAAACAAAAGACGAACATCGATTGGTGGAGAATCGCAATTGAATAGGAGGTAGTGAGAGGTGGAGGAAGCAATTCCAGTGCCTGCAGGCTCGATCAACACCCGAGGGTTTTATTCTTTTAAGAGGGCATACTTATGTAACGACGTAAACAATGCAATGGTAGTATGGAGCTGATCTAATTCAGCTGAAAGATGTTCACAGGTACTCTTCAACTAAACTAGATAACCTAGTGCCATCCATTTTGGTCACATTGGATATGAATTGATAAGTGATATTAGAGCTGATGATGACGTGAGACAGATTTTAATTAGTTCATAAAAAACTTCATTTTCAATAAAATTACACAACATAATATGTATTTTATTATTTATTTCGCTACAGCGGTTTCGGTACTACGATATGGTGGCCTACCGCAAACCTGATAGCAATCTATTTCTCTGATAGTGCTCGTAATGTGAATATTATTAGGCACCGGCGATTCGTAATCGATTTGTTTCTCTCACAATCTATTACCGACCACACTCTACAATCGAGTCGTTAATAATACAGCAGAACGTCAATTTAACAGAAATATAATAATTTTAATACTTATGTATGTATCGCATACTTTTTTATAGGAATAGGGCAGTGCCCTGGGGCCCTCAAGCTCGTGGGCCCCCAAAACCCGATTAGCAAACCTCCAGAACTACTAAAAAATTCTCCCTAGTAACTTAAATCTAAATAAAATAGGTTGAAAACTGCTTTAACATTTCGAGTACCGTAATTAGAGACGAAATAGAAAGACAATGAGAGAGCGAACGCAGGCGTTCGCTTGGGGTTTAATCAATGATATTTAAATAAACAGATTTGCTATGAGCGCGCAAACAGATTTGTGAAGACTCGAAAGGATCCTATTTGAGATCCTTGCCTTTAGGCGTCACGCATCGGATCTAGTCATAGGCTGCGCGCTGCTACAAAATTAAATAAAAAAATTGCCTTCGTATGTGTTTAGAAAGTGTACCAATTATGATACCAGGGTAAATAAAACACAAGGGATCTCATACCACAAGTACCTACTGCCGCTGCCGTGCGGAACACATTTTTCGGTTGATTCATTTTGCTGTTTATTAAAATGTCATTTGGGTTTAATGAATTATTCATATCAACACGTTTTAGTCTGTAAAGATTTGTCACTCCCTCCCGTTTCATCCAGAGCAAGTTTTGACGATTTGCCATGTAAAAAAGGAGCCCCAGTTTTTTTCCAGTCCCTGGGCCGTTGATCTACGCCACTGGAAACTAATAAAGCATTTAACGAACCTCTAGGTTAATATTAACACTTACTGGTATCGACAATCAATAATGGCAACTCATTATAATTAATACAATGAAATTTTAAACGACTGTACAATTACGTACTCATTTAAGAATTAGTTACATTAGTAGTAACACAACAACTGTTAAATACTTTAAGTTCCATTCCTGGAACAGATTAGGGTTCTTCAAAAAAAAGAATCAGAAACGAGTCTATTTTTTACGTACCACGTCAACGTGATAAAACACGTTCGAGATAAAAGATTCCAGACAGGAGATATTTTTTTTGTAATCCTTATATAAAGACACCGCAGGATACCGACTTAGCACTTAGGCCAGTATTACACGATGACAATCAAGTTATTCGTCAAAATACTTTGTCAAAGAACGCTCAAGGGTAAAGGCGAGGTGTTTTTTGAAACATGTTTTTGAACCCTACTTTATTTACAACGAGGTTCGTTTGTAAACCAGATCTGTTGAAAAACAACAACCAACTTAGTGAACCCTTACTTCTGTGGTCGAACTCGAGCTACATAGGTATATTAGGTAGCTATTCATTGGCGCCGATCTTCTATACTTATACAGATAGAGTTAGTTTGTTTGACCGGGGTAATCTCAGTAACTAGTGCTTTGAATTAAAAAAAATATTTTAGTGTTGGATAGCCCGTCTATTGAGGAAGGCGGAGCAATACGGGTGAAACCGCGGGGGACAACTAGTGAACTAATAAACAAAGAGTTTACATTCGAGATTTTAACTACGACTACGACAATCTATATTTATAATATGACTACATTGACAGTCTTGTCTATGTATTACGACAGTATATATGTTTGATTTTAGCAGTCTATGGATGTTCATCTGTTTGTATTTATGTTAGCTACTAAACTTCAGCTTTATTTATCTTCATGCTACTTCCGCTAATTCAATTAAATTATCTTTACTTATTTATTTATATAAATACTTTATTGCATATCAAGATTACTTTAAATTGAAACCATATAATAAAAAAAAACATACAATTGGCGATTTCTTTCTTTTTTTTTCATATTTATTTCCAACTAGCTTTTGCCCGCAGCTTCGCTTGCGTTAAATTTGGGGTAACACGGTTCTCCCTTTCAGCTTATTTTCTCCCGACATCTTCAACAAATATCGCTAATATACACAGAAATAAACACAAAAAATTAACAAATTATATACTAAAACCTTCCTCGAGAATCACGCTATCGAGTGGTGAAAACCGCTTGAAAACCGGTGCAGCGATTTTTTTATTTATCGCGAACAGACATACAGAAAGTCGCTGCGGGGGACTTTGTTTTATCATATATACTAGCTGCTCCTAGCGGTTTCGCCCGTGTGATAGCAGAAATTTATCCCAAGGGATCATACTTCCGCGATAAAAAGTATGCTATGTCCTATTCCAGGACATGGTGCATCCGTGTACCAAGTTTCATAAAAATCGGTTTTGCCATTCAGGCGTGAAGACGTAACAAACAAACAAACTCACTTTCGCTTTTATAATAATAGTAAGGATTGAAACGAAAGAACACATAAATTATCAAAAGATTCATACTAAAACCAACTTTAGTAGTGAAACCGATTCAGCCCTGACAGTATGTTATGAACAGAATTACGGTGAGAGTCTTCCTTGATCTCCGTACTCCGCAGATTACATAAGCTTCAAGACAAACAAGCGGATAAACTCACATAACCAAATACAAAGTAAAACTGTAATTGTATCAAATGTTATGTACTTCATCTCTCTGCTTAGTAAGTACCTAGTAACCTGACCACTTTAGCACAAAATATATGTATAGGTAACTCTAGTGCTCGCCTTTGAGAGGTGGATCCTGTTGGGGTTAATAGGACAACAAAGAGGAACATCGTTTTAAGGATTTCAATAATATACAGGGTGTAAAAAGACCGATCACATACCCGTTAACTACACATTCTGTACATATAACTAAGTCATTTTGGCCAAAAAATATTGCTGGGAAACAAACTTTTTTTTCAACCTTTAAAAAAATGACGCTTTTCCTAGCGCGCAATGTAAAGCGTCCAACTGAGTGTGCCGGTGTGTGTGTAGTACGTATACGACAGACGATGCGCGGCGCCCGGGCGTCGCGCGCGCTTTGAATGGTGTAGGTATTACGTTAAAGGTTTGCTACACGGTTGCAAACTAGCGTTCCAACTTGGTTCTAACCAAGGTGGCCTTGGTTCATGCTGCGGCTGCATGGATGTAAACCACACGCCAACAGGTTCGGTGGTTGGAAAAACGCGCCACGGATTGCAACTAGCAAGGTCACCTTGGTAGTGACATGGCATTTGGCATTATAACCATGGAGCCCTTTAGTAGGCTCTTGGTAATTAAAAATTTCTGTGTTGTGTTCAATTACTTACGTTTACACGAAATAAGTAGGTACAGTTTTTAAATAGCTTGAGTACTTACCTACACTGTCCGTCGCTTCAGCTGTCATCCAACACAGGTGGCCTCTCGACTCTGACGAGCTCCGGTTCGAACTGCCGACCTCCCACGCGGAGACAGATGCGCGCCCTAGCCCGCGTGTTTTCATGAACCCGTTCTAGGATTCCTTCTTGAGCTGACCGCTGCTTAAGTTCTTCAAACACATCAATAATTTTCTGTCGCATTTCAGCAGCGGTCTCGCATGGGCGGTCAAACACCCTATTTTTGACGTAACCTCACAAAAAGAAATCCAGAGAGGTTAAATCAGGCGAGCGAGCTGGTCATGCGTGAGGCCCAAATCGTCCGATCCAGTTGCCTCCGAACAGCATAGTCAGTTGCTCACGAACTGGTCTCACGACATGAGGCGGCGCACCGTCGTGCTGGTACCATAACCCAAGCCTCTGAGCTAGTCGCATCTCTTTTAAAGTGTCGGTTAGGTACCCAGTAATAATATGGAGGAAAACTGGGCCTAGGATCTGGTTTCCCACAATGCCCGCCGTAGACACATTGTTTCCACCGTGTCTGGAAGCCTGTTTCCATAGTTTGATTTGGATTGACGAAGCACCAATAATGGGTATTTCGGCGGTTCCACATTCCATTATTTGTGAAAGTACTCTCGTCGGTAAAAATATTTTTATGGTCAAAGTTTCGGTCCTGGCTCAACAGCCACCTGCAGTAATCCATGCGACGCATCGCGTCGCCTGGCACGAGCGCTTGCACACGAGGGATTTTGTAATGCCGTTGCCTATCCCTCCTCAACACTTTATGCACAGTTGAATGGGAAACCGTGTGCCGAGCGTGATGACCATGCCGCCTCCGCAATATTTCGGCCCAACCGTGGGTTTTCCCGCATCACAACGAGAATGGCCTCTTCTGCTGCCGGTCGTACTTGTCGGCCGCCTCACAAAGAAATTGGTACAATCGATTGATTGTCCAGCAATCGTTGAAGTGAAGAACCGTGAATCCGTGGGCTGACACGCCCACGAATCCCATCAATCCCGGACACTCGCAGGGCTGCAGTAGCGTTTCCATGAGCCATGCCGTAACAGTAAACCATATTCACGTAAGTAGGTACTCGCGCGGCGAATAAACATGAAAGGCATCTTAACTCGCGAAAGGTGCCTACTACCTACTAAAATAATCCTAAAAAGACACTTCACACACAAACACACAACACACTCACAATATCGAAACTAAGCCTATCACTCTAACACTTTCACTAATATCAGTCAGACTATCACACAAATCACAAAACAACACAAACCTAATAACAGTAATTCGCAACAAAAAAAACCACGAGTGCATTCGATGACGCAAGAAATTGAACTAATTCGCAATAAATAAAAATAAAATTCCTATAAATTGTTTGCGGGGATAGGGAGGAGGTCGGACCGCGGGCGGCTCTTTTGATGTCACACGTGCGCACCGCCACGGTGGGCGGTAACTTTCTTTGAGCACAAGCCGCTCGCATGCTACTGGCTGCTGGCGCCAGCGCCAGCATGGTGTAATAACAAAATATCGCTCTAGTTATAAATAATTACCTAAATTGGGTTTGCGTAAATCAGTTTACGTAAATTACTATTTAAAAAAAAATTATCAATGAACACAGAAAAATGAAATTCTGACTAAATTCTGATTAGTATTTGTAAAATACGTAGCTAGTAGGTAGTTGTAAAGGCCGCAGTCGGTAAGTATCTTAGTTCAGACTGCTGCAATTGTGCAGCTTCGATTTATTTTGATGTTGGGAAACCATCAAAATTACCTCGCACTCTGATGGGGCGAGAGGGAATTTTAGACTTTTATTGACTGAAACCCAATGTTGTTCCTTCAGTTGCCTTTGCGTTTCAAGGTCGCGATAACTATTTCGAACGTTCTCGCGATAACTATTTCGAACGTTCTCGCGACCCTTTCAGGCATCGTTTCTTTCGGGACCCATCAGTTTTGTTGACAGCTTCCACATCGCGCCGTCCACCAGGGTTTGGCAGTTATTGAACGGAGAGCTACCCATTGCTCTCCGTCTGCAAGCCTGCGTCTAAGGTGGCTGGTTTCACTTTGTGACTCCCGATCGACAAACAAAGGAATTTACGCAGATAAAACGCGCCGCGTGCTCGTTCCATGTTTTGAAATGTAATTTAGTCGGTACCTACCTACTAAACATTTTTATAAAGTGAGGTAGGTAGGTACTTACGAGATTTATTTACAATCATTCTTAACAGGACGGCTTTTTATTGCTTAGGCGTTACAGCCTTATGCATTAGAAGCCATCCTTACTAGAAATCATCCTCAAAAATGCCTACAATGTTCGTTAAAACGACACATGTACCTAGTGAGGTTTATTACGTTGTTATTTTAAATGTAGGTAGGGCTTGAACCTAGGTAGAAGCTTTTAGTCAGTAAAAGTCTGAAGCTCCCTCTCTCTCTCTCCGATCGTTGTTCCTTCAGTTGCCGTTTGACGCGGCCATGGTATACCATCATCATAGCAGCGGAGTTTCCCCTCGGTGGCGTTGCACCTTCACATGTGAGGACTGTCGCCTCCAAAATCCTACGATGACAGGCCGCATTTGGCTCGCCTCGCAGGATGCCGTGCAGTATCGTATCCCTGTATCATGAGGATGGCTATAACCCTTTGAGTCATCTTCAGTCCGTACGACCGAGTCTACACCGGGGCTCCGTTAACGTACAGGGACTGCACAAACCCCGCGTAGAGCCTCCGGAAGGAGACGTCTGGACCTGCCAGATTGGGGAAGATCTGCTTCAGCGCAGTCGCGTTTAGGTAGTAGGTACCTACCTACCTACCGAATTTCAAAATTAAAACAATTTCAAAATTCAATAATCAAAGTTTTTGTTGAAAACGTAAAACCGCGCGCGTCGATCAGCTGAGCCCGTATTGCATTGGTCGTTGAACTCGGAACCTCGCGCGGTAGTGTGCGTGCGTAGTATTTTGTGTTCATTGCATTTTTGTAACTTCAAATGATTAATTTGTTATGAAAAATTAATAATTTTGATAATGTTTGTTCAGAAGAAAGTTTTCTAATGATGTTTAGAATACGATTTTGAAAAAAAATTGTTTTTTTTATTTCAACTTTGACCTTGAATATCTCCGAAACTATTGAATTCCCAGGAAAGTTGTAGAAGAAAAAACTGTCCCAGTGATGGGTAGAATACGTAGCTTTCGTTTACGTTAAGGGTCTTTTTACACCCGATATGTTTAGTCCCAGCCTGCATTGTTTACTTTAGACTCACGGACGGAGTAGTAATGTAATTATCTACATACTAGCTGCTCCCAGCGGCTTCGCCCGCGTGATAGCAGAAAATTATCCCAAGGGAACATACTTCAGAGATGAAAAGTATCCTTTATCCTATTCCAGGACATGGTCTATCCGTGTATGAAATTTAATCAAAATCGGTTTTGCCATTTAGGCGTGAAGACGTAACAAACAAACTCACTTTCGCTTTTATAATATTATTAAGGATACAAAGAGTAATGGCCACTGGGCCCGCGTGGTGGATTACGACCCATTCTCTCTCCTAAAGAGGAGGCCTGAGTCCCAGCAGTGAGAACATTATCAGGCCGACTATGCTATGCTAATAAAGAGTACCTAATATAATAAAATAATCTCTGAAAGTACTGGTCAGTTAGCAAAAAAAAAATTATCGTTAGAAAGCTGCTTTATTCCTGACTGACCTAAGCTATATTTTTTTTTGTAGTGAAGCTGCGGACTCTTTGTTCTAATATTACACCTACCAACCCTTTGTCTCGCATTACCAAAAAGTTACTGATAAAAAACCGTATGGTACCTACTAACTGACGACAAACTGTTTCACAGATTGGCAGAATTTTTATAAGCAAATTTTGAAGAAACTAAATAAAATAAAAAGTTCACCTCTATACTCTATTGTGTTTCTATGGAATAATTATAGATCTTCGTTTTGGAATTGTTTGTATTTTTTATTTTTTGTACATTTGATACAATAACTTTTTTTTAATATTTCGCTCATGCCATGTGTGACGTGTACGCTCATACTCTCATCATCTGATAAAGCAAAAAATTACTCAAGTACCTATCTTATCAAAATTGCAGAGACAAGACACAATATGAATAGAAACCTAGTAGTTAAGATAAGTTCCAATAACCGGAGGACGATACGATCATAAGATAAAAGGTGCTGAGATAAAACACTTGTGCACTGAATACTTTACGACTTGGTCCAACAAAACAATTTTATTAAACCTGTTACGAGAAAAATTTTAAGCTTTATTTAACTTGGTTTTCCTTAATTATTTGGTTTAATATCACCTTTGGATATGGGCTTTATAGTTTGAAAATTTGGTTTCGATAAAAAAAAAAATGATTAGTGTTGTGTTTCGGCCAAACAGTGTTTCGGCCAAACAGTAGCCGAAACTAACGTCTTTGAACAGACGGTAGTGACAGATACATAAAAACCGACTCTTTCGTAAATGTGAGTTATAGTGGGTATTCCATTTTTGAGTATTTTATTAAAGATATTAACTTTAACTACGTATATGTACATATTAAGCCTAATTGTATCAAAATATTATAATTTTGTTAGTTTTCCGTTACCACATCAGTTTCGGTTACTGCCGAAACTGAAAGTGGAGCCGAATGTTAGATTACAGTTCCGGTTTAATAAGAATAAATTGATTTGTTTCTAAAAACTTACAGATATAATATAAATTTCGTTTAAGTAACAAAGTGAATCAAAGATTCAAAATTAGGTCAAAGATTAAAAATTACATTTGGTTGGTAGAAGGATTCTAAGGTTGAACAAAACAAGATATGTTCGCAAATTAATGAGCCCTCCTGCCTCTTAAACTAGAGTTGTCCTGTATCCTATGTCCTCCGGTAATAAGTTTCGGTTTCGTCAGCAAATAGTGCTTGCTTCTGTCGGTCACTACTCACTATTGAAAATGCTTTCAAATTCAAAACGAATACATTCTTCCATAGCTTTCTTTACGTTAATCGTTGCATTGTCAAAGGCTTCCTAAGATAAGACCTATGCAACGGGTAAAGTTCTTCACAAAACTTGTTTCCGTTCCTTTGAGAATCTGTTGCGATAACAATAGTTTTTTTTTATATAATCAGGAAGATACAACTACCTGCCCAGACACAAGTTCTATGAAGAATTTTGTTTGAACTCGAACGAACACGATTAAAAATATGCACAGACAAACAGTTTTCCGCGAGTTTTTCATTCGGCCTGGTAAACAACGGTACGATGCGACCCGGCCAAAAACAATGCATGCATGTAGTTCGCGCCCATAATTTATGGTACGACGGATCAACGCGTAGAATCAAACTAGGTTAGTGCAGTCCCGATACGCGATACCACTGCTACTTGTGGTATCAGTGTAATTATTTCCGTCTGTTATACGTGTATCATATCATATCGTGTGCGTATAGGTAATACGATAGCAACTAGCTAGCATTAGTCGATTACGCACTCTGTTAGCCTACGGAAGGACCATTGAAAGTGCACTAAAGCTCACGATATCGTTACGCGTGCCAATGCATAAATTATAAGTGCTAGTGAGTCTCCTATCATTGCTTGATGTGTGGCAAAATGTAGTTTGAAAGTCTACATTGTCTATGATAAAATAATCATCCCTTTGTTCTCTCCAGAGTTTCCGATTCAGCAGGTGTACTTGCGTCGTTTATAAACTAGAGCTTTATTATAGTAATCATTATCAATAGAGGGGTGACCCTGTCAAACGTTATCATTCGCCATGGTATTGTTATACCTACGACTTGCTAAAAAAAATTTGGTAGGTAGGTACACTGCTTGTCCAATTTAAATGTCCAATGCTTGCACATTTCCGTTCAAATTAGCTACTATAATATGTGCCCTTGTACTACACTAAATTAGAGATAATAAAGAAAACTAATCTCTACTTGGAGTTTGGCCAAAAAATATCAGTAAAATGACAACTAGATGAAATACAAGGCTAGGACCTGTAAAGTACATTTCAAGATAAACCATTCAAAAGTTTATTGGCCTAGCATAGTTCTCTAAGCGAGAAAGCACAACAAGTTTCAAATACATACCTATATCATTATTCTTAAAATAAAAACAATTTTAAAAACATACCTGAGTCCCAATCCAAGTTTTTCTTTGAACAGCAGCGGAGTGGTAAATCCATTTTTCTGCAGGTATGACACAGTCAGGTCTGTTCCGTGCATCTCCAGCACTGCTCCAGAATGCTCAAATCTTGGGCTCTCCAGCTTGTCAGCCAGGGAGAAACCCCGGCCCCCTTCAGCCTCATCATCACCCAGGGCCCACTCATCGGAATAGAGCTTGCGTTGTTTGCGTTCACGCTAAGGAAGAATAAAAGTATGATATACTTCTCTATCATTGAATATCACTTATAACTGGATGATACAAGATCGGAAGTGCTTACTTTGGTTCTTCTGATTAGGGACATTATTGCCGACCTATTGTGTTCTCATTGGTGCGGATGATTCAAAAGGACTGTATTGTGCAATTACTCTGATTATTATTATACCAGTATTTGGCTAATACCTACTCCCTAAAACTAAAGTTGCCCGGAATTTAAAACTGTTACATAACATCATATGGCAGCTGGATAAGATGCTATATTTTATTCTGTACAGCTAGTTTGCAAGTCTATAAATTACAAGTCACTGTTCAAATAGAACTGAACTACAAAATAATGAATATTGTATAAAACATTCTGTCATAAGCAGCAAAACAATTTTCAAACCTAATCTAATCTTGAATTATTAATTACATTGGTATAGTAATATACAAACACCATGAAATATTAGCTCTTGGATGAAAATATTTCAATGTTATTGTGGGTGCCTCATCTGCAAAATTTGCTCAGCTAGAAAAGTTGACAATGCGACGCGCTGAAGTGATTAGTGACTTTCACTTTTGAACACCTTTCGTGAGACAGGTTCTACAGATGAATTTTCTTTAATCGTTTTCCGATTGCGTATAAAAAATGCATCTGCAAGACTGTTTAGCGTCTCGCGTTACGAACTAGGTTATTTTTTTCCAGCCAAGGCCAATGAAATACGAGTAAAAGAATAAGTGAACCGAACTTGTAACAATAAAACTTTTGATGGGAGGGCTGTTTGCGGTCTCGGCGTAACAAAGAGCGTTCAGTCGCTCGCTCGACAATCGTGTCGTATCCTATTTAAATCAATATGCTAGTGTTTTAGACGATCGACTCTCGCCCAGCGTGTAATTGTTCGACGGAAGATTAGTCAAGTAATAAAGTATATTGCTCGCGAGCTGCGAGCGGCGAGCGGACTCGGGCACGACGTGTGGCCGCAGCGCAGTGCGCACGCCCCTGGCCGCCTGCTCTCCGCCAGACCGCGGGAGGGAAACGCCTTCGACACTCGGTCCCTACCAGATGCCCACAATGCCTCGTGCGTCGAAGACGTCGCTGGCGCGCGCAATTTATTGTCACGTCGCTCATTATCATCGCCGCTGAATCGCAATGCCGCGATCTCCGGAACTATTATAGATTTTGACACCATCTCGCATGCGCGAATGCATACGGCCGCCGCGTTTTAAACTCGGCCGCGGCGTGATCACAAAAAACTGAGTCCGATGACCCTCAATGACTATCATCACACACAAAAAACACATTCACAAAATGATTTCTATCGTCATCCCGTAACTTTCGTAAATCGATACACGATGCAGCGATGCACCATTTCATGTTTACGTGATCCCAGATAAAGCCACCATGGCGTCACCCGGGACTAAATACGTAAAAATCTAACAATAAACACTCACCAGCTGTCTTGGAACTTGTTTTTTAGCATTCGGCAGTGTTTCCGACATGTTTATGTTAGTCAGAAACACTGCTTCACGAAATTAACACTATTTTACGTAAATATTTTACACGGAGCACGAGAAAAAGTAACGCAATCCACCATTTGCAATAGTCGACACTGCTGCCAACCGTGCGGCGAGCAATCACTCCGGTAACTGACTAGAGGTTGGTACAACGCAAGTTGCCCTATTGGTTTATTTATGAAACAAGATGGCGGGAGCGTTCAAAACATCGCAAATTCATTGTATTAGGCTAAATACTATTTAATACATTAATTAATTTAATAATCTTATGATTTCACTTTTTACCCTACAAAAATTAAAATACTGCAAAAATAATGCAATATTGTATGGTTGATTTAATAAAAAAAGTATAGAAGACGTACACAAGTAGAGTAACACAAAGCCACAGTCAGACTTAGGTCAATTGACTAAATTATAATTACAAAATATAATTAGTGAAGAGCATTTAATGTGTATTATGTGGAATCTATTTATTATTTAAATAGGTAGTCATTGTACCTATTTAAATAATAAATAGACTTTTTAAATAATGATATGATATTAGTACTAATTATGATTTAAAATTTCGTAATGAGTAATTTGTTAACTTATATGTGTAGTCGGGTGGATGGATTTGGATGATTTACGGGGTGGGTAATGCCACTATCATGCATGACGCAGCTTTGCTTTCTTAAGGCTAAGCAGAGTAAAAGGTACAGTGATAGAGTAGCGAATTGCAGTAAACCGACTTCTGAGTTGTGGTCTCACAGCTCACTATCTTGTAACGATTTTCAAGATAAATAAATAAGTCATACAAAATAATCTGGATTATGTATTTACGTAATCATTTTCACAGTTCATGTAATCGGAAGGTAAAATGAAAATGTTTATTTACGGATGGAAGCTCTGGGCGGAAGTATTCTAGGATGGATGCTCGTTATATTGTTACTGTTACGAGTTATCCTGTAATGTACTTAATTTGTGTCCATGGACTCTCATCATGAATTTTAATATTAGTTTATCTTCCTCATAGCTACCTACTGTACCTACTATTTATAAAAGTTCAGAACTTTTTTCATAGTGATTCTGTAGAAGTCACAGATAAAAAAAGATGTCAGCCTTATAAATCTGAAGAGTTGGTTTGCGCGCTAATCTCAGGAATTACTGGTTCGAATTGAACATTTTAGTATAATTATATTTTAGTGTTGGATTGCCCATTTATCGAATTACAATATTCTATATTTTTGTAAAGGAGATTTGAGGGGATTCTTGGGCCTAGGTTCGATGTTAAAATCTAAAATACTTAATATACATATTTCTTTTCTTATCTAGTTTTTATTTAGGTAATTCTTTTTTTAACAGAAAATAAAAATAAAATGATGTGTATTTTGTATGTTATCTGAAGTGGGTATGAAACCACTATCCAATTTATGATGATCCTGTATTATGATGATAGCATCTTAGGGAAACTTTTATTAAGGTTCAGCACATGAGGTTCAGGCACTTGTCTATTTATTTATTAAGAAATACATCACAAGCTTACAGTACTGAATCCAAAACGCTTATAATTAATACACAGCAGAAAATAAATTAAAAATTAACTATCGTAAAATTTTTATACAAAATAATAATAAAAGAAAACAAATCATACTAAATAAATTTGTCATATAGAATTAAATTGTTATATTAAATAAAATTGTCATAAATAATACATTCTTCACAGATAATAAAATATAAAAAAAACCTCATACTTATTAAATAAAATTGTCAATATACATAGTTGTCATATTATAAATACAGCATTAAAGATTAAATAAAACACAAATCACAAAATAACGGTGCCATACATGAAAATCAAATATCACATTTTGTTAAGAAAGGTCATCACATCTTTCTTCAGCACATTTAAACTACTTATCAAAAAATATGTCGACATTCGGACTGTGGTCAAGATATTCGTTAATGAGAGCAACCGCTCTTGCTGTTGGGCTGCCCCCCTAGCCAAGTTACAACCGTTTCGCTTGCGTCGAACGCTTCGAGTTGACCTTGCCGCCAATTCTTTTGTTTTGACCACGTGACTGAGCGTTGAGATGACGTCATTCCCGTACATTTGAAGCTTTCTACTAGCGTTAACTATTGCAGATTAGCAACTTGGCTAGGGGTATTAGTCTGACGAATGTGCCATGTCGGGGGGCATGTTAGGAGCTGATGACGCCGCTGTCCTGTGCCACGTAAGTTTTGCTGTGGAACATACATATAAGTGAATATGCTGTCGCACCGACGAATTGTCAACTTTATTATTTAAATAAATAATGCATGATATGCATTAATTTTCGCCTGAGCTGCAGAGTGTCCAGGCCAACCATTCCAGATACAAACAATGAAGGATACAGAAAAGGATCCGTGGGTACGTTTATACACATATCAGCAGAATTTCCTTTGAATTTTCTCAACCATAAGTATATATAATTTTTCCTCTAGTAGGACTTACACACTTTTTTAACAAATTTAAAAATTTAATACTTTGAAGGTATTCTAAATATCATTCCTCTTCTGTGCCCAAGTTGCCACCTCTACCACAGAACAAAGGAATCATCTGCATTCTTCTGTTCTGTGATCTCTACTATGCGTTCCAAATTAGAATAGGAAAGCCAATGGCCTCCATCTGTCAAATGTAGAGTGTAAAGTACGGTTTGCAAAGAAAGCTTATTTGCTTATTTTTTTGATTTTTTTTGCTTTGTATTACTAAGTCTTAGTTAAATTTAAGTGAAGTAAAAACGTTATTGTTTAATATAAATTACCTAAATATATTGTTTTAAGTCATAATTAGTTCTTTTTTTCTCATAATCATTGTTAAAAACATTAGCCTTCTTTTTTCAATTTGGCACTACTCAGATACTTCACACAGTGACGCAGAGATGAGCAAAATTGAAGAACTGGATTCTGATTAAACTTTTTTCGTTCACGATTCGTAAATAAATTAAATTAAAAAATATGTTTTGTTCACCCTACTCAATTTCTTCGATTTGACAGTATGACGTGACTTCCCGTGACGTCACAACATGGCAATCGATCCTATTCTTATTTGGAACGCATTGTACATTGAAAAGTTTTTAAGGGGATGCAACTCGACACACATTTTCACTGTTTTTACACAACCTTACACAACATTTACCTTTTACACAACATTACACATTTTTCATTAGATATTTTGAAAACACAGTATCTTGTGGATATTATTTAGGCTTCTATTGAAATTAATTTCTAAATTTCGGTAACACTAATCCGGTAAAAACCTCTGAAAATCTGCTATTTTGCATGAACTTTGAAACTTCTTAATTTAGTTACTCAAAAATTTAAAAAGTCAAAAAAGCAAAACTATAGAAGCCTTGCTAATTTTATTAAGATTCTAAATGACGTTTTTTTTGTCAAAACTTTTAAGGTTTTAAAAAAAAAAGCTATTTCCTGGAACAAGTTTTGTAAAATATTCGAGTAAATCACGGAATTACCGAATACTACAAAATTTTCAGGCGTTATCTCTGTTTTTTTGCGTTGCCTTTTCGTCCAACATAGCGTTGGATTACGTTAGATGAAGCAACAAGCTTTTAAACCATGCTTGATGTTGACGATAAGCGAGTGGAAAAGGAGCCTCTTAAGGGAGGAGGAGTTGGGAGTATCGTCAAAAAAGTATTAGTAATAAATATCGATTTTCCAAATCATAATATCGATATTTCAATATATCGATATTTTATCAACAACCCTAACGCCCCGTGTCGTGTACATTGTGGACTAAACAGTCTTGTCATAGACTTCGTAGACAAGTCTGAGACGTCTTAGACTTACAGTGCGTTTCACTTAAGACGTTCCTTTGCCGTAATGTTGGCAATACGGAAAAACAGTGTTGCAATATTTTTAGCAATTAAATTACTTAATATTAGGGAAATTAACTTATATTTCATTACTTTTAACAATTGCGTTTTTTTTTGTTTTTCTTTTTACTATTTTTGAATAAAGTATAGGGCGCTGGGCTCCATTCCGATTGTCTTGCAATTCTTTCAAATACCGAAAACGCCATGCCACAATATCGTATCTTTCTATAACAACGTCTTTTTAGACCGGCTTTTTTTTAAAATAAAGTCCCATTCCCCTCATAATTCTCCAAAAAGTGCTGCAACTACCGTTAAAATAGATTTCGTTGCGAATTTCGGAGAACAATTTTGGTGGAGTAGGCAACTCTTTCTTTTTTCCCTTCTTTTTTATGTAGACAGACAGGGGAGTCAACATTACGCCAAAGGAACGTCTTAAGTGAAACGCACTGTAGACATGTCTGCGACGTCGGTCGTAGACAAGTCAGTCTAAGACACTTTTGTTTCAAGTGAGCGCAGGTCCTAAGATATCTTTATGTCCCTTTCTACTGCACGTTCCGCTCGTTGACCATTTTCGTCTGGGTCTGTCGCCGTACCATCGGACGGTTCGCTTGTCATGCGGTTAACATAGCTGGTTAAGTCGATTCTAAACTTGCCTGTTGTGTTTTAATTCTTTCACAGAATAAGTAATATCCTTTCAATAAAATTGATACCGATCTAGATTGTTTTTAGGTACCTACTTCTTAGCTAATTAAAAAGCCACAAGTACCTAGGTGAAACCGATGCATGTGAGACGCACAGAATCGATCGTTATGAGCTTATGGCGTAACCTGGGGCTGAGAGGTTTGTGTCCAACAGTGGACGTAAAGTACGTTGGGGTTAGATCGGCATAGGGGTAAGAACGTATAAATATAAATTATATCACTTATTTAGTTTTAATTTTAGTGTTGGTCACATAGATATCCGTGGTTAGTCATATTGCGTGCCAAGTCATTATGTCCACCTTGCCCAGCAACGTGGCTGGCATCAAAAATAAAGCTAAATAAGTGGTAAGTATGATTTATATTTATACGTTCTTACCCCTATGCCGATCTTACTCCAACCCACCTTATTTCTGCACCTGTATGTAAAAATCATTGAGTGTTTTTTTATTGCCTGCATTAATAAAATAATAATATGACAAACAATGAAACTGAAATAAGTACACAATATTAGTTTTAATGCGAAATCCGAACACGTGTCTAGTATTTTTATGTAAAGAAACAACTAAATTATGCAAATAATTCATGGTAACCAGGACATCCGGACGACTGAGGTTTTGTTTTGCCCCCGCACCAAGCTTTGCACTAAATCCCAATGCCCGCTAAAGCTTTGGTTTCCTAGGATAGCGGTGCCGTCATATAGCGGCCGTTTCCCGGAACAACGACTATTTTCCTCTTCTGATGATAGTTCATCCTCCAAGTAAATTACTAAAGCTAAACAAAGGTCATCCATTTTCTATCTTGGATACTTTTCGTATGACGTTTCTTTTGAAAAAATGACTGACGATGTGTTAAAACGGCCGCTATATGACGGCACCGCTTTCAAAATCATCTAATTACATCTCCCATTCTTGGGCGGAGCGGGAGATAGTGTCAGACTTTTACTGACAAAAAACCCACTCCTGTCCCTTCTTACCATTCGTACCGGGATCGAGCTTCCCTTTTGGATAACCCTGGCCCCAGTAGGCTTCGACCCGGCCCCTGCTGCTGCTGACAGCTCCTTGAGGCGCGCGGGAACAGTGCGCGCCGTTGGTCTGGTTTCGCATATTTTACTAAAATAATGGTGTATAAACAAATCGTAAAGTAGATACGTCTACAAAGAGTTGGTAAGATAACATTTTCAAGTTGTTCATTAACATTGAAGATTAAAGTTTTAATAATAATAATTCTTTATTGTCATAATTATAAGGTTGACAATTCATGAAGCCTCTGACTCCCGAACTAGGCAAGCCTGTATGTCAGGAGTCAGCGCCCTCTCAATTTCATTTAGACTCAATTCAATTCCAATTCTTATTAACAAAATTTATTTTGAAATATAATATTTTATAACATATTATGTAAATTTGAAAATTTAAGTAACAAATTACTAATTCTAAAAACTAATTATCTAACTATATCGTGCTGCGTGTGTAGTGTTCGTGTATGTGTGCTTGTGTAGTTTAATACTTTAGTTTTATATGTCATGAAGCTTATGACGGGACCTTCTGTCATACAATTCAAACTTTGTTGACTGATGATGACTGATCCCTCCCTCGTGTGTAGCATTTTACGGATGGCCCAAAGCCCAGGGACTGTAAATGTAATTTTGATAACCTTTACACCTGAAACATCGGTATCCTACGAAAGCCGGTGAGCATACCTTTTTAGGATCCAGTAAATATATTATAATATATTCCACAACTATCACACCAAGCCGTCTAGTCCTAAGCTAAGCAGAGCTTGTGTTATGAGTACTAGACAACTAATAAGCATACTTTTATATTTCTAAATACATATGTACATAATTATACAAGTAAATAAATTACACCCAGACATAGAACAAATGATACACATGAAACATTTGTCCTGGGTGGGAATCGAACCCACGACCTCCGCAATAGCAGTCAGGGCCACTAACCACTAGACCAAACAGGCCCGTCGAAAAAATACTCGAAACAATATTTTAAAACCTTCCCTTGGAATTTTTATACGACTCTATTACTATAGATTATCGGTAACTTCTTGCGTTCGTGTATTTACTAGGCGCTTTCGTGAAAACACGAGAATAACAAAGTCGTCAGAAACTAGTAGGCGCTTGAAAACGACTTTTAGGAAGAAATAGTATTTATGTCATGTTAATAGGAACTATTTTAATAAATCAGTTTTACTTATTTAATAATAATAGGGGAATTATAAAATGAGCGACTAAAAAAAAAAAACTTAGCGACTGATGAAATCATGAAACTGAGCGGTATGAATTTGATTAAGAATAAAATCTAGAACGAGTTTATTAAAAGTGGGTTATTGAAATCCTAGTTAAACGACTAAATTAGTAAATGAGCGGCTAAATGAATAAGTAAGCGACTAAATTACTAAGTGAGCGACTGGAAATAAAATTGAGGACTCTACCGACCCTACCTTCACAAATTCTACATATCAGTAAAAATTTATGGCTTGGCTATTTCGTTACTTACTTCAGAAACTAAACATTCGCATCATCTCCAGGACGGTAGGGAAACGGCGAAGCCACAGATTTTTACTGATATGTAGAATTTGTGAAGTTAGGGTCGGTAGAGTTAGGCCGTGTAGATTCAGAAGCTTGGCTCTACATGAGATCTGATATCTTTTTCACAGGGCAAATCTTATGTGGTCGTCTTGGCAACATTTTACATAAAATGTTTTTGGTGGGATGTAATAATATGTACATATTTTTAAATATATCTCATTTAAAAATATGTACAGAAAATAAACCGCAACCTTCACCAGGTCATCGATCCACCTTGTAGGAGGCCTTCCGCCGCTGCGTCTTCCGGTACGCGATCACCACTCCAGAACCTTTCGGCCCCAACGGCCATCTGTTCTGCGAGCAATGTGCCCTGCCCATCGCTACAAAAAGTCGCCGTGGGCAGGGGGCCTAATATACTCATTTCTCACTTCCTCAAACCAACAATCTGTTACAACACGCATAATCCAGATAGGTCTATGTTACCATTTCATACAGCATTTTCTTTTCAGTTTTTTTCAGATTATGAATGAAACAAACATGAAATTAATATAATATTTAATACCTGATTAAAAATAAGCACATATACATTCACAATCACATACCATATTATTTTATACATGACTTAAAATCAATATACATATTATAAAACAAAGTCCCCGCCGCGACTGTCTGTCTGTCTGTTCGCGCTAAACTCAAAAATTACTGCACTGATTTTCAAGCCATTTTCACCACTACATCACACCACGATAGTGTGATTATCGAGGAAGGTTTTAGTATATAATTTGTAAAGTTTTTGTATTTATTTCTGTGTACATTAACGATATATATTTGTTGAAGATGTCGGGAAAAACTAAGCCGACAGGGGAACCGTGTTACCCCGAATTTGACGCGAGCGAAGCCGCGGGAAAAAGCTAGTTAAGTATAATTTATATTTTCTTAAATTATAGCCTAGCACACAAACTACGGGCTACAAGCAAAAAAGCCGCCATAAGACACGACGTCGCGTGGGCGCGAGTGTCTTAAATATTTTTTTTTTGTATTTGCACTTATAGCGGCAACCGAAATAATAATAATAATGTTCTCGATACCGGTGGGCTTTTTTATATTGAAATATTTAAAAATGTAATTTATATGTGTTTATTGGAAATAAAAGGAAATAATAATAATTTTTTTTTTTCACAAAAATCTTTACATACTAATGAAGCCCTCACTCCAGAGCTAGGTATGAATACCTGTATTAATACATCATCTGTGAAAGTTTCAACTGTCTAGATATCACGGTTCTTGAGTTACAGCTTGGTAACCAACGGACAGAGAGACTGACTAACAGCGTACTCAGTTATTAGGTTTTAACGTGACCTTGGAAAGTGGCACCCGCCGACTGCAAGTATCGACCCCCGGCCACAAGTGGCTGTTGCGTGCTTGAGCTTACATTGTGGCCGATTCTCGTGGTGGCGTCGACGACACATGCCGATCTAGGTGCGTCGGGCTCCATACATTTATATGTCTTATAGAGCTACACTTGTTCGCGTGGCGACGCGATGTCGTTCTACCGATCAGGCCAAATAATATTACTACTGGTGTAGCTTCCGATGGGCTAGGCAGAGCAGTGCCCCGAGGCCCCCAAGCTCGGCTCCCCAATCATGGATATTCGTTTTACTCAGTAAAACTCCGACTCTCCCACTCAACCCAGAGTGTGAAAAGTTTTTTGATAAATACCCACTTAAAAAGGGGCTCCAGAATTTTTTGCTCCAGGGTTATTGGTCACCTTACACACAGTCAAAAGATGCACAACTACATACATTAAGGTAGACGCCAGATAAACTTAGAATAACGGTCATTGACCCTCTTAAATTTGTAAAAAAAAAAAAAAATGGAAATAAAGACGTAAAGCTGTCTTTAATCAACATCTATCGTGTCATGATCCTTTACGTTTTCTAGTAATGGAAACTAGTTCGTTTTTATTTGTTTTTAGGGTACCTACGCAGAGATATTAGGAAAAGGTCAATGTACTTTATTCCACGTTTATTTGGCACGTATAGCTTTTATTGACGAGTGCTGCTATCTTCAAAATGGTGAAGGAAAACATCGTGAGGAAACCGGCATGTCCTAGAACCATGACATTCACCAACCCGCACTGAGCCCGCGTGGTGGTTTACGGCCCTTTCCCTCTCCCAGAGAGGCATTAAAAGGCCGACTATGCTATGTTGTCTATACAACGTGTAACGTTAAATGCGCAAAACCTGAAATTAGTTTGATCAGAATAACGGGCAGAATCAATTAAACCACTTTTTAATATAGGTTATATTTTTCAAAAAAATCTTCATTAAATACGTCGACCTGTCTATTTATGAATAGGCCAAGCCAAATAGGTAAACAAACACAAATAGTTGTAGTCCATTTAAATTTTCTCATACACGGGATTAGAAAAGCTCTTATTTCAATTCAGATATGACTTTTAAACAAACTAAAATTGCACATAAAACCTTTAATTGTTTTTTAATGTTTTTTTTTTTTCACATAATTTGGTCAATTGAATTAAAAATCATTTGGGGTGTCTGAGGTTTTGCGCATTTAACGTTACACGTTGTATATACATTGATCTTCACATTGAGGTCGGAAACTTTTCAGATCACCCATGTACTTACCCGCTAGGTATCTATATATATCTCTGTATATTACCTTATTGTCCGTCTGTAATCAAAATAGTCCTTCTTTAAGAATTATTACCTACCACTATTGTTTCACACAAAAACGTGGACAAAGGAATTGTAGTTCTTTGTTCTCGTTTAATCTATTGCTTTCATAACTCAAAAGAACTGCTAATATCTATATTATTATCTTGACCTTTATCCACAGAATAAACACAAAACTTCGAAACTCTACGATTTTCTCTACTAACATATATATTTTTTTTTTATTTGAGGAAGGTTCTCATGATTCTCTCTCAGTGCCGGATTAAGCTAGCATGGGCCAGTAGCAAATTCTATCAAGGGGCCCCTATATTTATAAATGACAACGAATTAAAACTCGTCAAATTATTTTTCAAATAGGCACCCCGTACCGGCTGAGAGGGGCCTCTAGGTAGCTATAGGTTTATAGGTAGCCTGCATAGTCTTTATAGAAAATTCGGAAGTGATTAGAATTCACATGGCACCGGTATCAAGACTTCTTTTTTACACCCAAGCGGGGCCTGTAGCATTTACTACTCTTGCTACGTGGTTAATCCGCCACTGTTCTCTCTGTCTATTGGTGAAAACCGCTTAAAGATCTATTCAGTAGTTTTTGAGTTTATTGCTAACAGAGGGATAGTCTTTCACGAATTTGTTTTAAAATAATCAAGTAATAAAATGTAAGGGTAAGGCTTTCTCTGATTGGAGGCACTAGGCACATGATTTTGTAATTTCTCATCACAGATAAAAGACAACGTTCACTCATTTCACAGACACCGAATTTACATCTCTCAAAGTAATCCTATAATAATTCAGAACTGGATCTTCAATCACACACTCACTGTCCACCGCACCATTTTCTTCCAAAAACTCAGTGTGCCCGCTTAACCAGTCCAAATACAACTTTAAATACCTGTCGTTAGGGTCTATATCCGTGTGTCCCAAACAGAATATTCGGTAGGCATCTTCGCCATATTTGCCGATACCACATAAGTCACTTGCTCTGCGCCATTTCGAGGAGACGAACTGATAACTGAGCTTCCATATCATATGACCCCTTTTTCTTAATCCTAGGTTATCAAAGAACCTTTCTACAGATACTGGAGTGTCGTTTAAAACGTGATAAGGCGATGGGTACTCCTCGAAGAACGCCTTCATGTAAGGCCTTGAAGTTTTCCCTGAAGTTTTGGTTAAGAAAATTGTTGCTGTCAACATTGCCCAGGGGTTTGCGGAAAACTCTTCTTCTATTACATAATGTGGAGAAACTGGCATTTGTCTTGGCGTTATGTTAAAAAAAGGCTGTATTGCTATAGGTTCTTGTTCGTCTATGGTCAGTTGTGATAGACTGAATTCCTCAGACTCTATTGAGGCCTGACTAAGATCTTGAGAGGCATCCAGGGACTTGCTGGGTGAAATAGGTAGCTGTACTGTTTGAGGGCTGACAGCTCTGAGATTCTCCTCTTCATTGAAGAACCTGCTGATACATTCCGAGTCTTCCATGATCCTGTAAAGAAAGAAACAAAAGTTTCATGAACGAGGTATTTTTTTTATTTATTTATTTAATACTTTATACACTCAAAATTTAAAGGTATTTTCTACTAGCCAGAGAAAAATAGTAATTGGTGTAATTAGCATAATCAGTCTTATAATGTTCCCACTGCTATGACTCATCTCTCTGGGAGAGGGCATAGGTCGTAATCCACTATGAGGGCTCAAAGCGGTTTGGTGTATGTTACATTGTCTTCGCATTTTTTGTTCTAGGACATGCTGGTTTCCTCAGGATGTTTTACTTCACCGTTTAGGGAGCGATGGCGACGGAATAAATTATACAAAGTAAATTGCCTCCCTGAGTTTGAACCCACAATGTGCAATTCGTAAGTCGAGGCTACCTCTAGGCTGGGTTTGAACCTGCGGCCTAGAACTGGAAGTCGAGGATAAAGAGAGGATTACAAAAATATACAACAATCCATAAAAACAAATTATATAATATAAGTCCGCCTTTGTACAGTGTTTTTACTAGTGCATAAAGTTTCAATAACTAACTCAAATGAATAAACTAAATAGGCACACAAATATAAACCATTGGTACGAGTACATCATCATTATTTCAGCCGATAGACTGAAATGATGAGGGAGGGGGAGGCCTATGTGTTTTGTCCAAGTGTCGCCACAATGAACGAACCATTGGGACAAAGAGTTAAAAAAAACCAAGAGATAAATGGCTATTTTATTTATCTATCTGTATTGTTTTGCTGGTAAAATGGAGCATACACAGTGAACCGTATTAATTCAGTAAATATTTATTTATTAGTGGAAGATACCTTTCGAATCTTTTTCATATAATACCTTACTAAATATCTATGTAGGTATCCGTTTCGCACACACATTTTCTAAGAATTATTATTATTTATCTCTCCTTAGTTTATTTCGACATATTAATTAATAAAAAGAGTGTATCTACGTCTATTTCTAATACGATTCGATAAGGTGAAATAGCTCTAATGTAGTATTATCATCATCATCATCATCATCATTACAGCCGAAAGACGTCGACAGTTGGACATAGACGTCCCCCAAGTGTCGTCATAACAACAGGTTCTATGAGTTTCGCATCCATCAGATTTCGCGACGCTCACCAGGTCATCGGCCCACCTTGCGGAGGGTCTTCCAACGCTCCGTGTTCCGGCACGTACTCGCCACTCCAGAACTTTCGTAGCGTCGGCGTCGATGGATAAGTATTGTGCTGTCCCGTCCCTCACACGATAGTTTCCTGATATAGCTTTTGTTTTTAGAGATTTCATGTGATGTTTGTGGTTATCGATATTTTACGCGATTCTAACTAGTATGATATAAAAAGATCCAGTTAGAAATGCTGATTAGGTATGAATTTTGTATGTGAAGAAATAGTGCTTGTAAACTTTTCGTCATTTAAAATATTTCCGAGTACTTAAACGTATATGCCCTTTGTATTGAAATGCATTACAATGTTTATTTTTTTGAAGAATAGCTTCGTTTCAGAGCCTGTTTTGCAAGTCTAAAGAGCCAGACACAAATAACTTGGCATAAGACGGTAGTGTAGACATCTCGTGAAAATATTCGTGTCAAATCTTTTGATTCTATGAGTAAACAGATAGTTAAATATTATGGTTAGGGATTGTTCAGTGGGCAGTGGGTGGTGTGCGCCTGTTTAATTAGTTAAAAAATACTTTTAACTTTAGTAAGTTTAATTAATATGTAAAATAGTGTAAGGACATGCCTTGTTAATCCTCATTATTATATGTAGTCGTCAGATAATAACATGTCACATTTCGCAAGCAAAGAATTAATATTCTAGTATAAGTTTGCAGTATAAATTGTACTTTATATTTGAATATTAATAAAATGGACTTAACAACGAATAGTTATTTCCATCTGCCACCTATCCTCATGCCTACATTTTAATAGAAGTGGACCAACAACGCTCCCCTGTGGCACCCCCAATAAACTAAGCTTAAAGGTGTTTTTCGTGAGGATATAAAAACTAAGCTACGAAACCACGAGGAAGATGCAAAGCTCGAGAAATGCGATGTATCAATAGAAGGTAAGGTCAAGGGCATGCATCCAGAGCTTGCATTCCTCCATATAACAAAACAGCTAAGTTAATGCTGTTTCCATCAGTGATAAGCTATATGGAGCAATAAATATAATTGGTGGATATCAAACGCATCCATGGGAGGCCTATGTCTAACAGAGGACGTCTTTCGGCTGATATGATGATGATAATGATGAAACGCATCCATAGAAACGAAGCTTAGCACATCTCTGGTTGCAAAGCACTCGAAAGCTGTATTGAGATTCCTCAGCGTTTAGGTGGACATCAACTATATAATTCGGTTCAAATTACCGTTATATAAAGTTGGTAAACATGTATCCTACATTGTAGTTGATAACTTACAAATTATTAATATGAATAGCAGATAATGAAAAGGTTCTATAGACAGTTCTCACTACAGAATCGAAAGTTTGTTTGTTCGTATCCACACTGTAAATAGAAGCAACTACAAAAAATCACGTAAAACTTGTTGTTTGGAAACTATGGAGATACGGAGTCTTCCTAGTATTTAAAAGGCTTAATCTTGAGTCTCAAACTGACGCATCAACGCCTAACCCAAACTCTTAGACTTAGAACGCTGTAATTTTTCAGAGGTTTTTATGATGGAGGTATTTATCGTGGCCAGAGATCATAGAAATTGATCACTTACTGATATATGATATGATACTAATGATATATGATAGTAAAACTGGCCAATCTCATTTTAAACGTTAAAATTTGATGAAAATTCAATTCTTTTTTGGCCTACTTTCTTTAGACCTTTTATTATCATAGAAATCCTACATCAATGATATGGCCAAACGAGGATTGACATATCATCAAACGTTAACGTTTAAACGATCAGCCCCACTAGCCAAGTTTCAACCGTTTCGCTTGCGTCGAACGCTTCGAGTTGATCTTGCCGCCAATTCTTTTGTTCTGACAACGTGACTGAGCGTTGAGACGACTTTAATCCCGTACATGTGACGTTTTCTACAAGCATTAACTATTGCAGAATAGAAACTTGGTTAGGGGTACAAGCATGCTTTAGTTTGCCATATCATAAAGTGATCTAAGAAATTTATCACTCATATAGGCACAAAGAATCAGAAAGAATTTTCGAAATTCGCCCCTGAGGAGATGAAACGGGGGTCCAAAGTTTGTATGGCAAATCCTATTTTTACGTGGACGAAGCCGCTGGCAGAAGCTAGTACCCGTAAAAATGAGGCGTCATAAACTAAAATACGATTCGTAGTTTCTAATATAGATGAAAATAACAAATCCCTTTAATTGTGGGCGGTCGGGTTCAGGAGAAGTTACATTAATTTAGTTCACTTCCATGAAAATTGAAGCTTACAGTTCCAGTCCCTCATTTATTTACTGTTCAAAATGGTTTGCCTCCATGTTATTAGTGCTAGCTAGCTTTTAAACTTGCGTTTCGGGAAATAGTGTATTTGAGAGGATCCTATGTGTTTTGCGTTGGGAACTTGTAACTAGATGGTTGATTTGTAAATATTTTTCAATACTCTTACTTGAAAACCCTACCGGTTTTAGGCGCGCAATTTTCAGGATATCGTACTAGTGCGGCAAAGTTCGCAAGCTCAGTCTTTCCACAATTTATTATATTTATCGTATCAGGCAAATATAAATAGCCTATGGCTACTCAAATTCCGTCTCAGTCACAATGACAATTTTTCTCCCCTTGTATTTAAATGTTGTGTATCCTGCATTTGTAGGCAATATTACACTTTTCTGCCAGATGGCATTTAAAAAAAAAACCACAACAATCACACAACGCCGTCTAGTCCCAAGCTAAGCAGAGCTTGTGTTAGGGTTACTAACAACTGATAAACATACTTAAATATTTCTAAATACATACATATTATAGATACATTACACCCAGACACAGAAAAATTATCATACTCATCACATGAACATTTGTCCTGGGTGGAAATCGGACCCTCCGGCATAGCAGTCAGGGCCACTAACCACTAGACCAACAGGCCAGTCCAATTGATATAAACTAGTGCTCTGCGATCCCACCTGATGGTAAGCAGTGATGCAATCGGTAATGGTCAGGCGCACTAGTTTTTTTCCGTCAAATGGTAATCCTCTTCTTTATTTTGTAGCGTTAAATTACGTTGTACTGGTCATTGATATAAACGACAACCCACAACGGCCACAACAGCTCTATATTCAATGCCCAGATTATTTGCAAAAAATATTGCGATTCAGTTCAAAAGCCACTAAAAGATGTACTCTCTTACACAAGTAGAACTGGAATTATTTGCAACAATAAAAAAAAAACTGGTTTATTCTGAAGGGTCTCTCATGCCCATCTGTTACTCGTCAGTCGCGACCCTTTCATTACAACTACACGCTGGCTGCGGCTTTGTCCGCGAAATAGAATAGTTTAACGGCTATTATTTGATTGTGTTTGTCATCTGATATTATAATAGCATTAACATCTTCTTTTTTCTCTTCTGGCTGGAGCGCGAGGGCTTTAACTGACTAAAAAGTCAGTTAAAGCCCTCGCACTCCAGCCAGACCTGTGTTACTTTTTTGCCCTTTGTATTCCAGAACCACTTCCTCTTCCGAAATCACTCATAACTCCAGTAGGTTTTGGCCCTGCTGGGCCCCTACAGTTTTGCTGATATATCTTTTTGGCGCGCTTGGAACACTACGGGCCGTCGAAGACTTGTAGTTGGTCCGGACGATTACCGGTCGACCGGACGGCGAGCTACCCAACGGAAGGAAACGAAGTCAGGGTCGGGGTCCCGGCTGCTGGAGCGTGAGGACGTTCTTTCCCTCACATGTGCGGCCGCCTCCTTCGCTAGCATTGTCGCTTCGCAGAAGGAAGCGACCGCCACCCATTCCCTCTTGCTCCGGACCATAGCTAGTACCAGGATCCAGCGCAAGAGGACACGGTGCTCCGTTCAAGCGGGGCACATCTTCAGCGAATGCTCCGCCGTGTCCTGCGGGCGGTCCGCATAATGGTGACATCCGGGCATTTCTTCCGCACGAATCAGGTGCCTATCGAACTTACCATGTCCGGTGATGACCTGCGTCATGCGGAAGGTGAATACACCGTGATGTCTCTCCAACCACTCCTCAAAGAGATCATCATTTCAACCGGAGAACGTCCAATATTGGACATAGGCCTCCCCAAATGTCACCACAACGAACGGTCCTGTGCGTCTCGCTTCCACTGCATACCTATGACTCTCACCAGGTCATCGGTCCACTTTGTGGGAGGCATGCCAACGCTGCGTTTACTGGTGCACGGTCGCAACTTTAGAACCTTTCAGCCCCATCGGCCATCCGTTCTACAAGCAAGGTGCTGCCTACTGCCACTTAAGTTTGGCTTATTCTACGGGCTATGTCAGTGACCTGGGTTCAAATAAATTGTCACAAGAGAATTAGGACGGTAATCAGGCTGGAGGTCAAAGTGATTTCTTATAATAATATCAAAAGTGATTTATAACAGTAAATCCTTTTCCACTTTTATTTATTTTATTATATTCGATCCCTATATTATCATTGAAATAAAAGGTAAAGCTTTCGGTTATTATCAATTCTCCATAAAATATACATATTTAATTTATAGTTATTTCTCCTCCTCTTTGAATCAATCAAGCTTACAGTACCTCTTGAAGTAATAACTAAAAGGTAAGAGGATTAGATTCAAGGAAAACGGTTCAATGTAATTGGATCCTTGAACGTCTGTGATCAATGGTGGCTAGTGAAAAAAGGTATAAGTCATATTTTGACGAAAAATTTGTATTCCCGCGAATATCTAGGAGCTGGTTTTACGTTAACGCGATCGTCACGTTTATGACGTTTAGCGCTTTCTGTTCCAAACTCTTAACCAATCAGGGAGCTAAACGCGGCAAACGATTTAAACAACTCGCACTCAGCGCACAGATGGATGCGAGACGCAAGACCGGTCGTTATGGTGACGCTTGGGGAGGCTTATGTCTAGCAGTGGACGTCTTTCGGCTGAAATGATGATGATGGTGAGTTAAGTTTAGCAAAGTGATCAGAAAATAGTGATATATAATTTATGGAAAACGGATCTAAGCTATCTTTAAAAAATAAGAAGTTTTAACTTTGTGTAAGCGGATCCAGCAGACTACAAAAAAAAATTACTAATTCGTATTTAAGTATTTAGTTTAGAAAGAAAGAAAGAAAGAAAAATAATTTATTCGGTACAGCACAAGGCCCACACAAATACGAGAAACAAAAAAAGAAATAAAAATGATAAAAATAAAGTTGTTGTGTGCCTCATGGATGCACTAAAATAGGTCCAGTTCAGCATGAATGCCAGACAACTAGTGCCTGACGCTGGTTTTCAACTGAACCTGTGGTTGTGACGCAACGGACTCGTCGTCTGTTGTTTAGTATTCTTTTAAACTTAAAAATTTTGTGTATTTGGTCTAAATTAACATAAATAACCCACAATTTCATTTCGTTGGCGTTTATCAATACAACAACACTTGGTACTTAAAACATGGTGGGATAAGTAAGTAATGATATTCATCATCATCATCATCATCATTATTTCAGCCGACAGACGTCAACTGTTGGACATAGGCCTCCCCCAAGTAATGATATTACTGGACATGAATCCATTTTCGACAAAATAAAGGGATAAAATCAATATTTCTTTGCAAATGCAAGGACCAAGACAACAAGACAAGTAAATACTTGTATCATAAAACTCATTGCTACCCTTTTGACTTATGTGGTGAGAGAAGGTGTATTTTTTATTTTATACCTTCAAGGAATTCATTTTGTAGTCAGTATAAGACACTATATACTTAAAAACTATTAACTTTACATAAAAAATAACCCTATAATAATAAAGATCATACATCGTTTACCCTTAAAAATAAAACAAATGTATTTCCTTTGGTAGTGGTTTAAATGTCACACGAGGTCAAAGGTCAAACACTCAATTTAAGCGCGCGGATGGTTTGTTGCGACTTGCGTTGTAAAGTTGCATTTTTGGACTTATACCCTATTTCACTAGGGCCGTAGAATTCTGCGTAGGTCTGTTGTTAGGAACAGAAGTTACATTTCTGTATTATGAACCATTGATTTCATCTCATTAAATATTGATTATATTGAGGTAAATTTGTGTAGGCGTTTGGAGTTCGGATTCGATTACGCCATCTCTGAGTGATATGGCCTCCTTTTCATTATTTATTATTTTATATTATTACCTACCATTAGTCTATATAATTGTATAATAAGCTTACCTTGCTTATTTGGATTAATTTGTTATTAGTACATTGCAGACTACCCTTAAACAACATTGGTTTTAGTATATTCGAAATCCGAAACACGTGTCTATTATTTTTATGTAAAGAATCAAGTACAAAATTTCATAACTGTATCATAAAAAATCACAAAGTTAAAAGAAAAATACATAGTCACCAGGCTATCCAGGCGACTGAGGGGTTGTTTTGCACTTGCACCCAGTTATTTGCTGGCACCTAAAACCAGCTGTGACTTTCCGTGAACTGTGTTGTACTTACTACTTAGTGCCGGTGGTATCCAACTTGTGACCTTTTTAAATATATTATTGTAAAAATGATTGGAATCGATTCAGTTACCGATTCTGAACAAGTTATATTCAGTTTTCGCATAAATATACTAAAATAATATTGTTGTAGTTCTTATGATCGTGTGTATGTATAATTTGTGTTACGTTTTGGTGTGCAATATAAGTTTATTCTATTCTATTATTATTACTAGCCTGTATTATCTCACTGCTGTGCAAAGGCCTGCCTCAATTCCTTTCAACGATCTTGATTTTTCGAGGTGCCAAAGGTCACCACAAGAGTGCCAACGGGACCCTATACCCTTACCCACATCCGTCCATCTATCTATCTGTCCGTCCGCTTCCGTCTGTCAGCGGGCTGTACCTCATAAACCGTAAGAGAATAACGATTTGCGAATTGGAGCTCAGTGATTTCAGTTTCGAAAGTAATCTAACTCACTTTACATCTTTTCATAGGCGCCGAAAGGAAAATGCACGATACCGGTGGAAAGACTGCCGGTAAATGTTGTTTGATTTATAGGTTTACCTTTGACTTTGACGTTTCTTGAAACTGCATACTTTGAAGTGTAATAGGATTGGTTTAAAATTCTATTATTTTTTAATTTCATTAGGTAGTATCATAAGGTGATATAAATAAAAATCTAAAAGAAAGAAGAAATAATAGCCAAGTTTGAAAAAGGAATGCTTATCATGTTTATTTGAAATTAGAACTCCAAATGAATCCGTAGTTCTAACAGTTCAAAGTGTGCGGGAGAGAAATGATAGATATAGCCTTCGTCACGAACAGAAATAAATAGAACTACCAACGTTGGAACTGGCGTTGGCGACAAACGTTCGAATCGAATTGATCCAAACAAGTTGGCCGACCAATCTGGGCCAACGTTCCGAGCGACGTTAACGTCACATACAGGATGTGTAGAGTGCCCTTTTTCAATGCAATGACCCTCTTTTTAGACGAGTTCGCTCCTGGACTTTGTAAAGTGCTTTGTGTTTTGAGTGATTTCAAATATGGTTGCTTAAACATAAATAAAAACAAGCTTTTAATGAAAATCATTACAAGCTTTTATTTAGTTTTACCTGTCCCGATGTTTGTCTGTCATCAAATCTTGCAAGTTAAATTTGATCGACTTCCCCCGGTTACCAATTGAGCTGAAATTTTGCATGCATGTGTAAATCAGATGACAATGCTTGATTATTATGACATGGAGCTGATCTGATGATGGAACCGGAAGGTGGCACTGGCAATAGGAACTTGGTAGTTAAACGACAACCCCATCGAGTTTGGGCTCATATGATTCGTCTAGACCATTTATTGATTATATAGGTATACCCAGCTGTAAAAGCTTGCTATGAAAACATGATTTTCATTAAAAGCTTGTTACAAGCTTTTATTCAGTTTCACCTGTCCCGATGTTTGTCTGTAATCAAATCTTGTCAATTAAATTTGACCTACTTCTTGGTTACCGATTGAGCTGAAATTTTGCATGCATGTGTAAATCAGATGAAAATGTAAAAATATTATGACATGGAGCTGACCTGATGATAGAACCGGAAGGTGGCTATAGGACTTGGGTAGTTAAACGACACAAGCCCAACGAGTTTGGGCTCATATGATTCGTCTAGACAAGTATTAATAATATAGGTATACCGAGCTGTAAAAGCTTGCTATGAAAAAATGATTTTCATTAACCCTTCAGATACCGTCAATTAGAGACACAATAGTAAGACAATAGATGCGCGGCCACCGGTGGTCGCTTGGGGATTCATGAATTAAATGCTTGTTATCGATACTAAATTCTTTAGTAAAAATCTAATTACTTAACCCAGTAGGTACTTCTTCACAGAAAACATTAAATAAAGATGATTTTCCACGATCTTAGATCACAGTGAAAGTCTCATTAAAGCTGGTCAGTGATTCTTAAGTGATGCGCGTGCGCAGGAGAAGAAACTGTTGTATTGCAGTGATTTTATTAGCAACTAGCTGACCCGGCGGACTTCGTACCGCCTAACAGTCATTGAATCTATATATATAAGATATGTTATTGAGGATTTTCCAAATAAACCACAAATTGTTTCTCTGAAAATCAAAGAAACGACATTTAAAGTTTATTAATATCGCCTCCTCAATTATATTCCTTTATTTTATCTCTTTACAATAGAATTTTTAACAATAAAATATGCAAAATAATCTAAACATCATCTGCCATTCAATCACACGTCACCCCGTTCCACAGAACATAAATTCCATTGACAACTTCAACGCGCGAAGCGCGGCAAATTTGAATTAATGAAATGTCATTTTATTACATATATATAAAAATCAACGCCACTTTTCGTTGTTATTTTATAACTCAAGAAAAGGCTCGCCTATCCAAACCAAATTTTTAGGCTTTGTTCGGACTATTTAGTAGATGGTTTATGTGAAGTTTGGTAGGGTAGAGTAGGGTATAGTAGGGTAGAGTACGGTAGAGTAGTGTAGAATAGTGTAGAGTAGTGTAGTGTAGAGTAGTGTAGAGTAGTGTAGAGTAGTGTAGGGTAGAGTAGGGTAGAGTAGGGTAGAGTAGGGTAGAGTAGGGAAGAGCGGGAGCGAAGCCGTGCGGGCAAAAGCTAGTCTATATTATAAAAATCAATGCCACTTTTCGTTGTTATTTTATAACTCAAGAATGGGCTCACCTATCCAAACCAAATGTTTAGGCTTTGTTTGGACTATTTAGTAGATGGTTTATGTGAAGTTTGGTAGGGTAGAGTAGGGTAGAGTAGTGTAGGGTACAGCGGGAGCGAAGCAGTGCGGGCAAAAGCTAATATGTATATATTGGTTTGCACTTTGCATGCCTCTATGTTGCAGTTGGCAGAATATAGGATAAAGTTGGGTAGAGTAGGCTAGAGTACGTTAGAGTAGGGTAGAGAAGGGTAGAGAAGGGTAGAGTAGGGTAGAGAAGGGTAGAGAAGGGTAGAGTAGGGTAGAGTAGGGAAGAGTAGGGTATAGTAGAGCATAGTAAGAGCGGTAGCGAAGCTGCGCGGGCAAAAGTTAGTGTAGTATATCTTTCGATACAGTCAACCGATTGCGATGAAACAAAGCCTAAGTAATATATCAAGTTACACACAATTTTAATGCATAAATGTTATCTGCGTTGATTTCGTACATTTTACGTGATGCGCGCACAACTGAAAACTTCTACAGATTTATTATATGTATATAACGAAGGATCGATATCAGTGGGTCGCGACATCGGAAATAATACTCACAAAAACCTTTGATAACACCTTTAATTACTCGTAACACACACTCAGTACAAAATAATCAAGGATGCCTGAGATATGGCTTGATTAAGAATTCAGGAACGCGGGAAGTTTAGCGTGGAGTAACCAACATCTGCTCGGACCGACGGAACGATTCAAAGTGGCCTCCAAATCAACCGTCACCCGACACGTGGACCTACCCCCATTCCGGTTAGCCAATTTACCTGTCAACGTCAGTACCTGTCAATGTCGAATAATCGATTATACCTCCGGATCGACATTTGACTCGACTATTCGCTCAGTGTTGCTATTACTCCACGCTAACCATCCCCAAGTTAATACTTGACGTTCCCAAACGTAAGCTGTTCAATCTAACTACATAGTTCCTCCAGTGAAAGATAGGTGGCGCTGATGCAGACCGACTGATATGCGTCAACGCTTCGACATATAGATATAAGATGATTGTTTGAATTCATTTTTTGAGATAAAAATAAAAAATCTTTTAAAATTTTAGTAGGTACTATAATAGTTACTGAATGAGTGTTTGACGCCTGTTATTTTGATGCCACTGAGGAGCTTCTAAATAAACTTGAGCGTTTGCAATACGTAAATACGAGTAGTATATTTTGATACAAGTGTAGAAAGTTTGTTAAATTGCGACTAAGCCAAAATTAGCTCGAGCCGTAGGCAAGGGTGTTGGGTTGGGTGGGTTGGAAGGAGGTGGAAGTGGAACTAGGCTCCATAATACCCTCGCCTGTAGAGTGTAGTCACAAAATTTCACGTGAATCAAACGACGTTTTTCAATATATAGGGTGACTGGTAATTAGTGACCGATAATTATACTCGTGATTGTACACATGATTTCAAACAACTTTTCCAAAGAAACTTATTTTTTATACTTATTAGTTTTATTATAATAACAAAACAGCTGTTCGCACAACTTCAAGCCCACCGCGGTCACTCACCCATTAGTTCGCGCCTATTAGTGTTCGCGTTTCGCTAACACCGAAGCTCTATCACTATTGTAGGTAAGGTATACATGAGACAACGGCGTTACGCGGCTAAAAGCTGAGCTTTGTTATTGTTATAAAACTAATGAGTATAATAAAAAGTTTATTTGGGAAAGTTGTTTGTAAACACAAGTACAATCTCGTGTATTAGTATCGGTCACTAATTACCAGTCACCCTATATTTACGAATATTTAAACAAACGGAGGTTGACGCGCGACTCGTGTGGGCCGCTTAGCGCCCAGTCTGATACGACAAATGTAATAAAGTTTGGCTGGGGCGAGCTCGCACACTTTTCCGCACTAGTGCTAAAAACAGTAAATTGAAGAGACCGGGTTTTTGAGTAATTGTATTGCAAAATTCTTTCTATTTTGAATAAATTCAGTTATTAGTATCTAAAAATCATAGATATAAAATAATAAGAAAAGCTGAGTCAATTACTCTACTATAATTTCAAGTCAAGTCAACAACTGTTGGAAATATCGAAGCTATTGGCAGTACTTTGTGCGAAATAAAAACAGCTGGCAACCTAACAATAGTAAAAAAATAAAACAAAAGAATGCATGCAATGAAAGGGAAAAATTATAGGTGCTATAGATTGTAGCCTAGACTTTTTATATACATTTGTAGCGTTCACACATAAACTAATGAATAAGAATTCATAGCAGTTGTTTCTGTAAATTAATGAAGTTTTGCCAGAGCATTGCGTGTTTAAAAATGGGGAATTAAGGCTTTCTGTCCATGGACGCGAAGCTTCATAGACGCATTTTACGCTTAGGGACCAACTCCACGAGCGAGAGACTCGCGACGATTCCGTGCTTATATCGTCGGGTAGTCTCCACGAAAGAGCGATTATTCCGCCAGCGAGTCGTTCCGGAATCGCGGCGTTTCCGCGACGAGGCGTAATGCAGCATGCAGCTATACGGTGACGTTTCTCACGCACTCGGCCACTCGTCGCACCGCCGCGATAATATTGCCGTGCGGAGCTAGAGACACGTTCTAAGAGTGTGTATAGAAATACGTGGCACGACGATAATATCGCCGTGATTATCTCGCCCTTGGAGATGGTCCCTTAGTGTACGCATGCATGAAGTTTACATACAAAACTATGAAACTGTAGACGGTGTCGACCAAGCGGCACGACGTCGTGTCATGTAAGCCTAAGGAAATAAACACTGTGATGCGACGTTGCATCGAAACAAGTTTTTAATGAAAATATTTTTTTCATAGCAATCATACGAGCCCAAACTCGATGGGGTTGTGTCCTTTAACTGCTGAGTTCCTGTAGCCATCTTCCAATTCCATCATTAGATCAGCTCCATGTCATAATAATATTGCATTGTCATCTGATTTACACATGTATGCTCAATCGGTAACCAAGAAGTGGATCAAATTTAATTTGCAAGATTTGATGACAGACAAATATCGGGACAGGTGAAACTAAATAAAAGCTTGTAAAAACCTACGTGCTCGCGCGACGGTTTGAAAACTGCGATTTTGGATATACTTAGTTACTTTTTGTGTGAAAATGAGTCAGTCTTCTAACTTTCATATAAATCTGTTTGGCTATTGAGACATGATTTATTGATCATTCATCTACACAATTATGTATGAAAGATAAATATTCTACTTGTCAATAATAATCAAAAAAATATCCAGTCTTATTTACGTTTTCCTTATTGATTATATGATAGCTCGTGACAGAGATAAATGGAAGGAAATGGGGAGGCCTATGTCAAAAGACAACCTGACTAAGTGGTTGCAAAAAAAAATGTCTAAAACTGTAATATAGTCAGCGAATGAAGGCTTTTATTATTATATTATTATTATTGATTATATTTATTTACCAACACAGATACATAATATTCCACAACTATCACACAACGCCGTCTAGTCCCAAGCTAAACAGAGCTTGTGCTACGGGTACTAGACAACTGATAAACATACTTATATATTTCTAAATACATACATATATAGATAAATTACACCCAGACACAGAACAAATGATTATGCTCATCACACAAACATTTGTCCTGGGTGGGAATCGAACCCACGACCTCCGGCATAGCAGTCAGGGCCACTAACCACTAGACCAACAGGCCAGTCAAATACAAATTTATTTATCTTTACAGAAAATCATTTTCCCGGTTTCCTATTTTTGTCAGCGGGAAATCACGAAACGTGCCGTACTGGCAGAACAAATGATTACAGTAGTACTATAACATAATTGGTGACCGTAGATATAATTTTAAGTAGGTAAGGTATGGTTCTTTGCTAGCATTACTGCTTCGCAGAAGGAAGCGACCGCTTGCCACTCCTCCTCGCTCTGGACCATGGCCTGAACCATGCAAATATAAATAACATCCTTTCTTATATCTATGGCCTGAACCAAGCCCGGCGCGAGAGGTCTCCGCCGCCGATCGCCCCCACGAGGGCACGGCGATGCTCCGCCCAGGCAGGGCACCTCGACTGTGTGCTCCACCGTGTCCTCCGGCCTTCATCCTAGCTACGGTGGCGATTGCTGCAGACACAGTGCGGGATATTCAACGGGGTGTTCATGAAGCCAGTTGTTTTTTCTGTATTTATAGAGTTTTTCCCCCGTTTCCATGCTGTTTAAAAAAAAAAAACACTTATTTTTAGTGTTATTTATTGCAACATGCTATAAAATATCGTGCAAAACAACCAAAACAGGAAAATAAGCAATAGCTACAATACGTGATTTTCACCAGGTTTTCAACTGCAAATGAAACTTTGTATGTAGGTAATAATTAATTAATTATTCAGATAAGCTTAGTCACGTCATGTTTCATCACAGGTTGACAGATTTAATAGTACTTTTTGTTATTAACCGACTTCTAAAAAAGGAGGAGGATGTTTGTATGTTTTTTTTATGTTCGTTCGCGCATAACTTTTTCGTTTGGCAACCGATTTGAAAAATATATTTTTTTGTTAGAAAGGGTATACTTCCCAAATGAAAAAAATCTTGGCGAAATCGAGGAAATTCCTCAAATTCAATTCAATTTTTTAGTGAAGTCGGTTATTTTTTTTTATAAAAAGGTTTTCTCCATAATACGCACAAAATAGATATGTAGGTCCTAGGCTCTCAAAGCTAGGAGTATTCTAGACTTCCTGGAAGCCTCCGGGCTAAAAGAGTTACTCTAACAAGGTGGCGAGTCACAATAGATCTTTTAGGTCGCAGTGACTATATCCCCTACACTACGGGAGATGCATAGTCCCTTATCTTCAAAATAATAATATGTAGGTCCTGTACAGAAGTCAGTCTAATGTACTATGCGTTCCAAATGAGAATAGGATCGATTGCATGTTATGACGTCACGATGTACTGTCAAATCGAAGAAATTTTGTCAAAATTGAGGAACTCAGAGATGAGTAAAATTGAAGAACTGGATTCTGATTAAACTTTTTTTGTTCACAGTTCGTAAATAAATTATATTTTTCGTAAAATGGTGAAAGTTTAAAAAATTCTTTCCTCGATTTGACAGTAAATCATGACGTCACAACATGCAATCGATCCTATTCTCATTTGGAGAACGCATTGTATGTACTTTACTTTTTATACCTACGTTAGGCGATCGCGCTAGGGTCAGCGCGTTGCGCAAAACTGTACGAGTAGAGATGGGTTTCTACCCGGTAAATAGGGGTGCGGGTAAATACCCACAATACCCAAATGCAGGGTTTTTACCCGGGTAAATACCCAAATGGTGGGTATTTACTTTTTGGTAATTTTTTGTTTTTTTTTTATACATTTTTAGCAATAAAAAAATGTTTATCAAATATGTTTTATGTATGAAATGTACATGGTGTCGGCAAAGAATAGTTTTCTACTCTACAAATCATGTAAAAATTGCACGTCCGTATTTTTTTTAATATTTTACGTCTGTGTTTTGTTTGGGACACTTACACAGATATACAAAATTAAGAAACACATGGAGAACACTTAAGATAAAATAAAAAATTAAAAACAAAAAAGAATTTAAAAAATTTAAATAAGATTGTATAAGTTATGTATTGTTATAAACTTGAAAATCAGTTGAAATTTTACATTTATGCAAAAGTTACAGTTAAACTTCATTTAACAAAAATAATAATCAGGCGTTGAAACGTAAAAATATACGAAAGGAGCTGAATTTATAACATGGAGGTGTTCAAAACATGTAAACGATCTAAAATTGTTAAAGGTTTATACCCATGGTTTTGGGTATTTACCGGGTAAAAACCCTGTTTATACCCAAATTGGGTATTTACCCGGTAAATACCCGATGGGTTTTTACCCACCGCCCATCTCTATGTACGAGTGCGACCGGGCGATTGAGCCGAGATATCGTGCCCGTGAGCGGTGTCTATGTGTGCGTTGCTCGAGCGCACTTTGTATGTATATGTATGTACATACATTCAGTCAAAAAAGTATCGGGAATGGATGATTTGTTTATGGTTCCAAATTCAAATTTTTGTTTTTTTGTAGTTGTTAGATTGGCACAACTGTTTTCCATTTTGGCGCGGAGTTTGAGTTGCATCTGTTATTTATATTAAATACAGTGCTGGTTTTAGTAATATCATATATAGTGTGTATTGCGAATTTCATAATGGACAAAAATATCGAACAAAGAGTTTGTCTTAAATTTTGCATCGCCAATGGAATTTCGTGTTCGGAGTCACTGAAAATGTTACAGAAGGCTTACGGTGAATCGACTTTATCAAAAACTCGTGCTTATGAGTGGTTCAAAGCGTTCAAAAACGGTCGAGATATGATGGAAGATTTGCCTCGCTCTGGTAGGCCGTCAACGTCTGCAACTATAATAATAATAATAATAAATAATAATAATATTCCACAACTATCACACAACGCCGTGTAGTCCCAAGCTAAGCAGAGCTTGTGTTATGGGTACTAGACAACTGATAAACATACTTATATATTTCTAAATACATACATATTATAGATAAATTACACCCAGACACAGAACAAATGATCATGCTCATCACATAAACATTTGTCCTGAGTGGGAATCGAACCCACGACCTCCGGCATAGCAGTCAGGGCCACTAACCACTAGACCAACAGGCCAGTCTGTCAGCAACTGAAGTTAACATCGCAAAAGTGAAGGAAATAGTGACTGAAAATCCCCATTCAACTCTGAGAGAGATAGCCGCCGAACTTTCTGTATCTCACGAGTCGATCCGTACCATTTTAACTAATCATTTGGGTATGAAACATGTTGCTGCTCGGCTAGTCCCAAAAGATCTGAATTTTCTCCAAAAACTCAATCGCATGAAAGTCGCTGAGGACATGCTAGAACGAGTCAGTTCGGACCCAACATTCATGAAACGCATTGTTACTGGTGACGAGACGTGGGTTTACGAGTTTGACATGCAAACTAGTCAACAAGCTTCGGAGTGGCGCCTTCCAACTGATCCGAAACCGAAAAAACCACGCCAAAGTCGATCAAAAGTCAAAGTCATGTTGACTGTTTTCTTTGACTATCGCGGTGTTGTGCACTCTGAATTCTTACCGGAAGGTCTAACGGTAAATAAAGAATATTATTTGAGCGTTATGCGGCGTTTAAGAGAGCAAATTCGACGAAAAAGGCCAGATTTGTGGAAAGAAAATTCTTGGATTTTGCACCACGACAATGCGCCTTCGCACAAGGCTATCATTGTGAACGAATTTTTGACCAAACACTCAACAAATACCATCCAGCAACCACCATATTCACCGGATATGGCTCCTGCTGACTTTTTTCTTTTTCCTAAACCCAAATTACCACTTCGTTTTCAATCGATAGAAGACATAAAGGAGAATTCACGGCGAGAACTGAACTCAATTCAGGAAGCAGCGTTTAAAAAATGTTTTGATGAATGGATTATTCGTTGGCGCAAGTGTATCGTTTCTAAAGGAGCATACTTTGAAGGTGATAAAATAAATTTGGATGAATAACAGACATTTTGTGTATTATTGATCTTTTCCCGGTACTTTCTTGACAGAGTAGTATGTAGATTGACTTCTATCTATTTTGTGGAATTACTCTCGTACCGTCGTGGGTGTGTAAAATTCTACGAAATTTAAATTTACTTTCATGAAAATTTGCAACAAAATTGTTGAAAAGGCTTTCCAGCATCCCGTCGCAATTACATTTTCCACGAATTTGCTATCATGTCGGATTTTCAAACTACCTTTTTGAAGTACTACACGAGTATTTTAATAACCTACATACATATCTATGTGAATTGGTCAGAGTGTTTTGATGAGTTTCAGGAAAGTATGACATAACTTTCATATCTGATGAAAAGCGATATTTCAGAATAATTATGCATTTCCAAGTGCGCAGTTTCTAATATTGGCAAGTAGATCAAGTAGGCATCCGTAAAACGTGTTGCGGCGACCCCAAATAAAACGGGACAAGGAGGATGAAGATGGTGATGATGATGATGATGATTTGTATTTTTGAAACTCGCAAACTACTACATCAATTTTAAAAATTCTATCACCAGTCCAGGTGAGAGAGAAGTGTGATTGCAGCAATTCCGGAAGATTTGATATATTTAATAAAAGTATTCCATGGTCTATCTCTGGATTTCTTTATCAGATATTCACCAAATGTAAAATGAGACCACCGAGCAGACAACAACAGGCACAGACCGATTTGGAGAACTCAGAGAGATTTGGAGAAGAGCATCGCTGAACAACATACAAAAAAAAAATCAAACGTCTTGTGAACCTCCTTTTTTATTTATTTAAACTTTATATGCAGTAGTAGTACATAGGCGAAATTAATGCAACAAGGCATTCTCTACCAATCGACCTTTGGTTAAAAAATACAGGGCATAATAAAGAAATACTAGATACGTATATAAAAATAGAATGATAGAATCTCAGAACCGAACATACAACACAAACAACACAACACAACAACAACAACAAGACAAGGGCAGGAAGATGATGATGATAGAATCTCAAACAAAGGGACGCTTCACCCCCAACTAGCCGTAGAATGGATAACCGGTTTACTGTTACCGATAAACGCAAGCGTCCATTTCATGCTCGCAGATGCTTTGACGAACAGTCACTTGAACGCTCACAGCTATAACATAACATCGTGTATTATGCACGACAACAGCGTAGCTACCATAGGAATATAAATAACAGATAGCTACTGTCGTATCAGCCGTACCTATCTATAATTATATTCCACAACTATCACACAACGCCCGCCGTTCAGTCCCAAGCTAAGCAGAGCTTGTGTTATGAGTATTAGACAAAAGACGCATCCCCCGAAATGCTTCAACCTATCCTAGTATAGATTGCTTTAGATAACGAGCTCATTTTCATTTTCACGGCCTTTCACAATTCTGTTGGACTAGTTTATTTTGTTTGTAAATCTCCTAAAATGTTTGATACATGTAAGATTATCTTTATATCTAGTTACGTCACTGTTGCACGTGTATATATGCATACATATAGACGACATGTGTGCATTGCCACCTTAATTTAATGAACGCTAGGCTCCGATCAATTTGTGCAAAGGTCAGCCTTTGCAGCCATATTTATGTTAGTTTTACGACGTCTATGTTCCAACCTCTATTCATAATAATTTAGCCATTTTGTTTGTGTAGCGTAAACAAGTGTTTAGCATCGCTACCTACTCTCATTATCATTATATTGCAAGCTATTGACATTCCAGTTATTAGATTTGAATTTAATACTATCAGTCATTTTCATGAGTCGACTTTTTAGGTTAGCGTGTTGAAATGCGACGGACATTGAAGTAGCGAATGCGTATCCTCATTTTTCCGGCAGCACGGTAGCCTTCCAAGCGCCGCGGCTGCCGCGGGGCGAATGCCGGGAACGAAAATGAAAGGTGAGGAAATATTCTGTCTACCAACATTACGGCAGCGGGAACTTCTGCGCATGCTCGGCGTCGACATCCGCTTTCCACAGTTTTCTCGAGGCCACGACGGAGTTAGTGCGCTTTAGTCAGCCATACGAACCGCATGCTTCTCAGTACAAGATGTTGGGCGCGTCTTTATTTTCTCTTTGTCTTTTAGGTTAGCGGAGTATAGTGCGTCATTTAAACTAATATTAGATGCCTATAAGGAAGTTAAATTACTTGTTTGTTAAATGTAATCTCTGAAAGTATCTGCTGATCACATGCCAATAATATTACACTAATAGAAAGCGGAGTTTCAAGGTCAATTTTAACCGGATTGTTTGAAGAAGTTACCGCAACCATAGAATACAAAGCGGTGCGTATCCATGGTGCGCAGGGTGCGGAACAGCTCCCAAACATTCCTGCGAAGATTGTCGGGAGAATTGATTGCCCTTATATCGGACTTTGTTGTAGCAGATTTGTTGCTGGCTGTGTCGGCAGTATCATGTATTGTTCATATGTATGTTCGGTTTTGTGGTTTCTTTATGGGCGCTATTGGTTGCCAGAATTAACGGTTTTTTTTTAAACCATAATTGTTGAAACACAGCTGGGTTTTAGTGAGTAAAATGTTTGATATGCCAAGCTCCATTCAGAGCGGATCAACCACCAGCGTAAGCCGATTTGTAATCTCTATGCATGAAGTCTGGTCTCTAACTGTCTCCACCCACGGGCCTCAAAAAAACCGCTTCAAGCTGCTCCGGCCACAAGCTGTCGCGCGCTTCAGCTGTTTTTTGCGGCGGCTTCTACCTTTTTTTTGTGGCTGCTTCTAGATTTTTTTGTGGCGGTTTTTTTTGAGGCTCGTGTGCTTCACTTGTGGGTCACTTAAATGTCTATTGACGCTCTTTAGTAGTTCTGAGTTGAGCTACACGAATCTGAACAAATGCTTGCACTGACTGGACAGGTCCACTAAAATCTGTAGATCTGCATGGTTCTCAAATGATTTGACCATTACATGTTTACTGTGTGGACTTTAAAAGAGACTTTGACCTATTTGCAAGATAAATAACATTTATCATTTGTTAAATATGTCCTTAGTGAGTCCGGTACGAAGTTCGCCGAGTGCTGACCCGGCGAACTTCGTACCTATATCTTTCGACATAGTCAACCGATTGCGATGGAACAAAGACTATAACGAGTATATCAAGTCACAAAGAACTTTAATGTATAAAAGTGATCTACATCGATTTCGTTAACTTTTCATGATGCGCGCAAACTAAAAGCTTCTACAGATTTATTACTTATGTATATGTATAGATAGATGTAGGTACATGAGGCTTGCCTGCCCGCAGAATTGTGCGTTACCAAACGCTGCCTTAGTTAGTGTGCGTGCATTGTTTAATGAATATAGGGAGTCAAGCTTAAAGCTAGGTTTATATTACTGTGTAGGGCATAGTGTAGTACCATGTAATACAGTTTACTGTCGGTCCACCTAGAGCTGGAGGAGTTATTTGATGTTTTCCCACAAAAAAAAGGATTTACCCAAAAACGAAAAACGTAGTAAGTGGTCTATGAGACAAAAAAGTTTGTGATCCTCTGGGAGTATAGTTAGTATTTACTTTGTAGTCTTTACATATGATAAAACAAAATTTGTCTGTCAGTATGATCGCGATTAACTCAAAAACTGCTGAACAGATTTTTACATGCAGTTTTCACCAATAGACTGAGTGATTCATGCGTCAGGTTTAAGTGTGTATTATACATGCTTGTTATAGTAGGGAATGGTCGAGAATTTCAAAGTTTTCTAAAACCCGAGCGACTCTAAGTGGGTTTTTAACTTTGAAATAAATACCGGGACTGGGGAAGCCCCCATTAGATGACCAGAGCTCGCTTAACTGCTTCATACTTACGTAAAAAAAAACCGAAATATTAAACGAACATAACTTACTAATGTAATAAAAAACGAATTCTGCTTAAAACATTTATGAATAACTGACACATGAGCATGTCAATTAAACAAGGTGCTTGGTTTTTCGGCACGATACTAATCAAGTCGCAATCATAAACCAGTAATCTTTGAATCATTCTCCATCCATATTACCAGTAAATAGTTTTTTTTTTCTTTTCATAAAAAAAATCTGCTCTACATTCGCAATTCGTAACTTGATTTTTCACTTAACTAAAGACTCGAGTGAAACCGTAAGAGGCAGCTAGTTATTAATAAAAGCGGATTTATTTATAAAAAAAAACTGGTCAAATGCGAATCGGACTCGCGAACGCAGGGTTCTGTACCGTCCGTAGAAAAAAACGGCAACAAAAAACGTGTTTGTTGTACATTTAGTTTTATTTTGTTTTTAGTATTTCTTGTAGCGGCAACAGAAACACATTATTTGTAAAAAATAAAAAACTTTTCCAAAAAAAAATTAAACCGACTTCAAAAAGTACAAAATAACTTTAATTTCGGAAGTCGGTGTTTCTATAATAGATACCTAATCTTGTATCTTCGTTATTTAACACCGACTTCCGAAATTAAAGTTATTTTGTACTTTTTGAAGTCGGTTTAATTTTTTTTTGGAAAAAGTTTTTTATTTTTCACTTTTTAGTTATGGTAGCACCACTAAAAAGTACCTACCCTTCATTTAAACATAAATTACCTTATAGCCAGAGTGCATCTCATAGCGATTCTAATAATCCCAAATACGGTTATATTACATGAATTTACGTTCCGGCTTTATCACCAGATCAGTTCGATACACCCCTCCCCCTTTTCTTTCAGTCAGTCATCGACTACAGGTATGAACAAAGTAATTTTACTTGTTACGACAATTCTGCTATGATTCTATGAGGAGTTCTGTTCCATATCTTCGAAGTTCATGATCAGATCATAATAATATTTCTATGGGACAAACTTGGAAGCATAACCATTCAATAAAAAAAAAAAAAATTTCAAAATCGGTCCACAATTGACCGAAATATCGGTGAACATACATACAAAAAAAAAAAACATACATTCAGCCGAACATAGACACACAGTTGTTTTTTTAACCGACTTCGAAAAGAAGGAGGTTTCTTTTCGAAGTCGGTTAAAAAACAACTGTCTAGCTATCGCGGTTCTTGAGATACAGCCTGGTCACAGACAGACGGACAGTCTTAGTAATTTTGGGTACGGGACCGTAAAAAACTGTAAGCTGACATCACTTATGTTATAGTCATGGTACGAGTTCTTTTATCAATCTATATTTAAATCTACAAACAGGCAAGTCGTCTTCCGATCAATGATTTAGTACAGAGTAGTGATGTAACGAATATTCGCACGAATATTTGGCTAATTTGTTTTGACAAACAAAAAGGTATCGAGATATTGATTGATTGAACGGATATAGAATGATAATAAAACTGATGTAAAGAATGTTAAATTTTGACGAATATTCGCAAATATATTCGCATTGGCGCATAATATTCGTAATTATTAGCGTGTCTAGAGTCTATAGTCTATAGCGCGTCTAGAGTTTATAGTTTATTCTATATCCGTTCAATCAATACTTAAACATCTTTTTGCTTGTCAAGTAAAATTGCCAAATATTCTCATGTTTCTTGAGAAATCTGCGAATGTTCGCGAATGCGAATGCGAATATTTGTTACATCACTACAAAGGTACTTTGATTGGACTCGTCAAAGGTTTTTTTATGGTTTTTTACTAACCTATCCACTAAGAGACACGTTGTAACTACATTACGTTCCGTTAAAAACTTGATTGTACTTACTTATTTTTTGTGGGTTATTTTGGAGTTACCCAATTCCGAATTTACCATACCAGAACAACATAATTATTTTTTTTGTATGTAGTATTATTTAGTATTTAGTTATAAGTACTACAGTATCCATAAATAGGTATTTATAAGTACCTACTAAAGTAATAAGGGGATCGGCGATAGCAAAAAAATATAAACTAACAATACAACAATTTTTTTAAAGTGTAATAATTATGTAGTCACTGTTGTGGTACCTGAACCCTTCAGGTACCACAAAAGAGACTACATTTTTTTTCACCAAGGTAAAATCTACTAAAATAGTGTGCAAATTCTATAGTAAAGACGTCCTACAAGTGTGCCTATACATATAAAAGAAGAACATTCGATCTCTCCAGGATTCATCAGATTCTGACCTGATAACCATACTGTGAACTCTACCGGTCACCCGGAAAGTATTAAACTAACAAATAAACATTTTAAAAATTCAAATCGATCGAAGCGTCTGTTTTCTAGTAATATGGGAATGATGAATGATTATAGCTACTTACAATATTAAAATTTTATTATATGAAAGTAAGTCTGTCTGTCTGTTACGCTTTCACGCTTAAACTACTAAACCGATTTTGCTGAAATTGGGAACAGAGTAAGCTTTAAACCCAAGGGACATATATTACTTTTTATCTGGTTTCAATGATTCCATATATATTGGCTAATTTATAAACAAAACCACACAAATTTTACACGACAATATTTACTTGAAATCAATTTGCGCATAATGAAAACAGTTACTTCGAACTTCATTAGAAAAAATCTCGACAAATACTCTCAATAGGTACTTTAAAAGCGTGTGGTTTGATGGAATGACTTTACATATTTCAGTGTCGGTCTTAAAATAGTTCCTTATGCAGTGGTCCGACCGGCAACGAGAAACGAGTAGAACTAGAAACTATAAACGAGTTGGCGATCAGCAGGAAGCGAGTGTGTAGTTTCGATAGTTTTTTCGCCGGGGTATAAGTGTGTTTTTTTTTTATAATTTATAGGCTCACGTTTGATTACTATCTCACCTGATGATAAGCGATGATGAGGCCGACGATGGAACACGCTTGCCTAGAAGCAATCAAGTTTTTGTCGCTCTGCGACAAAACTATGTAGTAAAGCGACAATAAAAATAGTAAGCCAGCAGTATGAAAAGTCAGAGAGCAACTTTTAATATATATTGTGCATCTCTTTCGTTTACACGGAATGTTAGTCGTTTTCTCGCCGGCGGTCGGTCCACTGCCTTAAGTAGTAAAGTAAAAACAAGGCAACAAGGCGCAAGTGCACACGTTTATTATTGGACATGACTGGTCGGAAACGAATAAGCCTTCTTTCAATATTATGTACTTAAAGTAATGATGGATGATCGATACTAACTACTTTCAAAGGCGTTATAAAACTTTAAATACTTTGTGAAGCAATGTGGATTAGTCTGTCTAAAAATTTCATAGATAACAAGCTATTAATGAAAATCATTTTTTCATAGCAAGCTTTTATAGCTCGGTATACATATAATTAATACTCGTCAAGACGAATCATACGAGCCCAAACTCGATGGGGTTGTGTCGTTTAACTATGAAGTTCCTATAGCCATCTTCGGGTTCCATCATCAAAATAGCTCCATGTCATAAAAATTTGCATTGTCATTTGATTTACACGTGCATGCAAAATTTCAGCTCAATCAGTAGCCAGGAAGTGGATCAAATTTAATTTGTAAGATTTGATTACAGACAAACATCGGGACAGGTGAAACTAAATAAAAGCTTGTAAAATGCAAAAGATTTTCGTTTAGAATATGCCTATTTCAAACGCGAGCCTATCAATAATAATAAAAACAAGTCCTGTAACCCAAACATCATAGTAATTTTAAACTAAATTCAAAGACTGTAAAAACAAAAAATAACCAAAGTAGTTATTTATTTTTTATTCATTTTGTGTCATTAGTTAGTAGGTACCTAAAGGTGGTTGTCATAATTGGTTACGCAGAGGAATGTGTACCTACAAGTTATCTGAATGTTGATCTTCTCGAGTAACATGCAAAAGAAGGTGAAGAAAACAGGTTATACAATATCTAGCTCGAACCACAGCGGCCAACCACCTTTTCCTTTATTTTTTCTTATGGCAACCTTTTACTAAAGTGCATGGCGATCTGCGAGGTTAGATTCGTTTTAAAACTAAACTAAATAAATTTAGTTAAGAATTATAAAAGATAGGTCTCCCCCAAGCGTCGCCACCACGACTAGTCTTGTGCGTCTCGCATCCATCGGATTCCCACGACCCTCACAAGGTCATAGGTCCACCTTGTGCGAGACCTTCCAACGCTCACTTTCGCATTAGTGTACGCAGTCGCCAGTCCAGAACCCTTCGTCCTGTTTTGCGTGCAATGTGCCCTACCCATTACCATGGCCTATGTTCAATAGTGGACCATCTTCGGCTAAAATGATGATGATAAATAAGATACGAAGACTTAAATTACATGAAGGAGGAGAGCAGAAAACTGAAATTACAGAGTTCTAACAACTGCAGGGCCAACACTATCATCATCATCATCATCATCATATCAGCCGTAAGACGTCCTCTGTTGGACATAGGCCTCCCCCAAACCAAAGGGCCACCACTAGTCATCATCTTAATCAATCCAGCCATTTCCCAACTATGTTGGTCTTCTAGTCAAAGTGGATTGATCTGGATACCGCATTTTACATGGAGCGACTGCCTATCTGAACTCCAAAACCCAATAGGAAAGGGAATTGAATAATACACACCCCTTGGCAAGACTGCTATGTAGTTTGGCAGATATTATAAAAAGAATATCTATAACAAAATGAAAAAAAATCGTGTTGCGTCGACCACAACTAATCCTTACTAATATTATAAAAGCGAAAGTGAGTTTGTTTGTTACGTCTTCACGCCTAAATGGCAAAACCGAGTTTTGATGAAACTTGGTACACGGATAGACCATGTCCTGGAATAGGACATAGGATACTTTTTATCCCGGAAGTATGTTCCCTTGGGATAATTTTCTGCTACGCGGGCGAAGGCGCTGGGTGCAGCTAGTATGGGATAAGGGCAGGAAGAAGAAGAAGAATCTATGTAACAAAATGTGATTAAATAAACCGTACTATGGACCGTAATTACCACACTGCCCTTCAAAATCGGGTACTTAATTAAAATCGGGTACTTAATTAAAATCGGCTAACAACAGAACAGACACTACTTTTTGTGTTTTTTTTTGCCATGCATGGTTTGTGCGTTTAGCCAGTGTCAAGTTAAGAAAACATTTAGTTTTGGATACAAAATAAATTTAATATATTTTTTTGGGTTTGCCAGAACTTGTTTGCCATTCGCTGAGAATTTTACTAGTGTGACTTAGTTAGTAGTGACTACACTAATCTATACTTATAATAAATCTGTAGGGAGGTCAATTCTGTACATGAAATATATTTCCAAAATAACTATCAGGGGGTGATTAGTGATCGATACTGATGCCAAAAATGCAAACAGTAAAATTTTTGTCTGTCTGTCTGTCTGTATGTTCTTTATAGAAACAAAAACTACTCGATGGATTTTAACGAAACTTGGTACAATCATTCTTCATACTCCTGGGCAGGTTATAGTATACTTTTCATCACGCTACGATCAATAGGAGCAGAGCAGTGAAGGGAAATGTTGGGGAAACGGGAGAAATTACTCCATTTTTTAAGCTTCCGTCGCATTTGCAGCCTTAATTCATGAATCCCCAAGCGACCACCGGTGGCCGCGCATCTATTGTCTTACTATTGTGTCTCTAATTGACGGTATCTGAAGGGTTAATGGTTAAAGCTACACAGAAATCATGTATGACGGAAATGTTCTCCTTAAAATTATATAAAAAATATCCCACGACAGCATATGTCTATCTTTTATGGTTGACTCACAATAACACGTGTAACTCCCGATAGGTTAGCAGTTCGGAGCTTTCTGTTTATCTTTGTCTACTCTTACGTTTATAACACTCTCACTCATCCCTAATTAAAAAAAAGTTAACATTATTATCTATTCAATAAAAAAAGAATCATAGAAATCGGTATAGAAACACCAAAGTTATACATGAGATACGCTAATAAGCCATCGCGTGTGAATACTGAATCATGCTATAAGGATTATTTTTGTGTAACGGTCGCCGCGCTCGACGCGGCTCGCGGCGGCAATATTTGGCTGTTGATGCGAATAGACGTTCAGAGTGTTCGACCTTATTGACAGACAATAATTGATTTTAACAAACCGTGCTTATCAGCGCGACTTTTAGTCTACTCTTACGTTTAATAATTTATTTTTAGATTTCTTTGGTTGTCTTTTTATAAAATACGTATTTTGGTAGTGTTTAAATATTATTTATTTATTATTTATTATATTCTTTATTGTACACCACATAAACAAATATAAAGGACAAACATTTTAAGAAAAAAGTGTACAATGGGCGGTCTTATCGCACAGGGCCATAAAAAAAAAAAATCAATAAAAAAAAAATTAAAAACAAAAATTAATAAATTAAATATCTCTTAGCTTAATTATAAATTAAACTTTCTTTAAAATTTATTTAGCTGTAGTTTTAAATAGGTAAGTACCTAGGTATCAAATAGGTTATTTCATTCTATTAGACGTAGTTTAGGTACCTACTTATACTTATAATAAATATGTAGAAGTGAAAATTCTGTACATTGAAAATATAAAAAAATAAACGGCAGACCGACACCGAAGCCAAAAATGTGATTAAAAATTTTTTGTTTGTCTGTCTGTTTTTTCAGGCATCACGCAAAAACTACTGGTCCGATTACGATGAAACTTGGTATAATTATTCTTTAATATCCTCCACAGCGGGTGACATAACCTACGACCAACTTATTATTTGCGGTTGGTACAGTAATCGGGTCTAGGGATCGAACCGCAAAATTAAGTTTGTTTTTATTGTATATACTTTTCCGGGATAAAAAGTACCCAGTGTGGTGCCTAGGATATTAAACCATAAAAGATAGACATATGCTGTCGTAGGATATTTTTAATATGATTTTTAGGCGAACATTTCCGTTATACATGATTTCTGTGTAGCTTTAACCATTAAGGCTGCAAACGCGACGGAAGCTTAAAAAATGGAGTAATTTCTCCCGTTTCCTCAACATTTCCCTTCACTGCTCTGCTCCTATTGATTGTAGCGCGATGAAAAGTATACTATAACCTGCCCAGCACGCTTAGCCAAGTTGTAATTCTACAATCGTTAACGCTGTCGAAAAGTGATGAAACATATGGGAATGACGTCATCAGAACAAACGAATAGAAAATTCGTAGCCAAATTGACGTCGTTCAAAACGATGCAATGAATGGTTATCGTTTCTACAATATTTAACGCTAGATCCTTATAAATGGTAGCCAAGTTACAATTTTGACAAGCGTTAACGAAATGTTGTCTATGTTTTTGAACGACAGTCGAGACCCGCTAAAAAATGGCGTCTATTTTGATTTGATGAGTTGAGGTCGAGACCGAAACTTATTTTATTTGCCATACTTTTAAAATAATATTTGTTACTATGCATACTTTAAATATGTTGCGATGTGCTCATAACCAAGAAGTGTGGCTTAGGCGCCGAAAAAGAAATGTGTATCGTAAGTGCATGGAAACAATATCCGATATGCCGGAAACTTTGTTTATGCAGCACTTTCGATTAGACAAGTCGACTTTCGTAGCCCTTTGCCAAGAACTCCGCCAGAAAACTGTCTTGCAAGGAACCAGCGAGATTCCGTTAAAAGTTAAGGTAAGTGCTTAGTAATCTGAACTTATAAAATGGCTATTTTTCACTTAGGTACTTAGCTCCATTTAATGTTCTCAATATTTGTGTTTTTATAGGTGTTGTGCGCTCTTAGTTTCCTGGCCACTGGATCCCATCAGCGAATTGTTGGCGTCACTCAGAATCTTGCCCAACGCACAGCGAGTCGGTGCATAAGACAAGTTGTTGACGCTTTGAACCACCCTGCTATCATGGCCAAATGGATTGTCTTTCCAAAGACACGACAAGACAGAACATTTATTAAACAAGAGTAAGTACTTGTCAAACAATGTAACAATAAGTATTTTAATTATAGTGCCTATTCATTTATTTATAGTAGGTACACAATAAGGAACTCGACGTTAAATATTAATACTGAGCTGCACAGATCCTTATGTCAGACACCTATCTAACCGAAGAGCATATCATCATATGACTCAGTAACTAGGTAGTGAAATGCAGTTGTGCCTTGTGATATTGTGATATGCAGCTACATCTGGTTACCTAGTCCAAAAGCCGCCTCAAACATAGTTGGGAAAAGCTTGGCAGATGATGATATAATGTAGAACACATTTAAATGAGCAATTATTGTTTTAGGTTCCAAAGAAGATTTGGCCTGCCTGGAGTGATTGGATGCATAGATTGTACCCATGTAGCTTTGGTAAAGCCCAATGATGAAGAGCATTTATTCTATAATAGAAAAGGGTATCATTCATTAAATGTTCAAATGGTAGATATAATGTTTATTCGTACTGCATGGCTTGTTAAAGCAAGATAAATCATTTCTTAATATTAATTTTATTTTCAGATTTGTGATAGTGATCTATGCATTTTAAATGTAAATGCCAAGTTTGGTGGAGCTACTCATGACTCTCATATATGGTCTTCTAGTCTAGTTGAACCATATATGCGTGAACTTCATCAAAATAACGAGCATGTATGGCTATTAGGTAGGTATTTTATTAGTAAAAAAGGTTTAATATATAGTTGTTAATTCATGAATCCCCAAGCGACCACCGGTGGCCGCGCATCTATTGTCTTACTATTGTGTCTCTAATTGACGGTATCTGAAGGGTTAATAACTAATTTATTAACTTGTCTTAAACTAAATTTTCAGGTGACTCTGGATATCCCCAACGCCCTTGGCTTATGATACCTATTCTCAATGCAGTTCAAGGTACTAGAGAAGAACGGTACACTCAGAAGCATGTGCAAGCCCGTAACTGCATTGAGCGCTGTTTTGGACTACTCAAAGCACGGTGGAGATGTTTGCTTAGAGACAGGGTTCTTCACTATCATCCATATGTAGCTAGCAACATTGCAATGGCGTGTTGTGTGTTACACAACATAGCTTTGAAAGCTGGCTTGCCACCACCACCACTATCACTTTCTGCTACACATGATGATGGGGATGATATAATCATGCAAGATCCCACACCCACTGCAACAGGTAGCCAAAGTGATCTAATCCAAGGAAGAGCGATGTTAAACTGTTTATTGAATAGGTTGTAGTAAGATTATTTTAAGTTATTAATAAAACATTTATTACAAATATGTACAGTTATTATTATTTTTATAATATTTATCATTCATAAAAAAATTAGTAATGACGTAAGGAAAGATATTTCAGAGTAGTCTCAATATTTTTACAATCCCCTCAATATGTTTTAGGCGCAGTATTGTTAAAAAGTATTTTACATAAAATCAAATTACAATGAAAACCAAAAAAATTAAATAAAAAGGATTTTACATAAAATCAAAAAGGGGAGAGGAATTAAAGTATATTAATAAAAGCAGGCGAAGCCGCGGGTAAAAGCTAGTACTAAAATAAATTGAAGAATCAAAAGTAGTCAACAAAATTGCTTTGAATAGGACTTTTAATTGAAATAAAATTCGGTATTTATTTCAAAAATGTCTTATTTAATAATAAAATATGTCTTATCAACTTTGTAAATTTTTCATTATACTAGTATTTTTTTTTTCAAAAACAAATCAAATTAAAACAATTTACTTACAATTCAAAAATGACAAAATATCTAAAAACAAATCAAATCAACAATGTAAATTTAAATATTTAAATTTACCAGCCCTAGTTATAGATCAGTACGTATTAACTCATAACGATTAACGATAAAAAAAAATTAACTATCACAGGAAATCAACTTAAAACTTAATCAAATCATCCGTCACTTATAAAACATACTATTGTAAAATATTATAGAAAATCAACTTTTTGTATGAGAAATAGTCATCAGTATATTTTTTTAAACAACAAATATTAACAATTCACACAATATAATCTAACAATTGTAAAGTATCACAGAAAATCACAGATTATAATCAGCTAAATGTATATTTTATTAAAAATTACGTGGCAGAGACCACCATCACATTATGGGATAATATCTGTCGAAGGTAGTGATGATGGTCTCAACTGTATCATTTCGATTAAATTATCGACAGCACCACCCAAACGACTTAAAATTTGAATTTTCTGTTCCTCTAATTCCAGTCTTTTTGCTTCTAATCGTAACCTTTCAGTCTCCCTCTCATGGAATTCTTTATTCCGGTCTGCCTCGATTTGCAGCCGGCGATTTTCAACAGCCACGAACTCGTTCGTGGCTCTTTCAAAGGGCGTTTGAATGCGCCGCGAACGCGCTGGATGAAGCCTACGGCGCTGCGGCGTTGATGTGGTGGGCGTCACCGCGGGCGACGGGCTTTCCCGATGCCGCCGCCGCCGCTGCGGAACACCATGTGACGTGGACGCAGTAGGCGACACCACTGATGGAATCGGTGCGGACACAGTGCTGGGCAACGGCATCGGTGCGGACGCACTGCTGGGCAACAGCATCGGTGCGGACGCACTGCTGGGCAACGGCATCGGTGCGGACTCACTGCTGGGCAACGGCATCGGTGCGGACGCACTGCTGGGCAACGGCATCGGTGCGGACGCACTGCTAGGCAGTGACGTCTGGGCCGACACTGCTGATGGCAGCAGAGCGGACGCAATGCTGGGTGGCGGCATTTGGACTGGAGATGGATTGTGAATATTAGCATTTCTCCAGAGCAAGGTAGCATCGAAGGTGCGGTACATGCTGTTGTTGCCGAGAACAAAATAATTATTGTCATATTACATTTATGGCCAAAATTAATTATTTAGTCAAAACATTGTATCTTAATAAAAAAAGTACCTTGTACAGGATTTGATGGAATAAATTCCAGTATAATTTCACCTGTAGCGGTTTGGTATGGATAGATTGTATTGGTTTGATGTGGACTGTTTCCCCCTGATGGTGCAGCCTGAAAAATATGAAGAATATAAATTAGATAGATTAACTTGTTTGTAAAAGAAAATACAGTAATAGGCAAATGCCACAAGCAAATAACTAAAACTAACATCAAAGCCTCTCTCCTCAACTCCAGCTTGCCCAATGACAGCAGACAAACCCATTAAACTTAACACCCTCTCTTCTGAAGCTGTGAGAGTTTGCCTACTGCTTGGACCACCACCAGTACCGGAAGCCTCTCGTCGTATTGCGAGGCTTTTTTTTTTAGTTTTTGCTTTCCAGTCTGCCCACACCTGAACAATTAATTTGTTTGTTATGTTTTGTCATTGTTTTTATTTATAATTTTCCAGTATTTATTAATAACCTGATTGTTTTATTTACTTCATTTTGTAAATTACTAATGATGAAAGATGTGATGAAGCAGGGAGGGGAGGGGTAGAATACTAAAATGATAGTTAATAATGGAAAATAATAAAATACAATTTTACAAAGGTTGACAATCTTACTTTTTTCCATTTGATTAGTGGCCTTATAGCTCCTCCACCCATGGAGTTAAGAAACTCCTCCAATTCCTGCCACAGTCGGTCGGCTTTTATTCTGCCTTGAGGCCCTTGCTGGGGCCTACTTATATCGCCATGCCTGCAGCACAAATTAAAACTATTATAGTCAAATAAAGATCTATTGATTAAGTAATCAAACACAATTGTTTTCTTTGTTTCGTAATAGCCATATTAGTTCATGTTGCGCACGTTTATTTACGTTTTCAGCTTTCAAGTATCGTGTATAACTAAAAATTTACGTACCTTTCCATAAACTCCAATAAGGCTGCGAACTGTTCTGGGCTTGCTCGGGTTCTAGATTCCATACTATAAAAGTTATCACATCATTTAAATAAGGTATCTTTGACTCATAAACAGTATTATTATTATCATAACATTTCGCGTCAAGTTTAACTCAGCACTGTGATATTATAATAAACGTATTATAAGAAAACTTGTACCTGTATTTCGCTTTCAATTTTTATTTTGGAACTTATTCACTGTCTAAACTTACTCCAATACCTTCTCAATCATTCAAAACTAGACTATATCTTACAAAATACTCTAGTTACAAAAGTTCCGCTCGCGCAAAAAGTACCTAAACAAACTTGTTTATGACACAGTGTTGCCAGACAACTATCTCGAGTTTCCCCAAACCTTCCCAGAAATCCTCCAAAAGGTTAAAAAAAATCCTATCAACAAATGACGAAATAGTTTTTTTTTTATTAAAAAAAAGCTATTTGGTACTATTTGAGCAAGTACCCATTACTGAATCAGTATCTTCTCTAGCGTCGTCTGAAGTTCTGGACATTTTTTGTTTTGTTGGTTTTCTTCAAACACCAAGGTACAGAGACCAAATTGATGTACATTTAGCGGACAGTAATGGTAAAACCTGCTTTTCTTAGCAAGCGAGCGACAGTGACGAGATACGGACGCGATTGATGCGCTCAGCTGGGTCTTCGTTTACCAACCAAGACCCATTACAGTAAACTTATCGTCTTATCTTTATAGATACAAGAATGAAAATACTAGTGAGGTTGACAGGAAAAACCAATATAAATATACAATCGATTGAAACTCGATTCTTTAAATGTGCGAATAAAGTAAATCAGTCCGTAGGGTATACCTACAAGTGTGGTATCTAAATTTAATAGTAGTGGTCAGTGGTATAAAAAGATCCTTGATCTGGCATCACTGCTTTTGATGTTAGTTTGACATTTGTTTTTTGTTAATGTTTTTAGCCTGGATACTAAGTTTTTTAAGCCATGTCTTTGTTGTATGAATGGTTAATTTAACTACCATTATATGTAATATGGATGTACACATTCAAATTTTTTTGTAGTATTGCTCAGCAAATGTGTCAAGTTCACGTTCTCGGCAAACTTCGGTGAGGTCCCACTCAATTTCGGGCTTGTTTCAATGATTCCACATATTGTTTAGTTCGCAAACCCTTGAACTACAAAACTAGGTATACTAATATTATGTCACAATATAATAATTCACGAATTACGCCTACTAGGAATTAATTCACGAATTAATTGAAACAACCACTTCACTCGAAGACATTCCGGCAAAAACCTGTTTGAAGTTTGTAGGAACGCTAACCATAGACTAAAGAAGAGGTCGTTTTTCTATAGGCATTGTAGAACAAGCGGCCGACTCAGGCGTGTCAACTTGGCTACCAAATTATCGTTTTCTACAATTGCTGACGCTGAGGCGTTGTCGATTGTAGAATGGAATTCTACACTAAACGGTTGTAACTTGGCTAGGGGGGCAGGAGTATGAAGAATGATTGTACCAAGTTTCGTTAATAGTTTTTGTTTCTATAAAGAACATACAGACAGACAGACAGACAGACAGACAGACAGACAGACAGACAGACAGACAAAAATTTTACTGTTTGCATTTTTGGCATCAGTATCGATCACTAATCACCCCCTGATAGTTATTTTGGAAATATATTTCATGTACAGAATTGACCTCTCTACAGATTTATTATAAGTATAGATTACTACTTTTTACGCCCTAGAGGCAAAACATAGCGCCCTCAATGTATTGCATAAGAACGTGTAATGTACTACCTATGTATTACAATGAATAAACGAATCTGAGTCTCATAAATTACTATTTCGACCGTAAACAGAAGTTTTAGACGTTTTTCAAAGGAACGAAATCGTGAAATCGTGTCTGTAGACACTTGATGTAGGAAATTACTTCGATTTTACATCACAACATTCACTAGGAATCAATTTACGAATGATTTAAACAGCCTTGAACTTCAATCGAAAAATCTCGCCATAAACTTGCATTTAAAATAGTGGAGTTATCATAAGGAAAGGTTAGCCACACCATAAACACAAAATAGATACAAAACAGAAGTCAATCTCATGTATGTACTTCATTTTTTATACTTGCGCTTAGCAATCGCGCTAGGGTCACCGCGTTGCGTCGAACTGTACGAGTGCGACCGGGCGATTGAGCCGAGATATCGTGTCCGTGAGCGGTGTCTATTTGTGCGTTGCTCGAGCGCACTTTGTGTGTAGATTGACTTCTGTACCTATTTATTTTATGCTATAAGTCTGTGGCCACACTAAAAAAACTTGAAAAATAAATAATATGGCATTGCCCTTTTTTACTCACGTGTCATAAACAAATTTGACATTAATTTCTTTTGTTTTAATCAAAATCAAAAATCAAAGCATTTTAATAATTTGCAAGGACAAGAGTCAGAAAAATGATAATTGGACTTTCCAAAGCGGAGATCTCTATGGAGAAGGTGTGCAAGACTCTCCATAGACACTCTTTTAAACGGTTACATAAATAAACTTGGTTTTTGTAGCTTCTGATTATTATGTTATGTGAGAAAAATGTGAATACGTGCAAAAAAAAAATAAGCCACTGGCGGCTAAGCGATGACCAGTCACAATTGACAGCGTTCGTTCCCGGACATGACACGTAATCAGCACAACCATTTTGAAGAGAACTGAATAATTAGTCAGACATTTCTTTTCGCTCTGTCAAATTTCAGTTTTAAAGCCTCATCTTACTCAAAGCATTTCAAATTAAAAATCAGTACATGGTGGACATCCCACCTACACGCACAATATGTTTTGGGAACACATTCATGAGGCTTCCGGCGACTGGGACCGCAATTAACTTGGACCGCGGTCCCAGTCACCGGATCCGAAAATATTTAATAATTTTCTTCCGGCGACTGGGCTGACCACTCATAGATAACTTAAAAAAAACTATTATTCAAGCCAAAATCGGTACAGTCAAACGAAAAAATTTCTATATTATTTATATGAATACCATTCACTCGTTCTAGACATGATTTTATCCTATGCGCTTAGTAATAGATTAAGCTAGCCCGTTTTCACATAATTCACACATGCAGGTAAACACACACAAAGGGAATAGTAATAATACTATCCCTCTCTAACCCGAGTCCTGTCGATTTCAAGGTCAGTTAGCCCTTTTGTTATAAACGGGAAATTTTGCATCGCCCGATGACTGGGTTGGCCAATCACTAACAAGAAGCTTATCAGTTTAAGAAAGTCAAATTTTGCATCAGACAGTGTCATATTAGATTGTAACTAGGTACTGCGCTGAATATATGTTCCAAGTTGTGTAATGTGAGTGGAGGTGCAGTGACTTAATTTATTTGTTTTTTTTTTTCATTTTTTTAACTCATTAACACTTTTCGTTGTTATATACATAATATCCTCGCCAAACTTTACAGTTTGATGTCTAGTTGTTGATAGTCTTCAGGTATGATCTAAAACAATTTTTTATTAACTTATTTATAAACAAAACCAGCTAATAAGAGGGTTAAACGACGCGGTTACAAATATTTTTACTTTAGGTTGCTTCTCATCTTTGATGAGACTTTTTAATATCACAAAAAATTGTCATCTGTTAAGATTATCTGATAGGTATTTTTTTTTTTTTTGCGATTTTAGAATTATGAAAATGGATGAAAAAAGTCCTTCAACTTCCTGTGGTGAACAATCGTTTTGTATTGATGTCACACAAAGAGGACGAAAACTTTTGCGAAGAGCTGGCTATGAATATATTCTTAAAGAATAAACAAATATGGTTATATTTTTTTTTATATATATATATAGGGTGACTGGTACTTAGTGACCGATACTTATACACGTGATTGCACTCATGATTCATGATTACAAACAACTTTCTCAAAGAAACTTTTTTTTTACTTGTTAGTTTTAAGACAACAACAAAACAGCAGTTTGAAATACGCGCGCGCGTCTGCGACCGCTCAGCTATTAGCCACGTTATGCCGTTGTCTCATGTATTTTACCTATAATAGTGATAGTGCACATGCGCCACTTGCAAACCCATCGGTGTATGTAATCAGTGTAGGAACCTACATACATGTGTCGGTTAAATAATATATAAGTTAAATAATAAGTATAAAAGAAGTTTATTTGGGAAAGTTGTCTGTAATCTTGAGTACCAGTCACCCTATATTTATTTTTTTATTGTTGTTAGCATGATTTTCGTGTATGTTTTTATAACGAAAGTTTTAAATAACGGAACTGTAGTCAAAAGCTGTTTTATATCAATAAATGATGTTTTTAAACGAAAAAAGATTTTTCTCCAATTATTACATCTAAAAATGTTTCGTTTGACTGTACATTTTATGATTTAAGTTATCATTATTTTATGAGTGGTCCCAGTCACCGGAAGAAAATTATTTAATTTTTACGGATCCGGCGATTGGGACCGCGGTCCTAGTTAATTGCGGTCCCAGTTGCCGGAAGCCTCCATTAATTGTGCGTACAGCTAACGAGTGGAATTCCATGCCGGAGTCTGTGTCTTCTGATGGCTACAACCTGAGAATCTTTAAGTCAAGAGTGAATAGGGTACTTCTAGGTAAGGCGCTCCATCGTCGACCGCATCGTCGCTTTCCATCATTTGAAATAGCGGTCAAGCGCGAACCTATCAACAATAAAAAATAATACAACAGACTGCTGTTCGTTAGTCTCGCCAAAACTCAAAACTGGCTGGACCTATTTTGATAATTTTTATTTCGTTTTTTTTTTCACTTTAATGTAGGTAAGGTATGGTTTAAAAGAAAAACGATTGAAAAACTTTAAAATTTATTTAAAGGTGGGAGGTCATTTTAGAGGGGGGGAGCCGGATATGGCAGGTAGTAGGTATTATAGGAGGTAGTAGTTCTATCTATCTATCTATTAGATCATAATGTGTGAAGAAAAGTGTACCTACATTAACGAGAAAATTCAATTAGTAAGAATATTTTTTTTTAGGCTATTCTGTCCCACTCAAAGCATTGGCAAAGGCCTCCCTCCACTTTTTCCATCTTTCTGGCGCCCGGACTTCCTCTTGCCAGTTCTGGTGGAATCTGTCTAGTTCGCCACGCTATCTCTTTCGTGGTATATTTCAGGGCAGTAAGAATCTTTGCATTACTTTTTACAAAGTTTTATTTAGTTTCACCTGTCCCCATGTTTATCTGTCATCAAATCTTGTAAATTAAATTTGACCCACTTCCCGGTTACCGATTGAGCTGAAATTTTACATGCATGTGTAAATCAGATGACAATGCAAAATTATTATGACATGGAGCTGATCTGATGATGGAACTGGAAGGTGGTTATACTGGCTATAGGAACTTGGTATTTAAACGACACTACTCCATCGAGTTTGGGCTGGTATGATTCGTCTTGTTGACGAGTATTAATTATACAACGTGTAACGTTAAATGCGCAAAGCCTCAGACTCCCCAAATGATTTTTAATTCATGAATCCCCAAGCGACACCCGGTGGCCGCGCATCTATTGTCTTACTATTGTGTCTCTAATTGACGGTATCTGAAGGGTTAATTCGATATGTGAGAAAAAAAAACATGTAAAAAAAATTGTACTCGTAGATTTGAGTTTGTTTATACTTAACCCTTCAGATACCGTCAATTAGAGACACAATAGTAAGACAATAGATGCGCGGCCACCGGTGGTCGCTTGGGGATTCATGAATTAAGTCGTATTTCTTTTTAGGTGTCCAGTAAAGTTTATTCTATTCTACTGTACTCTACTCTATTCTCTTCTACCTTTAACTGTAGGTACTCTATTCTACCCTACTGTACTCCATTCTATGCTACTATAAACTCTTACGAACAATCCGCAGCCCTGATGTGCACCTACATACGTAATGCTCACTGATACCTGTTCTAGGTTACACTTCAAACGACCTATTCAAGATAACAACTGTTTAAATAATTAATATTTGCAAAACAATATTTATTTAATCATAGAACATTATTTACCTACGGCGTTCTTGTAATTGATCAGTGGTGGCCGACTGGTAACGGTCCCCGACTTACGAGTCGCGGGTTCAATCAAAACCAGCCAGGCGCATTATTTTGTGTAATTTATTTCATCACCACTGCTCTTAAAACGGTGAAGGAAAACATCGTGAGGAAATCGGCATGACCTAGAATCAAAAATTCGAAGACATGAGACATCCACCAACCTGCACTGGGCCCGCGTGGTGGATTATGGCCCATTCCCTCTTCTAGAGAGGAGGCCAGAGTCTCAACAGTAGGAACAATATAAGGCCGACTATGTTAGGCTATGTTCCTTTAATTATGGAACAGTATTCCGTACTACTTTATAATCAATTAAGTAATTTGATTGACGTGCCTCTGTGTACCGAGATCGGAGATAAGCCAACCTTTTCGGTTTCTCTGTAGATGATAAGACATCACGCAAAGAAACAGGAAAGACCCAGGGAAACGTGACTCCTTGCATTATTAGTACAAAAATGCGGTAACTAATTACATTATCCATAGAGAATTTTTTACTCAGAAAACTTTTGTAACAATCGTATAAAAGAATCGTGAAAACCTATGTGACGATTTTTTGTTTTTGTTTTCCAGATTCCAAGAAAATTACGAGCACCTGTTGGCCAAACATCTGAGTCAAAGACAAACGCAATTGATCAAATAAAGCAACAAATGATTTCTATTGTTTCCAATCCGCTTTTCCGCATGAATGCCGCGTCTTTAATCGATATTACCGTGAGAGTTCGCATACACATGGCATGCTTCTTCTTCAGCTATGCGTTAGAACCCAACCTCTTGCTTTATAGTTTAGTTTATTACGAGCGGCTGCATCGTCGCGGCAGCACGCACGTCGCCTTCCCTCGCGCGCTAACATCGCTAAATCGAGAAAAAAAAATAAAAACAAAATACTGGCCGATAGCGTCGATAATCAATTCGATTCGCTCCGACCGACGACGGAGTTTTGAAAAAAGAACGCTGTTTACAAAATAGCTTTCCTCGATTTGCGTTCGGTACGAGTGATTCATATATCGAGTTCGAAACTATATCGAGTGTACAGTTGTGTTCGGAATCGATGTTTGACGGAAGCGACCATCGCTAGGCTGAACTTGTGCTACGGTTTTGGAAGGTCAAGGATCACAGGTGTACTATTCATGCGTCGATCGATATGATCGCTAGCAGCTGTTTGTCTAATGCACCGAATGGTAAGCTACATATATGTCTAAATATTTTCATTAATTTTAGTTTTATTATGATAGCACGTGTATTGAATGTTGATATTCTAAACGTGTTGGAATAAACCCAACTAATCTAAACTGTCAAATGTTACTATAACTTAGAAGCAAGCTATAACAAACTATATGACTATATATCGACTATATGTCGCTCCATGTAATAATTCATTAAAATAATAACCGCAGCTAACTAAAATTCTCTGTACTCACATTATTATGCATAACATACCATAAGTTATTCTTTAAAATTTGTTAACAATTACACACATGCTTATTGTAATGTATATAATATTTTATTTTTTATAATATGTAGAGAAATAAACAAGGTAATTAAGCCGGTTATAACAACCATCACTTATTGCTAGTTGTTGGCATTTTACTCATTATGTTATGAACTGCTTTGTGACGAACAGGACTAGGCAAATGTTTAATTGTCTGTCTTATACCGTCACTAATTGCTGCTAAAGGCTTCATCCGAGTCAAAGTAGTAAATTTTCCCAAAGTAACATACTCATCCTTAAAAAAGTATACTATGTCCGGACGGGCGAATCGGTTAACCATTCTACCTATGTACCAAATTTCATCCGAATTCGTTCAGCCGTTCGCGGGTAAGGAAGTAACAAACATACACACTGACTTTCATCATAAACATCATTATCATTTCAGCCGAAAGACGTCCACTGTTGGACCTACCCCAAGCGTCGCCACAACGACCGGTCTTGTGCGTCTCACATCATCGGTTTCCCGCGACCCTCACCAGGTCATAGGTCCACCTTTTGCGAGACCTTCCAACGCTAACTTTCGCATTAGTGTAATGTACGTGATTAGTATTCACATTATTAGGACAAGTGTTTGTGTGATGAGCTTAATCATTTGTTCTGTGTCTGGGTGTAATTTATTTAAATTACTAGCGACCCGCCCCGTCTTCACTCGGGTAACAGTATTTCTCCACTATTTAATGGATGTTATTATACATATAGAGTCATTCAAGAGGAAGGTTTATATGTATAACTAGCTTCTGCCAGCGACTTCGTACGCGGATCCTGTTGCTTATACCAGCGACAACGGGGTCGTCAAAATCAAAGATCTGAAACGTCTGATATCGAATTCTAAGAGCCGGGGGACTGGATTCAGTATTCACGCGCGATGGCTTATTAGCGTATTTCATGTATAACTTTGGTGTTTCTATACCGATTTCTATGATTCTTTTTTTATTGAATAGATAATATTGTTAACTTTTTTTAATTAGGGATGAGTGAGAGTGTTATAAACGTAAGAGTAACCAAAAATAAACAGAAAGCTCCGAACTGCTAAGCTATCAACATTTCCCTTGACTGCTCTGCTCCTATTGATCGTAGCGTGATGAAAAGTATACTATAACCTGCCCAGGTGTATGAAGAATGATTGTACCAAGTTTCGTTAAAATCCATCGCGTAGTTTTTGTTTCTATAAAGAACATACAGACAGACAGACAGACAGACAGACAGACAGACAGACAGACAAACAGACAAAAATTTTACTGTTTGCATTTTAGGCATCAGTATCGATCACTAATCACCCCCTGATAGTTATTTTGGAAATATATTTCATGTACAGAATTGACCTCTCTACAGATTTATTATAAGTATAGATAACATCCATTAAATAGTGCAGAAATACTGTTGAAGTGAAGCCGGGGCGGGTCGCTAGTACATATATAAATCACTCTTTCTATTGAAGAAAACCCCATGAAAATCCGTTTAGTACTATTTGAATTTACAAACATTTCGCGTACAAACAGACAGATAAACGCAGTGGGTGACTTCATTTTATAGTAGACTAGCTGACCCGGCGAACTTCGTACCACCTAACCAGTAACCGTCAATGAATGTAGTATATCTTTCGAAATAGTCAACCGATTGCGATGAAACAAAGCCTAAGTAATATATTAAGTTACACACAATTTGTTTAAGATAACTTATTCAAGATTTTATCATAAATTGGGACCTATTTTTTAATCCTTATATGATTGTTTATTTTATTTTACTATTCATGTTCACACATAAAATAAAAGACAAAACGAGACGAGTATTAGGATAAAAAAATATAACTATTTAAATTACAATCGATTTTGTAGCAAAAATTCAGACAGTATTGTCTGAAATGGTTCGATGTGGATGGATGTGCGTTTACTATGTCACATGTTGTAGATATGATCAGCTGTATTGGACCATGTCATGAAATAATCGTGTGTTTAGCTGAACATATCGTTAAACGCAATGTTCATTGACTTGGCTTGCCCATAACATGATGTGGCTAGCGAGCAAGGTTCTATTTCATGAAATGCCACCATTTTATGAAATGGTTGATCATATCACGAAGTGATCAATTTCTAAGATCTCGCTATGACGTATATAAAATTAACAATTTTACATTTTTATAACGTCAGTAACTACAGATTATTATTTCACCTTTGGTCCAAGTCTGTTATATCGTCGACGTAGGGATTTCCTGTATTACAAGTGCTCAATCAGACAGTTCCGTTTAAATTTGTAATTAGTAAGGCCATGACTTATAGCTTGTGACATGTAATAATGTCAATATCGATCACTAATTGTAGTGATCGAACCTGACAGGTGAACCTGGCAGGTCACTAAAGTTATTGTGATCCTTGCAAAGGATAACTGATTTATAGGTAATTCATTTATTTATTTACAAGCACTTGTATAGTGTTAAAGCGCATATAACTAAAAGAGTTCTGAGTATACATGAGGATGGGGAGGGAGAGGGAGGTCAAAGTAAAGATGGACGGATTGTGTGAGGAGTGATATGAAAGAAAAGGGAGTTAGTGATAATTTGACGGGTGACAGGAGGACAGAATGGAAGAAAAAAACGTGTAGCGCCGACCCCAAATAATATGGGTTAAGGGCAGGAAGAAGAAGACTTGTACAATGTTACAGAGGACGTCCAAGGCGTAATAGACACTGATGTTTTGTCGCATCAGTCCCGTGGAGTGTGTTATGAAGTCTACGACTATAATATTAAATTCAGCAAATACTGGTCAATTGAAATAGAAGTTTAGCATCATTTAATCAGCCGAAAGTCGTCTACTGCTGGACATAGACCTTCCCATAGGCTCCCTTCTCAAAATCATAAATGCTTCATTTTATTTTAAGAGAGAGATATCTAAATAAGGTGATATTAATGTAAGTCGGAGTCTGTGTTTCTTGATAGCTATAACCTAAGGGTCGTATAAGTCAAGAGGGAATAGGTTGCTTCTAGGCAAGCTTGCTCCATCTTCGGCCACATCATCGTTTACCATCAGGTGATGAAACAGATAGTGATCAAACGCGAAACTATCAATAAGACAAAAGTAAAGATAACCAGTCAACTAAATGTATTCGAATTTAAAACTTCAATCAACTGGAATTTGTTAGATTTCTTGGTATATTTCGCAAGAATACTAAACTGGTTTAGTACATAATAATTCTCGCTCGAAATTGATAGCTTGACGGACAAGCAGCGCTTTCTACAAACTGATCTGAGCAAGCCTCTAAATGAGAGTTCATAATTTCACCTAAAGCTATTCTCTTCGAAACTATGTGATGAAACTGTCAACAACTGTCACTCTTAGTGTTGTAGGGTTGTTCCAAAGAGTTACCGCGGCCCTGGATCGCAAAGGGCAGCTGAAAAAACATATGTGGGTTATAGTCAGTAAGTCTGATACATCTCGTTTCACCCTGAGCGGGAAAAGTTAGTGATAATTTAAATTTACAAAAAAAAAAAACGGACTGCAAGCTTTGCCATTAAATCGCATAAAACAAACGTCTCCGCCAATGTCCCTGCGGGTAGTTTATGACTTGTGTTACGTTTTTCTCCCTTTTCAAATGTTTTTTATAATTTACATAGGCCATAGTGCACGGTTCCGAATTGGTCGTTTCCTATGGAGAAGAACCGACAAGAAACTCCGTGGTTACTTGCATACTTTGAAAGCAAACTTGCCATTGAAGCACGCGCTAGTTTCCTCAATATACTTTCTGTTATTTTTTTTTATTTATACTTAAATAAAAAAAAAAATAACAGAAAGTATGTACCCTTCGTGAATATGAGTACAGAGGCGGACTTAATGCCTTAGGCATTATCTTCCAGTCAACCTTTCCGCAGAGAAAAAGTAGTGGTAGTTGTTAATCTCCGACACACCGCAATCATGGTCATTAAACCGTTGAAGTCTCGACTCGTTCTATAAAACTAACCACAAATCAGTTAGAACTATACATTATTATACATTATAACATGCTTCAATGCAATTAAATATTTGCAGCACACATAACAGGTTTAGATAAAATTTACTTTATTTATTGATTAAGAACGATTTCGTTAACTTTCAGAAATCACAGACAAAAACCCACAGATTATTAATAATTTTGTTAATCTATGGTTACAGTTACGTCCAGGAAGTTCTTGCAAAGATTCTTGACCCTGAGAAAGTTCAGGGTAAAAGGACGTAATTGATTTTTGACAAGATAACAAAACAATAACACTCCATACATTTATGAGTATATCTATATTTATAAATGGAGAAACTGACTGACTGACATATCAAAACAAAGCTAAAACTACTTGGACTAGGAGTATAAAATTTTGCACATGGTTTTCTTTTATGACGTAGGCGAGCAGTAAAAAAGGATTTTCCGAAATTCTGTAAATTGTAAATTTTTTAGGTGCGAAAATGATCTAATGAGATCTCCCTTGGGCGGAACGGGAGGGCGTATCAAACTTTTACTGGCTAAATATCCACTCCATTCTTTGCCATCGTTTTATGGCTCCTGGGATCTTTTTTGTATCACCTATGGTCCCAGGAGGCTTCGACCGCTGGGCGCCTACGGTTACTGACATCTCCTTGAGGCGCACGTGGAACAATAGTACGGAAAAACTAGTTTAAAACAGGCGAAGCCGCTGCCAGAACCTAGTATAGTTTATTTACAGATATAAAATACTTTTGGTAATTAATTTCTTTAGTGAGCTAGGCCACAAAATAGATAGGTACAGAAGACAATCTCGTGTATGTACTTCACTTTTTATACCTACGCTCAGCGGACGCACACTAATGAGCGTTTGAGCCGGAACTGTTCGATGAGTGGGCCGAGACGCTCCGAGATATCGTGTCTGGGAGCGGTGTCTATACGTTGCTCGAGCGCGCTTTTGTATGTAGATTGACATCTGTACCTATATATTTTGTGACTTGGCGTAACCGTCAAAAATCATCACGCGGAACGTACAGGATCTTAAGATTTTTTTATCGACTCCAGCTTTTGCGAACTAATGAATAAAGCGTGAAAAAAACCACGAATAATACGAGCCTCTTGATCTCAGGTTAGATATACAAAGACGTTATATGAGTTAGTGAACGGCAAAAAAGCCAAGGGGAACAAAACAGTCTTTCTCAGCACTTAGCTAACGCAAAAAGTTACGTTAACCATTAATACTTAAGTTATAAGTACTCTTATGAATTGCTCGGAACATCGATTTTGCGCATTAACGACACAAAATAGATAGATACAGAAGACAATCTCATGTACGTACTTCACTTTTTATACCTACGCTCAGCTTGTGAGCCTTTGAGCCGCAACTATTCGACGAGTGGGCCGAGCCGCTCCGAGATATCGTGTCCGTGAGCGGTGTCTATGTGTGCGTTGCTCGAGCGCGCTTTGTATGTAGTTTGACTTCTGTACCTATATATTTTGTGTTAACGATGTGGCTTGCCGTTACCAAAATCAACTTGAATAACAAACTAATTGGATCTGTGAATTAATCAGAATTGAAGTTCTAAAGCCACTATAGCAATCGATCAATGCTTGTTTTTGTTGATTTTGTGATTTTGTACTTTACTGCGGTCTCACCTGATGGTAAGCAGTGATGCAATTGTTGATGGTGAGGCACAGAAGTTAATTATTATGAGCCTGTTCACTCTAGCCTTGAAGACACCCAAATTATAACCGGACGGGAAGACCACAGCAGGCAAATTGTTCCAGTCCTTAGATGTACGCGGTATAAACGATGAGGCACACTTAGTCTGAACCGTAGAGGTTACATCTGGGTAGGCCGTACGTCTGGTTGTCCGATGGTAGAAATGAGACGGCGGAATCAAGTCATGCAATTTCTGCGTACTCTCCAAAATGCATCCTGTAAAATACCGAAAGGCTTTTTTTTTATTGTCGACGGGGAAAATCATCTTTGACGAAACCCGCTCTTGAGTGGAGCGGGAGACAGTGTCAGACTCTTACTGACTAAAAACCCCGCGCCGTTCCTTCAAGCCTTCATACCGGGGCACGAGCTCCCTTTTGGACAACCCTGTCCCCAGTAGGCTTCGACCCAGCTGGGCCCCTCCTGCTGCTGACAACTCCTTGAGGCGCGCGGGAACAGTGCGCGCCGTCGACTCTTGGACTCGGTCCATTACCGGACGATCGGACAGCGAGCTACCCATGGCTCGCCGGCAGCGAGGGCGCCGTTGCCTGATGCCGTCGGCCTCCTCCTTTGCAAGTATTACTGAAATACCGAAAGGCTGGCTGCCTATCGCCTGTGCAGCTTTGTAGATTGAACTTAACTAAATCTGGATCACCAATTAGCCTCTTCGCACGCCTTTCTACCGAGTCCAAAGCTGCTAGGTGGCATTTTGCAGCACCAGCCCATATGTGGCTGCAGTACTCCACACACGATCGGACCTGTGCTTTGTATCTTAGCACCATTATCATTGAGTTATCTCAATTGATTTGAGATCGACACAATATATCTGTTTTTTCTTGCATTCACTATCTCGCTAGCCTTTTCAAAACTAGCTTGGGGTAGGCTTCTAGTCTAACTGGATGCGGCTGAATACCCGTGTTTTACTTGGAGCGACTGCCTATCAGAACTCCACAACCCAGTTACTGGGCAACACGATAGTTTTTGGATAGACTGATGGTCAGACTTTCTGGCGTCTGACTTATTAGTAACGAAACGATTACTGGTTCTCTCGGATTACGATACAACTAAGTCTGTAATTACCCAATTATCTTTATTTCACAGATCAGCTGTGAAATAAAAGTAATTGTGTAATGAATTTTTATTTTAATTCTACGTCATGAACCCTCAACTAGAACCTTAGCAATGGCGGTTATACAGCTTATTTATTCTTGTCGTTAACAATGTTTATTTTTATTGTAAGTAACTGTTTATTGTTCTTCTTTATAATAATAAAATAACATAATTATCTCAGCTATCACTTTTCTAGCCACATAATTATAATCCTCACGACAGCAACTTTGTTGTCAGAAACGAATTTGAAGGGCATAGAGTCTGGGGCCAGGGTTATCCGAAAGGAAACTCGAGCCCTGGTATAAAGAAGCTAGAAGGAACGGGGTGGGTTTTAGTCAGTAAGAGTCTGACTGACTGAGTCTGAAAGTGAGTTTGTTTCGGTGTTTTCAGGGTAGTCAGCTAGGAAACATCAGCCTCATCTAGTTTAAAATAACGAAAAAAAATTAACATGTAAAAGTGGTTTTTAAACCTATTTGCAAAATGATAAAAAACACCTTTAAGGACAAGAAAATTAAAAGACATCAATAGCATCGATACAGTCAATATTTCCGCGGCCATAACGTTTACTAACAATAGTATATAACCAATAAACAAGTAATAAACCGATTTACCTACATCGCAGTAGGAATATTAAAATACATGTAGTGAGCAGCGTTGAACTCAGTGAGCCTTGTACAAGAGTATCTCACGGTTGATGGCTTTCACACTTCCGCAGATGCTTGCCTATATGACCGTTATATGCTCCGGTGAGATTTGTAATACTTAATCTTATATATGTACTTAAACAAGGTGTAAGGGACAGCCATCCGCAAACTTAGAACTAGTTATTTTTCAGGAAACGAAAAAAAAAAATGAGCCACACCATACAAAATTATAAACTTGATTGGACAATTTGCATGGCGATGCCGATTTTTTTTTTTCGTTTTCTGAAAAAAAAAAAAATTGTAGAAGGATGTTCAGTTTCGTCTACTGAGCAAGCCCTTAAAGACCTTTGCTGTGGATTTATTAAAAAAAAAAATGTAAAAACGATTTAAGTATGCCAAAATCTTTGGAATCTTTGAGTCAAGTCGCTATATTGTCGACCACATCGTTGCTTTCCATTACGTGAGATAGTGGTAAAGCGCGAGACTATCAACAATTTAAAAAAAGCGAGCATCTGATAGACGCTGGTCAGTAAAAGTTTGAAGAGAAATCATTAGAACGTTTCTCACATAAAAAAGGTGGTGGAAAGAGGTTCCATGCAAGTGACGCTGCGTGCTTATGCTAGTTTTATAAAAGAGATAAATTACATGGCTTTACCTAATTCTTAAAAGAAACCGAAAATTCAGATAAAGTAGCGCAAAATAGGAAGATAATGGAGGGGTAAAGTATAATAATACTTATTTACACATACAACATAACGTAAGCAAATGATACTTCATAAACCACCTCTGTTCAATGACACGCTGACAAAAAATCATACATCAATGACAAGAAAAAATGTTCAAGAAGCAACGCTTTCAAAACAAACAACAAGAAATAATCATCATCATCATTAGACCATGTATGTCAACGAACGGATATAAATGATTTGATTGAAGAAACAACATCTGCAGCTATCGCCAACTTTCGAGTTAGTAAACCAGTTAATCCAGTGTCAATAACTTGAATCGTTTGTATTACCCATGTTAGGTTTCAATCGTAACAAACTCCAAAGCGATATCTCCTACAGCTGGTCTGATGTAGCAAAGATTGCCTAGTACGGATCTATGTACCTACATCAAATGTCCAATTTTTTTGTTATATGTTATTTTTTTTTGTATACAATAAAGAATAAAGAGAGGGACAAAGAGGGACCTAGAAGTATCGTTGCCAGATCTGCGAATTGATAACTTCATAATGTGAACAGCCATTTCATGAATTGTGCTATTTCAGCTAAATGCGTGATTATTTTAAAGACTAGCTGATAGTATCTGGACCGCCTAACAGTCAATGCATGTAGTATATCTTCCGATATAGTCCACCGATTGCGATAAAACAAAGCCTAAGTAATATATCAAGTTACACAAAATTTTAGTGCATAAAAGTTATCTACATCAATTTCGTACATTTTACGTGTAGCGCGCACAACTAAAAACTTCTACAGATTTATTACCTATATGTTTAGTTAGATATGGTCAAAGATGACTGATCATATAATAAAATAGTTACTTAACGTTGTCCACCGGTAGAGTTCACTGTTCCTCAATGTATTTTGGTTTTCTACTACAAAATATGCCTTTGTTCTGGTCTGTTCTAACAAAAATAATAATAGTGTACTAAAATATGCTCTTGTTGGTGGTTCAAAAACCATAAACACGAAGGAAATGACGTGGTTTGTGTTCGCTCGTTTTCTAGACTCTTCTTATCTAACCTGACCGAGTCGGGGTGTCCCAAGTCCCTAATAAATTTTTTGAAATTCCATTAATGTTTGAATGAAAATAAGTATTATTTTTAGTAAAGAAGAAGATTTTTGATGATATGGCCAAACGTTGATTGACATATCATCAAATGTTAACGTTAAAACGATCTGGCCAGTTTTAGTTGACCATATCATGAAGTAATCAATTCCAAGATCTGTCCACGACATAATCCAATAACAGCGAATGTATACGGAACTAAAATACATAGGTACCGATAGCTAAACTCGTTATGGAAGCCGACCACTAGACGATGAAGTTCCGCATCGTCTCACACCTAATCTTGAATTAACGGCAGTGGTGTAGCTACCGCCGTATCTGCCGTATCAATTATACGGGGCCCCGACTTAGGCCAAAATTTGTAAATCTTAAATTCTCATGGACAGGAATGAATAAATATTGACTACTCATAATATGATCCCTACTAATATTATAAATGCGAAAGTAACTCTGTCTGTCTGTCTGTTACGCTTTCACGCAAAAACTATTGAACGGATTTAGATCAAATTTGGCAGGTAGGTAGAAGAGACACTGGAATAAAACATAGACTACCTATAATTCCACTGCTGAGCACGGGTCTCTGCCCTCTAGCCAGCTATTTCGTACAAAAAAACAAACTTTCAAATATATTTGATACGGGGCCCCTGAGGGCCTAGCTACGCCACTGATTAACGGATTATCTACAATAGCGTTAAATTAAGTGCAAAGGTAAGGCGAGATTTCATGACATGCGTTTTGTAATCGTGCCTCATCATTGTATCCGTCATCTTGGTCATCCATCGTCCTCAGCCTTTTAATGTTCCCACTGTTGGGACTCAGGCCTTCTCTCTTGGAGAAGGAATGGGCCGTAATCCACCACGCGGGCCCAGTGCGGGGTTTTTTTTACGATGGGCAAAAGTCATCCAATGACAAACTCCGCTCTTGGGTGGAGCGGGAGATAGTGTCAGACTCTTTCTGACAAAAAACCCACCCGTTTCTTCTAGCCTCTTCATACCGGGGCTCGAATTTTCTTTCAGATAACCCTGGCCCCAGTAGGCTTCGACCCAACTGGGCCCCTCCTGTTGCTGACAACTCCTTGAGGCGTGGGAACAGTGCGCGCCGTCGACGTCTTGGGCTCGGTCCGGATAGTTACCGGACGGTCGGACAGCGAGCTACCCATGGCTCGCCGTCCGCGAGCCTGCGGCCCGGTGCGGGTTGGTGAATGTCACGTCTTCAAATTTTTGCTTCTAGAACATGCCGGTTTCCTCACGATGTTTTCCTTCACCGTTTCATCTTGGTCAAGTTGATTAATTATAGTCCACTATAGCACTGCGCGTACAGGTAAAAAAGCAGCCACCGACCACAAGTGGCTGTCGCACGCTTCAGTTTCATTTGTGGCCGCTTGTAGGCTCTCGTGGCGGCGTTTGTGGCTGTGGCATGTGGCCCATGTGCGGTGGCGACACTGTACCTTCCTCATGAATGGCCATTTTCACATTAAGGACACGATATCGGCGGAGTGGTACCACATGAGTAGGTTTATCTACTCATGTGGTTGTACTATAGGTGGCCTGTTGTTCTAGTGGTTAGTGGCCCTGACTGCTATGCCGAAGGTCGTGGGTTCGATTCCCACCCAGGACAAATGTTTATGTGATGAGCATGATCATACTATATGTTCTGTGTCTGGGTGTAATTTAACTATAATATGTATGTATTTAGAAATATATAAGTATGTTTATCAGTTGTCTAGTACCATAACACAAGCTCTGCTTAGCTTGGGACTAGACGGCGTCGTGTGATAGTTGTGGAATATTATTATTATTATAGGTAGTATCATTTATGTGACGATGTCGAGTTGACACCAACAGTACGTACTGCGTTAATACCCTACCGGGCAATCTCGAGTATCTAATCGTAGCAGTAAATTACATTTTTCTCGCGAACGAAGTCGCTAGCCGTGTTGTGCTAGTCTCAAACCACAAGTTTTTAATGAAAATCATTTTTTTCATAGCAAGCTTTTATAGCTATATAATTAATACTGGTCAAGATGAATCATACGAGCCAAAACTCGATGGGATTGTGTCGTTTAACTACTAAGTTCCCATAGCCACCTTCCAGTGATCAGCTCCATGTCATAATAATTTTGCATTGTCATCTGATTTACACATGCATGCAAAATTTCAGCTCATTTGGTAACCGGGAAGTGGGTCAAATTTAATTTGCAAGATTTGATGATAGACCAACATCAGGACAGGTGAAACTAAATAAAAGCTTGTAATTACAGAGAATAATAACAATGATGAAAGAAATGAAGCACAGTTTAGAGACAGATCCTAGGAAATGTGTATCACGTAAGAAATATTGTGTATTCAATACCAGTCACGATTCATTGTTCGATGAATAACTTGTGAAACAGCCTGAATGTATTTTTCTAGACTGTACAGTAGGGTTACCATTCGTCCGGAAACGTCGGAACATGTCACCGTTATTAACAGTGTGGTGTCCCGACGTCCCGACAAGCTATAAAATGTCCCGACAAACATAGTCGAGCGCAGAGCTACACGTTTAAAAAAAATTGTCGACGTAGACGAACAGAATCGCTTGGGAGCCGATCAGCTGACACCGTGGTAGCTATTCTTCAATGTAAAATTAATTTTCAGATGACTTGTGAAGAATTTTATTAATTTATAAAAGGAAACCGAATAATTAATGTTCCAAATAAAATCATCCGAGAAATATAAAAAAAGATTTTTTTTATATGTAATCCCCAAATGGTTGTTATTTTAATTTGTGATGCGTCTGCTTTGCTTAAAATTGGCCTTGTTTACCAAAGAACACAGTAAATACTAAAAACAGAGGAGCCCAAATTGTAATAGTCCCGACGCAGTCTTGGGTATTTATGGCAACCCTAGTGTACTGTACTGTTCCGTATAAGCAGAAATAGCACAATATTGTGATGTAAGATGCTGTTTTCAGAAAATTTATTTATGAAAAGAATATTGAATATTTAATAGATGTTAATTTTAGACTGTCAGGTCGTATGGTAACAATTTTTTCCTTGTATCGACTTGCGAATCTCTTTCAAAATATGATAATGTGACCCTTGACTTATTTGTTAGCTGTACAAAAAAAATAGTTCTAAGCCACACCTCTGTATTTTTTTAGCATATTTTTGATTACTGTTTTTTTTTCTACCTTTTTTTATTTTAAGTTGTCCAGTAGCTTGTCCGATAGATATCACTTTATTTTCTTTTTGGAGTTCAGTTTCTCCCGCTCTAGGTGGAGTCTGAAGGTGTGTAAGACTTTTATTGACTAAGCCTCATCTATATGCCTTCAGTCAAACCTGTGAAGACAAGGTACTCTTACGAACAGTCCAGAAACCCTGGCCATCGCCCCCTAACGGGCCCCGTCAATCGTTAGGGGGTAGCGGGTCCCGTAAATCTTGCTGACAACGCTTTGAGGCGTGCGTAGAACACAACGCACCATCGCCTCGATTTTTGTCCCGGATAGTGAGTTAGCTGTTACTCACCGTCTGCAAGCTAGCCAGGAATCGCCCTGCAACTTCCGACGCTCAGGGCATCTCTAGCAGGGGCTCGATAGCGCAGTCAGCGACAAGACCGCCATTTTTACTGTAGATTTAAGCTAGAGTCAAATTTTTGTTATTCTGTTCTTTCTCTCTTTTGACTCTTCTATAGATTGATTCTTTTAAGAAATCTTAACAGCTACATTTAAAGCATGGGAGTTGATTGAACACAGCATGTAACAGGTATAAGGAACTACAGTGAATCTCTAAACAAAGTTTATCAATAACAAATGTGGTGGGATTGAGTTTTCTTGTATAAATGTATCTTCTATTGAAGAAGAATATGTGAATGGACACAACATTGTAAACGTGTAAAAAACCTATCCTTTTGTCATTTTTTTATATTATATAAACTAGTGCTTGTCTGCGATCAGATCTGATGGTAAACCACACTAGTTTATTAAGAGCCTATTCACTCTTCTTGAAGACACCTAAATTATAACCGGACGGGAAGACCGCTGTAAGCAAATGGTTACAATCCGTCGACGTGCACGGTATAAACGATAAGGCAAAACCATAGAAATATAAATAACCTCTTTTCTATAAATCTAATAAACTCCTTTCTTATATCTATGGGCTAAACGCTCAGTACGGACCGTAGAGGTGTTCACAACCCAGCAGGGTCGCAGCCTGCTGGGCCCATGGGTGCTTCGAAAGAGAACCCTGGGGCCCTGGAATGAAGGCAAAGAAGGAACAGGAGTTGGTTTTAGTCAGTAAAACTCTTACACGAAAGGGCGAGTGGTGTGAGACGGCGCGGAAGAAGAATATATAGTAAGATTTGGAGAAGGTCTTTGACCAGCATTGACACAGTAATCTTCATCACCGTTTCAGCCGAAAGACATCCACTGTGGGACACAAGCCTGCCCCAAGTGTCTCCACGACGCACGGTCCTGTGCGTCTCGCATCCATCGGATTCCCGCGACCCTCACCAGATCATAGGTCCACCTTGTGCGAGGCCTTCCAACGCAGCGTGTTCCAGTAAGCGGTTGCCACTCCAGATTTATCGACCCTATTGGCCATTCGTTCTGCGAGAAATTTAGGTACCAATGGCAATAAAGTTTGGCGATTCTACAGGCTATGTCGATAACGTTAGCTCTCTTGCGGATATCTAAATTACTGATACACAGAAGCACAGTAATGTCTAGGAAAAATAACAATAAGTTAACAACTTAGTAACAAATGATACTAAATATGTAAATTATTAATTAGCACGTGAGTTTACTTATGTTTTCGTCGGAACTCCGTGACAAAGTAATAGATTTTAGTTACGATGAAGTCTATGCTGGTATTTATAATGGCATCGTGATTAATTAGCATACTTGCGGCATTTGTTACTAACATCTTATTTTAATTGAATTCCAAGTACCGAAACGATTATATTTAACTAGTTACCCGCCCCGGCTTCGCACGGGTTCTTTTCTAGAAATAAATACAAAAACTTAACAAATTATATACTAACCCCTTCCTCCAGAATCACGCTATCGAGTGGTGAAAACCGCTTGAAAATCGGTGCAGTAGTTTTTGAGTTTATCGGGAACAGACAGACGCGGCGGGGGACTTTGTTTTATAATATGTATTGTAGATGACCCAGCTAGGTCGATCGAAGGCTCAGCCCTAGAGAGAAATCATTTGGTCAAATAAACTTGCCTGCCGCTGTCTTCCCGTTTTTTATTTAGGTGTCTTCAAGGCTAGAGTCAATAAGTTCTTAATAAACTAGTGCGCCTCATCATCAACGATTGCATCACTGCTTACCAACAGGTGGGATCACAGTCAAGCACTAGTTTATATCAAAAAATTAACATTAAAAATATATGGTGCCAACAGATTGTTTTTTTTTTGTATACAGTTCTATCGGCTCATATACGAGTATTTATAATGGTTTTTTTTTAATATAATACCATGACTCGTTTTTGATCACGCTTAGTACAATTTTTTGTTGGTTCTGTTCTATTTTTAGCCTGATGATTTAAAGCAAAAACCGGAATATAGATATAGGCTGGAATGTTCTTAAATATTTTTTGAAAATAAACTATGTTGATAGGCTATTTTTGGTTATTTTTGGGCGAATCCATGACCTTTGCGGCAAGCGACGAACTCTTAAGGCGATCCAATTGACGACTTAAACTGAACTGTTTTAAAGAGATGGAGCCATAAAGTTAAATACTCATCCTATGACTTCTCCCGTTTAGGGAGGGCCGGGAAGACGGGTCTCTGATTAAAGTAAGTACCCACACCTGTCCTTTCATACCGGAGCCGAGCCTCCCAGAAAGGCAAAGGCAACGAAGGAACGGTGTGGGTTTTTTAGTCAGTAAGAGTCTGACACTATCTCCCGTCCTTCAGTTGCCCCGTGCGCTCTAGGATGGCGGGTTTAATTTTCAGAAAATCCCCGAGGCCGTAACGGACACCGGTCCTGCTGAGCCTCTACGGTTTGCTGACATCTCTTTGAGAAGCACATGGAAGACTACGCGCTGTCGACGACCCGGACGACAAGCTACCCATAGCTCGTCGTCCGCAAGGCCGCGTCTACCGATTATAGTCTGTCTAAGACGTCAAACGACTTGGGAATTTTGAATGAAATATAAAATTTGTTGTCGGCAACGCGAATTTTAGTTGTCATTAATTTGTTCCTTGAGATGATATAGTTCTACAACAGATGTTGATCATAATATGGTTAGTGATGATAAATCAATGAGCGGAGTAGAATATTTAGAAACAGATTTCTCTTAAGATTCCAGATTTGTGTTATGTTATTACTTTAACTTTACTTATATGATACTATATTACAATAATGTAACGTTAAATGCGCAAAACCTGAAATTAGTTTGTTCAGAAAAACAAGCAGAATCAATCAAACCACTTTTTAATATAGGTTACATTATTCAAAAAAATCTTCATTAAAAAGTTTGACCTGTCTATTTATGAATAGGTCAAGCCATCACGTGCGCAAACCCGCTGAAATAGGTAAACAAACACAAATAGTTGTATTCCAATCTAATTTTCTCATACACGGAATAATAAAAGGTCATATTTCAATGCAGATATGAATTATAAACAAACTAAATCTGCTCATAAAACCTTTAATTTTGTTTTTAATGATTTTTTTTCTCACATTATTAGGTCAATCGAATTAAAAATCATTTGGGGTGTCTGAGGTTTTGCGCATTTAATGTGACGGGTTGTATATTTGCAAATGTATCCTTCTTTTGTATTTAGAATATCATTAAGAAGACTGTCATAGGTATATTCTAAACGAAAATCTTTTGTATTTTTTATTGTTCAAAAGTCGTCTAATAATATTAAATCATTTAAAAAATAGTTATATTAGATACTTTTTATAAGGTTCTTCTATAGGTAAACGATGATCAAGATCTCTTAATCAACCTTGATTATTGAACCAGTGTTGACTACATCAGATTTCTTTTTACCCTAATAATTACCAAAGTCGTTAGACTTTATAAACAGATTAAACTACATGATATGTGTATGTCTTCAATTAATTTCAATATATTTTATAAAAATATTTTTAGAAGTCTGTCTGAATATTAACTAGTGATGGGAAATTCCCAATAATATTGAGAACATACTAAAAACAAACATGATAATACTAGTTTCCGGATCTGACATTTAAAAAAAATTAAAACAGTTTGCAATCTTCCAACGAAAAACTGGATCTACTTTCGCATTTATAGCACATGGAAATTTTCCTAATTTCAAACAAGTTTTTTTGGCATTTTTAGAAATATAGCTTTTTAATGTTCCCACTGCTGGGACTCCGGCCTCCTCTCTTGGAGAGGGAATGAGCCGTAATCAACCACACGGGCCCAGTGCGGATTGGTGAATATCACATGTCTTTGAATTTTTGGTTCTAGGATATGCCGGAAATAGGAAACCCTCACGTTGTTTTCCTTCGCCGTTTTGAGAGCAGTTTTGATGAAATAAACTACACAAAGTAATTCGCCTGACTTTGTTTGAACCCGCGAACTACAACTCGTAAGTCAGGGCCATTACCACTTGGCCACCATATAGCTCTCTGTTTTATACTCAGTGAACTAAATTTAAACTATCTTAACATGTCTTTTATCTAAAAAAAATCTAAAAATGTTTACAATGATAAACATTTAAGGTAAATCCCTATATTAACCTAAACCGATGTTAGGTAATTAACTCAATTTAAATAATCTCTGTCTTTTATACAATATATTTTAAATAAAAAGACATAAATATCAAGATTGTTTACATTTAGTTAATTATCTAAACAGATGAAGTATAGAATTAAATATTCGAAATGAGTAAGTATGTATGAACGAATCAACAAAACTGCTGGAAGTCAATTTTTTAGTACCAGGAATGCAGAATTACGTTGGAAGTTTCAATCATGGCAATTGGGTCGTCGAATCAATCAAGCAAACTGAGTCGTCAATTAAAGCAGGACATTAATTGCCAGGCAGATAATACTTGACCTTTGTACTGCAGAATTATGTACATGTATTCGTATCGCGTTACTTCTTGTATAACGTGATTAGCTGCTTTTCACGTAGGTAAATTTATTTATGTAAACTTATATTTATTTATGTATTCCATTTTAACCTTTCAATCGTGGTAATTAGAGACACAATAGAAAGACAATAGGTGCGCTAACGTTGGGGTTTAATGAATTAATAACGCTGGTATTAAAATGAAATAAATAGTATTTGTTTGGACTCCTATTTAAAAACACGTTAAAAAAGCAGTTTAATCTGAAAATTCTAAAATTTACGCAGAATTATACAAGAAAACCCAATTATTTTGATTAGGTTTGACCGAGCTGAATGTACCAATTCCAAGTTGTTGGTATTCGTTCGGAATGGAAAACAAATATGTTTACAAAAAAATACAATTGGTAATATTTTTTGGTATTTAAACGGAATAATTTATTTATTTTAACTTTAGTAGAGTACCTAGTGGTAGCAAGGCAGATTTAATGGAAGAAGACATTCTATACCAGTCAACCATCGGAAGAACGAAATTCGTCCAACCGGCCGAGTGGTCCAAAACCAGCCAGGCCAATTATTTTGTGTAATTTATTTCATCACCACTGCTCTCGAAATGGTGAAGGAAACCATCGTGCGGAAAACCGATATGTTCTAGAACCAAAAATCCGAAGACATGGTGACAATCACCAACCAGCACTGGGCTCGCGTGGTGGATTGCGGCCCATTCCCTCTCCTAGAGAGGAGGGCTGAGTCCCAGCAGTGGGAACATTAAAAGGCTGATATGTTCAGGCGTGAAAAAGCAACAAATAGACACACTCTCAAACTTTCGTCTTTTTAATATTATAGTGTGATTGCATTTTTAATATTCTGTAGGTGTGTCTACAAATTGGTCGCCATATTCGACCGCGGAATCTATAATCGTTATTTGGCCAAAACTCTTTGTCAAGTTCTCCAAAACTACATTTTAATTGGCGTATACAACAAGTTTGTTTGTTTCACGTGCCAAAATTGAATACAATATCGATGCGGGATAGGAAGAGGTTGCATTCGTTTGATTCATTCAATGTTAATAAGTGCGCAAGGGCAGATGAGTCACTGCAACTGTGACTGTTTATTATGTGATTTAATTTTTAAATTTACTAGTGACCGACCAAATGTTCAGTTTCGGTTGAGTTTCGACAAAAAGTCTGGTTTCGGCGTCAGTTGTTTCGACAGGAAATCTTCCGACCCTACGGACCCTACGCACCCAAACTGCATGAATTATCGCGCGGCGTTCGGTTAGCTTCGGTTGAGTTCGTGACTCGTATGTCACCCACCATAATTATCAGATGAGTTTGCTGACAGGCCTCGCGTGATTGTATTGTGAGTTTATGTTTAGTTTTTTTTTGTTTCATAGCACTAATATAAAAAATATATATTATTAATTATTGTTTTATTTCATTTAACACAGTCTATTTTTTGCATTTATTAACACCAGCAACATGTCGAAAGGTCATTGAAAATTTCGATATTCGGATTGATGCCTGCAGACGCAGTCGTGGTGGACATTTGAATGATATTCTATTCCACTTATAATTGTAATGGATCATACTTTTAATAAAAAAAACAGCTTGAAAAAATTGCAAATAGTTTGGGTTTTATTTCAAAGAAACATGTAGGCGCGTTTTTTGGATGACCCTTTATCAGTAAATTACAGATTTTTAACATGTCTACAAGACTCGGATCGTTAGAAAATACTGTTTTGGTTGGACACTAAACTAAATTATATCCAGGATGTGTCTATTCGTATAAATTATATGAGATATTCATAAGTCGAATGAATACTCAGAATATCAATGAATATGTATAGCTTTTCGTAAACAAAAAAAAAAAAACATAAAAATAAAACGATATTTCTAGACACTACCTACAATTCAAGCAAACAACACTTGATATCGATTATTTGTTTTTTTTTTTTTATTGTAGGAGGTAATTTCTGAAAATACGGTTCGATTGCGACATTTTTTACCGATAGAAAGCTGCTTTATTCCTGAGTGATATAGGCTATATTTTATGTATGCGTACGAAGCTGCAGGCAAAAGCTAGTGAACTCTATATTCATATTGTAAGTGCACCTAACATACATACTATGTACCTATACGGTATAGTCGGGTCAGCAAACCATTAAGTTCGTCGGCTGCGCAGACTGCGAGGGGAACGTAATAAAATCATAGCGGTTGCGTTGACATCATTTGCATTTCCGGAGTTGCCGGTTATATTATGGACCTTTGCAGACCTTTACTATGAAGGCTCCCGCAGACAGCCGCAACAGCGAAGCGATTTCATATATTTCATAAGCGCTCTACATATTTCAATGAACTGAGTCATCAAATTATGCTAGCATTGCGGCTATCAGTTGTCTGTGAGATTTAAAATATTTTAATCTTTAGTTGCATATTTTGTCTATTAGTCTTGTCATCTAATATGACAAAAAGATATAATTACCGCGCATCTATTTTAAAATCTCGCTTATAAACTCTGTACAATATTGTCATAAATAAAGCAAAAATAGCACGTAATGATATGTTAGACGGGTTCAATGTGTTGTTACATTCGTATTTAGAATTCTGCAGGCTTCCGCGGCGACGATGTATAATTATGACTCATTTCCTCCATTTTGATTATACGTTTGCAAAATAATAAACAATTTTTGTTCAGCCTCGATGAGTCTTATTCATCTCATAAGATAAAACCCTACTTGTTATTCGAACTTTGGACTTTCTGTATTTCTAATAAGACGACTCTTTTGAACTTCGAATTTAGTAAAAAAAAACGGCTATAGACTAGACAAGGCGACACTTTTTATTATCGGAGGAAACCACGGATATCGAGGACCCTCCCCTATCATTAACGTCAAGCATGGTTTAAAAGCATGTTGCTTCATCTAACGCAAACCAACGCGATGTTTGATGAAGAAGCAACGCTAAAAAAAAGAGAGAAAACGCCTGAAAACTCGTTTGGCATTCGGTAATTCCGTATAACTTGTTCCAGGAAATACGTGTTTTGAGACAAAAACTCGTCATTCAGAATCTCGATTACCTAAATGTACAAAGCTTCTATAGATGCACTTACTTTTTTTATATTTTTGATATATGATTACATTACGGAGAGCCAAATTTCCTGTAAAACAGCAGATTTTCAGAATTCTTTACTGGATTAGTTTTAAAAACAAAATGGTTTGATTTCTATAGAAGCCTAGATAATATTCACAAGATATCTGTGTATCCAAAATATCTGGAGAAAGATGTGTAATACCATCATAATCATGTAAGAGCGGTTGTATGGAAGTGTCCCTCGGGTGGCCGCTCTTAAGTACAATTACAAATCAAACTTAGTAACCTTGATAAGTGCACTTGATTGTATCAAGATGAAGTGACATAATATTTGCCCAGCGCTTCTTATGACTCCATTTTAAATCAACAAAGTATGACTTACTGTCAAAGTTATCCTACAAAAACAGTTGGGAGCCGCGATGTTTCCATTTCCCCAAAAATAGAATTTCTTAGAACAACCTATACTAAAAATTTGTTACATCGTTAGTCGAAAGATTTTCTGAGAAATCTAATTTGTATTTACAACAGGTGTATGTTAATTTTTTAGGATGACGTATGACTTAATTATATGCTTACAGAGAAATAAAATCTTCACGTTTTATATCATTATGACGTCGAAATATTTATATCTTTTCTTAGTTTATAGATCCAGATTATTAGTGTCACCCCGCGTCTCACAAAGAAAATAAAAATTTATACAAAATCTTTTATTACTAATTAAAATGGTCCATGGTACTTCACATTCACAAAATGCAAAGCTGTTGGTCCCAATTATCATTCGTAAATCTTTGACAATCTGTACAGGTAGTGAGAAAGTCCGACCATCAGTCTATCCAAGGAGTAACGTGTTGCCCAGTAACTGGTTTGTGGAGGGCTAAAAGGCAGTCGCTCCACATAAAACACGGGTATTCAGCCGCATCCGGTTAGAATAGAAGCCGACCCCAAGGTAGATGGGAAAAGGCTGGAGTAATGATGGATAATAACGTCGAACTAAACACTTTAGACATTTTCTTTTTTTTTTACTATTAGTGAACTTTAGAAAAAAAATAATGTTTTAGTAAATTAATTGTGAACTCAACAAACTCAACTCTAACTACCAACAACGATCAACTATACTCTGTTCAAAATAACATTAGAAATTTATGAAAACCTTTTATTACTGTCCGTTCAACCGATTTTGACTTTTATTACGTTGGCGACATGACCAATGGCGGCTGCAGTAAATAGTTTGTATTATAACCACTTTTTTGCTTTTAATGCCGTCCTTATGCCTATGAAATAGAAGTTAAAATCTGTTGAACAGACAGTAAAAAATATTTGTTTAAATTTCTATTCTTAACGCGAACAGAATATAGAGGCTGAGTTTTCCCAGCAGATTTAATTAAAAACCTAAAGTTGGAGGGCAAATTCCATACGTCATTTTTTTGTTGTCTGATCATCGTGACGTTACAAATAGGCACATTGGACTTTGTTCTGGGAATTCAATGACTATACAATGTGAAGTCAAGCTTTTTTGTTAAGTTACTTGATGATGATTTAGTTCTCTTGAACTTTGTTTCCGGGTATTTATGAGATGCTAAAATTAACATTTTTTTTTTCTAAATGAACTTTGCCCCACACTAAGGAATTACTTCTGTACCGGTAACAGGTAAACTCACATACACCAAGACACCTAGAACTTCCGGGTCTGGGTACGGTAGCTATCTATCTAATTAGCCCATTATGACCCACTGCTGGGCGAAGGTTTCCCGCTTGGCAGAAGACAGACGTGTGAGGAACGTCTACCTTCTGCCATAGCGGGCCAATCTCTCCGGTAAGAGTCAAGTTCTTCTCTCCAACTTCATCTTGATCTGCCGTGATGTCACCTTGCATTATATGGAACTCAATAAGTGGCTCTTTTAGTCCATAGCTAATCTGACATGCAGCAGATGTCCGGCTCAAAGGCACTTAAGAATAGCAGCTTTGGTATCTGTAGGCCATACAGATAATTTTTCTGTGCGGGAATTGAGCGCGCGACCCGCAGTGCTGCAGCCAATTACTCAACTATTGCGCCAACAATGCAGTCAAACATTATAAGCTGCTACTACTGCTCGCCAGTAAGTTCCCTTTTTGTGTCTATTAAATTGCCAAAACTGTTATGAACAAAGAAAACTAATAGCCTTCGGGTTATGACTCCGGACGGGACAATTATTCGAAAACCTGTCTTCACAAACATTAAAAAAAAATTGTAGAACAAGTTCTATAAATAGGTGCTCTCTGCTTGAGTTAATACGAATATGTATTAGACATCTCTAATATTAATATTTGTCTAAAAATACTAAGATCAATAATTCACGTGCGTTTTTTTCTGCAACGAAATCGTCAGATAGACAGACACGTGACGGACGGACAGATTCGCAAGTCGCGTTACGTCCATAAAAACAATATGACGTCATTTTGAGCATAAAAAGTTGTACTCTTCAGGTGCGTGGGAGCATCGTAATTAGAGTGTAGGTGTTTAGGTGCTTGCTACACAATGTCAAACTACCCACGAGTTTAAACAAATAAGTAGAGTGCCTAGAGTACTTTGTTTTACGTGAACGTGATCGACACTTTATGACGTTTAGTGCTACGATTGGCTCGCTACAAGCTCTCAACCAATCATAGAGCCAAACGCAATAAAAACGATTCCAACTCAGCGCACTGAAGGTGTTTAGAACTGAATGAAACGTTTTTTTTTTTACAACTTAACTTACAACACAACGCCACTGAGTCCCAAGCTAAGCAGAGCTTATGTTATGGGTACTAGACAACTGATAAACATACTTATATATTTCTAAATACATAAATATTATAGATAAATTACACCCAGACACAGAACAAATGACCATGCTAATCACACAGACATTTGTCCTGGATGGGAATCGAACCCACGACCTCCGGCATAGCAGTCAGGGTCACTAACCACTAGACCAACAGGCCAGTCAAAAACTGTAGACTAATAGTTTAGTTTTTTCTTATACACGGTGTCTTTGATATTGACCCACAAATAAATACTACGGATCCGTACATAATTCAGAACCAGTTGGAATTTTTCGTCGGCTTTTTGCTAATTAAAAAAAAAACACTGTACTTTTTTTTAATTTGAACTGTGTAAAATCGTTTTTGAAACCAAGCCCGATGATGCTTTTTATTAAAAATAAATACAAAACTCACAGCACTGGAGGGCCAGAATCATGTACTGGATCCATGGTATTCGTTTGTACGTCGATCAAAAACACCCTGTATACTTTATTGTACACAACTTTTACAAACAAAATTAGGTTTGCTAGAAATTGTTTACAACTAGAAACTCTTAAATTTTCCTGACTTTTTCTATTATAGCTTTTTGGGGGTATGCGGAACAGAGAGTTAAGTCTAGCAAACCTCCATTGAAAAGGGAGGATCCTCCGACCAGACAGGTGTTATAGTCTGGTGGGCAACTGCTCAATAGATGATTTCGGGTTGTCGTATATATTCAAATCGCGTGGAGAACTTTGATTGCGCGATGCAGGATTTCGTATTTTCTTCGTAGTTCTTATGTGGTCTCATAGATGTCGCTTTCAAGAAAATGAATTACAATAAATTCAGGGTGGAAGTCGGTAAGTTTACAGAGATTTTAGTGGTATATTTAGGTATATGGTCAAAATAAAAGAAAATGGAATCGGAAGATGGCCACAGGAACTCGACAGTTAAAGGACCCAACCCCATCGAGTTTGGGCTCGATGATTCGTCTTGACGAGTATTAATTATTAAGTATTATACCGTGCTATAAAATATTGTTATGAAAAAAATATTTTCATTAAAAACTTGTTATCTTTTGGGTACGAAACCCTATAAATGGTGGTATGGTAACAGGGTAGTTCCAGACTCAAAATAACTACATTTTATTTAGTCCGTATTTTAGATTATAAAAACAATATTGGACACGAAACAATATTGTATTTTTTCTTTTTTTGATTAAACAAAAAATAACAAAGATGTAGCCGAGAGTTACGAGTGACGTCATCCCGTGCGAAAAAATGCAGCACGGCGCGGCGTGACGTTACACGTAACTTTAATGGGCTATATCTTTGTCATTTTTGGTTTAATTTACAAGTAAAAAAAATACGTGTCCCTTATTTTTTAATAATCTAATAGACGGACTAAATAATTTTTTTACGGTAAACAGCCTGTTCAAACTATCTTCATTCATTGTTTATATCTGCCTATGCATATTCTTTAAATGATGATGATGTTGATAAATGATGATATTTATTTTTGCAAATAATAATAATAATAATAATAATAATAATACCCCATCGTCGTATCTCTACGTTGACGTCGTGGTGGGGCTTGTGTGCTCCAACATGCCCTGGGTCTGTATCGGTAGAATTTTCTTTACCGTAACATACCTAGGGTGAGGGTCCAGACTAAGAGAGATACAATCCGCAGGGCAGTTTTGTGGCGAACTGTTGGGTATTAGCGACCCCACGGACCCGATCTCCCGGGAGAATTCCTGTTCTTCATCTCCGGCTTGCCTTTATTGGCCGGCCGTAGTGAACACTGACGAGGAACAGAGCTCCCACCTCTCTCTTGCCTTTATTGGCTGGCTTGAGTGGAGAGTCGCAAGAGCAAACATGCTCGGGAGATGGATGCGTAATCCAGTAAGGTGCTGGTAGGGATCTTGACCGTACTTCCGGGATTGTCCTGATAGCCATGGTATGCCTCTCCACTCCACAAGCGCCTCAGGATATGTTGCCCCCTTGTTGCTACGTCACTTTGTGCTAGCGGCCGTTTTAGGGGGCCCATTTATTGAGTGTGCAAGTCACCCCCTGCCTTTTATCGATGGATATTAATAACATTGTTCAGGCAGGGGCCATAGTCTTAACATAGCTCCATATTACCAGTCCATTTAAGACTCCAAAAATCATAGCCCTATTATTTTGTCTTTCATATTATGTCGCAATAGTTTTTCAAACCGGGGGTTGTCCTTGGGTGCACTAGTATAGCGCGTACAGGGATAATCGTCGGTTGGTATCACGTTCCATTATAGTAACCAAAAGGGCCTCTGCGAGTTGGCTTCGGCCCCTCGTACGCCTCTCAAAGGCCCAGGACCTCAGGGTCCTGAGATTAATAATCAGATAAAAATAATAATAATATTTATTTCACAAAAATCTTTACAAACTAATGAAGCCCTGACTCCAGAGCTAGGTATGAATACCTGTGTTTCAGGAGTCAGTGTCTTCTTCCTAAAAACATGGAGTTATAGCTACAGTAACCTTGATACAAAAATAAATTGAGAATTACATGAGGTACAATTAAATAACAAAAGTCACATTAATGTTGCGAATAGGAACTACCGAATACAGTTCATATAAATATAATGTCAATTTTAAATTAGTTTAAATTATACATGCATTAATAATTATAAATTACAAAATAATAATGAAATTAGAATTGATTAAATTAATATTAAATTAGACTTAGAATAAATAACAAACATTTTATGTCAAATCTATAAATGCATCCAAATTCCATGATTTTACTCTGCAATTCAGAGCAAAAACACAAAATGCAAAATGCTATATCAGATATAACGTGAACAGCGAGAGAGGAGAGTGTGTGAGGGTGGGAGGGTGTGTATGTGTGTGTGGTAAAGAGTGTGTAATTGATATATACCATAACATGCCTCAAGTCCGCTGCAATAACAATTCGGTCTTTTCGTAATCATGAGTAGATAACCAATCCTTTAAAGTTTTTCTTGTTTCGTAAATTGTAAGGGGATAGATATTTAACAATTTGTTTAATTTATTATACAAGTATATGGCTTGATGTGCACGTTGCCGCCTGGCAGATGCCGTGTGGCATCTCAAGGGTAGACAGACGTCAGGAACGGTTCGACTGGTCTTGGGTTTTTCGGTATAGGGTGTGATACTGTGTTGTTTGGTTACTACCTGCAGAATATAAATCTGTCTTACGGTAATAGGTTTAAAAAACACTTTAGCCGACTTGTCTGGGCTCGCGACCTCCGTCACCGTATAAAACAGTCAAGTGCTAACGATACACCCACATTACTATTTGAAAAAGCCATCTTAGACAAAAATCATAAACCCGATAATAATTTATCAAACAAATGTCGTTACGCAATGGAAGCATAAAATCGATTTTGGTTTTAATTATAAACTAGCTTGTACCCACGGCTTCGCCCGCGTACTTAAATAAAATATAGTCTATGTCACTCAGGAATAAAGCAACTTTCTATCAGTGAAAAAATTTTAGCAATCGGACCAGAGACCACTTTTAGATAGGTAGTTTTTTTTGGGTGGGAAATCATCAAATGACATCTCCCGCCCTTGGGCGGAGCGGGAGGGGCTTGTCAGACTTTTACTGACTAAAATCCACTCTTAGTTCATTCGTTGCCGTTCATACCAGGGCCAAATTTTTTTTTTCAGAAGCGAACCCATGGCCCCAGTAGGCGTCGACTCTACTGGGTCCCTACGGTTTGCTGACATCTTAATGCTTGCGTGTCTTAGGCTCGGCCCAGACGGTTACCGGACTGTCGGACGGCGAGCTACCCGTTGCTCGCCATCCGCAAGCCCCTGCGGCCGCCTTCTTTGCTAGCGTAACTGCTTCGTAGAAGAAAGCGACCGCCTGCCACACCTTCTCGCACCACTTTCAGAGATTACTTCCTACAAACAAAAAAAAATAAAATAATTTGGGTGTCTTCAAGGCTAGAGTGAATAGGCTTTTAATAAACTAGTGCGCCTCACCATCAGAGATTGCATCACTGCTTACCATCAGGTGGGATCGCAGTCAAGCACTAGTTTATATGAATTTAAAAAAAAAAATGACCACTTAATAATATTAATGTAGATTACAAGTTTCTGGTCTTGCCTACAATAAAGTAGAAAATTATCTCTCTATGGAAACAAACTCGTATGTGCCCATGCGTGAAGTAGGATCTAACAAACATATAGGCACACAAAAAGTTTTGCCTTTTTTTATCAGTGTGATTTCAAGTTTAAGTTTAAGCTTGAGATACAATAGGGGACAAAATGTCCCCTAACAGGACACGCAACTTTTAAAATTGTCACGTGAATACGTTAGAAAATGTTAAAAGAGCCGGTTGTACTCGTAGCTACGAGTATTTTGTAGGGGTTTTGCCCGAGTCGATTTCGCGGCACGTAAAGCGATTTTATTTTTATAAAAAAAAACATAGTAACTATTCAAGATTTTTGTTTTTAAAACATGTTTTATTATTTTTTGTAACTTTCAAAAATTTCCGTGACGTAATCCCGTAAATATACACGTTTTAAATCGTAAGTTAGGATTAGACTTGTTTTTTTTTATCGAGACTACTGATATATAGGTATCATATTTTGATTTTAACGCAGCGGTTGGTCATATGGTTAATTTTAATAAAATAATTTTACATAGTGATTTCATCTACACTAATATAATAAAGAGGGAAAATTTGTTTTTTTGTATGTATGTTTGTAATGAATAAACTCAAAAACTACTACGCCGATTTCAAAAAATCTTTCACCATTTTAAGGCTACATTCACCCTGAGTAACAGAGGCTATATTTATTGCCCATACGAAACCGGGACCGCTAGTAGATAATATTTGTGGATTTTCAGAAGTTCAAAAAAGTACAAAATTAGATGAACCTGGCTTCAAGGAAAAGTTGCAGCCCACTGGACTGCTGACTTCCATGCATGCCATAAAACAGCCTAGCAACATCATCACCATCAGCCTTTTTAATGTTTCCACTGCTGGGACTCAGGCCTCCTCTCTATGAGAGTGAATGGGCCGTAATCCACTGCGCGGGCCCAGTGCGGATTGGTGAATGTCAAATGTCTTCGAATCTTCGGTTCTGGGACATGCCGGTTTCCTCACGATGTTTTCCTTCACCGTTTTGAGAGCAGTGGTAATGAAATATCAAAGTACTACGCCTGGCAGGATAGCAACATACAGATAAATTATTTGTAGTCACAAGTTGCTTGGTGACTTATTATAATTATTATGTTACCAGCCTTGTCTTAAATACATGCATTCAGTACGATGCACGATGATTACTTATTTTAATAAGCCGATCATCAGAAACTCGACCTAAAAGGATCACCATGCAAAAGCCAGAGAATTTGCGTCTTATACTTCCATAATAAGGACTTTATTTCCGTGACCTCTCTATTTGTGGGTTGCATTTCCACCCAGGACAAATGTTTGTGTGATGAGCACGATCATTTGTCCTGAATCTGGGTGTAATTTATCAACATATGTTAGCTTCCCGTGCACGCGTGCCCACTATTGATTACTTGGGTTGATTGGGTTGATTACGGGTTGGCCACACGGTTACAAACTAGCATTCCAACCAAGGTAACCTTGATTTGTATGTTTGGTTTGTGTTGCGGCTACATGGATCTAATCTACGCGCCAACACGTTCGGTAGTTGGGAAAACGCGCCCCCAACAAACGGCTTCAACACCCTTTATTAGAAGGCGCGTCATGGATTACAACTGCTGTCTACACGGATTGCAACTAGCAAGGTCATCTTGGACCTTGGGACGTTGGATTACGACCATGTGGTCACCCCTTAAATGAAGTTCATATGTTTGAGATTGTCGCGCCGAGCCCGCCCCGCACCCGCTCTTCCAGCGTGGCCAAACACTGTCCAACAATCCATCCCTGCCAGGGCATGTAATCGCACTTAGTAATAAAACTGCATCTTACAGAATATCGATATTACAATGAAGTTCTAATCTAAAAGCAATCGGATCCGTACGACATTGATTAATACACATACCAATTGCATCTCAATGTAGCTATAGAGAATCGATTTGCGAATAAATTTATTGATAACGGCATGGTTTGGGTACGATAAGAGAAAGTGGAAGCTGACGAGGGTGATTGTGAGAAAGGACTGTGTAACTGTCTCTGAACTGGTATCTGAGAGCTCAAGGGACCATGCTAGCTCGCCGTCCGGCCGTCCGGTAACCGACCTGACCGAGTTCGAATCGTCGACAGCGATGCGCGCCTCAAAGAGGTGTCAAACTCTTTCTCTTTTTTTTTTCTTTTCGTGTTCGACGCAGAGCAAAGCCGTAGGGGCCCAGCAGGGTCGAAGCCTATTGGGGCCATGGGTTCGCTGAAAGGTAAAGTCAAGGTTTTGGAAAGCAAGGCAAAGAACGAACACAGGAGTGGGTTTATATATGTCATATGGCCAAAATTTAAACGTCAATTTTTGTTTTGGTTGTAGTAACATGGGTGTAGATGGCTAATGGCTAGGTTGGAAGATAAGTACATTTTGCCGCCCCTAATTTTTTGCCGCTCTGGGTAAATACCCATCTTGCCCCCCTTAGACCGGATATGCTGATAGAGAAGCATAGTTGAAGAAATGTTTCACCGATCACAAATAAATTGGGCTCAGGGCAAAACATGATGATGATAAAATAATTAAAGAAACTGTAATAACTGTATTTACCGTTTATAGCAAGATTGAACTATTATTCGGTTTAAAAGAAACTCCATGGTCAGTCTTGGTGAGTTTTTACGGTTCCAATATGACGGTTTAAACAGCCAAACATTTTTTGCCGTTGACAATGGAATTGCTTCTAGATTTCGCGTTTAAGTGATAAAAAGTCTGCTAAAACTAGTGTTTATTTATACATATAAGCGGTATTTAATGAGCACTTTGTACTTTGTCATTAGGGGACAAGTCAGTTATCTTCATGGTTATTATTTTCTTGTATCTAATCATTTTGATGTTTTGTTCTAATCATACAAGTCGATTACTGAGTAATCACGGGAATTAGTGTCACTTTAAGAGGACACTTGTGGAAACAGCTGCTGACAGATTTTTTTCTTTTATTTATTTATTTAAGGACAACCAACAAAGCATAAACCATTATACATGCTAAACATTCAGTATTTTACAAGCTTTTATTTAGTTTCACCTGTCCCGATGTTTGTCTGTCATCAAATCTCGCAAATTAAATTTGACCTACTACCCGGTTACCGATTGATTGATTGATCTGATGACAATGCTAAATTATTATGATATGGAGCTGATCTGACGATGGAACCGGAAGGTAGCTATAGGAACTTGGTAGTAAAACGACACAACCCCATCGAGTTTGGGCTCGTATGATTCGTTTTGCTATATACCGTATTATAAAAGCTTGCTATGAAAAAAATATTTTCATTAAAAACTTGTTATAGTGTATGAAGCCTCAATTAAAGGCTGCCACGGCATGCATTTCACTCGGAAAGAGTTAAAAACTAACGTATCTAAATTTTGTTCGACGTTTTTTTTTAATTACACATTTTAAATATTTCAACATTCCAAGTATTTTTAATAGTTTTAGGTGGGATATCATCCAATGACTTCTCCCGCTTTAGGATGGAGCGGGAGTGTCAGACGTTTACGGTCTATAACCAACCAGTGTGCATCAGTTGCCCTTTGCGGGTTTTCTTTTCAACAATTCCCCACGGCCCTAACGGATATCGGTGCTGCTGGGCCCCTACGGAACCACTGTCAGTGAATGGTAATTTGGAAACCGCTTGAATGTTGTATGCTTTAAGTCTAACAAGTCAAACAGTTGTAGAAGAAGTCTCCAAATATCAGACCAGTCGATAAACAAATCATCCAATCTATCAGGTCCGATACATTTTCCTGTCGCAAATGGAAATTCATCTCGAGGCCCGCGCATTCGGATAATCTATTTACCTGCTGTAAATTGCCGCAGCACGTGCCAGGAGTTAATTAAAACATTCAGCTGGAAACTTGGAAACGTGAGGTCTGAAACTGTTGTAAGTATATCTTATTGCTCGTGATAGTACCTACAGGTCTCATTGATAAATCTCCAATAGTTTATAGGTACACTGGGCATATGCAACTGGCGTTGACCGTAGACGTTACGTCGCAAACCGTATTGAAATGTAAGAATTGTTTAACATTTCTAGTGTGTTTTTTAAACATGTTTTGCACTCTTAAGGCGGACTTGTGGATTGTTTAACTCGCAACTGTAGAAAAATACTTGCTTCTTACTTATGTTTTCATTCAGAAGGACTTTTAAAAGAGAGCTATTCAAATTAGATGAAGCACCACGAAGGTATACCTACCGAGTACCGAGTACCTAGTCGAAGCCTACTGGGGCCGGTAATGCTAGCAAAGGAGGAGGCAGACCGCATCAGGCAACGGCGCCCCCGCCACCGCCGCCGGGATTCCGATCCCGATTTCCGGCCACCGTAGACGCGGGCTCGCGGACGGCGAGCCATGGGTAGCTCGCTGTCCGATCGTCCGGTAATTGTCCGGACCGAGCCAAGGCGTCGACGGCGCGCACTGTTCCCGCGCGCCTCAAGGAGATGTCAGCAACAGGAGGGGCCCATCTGGGTCTGGGTTATCCGAAAGGAAACTAGAGCCCCGGTATGAAGGCTAGAAGGAACGGCGCGGGGTTTTTAGTCAGTAAGACTCTGACACTGTCTCCCGCTCCACCCAAGAGCGGGTTTCGTCAATGATGATTTTCCCCGTCGACAGAAAAAAAAAAAAAAAAGCCTACTGGGGCCAGGGTTATCCGAAAGGAAACTCGAGCCCCGGTATGAAGAGGCTAGAAGGAACGGGGTGGGTTTTTAGTCAGTAAGAGTCTGACATTAGCTCCCGCTCCATCCAAGAGCGGGGTTTGTCATTGGATTATTTTATGCCTACGCTATAACCTGCCGTGACCTGTGTTATACTTAGTGTCGGTGGTGGGTGCCCAACTTGTGACTATTTAAATTTTTTTGAGAAAAAATATAACATGGTGTAAAAACTATTAGATTCGATTGGATTCTTCTTTTTCTTTCTTCGGATTCTGAACAAACTATAACATGCAGGTTTCAAAAAATAATGTTGTATACCCGTATCACGGTAATAGTATCATACAGTATTGTAACTCGGCCGTATCTTTAAAATAAATGCCTACAGCCGCGCGGTACGTAAACATGCGATAGGGCTGCCCGCCTCCAGCATTCTAATCACATTTGCCTATTTTTTGTTTCCATTTAGTTTTGTGATTGTAAATATTCTTACTTTTTTATATAAACAAAATACTTTGTGGATTGAATAGGAAGTGTTCAATAAAAATGCGTGTTGTTTTTTGATTGGTAGATTTAAATAAAATCCTTTTCTTGTATTATTCATACACATAGTGTAATAAACCACTATTATTAATAATAAAATACCACGTCTTTACTTTGAATTATACAAACTAACAATAATCGCGCGATTATTGTTAAAAAAAAACCGTCGTGTCCGTTCGTCACTGCGGCACAGTTGCGACGGTCGCGACTGTCTACATGCCGAGACCATGCTACAACCGAGGCGCGTAGGTATAGCTCGCGTTTCGTCCGTTTGTTTGAAGTTGGAATACTGTATGATATTATTACCGTGCCCGTATGTTACCGGCTCAACAATCTACAAGTCCGTGATAAGACTTGTCATACTGTATGAATCAGAATGTAAAAAAACTAAAAAAGTCTTGTGGAAACAAGACCTTTTTCAGGAAACGAAAAAAAAAATCCGCCTCACCATACAAAATTAAAAACTACAGTTTGTATGGCGAGGCCGATTTTATTTTCGTTTCCTGTAAAAAAATCTTGTGGAAGGTTGTTCAGTTTTGACTACTGAGCAAATCCTTAAAGTTTAACAAATTATTTAGTAAGTAATTGCATAAAAATGTGTTTGAAAAGCCCATTTGTGGTATAGTGGTGTAGAAAACGCCCTACTAAAATTCTAGAACCAATGTGGGTCGAAGCGTTAGAAGGCTTGCTGAAACTAGATTAATCGGTCTAGCTATCAGTTAAAAGGTTCTAGATTCACATCTGCACTTGGCTTTTCACGACACATAGATACTCATAAAATATCTTTAACCTAGTCAATAATAAATCTGTAAAAGTTGTTAGGGGCATGACATAAAATGTACGAAATCAGTGTAGATAACTTTTATACATTAAAATTGTGTTTTATAATTGTATATCATATAACACGCTGGTGTATATCTCTTGCCTGCATTACACCACAAAAGTGGAGGACATCGTCGCGTCGAGTACGTTCGCCAAAAGTTGAAGTACACACTGAGGGTGCAGTTGCTGGAGTCGCACCAGAATGACAATTTTAAGGCATTTGTGGTGCGAGTACCGATTGTACCGAACTGTTTTCTACACCTTGCTATGGAAGGAGACTTTTGACCCCAGGGCGTGGTGTTCGCGGATGGCGAGCCATGGGTAGCTCGCTGTCCGATCGTCCGGTAATGGACAGAGTCCAAGACGTCGACAGCGCGCACTGTTCCCGCGCGCCTCAAGGAGTTGTCAGCAGCAGGAGGGGCCCAGTTGGGTCGAAGCCTACTGGGGACAGAGTTGTCCGAAAGGGAGCTCGTGCCCCGGTATGAAGGCTAGAAGGAACGGGATGGGGTTTTTAGTCAGTAAGAGTCTGACACTATCTCCCGCTCCATCCAAGAGCGGGTTTTGTCATACGATGACAAAATAGTGTGAAGTGTTACTAACGTAGTTTTAAATCATGTTTGCTAACAAAATGATTTATTATAAGTAATTATAAATTATGTATGTTAGGATTGTGTGAGAAATGATATGAATGAAAAGGGAGTTAATGATAGCGTGACGAGCGACAGGACAGAATGGAAGACAAAAACGTGTTGCCGTCCCCAAATAAAAATGGGATAAGGGCAAGAAGACGATGATGATGATATATTTTTAGGCTTTGTTTCATAGCAATCGGTTGACTATATCGAAAGATATACTACATTGACTGTTAGGCGGTACGAAGTTCGCCGGGTCAGCTGTCAATAATTAAATTCTATCAACAATTATAATAATTTTATATTTCTTATAAAATCTACGATCTTTATTTACCTTTGATACAATAATAGAATCACTAGCAGGCATATAATTTAATAAATTACAATCTTCATTAAGACGAAGTAGTAACGTTATGGGTTTGTCTGCAATGACGTGATTATTATGTACAAAGTACATTATGTACAAAGCAGAACAATAGTTTCTCAGTGTTACATAGAACAGGACAAGTGCGAATCGAACTCGCGCACTGACGGTTCTTAGGTTCTTACCTATGTTGTCTGGCATTTTTGCTGAACTGGACCTATTTGGCGCCACCGTGAGACACACATCGTACCGGGGTCGGGGTTATCCGAAAGGAAACTAGAGCCCCGGTATGAAGGCTAGAAGGAACGGCGCGGGGTTTTTAGTCAGTAAGACTCTGACACTGTCTCCCGCTCCACCCAAGAGCGGGTTTCGTCAATGACGATTTTCCCCGTCGAGAGAAAAAAAAAAAAAAGACACATCGTTATTGTCTCTTTCTTTTTATATAATAATTAGTGTCTACGTGTTGTTACTACATTGTGTGTATCTACGAGTGTGTATGCCAAATAAAATAGTTTTCTTTCTTTCTTTTTATGAAAACAATTCGATTCCCGAATTGAATTATAAAGATTTTTCCGAATCAAAAATAAGTTTTTTTATGAAGTAACTACAAAACAGTTTTCAGATTTTTTCCTATACTTTTGCTATAAGACCTTGCTTCATGACACATTTTTGGATTCTAGGCCAACGGAAAGTACCCTATGAATTTTGATTCTTTTAAAAAGAGTTGAAATACACATTTTTTGCAATTTTTCCACAAATTCAAGGAACCGCAGATTTGAGTATATGGTTTTAATTTCAACTCGCACGAAGGTACCTATCTCCGTGCGTTCCCGAGATAAAGAGTATTGACAGACCAACCAACAGACAGACACACAGACGGACAATAGTGATCCTATAAGGGTTCCATTTTTTCCTTTTGAGGTACGGAACCCTAAAAAATTTGTTGAATATTTGAGATTTATCAAGATTCAAGGGTCGTTTTTTGTAAAACTACAATGATAGGTATTTCCCCCTGTAGGCAGCAGTACCGAATTTTGTTCCGTCATGTTACGTCATCGGCAACGAAGATTGTTGGTCGTGACTAGGGTGACCAGATGAAAAAATTAAAAGTTCGGAGAAAAGGCCCGATTTCCATTGAAAAATTCTGAGATTTTTTATAGATCGAAAAATTTTTAACACTGCGGATCTAACTCATCCGTTGCACATTGGACTCACCACAGAACACAGGAACTCCTATTCTGTGGCACTCACAGTGGTGTGGGTGGTGGCGAAACCCCCCTTTGCCAAAGGAAAATAAATTTTAGTCTATTTAACTTTTTATTCAGTTAGTTTTTTACTAATTTGTACTGTGCTGTATTTTATTGAAAATTATAACAATCCTAAGATTGTCCAGCCGCAATCTTGAGAAGAGTCCAAAAATCCAAATCTCAGGTCAAACCTTGAGATATGGTAACCCTAGTCGTAACTCGTGAGCATAGAATCGCAAGAAATTACTTTGTAAAAAAACAAAGCCAATGCAATCTTGTTCGGTAATCTATGAAACTAGAATTAAACGTTAATAAAATTGCATCAATAAAATTAACTTATGTATTCAACTGCACATAAGTATTCAAAGCATGTACTTATGCATAATGATTTTAATAGAGTTCTCAATATTTATCATAAAGCGATAAACGATACCTATAGCTTTAAATTATTTTTCTCAACAAGTTTTTAATGAATAAATATTTTTTTCATAGCAAACTTTTTTCGGTATACCTATATAATTAATACTCGTCCAGACGAATCATATGAGCCCAAACTCAATGGGGTGTGTTGTTTAACTACCAAGTTTCCATGGCCACCTTCCGGTTCCATCATCAGATCAGCTCCATATCATAATAATTTTGCATAGTCATCAGACTTACCGGGAAGTGGGTCAAATTTAATTTACAAGATTTAATGATAGACAAACATCGGGACAGGTGAAACTAAATAAAAGCTTTAAGCTTGTAAAATACATATAAACCAAAGATATAGACAATATACCTAAACAAACTTTGTAGTTTCACAGCTCGCAAAGGTTAGCAAATTATGTGAGTGTTGAATTCCGAACAAAACTAAGGTTGCTAAGTTTTAATCCTGAACGTAGTGAGGGATTTATATAATTAACTCCCGAGCATTGCAAGGGAGCCCTTAATGTTAGTTAGTATCACACAAATATCTGAAAAAAATGTGACATACCATATTTTTTTAAAACTGAAATAAGTAGCTTCTCCTTTCTTCTGATTTAACCCGACTGTGTTCCTTTTGTTACCCTTTGCTTTCCAGATTCGCAGACTCTTTCGAACAATCCATGACAGTTACCATACCGTTACTTTTTTCGTAATATAAATTTCCATAGTCTACAAGTCGTGCAAAAGTAAATATATTGTGTACACTCGAAAAACATCCGTTTTCCAGAAGTCGGGTAATAACATTTACCACATAATGAAACATGTTGCAAATGTAGGTAATACAATAAGAAGTAAAAACAATACGATTTCTTTTCAGAAATTGAAAATTTTATTATCACTTGAAAGAAATATATTATATTGAAAACTTTGCCGACCAACAATGATTCTCACCGACAGTACCGTAACCAGCCTTTTATGCGCCCGGTGCGTGCTACCATAACTGCGCCCCTAGAAAAAGTACAATTCAAACAAAAAGGACTAGGTATATAACTTCTGCGCCCCTTCGGGGACTGCGCCCTGTGCCTGGGCACCGCTGGCGCCGCCCTATTTACGGCACTGCTCCCCGATACCAGACAGTTTGATTAAAACATGGCATTACTGTGTGGAACGAATGAGTAAGGCTATGTGGAGGAAATCGTCAAATGACTCAGGATGGGACTATCCTATGTATATATACAACGTGTAACGTAAAATGCGCAAAACCTCAGACACCCCAAATGATTTTTAATCCAATTGACCTAATTATGCGAGAAAAAAAAAACATTTAAAAAATAATTAAAGGTCTTATGTGCAGTTTTAGTTTGTTTAAAATTCATATTAATTTGAAAAAAGAACTTTTATTAGTCCGTGTGTGAGAAAATTTGATTGAACTACAACTATTTGTGTTTGTTTACTTATTTGGGCGGGTTTGCGCACGTGATGACTTGACCTATTCATAAATAGACAAGTCGACGTTTTTAATTAAGATTTAAAAAAAAATGTAACCTATATTAAAAAGTGGTTTAATTGATTCTGCTCGTTATTCTGATCAAACTAATTTCAGGTTTTGCGCATTTAACGTTACACGTTGTATACAACGTGTAACAAAAAGGGGGTATACATACCAAGTGCACGGCCTCTTGATAAGATAACAAACGATACGGAAAGAGTTTTCTAACCTTATGTTTACATGGTAGGAAGTTGTGAATTATTCCATACATATGATACCAGAAACCGAACATTTCAAACTGAAACCAATACATCACTAGCAAAAAGTCAGCTGATCGGTGTCATTGAACTGTTTATGACTAAAAACAAACCTCTTACTCCTGGTATTTCTTCAAACAGTGGATAAAGGGTTCCGCATGTTTATTTTTTCTGACATTTTTTTTAAGAAAAATAGTTTTAAGAAGAAATAAGTTTTTCCTACAAAGACTAAGATTATGTTTGTGTACAACAAACCAAGCCAAAAACTAGAGCGAGTGCGTGCGTTGGACATCGAAAAACCTACCGGCCGCGTAGGGCCGTGTTCGTTAGCGCGCAGCGCATATTATTTTTCGTGCGACTCACGCCGCTTTTAGAGGAGACTAAGTAGACTAAGTAATTATTCCATATCCTTACGAATACCCTTATATTCGTAAGGATATGGAATAATTAGGTACCTATCTGGTATTTACGAAATTTTTTAGAAATATCTACCTACATACTTTTTTATTGTTTTACGTACTCGTAGATAGGATAGTAACAAATACTTAGTTTACGAAAAATTTAAACGAAGTAGGTACCTACGTAAAATCTAAACGAACGTTGTACTCGGCGTTAGACGCTGCGAAAAAGGATTTCATATCTGTTAAAATGAACCCAAATATCATCTCTAAGCAACTTATGTGCCTCCTGGTACAAATAAACTCCCAGTGGGTTCCGTTCTTGAATTTTATTTAATTAGAGGACTTCAATAAGTTGTCACTTTTTGCAGGGTCGAGATGAATTTTCTTACGTACCTAATTCTTTTTATGTCGGTTGCTATACATAGGATATGTACTTAGTTACCAAGAAATTAATTATTTAGATGTAGTGTGCGCATTCACGACGCCGCGTGAATGCGTGTGAGTTTAATTTTACCCCGAGATTATAAACAAATCAACAAATCTTTCGCGCTTATTTCTAAAAAACCTATACGTTTGCGCACAATTAGGTCTTTGCGTAACTTTTTGCCTTTTCTACAAAAACATTACCAGTAGTAGCACAGTTTAGTCTTAATTTATCATTTTAAAATAAATGAAAAATATGCGAAAGTACCTACTAGGAGTCCATAAGAAACAATGTTATTGATAATTTAAAAAAACGGTTCACAGATCCCTAAAAAAATTCCTTTGAGAAGCTCAAATGTTATTGAACACGATAAAATAGTTTTGTCCCAGTCGCACGCGCCGCCTGCGTGTTTAATGTGAGAGAGATGGCAATGTTGTCGTCGTCCGTTCGGCTACTCTCTTTGGCGGTACTGGCGGCGTCTTTGTACGCGCCGAAAGTCAAATTTAGGTAAATAAATAAATATAATTTTGCATTAGTGGATGACCAATAATCTTACGATGCAGTCGCATAGCATAATTATCCGTTCCGGTGTTTGTGATTTGGATTTTAAACATTATTTTATTGCAGTTGTGATAATCGTGTGTGATGGCATTTCTATGGTGATGGTGTTAAGTAATAGTGAATATTATGAGATGATGTTGTGTGTCGGAAGAGAGGACGGCCGGTAATGTGCGAGCTGCTCGCGAACTTTATCGTCCTCGATTTATCGCGGGTACCTAGAAGGAGCTGAGCGCCGACAGTTTCTTCGGTGGCGGGCTTCCATCGGATAGTAGGTAGGTACATTCACAGAGTACAACACAACAACAAACATAGGTACTGAAGGGAACATCGTCTGCAACAAACTGGTTCCACGTTTCTGGTTTAGGGGGTCGCCCAAACACTATCGATCCAGAATTTGAGGAGGCCGTACTAGAGCATTTTGAAAATAACCCACGTAGGTACCTACTAGCGCACTCGGCGAGCTGCATTGGCGCTGTATACCTCTAACCATATGCAAGTAGGTATGGCGAGTGTTGCAGAATGAAGGTCAGCACCCATACCTCTTCCGTCGCATCCAGAAACTGACACCTGTAGATATTTTGCCTCGCGTGACCTTCTGCTTTTTTGAGGCAAAATTTTAAGTAGGCAGGTACTAGGCAAACAGAGCGTTTCATTCACGCGCGCGCCGCGCGTATCGAAATTAGGTAGAATTAGGAAGAGAGGTACTAGGCGATCAGATTTACAGAAGAAGTCTTTATTAGTATTAGCAAGTGACGTGGAATGTTATTGACCCTCGTAGTGTTGTGACACGTTTGTTATGATTTGAATTCGAGAATCATACGATACCAAGGATACCAAGAATTTGGTATCAATTCTTTGAGTAATTTATTTTGAGCTGAAACTTTGTGTAGAGATTCTATACCACCAGTAAACTTCAGGGCTTTTTGATGTATATACCCTTTTTGTTACACGTTGTATATATGGATATGTATGTATAGGTATATAGTTTTATTAAACATGTATGTATAGGTAGATATGTTTGTTATTGTATATTATGCATGTATATTTGGTGTAAAATTTTTGTAATACTGGTTTTCTAAATAATATTTTCTTTTTTTTATGCACCTGCCATATTGTCTCTGCACTACCCTACGTTGACTGGTAGAGAATGCCTAAGGCATTAAGTCCGCCTGTGTACTTTTTGTTGCATGAAGATTAAATAAATAAATAAATAGATGGGATTTTCAGACTTTTACCGACTAAAACCAACTTATACTTCTTCAGTTGCCCTTCGCGGAGGCCATGATTATTCTTTAGAACGATCCTGACCCCCTAACCTTGGCATGCAATGGCCCTAGCTGGCTCTGTGACCTCTGTGACACGTCTTTATAGCGCGCGTGCATCACAACGCGCCCTCGACCCGTGTTTGATTCTTACCGGACGGCGAGCTATCCATTGCTCACCGGCTAAACGGCAAAACGGACCGTATAAAACTGCACAAAGTGTCGTCCTTGTCCAAGAATGTGTTAAGTGGCTATTTAAAACATAAATAATTGTTAACAGTAACAACTTATTGGCAGTGAAATCGATTCCTTGACCAAATTGAATGACACCTTTACATAGAAGGGATCGTCATGCTAATTAACCTACTTCATGTACAGTCGACAAAATCAATAAGTAACCAACTAGGCAGTGGTGGGATATGTGGGACCATGGAGCATAATGACCAGGTTATTTGGTTCCATGTGTGGGTCATCGAATTTCAGACGATGTTTTTATTAATATAGGTACTAGCGTTAGGGGCCCAACACCGCCTTCAATTTTTGAAATTTTCAGTTTTTCTTCAATGAATGTAAAATATCTTTCGATATATCAACCAATTGCAATGAAACAAAGCCTAAGTAATATATCAAGTTACACACAAATGTATAAAAGTTATCTACATCGATTTCGTACATTTTATGTGATGCGCGCACAATTAAAAACTTCTACAGAATTATTATGTGTATAGATAATTTGCTATTAGTGAAAGCTGCATGAAAATCTGTTCAGAAGTTTTTTTGCGTCGTCTTTTTGGCCCGGGACCGCGGTTTTAATTTTCACCTATAAAAATGATAATATTTTTGAGTAGTATTTTGGGACCATAAATAAAATAAATGCAGTTTTTTTGTACTATACCTACTTTAATGTCTACTTCTTCCTTGCGGTCCCAAACTACTACTAAAAAACTAATTATTTATATAGGTTGAATTAGAGACCGCGGTTCCAGTCGACAGACCCGTTTATTTGCTTATTGCGTTTATACAGACACAGAGACAAACACGGTAGGAGACTTGTTTTATTATGTCTTATTTGTTTTATTATATGTAAAGATATGCAAAAAAATAACGTTACAGTTTAATAAAAACAATACTGGTAATCAGTTGCATCTGATTAAACTGCAAGCTGACCGCAAAAAGAATACAGGTTCAATAAAAAAAGCAACGATTTTATCTCTGACTGGCTACTTAGGTATCTATCTCTATTTTTTTTTTTGTTGATCGATCAGTTGTAAGCTTGTAAGTCAAAGGACTTGCTTCCAATTTACATTGTTTTTTAGGTCGATTAAAGGATCGATGCAATCCGGTTGAAACCGGTTTATTATTGAGGTTATGTCTTTGATTTTCAATTCGGTTTTCCTGTTAAGGGTAAAGTGCATCGACCGAAATAAACAAGTTATTTAACATATTACACTACAATATAAATTATTTGTAAATAATACAGGTTTGACAGGCGATTATAATAAGTGATTTCAGATTACAGAAATGGGAGGTTGATTTTATCAATACTAATTGAGAATCAAATTTATCTTTGTGGTCTGGTTACCGCACTTAGTCCGTCTGGGCCCAATTTAATAATAATATTCCACAACTATCATACAACGCCATCTAGTCTCAAGCTAAGTAGAGCTTTTGTTATGAGTACTAGACAACAGATAAACATACAATGTATTTCTAAATACATACATACTATAGAGAAATTACACCCAGATACAGAACAAAATGATCATGCTCATCACACAAACATTTGTCCTGGTTTTTATGGTGGACGGAGCGGGAGATAGCGTCAGACTCTTACTGACTAAAACTAAAAACCCACCCTGTTCCTTCAAGCCTTCAAACTGGAGCTCGAGCTATCTTTCAAAACTAACCCTGGCTCCAGTAGACTTCGGCCCAGGTGGGCACATTTATCCTGGGTGGGAATCGAGCCCACGACCTCCGGCATAGCAGTCAGGGCCACTAACCACTAGACCAACAGACCAGTCAATGTGCGTGGGCTATGGCAGCCTTCATTCCAGCCAGCCCACCTCACTCCAGAAGCAGATAAGTCTTTTCAGTTTGCTCAGAGGATCTGAGTGAATCTGCCAAGGTTCGTGAATCGTGTTCTTATTTCACTGGCAGCTGTAGACTCAACTCGAGGAGCTGCACGTGAGTGTCAGTTTCCTTTGACTCCATACATGCTCTGCACGGAAGACTATCAATAAACAAAGTCAAAAATGCTAACAGACGATGATTGCACGATACGAGAATAATAAATGAGTTTTTTTTTTTTATATAATTAATTAAAATTCAAGTGTTTACAACTAAATAACCTTTGAGTATTTTGATACGTAATACTCAAAAGATGTTTTGATCAAAACGTCAGTTCTTGATGTCTCATCTTTTATTCATGAATCTTTTTTATTCTTAGAATATTTCGATTTCCGAATCATTAGTAACAGTTATAAAAATAAGAACTTTAAATAAGCTGATTGTCGCAAACGTAATATGTAGGTTAATTACTTTTTAGAAAAATATTTGTTTTTAAGATCAAGTTACGATAAACTTTATTATTCAAATAATACCTTTTTGATATCTGGCTCAGATATACAGTAAAACAAACAAGTTTGAATGCAGTCTTTTAAAATACTTTTTAAACATAAATTAACAACCTCTGTTTCTAAAAGTCAATTTTGAAGTAACTTGTCTGGTGTGATATTAATCAGTAAAAGTCTGACACGGCCTTTCGCTCCACCCTAGAGCGAGAGAAGTCCTTGGATTATTTACCAAATAAGAAAAAATAAGTAAAAAAAAACAGTGAAAGTCAATTTTCTCCATAGCTATTACAATTGTTATAGTGTACAATAAAGATTTTTTACCATCAATATCATGCAAATACCTCCCTCAATGTCTTCTCGAATCTGTTCCTAACTTAATCATTTCAAACGTATATGTCTACTAGATTACGTAACCGAAATATTTGAAAGTTACAAACAATAATAAAGCTTGTTTTTTAAAAGGTCCTTGCAAAGTCAAAAATCTTGGATAGTTGTTTTCTATTTTTTTATAAAAATTAAACCGCTGTTACGGGGCCGCGAAATCGACATAAACCCGGGCAGAGTTCATACAATTTAAAATACTCTGTGACTACAACCGTCTCTTAAAAATAGGCTCACACATGTCATATCGTGCCTACACACTAATTCTTTTCTCGTCTGTACAATGTACATTCTAAGTTCAAAGACGGCTTGCCATCCGTTAGTGTGTCCAGCCAGCTATAATGGCGCGGCGTGTTGGACCGGTCCAACGAACCAAAGGTTCATTGCGGCTTTGAATCAACACTGTGATTTTGTTTCATTTAAATATAAAGGATCTTTCGTACCCGGATCCATATCTAACAAGTTTTTATTAACTGGATTTCAGTGGGGTTACTCTAGGAATAATAATAATAATATTTCACAACTATCACACAACGTCGTCTAGTCCCAAGCTAAGCAGAGCTTGTGTTATGGGTACTAGTCAACTGATAAACATACTTATATATTTCTAAATACATACATATTATAGGTAAATTACACCCAGACACAGAACAAATGATCATGCTCATCACATAAATATTTGTCCTGGGTGGGAATCGAACCCACGACCTCCGGCATAGCAGTCAGGGCCACTAACCACTAGACCAACAGGCCAGTCAAGTCTGGCCAGGAATTGTTTTAAATTTAGTGTTTATAAACTGTGAAAACTACGGATTATCCATGCCAGGTAAAAAAAGGCCATCTCTATTTCATTCATTGTTATGCCCTACTCCAAGGCCTGCATAGAGGATGAAACAGCAGCTCATCTGCTTGCTGCTCAGGGGTTGTTGGATACAGGGTAAGGTATTTCGGAAATCTAGGTACTCTCCGTGAAATGGTCAGTAACACTTGTAACGTTACTTATTCTGTGGTAACGCCAAGGCGCTATTGAGAAACTCGCATATAATACAATTATGCGAAACCCGAAACACGAGTCTAGTATTTTTACCGACTTCCCAAAAAGGAGGAGATACTACGTACGGCTGTTTGTATGTTTTTTTTTTTTTTGTATGTTTGTTCGTCGAATACTCCCCCAAATGTGGACGGATTTTAAAAATTCTTTTTTTGTTCGAAAGTAGATAGTTCTGAGGTGGTCCCATTTTCACCAAATTAGGATCTGATGATGGGATCTTGGAGAAATCGAGGGCAACCTTCAAATTTTATAGGCTCACTTATTGATTTTCGCATATTTTATGAAGTATCTTGTGTATTTGCGTATGGTCGTCACCATCTCAGGTAGCTGGGCTGATGATGGAAGGTACAACTCCTTAACAGTAAGAAGTTACTCGAACAGGCATGGACTGTTTTAGTAAATTGTTTTGATGTTTGATAGGGCATTTGCCACATTTGGTCTCATGATAATCAAGTCATGACCTGATGCTGCAGTCAGGATAGTCTGCAGAGTACCTAAGTCCTCGACAACAAACAGCAGATATATCGAGTTTAGGCTCATTGAAAACGGCTCGATGTGTGGATAAACGTACTGCTAATAAAGAACACCGAAGTACATAGAGACCTGATGCTGAAGCCAGGAGCATCAGGAAAAGTACAAACCTTGAAATTACAGCACCGTAGTCGTGTTTGGGCTCATTTTAAACAGGACTAAATTTTAAGTTCATTGCAATGTTGACATAAATCTGGCCTGATGCTACAGCCGGGATTATCAGCATCTAGTCTAATGACTGATTGAAAGATTTACCTTTCGGCTTCATCATCAGATCAGTTCGATATATCCTTTCCCTCTCCAGCATCTAGTCTAATGACTGTTTGAAAGAAGAGCGGGAGAGGATATATCGAACTGATCTGATGATGAAGCCGAAAGGTAAATTAATGTAATCTAACCGTGTTTGGGATTATTAGAACCGTTATGAGATGCGCTCTGACTATAAGTTAAGTTTGACTGAGGGGTACTTTTTAGTGGTGGTACCATAACTAAAAAGTGTAAAATAAAAAAAACTTTTTACAAAAAAAATATAACCGACTTCAATGATAAAAAACACTGAAAAGTATCAAATAACCTTAAATTTTGGAAGTCGGTGTTAAATAACGAAGAGACTAAACTATTATAGAAACACCGACTTCCAAAATTAAAGTTATTTGATACTTTTCAGTGTTTTTTATCATTGAAGTCGGTTATATTTTTTTTGTAAAAAGTTTTTTTTTATGTAAAGGATCTATGTACAAAATTGCTGGCTGGCGCCTAATGCTCGCTATGTCCTGGCGTGACCTGTATTGTACTTAGTGTCGGTGATATCCAACTTGTTATTTAAATATTTTTGATTCAGTTACTGATTCTAAAACAAACTATATTCAGGTTTACATATCAAAGCACAACCGAAAGTACTCGGACTAGAAGGGAGCGAGTAATTTTGCAAAAGCTTTCTTTTTATGACGTATGCAGTAAGAAAGGATATTCAAAATTCACATATTCCTATGATTCACCCCCTAAGGTGAAAAAGGGTGTCCAAAGTTTGTGTGGTGAAACCTACTTTCATGCGGGCGAAGCCGCAGGCAGATGTTAATCACTATTATAGTATAAAACAAAGTCGCTTTTTCTGTCCCTATTTATTTATTTATTTATTTATTTATTTATTTATTTATTTATTTATTTATTTATTTATTTATTTATTTATTTATTTATTTATTTAATACTTTATGCACAAATGTACAAAGGCGAATCCCTATGTACGCTTAAATCTTTAAAACTACGCAACGGATTTTGATGCGGTTTTTTTAATAGATAGAGTGATTCAAGAGGAAGGTGTATATGTATAATAATATCCATTAAATAGTGGAGAAATACTGTTACCCGAGCGAAGCCGGGGCGGGTCGCTAGTAAATAAATAAACAGGTTTTCACGAGAATACCTATACAAAATATGCTCTCAGCTGAGCCATCGAGCGCATAGTGCACGTACACCACTCATAATCGCGGCTTGTTATTATACGTCACGTGTGACAGCCCGCGCACGCGCATCGCCATTAACATATATTATGTACTCATTTTTAATGTCAACAAAGGAAATTACTGAAAACAGCCGTAGGGAGACATGAAATACCTGCGTTTTTTGAGGTGGACAATCATCAAATAATTCTTTTAGCTCTGGGCGGGGCGAGAGGGAGTCACCTGGGTTCCTTCATCCCACGCACTGATCAGCGCTATCAGAGCTATGAAAGCAGTCATTTGATGTTTCTCACAAAAAAAGCTCTTCAGGAGGCTCGGAGCAAAACCTACCAAAACCTTTTTTTTAGGTGGTATAATCATCTAATGACATCTCCCGCTCTTGGGTGAAGCGGGAGATAGAGTCAGACTTTTACTGAATAAAAACCCACTCCTGTTTCTGCTTTGCCGTTGTGCCCGGGACCCGGGCAAGGCAGACCTCTACCTCTGCCCAGGCGGGGCACACACACCTCTACCGTATGCTCCATCGTGTCCTCCAGGCGGTCCACACAATGGTGACACCCGAGCGTCACTTCCGCGAGCAATACCAGCTGAGTCACAGATCGTAATAACTGTCATTAAGTAACTCTTGGTACTATTCTGTGACGTGAGCAGATCCTAATAAATCTAAAATAAAATCAAGAACACAATAGGATATACGAAGTAAGTGCACTTTGTGGTGACAATAACAAAAACTTATTATAGAAACAATAGTCACAAGTCGTCCAATCATTGCCTGCTTCATTAAAACCACTTCAATAAGTATATAAATTAATGCAATTATGCGAAAAAGAAACGATTCATTTTCTTGGTCACGTTATTATGTCGGAAATCAATGTCTCTTTCTACAACAAGGAAGAGCTATTGGTCGATGAAACACCTGACGAAAGGACCACTCCCACTTTCTCTTAAGGCTTATAGTTACTTGAACCATCTGGCCGAAATTAAATGGACGTAACTCTCGTACCCGCCTAGGCGGCAGTACGCGTATCTGTGCATTTAATTGCAGCTAGCTAGCTGCGCCCGGATAGTGCGCGGCTGTCCTTAAAATCCATTTTCTTTGCGAAATATTTTAAATCAACGTTTTTTTTTCGTTTCATTGTAATTTTCTGAAATCTTCGGCGTAACTTTTCAATTTATTTTCTTTCATAAGAAAATCGATGCGGGGGAGGCTAAGTCCAATAGTGGACGTCTATCGGCTGAAATGATGATAATGATCAAGAAAATCGATTATACGTCAAAACAAGTCTGCCAATTTCTAGTCTCATCGATCTCATCCAAAGATGCTAAGACACAGATCTCTAGAATCGACGATGTTGTCCGGTCATAATAAATTACTATACATTATAGATCTAGTGATGGAAGAATGTGGAAAATGCAGTTAATAGGGCCATCTCTCGCAAGTCACGGATCTTGTGACCCAAGAGTTGTGAGTAGACACTACATAATATACTATCCATTGCAGTGGTTCCAAACTGTGATCCGTGGACGACTGGTGGTCCACAAACAAGGGCTAAAGTATGATTCGCGGAACGTCAAAAAATTTCAAACTTTTCTAAGAAAAGTGAAATTGATGCGAAACGGTTTTCGGTTGGCGACAACTGATTGAACCTAAGATGACAAAAACGGAACTCTTATAAAATCACTTTGATGACCTGTCTATCAAGACCCTTTTTCTCAGAAACACGTAACAGTTGTTAGAAATTAAACTATAAGGTACTTCTTGTAGAAAGCGATCACCGGACAAGTATAGAAAAAGTCTGAAAACTTAAAAATTCTACGTCACAAAAAATACGTTTTTTTGCGATTCAGAAAAATATCCGAGACTCAAATCGGGTAATATAAAACAATTTTTTTTAGTTATTACTATGCTTGATTTTAATGTAACCTTTCATGTGCGAGTCCGACTCGCACTTGGTCAGCTTTTTTTAGTCATAGTTTTTGTTTTGGTGGGTAAAAATCATCCAGCTGACATCCCCCGCCCTTGGGCGAAGCGGAAAATAGTGTAAGACTCTTACTGACAAAAAAATCCACCGCCTTCCTTCTTGTCTTTCATAACGAGGCCGAGCCTCCCTTTCGGAACTAGATCCTGGTCCCAGTAGGCTTCAACCCAGCTGGGCCCCTGCTGTTGCTGACAATTCCTAACACAGTTAAGTTTTCTTCTGGAATTCTGGCCTCTGCTAACCACAAAGAAACTAAAGTGGTCCGCGGTCAAAAAAGTTTGAGAACCATCTGGTCTACAGCAACTAGAATGCAGAAAATGCAGTTTGTAATTACACCATTCTAAATCTAAGCTCACTTCACATGCCGACAATACCTGGCGACAAGGAAACGTTTTTAATTATTTGTTCTTAATTAATATCAAGCTACCCGTACCAGCTTCGCACGGGTGTTAGAAATCATTGAAATTCTCGGCTTATCTCTAGATTTTTTTTGTTTTTTTTTTTATTGTTTATAAATCAATAAAAAATAAAAATCTTATAATAATATAAATAATTATCTTAAGTTTGTTAGTATACACAACTCAAAAAACTAGTGTTAGTACTTATAACTACCGGAAACAATTTTTTATTTCTTTACTAGCTTTTGCCCGCACGGCTTTGCTCCCGCTCTTCCCTACTTTACCCTACTCTACCCTACACTACTCTACTCTACACTACTCTACACTACTCTACCCTACTCTACCCTACTCTACCCTACTCTACCCTACTCTACCCTACTATACCCTACTCTACCCTACTATACCCTACTCTACCCTACCAAACTTCACATAAACCATCTGCTAATTAGTCCGAATAAAGTCTAAAAATTTGGTTTGGATAGGTGAGTCCGTTATAGAGTTATAAAATAACAACGAAAAGTGGCATTGATTTTTATATATATAGATTATACGCCACAGGGGCATGAAGGCGTACCCAATACGCCAGTATGGGACTGTCCCACCTGTCCGCTATTGTTTTTAGGATGATGTTGGGGCTGACGCGTACCCTGCGCAAGATCAAAGATGCAGACATGAAAGCCGTCAATTTCTGCCTCTGCGAACATGCACTGCAGTAGCGCGGTAACCCCATCAACACATTTATAGGTTCGCGCTTGACCGCCATCTCACCTGATGGAAAGCGACGATGCGATCGACGATGGAATGCGCTTACCTAGAAGAAACCTAAACACTCTCGATACTGATAACATGCATGTATTGTAACAGGGTTATTTGTAAAACACTGGTAACCTCCCAACACTATGTTACTAACATCATAAACAACAACTTTTGTTCTGTGACTTTTAAAAATCTACATCTACACTTAATAAAGAGGTTTTTCTTCTTCTTCTTTTTCTTTTTTTTGTTTTGTTTGTAGGAGGTAATCTCTGGAAGTACAGGTCCGATTGCTAAAATTTTTGCACCGATAGAAAGCTGCTTTATTCCTGAGTGACATAGATTATTTATATTTAATGTACGCGGGCGAAGTTACGGGCAAAAGCTATCATACTTTAGCTTATCATACTTTAGCTCATCAGATTTTCATACAAAAATTAAAATATTTAAATTGAACGATCTAAATATTACGATGTTTACGCGAAGCAAGCGATAGTACAATGGCGGAGGGGAGAGGGGATCGGGCAGCGGGGGTGCTTGATGCGCTTGTGTCACGTCGTACAGACGTAGGTAGGTATAGCATAATACAGAGTTGAAATATGTTTATAGAACAACGAAATCTTGAAAGTTTGTTTTTGGTAAATGAATTGTTTTGTAAAAAGTCATAGAAAAAAGTTGCTGTTTATGATGTTAGTAATACAGTCGTCCTGCAAGGTTGTTAGTGTTTTACAAATAGCCCTGTTTACCTAAATCTTCCTCATGAATCACTATGTTTATTGGTGAAAACTGCCTGAAAATCCGTTCAAGTTTTTGAGTGAACGAACAGACGGACAGTTGTGGTTGGGAACTTTATTATACGAAATCTGTACTAATAATAATATAATCAATCAGGAACAGTCGTATTAAAAAAAAATCCGATGGATGCGAGACGCACGGGAGCGGTCGTTGTGGTGACACATAGGGGAGGCCTGTGTCCAACAGTGGACGTCTTTCGGCTGAAATGATGATGATGACAAGAATAGGTTACTTCTAAACTGCGTGCATCATCGTCGTTTACAATCAGGTGAGACAGTGGTCTAACGCGACTATATTCTTACTAATATTATATAAGCGAAAGTGAGTTTGTTTGTTTGTTACATCTTCACGCCTAAATGGCAAACCCGATTTTGATGAAACTTGGTACACGGATAGACCATGTCCTGAAGTATGTTCCCTTGGAATAATTTTCTGCTATCACGCGGGCGAAGCCGCTGGGAGTAGCTAGTAAATAATAATTTTTAAAAATGTATGGAAGAAAGATAAACCGCTATCCATGTCAGAAACCATGAGAACCCGTTAGGTCCGCACCTCATTTCAACAATAGACCATTATTTATATTTTATAGTATCCTATTGCTGTTATTTCTATTCCTATAGTCATTAGGAAAACCATTCAACTTTCTAACTAAAAATACCGGAGCCTAGGCTGGTCATTAGCGTCTCAGGGAACTGGTTATGCGGGTTCCACCTAGAGTGCTAATTTTAGACAGAATCTGTCTTTAAAGAAGGCATAATCAGGCTTTACGGTAACATTATAAAAGCAAAAGTTTGTACCTGGGGACATGGTAGTGGCGAAGCTATAAATTTTTACTGAATTTGTGAAGTTAGGGTCGGTAGAGTTAGGCCGTCTAGATTCAGAAGCTTGGCACTACATGAGATCTGATATCTTTTCACAGGGAAAAACTTTATGTGGTCGTTTTTGCAACCGTTTACATGAAATGTTTTGGGTGGGATGTCTTTTGTCTTTTTTTGTATGTATGTGTATCAGAGTAGTGACCCAGTGGTAACGGCCCCGACTTACGAGTTGTAAACCTGTAGTCCTAGAACGCGAAGGGCAACTGAAGGACACAGCTGTGTCCACCACTAAGAACGGGAGAAGTAATTCGATGATTTCCACAAAAAAAAAACATCGTTTCTATAAATAAAGCCTGCATTACTTTGTGTAACTATCATAATTTGTACTATTGACGTATTGTAGTACGTCAGTTCCGTTATTCCACTCTTTTCTGCCCTAAGCCACTTCTGGCCAATCCTTAAGATAGGTCCACATCGTCACGCCATCTCCTTCTGGGCCTACCGCGCCGCCGGCTCCTGCTGTTCGGAATCCAGTCAGTAGTTCCTTTCTCCCTATTTCGTTGCGACATGCAGCAGATGTGACCTGCCCAGTTCCACTTTAGTTTGGCTGCTGAGTTACCTACGTCTGCAATTTAGTTTAGTTTTTTAGTTTTAGAACATACTTCGTTCCAGTTCTTCATCCGTCAATTCATAAAATAACACAAAGTTCCGTACACAAACAAGCCATGATGGATGCCTTTCGTAATGACAAATGACATGAGTATGAAACATAGCATACATTATTATCGTGGACACACGTCATTCATATATCATTAATTTTTCACACGACATTTTTGTGTTCTATGCAATTTCTATGTATGTATGTCTGTCGGTTAACAATCTACAAATGACATGAGTGGAATAAATAACATTTAAAAAATTTACTTATCATCCATTTCTAATAGTATAGCGTTAAAATTCACGAAATATTATAATTATGTCAGTACATTATAAAAAAATATCGTCCTCTCCATACAAAATTATAAACTTTATTGGACAGTTTGTATGGAGAGGCAGACTTTTTTTTTCGGTTCCTGAAAATAAAATCTTGTAGAAGGTTGTTCAATTTCATCTACTGAGCAAGTCCTTAAAGTTTGCGGAAACCTGTTTCTTTTCACCCTGTATTTACAATTGAAGGGGTAAGTTGACAAAGGTGTTAACTAGATACTATTACGATTCTATGGTAATATTTCTGCTGTTCGCACATTTCAAATCTGAAATATGTACTTGATTGACAGTTAAAACCTTTGCTAGCATCTAACCCTCTAGCCCAATTCTAATCTGTAACTATGTAACGAATTAGAATTGGGGTGTTCTAAAACCATGGATCGATTTACAATTAGTTAAATGCAATAAAGTCAGATTTTTTGATTTTGTCAGATAATTTTAGCCAATTCAATTTTTATTACTTTTGATAGGCTCGCGCTTGACTACTATCTCACTTGATGAGGAAAGCGAAAATTGTTTAAACATTATTTTAAAGAAGTAGTTTAAAAAAAACATTTACTTATAATTAAACTACTACTTCTAATAAACCGGTTTCAAAATAAACTATTGATATCAAAGTTTTATTAGGCAGTTATTTTTATTAGCGTAATACTGACATGATATAACAGTCACATGTTAGAAAAGGGTTATTACATAACTACCAGTTCAAGTATTTACGAAGTAGCACATGGTAGCCCAGAGTCACTTTCATTGGCCCTTCGAAATTCAAACCAGGTACGCTTATAATAGACTATATCTACACTAGTTTATAGGCAAAGTTTTTTTTTGCCGCATGTCGGATAAGTTGTGGGCTAGCCATTTGTCCCGTTAAACGCAAGGCAACTCCGCGGCAGACCAAGGCAAAGGAAGGTGGAAAGATTAGCCGCACAACTACCAGAGGGACTGGCCCGCAATGGCCGAGGACAGACGTGTGTGGAAAAGGGAGAGGGAGGCTTTCGCCCAGCAGTGGGACATAATGAGCTAACTAACTTTTTTGTTTGTAGGAGGTAATCTCTAAAAGTACTGCTCCAACTGCAATAATTTTTCACCGATAAAAAGCTATAATAAATCCTTATCCTTACTAATATTATAAAAGCGAAAGTGAAATTGTTTGTTTGTTTGTTACGTCTTAACGCCTAAATGGCAACCGATTTTGAAGAAACTTGGTACCCAGATAGACCATGTCCGTGACATAAACAGGACATAGGATACTTTTTATCCCGGAAGTATGTTCCCTTGGGATAATTTTCTGCTATCACGCGGGCGAAGCCGCTGGGAGCAGCTAGTAAAAATATAAAAATTGGTCAAGAAGTCATTTCGGAGGAATTCGATAACAAACCCTGTGACAAGAGATTGTTATACATAAATATAATTAGAAGATCATGCAGAGACAAGAGTAGGTATAGATGACAGGACTCATGCAATGTTTTCTTAGTATATTACAACCTCTTACCGTATTGTCTAACATAATGGAATTTGCATAATATTTACTTACGCGGTATCGTAATTCTTTTGACATAATCGTTGCTATTAATTATAAACTTCACATGATTCAATGTCGAGGTCGTCCATTTATTACTTAAATAAATATTAGTCTTGCACACTTCGATTTTCTGGGTTGGGGAAGTCTGATATGTATTTGTTATACTGGTAAGTTTGATATCAGACCAAGCCATTCTGCCCCCGTTAGTAAAAAAGACGCATCTAACTTTTTTCCAGAGTTGAGTTATATACATTGCCGGAATCAGGACATAATGGCGCATCTGCCTGTATTTTTTTTATATTTTGCTAACTTTCACCAGTGCAGTTTTAACACAAGGAAAAAAGGCCCGATTTCCCGTTTCATTCATTAAAACATTTTTTTTATCCGTTTTCGTTTTTGTTAGATACGTCTTTTTAACTATCAGGCATTGGTTATCTTCAGGTGGTATAGTGGTCAAGTGCTAGCCTATCAGTAATCTATACCTACACAATAAATCTGTAGAAATTTTTAGTTGTGCGCGCATCGCGTAAAATGTACGAAATCAATGCAAAATCTTTTATTCATTAAAATTGTGTGTAACTTGTTATATTACTAAGGCTTTGTTTCATCGCTATCGGTTGACTATATCGGAAGATATATCATCATTGACTGTCAGGCGGTACAAAGTTTGCTGGGTCAGCTATCATCATCGTCATTTCAGCCGATATACGTCCACTGTTGGACATAGGCCTCCCCCAAGTGTCGCCACAACGAACGATCCTGTGCGTCTTGCATCCATCGGTTTCCCGCAACCTTCACCAGGTCTTCAGTTTGTTGGAGGCCTTCCAACGCTGCGTCTTTCGGTATGCGGTCGCCACTACAGAACCTATCCGCAGGAGAACTAAAGTTGCCGACATAGCACAAAGAGTTGTCAAACTTAAGTGGCAATGGGCAGGGCACATTGCACGCAGAACAGATGGCCGTTGGGGTCGAAAGGTTCAAGGTCAGCTATAGTCTATACTAACGTAGCGACATCTATGACGCCACATCAGAACTATAAAGAAAATACGAAATCCTGCATCGCGCAATCAAAGTTCTCCGCGCGATTTGAATATATACGACAGCCCGAAACTAACTATCAGGCAGTCGCCCACCAGACTATAACACCTGTCTGGTCGGAGGATCCTCCCTTTTCAAAGGAGGTTTGCGGGACTTTACTCTCTGTTCCGCCTACCTCCAAACTAATATTATAAATGTGAAAGTGACTCAGTCTGTCTACAGGAAGTGAGAAGCCAAAAAGTCTGACCAACAGTCTATCTAAGGAGTGTTGTGTTGCCCAGTAATTTGGTTGTTGGAGTTCCGAGAAGAAAAACCACTGGTATGCAGTAGCTGCATCAGGTTAGACTGAAAATTGACCCCAAGCTGGTTTGGAAAAGGCTAGGGAGATGATGATGAACTCAGACAGAGCTTGTCACAATGCATGTTATGACATGGTTAAACTACTGACCTGATTTTGATGAAATTCGGCTTGGACTAAGCTTAAAACTCAGGAAGGAACATTGGATACTTTTTGTCTGACTTTGCGTCCACAATAACCGTACATTTACATGTACTTTGGATGTAATGATCCAATTATGTTATTTTTAATAAAAATAAAAAAATTACTCTAACAATGAGTCACTACATACTAGTTTTGGTAAAAGGAATAGAGCCAAAGCCTCTAGAATAGCTAAATTTTAAACTAGATGAAAAAAAACTGTAAGTCGCATATTTCTTTGTATTGCTTTTAAATTGGATCCTTTGTCTATGCTTCAATACTACTATGCATTATTTATGTGACTGGCAACCCAGCATAGCATTGACAATATGGCCCTATGCCAGTGTTACAAGGTTGTCTGAGTGAAGTGAAATTAAAATATACTGTTGCAGTTTATATGGATTGTAATCAGGATGCTCTAATAAAGAAACATTGTCTAAAGAGTATCCTCAGTTGCTTTGTTGTTGTCTCACTTTCAGGAAGTCTTACATTATCTTTTAATTCATTAACCCTTCAGATACCGTCAATTAGAGACACAATAGTAAGACAATAGATGCGTGGCCACCGGTGGTCGCTTGGGGATTCATGAATTAAGCCCCAAGCGAACGCCGGAGTTCGCACACCCAATGTCTTTCTATTTTGTCTCTAATTATCACGATTGAAAGGTTAACAGATATTCATACCAAGTGAATACAAATTGCAGTGAGTGCAGAAGTGTTCATGAAAAAAAAAAATTGAATACCAATACTGAAAAAAAAACTGCTTTACTTTGAGTATTTTCTAAAATCCCTAGTAGAAAAATATAAAAAAAAATGCTTAGAATGACTTTAGATTTTACATCTTTGAAGAAAGTCACTTTAACCCTTCAGATACCGTCAATTAGAGACACAATAGTAAGACAATAGATGCGCGGCCACCGGGTGTCGCTTGGGGATTCATGAATTAAGAGATTCTTAAACCCTTTAAGTGACTTTCTTAATTCATGAATCCCCAAGCGACCACCGGTGGCCGCGCATCTATTGTCTTACTATTGTGTCTCTAATTGACGGTATCTGAAGGGTTAACACTAACACTCAATAAAATGTGACAAATACTAAACTTGAGTTGTAAGTTAATTATCTAGATGCCAAGTCCACTCAAAACAAAGGCGAACGCCACCATTCACGTAGATTACAAAATATTACGTGTTCTATTTGTAGGCAATTTATACAAAAACTTAAATAATCAAACTTCTTCAAGTAGTACGTAAATATCGAAAAGGAAAGCGCGGAACGTTTTCACGGAAAACCGTGAAACGCTGTTTAGCTTTAAGCTTTTTATTTGAGCTAGTTACACGGTCGGTTTTTACGAAAAGATAGATAACTAACGAATACCATCGTGTTCTATATTCAAATGAATGTTATTGACTAAAATAAAATTACTTGTGATCAAAACAAGTTTACTACTCACCGGCGGCAGCGTAGTTCCGGGCACATTAAAATGTTAATTGCAATTCACGACGCATTTCCAAGAAAATCTATTTTGCTTGAAGAAGTAAACACAAACTTATTTTCTAATCTAATTCAACATCGATTCACTCCTAAATAATGGCTCTTAATTAATTCAAAACAAAGAGAAAATAGTTGGTAAACACAAACATAGCCTTGTTTTTATTTGACTTGACTGTCATCAGCTGACAGTGACAGCAGTGAAAAGTGACATATGTGACTGTCAGCAGTTCATAGAGCGTTTACAAATGATGTTAAGTATTAGCATTTCAAAATGTCGGTCTTACTTGTCGCATTTAACAATTATTTTGCATAAAAAATTATATCTATTTTAACTACTACAACATAAACAAACCGAGAAAAAGTATCTGTGTGTAGTGTTGGTAAAGGTTTTGAATGATTTCAAATATAGTCTTTTGCAAACTCCTGTGAAACAAACTTTGTAAATGATATTCTTTATTTTTGTTTTTAATTTTCTTGCTTTTGATACATGGTTTTTTATAACTACGGAGTAAATTAAAATGGTTCTGATGTAAGAAAGGGAGAAAGGCTACTAAGTTTTTGGATGCTATTATGCTCTTCAATAAAATGAATGATTATTTTTTTTTTTTCTTTGCAGGTTTAATCATCATGTTCTTCAAGTTTCCCCGATTATGATATTTCCTACGAGCAACATGTTGGAAGTACCAGATAATGTAAGTATTTTTGTTGAATGTCTTCTATTAATAAATCGATTTAAAAGCCGTCGAAGTATAGCGGGTTCGATTACCGCACTTTGTGACATTTTGTGCAAGTAAACACAATCTTGTGTTACGTTTACAAAATTAAAACAAAAATAAAAAATGCTACCATCTTTTAAGAAATCTTAAAAGTTCTTTTTAATGTTCCCACTGCTGGGACTCGGGCCTCCTTTCCATTTTACTACACTTTGGTTAATATGTAGTTTTTTTTTTCTGTAAACAAAACAGCCTTTCCCAAAACGTAAGTCAGAATCTTCATAACAACCAGCTGAACTAAGAAAAAATATCGATCAATTTATACTGTTTTAATTTAACCTTGAGTAGTTGTAATAATAGTCACCAGTAATATAGCTATTGACATCTACCAGCTCACATAGTCTTTAATTGGAAGACATCCAATCGTTAGTGTTCTCGATAGTAAAACTCAAAAAGGTTAATTTTTAATTAGTGTTCTGTGATTTATTTGTGGTGAGTTATGAAGATTACATTGTGATACTTACGTGACGATAGATGACTTCTATGAATAGATACAAATAAGGTAAGCTTTAAGTAGATGGTTTCAGTGGCGGATTAGGCAAGCCGGGTTCTGTAGCAAATTCGATCAAGGGGCCCCTTGCGTAGATTTCCCTTGGGTGGAGTGGGAGATAGTATCAGACTTTTACTGACTAAAAAACCCACTCCGTTGCTTCGTTGCCTTTCATACCGGGACTGAGCCTTCCTTTCAGAAACAGACCCTTGGCCCCAATTAAGGTAGATTATATAAAATGTTTTGTGTGTTAACAGCTGTATTTAGATTTCATGTAGCATAGATATTTTGGTTACCAGGTTATAATTAATTCATGAATCCCCAAGCGACCACCGGTGGCCGCGCATCTATTGTCTTACTATTGTGTCTCTAATTGACGGTATCTGAAGGGTTAAATGCGGGATCTCCGAAAGCATGGGTCCCCCGAATGTGTGGGTCCCACACTCCCACGTGTTTGCTACTTTTGCTACTTGGCTAATCCGCCACTAGGTGGTTTTGTATTTGTGTGTTCCTTTCTTCCAAATTCGTCCTGACGTTCGAGCGTGAAGAAGTAACAAACATAAACACACATACGTAGGTACTGACAAACTTTCGCCTTTTTATTATAAAGTGTGATGTTTCAAGCGTGGATAATTTGTTAAGGATTTTTAAACACTCTCGTTCTTAAAAAGCCATTGCTTGCTCGAGGCCTCTTAAACATAGCGCGCACTGGTGACTTTTGTCACGGTGACAGTAATTTTTCTACCCATTTTTTGTCACATCTTCAAGTGCGCGCACTACATGTGTTCATAAGCACGGTGACTTTTTTGCCAAAAGTCACGGTGACAAAGTCACCAGTGCGCGCTTTGGCTTTGACTTAGGGTGCGAGGTCGTGGCCAAGGGGCCGCTTCGCCCACGCTGAAGAATTAAGCTAGAACTACATTAGACCGACGCACACGTGTAACACGTATGATTTGTACGTAGAACGACGTCACGGGGCGTGGATCAAGTGTAGCTTTACAAGTCTAGTTTATACATAAAATGTATGGAGACCAACGCTCCCAGATCGGCGTGTGTCACACGTGTGTGCAGTGTAGTTCTAGCTTTACATGAGTGAGTTTTAGTCAGGTAAATCCTGACTCGCCCTGTGCAAGAAACTATTGAAGTGAGCACAATTTTTCGCAGTTATCGTTAACAGACTAGTTTTAGTTAACTGCCTGATTAGAAGATTAGTTCAGCAATTAGTGAGGACGTAACTAGACGCCTAAAGTCTAATTTGCAATTACCATGGTGGCAGCAGTTAGCTATAACCAATTAGATACCCATAAGTGTACGGTGCCTTCACACTGCTGCCAGAGACAGAAACGAATTGAAGAATATTGTACGAATGAAAGTGTTAAAGCAGGGAAGTCACAACCCTCAGCATTGAGGAGTATGACGAAAGGTAGATTATATATTACTTAAACTTAAACCGAAGGTTAACACTCCCTCTCACCCGACTCAATGCGGGAAAAGCAAGGGAAACTGAAGGAGCACGAAAAATGTCTGTTATTCCCTTTTGCTTCACTTAAATCAAAGTCAAACACTTCCTCTCGCTCCACTCAAAGCGGAAGAAGCAAAGAGAAACTAAAGGAGCACGTGTGGATTTTAGTCAGTAAAATATGACACTCCCTCTCGCTCCATTCAAAACTGGATTAAATATTTGGAGCGTAGTTGATTTTTTTAGGGTGGGATATCCACTCAAAAATAAAAACAATTAGAAAATTATCGAGTTCTTTGACTGTAGAAATGTACATAACTTATTGTATGTTTATTTAACGAGTATTCAAATATGGATGTCTGTTTCCTGTACCTACTTTATTAGTATTAGTCTGTCAAACAATGCTATCACTGTTCGAGACTTGGAGTTTCCGTAAATATAGACATAAGCATTTAGCGACCGTGTCATCTAATTTTTTTTAACAGTAACACAGTTTCAGGGTTGCCAATTCGTCATTGTTTATTTTATGAAAAAAAAAAATTTAATGAGGCATAGACATAGCATGTTTGAAAGGGTTTTTCCGACTTTTCAATTTTGAAAATTGAAGATAAATAGATGATTTTGCCCACCGCAAAAAAAGGCCCCTACGTGTGCAAGGACGTGGGTCGCCCACGTCACCCACGTCTAGCTACGCTACCGTATGCGTATGTATGAAAAAGGAATTTTCACTAGGACAGCGCTCAGAATTCTCACAAATCTCAAGTATAGGTCTATATTTGTATGTTTATTCGGGTGGTTGGTAATAAACACAAATAAGTGATGATTATCAACAAACAGTAAAATATTACATTTTTGGCAACATTTCTCAGTAAACTGCTCATGTTTTCTTTTATATTTAGAGGCTTCTTACATAAATAAATAGCGATAATCGTTTATACTGGACACACATGGCTACACAAACATAGAATTTATTTACCGTTTTGTTTACCATAGTTAATAGGTGATTTTGTTTATTTAGTTATTTGTAGATGTGAATGATAGGTGAATCTGAGCCTTTAAGTAAAAAGTTTAATAAAAAAAAACTCGTTTCACTTGAAACACTATTTGGTACAGTTACCGTGGTCCAGGAACGCAAATGGCAACTGATGAAGGACATAGGAGGATTTTAGTCGGTAAAAGTCTGACATGCCTTTCGCTCCTCTCTACAGCGAGAAAAGTATTTTTTTATGATTTCTCACCTCGAAAAAACAAGAAAACAAAGACTTCTAAACAGATTTTCATGCGATTTTCGCCAATAGACAGAGTGATTGATCACGATGGGATCATGAACGGGATGGGGTTTTTAGTCAGTAAGAGTCTGACACTATCTCTCGCTCCACCCAAGAGCGGGTTTTGTCATACGATGATTTTCCCCATCGCAAAAAAAAAGGATGAGATCAGGTGGTGTGAGATTTTTACCTCTCAGTGATCACCATCAGTAGGTACATAGAAGGGGTCCTTTATATCCTGGGTAAAATACCACTTCAGAACCCCCTTTATGCAACGCCTGTTAGGACACATCCCTGAGGAGATTGTACAAGGGTCTCTCTAGAGCCTCGCTTGAGCACGGCATGGCAGCACGTAATCCTTTTTTTTAAGATATGAATATGAAATCAAACTAATGACTTCTCCCGCCCCAGAGCGAAGCTCGGGCTTGTCAGACTTTAACTGACTAGAACCACACCTATGTTCTTTCCTTGCCCTTTCCGTTCCAGAACCACGAGTCTCCCTTTCGGATGACAACCCATGTCTCTAGTAAGCTTCGGTCCTGTTGGGCCCCTAAGTTTTGTTGACGTCCCTTTGAGGCGCGCGTGGATTTGGGCTCATTCCGGACGTTTACCGGACGGCCGGACAGCTGTGATCACTGTGTCTGGTACGAATACACTGAGGTACGAATCCAAGCTAAGATAAACACTGTATTTAACACTAGCTTTTAGCCGCGACTTCGCCCGCGTACATAAAATATGGCTATAATAAAGCAGCTTTCTATTGGTGAAAAAATTTTAGCAATCCGTCCAGTGCTTCCAGAGATTACCTCCTACAAACAAAAAAACAAACTTTACCTCTTTATTATATTAGTGTAGATTAGAAGCGCAGGTGTCCTAAACATCCATTCTTATGTTCTTCCCACGGAGTTAGTATAGAAGGTTCTTCCTACTCTAGTTTTAGGGTCAACTCACACCAAAAGAGCCTCGAAGCGCTACGCATTTTCAGTGTCATATGAATTTTAACTTTATTTTCATTACTATAATACTTATTATCGCATGAGAAACTCGAACGAGTCGCGCGGATGCCCGCGGCGCCGCTGGAATTCCATCCGCACGACTTATTCGAGTTAAAAATCATATGACACTGAAACTGTGCTCCTCTTCGCTGCGCTTCGACGCTCTTTTGGTGTGAGTTGACCCTTATTATGCGTAGAATCGCAAAGTACACAAAAATATGTGTGCTTAATCAAAAATATTGTATTACTTATCAGTTAAGAGCAGTGGTGGCCGAGTGGTGACGGCCCTGACTTACAAGTTGTAGGTCGCGGGTTCAAACCCAGCCAGGCTTTTTGTAAGTAATTTATTTTATCACTACCGCTCTCAAAACGGTAAAGGAAAACATCATGTGAGAAAACTGGCATGTCTAAGAACCAAACATTCAAAGACATAATGACATTCACCAACCCGCATTGGGCACGCGTGGTGGATTACGGCCCATTCCCTCTCCTAGAGAGTAAGCCTGAGTCCCAGTGTCTGATCCCAGAGTGTGCAGTGGGTACATTAAAAGGCTGTTTATGCTATGCTGCTTATGCTATTATCCCTCCCTCCATAATACTTTAGCAAAAATAAAATGTCCAAAAAATGACATTGTTCCGCACTTGTATTGTTAAACCATTTCATTCTCCGTCGTTTCAGCCCTGAAATTATAGTAAAACTGTAATATACATTGGCTACATATGTATTAGCCTCGCTCGTTAAATCTCTTAGTTTTGTAAATATCCCCAGCAGTATCAGATTAACTTCGCTTACCGTTGCACGAAAACCAACGAGAGTTTTAAATTTGGAATATCGTTACATTGAAAATAATTTATACAACTTTATTTATATATAAAACTCATTATTATGTAAGTAGGTGATAATAATATGAATAGTGAACTGACGTTCTTTTTTTAAAAGCTGAAAAAATATTGAAAACAGTTTATTTTTGTGAAGTGTGGTTTTGTTGCTGGCTGTTTCATAAGGTAATGTTTTTGTTTTTTTTTTATTGCAATTTTAGATTAATTTTAAATCTCAAATAGGTTTAATAAGTAATATTTATTAGGAGATAATAAAACTAGGTCAGGAATAGCCCAATCGTTGTTAGCAAATAAATACGAGTATTTATTATTATTTTAATGATAAATTTTATGGACGCACAGGATCGATCATTGTGGCGACACTTGGAGGAGGCCTATGTCCAACAGTGGACGTATATTGGCTGAAATGATGATGATTATTTAATTTTAATTTTATTTGGGTGGCTTACAGCTAACAATACAAAATATGACGAAAAGGTAGATTACGATGAGCCATTTACAAGCCTCCACATATAATATGGCAGTATTGTTGAAAGTTACAGTTACAGAAATAATTGAAATATACAAAGTTTTATATGAAGATATTATGGAAGACAATAATGTAACGCAATTACAAAACATTGCTTTAAGACATAACAATGTTTATGGATGCCAAGCTGCACTTTAAAAAAATAACAACTACATTTTGGTAGGTCATATAGGTCGGTATCTTCTAAAGGAAATCCAGAAAATGATAACCTAATTCTGTACACCTATATGTATAATATAATAAAGAAATGCCTGTTTGTAATATCAATATATAATAGTTTTTAACTAAATACATTGGATACCTATCACAAAAATACATATTTTAATATTTTTTTTCTGTCTGTTCCGACTAATCTCCGAAACGGCTGGACTGATTTTGTCGGAACTTTCACTGCTAGACAGCTAAAGGCTAAAGTCAGAGTGTCTTCTAATCATTAGCCTACAAACCGACTGAAATACGAGTTGTTCAGTCATTGAATATCACTGATATTCCAGTCATCACCCAATCGGATCAGTTTCCTGCCAAGCTGTACGGTTTCATTTCTTAACTAATTTTCCTTTGTTATTTATTTATTTTTTGATGTGACCACGCAAGGAAACTCCGAGCATAACCCTTTCCATTGCCCTTTGGGTGACATTAAGTCTTCTGATGAGGTCCATTGTAAGCGACCACGTTTCGGAGCCATATGTCATCACTGGGTTTCGGACTTTCGCCTTGAGACACGTTAGATGAAGATATCCGCAGAAGAACCAAGGTTACCGACCGACATATCTCGAAGAATCGTCAAACTTAAGTGGCAATGGGCAGGGCACATTGCAAGCAGAACAGATGGTCGATGGGGACGAAAGGTTCTGCAGTCCTATTCTCTAAGATAACAGCCTTGAGCGCAGCGCTGGCCGCAGCGACGAGTCGAGAGCGAAGCTAGTACATAGAATTAACAACCCAATGTGGCCTATTTGGATTTCGTCGCTGCGGCCAGCGTTGCGCTTAAGGCTGTTTTCTTTAGAGAATAGCACACCTGGAGTGGCGACAACTCCTACAAGGTGGACCGATGACCTGGTCAGGGTCGCGCGAATCCAAAGGATGCGAAATGCACAGGACTGGTCGTTGCGGCGAAGTGATGGTTGGGGGAGGCCTATGTCCAACAGTATACGTCTTTCGGATGAAATGATGATGAGGATTTATGATTTTTTGTTTGTGTGATGAGCATAATCATTTGTTCACACATGTCTGGGTGTACACACACACTGGGTGTAGACACTGATGTCTGGGTGTACTTTATCTACTTAGTACTTACAATATGATGTATTTAGAAATATATAAGTATGTTTATCAGAAGTAGTACTCATAGTACAAGCTCTGCTTATCTTGGGACTAGACGGCGTTGTATGATAGTTGTGAAATATTATTATTCTTATTTATTAATTACAGTCCTATGGCTCCACATTTACACTTAAAAAACTAACACATGAGATTCAACAAGTCAAATAACGCCTCATAATAGACATTCCTATGCAAATAACTTTGAAACCTCTCACATGATTTAACCTAATTAGGTTATTCAAAATGTGATCTTAGTTACACACAAATAAGATACGTTTCTTACTGCAAATATTTTCACCCCAGATTCAGGTGGAATAGTACATTTTGATACAAGTGTAGAAATCTTTGGGACTGAGGCGGCAATAAAGAGTGAGTTTGTTATGGAGCCGAGGGCTGTAGTGACAAATTTCCGTGTATCAAACGACGTTTTTCAATACATTTACGAAGACATAAATAAACGGGGGTTGACTCGTGGGTGTCGACGCGCGCCCAGTAATACGATAAATGTAATAAAATAGCGGCGGGGCGCACACGTGCACTTTTTCGCATTAGTGCGAAAAACAGTCAATTCCGTGCCTAAAAGCGGTGGGATAAGAGCTCATTTTCTTTCGATTAAGTGTATTGAAAGATATTTATGTTTACCTACTTATTGGGATATTTTGTAAGTCCTTTTGTATGCAAACCTCATCGTTAGGACAGTGGCGATGACCGTCATATCTTATTCATTGTTTAGTGTTGCTAATTATTTGTGACGTCACGACGACGTTCCTACTTAACTACGCGAGATTCCTATGTGTGGAATATGGGTCTGTAGATGAAATTTTGTGCCATAAATAACCTACAAGTTTGCTTCTGCATGTCTTGCTTTCAGCATTTTATGCACCCAAAATCTTTGTCTGTTATTTCTTGCGCTTCATCCTCAAGTGCAATATATAGCAATAACTGCTAGTTCGCGCGTTGTGAATCGGGACATAGTAAAAAATGCGAGTTGCTTTAATGGAAACATGGTAGCCGATCGCGAAAAGCGAGAGCGGTCGGCGGGTGGACAGCTGACCGTCTGCTAGCTGTCGCCGCGTGGACTGCGAGCAGTCGTCTTAGTTTAGTCCCGTTGGGTGGGACCGGTGTTAGTGCAGAGTCGTTTAAGTGTGCTATGACCTCTAAATTGTGCGTAGAACGACGTTGCATGGCGTGTATCAAGTGTAGCTCTACAAGTCAAATGTCCAAATAAAATAAGTATATTGAGACCGACGCGTCCAGATCGGAGCGTGTGTCGCACACAGTGTAGTTCTACCTTCAATCTACGTGAGGTCGCAACGTTGCCCAGAGTCCTGCAACTTCTCCCACAACATTTAGCAATGCATTCACGAGTCGCGGAACATGTTGGGCAATTTAACAGCGTTGCGTGTCTGTTGGTGACGTTTTGTCCCCCAATGTTCAGATACATTGGGGGACAAAACGTCACCAACAGGCTTTAGTCACCCCATGTTAGCGTCCCATTATTCAAGTAATCGATCATAAATACATTTAACGGCTATGGAACAGATTGCTTGCTTACAAATCAACATAATATAATTATTATCATTTATAATAATCTAACAATACTTCAATGAATATAATAAACATCAGTAAAGACATTCATCTTGATCCTTTTATGGAAAATTCTAATTTATGATCACGATTTCCATTCTGGTTTCTTCGAATCTCTACTTAGATACACTACGAGTACCTACATCATCTACTTAGGTAAACATACATCTACACTAGATAATAGATAGTTTGGTTTTTTCCTTGTAGGAGGTAATCTCTGTAATTCGGGTCTGATTTCCAAAACTTTTTCACCGATAAAAAGCTGCTTTATTCCTGAGTGACATAGGCTATATTTTATGTACGCGGGCGAAGCCGTGGGCAAAAGCTAGTTAGGTAGCAATTTTATTGCGAGCAGATACAGCTGTAGTGATGTTGGTCAAACTAATATTTACCTGCACTGTGAAGTGTGGATTTTCTACGAGGTTTAAATTAAGGCAAGGACTCGACTCGACGTTAAACTTTATGCATGTCATTTCATAGCGATAATTAGTTTCATCCCGTTATATTCCACTGCTGGGCGTTTCTCCAGTGGCGGAACTACAGGGTCGCAAGGCTGGCAAAATGCTGGAACTATACTGCATTTCGGTATCAGAGTTCACCGCGCGACTAGACAAAAGTCCGAAATGAACTACGGATAGTTGCCCGGACTAGACACAATACATGTCTGGTCTGGTCAATACAAATCCTCTCTTTGCAATTGGGCCCGAAAGGTTCTGGATTGGTAACCGCGTACCGGAATACGCAGCGTTGGAAGGTCTCCTACAAGGTGGACCGATGACCTGGTGAAGGTTGCGGGAATCCGATGGATGCGGGGCGCTGAGGTTCGTTCATTGTGGTGACACTTGGGAGAGGTCTATGTCCAACAGCCCTAGCGCCCCGTCTCGTAGAAAAAAATTTTGAGAGCGCGGGCCCTAAGTTTACCTAGTAAACAAATATTGTATGCTAATATGTGTGTATTCGTTTTTTTTTTTATTCACGTGATTACAACCTATTTAGATAGCATAAAATGTAGGTGAGCAAGTTAGTTTTTGTTCTGTTTGTTAATAAGTTTAATGAACCACTGCAAAACAAAACAAAATATTAAAAGACGTAAAAACAGTCGTCCATTATCTTTGAACACTCTTTATCTTTTTACCAGGAACGTTGTAAACGCAAATTTCAAAATAGTTCTCGTTTAAAAGAAGTTAGATTCGTGGTAAAATCATCCAAAGACATCCCCCTCTCTTGGGCAGAGCGGGAGATAGTGTCAGACTTTTACTGACTAAAAACCCACAGTCCTGTTCCTTCGTTGCCTTTCGTACCAGGGGCCATATCTTCCTTTCAGAAACAGATCCTTGGCTTCGGCCCTACTGGGCTCCTATGGTTTGCTTATTTCCTTGAGGCGCGCGTCGAACAATACGCGCCGTCGACGTCTTGGGCTCAGTCCGGACGATTACCGGACGGTCGGACGGCGAGCTACCCATTGCTCGGCGTCCGTATGCAAGCCCTCGTCGCTTGTCAGTACTGTGGTGGCTCAAAGAAGTCAGGCGCTGGAATGCAGCAAAGGGTAACTAAAAGCACACAGGTTTTTTTAAATCATTTAATGATTTTTCTCGCTCCAAACAGGACAGGGAGGGCGTGTCAAAAATGTACAAAACTCAAGAACTTGTGATTTTAGTTTTTGGTTTGGTTCTGTTAATTAATAAGTTTAATGAACTCTAATAATAAAGAAAATCCATAAGTAATGTGAATATCGTCCATTATTTTTGTAAATAATGCATGTTGTCCTCGCTCTGGATAAACAAAGGACGCAGTGTAAATACCACTTGGAATTAACAATGCATGTTTAATTTAGCGGTCTTAATGATCTTTGTACGAAAAGGGCAAATGACGGGTGAAACATTGACCTTGGTTTGGAATCGATACATATAATAAATCTGTATTAAGTATAACACAACTATGACATCACGTAAAATGTACGAAATCGACATTAAAATTGTGTTAATATAATAAATAAATCATTTATTATCAGGCATCTTGGCCCATAGATATATACCTTACAGACTAACATATATATAGAGTAAATACAACTTGTCGTTGGTAAATAAGACTTAATTCATGAATCCCCAAGCGACCACCGGTGGCCGCGCATCTATTGTCTTACTATTGTGTCTCTAATTGACGGTATCTGAAGGGTTAAATCTATGTTAGTAACACTTCACATTGCACTAAGTTCACTTCGTGCTGTTCTGTGGCACCTGTCCGCGGAAGCGACGGAACACCACGCCCTGCGGCCAAAAGTCTTCCTTCAACACGAGGGCAGAAAAGTGTTCGGGACTCGCACCACGAACGCCTTGAAATTGACGTTACGGTGCGACTCCAACAATTGCACCCTCAGTGTGTGCTTCAACTTTTGGCGCACATACTCGACGATGTCCTCCACCTTTGTGGTGTAATGCAGGCGGGAGATATGCACCGGCGTGTTCGGCTGAGCGGCACGCACTCTCGCACTAGGAGTAACTGGTGCTTTGGCGCGGATATTACTTAGACTTTGTGTCATCGCAATCGTTTCTATATTGAAAGACCCGCTTACATAAAATATATCCTATGTCACTCGGAAAAGAAGCAGCTTTCTAACGGTGAAAAAATTTTAACAATCGGACCAGTACTTTCAGAGATTACCTCCTACGAACAAAAAAAAAAAAACAAACTTTGCCTCTATTAGTGTAGATATAATAATAAGGTTCGTTCAATGTGTTCCAGGATTGATAAGAGGAAAGGTACTCTGAAAAAAAAATCGGAAGTAAATTTTCCGCGCTAATTGCTTCGGTCATAAAACGTAAACGTGTAGATGTTATCACTGTTCACGTGTTGCGAAACCCGAGCGCTGCCTTATTGTTACGACTTACGAACTCTCCGATAGAAAGAAAAAAAGCAATGAACGAATTGTTTGAAATAATTCCTAAACAGGTACTTTTGAATAAAACCTTCGTTCCTAAAGAGCCCTGGATTGTGCGAGGTGCCTTTGAGTGCGAGTCTGTGGGCTAGAACCCACTTCGCCCACGCCACTGGTAGCTATCAGGAAACACAGATTCCGTCAGGGAATTCCACTCCTTTAGATTATTTTATATTTCACCGGGATACCATGTGGCGCGACCAGTTGCACCGCCATGGTGTCCCTGTCCAAACACCATACACACACCAGAGTCGCCACACGTTCGAGCTGGTCGCGCCACCAAATTTGTCCAAACGGTCACCAGGTGAGTAACTCTCTATAGAGCTGTATACATTTTGTTGGTAGCGGCGACTGGTCGCGCCGCCACGGTGTCCCGGTGAAATATAGCCCTTACTGTACGTACAATGTGTTCCAAAAACATTTTGCGTGTTTGTTTATGGGGTTGGATGACTTGGACAGAGATAGTCCCGATTAGTGCAAATATTTAGGGATTTCCTTAAATAAGAATGTCAATTTTGAAAGAAGGAAAGTCCGTATTTTGAAAAGATACGTGGTATTTCAGAAATCCCTTCTGTTTTCCTCAATTGTTCATGTTAGTGAACAATGCGCGTCAAACTAAAATTTCGTATTCTAGACATGAGCTCGCGAGGATCTTAATTTCAATGGAATACTTACTGTATTGTGTATATCTGCGATTACGGTCTTTTTACACTATTCTTATAATTGCTATCGGATATTACTAATAATAGAATTACCTAACTAAATACATAAGTCATATCATCCTCATCATCTTCCAGTCCTTATCCCATGTTACTTGGGATAGATCCGGGATAGATTGGTTTTACACTTTTTTTCCCGTTCGGTCCAAAGTGACGGCGACGGCGACGGGAGGTGAACTACTACCCGTCGCCGTCATGCTAGCACTCCCTTTTCATTCATATCACTCCTCACGCAATTCATCTATCTTTTTTAGGTTCTTCATTCTTTCACCCCTATTTATAAACAAGAGTGGGACTGGGAGGATGAAATATCGGGATCCCAAAATGCCGGGATCCTCCATCGCATACAATGTGCGGGATAAATACTTGTCGTAAATTAAACGTAATCCCGCGCGGGACTGACGAGATTGACGACAAGCGAAATTCATACGTAGGTACGAGTTTATTGGTTCTAACTCCTACACAGCGAGCGCGCGTGAAAACAGAACGAGAATTTTCCAATGCTAGTCACGTAAGATACAAAGTCGAAAGCCGTTTAGATGATAAAACAATTAATACTTTGAACGTTTTTTGGAAGTTAATTTTAAAATAATGTTTACTTAATTGTTTTCTAAAGTTTATTAAGAGTAACTTACGAGTATTTGTCTTTGAAACTGTTTATAAAAATTGTAGGGGATGTGGACGTATATAATAAAATAACTTGGTTGCCGTGAGGGTGAAGGGTTGGGAGAAGCAAAACACGTCTGTGCGCAATCGTTCGTACAGCTTACTGTTTCTAATGCCGGCTACAGTGGCGCTATGGCCGCGCGCCCCCCGCTCCCCTCGCTTGCGTCTCCCGCTCCTTGGACACCAGATTTATTTTTAAGTTGAATGTAGGTAAGTACAAAAATTAATAATCCAAAATTAGACCGTTATATAAATAACTTATACCTATAATAATCACGCGTCGCCTACATTCCCCCCCCTAGTGCTGCTACAGCACTCATCTCCCATGGAGATAGGTGCGACGCGTGTCGCGTTCCGTCGCAAAAGGCAATCAATCAATCAATCAATCAATCAATCAAATTTTATTGTGGATCATAGGTATGTACAGTACAGTTCTTAAATATATGAAAATTTAGATCAGCTATGTCCCGCCGTTGGGCATACAATAATTACATCTGGATAAACAATAAATTAATATTAAATTTAATTAACATTATTACAAAATATATTTTTTCATTTAGCATAATAATAAAACATTAATGGAAATGTCAAATTTAGATTATTACCTAGAAATTAAAATTAATTGCATATAAGGTCAAAAAATTAAAAAGAATAAAATCATAACAAATTGAAACAGGTAAGATGTCAAATTATACACATAAAATTAAAAAAGTATAATTAATCACAATACTAAAATGAGGAATTGCAAAATCATAACATAAAATATAATTATAATAATTCAGGTCATTGAACACATCATGACTCGGTGGGACTATATTTTAGTAAAGATTTGTCAGACAGAAATTCTTTTACAGAGTAATAACTCCTGTTTACTAACAGATCATGGAGAGTCCTTTTAAAATTATCATTTTTCATAATTGTTCTGATAGGCCCTGGTATATTATTATAGATGCGAGAAGCTGAACAAAAGATGCTCTCATGCATCAGGTGAGTTTTACTGGCCGTTGTGCGTAATTGATCCTTACGCCGTATACGCGTGTAGTAGTTAAACATGTGAATATTGTTTTTAACAAATACTGCAGCCTCAAGTATATAGATGCATGGTAGTGTTAATAATTTATTGTTTTTAAAGAATGGCTTACAGGAGTCAGTTTCGCGCAAGTTGAATATAGCCCTGATGCAGCGTTTTTGAGCAATGAAAGCGCGCTCTCTTTCCGTACTGTTGCCCCAAAATATTACACCGTATCGGAGAATAGAGCCAACATAACCATGGTAAGCCGCTAGCAAAGTACTCCGATTTGCTATTCTCCCTAATCTATACAATGCATATGAAAATTGTCCCAGCTTTTTGCAAACATGCTCAATATGAAATTTCCAGTTAAGTTTGTGGTCAATATGTAGTCCTAGAAATTTCGTTACTTCCGTTTCCTCAATGTCACTATCAAGGTAATGAATTTTTAAAGTACCTGTACGTCGGGTTCGTATTTTAAAATCCATTATTTTAGTTTTATCAATATTAATCATTAAATTATTCATTCTAAGCCAATCTATAATCAATACTATTGTTTGGTTAATGTCAGATTCTAAATCAGTTGAATTATCATTAGTAAATAAGACGGTGCTATCATCAGCAAACAGTGTAATGTCGTGAGCTGTCACCGAAGGCATGTCATTTATATAAATAAGAAAGAACAGAGGGCCGACAATAGTTCCTTGAGGAACACCGAATTCTACTATTCTAGACTCAGATACGTATAGTTCTTCTGTTTTAGTACTAAGATTTATCCTCCGCACTTCTGTGAATTGTTGTCTATTGCTAAGGTATGATTCGATAAGGCCTGACTTTGTCTTGACATCGACCACACGAACGCGGCCATCTTTGCCGGCTATTACGCCCTGTATCAAGCCCTTTGGCCACACGTTTCTGGGCGAGTTTGGGTCGACGATCAAAACCAAATCTCCCACTTGTAATGGTCTCCGTTCGTCGTGCCACTTTTGTCTTGGGCGCATATCTGGCAGCACTTCACGTACCCAGCGTCTCCAAAACATATCAGCCAGTTTTTGTGACAATCGCCATTGTTTTCTAAGGTACATATCTGACTCATCAAAAACACCCAGAGTCGGTAAGTTGGACGATGTTCCCAGCAGAAAATGGTTGGGGGTCAGAGTCTCGCAGCTGTTTGGTTCCACCGAGACATGCGTGAGGGGACGGCTGTTTATCATTTGTTCTACTTCGGCTAATAACGTTTGAAGTGTCTCGTCACGTGGCGCTCGTTCTTTCAATACGATCTTGAGTGCGCCCTTTACACTTCTAATCAATCGTTCCCATGCCCCTCCCCAATGAGGGCTGGCAGGTGGAATGAACATCCATGAAGTAGCTGCACTGTATGTCGTAACTTGTTTCAGTTTATCCGTGTCAAGCTCAAGAATACATTTTTTCAGCTCGGTATCAGCACCTCTCAAGTTCGTACCATTATCTGAGTATAAGTACCGTGGCCAACCCCTCCTGGCTGCCATTCGTCTGAGAGCCATTATAAGTGCGTCTGTGGTCAGCTGGTTCACTATCTCAATGTGAATAGCTCTCACGGTAAGGCAAGTGAAGATAACACCGTACCGCTTTTCTCGACGTCGGCCAACGGTTACTTCTAGGGGCCCGAAAAGGTCAACCCCGGTGTACGTGAAGGGGCGATGATGATGAGCAAGCCGCGCTTCAGGTAAGTCACCCATTCTGGGTGGATGGGGCTGCGCCCTCTTAATCCTACATAACATGCATTTTGAACTAATATATCTTACGGTGGGGCGTAATCGTATTATCCAATATCTTTGTTTTAGTTCATTAACGACAGTCTCCTGGTTCCCGTGGCAGGCTTTTATGTGGTAGTGCTTCACGATGAGGTGAGTAATATGACAGCGGCCGTGCAGTAACACAGGACGTTTCACGTTAGCAGATATACCAGGTGCAGCATCAATTCGGCCGGACAGTCGCAGCAGGCCATCATCACCAATAATCGGCGTCAAGGTAAGTAATTTGCTATGCTTGTGTAATCTTTTGTTATGTTTCAGGTTGTGCAGGTCATCTGGAAAAGTTTTCATCTGGGAGTATTTCAACAACAGGTTCTCGGCGCGTTCCATCATCGCAGCATCTGCAACAACACTAGTAACTTTCTTGCATTTATCTATAAAAGATAAAACCACGCACAGTGATCGCAGTAGCCGAAGCCAAGAAGAGAACCTTTCTGGTTCAGGGACAGCAGGTAAACACTCAGGTGCAACGTGAATATAATTGACGCACTCTAGGTCCACATCGCTGACGTCAGGTAGCTGTACCCTCGCTTCTCCGGGCCATGACCTTTCCTCTTCATATAAAAATGACGGTCCATATAACCACTCATTTTTTAATGTTTTTATTTCACATGTTTCTCGTGTAGCAACGTCGGCAATATTTAACTTCGTTGGTATGTACTTCCATTCTTCAATTTTAGTTAATTCATCCAATTCACCGAGGCGGTGAGCTATGTAGGGTTTATAACTTCGTGTATCGTTGCGCACCCAATGTAAGACCGTAGAAGAATCACACCAAAATACCTTTCTACTCGGCTTTATTCTATGCTCGTTTATTATAGTATCGGCCAGTCTTCCCGCCATAACAGCGGCTTGTAGTTCTAAGCGTGGCATTGAAACATATTTCACAGGCGCAACTCGACATTTACTAGACACAAACGCAACTTGAATGTTTTCTAAGGAATCAATCCAACGCCAGTATGCGACAGCGCACATCGCTTGTGTTGACGCGTCGCAGAACACATGTAGCTGTAGGTTTGTATAGCGCGCGGTGTTGTGTACCGGCGCAAGCGACTCACTATTCGGTGCATCTGTACTGAGGTCGCGCGTCTCGCTCGCGCGCGCAGACACTGTTTCATGAGTACTTTTAGTTGCCGACTCGTAATATCTAGGTAGGCGTATTTTGTCAAGGCAAGTCATAACGCTCAGCCATTCAGTCCATTTTATAAATATTTGGTCTGTTATTTCGTCGTCCCAGCTGATACCGGACCTCCAAGTATCTTGTAACATGATTTTTCCTTTGATCGTAACCGGCGAAAGGAAACCATAAACATCAAATATGGACATTAGCACACGCAACATTTCTCGTTTTGTAGGTTTCTTTTGTCCGAGTAGTATTGATGTGGGAATTCTTTTCAATGACACGTCGAACCCCAGGTTATCTTCAGTTGGAAACCAAATAAGGCCGAGTGTACGTTCTCCATCATATAGTTGCCCATTTTTGAATGTCACAGACGTCGATTTCAGGCTTTCTTGGGGTAAATCTTTAAGTACGTACGGCATGTTAGACGTCCAATTTCTTATCTCAAATCCACCTTGCTCGTGGACGAATCTGACGTCATTCACTAGTTGATTAGCAGTTCTTTCATCAGGTAAGGAGTCTATGTAGTCGTCAGCGTAGTGTTGTGTGAGTACAGCTTGCACAGCGGCTGGCATTGTGGAGAAGAATCTTTCGGCGTTCTTGTTCTTTATAAACTGTGCAATAAACGGAGAACAGTTTGCGCCAAAGATTAAGCTAGTCATGACGTAGGTTTTTACGGGTTTATCTGGTGATTCTCGCCATAGAAAGCGCAGAGCGTCTCGATCAATATCGTGTATTTTGATCCGTAAAAACATATCTTTTATATCACCCGTAACGGCCACTTTATTTTCTCGAAATCTCAACATTATCCCGTAAAGTGAGGTAAGTAGGTCGGGACCTTGTAGTAGGTAGTCATTTAAGCACATTCCATGGCTCCTGGCCGCAGCGTCAAACACCAGTCGTAGCTTTTGTTTATTGGGGTTGTCCACCCCAAAGTGCGGCAAGTACCATATTCTATTTGGACATTTAGTTTCAGAGAATTGTGAAGCAAAATCGTTGCTGAACAGATGGTCGATTCTTTCTTTGTATCGCTCGGCGAAACTTGAGTTTGCTTTCATTTTCTTTTCAACACCTTTCAGTCTGCTGAGTGCAGCATCGTGCGAGTTAGGCATCTCACCAAACGTGCCTTTCCACGGGAGTCCCACGTACCACCTTCCATCTTTCAAAGTGGCAGTTTGTTGTAGGTGTTCCGTAGCTTTAACATCTAGTAGGTTTTGGCGGGGCTTACTGGCAACTCCAACAGCTTCCAAAGCAAATGATTGTCGCATCTCGTTGTGCATTTTTCGTAGGATATACTCACATTCATTTTCTTCATCTGACAGAAACAGAGTAGATTGCAGGTCGTGATCGAACGCAGACTTGGCGCGCAAGCACCCGTGCATGCACCACCCTAACGGAGTACGGGTGAAGTAGGGATCCGTAGGTTTACCCTTAATTATTTCCAACGGTAAGAGTAAATCGTAATTGTCCTGTCCTATCAAAAGTTCCGGTCTATATTGTCCATCACAGATCGCGCTTTTAATTTCCGGTTTTATTTGTTCATAATTATTTATGTCCACGGTAGTAATATTTTGTATCGGTAAGTTCATATTAGTTACACTGCGCGCACGAATTGTAAACTTGGTTCCTTTACAGTTTGAAAGTTCAAGGTCGATTATTTCACTATGGCACACAACTTCGCTTTTGTCCCATGCACCACACACACGCAAAGATTGTTTATCACCGCGCAACCCCACTTTCGACGCTAGCGCAGCGCTTATCAAAGTCACAGTAGAACCGTCGTCTAGGAGCGCGACACTACGAAAAGTACCGTTAGGTCCGTGTAGGTAAATAGGCACAGTTTTTAATAACACTTTACGGCAGTTCACTTGAAGATGATTGACAGTTTCCACTCGCGGTTCAATCTCGGTATCAATCTTGGTTGCGTCGGTAATATTGACACTATTACGCGGCACTGAGTTCTTGTTTACGATATAATGCAACAAACGGTGATGAGGCAGGCCACAGTCGTCTACGATACACGCCGGTGCGGTACAAGTATCTTGTTTATGTTGTGACGTCAGACACTTGTAGCAAATACCATGTCGTTTCACAAATGCCCAGCGGTCCTTGCGAAGCGATTTTTTAAACTTTTTGCAATCTTGTAGTAGGTGCTCGGAAACGTGGCAGTACCGACAACTCTTATCACTTTTTTGTTCACTCTTCGTTTCTTCACTGTTCATCACGAGAGTGCGATGTTTAGAGTTTTCGTTATGACTTTGTTTACTAAAGTTTTGTATGCTTGATAAGTTCACAGATGTTTTTGTTATCTTTAGAGCTTCGTCATTGAGAAACTCGGACAAAATGAGCAATTTTGGTTTTGCTGTGTTATCAATAAGAGGAAAACAGTAATCGGCCCACTTGGAGATTAATATCATTGGTAGCTTTGAGAGGATGACCGACACAATGTTCATTCCTTGCAGGTACTCGTCGCGTCCGATGGCAGTCACAGCAGCGACACAGTTTCGTACTTTCACGGAGAAAGAAATAATGTCTTTCTGATATTCCTGCGACATGGGGCGTAGTCTACTTATATCTTGCAGGATCCTGGAGATGATTACGTCAGGATTGCCAAACTGAAGTTCTAGCGTGTTCATGATATCTGTTGCGGAGGTAGCGCCGATGAGTAAGGCCGTCACTGCTTCTTTTGCTGGCCCATGCAGGCTCTTTCTTAGACGCCACAGGTTTTCTTTGTCACTGAAGTTGCACACGTGAGAGGACTCTTCAAACGCTTGCTTAAACTGAAGCCATTCTAGCGGGTCACCAGAATAATTAGGCAGGTCTTTTGGTGTGCACAAACGACTTAGCATTCTGTCGTTGACTTTGCTGGCACCAGTAGCGGAGGCAGTAGCTAGGTCTTTCAGAGCCATCGCGAGGGTTCGCACGGTTTCATCAGTGCCACCAGCGGCTGGTGGCGGCGGGCGAGACTCGAACACAAGTTCCGTAGCTGGACGTTGCAGGTCGGCGGCATTCACATTGTGCAGGTTCCAATCCTGCGGTACCGGTTGCAGCGCTTCATCACGGATGATTTTGTCAGCGACACCCTGAGTTTTCAGCTCCTGCTGGCTACTTTCTAACCATTTTTCCACTATATGGTCATTATTTTCAGAATGATATTTTTCTGAGGGTAGACTGCGGTTGCTCTCGTCCTCCAGTTCTGCCAGATCTGCTCCAAGTTGCAGGTCTATCAACTCCATTCTTATTTGGGCTTTTGCATGAGCGGCTTCGAGTTCCAGCTTTTTCTTTCTTGCCGTAAGAGATGAAGTCGATGACTTTTTTCGGGTAGATTGGCGAACACTTTGGGCTGTTGAGGGTCCGGGTTGTACTTCGTCCGTCTTGTTCCCGGGTTCAATAGGTACAGCTTTAGGAGGAATGTCTTTGAATTCGACTTTAAATTGTTCGTCTTGCAATTGTTGAGCATCTTTGTATTGCGCGTCGTTCTGCTCCTCTTCCTTTCGTTTCACGCTTCTGGTTTTCACCATAGTTCGTGGCGGTGTATGGTACATCCAGATCCGACTCGAAGACCAACTAATGTAGGGGATGTGGACGTATATAATAAAATAACTTGGTTGCCGTGAGGGTGAAGGGTTGGGAGAAGCAAAACACGTCTGTGCGCAATCGTTCGTAAAGCTTACTGTTTCTAATGCCGGCTACAGTGGCGCTATGGCCGCGCGCCCCCCGCTCCCCTCGCTTGCGTCTCCCGCTCCTTGGACACCAGATTTATTTTTAAGTTGAATGTAGGTAAGTACAAAAATTAATAATCCAAAATTAGACCGTTATATAAATAACTTATACCTATAATAATCACGCGTCGCCTACAAAAATTTTTAATTCAAAAAACTTGACTTTTACATTAGACATGACTTGTGCCTTCTAATTTTGAATTTGTTCGTAATTTATTTGAGGAATCTTTGTAATCATGATCTAACCAACAGGTACCTGGATCCTGAGGGATCAGAATATCCGGTTCCGCAAATACCGGGAGTAAAATTTTCTTACGGGAGTGCAATCTTTTTTTCAAATTAGAAGTAGGTACCGAATATTAAGGCCTGGTTTTACTCATATCAACCTTTTTTGTAAACCTCTGGAAATCCAGAAATATGAAAAAGAACACTATGAAAATTTATTTTATTAAAATTGACTATATGACCTACCGCCATCGCCAGGCAAAACTCAAAGCGTGTTAATCTGACCCTAACTTACGATTTCAAACGTACGAGATTACGTCACGGAAATATTTGAAAGTTACAAAAAATAATAATGGTAGTTTTTTAAAAGGGCCTCGCAAAAACAAACTTCTTCAATTGTTAATGGTTTTTTTGTTAATAAAAATAAAACCGATGTTACAAGGCCGCGAAGTCGATACAAAGCCGGACGGAGTTCATAGAATACTTACTAACGGCTCTTAAGTACAAAAATCTTTTTCAATACACTTGCTCATAAAGTGACTCTTATTGCACTGCACTTAGGTATATAATGGCACTCGTTACCAAACTGTGACATTTTGATTACCATTACGCACTAGTGCTATAATGTGGTTAAAACCTTCTTGTTCAACCTCTCCCTCGCCATTATTTTATTACATTATCGTATCAGGATAGGCGCAGATCGTCCCCCACGAGGAACAAAAAAATGGGCGCGTCTATGAAAATAGATTTTTGCCGCTACAAAAGTTTACTAGTTTTACAGTTATTTTATTCACAAGTGTATTGAAAAACGTCGTATGATTCACGTAAGTAATTAGTGATTGCCGTTCTCGGCTCTCTTAAGACCCTCGCCATGGCTCGGGTCTAAATACCGCCTCAACGGTAATCACTAACATTACACACTTATACCATAATGTACTATTATTGATGACATCAACATTCGTGATATATTTTTATTTCGAATACATCAAGAACAAAGAAATGAGAGAATAACCAATTCCTAAAAAAAATCTGATCAAATCAGACATTTTTATTTGTGGTAGAAAAGTAGACAGAAAAAAACCCGACTACGACAAAAAAAAACGACATTCGGTTGGTAGCTCGTGTGACTACAGCTTTTCTTTTTGTTCTGTTCTTGTTTTTCCAGCTACCTTGTTTATTTCAGCATCTAGAAATCTGGTTTCATACGTTAAAGCGTCAAGAATAAGAGGAGCATAAAAGGAAACCTTGTGCAAAATTTCACTCTCCTAATCACAGTAGTTTCGGCTGTGCGTTGATATGTCAGTCAGTCAGTGTCTGATTGATCCTGAAACACGACACACACCCATTAAGATTTACATTTAAACCCATTCTTCTCTATATCTACATCTACACTAATATTATAAAGAGGGTTTTTTTATTTTTGAGTGTATATTGGTTTTAAATTTTTGTATGTATGTTTGTAATAAATAAACTCAAAAACTACTGTGCCGATTTCAAAAATTCTTTCGCCATTGAAAAGCTACACTCACCCTAAGTAACATAGGCTATATTTATTGCTCGATTTCACAATGATTTCTTGATCGTTTTGAGAGCAGTGGTGGTGAAATAAATTACACAAAGTAATGTGCCTGGCTGCGTTTGAACTTCGAACCTACGAATCTACTCGTAGAGCAGTCCGAGCCGGTACCATTGGTCGTTTCACCTACTCTTTTAAATTGTACTGTGTCTCACATAAGTTTTAATCTAATCCTGGGCCACCAAGATACAGGCTGTGCCTAGTCTGAGGCCCACCCCCACTTCTAATGTAATGCGAAAATAGCAGAGAACAGACGAAAGAGGTTAGAATGGCCATATGGGTGGGGCAGGCGTGCCACAAAGTAGGGCACTGCTCATAGTTCAACTACCAATAGCAAACTTGCGATCTAAGAGTGTTGCGGTCTGTTAGTCGCGTAATGCGCGTTCGAATTGGTTTATTGTCTGTAGTGGAGTTAAAGGGTGTGTGACAAGCGGCGACACTCGTCGTCGTAGTACCTACAAATCGGAAAGTATTTCCTTTCTAACCTCTTTCATCTTTTCTGTGGAAAATAGTCTGTAAATATAAAAAATCGGGTGTACAATGAAGTGCTGATAGCTACAACCCGGGAATCTTTAAGTCGAGAATGAATAGGTTTTCCATCAGGTGAGATAGCGGTCAAGCGCAAACCTATCAACAACAATAAAAAAAAAAAGTGCGAAAAGCAGACGCCGCGACAACGCTTGGGGAACAACCAGTTATAATTATGTTTGTGCCACTAGTACTATCTATACCTATTTAGCGGAGCATTATTACTAAGTAGCGAGTCACGACGAATCAAGCAAAAAAAAAAAACAAATTTTCCAAAGTCTATGTTTGTATCAATGTCCAATTGTCCATGTTTATTTTTGGGTTTTCCTAAGTCATACATATGACTAGGCAACGGCCTTCGTCTCATATATGTTGTAATAATTGTAGTTAAAAATACACTAGATCAATATAGTGGTCGCTTGTGTTAATTGGCTATGGAAATAGTCAAATCTTTGACTGTTGGATACTTCGAAATAATGTTTTGGTGCGAAAATCTGTTATGAGATTAATTCCTCTGGCCTTGTGTTAATTTTTTTTCTCAAGGTTGTCTGTTTAGTTTACGATAAACACATAGGTACCTAACCATTACCTTTTTTTCAAAGATGCGAAGACAACAAATTACTTATCCCGCTCTAGGTGAAGCGATAGGGAGTATCTGATTTTTACTAACTAAAACCTTCTCAAAGAAGGCCAGCAGGGCCGATGCCCACTAGGATCTGAAACGGAAACTTGTAATCTTATAACGCAAAAGGCAACTGAAGGAACACAGGCGTGAGTAAAAGTCTGACACGCCCTCTCGCTCCACCCATAGCGGAAGAAGTCATTGGATGAAATCCCAACTTTAAAAAAAAAACTGGTTGTTAACCCAGTAGTCTTTTGCATTCCAGAGCCACGATGATACTAAAAATCCCGCCAAGCTATCTACTCGTACTTAACACCATAGTGTTATAATATTCTATTTAAACAATTAGCATAGTGAAGTCGTCTCAAAACCTCTTTCTTGTACTTTATATATATATATATGTATTTATAATAAGATATTTTATATTAAATTACTAGCTTTCCGCCCGCGGCTTCGCCCGCGTGGACTACAGTTTATATCGTGCGGGAAGAGACCCGTGCTCAGCAGTGGAATTATAGGTAGCCTATGTGTTATTCCAGTGTCACTTCTACCTACCTACCAAATTTGATCTAAATCCGTTCAGTAGTTTTTGCGTGAAAGCGTAACAGACAGACAGACAGAGTTATTTTCGCATTTATAATATGAAGTAGGGATATATGTATGTTTATTTGTATTTGTTTTTGAGTCCTTTTTTTTCTTAGTCAAGTTTTATTTTAATTTTTCACGTTTTTCTCTTTACCACCCTAGGTAGACTGGTAGAGAATGCCTAAGGCATTAAGTTCGCCTTTGTACTTTTATGTTGCACGAAGTTTAAATAAATAAATAAATAGCTAATAACAGCATTAAAAAAGAAAACTTGCAGAAGTGATGGCTCCGCTACTGTTGCATGCAAGCCCAAGCAACTTGGTCCGGTTCGACTTTCCAATAAATTGCCATTTCCGCTCTTGATCGAGTCTTCCGGCTTGAACAACTCTGAGTGACTATGTTATTTGAACTTCGATTCATCGATCCGATTTCATTCACTCTTTCTTCTAGTCTGTAGGTAAGTAATTGACTTTTCAATACACTTACTCGAAAACCCGTTCCTATCTCACCGCTTTTAGGCACGCAATAGACTGTTTTCCGCCTTGGTGCAGAAAAGTGTGCGTGCTCTCCCCCGCCACAATTTCATTACATTTATTGAATCGGGCTAGGCGTGAGAAGACCCGCACGAGTCGCCGCTCAACCCCGGGCTCCATAACACGCTCGCCTAGCTTCGGCTCGTGCGAATTCCGCCTCGATCGCAATGACAACTTTCTGCACTTGTATCAAAATGTACTATTACAGTTGGTTCACAATTCGTCTCATCTTACCTGTAATTTACATCAAACAGTGACCTTTGTGCTCTTAGCTTTGTGCTCTTATGTTTATTTGTATTTGTTTTTGAGTCCTTTTTTTTCTTAGTCAAGTTTTATTTTAATTTTTCACGTTTTTCTCTTTACCACCCTAGGTAGACTGGTAGAGAATGCCTAAGGCATTAAGTTCGCCTTTGTACTTTTATGTTGCACGAAGTTTTAATAAATAAATAAATAGCTAATAACAGCATTAAAAAAGAAAACTTGCAGAAGTGATGGCTCCGCTACTGTTGCATGCAAGCCCAAGCAACTTGGTCCGGTTCGACTTTCCAATAAATTGCCATTTCCGCTCTTGATCGAGTCTTCCGGCTTGAACAACTCTGAGTGACTATGTTATTTGAACTTCGATTCATCGATCCGATTTCATTCACGCTTTCTTCTAGTCTGTAGGTAAGTAATTGACTTTTCAATACACTTACTCGAAAACCCGTTCCTATCTCACCGCTTTTAGGCACGCAATAGACTGTTTTCCGCCTTGGTGCAGAAAAGTGTGCGTGCTCTCCCCCGCCACAATTTCATTACATTTATTGAATCGGGCTAGGCGTGAGAAGACCCGCACGAGTCGCCGCTCAACCCCGGGCTCCATAACACGCTCGCCTAGCTTCGGCTCGTGCGAATTCCGCCTCGATCGCAATGACAACTTTCTGCACTTGTATCAAAATGTACTATTACAGTTGGTTCACAATTCGTCTCATCTTACCTGTAATTTACATCAAACAGTGACCTTTGTGCTCTTAGCATAAGGTTACTCTTAGCATCACTGTTTTCATTAACTCCTTTATTCTTTATTATACACACAATTTACAACTTCATTATTTATACTAAAACTATTTTTTCCTCTCCTGTGACATTGTTTTTGCAATGTTTCTTTTATATTAATAGGCTAGTTGCCTAAAAAAATGTAATTAGTCCGTCTTTTAGATTATTCAAAAATAAGGGACACTTATTTTTTTATTTGTAAATTTAACCAAAAATGACAAAGATATAGCCTATTAAAGTTACGTGTAACGTCACGCCGTGCTGCATTTTTTCGCACGGGGTGACGTCACACGTAACTTTAATGGGCTATATCTTTGTTATTTTTTGTTTAATCGAAAAAAAAGGAAAAATACGTGTCCAATTTTTTTTTATAATCTAAAATACGGACTAAATAAAATGTAGTTATTTTGACCCTGGAAACTACCCTCCACCTTAAATATCGGCCTCACCATACAAATTGTCGAATCAAGTTTATAATTTTGTATGGTGAGGGGGATTTTATTTTTAGTTTCCTGAAAAAAAAAATCTTGTGGAAGGTTGTTCAGTTTCGTCTACTGAGCAAGCCCTTAAAGTTTGCGGAGGGCTGTCCCTTACATCTTGTATTGTTTAAGACCTTAGACTGCCCAAAAGGAGTAAATAAAACATTTTTGAAAAACAAAATAGCGACAGTAATTTCTAATTTGGCTGCGCCGCAAAATATCCTTGTCTTTGCTTTTAGTATTGTCTATGTTTATTAATTATACATCTATGGTTTATTACCTTCGTTAATTTTCTTCTTTATTGTTGTTTTTTCCTGTAACGAGGTTTTTTATGCACTAAAGTCTTTTTTTATTGAAAGATAGATTTTTGCTTAATTAGGTATGTTCTGTATTAATTTTCTGTGGGAATACCGTGTGCGATATAATGATTTATCTTTATTATGGAAAGTAGATTTTAAATGAGATAAATGCAATGCAATATATCTTTAAGCCCGGTACAGACTGTTGTAACGTAACATGCAATGTAACACGCATTGAAAGAATTTCCCGTCCACATTGTAGCAATGTATCATGCAATGTAACAGAACCGTGCACAATACGCGCACGAACAGAGCATTTCAAGTCTGTGAGGAGGTGCATGCTCGGTTCGCGCGCGCCCAGTCCTCACTTCTGAAATGCTCCTTTTATCGACTTAAATTCTAATGATAGACGAGCACGTTCATGGAAAGTATTTGTCAAAATCCTGAAAAGTTAAAACAAAAGTTCGCTGCAGCGCTACATTGGCATTATGTCATCTAACAGAACATACAGCGCTAAGATAGCTTTTAGAAGATCGGATACTTATTTCGCGACCAAATTGTCGTGCCATGAATTTCGTGGCAGTTACACGTCTCGTTCAACATAGTGATCAAGGTGTACGGACTACATTACACCTGAGTCGACTGAATTGAGTGTTCGGCACGCCTTATAATCCGTAGTACATTATAGTCTGTCCCCGGCTTTAGAGTTTCCATCTGCATGTAAAAGCTATTAAAATAATCTTTGCTGTTTCAGTATTCAGATCTTACCTTTGATAGTTTCCAACGACCCTTCACTGCATGATGCATGTACCCGGCATTTCAGAAGATCGTATCATTGAAGTAAGCTTTGCTACTAAAATAAACCTAGTTTGCAATTCTTACAACAAAGCAACATAATTCATTTCAAAATTAAAAGCTTTAAACGTAAGGAAAGTCATTCTGCACCTCCATCTTCTAGCATTTTATTTGACAAACTATAAAAACTGCTATACTGGTAGAGAATGCCTTGTTCCTTTAAGTCCGCCTATGTACCACTAATTTAGCTACCTGAAGTATAAATAAAAACAACTAGCCAAGTTACGACCGTTTCGTTTTGATTCTCTTGCGTCGAACGCCTCGATTTGGTCAACAACGCTCAGTCACGTGGTCAGAACAAAGGCATCGGAGGCGTGGCCAACTGGAGGTGAAGAACAGCTGAAGCGCGAGACAGCTTGTGATCGGGGAAGCTTGAAGCGGCGTTTTTTGAGGCCCGTGTGTGGCTTAGTGTTACATTTTCTTGATTAGGTTTATTTTTTTATACCTGAAAAGTTGGTTACTCGTAATTCTTATCCAATCAAACTAATTTATATAAACTATGGATCATGTTAAGTGTCTTTATTTTTCTTGTTTCAATTATTTATTATAATATATATTATCAAATAAATATATCAAATTAAACTGTATAACTATAATTAAATTACTGTATGCGTGATTTATGTATGAAGAGAATGTCCATCGACTTCCGTAGGCCGGTGACCGATCGGCGACAACTGGCGACTGAGTCGGCTTTCGTTCATTGAGTATGCTGTGACCGTATGCCATCAGACTATTAAATCAGTGCGCATCAGCACCGACGTCGGCCATTCACGCGGGAACATCCCACTAGCCAAGAAACCCGGTTACATGTAGATTCCAAACAATAGATTTCGTCATTGGTAAACTTTCTTCCTTGTAAGATGAACAAAGGCCTTGTATGGCAGTGTTACTCAACCTATGGATCGCGATCGCGACCCCATGGGAAGTCGCGAAGTCTTGCTTAGCTTAGATGACCGTGGTCGAGAGTCAGGCATCTAAAAAAAGTAAAAATCGATTAAAAAATTAAGCAATAATTTGCATTATAATAATGTGCCTATTTATTCTTCAATACTTTTTCTTATTTAGGCTTCCCATACAAATGTTCAACTGATGATATCTTTCCCCAGGATTTTTTTTATTTTAGGAATCAACTGTGACTACCTTTTGGAAACTAGTTATTTTCATAGACAATATTTATTCAAAATATGCACCTGTATAAGACTTATTTGTGTAGGTTTTGTATTGTACACTGGATCCTACCATCGAATGTGATCTCTCAGTCTCTCCAAACCATTGTTGAGATTAGCTCACCTTTGTGTATTTTTTTATGGTGGGCAAAAATCATCCAAAGACAACCCCCGCTCTTGGGCAGAGCCTTCATACCGGGGCTCGAACTCCCTTTCGGATAACCCTGGCCGTAGTGGGCTTCGACCCAGCTGGGCCCCTGCTGTTGAGCTTACCTATGTACATGATTTAATGAAATCAATGTGTTAATGTTTTATGTACAAAAAAGAATAATAAAATAATCCCTATAAATGTTAAAAGCAAAACAATAAGGGTTTTGTCCAAATGTTTGTGAATCAAGTTCAATGTGTTCCACTGATTAAGTAAGCCTCGTGCTTAATCTAATCCTAACAAAAAATAATTGAGTATTACAAGAATTACACAATAGATAATTATCATGCTACAATAACAATAGTAATTACCGTTATTTACATCATATTATGTTTGTGTATTAATACGTAGGTATCATAGAGTCATAACTATAGATTTATGTTTTTTTTTCTACTAACAGATAGCATAAAATTAAAAAAAAAATTCATAACTGTGTCATAAAAATCACAAAGTTATAAGCTTGTTATGTTAGTAAAAATACATAGTGGGCCATCCAGGCAACTGAGGGGTTGTTTTGCACTTGCATCTAGCTGTTTGCTGGCGCCTAGTGCCCACTATGACCTTCCGTGACCTGTTTTGTAGATACTTAGTGTCGGTGGTGTCCAACTTGCGACGTTTTTTTAATATTTTTGGTAAAAAAAAATAACATGATGTAAAAACCATTGGAATTCTGTATATCAATGGAATTCATTCATTTACTGATTCTGATTTATATTTTTCGCATAATTTTTAGTACCTATTACTAAAAAATATGTTATGTAATAAATGTGTGATAAACAAACCGTCTACATAGTGTTCTGATTTTGCCATTAACTCATAATAAACAGTTCCATAATTGCTCTGGTTCTATGTACCGAAATATTCTTCAGCGGTTATATTTACGGGCTGATGAAACAATAATCACTGACTGAATAACATGAGCAATTAATCACAAGTGTACAAGTTGTTATTGCTGTTAATGCCTGGCTCAAAACCACTAATTACATATCCCTGAGGAGCAAAACAATAATCTGGGCATGTAGATCATATCTCTGCTTGTGCCTTTCGGGGAATTTAGACGTGACGACATAACTTATGTAGCTAGTATGTACTCTATTCGTAGTTCAAATTGCAATGCTAACAACTACACCGGTAATCATTTCGAAGCGTGATTATTTAAAACGTCGATCTTTTACAAACGCGGAGTCAGTCAGCATTTCCCAGTTGACGCGCATGCTCGTCACATCGAACGAAATGTCAATTTTTCCCGCCCTTTGGAACGTGCCCAAGTTCTGTTGTCTATGTGCATTTCAAATTTTTGGTGGAACTCTTTAGTAATTTTAAAAATCGACTAAATATTTTAAAATTATTTAGGTGAAAGTGATTTTACCGTGTTCTGTGATTTTAGTGAATTATGAACATTATAGTGAGATTTTAGTGCATTTATTTTTCAGTGGTTTTATCGCCGTTACGAAATGAAAGAAAAGGTGATTGTACTTTTTTCTTTTTTATTACAAAATATAATTAGTTCAAAATAATATTATCGTCATCTTACTTTTAATGATTTAACTCATTAACACAGTTTTACTTGACTTCTAGACAAGCAAAGTCCGACCGTCACCTAGACAGATAATTTATTGTTAATGGCCTAACAGATTAAAAGGACATAAACCCAAAAATAACATAAAAATTAATTAAAAAGAAATTAGTGCGTTTAAGTTTTTTTTATTATTAATAATGGCATTGCTACTATACAGTTTTCCCGTTTGCAAAGTTTAAATAAGAATTTGCTTTACCTTTCTTTAACTTTCCACCCTTTTCAACAAACAACTTTTTTATATACACAGTTTTCTTTACTATACAATATTTGGTATATTTACATGGATTGATATTGTTGTTTAATGTTTTGTAATAATTGGATCGACCATCAACTACTGCAATAATATTTTTATAGGCAACTTGTAGATACCTACTGCGATACGGTTTTACGACAACACGTTTCTTGAAATTGACTGAAAAGGCATTAAAGTCAAACATAAATAAACTAAATTATTTTCCACAACATGTAAAATCTTAGTTCCGTAACCGGATTGGACATCCATTGGATATCCGATGTTAAAAAATATCCGTAAAAAAACCGATAAAAAAGTTTCGGTTAGTTTCGGAAAAGGCGGAGTCTGATAGATTACGACAGGTTTTTGTAAATTTGCCCGGCTAAACAATTAATAATAATCTAGACTAAAAATTAATCTTACTATTTGTATTTTTAAAATCTTAAAATCCGAATGCGAAACTATGGAAATAATTTCAAGTCGTGTCCAAAATCGGTAGTATATTCCTATATCCGCATCTGATGCCAGATACGAAATTTCATATCCATAGCACATCTAGACGATATGTATGGCTTATCCAGGCCAAAATCATTACAAAAAGAAAATATGATGATATTTGAAATTTTTATTTTGCCATCGATTTTTGAAGGAACTGCATTTGCACTAAAGTATCTTTCTAGCTGGTCGAAAGGGCATTTAGACTAAAAGAGAGTACCGACATAAAAATAAATTTACAAAAAAGCCCATGAACTGGAGTGCATTCAATGACCTTGTTGCTCAGTAAGTTAGTAGGATCGGTAGAACCTTCAGGTAGGTATCTATTTATGTACCTACTAAGATGAACCGCGGTAATAAACCTCAGTTTTTTTTATTTTTGGTGGAAAATCATCGAATGACATTTCCCGCACTATGGCGGAGCGTACAGGTGCGTCAGACTTTTACTTACTGACTAAAAACCCACTTCCGTTCCTTCTTTGCATTTCATACCACGGCCGGGTTTTCCTTTCAGAAGCGAAGCCAGGGCCCCAGTAGGTTTCGATCCTGCTGGGCTCCTATGCAGGAACACGACGAGCCATTGACGACTTGGGTTCAGTCAGGGCGGGACGGCGAGCTACCCATTGCTCGCCGTCCGCAAGCCCGCGCCTCCGGTGTCCGGAAATCGGGATCGGGAACCCGGAGGCTGGGGCGTGAGGGCCATAGCCTCGTGCGTGTGGCCGCCTCCTTTGCTAGCATTACTGCTTCGCAAAAGGAGGCGACTGCCTGCCTCTCCTCCTTGCTGCAGACCAAGGCCTGTACCAAGGCCCGGCGCGAGAGATCGCTACCACCGAGCACCCCCACGTGGACACGGCGGTGTTCTGCCCAAGCGGGGCGCACCTCTGCCGTATGCTCCACCGTGTACTCCGGGCGGTCCACATATAATAATAATAATAAATAATAAATTCACACTAAGAAGATTAGGATACATTAATATTTATCAAACAATTTTTTTTCATCTGACGGTACAAAACAGTTTTTTTTAGAAGTCCGAATCGTCACCAAAAAACATTAAAATTAATAAGTGACAATTGGGACACTGTGTCCGAACATGACGTGTCCCAAACGACAGTAAGCCGAGTTTAGTAAAAAAAAATCAAAACTTGGTAGTTACTAAAAACCCAAAATGGTAGGAAGTAGGCGGGTCAAAATTTGTAGGTAATTGGGTAAACTTCCAAATCTACGAAACAAACAATTTTAGCAAAGTTGCCACACATTACGTGTTCCTCAGCGACTGATTACTGTGTAAACATTGATCAACTAATATTTGCTCGTCTCTGAGACTCAGTACCAGACAGATTCTCAGATAAAGAGGTAAAAACATACGTTTGACAAACAACATAAGTCATAAATGTATAATTTACACAAACATTCAAGAACTCTGTTATTATGTGTTTGCTTGAAGATTTAGTTAATTGTTATAAGTGTCAACTCAGGAAAGTTTTCCTTTTTTAGGCTAATGATAAACAACATAATTTTTAGTATATGCGATACCTGAATATAGTTTGTTCAGAATCAGTAACTGAATGAATTCCAATAGTTTTACGCTATGTTATATTTTTTCCCAAAAATATTTAAAAGGTTTACAAGTTGTTGGTCACCACCGACACTAAGTACAACACAAATCACGGCAGGTCATAGCGGGCATTAGGTGCCAACGAACAGCTGGGTGCAATTGCTAACAACCCCTCAGTTGTCTGGATGGCCCGCTTACTATGTATTTTTGCTGACATAAAAAGCTTATAACTTTGTGATTTTTTATGATACAGTTATGAAATGTTGTACATAGATTCTTTACATAAAAATAATGTTGAAACTAACGTTGTATAGTTACTAGCCTGTGCCAGCGGCTTCACCCGCGGGAAAGTAGACAATATGTACGAGTAGGTATGTCACACAGTGAAAAAGTAGCATTCATGAGTAGCGTGAAATAATTTGTAAAGTCGGTCCAGCAGTTTATGAGTTTATTTGTTACAAACAAAAATATTTTCGTCCAATACCTTCTATCTATTGAGCAGTGGTGGCCGAGTGGTAATGGTCCTGACTTACGAGTTTTAGGTCGCGGGTTCGAATCCAGCCAGGCGCATTACTTTGTGTAATTTATTTCAACACCACTGATCTAAAAACGGTGAAGGAAAACATCGTGAGGAAACCGGCATGTCCTAGAACTAAAAATTTGAAGACATGTGACATTCACCAACCCGCACTGAGCCTGAGTCCCAACAGTGGGAACATTAAAAAGGATGATGATGAACCTTCTATCTACTTTTTATATAATTAGTATAGACTGTATGATGCGGTTACCATACTTAGGTTGCCTTCCGATACCTAATCGGTGACCGTTTTTTTGTAGGAGAAAAATAGAAGACACGGATAGCAATAGTGCAACGCACACGTCCCACAAAAAGTCGGCCAGAAATACAGAACAATGTTACAAAAATACAAAATCGGACCGATTATCTGTCCTACAAAAAGGCAGCGTAGGACAAACGATTACCTTTTAACTTTTCAGTCACTGGCGCCACTTTCAAACTTCCTCTACTTACTCATTTCTCACTTTATCCTTCCTCATCACACCACACATCCATCTCAACATCTCGACACTGAAATCTACAGGTTACAAATAAAATTAACGAAGAACATATTACAGTCAGGAAAAGCCAGCATGAAAGAAAATCGTAGGCATAAGCATTGGCTGTAATAATGTACTGGTTTTCCTTTCTCATGTCATAGAGGATTAAGGAAAATGGACCTATGTATGTAAATAATTACTTACGAGCAATAAGAATACGCGTTAGGATGTACATAGGTAAATTAAACCTTCGAAATTATCATTTCCGTATGGTTACAGTAAGTTACAAAGCTAATACCTACTGTAAATAAATTTTTGGTTTACTTGGCTTTAAGAATACTCAAAATACTTAAATTCAGTTTAAGAGCCATCTCTTTTTTTTAGAGTTGAGAAATCATCAAAGGTTTACGCCAGTACCCCTAGGCAAGTGGATAATCTGCAATCGTTAACGCTTGTAGAAAACTTCAAATGTACGGGAACGACGGCATCTCAGCGCTTAGTCACGTGGTCAAAACAAAAGAATCAGGGGCGTGACCAACTCGAAGCGTTCGATGCAAACGAAACGGTTGTAACTTGGCTAGGGCGACAGTTCACGAGTAGAGCGAGAGGGTGAATCAGACTTTTACACCTATGTTCCTTCATTTGCCCTTAGAATTCTAGGTCACGCCGTGGTAACTCTTTTGAACATTCTCACAGCCCAGATTCAAAGCCACCAATGGTGGTTACATTAATTTCGATATCCTACAAATATTATAGATGCGAAAGTTTGTATGTATGGATGGATGTATGGATGCATGGATGGATGTATGGATGGATGTATGGATGTATGGATGTATGGATGTATGGATGGATGTATGGATGTTTGTAACCCTTTCACGCAAAAACTACTAAACGGATCTCGATGAAACTTGGTACACGAGTAGACCATATCCCAGAATAACACATAGGATACTTTTTATCCTGGGATTATGTACGCGGGTGAAGCCGCGGGCAAAAGCTAGTAATATAATATTCCACAACTACAACACAACACTGTCTAGTCCCAAGCTAAGCAGAGCTTGTGTTATGAGTACTTGACAACTGATATATATTTCTAAATACATATACTACTCTGTCAAGAAAGTACCGGGAAAAGATCAATAATACACAAAATGTCTGTTATTCATCCAAATTTATTTTATCACCTTCAAAGTATGCTCCTTTAGAAACGATACACTTGCGCCAACGAATAATCCATTCATCAAAACATTTTTTAAACGCTGCTTCCTGAATTGAGTTCAGTTCTCGCCGCGAATTCTCCTTTATGTCTTCTATCGATTGAAAACGGGTGCCACGAAGTGGTAATTTGAGTTTAGGAAAAAGAAAAAAGTCAGCAGGAGCCATATCTGGTGAATATGGTGGTTGCTGGATGGTATTTGTTGAGTGTTTGGTCAAAAATTCGTTCACAATGATAGCCTTGTGCGAAGGCGCATTGTCGTGGTGCAAAATCCAAGAATTTTCTTTCCACAAATCTGGCCTTTTTCGTCGAATTTGCTCTCTTAAACGCCGCATAACGCTCAAGTAATATTCTTTATTTACCGTTAGACCTTCCGGTAAGAATTCAGAGTGCACAACACCGCGATAGTCAAAGAAAACAGTCAACATGACTTTGACTTTTGATCGACTTTGGCGTGGTTTTTTCGGTTTCGGATCAGTTAGAAGGCGCCACTCCGAAGCTTGTTGACTAGTTTGCATGTCAAACTCGTAAACCCACGTCTCGTCACCAGTAACAATGCGTTTCATGAATGTTGGGTCCGAACTGACTCGTTCTAGCATGTCCTCAGCGACTTTCATGCGATTGAGTTTTTGGAGAAAATTCAGATCTTTTGGGACTAGCCGAGCAGCAACATGTTTCATACCCAAATGATTAGTTAAAATGGTACGGATCGACTCGTGAGATACAGAAAGTTCGGCGGCTATCTCTCTCAGAGTTGAATGGGGATTTTCAGTCACTATTTCCTTCACTTTTGCGATGTTAACTTCAGTTGCAGACGTTGACGGCCTACCAGAGCGAGGCAAATCTTCCATCACATCCCGACCGCTTTTGAACGCTTTGAACCACTCATAAGCACGAGTTTTTGATAAAGTCGATTCACCGTAAGCCTTCTGTAACATTTTCAGTGACTCCGAACACGAAATTCCATTGGCGATGGTTTTAGTAATATCATATATACACACTATATATGATATTACTAAAACCAGCACTGTATTTAATATAAATAACAGATGCAACTCAAACTCCGCGCCAAAATGGAAAACAGTTGTGCCAATCTAACAACTAATTTGGAACCATAAACAAATCATCCATTCCCGATCCTTTTTTGACTGAATGTATATTATTAGATGAATTACACCCAGACACGGAACAAATGATTATGCTCATCACACAAACATTTGTCCTGGGTGGGAATCGAACCCACGACCTCCGGCATATCAGTCAAAGTCACTAACCACTACCAACAGGCAAGTCAAATGAAAAATGAATGAAATGTCAATTAGAAAGAGCTCAAAACGAATGTGCGAATGAATAACGTTGGAGGTTTTTCTCGCAGTAGGTTTTCTCTTAAATATTTTACCTTTCCGTTTGGAAAGTATTAAGGTTAGTACCACATTGCCCACTCGTGGGCCTCGCACGCCGATCTGGGCGCGTTGGTCTCCAACGGGATCTCCGTACCACATGAGTAACTACTCATGTGTGCCTACTCCACCACGCGAGCCCAGTGCGAATTGGTCTGGTCACATATTATTATATCTTCGAAATTTTGGTCCTCTAATATGTTTCCCACGATGTTTTCATTTACCGTTTTGAGAGCAGTGGTGATGTAATAAATTACACCAAGTAATGCGCCTGGCTACCTTTCCGCTAGGCCACTACTGGTCCTCCAGTAATTACTATTTACTAGTTATCGCCGTCATTGTGGACAACGCCATGTTAATTACTAGCTTATGTCATGATACCATAGGGTGATACCATGTGGTTTCGATTGTACGTGACGAATGACGGCTGATGTGTGGATGACGAGGATTCACAGCTGCTATAGATTACTGCTAAAGAAACAACCAACTTAGGAATGGCGAACCTTTATTGGTAATGGTGTCATTATTAAAAAATTAAAAGTGCGTGCCGCCAAATTTTTTTGTTTTGCTCGTTTATTAAAAAAACTAGCGTTAACCCGCGGCTTCGCCCGCGTTTATTAATATACTTTACCCTTTCTCCCCCTTTTCTCAATTTAAAGCATTTTAAACATTAGCCTATATCCGTCTCCAGGGTCCCAACTATCTCTGTTCCAAAATTCATCAAAATCGTTTTTTGCCATTTAGGCGTGAAAAAGTAACAAACAAACAAACTCGCTTTCGCTTTTATAATATTAGTAAGGATAAAAGCAAAATTAGACGTTCACTTAACTTTTTATTCAGCTTTTGTTTTTGCATTTCAAAATTCGTAAAATTAATTAATTTTTAATTAGAAAGAGCTCTAAATGAATGTATGAATGAATAACGTTAGAGGTTTTTCTCGCAGTAAGTTTTCTCTTAAATATTTTACCTTTCCGTTTGGAAAGTATTAAGGTTAGCACATGGCCCACTCGTGGGCCACGCACGCCGTTGTGTAATGTTATTTCATAAAATTTAAATTAATTTTATGAAATAACATTACACAATAATTTTTTGATGCTAAATAATTTTGTATTGGTGTGCCCGAATTTTATTGCCACGTGCCACTATTGGCACGCGTGCCATAGGTACGCCATCCCTGAACTAACTAATGCCATAGCGCCCTCTTAGGAATCTTTGTAATATTATCCTAAGGGAACGTGCCATCACAATCATCTTCCTGCCCTTATCCCGTGTTATTTGGGATCGGCGTAACACGTTTTTTTCTTCCTTTCTATCCTGTCACCCGTCAAGCTATCACTCTTCACACAATCTATCCATCTTTTCTTTGTCCTCCCTCACCCTCTCCACCCATCCACGTGTATACTCATAACTCTGTTAGTAACATGCGTTTCATTGCTCCTATTTACATGACCATACTAATACAAACGATTCCCCTTCAACTTTTCAGCCACTGGCGCCACTTTCAAACTTCCACTGATATACTCATTTCTTACTTTATCTTTTCTCGTCACACCACATGTCCATCTCAGCATTCTCATCTCCGCTACATGCAATCTTTTTTTATCCGGCTTTTTCACAGCCCAATATTCTTAGGGAACGTGCCATCAGATGAAAATATGCTATATCCTAATCCAGGACAATGACCTACCTATATTTTTTTTACTAAAGACAAACGAACCCACGAAAGAGTCGTAAATATGCTGCTTGTAAACGATATTACCTACTAGTTTATGTCCTGACTGAGAGTTTACTTCATCACATCATGCGAGGGCACGTATCTCTCATGTACCTAACTAAACATAAGCGGCTAGCGTGAACATCGAGGAAAATTGCCTTTTTATGCAGAAAATTGAATAACTTCTCCCGCTCTGGTCAGAGCGAAAGTTACTGACTAAAACTCACACCGCCTTGTCCGACCGTCCAGTAACTGTCCGGACCGAGCCCAAGACGTCGACGGCGCGCACTGTTCCCGCGCGCTTCAAAGAGTTGTCAGCAACAGGTGGGGCCCAGCTGGGCCGAAGCCTACTGGGGCCAGGGTTACCCGAAAGGGAGTTCGAGCCCCGGTATGAAGGCTAGAAGGAACGGGTTAGGTTTTTAGTCAGGAAGAGTCTGACACCCGAACTCTGGCTTGTTAGTAAAGCTAGAACTACATTAGACCAATGCACACGTGTAACATGCCTATGATTTGTATGAAGAACAATTTTATTTCGCGTGGCGTTTATCAAGTGTAGATCTACCGGTCAAGTTTCCATATAAAATGTATAGGACCGGCGCGCCCAGATCGGCATGTGTGGCACACGTGTTAGCAGTGTATCTGCTGTGTACCTTTATTCCTGGTCTGGGTGTTTATGAATGTGAGTTTACATGAGAGCATTCACGATACAGGACCGCTCGTCCTATCAGCTCCAAGCCTGAGTCGTTGACGGCAGACCCTGCTCCACCCTAAAGCGCGAGACGTCATCAGAGGATTATTTCCTACCTTTAAAAAAACAGGATACAGGAGTTGTTCCTAGTAGGGCCTATTAGTAAATGAAAACGCAGCCATTATATATTTATTTATGTTGTCAACACTGTCAATTTTAACTGCATTAAGTTGGTAACATTTATTGTTCCTCTCTTCTTTTTTCTGTGCTAAAAGATTGCCACAATAAGTTTTAATACAATTACTCGAAAACCCGCTCTTATCCTACCGCTTTTAGATAGGCAATAGACTGTTTTCCGCACTAGTGCAGAAAAGTGCGCGTGCTCTCACCTGACAATTTTATTACGTTTAGGGTCAACTCACACCAAAACAGCGTCGAAGAGCAGCGAAGCTGAGCGCAGTTTCAGTGTCATATGAATGTTAACTTTATTTTCATTAATATAATACTTATTATCGCATGAGAAACTCGAACAAGTCGCGCGGATGGAATTCCAGCGGCGCCGCGGACAACCACGCGACTCGTTCGAGTTTCTCATGCGATAATAAGTATTATAGTAATGAAAATAAAGTTAAAATTCATATGAAACTAAAACTGCGCTGCGCTTCGACGCTCTTTTGGTGTGAGTTGACCCTTATCGTATCAGGCCGGGCGCGCGTCGCGACCTGTTGAGGTCCACCACGAGTCGCCGGTCAACCCCCTTTATTAATTTCTTCCTAAGTGTATTGTAAAAAAATCGTTTGATACACATGCAAATTTGCCACTGGCTGCCCTCGGCTTTCCTTTCCTTTATTCCGCCTCGATCGCAATGACAAACTTTCTGCACTTATATCTTGTTATGTTATCTTGATTTCAACCAGAAATATCGTTAAACCAGCGTTTTTAAATGCCAATTTCATAGTTGCACTCGGCTCATATGGGCATATAATTGTCCCTTTGTATGCACCATAATGCTCCGTTCGTGTAGCCTAGCGTTATCAGATGAAGAAATAATAATTATTACTTAATTCCATACCTGGCTCGTGCATTATGGCGGGGCGTATGAATCACCAATGTGTGTCAGTCGTGTGCAGAAATTGTTTATGTGAAGACTTCATAAATAATTACATGTCAACATTAGTTAGCTATTTGAAAATGTGCATCTTTGACTAGAACTGGGCTAAGGTTAGGTCATCTTAATTTATTATGATAATGTAAGGATTTTTTAAAATTAATCTAGTTTTGAGAATATAATTGATATTTCGTTCGGGAGGCTGCGCGGTATCTTCTCGTCCAATATACCACAGTGTCTCAAGACGAAAGTCTATGACCAGTGTGTGTTGCCAGGGATGACATATGGTCGCTCACAATGGGCCTCATCAGAAGGCTATAAGTCACCCAAAAGGCAATGCAAAGGGCTATGGTCGGAGTTTCCTTGCGTAATCGAATCAGAAATGAAGATATCTGCAGGAGAACCAAGTTTGCCGACATAGCACAAAGAATCGCCAAACTTAAGTGGCAATGGGCAGGGCACATTGCTCGCAGAACAGATGGCCGTTGGGTTGGGTCCGAAAGGTTCTGGAGTGGCGACCGCGTACTGGAAGACGCAGCGTCGGAAGGCCTCCTACAAGGTAGACCGATGACCTGGTGAAGGTTGCAGGAATCCCATGGACGCGAGACGCACAGGATCGATCATTGTGGCGACACTTGGGGGAGGCCTATATCCAACAGTTGACGTCTGTCGGCTGAAATGATGATGATGATGATGATGATGATGATGATGATGATGAATTGATAATTACTAAATATAGCCTATGACACTCAGGAAAACAGCAACTTTCTCTCGGTGAAAAAATTTTAGCAATCGGACCAGTACTTTCAGAGATTACCTCCTACAAACAAAAACAACAAACTTTATCTCTTTATAATATTAGTGTAGATTATATTATTAATTCATGAATCCCCAAGCGACCACCGGTGGCCGCGCATCTATTGTCTTACTATTGTGTCTCTAATTGACGGTATCTGAAGGGTTAATTCATGAATCCCCAAGCGACCACCGGTGGCCGCGCATCTATTGTCTTACTATTGTGTCTCTAATTGACGGTATCTGAAGGGTTAATTCATGAATCCCCAAGCTACCACCGGTGGCCGCGCATCTATTGTCTTACTATTGTGTCTCTAATTGACGGTATCTGAAGGGTTAATCTGTTCGATACAAGGATGCACCTATTTGTTATGAATATCAATAAAGATACAACGACTACTCCCAATGATTTTCAGGAATCGCACTAATATTATAAAGACAAAAGTGTGTATGTTTGTTACTCCTTCTTGCTCAAACGGCTGCACGGATTCGGATAAAATTCGGCATCTGGCATGGATAGACCATGTGTGGAATAAAACACATAATTTGACTTTTTATCCCAGGAGTATGCTTTCTTGGAATCATGAGCTAGTATTTCAATAAAGATATACCAGTCGCTCCATGTATAATACAGGTAGAGTGAATGCACCCTAATATGTTTGAAAGGCATATTGAAATTTCTTTTAAAATTTAGTTTACTTAGGTATAAATCTCTTGAAAACATTTGTTTTAAATAACAAAGAAATATAAAATACATTCTTCTTTCTTATATCTATGTTAACGTGGCGCCAGTTTAAAAAGAAATCTAAAGATACCTAGAACCTAAAAACCTAGTAAAAAAAAAAACTTCATAATATTTATTCACGTCGTAGCCAAGTTAATACTAGATAAATAAAGACAAATTTCTTTAAAACATGACAAAGCAAAGAAAACAACAATAGATAATATACTGAACATAAAAAAAAAAAAACAATTGAACGATAGGTAGGTACGTAGAAAACAGATAATTAAATAAATCCAATACATAAGGAATGTGCGAGTAATTTTTTTTATTATTTATTTCTTACAGATGTATTATTAGTGCCTTGTATGATTTAGTTATATGTATTTTTTAATTTTATGAGATAATACTCGTATACGGAGTATTTTTAATGCATAACTGTGTACATTAAAATTCTTAGGAATAAAAATATAACATTTTTAGTTTCATCGGTCTACCAAAATCAGATATGCAGTAGTACCTAGACATTTATTTATTTGTTGATATTTTAGGATTTTTTTTTTATATTTTTTTTTATATTTTTTTTTATTTTTTTTTTACGGGATAAGGGCAGGAAGCTGATGATGATGATGATTTTAGGAAATTTCGTATTACCCGGTCTACTAACAAATATTATTTTTGATCATAAACTTCATGCAGATTATAAAATACATTTTTAAAAATTTTTTTTTTTTTTTTATAAAATACATTTTTGTTTTTTTTTTATGGTTTTTTTTTCAATTTATTTATAGGTCAAGTCAATACTTTATACAGTTACTTTGTTAAACACATTCTATTTTTTTGTTGTTGTATTTAGCAGAAAATATATACAAGGTGTAACGTTAAATGCGCAAAACCTGAAATTAGTTTGAACAGAATAACGAGATTAACGCCACTTTTTAATACCTATAGGTTACATTTTTCAAAAAAATCTTCATACAAACTTCGACCTGTCTATTAATAAATGTGCGCAAACCCGCTGAAATAAGTAAACAAACACAAATAATTGTAATCCAATCAAATTTTCTCATACACGGGATAATAAAAAATCTTATTTCAATGCAGATATAAATTTTAAACAAAGTACAACTGCTCATAAAACCTTTAATTTTTTTCAAATGTTTTTTTTTTCATAATTAGGTCAATCGAATTAAAAATCATTTGGTGTGTCCGAGGTTTTGCGCATTTAACGTTACACGTTGTAGAAGTAGTACTTTATGAGTAGATGCAAGTTACTTGCATACTTTTGTACCAGTTACTAAATTATGCAACTGTATCACCGCGCCTCCACTATCCACGCTCTAGTCATCTATCGACATACGCAACATGTTCTAATGTCAATGTCACTCAATAATCACCGGCTAAGCTGCCACAATCAGTGAAATTACAGTTTTCTATCGTTTTCCCATGGCGCTGTCACGGCTCGTTGCCGACGCGTTTGCAACGTTTAACTCCACTATAGTCCACTCCGTGACATCATCGAACGACAATACATTTATCATTCAATTTGATCTTTTGACGGTTTTATGCGTAATTTTAATTTTTTGTGATAGGTCAACAATATTTTATAGCATGCTTAAAATAGCTGGTTATCAATTTTTCATGGTTTTATGAACTTAAAAAGATTTTATGATTTTGTTTTTCTATGAAAACCATCATGCCTTATTTATGATTATTCACACTCGTTTAGCTAGATACCTACTTGTTTTTGTACAATTTGCCGCCACTAAAGAAGCTTCACGATTACAATTTTGTATTACACATAGTGGCGTAGTTAGGCCTCAGGGGCCCCGTATCAAGCATTTTTTTTTTAGTCTCGTTTATTGGAGCATTCTGATCCTAAGTTTAAGTTTTTATTGTGATCTTATGTAGAAATTACTAGAAAGAGCAGAGCTAGCTATACATTCTTAGAACATTATATCATATTTTCATTATTTATTCACTAAAAGTCTCTTATACAATACAAGAAGACTGTGGATAACATGTTACGAATTTTTGCACACGTCGCGTCAGCCCCCCCTGTAGCGTGGGGGCCCCGTATCATTGATACGGCGGTAGCTACGCCCCTGACACAACACTAATTTTTAATTAGTATAAATACTTACAGGGCTTATTAGAAACGGTTATTATTTAAGTAAAGTCTCAATAAATAATATTCATAAACAGCAAAGTTTGTTTATATCCCAAAATGTCACTCAATTTATGGAAATATTGTGCAGGATATTGATATGAATGAATAATGACGATCAAAATGGAATAACACTGCGCGTAGTAGTAATTGTTATGAATCAGTTATGAATTTACCAATTTTGTCAAATTATCGATTCCGTTTTTTTTTACTTTTGACTAGAAAAATATTATCAGTTAAGGGTACGGAGAGAGCCCCATTTTTAGTATTTATTAAAAAATAGGGGTGGGTTAATATCATCTTGATGAAATGTTCACTTCGGTCGTGTTAAGCAAACATGGTTTTTTCCTTTGCCTCAAAATTGCTGGGATCTTACCATGACGCAACAACAACAACAACAACAACAACAACAACAACAAGCATGAGAGCAAGAAATATAGATGGAGCTATACACCCAATATAGTTCTATCCCTGTTCAGATTATTTCAGGTCGTCAAATCGATCGCGTTAAGAGCTCATGGTAGGACCACTGAAGACTGCTGGACAGTTGGACGTATCATACTCTCGTCGCATCGCCAGAACGACCACTGCTACAATTCCCGCGACTTTCATCAGGTCTTCACCTTTTCGGAAACCTTTCTCCAGAAACACGTTACCCAATAACACTTTTTTTTCTTCCAGGTATCAGAAGCGAGTTTCGTCACGAGCGTCGAGGAGGCGACTCGCGTGGACCAATGCACGCAGACGCCGCCGTCGGGCAAGGCGCGGCCCCGCACCCTGCAAAGGTACCACACCTCAGACCACATCTACGAGCGATCTCACAGAACATACCGACTCAAGCACGAGCCCAGGCCCAAGAGCCTCGGCCTCACAGACTCCTACCCATTCATTGCGAAGCCGCCCAGCTATGACTATCCAAAGTAAGGTTCAAGTTAAAGTTATTAGGCTTTTGTGACTAACTTTTGGGGGAATTTGGACTCAAACACATAAACACGTTACGCCGATGCAACGTGCCACGTCGCAGCACTAATATGTGAAAATCGACGTCGAGCAACACTAATAATCACGTTTACAACGCAATGTGTCACGACGCACGACATGTCATGGCGTAAAATCCATCCAAATCTTTCATGATTGAAAGATATGGATGGATCCAGCATTTTCTTTGTATCTGTTTCTTCTTTGTCCGTCTTCTTCATATTAGCAAGAGGAAAGCACGTATTAACTGCAGCAATACTACAAATGTGCCACCGGCGGCTTCAATATGACATCGTTTAACGTGGCACGTTAGGATGCGTTGTCATGACAGAGTTTCATGACGTTGATATTTGCGTTGCTCGATGTCGATATTCACGTCACGATGCTGTGCCGTGCCACGTTACGTCATTTTAACGAGTTTATGTGCTTGAGCCCTTTGTCGTTGTATATATGTTGTGGTTGTGATTGTCTGATTAATTTTTGTATTGACAGTAATAGGCCTACCACACGCACAAGCTTCACCACAGTTTTGATTACATAGGCCGGTTTGCATAGAACACAACGGAACCTTGTAAAACTGTATGAATTGCACCAACCCCATGTACAGTGTTATATGTACATAGTACATAGAACACTGCACTGTACATAGAACTCTGTGCGTGGGGTTTTTAAAGTCCCACATACCTCCATTGAAAAGGGAGGATCCTCCGACCAGACTGGGTGTTATGGTCTGGTGGGCGACTGCCCGATAGTTAATGTCGGGCTGTCGTATATGTTCAAATCGCGCGTAGAACTTTGTTTGCGCGATGCAGGATTTCGTATTTTTTCGTAGTTCTTGTGTGGCGTCATAGATGTCACTACAGGTTGGTGAAACTCATATACTGTCTTACACGGTGTTTCATACACAAACCGGCCTACGCAAGAAAAACTGTGGTGAAGCTTGTACATGTGGTAGGCCCATTTAATATAAGATGGGTAAACTTTAAAAACGTGATTCTGTCTGTTTATGCAATAGATACTACTGAACAGTTTTTGACACCTTTATCCTATTGTTGGAATAGCATAGATTAAACTTTATTGTTTACCAAAACAGTAACAAAACTTTTAAAATACTTCACATCTAGGGATACAATGACGGTCTTATCGCTAACAGCGATATCTACCAGACAACCTTAGGATGTATTGTAAGATCTTAAAATAAAAAGGGTTAGGGTTGGGAACTATTTATAGGCTCGTGTTTAACCACTATCTCACGTGAAGGTAAGCGCTGATGTGGTAGTAAGTAGATAGAACCCGCTTGCTTAAAAAAAATCTTTTTGTCCTGAATCCAATACCCCTAGGTCGTAGCTGTCAGGCAAAGGAAACACAGGCTCCGTAAGGAAATTCAATTCATTCCATCACACAGAAATGAAAATATAATTTATTGATGCTAAAATAATGTCCAGAAAAACATTTTGTCTCTAATATTTTTCTTAAGATAAAATAAACCATAGCTTCAAACAATGTTGCCATATTCAAAAAAACTTTTGTTTATTAATCAAACAAGTGACGGTAGTTGAACACAAGTTAGCAACAACTTCACGAAACGTTTATAGTGCGCAAAAAACTTAGCAAGAACGATCGTAAATCGTCAGTTAAAATATAATTTGGAACATTATTACTGCCATTATATACAGTGACGTCATTAAGGTAATCTTTTCTATTGTTGACTCTTCGCTTATAAAAATACAAAAAAAAAAACTGTCAAAAACTTAAACGTTCTATAAATATTTAAGTGTTTTAGGGAGAAACTAAACTCGGGCCCGTTTTGACATTTGAGAAAAACACTAGAATATAACTTGGAACGAAACTGAAAGACGCAATAAAATAATAATTAGGGGTCCAGTGCAGTAGTAGCCATTTTATCTATTTACAAGCTTTTATTTAGTTTCACCTGTCCCGATGTTTGTCTGTAATCAACTCTTGCAAATTAAATTTGACAATCAGATGACAATGCAAAATCATTATGACATGGAGCTGATCCGATGATGGAATCGGAAGGTGGCTATAGGAATTCGGTAATTAAACGATACAAACCCCATCGATGGGCTGCTTAACCCTTCAGATACCGTCAATTAGAGACACAATAGTAAGACAATAGATGCGCGGCCACCGGTGGTCGCTTGGGGATTCATGAATTAAGGTGGTGCATCACGACTCACATTTTCACTGTTTTTCATACAACCGCTCATAACTGATTATGACGTTATTACACACTTTTCATTAGATATTTTGGAAAAACAGTATCTTGTGGATATTATCTAGGTTTCTAAAGAAACCAATTTCTAAATTTGTGTAAAACTAATCCAGTAAAAACCTCTGAAAATGTCCTATTTTGTATGAACTTTGACACTTCATAATTTGCCTAAAAATTAAAAAAGTCAAAAAGTATTCCTCTATCTAGAGACCTTGCAAATTTTATTAAGATTCTTAATGATGGCAAATTTTGCCAAAAACTTTTAAGGGTTTAAAAAAAACAGCTATTTCCTGGAGCAAGTTTTGTGAAATTTTCGAGTAAAACTCGGAATTACCGAATACTAACAGAGTTTCCAGGCGTTATCTCTCTTTTTTTTTGCGTTGCCTTTTCGTCAAACATCGCGTTGGATTGCATTAAATGTAGTAACAAGCTTTTAAACCATTTTCGATGTTTACGATAAGCGAGTGGAGAAGGACCCTCTTAAGTATATACCATGTTATAAAAGCTTGCTATGAAAAAAAAAAATATTTTCATTAAAAGCTTGTTTAGTAGAAGCTACACCGGATAAGCCGTTAGATAGGCAAAATATACAAATGTCAAAACGGACCTTTTTTTTTTCAACTTTACACGTAGCTCAATTCAGCTTTTGTCCAAAGTAAATATCAGTTTTTTACGGAGATGCGTACGCATCTGTTCAACTTTCTGCGTGAATTCAGCTTTCTCGGTAAACAGGCATGAAATGAAAACATTAATGTGTTTTTATCTTGACAACTACAAGTGCAACAGTTCTGTTCAGCCGCGTACGCCATATATGGCCTTTCTCAATCTTACGATACTGTACGCGACTGATAGAAGAACCAGGGTCGTAGATAAGTCACCAACGTCCCCGGTGTAACAAATCTGGGGTCCTTTTTTTACGTGAGAAGTTATTAGATACCTTCTCCAGCTCCAGGTTGAGCGTGAGGCATTGTCAGACTTTTACAGACTAAAACGAGCTGCCATGATTACGGTAATGTTGCAATTGCAACCTACTTTATTTACATTTCGAAGGTGGGAGAATTTACTTCAAAAAGGATTGTTAATTAGATTTTGGGGGTCCCTCGAGTTTGGAGGCCCAGAGGCACTACACCGGCTAGCCCTTCGGTACATCTAGCCTTAGATGTACACTAAATTTATTTTATAGTAATAACAGACAATCAGCCAGTATTTAAAATAGGTCAATATGAATTGTACGAACATAAACAGGGCCGAATAAACATTTCAGTTCCTTCACAATTGTTCACTAGAACTAAAAATTGTTTAATTTAGTAATTAATGAAAATGCATGCGAATTTCCTAGTCTTGATTCTGGACCCATTTTCCAACAACTAACTGATAAATTGTGACACTAACAATACACTTAACACTATACTAACCCTGTGTTTATGAATGTGAGAAAAATGTCATGCATACAATAGCTACTGTGATTGGGTGAATTATTTTTTTTTTAGCCAATAGGGTAGTTTCCACGGTCAAAATAACTACATTTTATTTAGTCCGTATTTTAGATTACAAAAAATATTTGGCACGTAATTTTTCTTTTTTTTAAACAAAAATAACAAAGATATAGCCCATCCAAGTTACGTCACCCCGTGCGAAATATGCAGCACGGGCGTGACGTTACACGTAACTTTAATGGGATATCTTTTAGATCTTTGTCATTTTTTATTTAATTTGCAAATAAAAAAATAGGTGTCACTTATTTTTGAATAATCTAAAAGACGGACTAATTACTTTTTTTATGGCAACTAGCTTATTGCAGCAAGGTGGACCGATTACACAGGATCGTTCGTTCTGGCGACGCTTAGGAGGCCTATGTCCAACAGTGAACGTCCATCGACCGACATATGAATCGTATATTCTAAGTCGTTGGTTCAAACCCAGCCCAGTCCATCACCACTACTCTCAATATAGTGAAGGAAACCACCATGTGCTGGAACAAAAACATCGAAGACATGTGACATTCACCAACACTCCTGTGTGATGAATTACGGGCCATCATCTGTCCTAGAGAGGAGGCCTGAGTCCCAGCAGTGGGAACTCTATGAGGCTGATTAGAATTGTCTCACTTGCCTAGCCTTGCGTTTATCATTTTCTTTTTAGAAACCTGGGCCATTAGGTTTCTTAAGCTCTGACCTGATGTATCCCTCAATTTGTTCCCAGATTTAAAGTCAGCGTGACGGACAGCCCCACGATATCAGTGACCCCACCCCACAGCTTAGAGTACGTGTGCACCAAGGGCGGGACCAGCCCCAACGGCAGTGTGACTCCCAACGGGATGGTCTCCAACAAATCGGCCGCCACTGTCCTGCTGAGCCCCGGCTACTTGCAGGGGCACTGTCAATGTAACCAGTCTATTAAGGTAAGTTTTGAAGAACCTTTCAGAGAATAGAATAGAAATACTTTTATTGATGACAGACACAGCATAACGCCAGGGCCCGATCTAGCTATTTAGCCGCTCCGGGGAAAGGTATTTTCGTCGCCCGTTACATACACAAAACCATATAAGCTTGAATATTTCCACTAAACGAAGTTGGAAGGTGGCACATAAAATTCTCAACATGACAACTTGGGTTTATTTATTTATTTTATTTATTTAATGCTTTATGCACACAAAGAACAGAGGCGGACTTAATAAAAAAAAAAAAACAATAAATCAATAAAAAAAATAAATCAATTTTGCCGCCCCTCATTTTTTGCCGCTCTGGGTAAATGCCCGATTTGTTACCGTTTTACTTGGTAATTTCATGAAGTGATAAATTTCTAGGATCTCGCCATGGCCATGACATAATATAATATACGAATTTATATTAATTTTTCTCTAAAAATATAAATTTTAAGTAACGAAAACCTTATTCAAATCTGATAAGTAGTTTTTGAGAAAATCGCGGACATACTCGTACAATTTCACATGAAAACAACACTTCTTTTTTAAAGTTGATTAAAAATAATGGTGTTATTTTACCATGATTTTCCTTATCAGACAGAAGACGCATGTGTTCATTAAGTTTGATTTCACACATGTAAAATTAACATAATTTGAAATTAACGCAAGTTCACGCTAGCTGTGCTAACATTACCGTCAAAGTTAGTGATTTGTGAAAAAATCAACGTCTTCGTAATGTTTACGTAAAATCTACACTAATATAAAGAGGTACAGTTTCTTCATTTCATTTCATTTCTTCCTTGTTTTTATGTTTTTTGTTCAGAATTTTATTATTATTACTAGCTTTAGCCCGCGGCTTCGCCCGCGTACATAAAATATATAGCCTATGTCACTCAGGAGTAAAGCAGCTTTCTCTTGGTGGAAAAATTTTAGCAATCGGCCCAATATTTTCAGAGATGACCTCCTACAAACAAACTTTACCTCTTTATATTATTAATGTAGATGTAGACAGTGTAGATTTATTAAATTACCTACTAAAACTATATCAATGGATATTTGTGTCCAAAATAAAATAAATTCTATTCTATTTCATATTGAATGGCGCGGTGGTGATATCTCGCTATTTCTTTTGCACAATAGACAGAATCCTTCATTATACTAATTTCCCGCACTCCTATTTCCAGAGTGTAAGCGAGGTAGCACTGGCAATGCCGGTATCTCCAGGATGGAACGAAGAGTTGCCGAGCGGCCCCGAAGGTCTCTCGTGGCGAAGACTTCACATGTCGCGAGCCAAATTGAAAGCTACTGCCACCACATCGGAACTGCTATCAGGTAAAATTTTACAAATCCTAGTTTTTTATTACCTTTTTTTTTTTTTTTTTTTTTTTTTTTTTTTAATTCGTATAAACTAGTGCTTGACTGCGATCCCACCTGATGGTAAGCAGTGATGCAATCTCTGATGGTGAGGCGCACTAGTTTATTAAAAGCCTATTCACTCTAGCCTTGAAGATACCCAAATTATAATCGGACGGGAAGACCACAGCAGGCAGATTGTTCCATTCCTTCGACGTACGCGGTATAAACGACGAGGCGAAACGCTTAGTCCGGACCGTAGAGGTTTCAACAACGTATGGGTGGATACTCGCCGTACGTCGGGTTGTCCGATGGTAGAATTGAGATGGCGGAATCAAGTCATGCAATTCCTGCGCACACTCTCCAAAAAGCATCCTGTAAAACACCGAAAGGCTGGCTACCCTACGCCTGTGCTCAAGGCTTTGAAGGTTGGACTTAACCAAATCTGGATCACCAATTAGCCTTTTCGCACGCCTTTCCACCGAGTCCAAAGCTGCCAGGTGGCATTTTGCAGCACCAGCCCATATGTGGCTGCAGTACTCCACACACGAACGGACCTGCGCTTTGTATAACTTTAAAAGCTGTTCCGGTGTGAAGTACCGCCGGACTTTTGCAAGAATGCCAAGTTTTCTAGCAGCTACTTTGGCTTTGGACTCAATGAACCGCCCAAAGTTAAGGTCTGAGGAAATTTCGACTCCCAAAAGCTGAAGACGGTCGGTACACTCCAGGGAAACATTCCGAAAAGTAGGAGCTAAGGTGAACGGGCTCCTTTTAGCGGTAAACAGACACGCTTGCGTTTTGGAGGCGTTGAATCCCACAAGATTGGCTTCACCCCACTTGGAGACTGCCTGAAGTGAGATATTCGTACGCTCTACCATAGCCTCTCTTTCGGACTGTATTAGTTCCTTACTAGCCCGAGCACCGGGCAGGTATCTCTCTACAACTGTGCTATCATCTGCATACCCATAGATACCGGGCACCAGCAGATCGTTGATATGCAACAGGAATAGAGTTGCAGAGAGAACAGACCCCTGAGGAACTCCGGCATTAATCGTCATCGGCTCTGATGAGCATCCGTCGACAAGAACTCGAAGAGACCGTTCACTCAGGAAGTCTTTTACCCAGTTGATCAGACCAGGGGAAATGCCGTACGCTGGAAGCTTACTCAATAGGCTAGCGTGCCATACCCTGTCAAAGGCCTTCGAGACGTCTAAGGATACGGCAATCGCTTCCCCATTCTTCTCGAGGGCCTCGCCCCACAAGTGGGTGGCATACGCTAGTAGGTCCCCAGTAGACCGCTTGCGGCGAAACCCGTACTGCCGGTCACTGAGGAGATCGTTACCTTCCAGATATGTCATGAGGCGCGAGTTCAATACACGCTCCATAATCTTGCAGAGTATGGAGGTTACCGAAATCGGCCGATAGTTGGAAGGATCGGCACGACTGCCCTTTTTGGGCACGGGTTGCACGTTAGCAAGCTTCCAGGACTTGGGCACTATACCGGTCCTAAACGAGAGGCGATACAAGCGCGTGAGTACAGGAGACAACTCGGGTGCACAAGCCTTGAGAACAATCGCTGGTATGCCATCTGGTCCATTAGCTTTATTCACGTCTAGACGACGCAGCTCTCTCAGTACTTCTCGGTTCCTCATGTGGACTTCGGGCATTGAAGAGTTACAATGAGGCAGAGTCGGTGGAGTAGCATTGCTAGTGTCAAGACGAGAATTATGAGCGAAGAGAGATGCAAAGAGTCCTGCTTTCTCTCTTGCCGTATGAGCAAGTGTCCCATCAGGCTTTACCAGCGGAGGCAATGTGGGCCGACAGAAGTTCGCCTCGACCGACTTGGCAAGGGACCAGAATGCTCTGCTACCGGACGGCTGCGCAGAGACCTTTGTGCCAATACGGGTAATGCGGTCGAAGCGAGCCTTCTTCAGTGCCTTTTTGTAGGACTTGGCAGCATGGTTGAAGGCTCTCTTCTTTGACGTCAGATCCGGAGCTTTGCGGTCACGAGCGTCAACCCAAGCGAGGAACGCCGAATGCTTACGCTCTTCAGCCTGAATGCAATCGGCGTTGAACCACGGGTGAGCTGAGCCACCGATGGGTACATCGCTATAAGGGATATAATACTCCATAGCTTGACGTATCACATCAGTTACAGCATCCGCACAGCTCGAAGGATTTTTAGAAGAGAAACAGACCTGCTGCCAAGGATAAGACGCAAAGAAGTGCCGCATCTCATCCCAATCTGCTGACTTGTAACGCCACATTCGCCGTTCTCCACGTGTGTCGCGGTCAGGTGGGGAGAAGGACGATACGGACTTCACCAGACAGTGATCTGAAGTTCCAAGTGGTGAGGAAACTGTTACAATACATCTGTCCGGATCAGTGGTCAGCAGTAGGTCCAGACAATTGGCAGTATGACCTACACTTAATCAGAGCGAAAGTTTGTATGTCTATTTGTGTGTATGTTAATAGTTACTCCTTCACGATGTAGCTATAGGTAGATATAGTTAGTTTAGATAATTATCTCCTAGATTAAACGGATAATGGGAGATTACTAATTGCATACGGATGGCGCCGAGTTCAGAAGCCATTATAAAATTAAAAAGTGTCTGTTTGTTACCTACACTTTCATGTCTTAACATTTAAAGGGATACAGATGGAACTTCGTACATAGATAGACCATGTTCTGGAATAGGACATACTCGTAGATACGATACTTTTTATCACAAGTTATTGCAAGGAAATGTAGATGTAGTCCTACATTTCCATCGGGCGATTTCAATTTTCAACGGGCAGGGCACATTGCTCGTAGAACGGATGGTCGCTGAAGAAGCCGAAAGGTTCTTGAACACCGTGGTATCGACCGCACACCGGTAGACGCAGCGTTGGAAGACCTCCCACAAGATGGACTGATGACCTGGTGAGAGTCGCGGCATGCGATGGATGCGAGATGGCACATAACTATTCGTTGTGGCGACACTAGGGGAGGCATAAGTCCAACAGTGGACGTCTTTCGGCTGAATTGATGATGACACAGGCGAAGCCGCTGGCAGAAGCTAAAATTGACAGTTTGGACAAGCGTCCAAACTGTCAATTCCAAACTCTATTTGTTCATCTGGTCGAAGGCTATCAGATTCAAAATGTCTAATTTTGAATGGATTAAAAAAATAATTCTATTTGCGATTTAAAAAAACTTAGTCACTAAAGTTGCCAAAAAATAAAAGGCTCGTTTTGACATTTGTATTTTGACTACCTAGCGACTTGTCCGGTGTAGTGTAGCTACTACTACACCGGACCCCTAATTATTATTTAACTAGCTTTTGCCCGCGGCTTCACCCGCGTACATAATCCTAGGATAAAAAGTATCCTATGTGTTATTCTGGGATATGGTCTACTCGTGTACCAAGTTTCATCGAGATCTGTTCAGTAGTTTTTGCGTGAAAGAGTAACAAACATCGATACATCCATCCATACATACAAACTTTCGCATTTATAATATTAGTAGGACTAGGATTGTTTCTTTCAGTTTCGTTCCAAGTTATACTTTATGGTCTCTCCCAAATGTCAAAACTGGCTTTTTAGTTTTTAACGAGTATATATCACTCCCAATTAGAATGGAAAACTGGTGACTTATGTTTTTCCTTGCGGCAAGCTGTATTTTCCGGTAAGTTGCGGAATTTGAAAAGGGACTTCTTTAACTGCTTTGTATTCAGCACACATTATGGAGGTCGACAAAGGATAATGTCTCATTTATTACGACTCGTAATGTGTTGATAGTTATCTTGAACTAAGTCATTTCATACGCAAGCATTTCAACTTATGATTGTATCGAGTAATGATGACAATGTCCTCCATTTTCGGATTATTCATATACCTTCGTCTTACCGATTTGGGTAAATATGCGGTTGGTACTTAGATGCTTACTGGGTGCTCATGGCTACAAATAAAATCAACAGCAAGAGTCGAACTCTTAGGTTAAGCAGCGTTTTCGAAGTCAGCTTGTGGATGGGTGACCATCACGTGGCCATCATAACAAGAAGAGATTCCTCCTTGTCTCCGAAAGCACAATAACCCGTTGGATCTGGCTATCATTTCACACGCGTAACTTACGAGTAAAATCCATGCGGCGACAGACAGGGCACATTGCACGCAGAAGACATGGTCGATAGGGTGACTCGTTATGGCGACACTTGGGCAAGGCCTATTTCTAACTGTGGACGTCTTTCGGCTGATATGAGACGAACCATACGAGTCCAAACTCGATAGGGCTGTGTCGTTTAACTACCGAGTTCCTATAGCCACCTTCCGGTTCCATCATCAGATCCGCTCCATGTCATAATAATTTTGCATTGTCATCTGAATTACACAGGCATGCAAAATGTCAGCTCAATCGGTAATCCACAACTGTCATAGAACTACCGGGAAGTGGATCAAATTTATTTTGAAAGATTTGATTACAGACAAACATCGGGACAGGTGAAACTAAATAAAAGCTTGTAAAAGACTATGCATACTGTTATAGCAATTAACCTACTTTCGATTTGTTTGGACGTCGTGATTTCAAACACAGGCAGGCGTTTAGTTGTGTCATTTACTTCAGCCCCATTGCTCGGTGAGAGAAACCGGCCAAACCGCACTCGGACTACAGTTCAAAACTTTAAAAATAAACCAGCATTGAGAAAAACCGCATTTGAATTCCAGGTTTCGCTATGGTAGCCATGGTAGAACTCCAGATCAACGAGCCAACGAACGTCCCCGAGTGGCTGTTCGTGATGTTCGCAGTCTGCACCACAGTGCTCGTGGCTGTGCACATCTTCGCGCTGATGATATCCACGTACCTGCTGCCAAACATCGACGCTGTTAGCAAGATGGAGTCGCCGACGTCTCCTGCGAGAGCCTTGAGGGACTCTCCTCATGAACGGATGAGAGGCTTCATCGAGTTGGCTTGGGCTTTTAGTACTGTTTTAGGTAAGTTTTGAAAGATACTATATTACGTATATAGTAATTAGACAGATGTCGCCTTAAGTGTCCCCGCACACGGACCTCAAGAAAACGCCGCTTCAAGCTTCTTTTTGAGGCGGCCTTTTTTGTGGCTCTTGTGCGGCTGTGCAGCCACAAAACAAACAACTTTTTGATTTTGTGCCGGCCTTTTTTGTGGCTCGTGTGCGGCGGTGCCGTCACAAAAAAACGCTTGAAGCCGCTGCAAGCTTCTCCGGCCGCAAGCTGTCGTGCGCTACAGCTGTTTTTTGCGGCGGCTTCTAGCTTATTTTGGTGGCCGCTTATGACAATAAGTCCTACCAAACCATGTTATGGGTTCTCCACATTACAAATTCCAGATGGCATCTCGATGATTTTTTGACTACTGGGAAACGACTATTAGTTCAAAATTAAAGTAATTTTTATTTCACATAGGCCTACATGGGCACTTATAAAACGTTAGAAGCTAATGCAGTGTTTGCAGAAGATTCCTAAACAGATGAGATGTCTTGTCAGATCACAAGATTTTAGTTTTAAATTTTACCCCGCAATGGGAATTACTCCCGAATCGTGGGTGCGTTCACAAACATGGAAGCTAACATACTGAAGATACCCAGACCTGCAACGGTTTCTTTTCTAGAAATAAATACAAAACTTAACAAATTATATACTAAAACCTTCCTCGAGAATCACGCTATCGAGTGGTGAAAACCGCTTGAAAATCGGTGCAGTAGTTTTTTGGGTTTATCGCGAACAGACAGACAGACAAACGCGGCGGGGGACTTTGCTTTATAATACGAGTATGTATTGATCTAGATGTGATTAGAATTCATATGACACGGTTATCTTAACATGTTTTTTTTCGTACATACGGGGACCCCGGTTGCGCGGGGCCCGATAGGCCTGTAGTATATTGTTACTCTTGCTACGTGGCTAATCCGCCACTGTACACCTGAATTCACTTTTTATCATCGATTTCGGCTTGTTCCAGGTCTCTTCCTGTTCCTGGTGGAGATCGCGATCCTGTGCTGGGTGAAGTTCTGGGACTACTCGTTCGCAGCCGCCACCGCCGCCACAGTCATCGTTATACCAGGTACAGTGATACCACTTGTCTTTCTGTGAGTGATCCTCTCTCTTTCTCTTTGGCTATTTCTGTTGGTCTGTGTATCAGGTATGAATTAAAACTAATTATTCATTTGTATCACTAAACCGTTTGGTGGATACTAGCGATTCTCTTGTACACTGAACTTATTTAAATTATCGCTCTTTTACTAATCGTTGAAATTAGAAAGAGACAGCAATAATTTGGCTCCTGTCAAATTAGTTTATCTGATGCAGTTCTTTGTGTTTTAACAGCGTTCTGAAATTATGTCTAAAATTGTAAAATATTTTTGTAAACGTTATTAATGTATTGATTTTTTTAAATAAGCACTAACAAAAGTGCACAAGAGAATCGGCGCCACTGTTATGCTGATATTAGCTATGAAATACTTATATTGCATGCTTATGCGCTGGCACAGAGTAAAAATACTTTACGGACTCTGTGTCATGCTCCATTTTTGAATATCTAACAGCCTCTAACTGAATAACTGACATGGAATACCTAAACAATCTTAAGGCGAAAGCTACAAACTCGAGTGAAGCCTTAAACTCGCTAGATGGCGCTGATCTTATTTTTTTTATCAGAAATTCCATTGCACTTAATCAAAATTATTGCCTTAAATTCCACCTAATTCTGTCTCTTGTAGTATAACCACAGTGCCATCTAACGCGAACAAAGAAACTTTCACCTTAATGTAATTTAACTAACAGCAAAAAGACTGCATGCCTGTAGATGAAAAAAGCATCTGAACTAAGATTTTCAAAGATATCTACTGTCTTTAACTATCTTCAATAGTATGTACTCGTACCTAGATACTCGTAACTTTGATTCACTTGATCATTGATAGAGATTTTTTAAATTATAGATACCTAATACAACCTGACCGGTTTCTATGGATTCTTGTATCCCATACTTACTACACTTTCCGTTTCTACTCTCCAACACCGACTTTCAATACCGAACTCTTCATTCACCAGAGCATCCACTTCATCACTTCCTCGACCTCCACATCTAACCACAATTTCTCTTTTACAGTATTAATCGTCTTCGTCGCGTTCGCGATTCACTTCTATCATTCTTTGGTGGTGCAGAAGTGCGAGACTTCGGGCCAAGACATAGAGCAGCTGGAGAGTATGAAGAGGGACCTGGACACGGCTACCGTCAAAGTTAATATGTTCTGAGGGAGCTATCCTTGAGAGAAGTCTTTTGACAGCGGAAGATAAAAGACATTTTGGTTAGGCAATGGCTGTGGCTTTTTCTTGTCGTTACACTGTAAATGCAGATTGCCAGATTCAATAATGTTGTGCAAGATGCTAACTTGCGTATTCTGCTTTACTTCAGAGGGAGACCCAAATAATATGGTTGATAGCATAGTCAGCCTTATAATGTTCCCACTGTTAGGACTCAGGCCTCTTCTCTAGGAAAGGGAATGGACCGTAAGCCTCGCGGGCCAAGTGCGTGATGATATTTTGCCCTATTAAAATATTAGAGTAGTAAAATTATCGCCACGCTGCGCTGGTTATGCGGGTAGAATTGTTTTTTATTTCAAATGGCGAACAGAAAAATTGCGTGGTTGAATTCCCTGCTGACATTCGTAACGATATGAGACAAAAGCCAGTATCTTTAAGCGTCATTGCCTAAATACATTTTTTTTTTTATAATAATTTTGTTCCCTGTGATATTATGTCCTCGTGAATTATTGATATTAAGCGTGGTGTCCCGAGATATCGAATATTTTAATAAACGCAACGAGTTTGAAACGAATTAGATGCCGATATTTTAAGACTTGAAAATACTAAAATGACGAAACTATTCCTAAATAATTAGATACTATTTATTCGACAAAAAAAAAAAAATGAAATCGAAATAAATAAAAAATGCGAAAGTAAGGTCTGATACCTTAAATCTCTAATTTTAAAAAGTAAAATATACACTATAACGATGTAAATACAGTAGAATTTCCTGTGTTTTATGGATATACATAATTATTATTAACATTTCTAACTATTGTGACGTAGTTGTTTCTAGACTACCCGCAAAAATGACAAATGTAAGTGGCAATGAATTGTGTACCATAGCGGTCATTTCGCCTGATGACTTCAAAACAGTTTTCGCTTGAATCCTATGTAGCTTTTTTCATTTCGATTGCAAGCAAAAATGAACTTAGTGGTGGTCAGGCGAAAGTGCATTTGATGGTACCTTCACAAACACATGAACTTGTCTTATAAATAAATAATATATTTATCATACATTTGAAAATTGTTTAGAAAAAATGAAATGTAAGCAGTTAAAGACATTAGGAGTCTCAAAGACAGTCGAGTTATTATGTTATTAAGAAATGTGTAAATAAAACGAGATAACTAGTAAATATAATTTAAAATAATTTACCTATTAGTTATTTATAAAAGTTTGGCGAGATAATATTCTCAAAAGTACAATAAGATTTAAATTTCTAGCTTATGTCATCTTCATAAGATTCAAAAATTGCTGTACTTTTGTTTTATTTTTTATAAGTAATTTTATGGTGCTGACTGTTTTTTTATATATTTTCACCAAAGTCTTCCAGATTTTTATATAATGTACAATAATAAAGACTGTAACAGAAGAATCTTATAAAAAAGAAAATAAAAAAAAATTTGTTGAGAGTCATAAAATATGTATATGGGTCAACATAGTGAATGTGTATTGTGAAATGTTGAACCAGTGTTTAAAATTATGTGAATTTGTTAATATGACTATTTTAAGAGATAAATAAATAAATGAATTAAATATGTTAGAAACGGGTTTTTCTTCACACCACTATAGGTATATGGCTAGTGGATGGTTGGGATTTTGGGAAAGTCTGTGGGTCATGCGAATTAAATTATTATATTACTTGCTCCGCATGCGTAACCCGCGCATAATAATATGTCCATTTCAGCAGTGGCGTGCCAGGTGCCTTTAGAGGGGGCAAGCCAAGGAATCTTGACTCATCTACCTACCCACACCTAATATCCCGAAAAACAAAATTTCTTACTGTAATGCTGATTTTAATAGGTACATTTGATTTTTTTTACTGTTAGAAATTAAGTAAATATATATTGGTACTTAAAAAAAAGAGAAAAAGAGCCATCTATTGATATTTTTGGCAACTCGCTCAAAACATTCTAGTTGATTTCAGAAAAATCCACTAGATGGAGCACAAAAGAATGTATTAATCCGTACGTAGTTTTTAATAAAAATTCATCATTAAAAATAATTGTTTACGATATGTAATCTTATTGGCAAATACTCACAATTTAAACAGCATATTAGCTTTTCGTTCTTTATCACACACATAACACTTAACTGTCGAAAAAGAGAAATTACCTTTAATGAGGTTTTAGACTCATCGTGAATTCGTGACCTCGAAAAGGAAGTTCCTGTAGCACTAAGAAACACACAACATCAACTAATCTTTGAAAAACAGCGCGATTGTGTTCTACACGCATAATGTACTTAGAAATTTCGTCACTTAACTGTCGAGAAATAGAAGTTTCTATTCGCGTTTTACCAAAACTGCAGAACGAAATAACTGAATTCAAGTGCTTTTGAGAATTCTGATGTATTTTCATGGCACCAGCGAAATTATTTAAGTCATTATAACCTGAAGTATTCCAAGTATTCTTATCATTTGAGAAAAATATGCAACACTAACAGAATAATTATTTATTTAAATGCGAGCAACCTACAATCCACTGTAAACTGAGCGATGAAATTGCCTACTATGTGATTTAGTTTTCTGAGAAATATTCAAATCAGGGGTAGGTTTAGGTGAAGTTACGAGATCATATTTATCTTTAAAACTCAAAGGTTTTACCAGGCTAAGTATTTTTTCCACACATTTTAATCCGTCACAACTTCACAAGGAACAATTGCATGTGTTTCCGAATTCATTTCAAAGATACTTTAACTTTAATCACTTCAAAACCTAGTAAGTTACAGCCTGGTTACAGCAATAACTAATTATAACACTTTAAATGACAGAAAACTAAAAAAAACAATCAAAACATAATCCGATAACCGCTCAAAGCAAATTTGAACTGATTATAGTACGCGCGTCATAGAGGGCGCCTAGCTTTCGCAACATGCGTAAAAATTTCATTGATAAAATTTCCGAAGCCTGGCATTTTTGACCTTAAAACTGTTCGACGAGTGTTTTCACACATTATAATATTTACTCACACAAACTCACATTTTTTGTGTTTTTATAGGGAAAAGTGAAATGGAAAAGCAAGCCCGGTAAATGCCTTATGCGTTAGAGCGAGATCGGAGATGGCAACGTTGTTACGTTCCATCACCCGTGCGTTTCGGATTGCGGACAAAAGTGACCATACCGCGAACCCGACCAACGCGCAACGTCACAATTATTATTCAATTGTCCTTATATGTTGTGACTATTTAATTTAGTCGGATTCGCAATTCACTTTTATCTCGATTTGTAACGCTGGGTAAGTTGCATAGAACTTGTATTAGCGTATCGTAACTAATGAATGAATTTTCAATTACGCGCGAAGTTTAAAGTTTAGATTTTATTTTAAATAATTATTTTATTAAGTTCAATGACTTAGATGTTAGGTGTCATGAAATTTTACCGCAAGCCGGGCTTTTTTGCTTGTATTGCTCGCACGTCCCTGCATTTCAGTATTTATTGTATTGCATGATAAAATCCGCGCTTGCCGTTGTACGGTGGCGGTAGCGAGTATTGTATTTGATAGTCAAACTCTTAGCTTTCCCTCGTTCCCGTAATTTCCACGTATTTTAAATAATCTTAGTAATCGACTGGTTTATTGAGAATAATAGTACTAAATAGGTCTACACTGGGGTCCCTTGGTCGAATTTGCTACAGGGGGCCTGGCACTGGCTCAATCCGCCACTAGTGTTCAATTTACGTAACTGCTGATCAAGACCACAATTACCTACGGAAGCTATGAGTAGAGCGGCGAGCGATACAATCTATTATACCTACTAAAATCTATGAAGGCACGACGAGAACCAATTTAGGATTGGTGCGTCAAAACTTGTGGTAGGCTGTATGAGCACTGTACCGGAGTGTACCTGTCCTAATGTCCTTATATTTTCACTAAGCTAGCTATTGCCATCTTAATTCAAGAATACATCAACCCCAATCCGATAGCTATCGGTTTTACAGCTTATTGCTGATTTGATGGTTAATTTAGGGTGACAGAAAGACCACAAAAAAACAAAAACAAAATTTAACAGTTACTTACATTTATTTCTAAAGACAAACAGTACAAAATCTTTCATCCTTACACACACTTCTAGCACAAACTTACAAACCAGGCCTTATAATGTTTTTGCTAAACATCAATACTGCTCTGAAATTATACTCAAGAAATCCCCAGACCCGATTACTGTGGGCCCCTGTTTCTTTAGACATAGTTTACAGTGGACCCCTGCTTCTTTGGATACAGATTACTGTGAGCAAGGGCCCACAGTAATATAGGTCCAAAGAAGAAAGGTCTTGTTTGGGCCTACATTACTGTGGGCTCATGGATTTTTGGACCCACATTACTGTGGGCCCTGCATGTCCATGGGCCCACAAAATATCTTTAGTTCAAAGCAGTATTGATGTTAAGCAATCGTGTCTTATCAATATTGTATATTATACAAACACTATACTTAAGAATACAATCAAAATTATGTGCGATTGATATTACAGTGTTTTAAAAAGTAAAGTAAAATAGATACATGGAAATCTCAATTATTAATTAAATATGTTAAAATTGTTAACTGGTATAATAGCTTACAATAAGGGCTTTCGCAAACGGCTGAACTGTTGAAATGACTTTTTTACAAATGACATTTACCGCGAGCATTCGCTTTTCTCTTTTTATGTCAAAATTTGACAGTTTTTTTATTACAGTATAGTTTGACAAAAATCAATATGGAATATGGTTCAAATAAGGATAAAATATTTTTTTTTTTACTATAGGTACTGTATTACTTCAGAATGTAGCCTTTGTCAATATTTCAGATTATAATTTTATTTGTTTTGAGCGGGAAAATATATTTTTTTAAATAATTACGGGACATTCACAAGAACATACAGAAGGAACAGGTTGGGTTTTTTAGTCAGTAAGAGTCTGATACTATCTCCCGCTCCGCCCAAGGGCGGAGGATGTCATTTGGATGATGTTTACTCACCAAATAAAAAGTCTATCTAGTCGACAAACGGCATATCACCGACTGATTAGTTCCAGTGTAACGTAACCATCATACCAAGTGCGCCAAAATGTCGGGCGTTAAAGCTGCTCGTGTAGGTTGGCTGATTTTTAACTAGGTTTTTATTTAACTTATTTGATATCGCATATTTTTTACTGTTACATAACGATGTGAACTATCCAATAAAAATACAAAAAAATAAGTACGCATATTCCCTATAGCAAATTCTTAATTCTGAAATCGGGGCTAGTCCTGAAGCGAAAGATCAAGGTATATCACCTGTAGAGTTTCCACGAGAAAAAGGTCCGGAAATTACGTATGTGTGAATGCTTAGGGCTCAATCCTACCGTTTGCGAAAGGCATACGGCTCACTTGATTTCTCGTAATATTTCAAAACATCATCTATTTCACAGGAAGCATAACATACATGCATCAATATCAATTATCCAAGATTATACTCAATTTAGACGTTCTAGTACATTTAGCTACACAAATTCTAGAAAAGTAAAATGTTGATTGTCGCAAATGCAAGTTAAATATTTTCAAAGGCCTGTAACTTGCAGTAAAGTATGCAAGTAGCTAGCATGTCATAACGATATTCACCAATCATTTTTTTAAAATCGATATTAAGCTAGTGCTTGAGTAAGCAGTGATGCAATCGTTGATGAAGAAGCGCACTAGTTTAATTTGTTATTGCTCTCTGGCGCTACTTGCATACTTTTGTGCTAGCTACAGGTATTACCTTTACTTGTACTATTTGCTAAATACATTATACTTAGAAGTACTGTTGATTAAAGTCATCGTCTATATATCCTATAAACACAAAGTTTATTTTTTAAATCTAAGCAATTGTTTAGAAGTAGTTAGGCATTTATGCATAGTTACTTTCCAAACAAGACGTTCAAGGTAAAATACACTGTATGCTACATTCCTTAAAGATTACAATCGATGTTCGATACTTATAAAAATGGGGCATTTCTTGTGCACAATATTACTTACTATGTAAATAGAAAAAACTTGGTTAGACTTCAGGATATCTAACTGTATTATCTAGATGCTTATATACCTAGGTGTGATATTTTTTAATGTAGATAGTACAACTGAACAGCCATGTTTTTTACATTTATATCTCGCAATAGTACGAAGATAATATCCAATATTTAAGTACAGGTTTACCGCTTAACTGAGACAGTGCCTGAACCTTTGGTCTTTCGATCAGTAAAATTCCTTCGGTGAGATACCTATACAGCTTTGAAAGTTGACAGAACTAAACACCATTCTAGACGTTTTTCACAAGGACGGATACATACCGCAACGGAGTGCGTTCTAGGCATGCGTCCGATATATCAAAACGATTTAGAAATCTGATTTCATAGAAATCGATTTCTCAAAATTGAAAACCCGATTTCAAAAATCGACAAATAAAATCATCCACCAAACGTAAACTGTTTCAATGTGTAGAATTTTACGATTCAGATTTCGGGTTATCGGATTGCATATTGAAATATGCAATCAATAGCATTTTTATTTTATAGGAAAATCGTGCAAATATCTCTCATCTTTATAACCCGACTGCGCCGGAAGGAAGGTTATGTTTTTTATGTTACATTCAAATCTGTTTGTCGTTAGCTAATTTAATGAAATCTAAAGCAAGCAAATTGGCGAAGCTAGGTGCTACAGAAAACTAATATCGCTTTTGAAATCAGGAACCCTAGTCTGAACTGTTTTAACGTTAACTCGATGGAAACGTTTACCGCATTTGGCTCTCTGATTGGTTAATGCTTTAAGCGGACCAATCGGAGCGCCGAACGTCATAAACATGTCGAACGAGATATCGTAAAACAAACTTGCACTAGGCACTTTGAAATCGGATAAATAACCGTTTGTGTGTCAGGTACGCATAACGGACACTAGATATGTACTAGTGTGCGTTCCAATCGAAAGATCAAAATTAAAGAATTTTCTCAATTAACTAGTAGACCTGCATTTTCTCTAAATACAATGGTAAGTATCATTTAAAATATTACTACACAAAAAAAAACTTTTATAATCTTGAGAAAAAGTAGAGCAGAAAATACGAAGCAAACTAAAAACTACAACGCAAAACGAAGTTACTTAAACTCCATACGCGTTATGATTAGACATTTTATACAAACCTTTTTTTTACCGCCCGTTCAACTTATTTTGACTTCTATTCCGTAGAAAAGAAGGATTAGAGTATTAAAAGCAAAAACTGGTTACAATACAAACTATCAACTGCAACCGCATTGTATCATGTCACCAACGCAATAAGAGTCAAAATTGTTTAAACGGACAGTAAAAAAAAGTTTGTATAGATGTCTCATCATAACGTAAATGGAGTACAAACATAAACTTGATATTGACTTACATACAATCTTCATAAAGGTACACAGTGTTCGAGTCTTATAGAACTAATTTACATCAGTATCACATTTCCACATCATCTAATGACTGGTGAGCTGGAACGAGGAGTCCATTTCTTCTCGGCTGCTTCTGTTCATCCTTCTGCTCGTCTTCTTTTATTTTGGCTAGGATACTCTCTCTTGGCTTCCAGACTACGAGAGACATGTGGGGTTTCTCCAATCTGCAAAAAAAAATTACGTTTGATGAATTTTTAATTTTATTGTGCTATCGTTGTCGATTATGACGTCATTTTTGTTGTTATGCAGCGCTTCTTGCGGCGATTATTGGAACTAAAACTTTTAATGAAACGGGGGATCGACACGTTTCAGTTACGGAACTCTAAGGAGTGCACTTTGTGTGATGTATGCGAGTATGTTTAATTCATGAATCCCCAAGCGACCACCGGTGGCCGCGCATCTATTGTCTTACTATTGTGTCTCTAATTGACGGTATCTGAAGGGTTAAATATTATTTGAAGTGTTATTACTAAATACATTCAGTCAAAAAAGTATCGGGAATGGATGATTTGTTTATGGTTCCAAATTCAAATTTTTGTTTTATTTGTAGTTGTTAGATTGGCACAACTGTTTTCCATTTTGGCGCGGAGTTTGAGTTGCATCTGTTATTTATATTAAATACAGTGCTGGTTTTAGTAATATCATATATAGTGTGTATTGCGAATTTCATAATGGACAAAAATATCGAACAAAGAGTTTGTCTTAAATTTTGCATCGCCAATGGAATTTCGTGTTCGGAGTCACTGAAAATGTTACAGAAGGCTTACGGTGAATCGACTTTATCAAAACTCGTGCTTATGAGTGGTTCAAAGCGTTCAAAAGCGGTCGAGATGTGATGGAAGATTTGCCTCGCTCTGGTAGGCCGTCAACGTCTGCAACTGAAGTTAACATCGCAAAAGTGAAGGAAATAGTGACTGAAAATCCCCATTCAACTCTGAGAGAGATAGCCGCCGAACTTTCTGTATCTCACGAGTCGATCCGTACCATTTTAACTAATAATTTGGGTATGAAACATGTTGCTGCTCGGCTAGTCCCAAAAGATCTGAATTTTCCCCAAAAACTCAATCGCATGAAAGTCGCTGAGGACAGGCTAGAACGAGTCAGTTCGGAACCAACATTCATGAAACGCATTGTTACTGGTGACGAGACGTGGGTTTACGAGTTTGACATGCAAACTAGTCAACAAGCTTCGGAGTGGCGCCTTCCAACTGATCCGAAACCGAAAAAATCACGCCAAAGTCGATCAAAAGTCAAAGTCATGTTGACTGTTTTCTTTGACTATCGCGGTGTTGTGCACTCAGAATTCTTACCGGAAGGTCTAACGGTAAATAAAGAATATTATTTGAGCGTTATGCGGCGTTTAAGAGAGCAAATTCGACGAAAAAGGCCAGATTTGTGGAAAGAAAATTCTTGGATTTTGCACCACGACAATGCGCCTTCGCACAAGGCTATCATTGTGAACGAATTTTTGACCAAACACTCAACAAATACCATCCAGCAACCACCATATTCACCAGATATGGCTCCTGCTGACTGTTTTCTTTTTCTTAAACTCAAATTACCACGTAGTATTTCGTTAACACACGTATTTGGAACACGTTTTTTGGAAATGAACTTAAAAAAAAATATTATTACAAATTGACTTTCCTCGCGATGTTGCCGACATGTAATGTAGCACCAACCAATGGCTTGATAGCCAAGAGCCTGGACCAACATTTGAGAAGGCTCTCGTTAGGCAGTTGGATCAAGGGCTTGATCCAGAAGGCAGAACTCCTGGATACGGCGAGTAAGTATTGTCCGGACTTCCGGAGGTTCCTCTTTCAGAGCTCAGAAGCCCTGACTACCGGTAGCTTGGACCGTGTTCCCGATGCCAGTAGGATATTTTTTATATTTCTAAATATTTTTTTTTTGTATGACTAGCTTTTGCCCGCGGCTTCGCTCGCGTGAAATTAAATTTCTTCATTTTAGGGACGTGTTAGAAAAAGAAGCCTATGTCACACTCCATCCCTTCAACTATCTCCACTTAAAAAATCACGTCAATTCGTCACTCCGTTTTACCGTGAAAGACGGACAAACAGACACATACACTTTCCCATTTATAGTATTAGTATGGATTTTGTTACAATGAATAAAGGAAATAATAATAATAATAAATCTTTAAATATTAATCTAAACGTTTCAGTTTAGGTGTATATTTCGGTTAAATGTTATAAAACATCCTCATTATTGAGTGAAAGTAGTGAACTAGTTAGTCAGTTCGATTTTGGTGAACTTTCACAGCAGACTGAAGCAGCTGTGATTGAACTGGCCTTTGTACTCAATTGGATTTAAACGCGAACAATACAGAGACGCACGAAATATCCCACTTGAGTATAGCCAGGGTTGCTACCTTTTTTTTGAGTAAAATATTATATTCTTAATAAGTCATTATAATAACTGATTGATATTATAAAGACTGGCCTGTTGGTCTAGTGGTTAGTGGCCCTGACTGCTATGCCGGAGGTTGTGGGTTCGATTCGCACCCAGGACAAATGTTGATGTGATGAGCATGATCATTTGTTCTGTGTCTGCGACCATGGAGTTTCTTGCCGAATGTTCTCCATAGGAAACGACCAATTTGCAACCATGCACTATCTTCTGACATTTTATAAGTGCCCTTGTAAGCCTATATGAAATAAATCGATTTATTTGAAGTCTATAATATAAAGTAGGTGAATGACTAAAATATAGTCTGATATTATATTATAGTAGTACTGAAAACCCTAAGCACAGTCCACGTCGATTACTTTAAAGTTTTATGGAAGTATGTGTCTTATTTCTCACATAAGAAAATCTATATTCGATTATTCATGCTCCTCGCTAAGTACGAGTAAGGTACAAGTACAAAGCGCAAACATTTGAAGAGGTTATGTATGCATCCATCTCAAAATAATTTCTCTTTGCGTAGCAAGTAGGCAGGAAACAATACAACCGTTTGGAGAAATAAATGAATTGAAAGTACTAGTTTTTGTCTTTGAAACAAAGAAAATACCTAATTATAAAAATATGTGTCATAAAATAAAACTGGCATGCAACCAAGTGAAACAATGGATTCATTATCTAGTTTTAAATGAATAAAGATACGTTCACTTATTGTTTAATTTAAAGTAGAGCAGTGTCTTTCAATCTTTTGGCCAACAATCCAATTCCCCAAAATTTTAGTTCAGAAAAAAAAAAAAATTGTTGACCTTTTGCTCATCGCATTATGCGTGAGGCCGCAGCTTTATCCTGAGCGTTCGGCCATTTTGCGCGGATGTGACGCATATCTTCCCTATCAATTTCAAGTTGTTATGTTATGTTTGTTAGCTAGTTCTAAGATGGCGTCTTTTTCGCGAAAATAAACCGTTTTTGATCAAAACAATGCAGGTTTATCAGCAGGCTCACAGTTCTTTTGTGAAGACTTTTTAGGGTTCCATACCATAAGGGTAAAAACGGGACTTATTACTAAAACTGTTGTTCATCTGTCTGTCACCAGGACGTACCTCATGAGCCGTGATAGCTAGATAGTTGAAATTTTCACAGATGATGCCTTTATGTTGCCACTGTAACAACAAATACTAAAAACAGAATAAAATAAATGTTTAAGAGGGTCCTTTTCCACTCGCCTATCGTAAACATTGAAAATGGTTTAAAAGCTTGTTACTTCATTTAATGCAATCCAACGCGATGTTTGACAAAAAGATAACGCAAAAAAAAGAGAGATAACGCCTGAAAACTCTGTTGGTATTCGGTAATTCCGAGATTTACTCGAAAATTTCACAAAACTTGCTCCAGGAAATAGCTGTTTTTTTAATCCTTAATTTTTTTGGAAAAAGTTGTCGTCATTTAGAATCTTAATAAAATTTGCAAGGTTTCTATAATTTTACTATTTTGACTTTTTTAATTTTTAGACAAATTATGAAGTGTCAAAGTTCATACAAAATAGGAGATTTTCAGAGGTTTTTACTGGATTAGTTTTACACAAATTTAGGAATTGGTTTCTATAGAAACCTAGATAATATCCAACAGATACTGTGTTTTCAAAATATCTAATGAAAAGTGTGTAATAACGTCATCAGTTATGAGCGGTTGTATGAAAAACAGTGAAAATGTGAGTCATGATGCACCACCTTAAGTGGCGGTCCCATACAACAGACTTGATTTTTTTTTGCCGTTTTTTGCTACGAACGGCACCGCAACCTTTTGTGCACGAGTTCGACACGCAGCTGGTCGGTTTTTTTTTAAGCTTATTTGTCTACATTAAATGTTATGAATAAAACGCTATATGCGAGACAAACATAACAAACAGGCACATGGTGTCCGACCGTCCGGTAACTGTCCGGACCGAGCCCAAGTCGTCGACAGCGCGCACTGTTCCCGCGCGCCTCAAGCGCAATCTGTTCAGCAACTGCAATGGCCCAGCTAGGTCGAAGCCTACTGGGGCCAAGGTTAGCTTCGAGAGGTAGCTTAGCCCCAGTATGAAGGCACGAAGGAACGGGGTGGGTTTTTAGTCAGTAAAAGTCTGACATTATCTCCCGCACCGCCTAAGAGCGGGGGTTGTCATTGGATGATTATCCACCGAAAAAAGGGGGTAAAAGAAAAGCATGGCAATAGAAAACATGACCTGAGCAAAGTTATCAATAAAAAACTTACTTTCCTCTCTATATAGCTACCATCTCAAGTGTATAGGAACTTAACTTCTTGAGAAGTTTAGAATAGCTACCTAAATGAGATTGTTATTGAGATTAATCCAGTCAATAGTGCATGTTTAAGACTTGATGACCATGAGATACAGTCTGACTGAACCAGTATTTATGTCAAGGTGAGAATAGGAATTACAAATGATTTCAATTTTTCATTGCCAGTAATCTTTAAGTCTATGGAAAAGGTTCTAAACAAAAAAAATTTGCTTGCTCTATGGTTTTGGAAGAGGCACCAGTCCTAGCTGTTCTATGACATGGCTTTTTTTTTAATTGTTGATAGGTTTGTGCTTGAAAGCCATCTCACTAGATGGAAAGTGACGATGCGGTCAACGACGGAATGCACTTACCTAGTGGAAACCTATTCACTCTCGACTTAAAGAATGAAAATATGAAATAATTGTGTAGGGCAATGCTTCTGTTATTGGCCCCTATAAAGTTATTACCCATTTCAACTTTGACAACCAAAAATATGCAATTACCTTCCAGAATTAAAATCTACTATTCTGTATGCTTATTTTAGGCCTCCAACGTTGTAATGGCCAATAATTGCACAGGGTCTAATAACTGCATATTGAATTGACCCTATTTAGATGTTCATATAATCAAACGCAGGGTGTTCACTACTTAGTTGAAAAGGTAGCTTAAAAAACAGACAACCAGCCACTGCACAGTATTCTTATTCTTTGACAATTTGCAGAATGCCTGTTTACTTGCTCTTTATGAAGTTGGCTCGTGAAACTATTCTATTGTAGAGAAGCATGAAATTGCTGATGTGGTCCACAATGGAGTATGCTGGCCCAGAAGTTACCTATCACTAATCACTGTAAATTTAAAGACCTTCAGAATATAGCTATCAGGATACTATAGCTATAATATAGCTCTGTCAAGGAACTGGCAGGTAATTCCACTCCTTAGATGCACAATAAAATTATTCCTAAGTAAGATTTATAAACAAAGCGGACTTGACATATTATATTATGCTTATAAGATATAAAACAAAAAAAGAATATTTAAAAAAGTAAGATTTTATAAAAGGAGAAACTGACAGACTGACATATAAACGCACAGCCGAAACTACTGGGACTAGGGGCATGAAATTTTGCACAAGGTTTCCTCTTATGACATAGGCGAGTTACTAGATACTAAGAAAGAATTTTCTAAAATTCATTCCCTAAGAGGATGAAATAGGATTCCAAAGTTTGTATGGAGAAACCTACTTTAACGCAGGTGAAGCCGCTGGTAAAAGCTAGTACTCTTATAATTTAGGAACTATGTCTCACCTGTCAATAAGTGCTGCAGGCAAAAGAGGTTCCTTCTGCAACTGCTTCAACTCTTCAGAAAGAACTATTGTGTGCCCCTTTAGCTTCTCGCTAACCGATTCCATGCCAACATCCATGACTTCATCAGCTGCTAGTGAGTGCGGAGTGTATTCTGAAGATATGTGGAGGCTATTCATGTGGGCGGCCATTTTCTCTTCAGTTATTAGTTGCTTTGCTGGCCTGAAATGAATACAGCTTCTGAAGTGCCCTTTGAAATCAAAATATTTTCTATAGAATTTTGGGAAAGGACAAGATATAAAACACAATTATATTCTTAAATTTGATGTTAACTAAAACATAAAAAACAATTACAAAAAGGAAATTTACACTACTTCAGTGATTTATGACCCAAGAATTTTTGAATTTTTTAGAACCAAGTTTATTACTAAGCAGAGAGGCTCATACTGCTGCAGTATTTACATTATACATATATAGTAAACTGAATACTTACACCACCGGTTCTACATCCAAACTTTTTCTCTTGCAGTGGATTACAGGGCTGCTCTTCTGTTCCAATGTTGGATGCTGACCAGTGAACTGAACTAGATGGGGTGGTGACGACATGCCCCACGGCAGACCCTGCACGTTCCACGGTGTCCCTGTAGGCGCAGGCATTGCGTGGGGCTCCGACATTGACGATGCTAGGGCTTGATGAGCAAACATTTGTTTCGCCAGTTCATCTGACTGATTATACGGAAAACCAGGATACCCATATATATCCATTGTCACTGGAGTCAAAACTGCACGATCTCAGCAAAAATATTTCGGATTACCTTCACTTCCAGGAAGAGTTAGTGCTTTTTTTATTCACTCTCACAACAACAAACTATCGACAGTCGACACAATTGACAGCTGACTTTTTAATTTCTAAAGCAGAATGTTCTTGAAAATTCTATTTTCTTTCGTGTTTTTTTGCACGGGCAATATACGATTTACATCGATTTATCGATTTCTATTCTCGCCTCCAAGTCGAATGAGACTCTCTGGAAGTAATAATACATCTTAAAACTTATTGTATAAATTTGTTTCTAAAATAAGCAAGATAGGCACTATCTATGCAAGATACTTTTGAATTATTTTGCTTTTTATCCTTTAATTACTTTTTACGTTTCTTCTAAGAAAACTAAAAGGAAACCGATAGAATCAAAAGGATTCGGTTTATAAACTGACATAATCGATCCAAATAATTCGACGCCATCACTATTGTGCTTTCGGCTGACGGTGCGTCACTATTTTAGTACGCTCTGTAATCTGTGCACTATTTGACAATAAAACCACGAAGTCAAACAAAAAATTAAAAAATAATTTTGCGCCTTTCACTTTCGTGTTTATATTAAAATTATATTTATTTTGGTAAATTATGTTCTCATTATATGTTAACTTTGATTTATGAGTATCTTGTAAAGATCTCTAAACAATGTATGTACTGTTATAAGGTGGAGTGTCCTAAAAACTTGCAAAATGGGCTTGGACTTTGATGTCTTTGAATTTTGCAAAAAACTGCGGCAAAACCGGCCTCCGCCGTATCAGTGTCCTTTAGAAAAGTGTGACAAGGTGTACAAGAGTTTATGTGGGCTACAGTATCACCTAGTTCATTATGATCACGACAACCCAACCCCGGCGACGCCAGCCGTCGCTAGTCACCGGAAGAAGGGAAGAGGTCGGGCAGCGGTACCAACGGGTGACATCGCTCTTCAAAGTCCACCTAAAGAGGCTTTAACGTTTGCTGAAGCTCAAAAAGTAGTTCAATTTGAGATAGATGGCAAAATCAGCAGAATTCCCATTGACCAGCCTTTGCCAATTATGTCTTTGGAGGAATGGGAAAAGACAAATGCAGAACTAGAAAAGCCCTTGCCTATTGTGGAACCTCCGGCGGAACCTCACGTTAAACTACCTGAAGCAAGCTTCAAGGTATGGTGCAAAAATATTTGTAATAATATTATTACATTTTGTATTCCAAAGTTTTGTTTACCTATGATAAAGAATGATGATTGAATAAATTGGTTTCAGTTTTTTATTGGTAGAAACAGATAATTTGTATGCATGTATGCTATCTAAGCCAAAAATTAGTCATTTTAATTTGATCTGTCTGAATGGGCATGAAATGGTTAAGCCCATAGGGTAACTAATCCCACTATTAACCTTCCAAATACCATAATTAGAGACACAATAAAGGACAATGTGCAAGTGAACGCTGGCGTTCCCTTGGGGTTTAATGAATTAAAACTGCATTAGGAACTACTGATAACTATATCATTGAAGTTCTAATACACATACTAGTTTTAGTTGTTTTCTTTGAGGAATCTAATCGCCATTTTATCAATATTCCCTAAATGCTAGGAGCTACAATGTGCGGAAACCATACTCAGAAATAGACATGCTAAGAGCTAGTTAAGTTGGCTTATATGTCCCTTGCAGTTAATTTCATTTTCATCTAACATTAACCCTTCAGATACCGTCAATTAGAAACACAATAGTAAGACAATAGATGCGCGGCCACCGGTGGTCGCTTGGGGATTCATGAATTAAATGTTAAACACGAAGGTGGCCTCTATAATCTATGGGTCTGAATATTGAGCCCCTAGCTAACTTCTACCAAAGTATATCTTGAAGCGGGAAAAAAAGTTACATAGAAAGAAAGAAAAACATTTTATTTGCCTGAAAAGGTGCAAACTTAAGACTAACATCATCACATCCAAGCAAAATGGCCATACATTTAGCATAATGCTGTGTCCCCACGCCTATCATACCAACTAACAGAAGTCGGCATTTGAAAAGATTTAACTCTTCAGATACAGTCAAATAGAGACCCAATAGAAAGACAATGACAGTGTGAAGGTATTCACTCAGGGTTTAATGAAGTGAGTAAAGTCAATAAAAAAAATTTAAGGACTAGGACTAGATCTAAGAAGTCATAAATGGAAATAACAAGGTGGGCCAATGACTTGGTGAGAGTCGCAGGAATTTAATGGTTGTGAGATGCACAGGACCTATGGCAGTGGGGAGGCCTATGGCACTTGTCCCCCAATAGAAAACTTTCAGCTGAAATGATAATGATACTAACTAATATATTAGTTAACTAGAGGGTTCCGGTTTGCAGACACAAACCACAGATTCCTATTATAATTCACTTTTTATATTATTATTGTTTTTATAATGCATTAGAGTACAATATTGACTGGAGTTCAGTCTACACTGTTCTTACATAATATCTATTAATATTGTAATATGAAATATTGTAACATCAACCATTTTTTATAAAAGAGTAACCATGGAGTTTCTGCTCCATAGGATACAACTAATTTGGAAGAGTGCTCCTAGCTTCTGACGTTTTATAATTGCCCATCATCATCATCTTCCTGCCTTTGTCTCGTTTTATTTGGGGTTGTCCTGTCATTCTACATGCTATCACTAATTCTCTTTTCTTTCATATCGCTTCTCACACAATCCATCCATCTTTTCTTTGGCCTCCCTCTCCCCCTATATATATTTTTTTATAATTGCCTGTCTACATAGGATAAAAGGGCCATTATAGGCATGGCCTATGTGAAATAAAAATACTTGAATTTTGAAAGATACATTGTGATCACTTGTCAACAGACATGGACTCATTTCCTAAAAAATATTGAACCCTAAAAAGACGTTTTTACCATTATGTTCTATATGATTAATAATATAATTGCACTGGTCTATTCTAATTTAATTTCCAGCTTGTCGACGACTACAATGAACGGGTATGCGACGCACCAGCCCGGCCAAACGCCTACATCCGCTTCATAGAGAAGTCTGCTGAGGAGTTAGATGGGGAAGTGGAGTATGACGTGGATGAGGAGGACACCGCATGGCTGGCCATCATTAATAAGACTCGAGCCAAGCAGAACTTGCCTGCGGTCACTGTCGATACCTTGGAACTGCTCATGGATAGATTGGAGAAGGAATCTTATTTTCAAGTAAGTTTTTTATCCAGTTGAGTTTTAACTGTGCTATGGATCTTAAGACCATAGCTGCTAACTCTTTGAGTGAAATTAGTCTTCACGCAAAATAAACTTAGATGGCACGTTTGGCGCACTGGTTGAGCGAGTTACTGCTTGCTGCTGATTTATTTGTAGGGCCTACAAGAGTGTGTTTCATTCACATACACATCACAAACATCTGTTTGCAGTTAGCATCCACGATACAGGAGTAGTTCTTAATGTGTACTTATGATTGACACAAGAACAGTTTAAAATATAACCAATCTATAATATGTAAATTAGCTTAACCCTTCAGATACCGTCAATTAGAGACACAATAGTAAGACAATAGATGCGCGGCCACCGGTGGTCGCTTGGGGATTCATGAATTAAGGAACATGTTCTGGAGTTGACAAAAATGTAAGGTATCGAAGGAGCCTGGATCTCTCGTCATAGGGAATCCTAGTGTGAGTTCCAGGAACCAACTTATATAAATGTATCTTCTGTAATAATAAATTATTCTTATTCTTAATCAATGTCATAAATTAAGGTTCGCCATGGTTTGAACTCAAGACGTACAGCTTGTAAGTCGAGGTCGGTATTACGGCCACCACTGCCCTCACTTGCAAGCCTGTCTCTGGCCACCGAAGTAGGTGTGGGATTACATAGTGGGCCCCGCTTGGGCAGAGCACCGCAGTGTCCTTGTGGGGACGATCAGCGGCAAAGAACTCTCGCGCCGGGCCCTGGTACAGGCCCGAGGCCGAGGAGGAATGGCAGGAGGTCGCCTCCTTCTGCCAAGTAGTGATAACTATTACGGTCTACTGGGGTCATGGGTTCGCTTCTGAAAGGAAAACCCGTGGTCTTGAAACGCAAGGTAACGAAGGAACAGGAGTGGGTTTTAGTCAGTAAAAGTATGACATGCCATCCCGCTCTAAGGCAGAGCCCTACCTCAAAAAGACTGAAAATCTCCATTCTATTCTTCTTTTCGTGTCGATGCTCTCCAAAATGTTCTCAAATTATATTTTTTCTGACCAATCTGGCCTCGTATAGATCCTGAAAACTGCGGATGATTATGCAGGATGGGCAGCATAGCAGGTGTCGCATGTCCTGAGGAGAGGCTCCGCACTGGCACTGCGTTAAAGATGGGTCGAGAAGTCCCATTTGGCCAGATTGTTTTTACAGTGGCCAACCTGGGCTTGCAGTCGGTTTAGAGATTTCCAAATTGGCCGCTGTAGTTTGTATGTCTCAAACTCGAAACTCTCCAATCTATTGTAAACCTTAAACATCACATTTTCCTTTCGTAGGCATCTCAGACCGGTCAACAAACGGCGGCGACAGTGGACGAAGACGCGGTATGCTGCATTTGCATGGATGGCGAATGTCAGAACACCAACGTGATCCTGTTCTGTGACATGTGCAACTTGGCTGTACATCAGGACTGTTATGGGGTAAGTTTTACTATGCTAATGCCCATATGTTTTGCTTGGTACAGTGTCATCAAAATGTGTTGAGCTGTTACGTAAAAGCAAGAGAGAAGTTGGTGGTTTTTAACGGCACGGATGACGCATTGGTTGAAAACGATTGGCTGTTGAGCTGTGTGTAGCTTTCGGGTTCGGGTTCGATTCCCGTACGGTACAAATAATGGTTCTGATTCTGGGTATCTGGTATAAGTGACTTTACATGTTTGTGAACGCACTCACAATACCGGAGTAATTCCCATTTTTTTTTTAGAAAGGCTAGTCTAAATAGAGCTTTAATACTAGCTGTTTTTAGAAAATATTTAAGAACCAACCAACCAACTCTTACAGTATTTTACTACACTTCATCAGCCAGTAATGTTTCTACTTTGTAGTAAAAACATTACCATTGCCATAATACTAGGTTGTCTTGATGGCATCCCGTCAAGTTATTATTTAAGTGTTTTCAAGGCTAGAGGAAATAGGCTCTTAATAAACTAGTACGCCTCACCATAAACAATTGCATCACTGCTTACCATCAAGTGGGATTGTAGTCAAGCACTGGTTTATATCATTTAAAAAAATTCCATACCTCAATAAAACTGATTTCTTGTTTAAAAAAAAAACTTTAAAAAATTTGTCATTGTTTTAGGTCCCATACATCCCTGAAGGCCAGTGGCTGTGCAGAAGATGTCTGCAATCACCATCTCGTCTTGTCAACTGTGTACTCTGTCCAAACACTGGAGGTAAGTATTCAAAGAGTTAACAAAATAACACCTTATTTTCTTGCTACTAAAGTTCATATTCAATTACCGTCCAAAAATGATTTCGGCGTCTTTTCGCGATGCCATAGGAAAGTGAGCTTTATAGTCTGGTACATTTAGACGTATAATTGTTTGTCTGTAGGTGCGTTCAAGCAGACAGATCAAGGCACGTGGGCGCATGTGGTTTGCGCGCTATGGATACCTGAAGTGCGATTCGCTAATACCGTCTTTTTGGAGCCGATAGGTAAGTGTTTATTTATTTATTAATTTAAAACTACAAAGGCACAAAGGCGGACTTAGTTCATGAATCCCCATGCGAACATTTTTCATATAAAAGTTCGCGCATCTATTGTCTTACTATTGGTTTTTTTTTTTATTATTGATAGGCTTGCGATTGACCACTATCTCACCTGATGGTAAGCGACGATGTGGTCGACGATGGAACACGCTTGCCTAGAAGTAACCTATTCACTCTTGACTTAAAGAACCCTAAGTTGTAGCTATCAGGAAACACAGATTCCGGCAGGGAATCCCACTCCTTGCTGTATTGTGTCGCTAATTGACATTCTTTACTAGTCAACCGAAGGTGGTGAAAACATGGCAGGTGCATAACAAAAGAAAATATGTTAATATTTCGATAAATACTATGCATGCATGTTAATGCATAGTGTTTATCGAAACATTTTTTCGACTTGCGAATAATGAAAATAGGCACTGAACTTCTCTCGAATAAATCTGTAAAAAACTCTCCTATTGGTAGCGCCATCTCTTTTTAATGTCGTAAATCAAGGATATGTTTTTTGAGATTTCGCGGGCGATCGATATCCTATATATAATTCCTTCATTCATTCCAATTCCTATTTCGTACGCCTTCAACACGGGTCGACAGAACGAACCGAAACTCCAAACCAAACCAAACCTCATGTCTGGAGACTGATGCATCTAACTCGTTAGATTGCCGAGGACCTTATAAACGCGTCTATTGCCCGCTTCTCGGATACAAAAAACAATTGTGCAAACTGTGTAAAGTGTGGAGTGTGATTGAGGCCGTCGCCATCTTGGAGCAGAAGATCTCCAATTCACGCCACGTGGGCTACCTTCGAGCCTCAGGTAATGCGTACGATCCTCACAATCCCGTATTACAGATCGCCCGATTGCATCCGAGAATATTTTCCCGCCTTTTAGCTTAACAATTGCCAGCCGCCTTCAAATACAGTCCACTATTGAAAATAGCCACGAAATTATAAGGTTTCTCAAACCCGCTACACCACCTATTATGTCCATTTTCGATATAAATGATATTTATTTTGCAAATTGGTTTTTTAAAAAACACTGACCTGACAATTTATTTGTCAGTTTAAACTAAATGAGGCCGGTGTTTTCTAGCTGACCACCCTGAGAATAAACGCCGAAATAAACTCAGGGGTCAAAGTCTCTTAAAGTCAATACAGCAAACAGGTCGAATCTTATGAAAACCATGGAAATTAGAGTCCGAGATGGTCTTTTGTGGAAAGAACCACACAGATTTAAGTGCAAGCATTTGTCAGTAAGAAGAAGAAGGGAATTCTTCCGTGAAACGCACTATAGTCGTATAGCTGAACTTAGGACTATGCATTGTCCCACAGACTCGATCGAGATGATCCCGCCCGCGCGCTGGAGGCTGCAGTGCATGGTGTGCAAGCAACGCAGCGTGGGCGCGTGCATACAGTGTCATAAGAGTAATTGTTACTCTGCCTTTCATGTCACCTGCGCGCAGCAGGCTGGGTGAGTTATAGCTTTTATCCGACTTCGAGGAAATTATACATTCAACAATTTTTTTTTTTTGGGAAAGACAATTAAATCTGTGTTCTATCTACAACACTAGTCTTAGTAAATGCGAAACCCGAAACACGTGTCTAGTATTTTTATGTAAAGAATCTATGCACAAAATTTCATAACTGTATCATAAAAAATCACAAAGTTCTAAGCTTGTTATCATCATCTTCCTGCCCTTATCCCGTTTTATTTGGGGGGCCTTATCCCGTTTTAGTTCTAAGCTTGTTATGTCAGCAAAAATACATAGTCAGCAGGCCATCTAGGTGATTGGGGGGATGTTTTGCACTTGCACCCAGCTGTTTGCTGGCGCTATAACCTGCCGTATTCTGTGTTGTATTTAGTGTCGGTGGTGTCCAACTTGTGAGCTTTTTAAATATTATTGGGAAAAAATGTAACACGGTGTAAAAACTATTGGAATCCATTCAGTTACTAATTCTGAACAAACTATATTCAGGTTTAGCATAAACTAAAAAATATGTTGTAAACTAAAAGTTTGTGTGAAAAATATCGACTTTCCGTAATTTCAAATTTGCGTGGTAACCTAGCAAAACGTAGGTACTGAGCGAGCGAGCGAGGTGGTGCAGAAAGAGATAGGTAGACAGCACACGGCGCGCGCCGCACGCGCGCTTAAATCTGATTCGCTCTTTAGTTTACAATACGTCGCATGTGGCGGACGTGCGCGTTCCCGCTATCTCGTGCGCCACTCTGCGCTCTCAAAACGAAAGATTTGTTTTTAGTGCTCAAGTACAGGATCTGCGAATATGCGAGGCCCCCGAATGCGCAGGGCCTGTTGCATTTGCTACTCTTGCTATATGGCTAATTCGCCTCTGACTATCTCATCTGATGATAATCCATGATGTGTTTGACGATGGAGGTCGCTTGCCTAAACACTACCTATTCACTCTTGATTTAAAGACTCCTAAATGGTTGATATCAGGAAAAACAGACTTGAAAGAAGTTAAATTCTTCATATATTCTTAAGATATAGTATGTTTTCAGTCTGTACATGAAGATGGAGGCAGCAGGTGCCGGTCGCGACCCCAGCCAGCCGGTCCAGGTCGCCAAGATGGCGTACTGCGACGCACACACTCCTGCGCATATATTACAGGTAACAATCTTTATTTACAAAAGGATATGCTGCACTTATTGTAAACATACACTAGGGTAAGAGATTGAGTAATTTTGAAAATGTGAATGATTGATTGGTTATATTATTTTGTCAATTTTGACGGTCATTGGACCTTGCAAAGCCGTCTTTAGAGAGGAGCGGAGGGGGGGGTTGTACCCACCCCAAAAGGTTGGACTACAGATTCGATACTGTACGATGGATGCCAATACAGAAAGCAGCCAAACTATTTATAAAATTTTTGGTTTTCTTGTTACAAACTTATATCTAAGTTAATCTTATCCCATTATAAAATTTATAATGAAACAATTTTTTTTTTTGTTTGTTTATTATTCTTTCACGCAGCAATGGATCAAAGAGGTAAATAGTCTATAGGCTGGCGAGTTAAATCATCATCATCTTCCTGCCCTTGTCCCGTTTTATTTGGGGTCGGCGCAAGACTTTTTTTCTTCCATTCTGTCCTGTCACCCGTCACACTATCACTAACTCCCTTTTCTTTCATATCACTTCTCACACAATCCATCCATCTTTTCTTTGGCTTCCCTCTCACTCTCCATCCAGGCTGGCGAGTTACACAGCTACTTTAAATCCTGATAAAATATAAGGATAATATGATACTACAGGATCTTCTTTCTTGTCGATCTGACTTGAAGATCCTATCAATATTTAGCGACCTAGACCGCTTTGGTCATTGGTCTCGCATAAGTCGTGGAAGATGCAGGTGAGAATCGGTGGTAAAAACATCCACACTAAAATTTGACTGGCCTGTTCGTCTAGTGGTTAGTAGCCTTGCCTGCTATGCCGTGTTTATGTGATGAGCATGATCATTTGTTCTGTGTCTGGGTGTTTTATCTATAAATTGTATGTATTTAGAAATATATAAGTATGATTATCAGTTGTCTAGTACCCATAACACAAGCTCTGCTTAGCTTGGGACTAGACGGCGTTGTGTGATAGTTGTGGAATATTATATTAACTTCTAACTTGAAGGCACGGTTGGCTGCTGCGCTGCGTGTCGCAAGTTCGATGCCACACGGAACAAAATTTATATGACCTACAGATGGTTGTTCCAGGCTGGGCGTCTTGTGTATGTGCAGTAGTGGATGTAACTTTTATGTAAAAAAATACTTTTTGTTTCCTAGGAGCGACGAGCTCAAGAATCGGAAGGCGACACAAAATCAACAGATCTCACAGCGATTCGGCTGAAGGGCAGAGAGAAGATAAAACAAGTATGTGATGGAAAAAAAACGTCTCTAAAAGTACATGCACTTTTCTTTATTTTTCTTCTAACTTTCCAAAAAAATATTATAAGATTAACATCTGAATAATCTACTAACCGAAACATCATCGACTAGACTGACCATAGTGCAACAGTCTCAAAAGCCTTGTGTCTGATTGACGTTGAAGTGACAGGAACACCAAACGACTTTGGGAGAACATAGAGTTTATTGTTTTTAAGCAAAATGCGCACTTAGACGTGAAGTTTGCGGACACCAGGTGCATAGTGTTCCAAGCTTGCCTCAAGGATTTATCAGCAACCGTAGGGGCTCAGAAGGGTCGAAGCCTACTGGGGCCATGGGTTATGCGAAAGACATCCCCGGGGCCCTGGAACAATGGCAAAGAAGGAACGGAGTTGGTTTTTAGTCAGTAAAAGTCTGACACGCCGCACGGAGATGTCATAAAATAAATAAATGACATCTATTTAGATGATATTACCACCTAAAAATGACAAAAAGCCAAACGATAGGTATATTTTGACCAAAATTCAATTCACTAATCCAACAAATTCTGTTGGTCAAAAATCAGAAGCTTGCATTCTTATTCAATAGTCAATCTGCCTAGTAGCATTCTCTCCACTATTTTGGTAGTCAGCCTTCAATCTAACCAGATGCAGCTAAATACCAGTATTATACATGTAGCGACTATCTATCTGACCTCCACAACCTAGTTACTGGATAATAAGATAGCTTTGGCAAGGCGGCAGATTAGACCTAACGACTGTCGAAGATATTCAAATAACAACCGAGACCAATGGATAACATGCTTTCTGAGTTACGGGGGAATTTTTGTATGGTAAAATGGTCACCCATCCGACCTCGGCAAGGGTTGCTTAATCTCGGAGTTCGACCTGTGTGACTGTCCTTTCACCACCTTGCCGCTGTGAGCGGTTGCTAAGCACGGGGCGGCGAGCGGTAACATCAAAAGAATGAAAATGTTTGGAGCACTCCACGAGACGCCGCTCATAGCGAAAACGCTCCACTTACCGATGCTGCTAAAACCGAATTTGTGACCAGGCCGTATCTGTTATTACTTAAAATAAACCTAATTTATTACGTTTTTTCTAATCCTTAAAACATCTTCATTCCCTCAGGCTCGTCGTGTCCTAGCGCTCAAACGCACTTGGGCCCCTGTAGTTCTAGTGCCCACGCTCCCGGCAGACCGTGTCGCCGAGGTGGCAGCCCTGGCCCCCGGGGCCCCGGCCGCGCGGGCCCAACTCATGAAGAGGCTGCTGGCTTACTGGACGCTGAAGCGACATAGCCGGAATGGAGTGCCGCTGTTGAGGAGGCTGCAGAGTCTTACTAGTCATCATGGTTAGTATCTTATCAACAACATTAATTTTAGATTATTGCGAAACCTGAATATAGTTTGTTCAGAATTAGTTACTGATGGATTCCAAAGTTTTTACACGTTATATTTTTTCCCAAATATATTTAAAAAAGGTCACAAGTTTGAAACTACTGACACTAAGTACAACACATGTCACGGCAGGTCATAGCGGTTACTAGGTTCCAGCAAACAGCTAGGTGCAAGTGCAAAACAACCCCTCAGTCACCGGGAAGGCTCGGTGACTATGTAATTTTGCTGGCATAACAATCTTATAACGTTGTGATATTTTATGACACAGTTATGATATTTTGTACATTGATTCTTTACACAAAAATCCTAGACACATGTTTCGGGTTTTGCATTTACTTAAATTAATGTTGTATACAACGTGTAACGCAGAATAACGAGCAGAATCAATTAAACCACTTTTTAATATAGGTTTTTCAAAAATCTTCATTAAAAATGTCACCCTGTCAAACCCTCCGAAATAGGTAAACAAACACAAATGGTTGTAGTCCAATCAAATTTTCTCATACACGGCATAATAAAAGTTTTTATTTTAATGCAGATATTAATTTTAAACAAAGTAAAACTGCACATAAAACCTTTAATTGTTTTTTTAACTGTTTCTTTTTTTACAGAATTAAGTCTTTTAAATTAAAAATCATTTGGGGTGTCTGAGGTTTTGCGCATTTAACGTTACATGCTGTATATCAATAAATACTCCTATTGTAACATGACTGCTAATCCCAATGTCGTGGTTTTGCTCACAGGAAGTCGAGGTATACAAGATGGCACGGTGAACGTAAGAGAATTATGCAACCAGCTCAAGTATTGGCAGAGGATACGACAGGACTTGGAGAGAGCCAGGTAACTTGTAATATAATGTACAATGAACGGCTATATTATGGTACTTTGCATTCTAAACATAATACAAACGTGAAGTGTTTCTAAAACGTTTAATCTGCTCATGTATAGTCAAGGTGCCCACTTTCTGGGAATCCATGGAAAAGTCATATTTTTTTTAGGTGAGATATCATCCAATGACATTTTTTGCCCTTGGGTGTTGCAAGAGGGTATGTCAGATTTTTACTGACAAAAACCCACTCCTAGTTCGTTGCCTTTCATTCCAGGGCCGGGTTTCAGAAGCGAATCCATGGCCCCAGAAGGCTTCGACCCTGCTAGTTTGCTGACATTTCCTTGAGGCGCGCGTGGAACACTACTCGCCGACTTAGGCTCGGTCCGGACGGTTACCGGACGGTCGGACGGCAAGTTACCAAGCTGCATTGCTCGCCGTCCGCAAGCCCGTGCCTACGGTGGTCGGAAATCGGGATCGGAATCCCTACGGCGGATGGGGCGTGAGGGCCGCTCCTTCGCGTGTGCGTGCATGTGCAACTATCATTACTGCTTCGCAGAAGGAGGCGTTAAAACTCATATATGACTTTTCCTTCTTCGTTCTTACGTATAATTTTATTTAATTCCAATTTACCACAGATTACTGTGTGAGCTAGTCCGCAAACGCGAGCGTCTAAAGGCGGAGTACACTCGCGTGTGGGAGCGCTGCGTGCTGCACTCGCTGCAGCCGGAGCGCGCCGCGCTGCACAAGTTACTGCGCATGTTGAGGCAGAAGGATGCCAGCGATATATTCACCGAGCCTGTGGATCTGCAAGAGGTATGTCATTTAAAGGAACCGCTGCGTTCTCCACTAGCTATAGTCAGAACGCACCACTTTGCTCAAATTTCTGCGAATGTTTAAAGAAAATTATGCTAGCGATATGCTAATCGAGCCTGTGTATTTACAAGAGGTATGTTATCTAAAGGGAGCACTACGTTTTCCACTAACTACATCCGGAACGCGGCGCGCTGCACAAGTTACTGCGTATGTAGAGAGATAATGATGCCAGCGATATATTCATCAAGCCATCTACGACATAGACGTTAATTAAAGTAGGAAACTCTGCATCCTCTGCTTGCTGCAGTCAGAACGCTTTGCTCTGCATTGGTTATTGCGCGTGTTAAGAAAAAATGATGTCAGCGATAATGTGTAGTTACCGAGTCTACGACATTCTCGGACTATCCCACATTTGTAACAAAATTTCATATACAACAGTTCATTATGATTTTTCTAAACACCCTTATTTCTTCTCAGGTGCCAGATTACAGCACAATAGTGAAACACCCGATGGACCTGAGCACCATGGGCAAGAAACTGGACCGCGGCGCCTACGCTACCATAGACGATATAGAGGCGGACTTCAAGCTCATGATCGAAAACTGTCTCACTTACAATAATAAGGATACTGTGTTTTATAAGTAAGTTTTTTTGAAGACATAAGTTTATTTGGTCCATTCGTGTGGGGAGTACTGCAGCCACATTTGGGCTGATGCTGCAAAATGCCACCTGGCATCTTTGGACTCGGTGGAAAAGCGTGCGAAGAGACTAATAGGTGACCCAGATCTGGTTAAGTCCAATCTACAAAGTCTTGAGCATAGGCGAAGGGTAGCCAACCTTTCGGTGTTTTACAGGATGCATTTTGAAGAATGTGCGCAGGAATTATATGACTTGATTCCATCTCACTTCTACCATCGGACAAGCCGACGAACGGCCAGTATCCACCCTTATGTTATTGAAACCTCTACGGTCCGGACCAAGCGTTTCGCCTCGTCGTTTATACCACGTACATCGAGGGACTGGAACAATTTAGGACAAATGCTTTCACTAAATTATCCCAATTCACAGGGCCGGCGTAAAGATGCGCGAACAATGCTTACCGCTGTTCCGTCAAGCGCGTCGCGATGTTCGCGAGGCGGGCTTGCAAGCGCTGTGTGTGGGCGCTGATGGAAGCCCACGGACGCCTGACAGTCCGCTCCGAGCTGTGGCCAGCCCCAGGCGGAACAGGTACACAGTGTTTTCAATGACAAACATGTTGATCTAGTGGTTAGTGGCCGAGACTGCTAGGCCGGAGGTCGTAGGTAATGAAACAGAATTTTGTTGTAATGTTGACTACATCAACGAAGTTAGACGAGAAGGTTGACTTGATACATTTGCTGCTAAATACTGCAAAAACAATATAATAATAATATTCCACAACTTTCACACAACGCCGTCTAGACCCAAGCTAAGCAGAGCTTGTGTTATGGGTACAAGACAACTGATAAACATACTTATACAACGTGTAACAAAAAGGGGGTATACATACCAAGTGCACGGCCTCTTGATAAGATAACAAACGATACGGAAAGGGTTTTCTAACCTTATGTTTACATGGTAGGAAGTTGTGAATTATTCCATACATATGATACCAGAAACCGAACATTTTAAACTGAAACCAATACATCACTAGCAAAAAGTCAGCTGATCGGTGTCATTGAACTGTTTATGACTAAAAACAAACCTCTTACTCCTGGTATTTCTTCAAACAGTGGATAAAGGGTTCCGCATGTTTATTTTTTCTAACATTTTTTTTTAAGAAAAATAGTTTTAAGAAGAAATAAGTTTTTCCTACAAAGACTAAGATTATGTTTGTGTACAACAAACCAAGCCAAAAACTAGAGCGAGTGCGTGCGTTGGCCATCGAAAAACCTGCGCGCCGCGTAGGGCCGTGTTCGTTAGCGCGCAGCGCATATTATTTTTCGTGCGACTCACGCCGCTTTTAGAGGAGACTAATTAGATAAGGGTATTCGTAAGGATATGGAATAATTAGGTACCTATCTGGTATTTACGTGAAACAATAAGAAATATCTACATACTTTTTTATTGTTTTACGTAGATAGGATAGTAACAAATACTTAATTTACGAAAAATTTAAACGAAGTACCTACGTAAAATCTAAACGAACGTTGTACTCGGCGTTAGACGCTGCGAAAAAGGATTTCATATCTGTTAAAATAAACCCAAATATCATTTCTAAGCAACTTATGTGCCTCCTGGTACAAATAAACTCCCAGTGGGTTCCGTTCTTGAATTTAATTTAATTAGAGGACTTCAATAAGTTGTCACTTTTTGCAGGGTCGAGATGAATTTTCTTACGTACCTAATTCTTTTTATGTCGGTTGCTATACATAGGATATGTACTTAGTTAACAAGAAATTAATTATTTAGATGTAGTGTGCGCATTCACGACGCCGCGTGAATGCGTGTGAGTTTAATTTTACCCCGAGATTATAATCAAATCAACAAATCTTTCGCGTTTATTTCTAAAAAAACTATACGTTTGCGCACAATTAGGTCTTTGCGTAACTTTTTGCCTTTTCTACAAAAACATTACCAGTAGTAGCACAGTTTAGTCTTAATTTATCATTTTAAAATAAATGAAAAACATGCGAAAGTACTAGGAGTCCATAAGAAACGAGAATTGTTATTGATAATTTTAAAAAACGGTTCACAGATCCCTAAAAAAATTCCTTTGAGAAGCTCAAATGTTATTGAACACGATAAAATAGTTTTGTCCCAGTCGCACGCGCCGCCTGCGTGTTTAATGTGAGAGAGATGGCAATGTTGCCGTCGTCCGTTCGGCTACTCTCTTTGGCGGTACTGGCGGCGTCTTTGTACGCGCCGAAAGTCAAATTTAGGTAAATAAATAAATATAATTTTGCATTAGTGGATGACCAATAATCTTACGATGCAGTCGCATAGCATAATTATCCGTTCCGGTGTTTGTGATTTGGATTGTAAACATTATTTTATTGCAGTTGTGATAATCGTGTGTTTCTATGGTGATGGTGTTAAGTAATAGTGAATATTATGAGATGATGTTGTGTGTCGGAAGAGAGGACGGCCGGTAATGTGCGAGCTGCTCGCGAACTTTATCGTCCTCGATTTATCGCGGGTACCTAGAAGGAGCTGAGCGCCGACAGTTTCTTCGGTAAACACCATCGATCCAGAATTTGAGGAGGCCGTACTCGAGCATTTTGAAAATAACCCACGTAGGTACTAGCGCACTCGGCGAGCTGCATTAGCGCTGTATACCTCTAACCATATGCAAGTAGGTATGGCGAGTGTTGCAGAATGAAGGTCAGCACCCATACCTCTTCCGTCGCATCCAGGAACTGACACCTGCAGATATTTTGCCTCGCGTGCCTTTCTGCTTTTTTGAGGCAAAATTTTAAGTAGGCAGGTACTAGGCAAACAGCGTTTCATTCACACACGCGCCGCGCGTATCGAAATTAGGTAGAATTAGGAAGAGAGGTACTAGGCGATCAGATTTACAGAAGAAGTCTTTATTAGTATTAGCAAGTGACGTGGAATGTTATTGACCCTCGTAGTGTCGAGAATCATACGATACCAAGGATACCAAGACTTTGTTATCAATACTTTGAGTAATTTATTTTGAGCTGAAACTTTGTGTAGAGATTCTATACCACCAGTAAACTTCAGGGCTTTTTGATGTATATACCCTTTTTGTTACACGTTGTATATTTCTAAATACATACATATTATAGATAAATTATACACAGACAATAGAATAGAATGTGTACTATTCTAATAGAATACAAATAAACTATTTATACGAAGACTTGGTTTAAAGGCCTTAGTATCCAACCCAATTAACAAGAATGGGATTATTATATATTATATCTATGGATGATTGTGTGGTTTAGTGTGGCGAGCCCTCGGCGCGGGAGCCCGCCCCGCCGCAGTGGGAGCCGCGCCGCCAGCCGCCCGCGCTCCAGCAGCGACAGCGAACGGGAACGGACGCCAGGTAAATAACCGGGATATCTTTCAGAAAAATTACGTAGTCTCTCGATCTGACCAGTATTAATCCACCATTTTTTCGCAAAAATGATAAAACTTTCACAAAATCTCGGGTATAGAATAGAATAAACTTTATTGTACGCCAAAATAAAAACAATTTCATAGAAACTTAATTATTACAATGGCGGTCTTATCGTTAACAGCAATATCTACCAGACACCAGTGATGTAAGCCAGTTGTAGAGACGAGCGCTCGGCCGAGCACTCGGCGCTTTGTTTATACGTACCGAATATTCATTGACTCGATAAGTGTGATCAAGGCATTACTGATAGACTATAGGCACTTAAACTAAAAAAGGGGGTACTCTGCGGTGTACTGTTAGTAAATATATATAAAACAAATTAAATATATCTTAAGTCACATATATTATAAGCGGCATATAAGTTGGCAAGAGTCTCTTTGGTTATCAAGCAGGACGGGGGACAGTGGTACCACCGTTCCGACCGCGCGATTGGTTGGTCAATGGATCGTTGTCCCTAGCGACCAATGGCGACGTGTCTACCTTACGTTTGCTCTCGATTACACTTGCATGACATACTTTCAAGTCATCCTCTCTTTTTTTGTTCAAAATGTTAACAGAACTGGCAACTTTATTATTGGCAAAGAGTTACATGTGTCATTCATTAGTCCTATTCACAATAATGTTTTGTGTTCATAGAGAGGCGCAAGGAACGTAGCATGTCCAGAGCTCGCAGCGAGAGGCGGCAGTCGAACGCTATCAAAGACTCGGATGATGAAAATATTGCTGTAAGTATTATTTTTTATCTTTATCAATCTACCCTCAGTGTTAACGGTAATTTTTATGAATCTAGGAACTATTGATGACTTTTAGACATTGAAAACTGAATTTTATGGCATTAAAACCTTTAGTAATTTGCCAAAAATACCTGTACTAACATCCAATTATAATCAAGCACTGTAGTTTAGGTATTTTTGGCAAATTAGGTGGATTCTGAGACAATAATTTAACTGTGTTCAATAAAGTGTGATATCGGTTTTTAGCAAATATCATTTCCTTGACTTAATAATGCTCCCATAAACTAAAAACAAAATAAACAAAAAATGTTGAGATCAGCGCCATCTAGCGAGGATGTGAGCGTGGCTATGTTGCATCTAGCGAGGATGTGGCGATGTTCGGAAGGCTGGCTACTTTTTTTCGGAGTATATAATGTTTTTCATAAATCGTTGCAAACAGACTGATTAATCAGGAAAATCGAAAATGGTACATTGATACATTCATTTACATATATAAAATTTCGAGTTTTCCATTTTCAACCTTTGAAGATTAACTAATGATGCAGAAAGCCTTTGTAACTCTGAGAAAGACTAATTGTAGCGTGAGCTATTTTCTAGCCTCAAAGCGATTTTGAAACTTATACAGTAGTACACATAAGTAAAAATCCGTTGATACACTCATTCCATTAAAACGTTATTAGGTTTGTAAGTACTTGAAACTGTTTCCTAGAAGTTATATGTCTTTCAAAGATAAGCGGTCGAATCTTTGTCAAATCTTTATAATATTTTTCTATCTATGTAGTTTTCCATTTATTTGTACAGTCGCACCGCGCGGTGTCTCCTGCTCCTGCTCCGTCGGCGCGGCCGGCGGGCGCGCGCGGGCGGGCGCGGGGGCGGGCGCGCGGGCGCGGGCGGCGCGGGGGGCGCGGCCGCGTCACTGCGCATGCCCACAGGACCAGGGACAACGGTAAGCGTGGCGTTGTACAGTCGCACCGCGCGGTGTCTCCTGCTCCTGCTCCGTCGGCGCGGCCGGCGGGCGCGCGCGGGCGGGCGCGGGGGCGGGCGCGCGGGCGCGGGCGGCGCGGGGGGCGCGGCCGCGTCACTGCGCATGCCCACAGGACCAGGGACAACGGTAAGCGTGGCGTTGTACAGTCGCACCGCGCGGTGTCTCCTGCTCCTGCTCCGTCGGCGCGGCCGGCGGGCGCGCGCGGGCGGGCGCGGGGGCGGGCGCGCGGGCGCGGGCGGCGCGGGGGGCGCGGCCGCGTCACTGCGCATGCCCACAGGACCAGGGACAACGGTAAGCGTGGCGTTGTACAGTCGCACCGCGCGGTGTCTCCTGCTCCTGCTCCGTCGGCGCGGCCGGCGGGCGCGCGCGGGCGGGCGCGGGGGCGGGCGCGCGGGCGCGGGCGGCGCGGGGGGCGCGGCCGCGTCACTGCGCATGCCCACAGGACCAGGGACAACGGTAAGCGTGGCGTTGTACAGTCGCACCGCGCGGTGTCTCCTGCTCCTGCTCCGTCGGCGCGGCCGGCGGGCGCGCGCGGGCGGGCGCGGGGGCGGGCGCGCGGGCGCGGGCGGCGCGGGGGGCGCGGCCGCGTCACTGCGCATGCCCACAGGACCAGGGACAACGGTAAGCGTGGCGTTGTACAGTCGCACCGCGCGGTGTCTCCTGCTCCTGCTCCGTCGGCGCGGCCGGCGGGCGCGCGCGGGCGGGCGCGGGGGCGGGCGCGCGGGCGCGGGCGGCGCGGGGGGCGCGGCCGCGTCACTGCGCATGCCCACAGGACCAGGGACAACGGTAAGCGTGGCGTTGTACAGTCGCACCGCGCGGTGTCTCCTGCTCCTGCTCCGTCGGCGCGGCCGGCGGGCGCGCGCGGGCGGGCGCGGGGGCGGGCGCGCGGGCGCGGGCGGCGCGGGGGGCGCGGCCGCGTCACTGCGCATGCCCACAGGACCAGGGACAACGGTAAGCGTGGCGTTGTACAGTCGCACCGCGCGGTGTCTCCTGCTCCTGCTCCGTCGGCGCGGCCGGCGGGCGCGCGCGGGCGGGCGCGGGGGCGGGCGCGCGGGCGCGGGCGGCGCGGGGGGCGCGGCCGCGTCACTGCGCATGCCCACAGGACCAGGGACAACGGTAAGCGTGGCGTTGTACAGTCGCACCGCGCGGTGTCTCCTGCTCCTGCTCCGTCGGCGCGGCCGGCGGGCGCGCGCGGGCGGGCGCGGGGGCGGGCGCGCGGGCGCGGGCGGCGCGGGGGGCGCGGCCGCGTCACTGCGCATGCCCACAGGACCAGGGACAACGGTAAGCGTGGCGTTGTACAGTCGCACCGCGCGGTGTCTCCTGCTCCTGCTCCGTCGGCGCGGCCGGCGGGCGCGCGCGGGCGGGCGCGGGGGCGGGCGCGCGGGCGCGGGCGGCGCGGGGGGCGCGGCCGCGTCACTGCGCATGCCCACAGGACCAGGGACAACGGTAAGCGTGGCGTTGTACAGTCGCACCGCGCGGTGTCTCCTGCTCCTGCTCCGTCGGCGCGGCCGGCGGGCGCGCGCGGGCGGGCGCGGGGGCGGGCGCGCGGGCGCGGGCGGCGCGGGGGGCGCGGCCGCGTCACTGCGCATGCCCACAGGACCAGGGACAACGGTAAGCGTGGCGTTGTACAGTCGCACCGCGCGGTGTCTCCTGCTCCTGCTCCGTCGGCGCGGCCGGCGGGCGCGCGCGGGCGGGCGCGGGGGCGGGCGCGCGGGCGCGGGCGGCGCGGGGGGCGCGGCCGCGTCACTGCGCATGCCCACAGGACCAGGGACAACGGTAAGCGTGGCGTTGTACAGTCGCACCGCGCGGTGTCTCCTGCTCCTGCTCCGTCGGCGCGGCCGGCGGGCGCGCGCGGGCGGGCGCGGGGGCGGGCGCGCGGGCGCGGGCGGCGCGGGGGGCGCGGCCGCGTCACTGCGCATGCCCACAGGACCAGGGACAACGGTAAGCGTGGCGTTGTACAGTCGCACCGCGCGGTGTCTCCTGCTCCTGCTCCGTCGGCGCGGCCGGCGGGCGCGCGCGGGCGGGCGCGGGGGCGGGCGCGCGGGCGCGGGCGGCGCGGGGGGCGCGGCCGCGTCACTGCGCATGCCCACAGGACCAGGGACAACGGTAAGCGTGGCGTTGTACAGTCGCACCGCGCGGTGTCTCCTGCTCCTGCTCCGTCGGCGCGGCCGGCGGGCGCGCGCGGGCGGGCGCGGGGGCGGGCGCGCGGGCGCGGGCGGCGCGGGGGGCGCGGCCGCGTCACTGCGCATGCCCACAGGACCAGGGACAACGGTAAGCGTGGCGTTGTACAGTCGCACCGCGCGGTGTCTCCTGCTCCTGCTCCGTCGGCGCGGCCGGCGGGCGCGCGCGGGCGGGCGCGGGGGCGGGCGCGCGGGCGCGGGCGGCGCGGGGGGCGCGGCCGCGTCACTGCGCATGCCCACAGGACCAGGGACAACGGTAAGCGTGGCGTTGTACAGTCGCACCGCGCGGTGTCTCCTGCTCCTGCTCCGTCGGCGCGGCCGGCGGGCGCGCGCGGGCGGGCGCGGGGGCGGGCGCGCGGGCGCGGGCGGCGCGGGGGGCGCGGCCGCGTCACTGCGCATGCCCACAGGACCAGGGACAATGGTAAGCGTGGCGTTGCGCTTCGGCCTTTTTCTTCTTCTACGTTCTTCGATGCATTTCCAGCAACCGTAGGCGTGGGCTAGCGGGCGAGCTCAAGTCGTCGACAGCGCGTAATCTTCCACTCGCACCTCAAGATGTTAGCAAAACCATAGTGACCCGATACGATGGAAGCCTACTGGGGCCATTGGTTATGCGAAAGTAAACCCCGGGGCCCTGGAATGAGCGGGAGAAGTCATTAAATGATTTCACACCTAAAAAAAGTTGACACTAATAGTTTTGTATGTAAGCTTTACGCAAACGTATGTCAAACAGTCAGTAAGCCAAAAACGTCATGCTTTCTATAATTCAGATAATCTTACAGATACGCCAACATCAGATTCTGAGACTCCAGTGCCTGCCAAGCCTGTAGAACGTACCCTCAAGTTGGCCACACCAGAGAAGTCCCCAGTAAAACAACCAGAGACAACACCAAGTTAGTAAACAATCTCCTTTTATGTCTGCGAGACCTGAACAGGATCCACTTTGACAGACCAATCTTCTCCATTGTATATGATTTTTGACAAACGAATCATAGTTTTTTTTTCATAGTATTCTGATATTAATTAGACCTACTGTGAATGTTGTCATACCTATAAGTAATTTTTTTACAATGGATTCTCTCGTAATTTTTTATATATATATTGTTTTGTAAATAAGTCGTTGGTGTGCATATTATAATTAGTATTTTATATCACGAATGAACATACTGTTTTTTTATGGAAACCAATTACTTATTTTTTTAAATTGTTTTGCAAGTTTTTTTTTTACAGTATATGATGTTTTTTTTTTATAAAAAAAAACATGTTTTGTATACGGATAATGATTTTTTTTATGAATGGCAGAGATACACACTGCGTTTAAGTGTGATAAGTATATCAGATCAGGCCTTATTAAAAATTAAAAAAAAACACTCGTGTTATATAGAAATGTTCGCAATTTCCTATTTTGTTTTATATTTAAACCTATTTTGTAATTTTTTTTTATGTCACAGATTTTTTTATATAAATACAAAGCAGTAAATTTTTAACTTTCATCGGATTACAAAAGGAAAAAATCATTAAAATGTCGTGATAAAAATTTTAGCAGCATAAACGACCTCATTGCTATCAAAATACATGTAATAGGTGCGAATGTTGCCAGTTACAGGCCTGGGGCTCATGGGTGCACTTAGGAAGCCCACCCTGCTGGTGTCGCCATCTACCGTCGCCGCGCCACCCAAGAGCTTCGGCTCTGATGGTAATTATAATCTCTTTTCACACTTCAATTGGAAACTATACTCTAATCAATTTGCTATTACAGAAAAATCTTGTTTTTGTTTCGATTTTTTTTTTTATGCAGAATTATATATTTATATGTAATAATTATGGCTGATGTTAACAGATAAAAAAAAGCACAAACTATTAGCTAAAATTAAACCAAAGTAAAAGAAACACAATACCTATATCATTATGTCAAAAATGATAGAACTTATAATCGATGGTAACTTCAGCTTGAAACTTCTCTCTGCTATTTATTTTACTTTTAAAACATTACGAACAGCATCGTTGCCGACTTTGTCAGCCAGTCTGGGTCGCTCCAGCTTAGAGCCGTCGCCCAAGAAGAAGGGTCGCGGCAGACCACGGAAACAAGATAAGGACAAGTCTACTTCGTCACCAGATCCGTTTAGGTACATTATATAAGATGGAAATAACTGTGGACTTTGATAAACCCCACTTTTTTACCTGATACCAAAAAGTAAAATAGAGTAAAGCTAGAACTACACTTCTCACACGTGTGCCACACACGCCGATCTGCCCAAACCGCTAAATTTTGATCGTTTTAGTCCCATGGAGGGGGTCGATCCGGTACACGAAACACTATGTATTTATAACGATAAAATTTAAAAAATCGACGTTGCGTACTAACTACCTACAGGTCATTGGACTCGTTCAGCTGACGTTTTCTTAAAGAAATTAATTTCGTACATGCGTAAATTAATACGAGTTTTTGAAAAAGGTACTTTATTTTTACAAATCGATAGTGTACCGGATCGACCCTCTACGGGATTAAAACGATCAAAATTTAGTGGTGTATTTTATATGGAAACTAGACTTGTAGAGCTACACTTGATCCACGCCACGCGACGTCGTAGTTCTAGCTTTATGTAATTGTTTTTCCTAAAACGGATTTTATAAAAAAAAATATATATAGAGTTGTCGCGTTGTCTATGAATAATGGGTCCATAGATATTTTCAGTTATTTTTATTGCATGTTGTTCAAATTTACCTTTAGCACCATTTTTTGGAGTGGGAGAGGCTACAGAACGCAAAAAAGTATGTAAATCTAAGCTTTAACAAATTAGATCGATTTTTCTACGAACAAAATATAAGTATGTTTGTATAAATGCTTTTTTTTAAGATTGAAATCATAGATTTCATGGAGAAGATTGTGTCTCTAAGCGGACCTTTGACTACCGTCTAAAATGTTGTATAGTAAAAAAGCTTTGCACCGCTTATAATAAGTATTAATATTGCTTGTTTTGTAAAGGGTGTGCGGGTCATGGCAAAAAAAAATTATAGGCACATAGTATACATACATACTCTATTCGCAATGACATTAAACCGTATGACTGTCCGTTCAACCGATTTTGAATTCTATTTCGTAGGCATGAGTGGTTACAATACCAACTATTTACTGCAGTTGCCATTTATCTTGCCACCAACGCAATAAAAGTCAAAATCGAATGAACGGACAGTAAAATTGTCTTGTTTAAATGTGTAATGTTATTGTGAATAGAGTATAAGTATATATAATATTACTAATTGGTCTGTCAGACACATTTAACGGTTTTTCTGTTTATCAGCAACCTATAAAAGTTTTTATGAGAGGTGCAAAACTTTTTTTGTACTATCTAATATATTTTTTTTACTATAATTATAATAAATGTTTAAATAATAAAGCCGCGTGACGATTACGCTTATTTTATTCGTTAGTGGCAAATTAATATTTTTGCACAATATTACACAATTCAGTGTCCAATAAGTCATAAAAAGAAATTACTCGAAAATGAGGCTCTTGAAGATTAAGTCCTAAGTTGTATGTTATAAGACTCAATCTTCAAATAGTCGGCTATATGTTGTGAGAGATAATATAATTGAATTTACGCATAATCGAAATGTAGCTTCTTAACATCTGGGTCTGACCTAAATGACGCTCTGATATAGTAGGTTTGTAATATAGGAGTTTCCTGAATAACTGTTGTGGCATAGTTCAGTTAAACGTTTCATTTTTTTTTTAAATAACAAACGAGTTTTAATGTTGACTAAACTTCAACTAAATAACAGTATTAACTGAAAGTCGGGTACAAACTGTTGTAACGTAACATGCAATGTAACATGAAAGGGGCATTTCATAAGTGTGGACGCAGCGCGCGCACGAACCGAGCATGTACCATTAAAGATGCCGCCTGACCACCGCTAAGTTCATTTTTGCTTGCACTCGAAACGATAACTTCAAAGGATTTGGTTTGGCGCCGCGCTGCAGGATTCCTGCTAGTTTTTTTTTTAATTGATAAGGTAATTACCGCGATAGTACCTACTCATATAGTTGAAATACTTTGCGCGCGCAAGGCGTTCACACTATGGGAATTCTGTTACATTACATGATACATCAATAATATAATTATAATATTTCACAACTTCACACAACGCCGTTTAATCCCAAGCTAAGCAGGGCTTGTGTTATGAGTACTAGAAAACCACTAAACATACTTATATATTTCTAAATATAGTTTCACAAATTTGAATTAATGAAATGTCATTTCATTACATATGTATAGATAAAATACACCCAGACACAGAACAAATGATCATGCTCATCACACAAACATTTGTCCTGGGTGGGAATCGAACCCACGACTTCCGGCATAGCAGTCAGGGCCACTAAACACTAGACCAACATGCCAGTCGACATTGCGACAATGTAAACAGCAAATTCTTTCATTATATGTTACGTCATAGCAGTCTGTACCCGGCCTAACATCTATAATCTAACAAATGAGTCATTGACCCGCAAATAAAAAGATGAAGATTGCATTCAAAGAGCGTCATTACTGTTTGGCCAGATCTACTTGGCTCCTGTACCTCGATATGAAGTTGTGTTCTGTGGCTAGGTCGTCACAAGGCGGGGAGGGCAAGAGTATGTCGACGCCGGTGCCCGCGTCGTTCCTGCAATATCGTGGACCGCCCGGGGAGGTCGGCTCTGACAGCGACCTTGCGCTCTCCAGGTGAGTGTGCCTATGGCATCATAGCGACTGTAGCGACATCTATGGAATCACATAAGAATTAATCCTGCATCGCGCAATTAACGTTCTCCGCGCGATATGAACGTATAGAGCAGCCCGAAATCATCTATCGAGCAGTTGCCCACCAGACATAACACTTGTATGGCCGGAGGATCCTCTCTTTCCAACGGAGGTATGTGGGACTTTATATTCCACATGCCTCTTAACAGCGCTGAATAATTTATTATCTAAAATGACTTAGCAAAAGCTGAGTTAGGCGCCTTTTTGGCGAATCTGATTATTAAAACTCAAGCTTTTACTTGAAACATATCAATTACATCCATTTTTGAATTGTCAAGATGTCAGCCAGTTAGAAAAAATAAGCTAATTGAGCAAGCTAATAAAGAAACTCCATGACCGCTCATCATGTTATGAAAATCCTGGTTACATATCTTCACTCTTCTCCATCTATTCACTTCTATTATGTGAGCACAATATAAATTAATAAAAAACAAAACATAATTTGAAATATTATATTATAACTTCTGCCGCATGTCAGATGAACTGTGGGCGCCACTATGTTGCTCTCCTAGAGCAACATAGTGGCGAGATGGGCTTGACAACTACCGGAAGGACTGCCCGCAATGGCTGAGAACAGACGCGTGAGGGACAAGGAAGTCTTCGCCCAGTACTGGGAGATAATAGGCTAAAAACAAAAATTCTAAATATATTAATTAAATGAACCAGTGTTTTTTTTTTACGGTGGGCAAAAATCATCTTATGATAACCCGCGCTCTTGGGTGGAGCGGGAGATAGTGTCAGACTCTTATTGACTAAAAACCCACCCGGTTCCTTCTAGCCTCTTCATACCGGGGCTCGAGCTTCTTTTCAAATAACCCTGGCCCCAGTAGGCTTCGACCCAGCTGGGCCCTTCCTGCTGCTGACAACTCTTAGAGACGCGCGGGAATAGTGCGCGCCGTCGACGTCTTGGGCATGTGCTTGGAACCAGTGTTTATTGTTGGTGTTGTGTGTGTTGTAGATCGTCGTCGAGCAGCTCGGCGTGGTCGCAGTCGTGCTCGTCGTGCACGCACTACGAAGACGAGGGCTCGCACCACTCCTGCTCTATGAGCTCTACTGATGGGTAAGATACTAACTATTGTTATAACATAAATCATATTCATTTTGAAGCAAAAATTATTGCGAAAATTCATAATAGCTAAGTTTGCGCATTAAATGTATTTGTCGTGACTAGATCACAGAAGTTGATCACTTCATGATATGGGCAAATAAAACTGCCTTCAATCCTTGTTTGGCCTACTTTCTTTAGACCTTTTATTATCATAGAAATCCTACATCAGTGATATGGCCAAGCGAGAATTGAAATATCATCCAATGTTCTGATGATCTGGCCAGTTTTAGTTGGTCATGTCATGAAGTGATTAATTCCTATGATCTGGGCACAACATATCCACAGAAAGGGGCCTTCCATAAATTACGTCACTTGTTAAAGAGAAGACGAGGGTCGACGAAGTGTGACAATATTTGACAAGTGATGGGAAGTGTCGATAAGTTTCTTGACGTCACATTTCAAAATAAGTATTAAAATCTAACGGTCATCGCAAAGACGAAGGTCATACGGAAGACGTGGACGCCCTCTGCCTCATCTAGGGGCACAGAAACTTAAGAGAATGTCTGGAAGGACTTGGGAGAGGTCTTTGCCCAGCAGTGGGACAGCAAAGGCTAGGATTTTTTTTATGGCATTCTTTTGTTTTATCTCAATTGAGAAAAATTAAAAAAAAAAGTGTATGTCGGTGAGCTGTGAGATAATGATGATTTAATGTGTAATGTGGTTGCAGGTCCAGCTTCAACGAAGCCCCGGAGTCAGCGCGCTCGGGCAGCAGCGGGCCGGAGCAGCGCCGGCGCCGCTCGCGCCGCACGCTGCACACCGACGTGTCCGACACCGAACCCACCACGCCTGTCAAAGTAAGCCTTAGAATTGTTTTTCGAAGTCGGTTTCGATTTAGGCCTACTGTCCACGGACGCGTAGCTTCATAGACGAGTATTCATCATTATACGCTTGGTGTAAGCCTGCATGAAGCTTACATACAAAGCTATGAAACTCTGTCGACGAAACGGCAGCGTCGTGCAGTTCTGTCGCGTCTATGAAGCTACGCGTCCGTGGACAGTAGGCTATAGTTTTGTATGTAAGCTTGACGCAAGCGTACAGCAAGCGTATACGCGTCTATGAAGCTAGGCGTCCGTGGCCTTACCTGAAATACTGAAAACTTATGTGATTCAAATAAGAATAGGATCAACATAGCGCCATGTTGTGACGTCATAGCTGTCAAATCTAATCACATTGGGTGAGCAAAATAAGATATTTTTTAAATTTAATTTAATTACGAATTATGAACGAAAAAGTTTAGTCAGAATCTAGTTAGAAAGAAGAAGTAGATTCAGCTCATCTTTGGAATGGAAGAAGCTGAATTGTTGCCAACAATGAAAATAAGGATGAAAACAAGCCCCCACCTTGTTATAGACCCATCCGACACCCAGTGCGAGTGCGGTGATCCTGACCAGACGATGGCCTACTTATTGGAGTGCCCAAAGTGTCCTTACACCTGCACCTGCCTGGACCTAAAAAACCCAACTAACGCCGCTATAAACGTGGCATCCTACTGGGTCCAAAGAATTTCAGGGAAACGAAAACCATCGACTCGAGAGAAGAAGAAGAAGGATGATAACAATTTTTTTTTTACTAATTACGGCTATTATAATATATTTAGCTAATTTAGATTAAACAACAACTTACACTTGGATTTAACTAAGTCTCGGTAAAACAAAGTAAAAACCGTTATTAAGAGGGTCCTTCTCCACTCGCTTATCGTAAACATCGAAAATGGTTTAAAAGCTTGTTACTTCATTGAATGCAATCCAACGCGATGTTTGACGAAAAGGCAAGGCAAAAAAAGAGAGATAACGCCTGGAAACTCTGTTAGTATTCGGTAATTCCGAGATTTACTCGAAAATTTCACAATACTTGCTCCAGGAAATAGCTGTTTTTTTAAAACCCTTAAAAGTTTTTGTAAAAAGTTGTCGTCATTTAGAATCTTAATAAAATTTGCAAGGTCCCTAGAGGATTACTTTTTTGACTTTTTAAATTTTTAGGCAAATTATAAAATGTCAAAGTTCATACAAAATAGTACATTTTTAGAGGTTTTTACTGGATTAGTTTTACACAAATTTAGAAATTGGTTTCTTTAGAAACCTAGATAATATCCACAAGATACTGTGTTTCCAAAATATCTAATGAAAAATGTGTAATAACGTCATAATCAGTTATGAGCGTTTGTATGAAAAACAGTGAAAATGTGAGTCATGATGCACCACCTTAATACGCAAATAAGTTGTATTTGCAAATCGTACATTTATAAGTAACGTTTGACAGATTCTCATCTCGCATCTACGAATGAGACTAACGCGGGATTGTGAATGCTGAATGGGACGCCAGTGGTTAATGGCCAATAAAAGTGACGTATTTACGTAAATCACCAAAAAAAAATTTAAAGAAACCAAAATTTTCGTACAAACATGTGTACAAAACGAAAATTAAGCGTTTTTCAAGGTCATTCAAGTTGTACAGAAGTGTACAATCGGCGCTCAAGGAGAATCTCTTAAAAAAAATAACGCAATTAAAAACATATACAAGGTGTAACGTTAAATGCGCAAAACCTGAAATTAGTTTGAGCAGAATCAATTAAACCACTTTTTAATATAGGTTACATTTTTCAAAACAATCTTCATTAAAAACTTTAACCGGTCTTTTATGAATAAGTCAAGCCATCACGTGCGCAAACCCGCTGAAATAGGTAAACAAACACAAATAGTTGTAATCCAATCAAATTTTCTCATACACGGTATAATAAAAGTTCTTATTTCAATGCAGATATGAATTTTAAACAAACTTAAAACCTTTAATATTGTTTAAATGTTTTTTTTTCTCACATAATTAGGTCAATCGAATTAAAAATCATTTGGGGTGTCTGAGGTTTTGCTGTTACACGTTGTATTAGTTTAGGTGTATGGAAATGTATAAAGAATAATAATTTGATTCGCTTCAGGGCCGAGGAACAAGATCGTCGACATCAAAAACGCCCGTCAAATCTGCGCAAGCGTCGACTTTACAACTGGAACCGTTACAACTCGTCTGGGCCAAATGCAGGTCAGTAAAGTCAGTAGCTGTATACCACATTCATTTACTTTATTTTTTTGCACGGTAGATACTTTAGTAGTGTAGATATTTATAAGTTTAATTTGTATACGGATGCTTCTGTGAATTATTATTAGGATCATCATCAGAAGTCGGAATGCTTATTACACTACGCGTTATTCAGCAAACGACATTCAGACCCGTCTTATTTTTCATTCATAGTAATCAGACAGTCCGACCCTTATTATAGATACCGACACGGATCTTGAGCGCTGGCTTCAAGTTGCACAGAAGTCAAATATCGGGCCTCTTTAGTGGTATGAAGAGAGGCGGAGGCGGGGAGCGTCAGTGATTGGCTCGCCGCGCCATCGCGTCATAGACGTCACTTGTGAATCGTTCCCTGCGTTTGCTGCATGTATCTAACAACGACAACGATTGGCTCGCCAATATATGGATTGCGCAAAGCGATCCCCACTCTGACGCCGAGTGCTCAAGATCCATGCCTATACCAATACACTACGCGACATCGACTAAGACTGTCTAAATATCGAGTGGTGTAATAGGCCCTTTAGTTTGAGTTATTCATGTACCCACACTGATTTCATACAGCGAAAGAAGCCTCAAATCCCGAGATTAATTTTAAAGAGCAGAATTTTTATGACACTATCAGAAATTTTCCATTACACACACCATCGATGTTTTCCTTCACCGTATTGAGAGCAGTGGTGTCTGAGTGGTAACGGCCCCGATTTAGAAGGTATAGGGTTCAAACCCAGCCAGGTGCATTTCTTTGTGTAATTTATTTCATCACCACTGCTCTCAAAACGGGGAAGGAAAATATCTTGAGGAAACCGGCATGTCTTAGAACCAAAAATTCGAAGACATGGGACATCCACCAACACGCACTGGGCCCGCGTGGTGGTAGATAACGGCCCATTCCCTCTCCTAGAAAGGAGGCTTGAATCTCAACAGTGGGAACATTATAAGGCCGACGGAAGATCCATGTTAATACCAACATGGAAGTCCCTCCCTAGAAGATTCATGTTAATACCAACATTTCGATGCAAGTACATGAATAGCTCTACCTAATTCCGACCTTTGGTCCTCGTCCATAAATTACATTACACGAATTTCATGATCTGATCTCCTTCTCATGGTTTCTGTCTCGCTTTTGTCACAATGAGCCTTCCTAATGTGACTTCTTTGTATTAAATTATTATTGAAATTTAATTTGTTTTCATTTAATTCATGAATCCCCAAGCGACCACCGGTGGCCGCGCATCTATTGTCTTACTATTGTGTCTCTAATTGACGGTATCTGAAGGGTTAATTTGTTTGATTGAAAATTTATATAATTTGATTTATTGATTTTGAGTCTTAAATATTTGAAATTGTTGCACACCTGATTATGGTTAAATATGACGGACAATGTTTGAACCAACCTGCTAATTATTATACTCATATTCTGCAAAATAAATGATTATGATTATTAATGGTTACATTAAAACAGCAGTTCCAAAATTAGCTTTCGAACTTATCAATAAAACATTATTTTTTATTCTATTCTATTCTAAACCTTAGGTTTATATAAATAGAGTTCGAACCATTTTTCAATGTCATGACTCCTCCGACTCCTTATATTGAGTAATAAGGGTCAAACTTCGTCAAACCCCTTCCTCCTCTAAACGTGTGACGTTATTTATGCGCGTTTTCCATTGTATTTTTGTAAATAATTTTGTTAAATAATTGATTTCTCAGTCACTTGTTGATTGAATTTGAAAATGTTTTCACTGATTCATTACTGTTGACCTATATTTTAATTTCATTCCGTTAAAAATCATGAAACTTCTCCATTCAAATAGAGAATCGCCGCATTTGACATCAAGTGTCAGGGTTGCATGAGACTTGTAATTGATTAAATATCGCTATTTCGAGCCAATTTTAATCCAAGCTATTTCAACAGAGGCTACCCCTGGTACCCAGCGCTCATCATCGACCCGAAGATACCAAAAGGCTTCATCTACAACGGCGTCCCCTTACCGGTCCCGCCACAAGACGTGCTCAACCTCAAGAAGAACCACTCGCACGAGCCCATCCTCTACCTCGTCCTGTTCTTCGACGTCAAACGCACTTGGCAATGGCTGCCTCCGAACAAACTTGAACCTTTGGGCCTGGAAAAAAGCGTCGATCAAGCAAAACTCATCGAGTCTCGGAAACCAACAGACCGCAAGGCTGTTAAGAAAGCCTACGGTGATGCCATGCAGTTCCGTAAGCAGGTCCATGGTGACGACAAATGACAAAGGTTTAAATACAGGTCTCGCCGGCCCCCGCGGAACAGAGCTTTCAGCTTCGGCCACTTCTCAACCATGCGCATACGCACCCCAGACACCACCGATTCCAGTGATGATTAATTTCATTTTTACGCTTTATTTTTATGCTTTTATAAGTAAATTCTCATTCCATTTTATGTGGGAAGTGCAAGGTCTGAATTGGCGTGAACGACTGTGGGAAATGAACTCGAAGGATTGGGACGATGTTTTAGGTAAGCAAGTAGGAAGGGTAACTTACTCGAATTTTGATTGGTGTTTGTAAAATATAATGGTAGGTCGACAGTGTAGTTTAGACCCTTAATAATTGGGTCGTAATTGGATAAGAATATACGTAAAATTAAGGAAGAATGATAATCGTAATATCACAATCCAATATTGTATACGATTGATTAAGGTTTTGAAAGTAGAATTTGTGTACCGCATAGGTTGCGTCAATTGGCGTTTGATTCTGTCCTGACCCTCTAGCCAAGTTACAACCGTTTCATTTCGATTCTCTTATGTCGAACGCCTCGAGTTGGCCGCGCCTCTGATTCCTTTGTTTTGACTACGAGACAGCAATGAGTTCACGTTACAACAAAGGAATCGGAGGCGTAGTCAACTCGAAGCGCTCGGCACAAGAGAATCGAAACGTGACGGTTGTAACTTGGCTAGGGGGGCTGCACTTCTATTGGTGCAGATCCAAACGCTGTGACAATCAATATCTTACAAATTAGCGCAGACACATTTGACGACTGCCCAAGCATTTTTCATTGATTTATAGACAACTATACCCTATTCGCGTTAAGATTAGATATTTAAAGAAACCTTTTTTACTGTCTGTTCAACCGATTTTAACTTCTATTTCGTAGGCATAAGGATGGCATTTAAAGCAAAAAAGTGTTGGTAAATGAGTGGGAGCGTGAAGGGAACATATCGCTATCTCTTTTCTACGCGCGCAACCCAATGGCGATGACGTCACATGGTAGTTTCTGTGCATCCTTTTTCTGTTACTTGACAGTTTCTGCTTCTAGCTTATTTAATAGTTTTCTAACTTACTTAATTTTGAATGGAATTAATTGATTACAAGGAGATTAAATAGATACAATAGAGCGGCCATCAGAAGAAATGTCTTAGAAAAACTGTCATCCTATGCTTCAGTGAAGACGAAAAACATTTACGAAAATAAACTGGAGTTAGGTCCAGTCGTTTTGCCATAATACGATTTACAATGGTGCAATGCGCAACTCGACATATTTCTCAAAAAAAAATTTACTTTTGGTGCGTATAGCGGACACAAACGCGACTTGACAGGTACAGGTGACAGCGACTTGTTACTACTTTAGTAACAAGTCTCGGATTAGAATTTTGTTCGCTATTTCCTGTCTATTGGTAGTATATGTTTAACTAGCTTTCCGCCCGCGGCTTCGCCCGCGTGGACTACAGTTTATATCGCGCGGGCAGAGAGCCGTGCTCAGCAGTGGAATTATAGGTAGCCTATGTGTTATTCCAGTGTCTCTTCTACCTACCTACCAAATTTGATCTAAATCCGTTCAGTAGTTTTTGCGTGAAAGCGTAACAGACAGACAGACAGAGTTACTTTCGCATTTATAATATTAGTAGGGATGTCTTTAACTGATTATAAACACTACTTGGGCTATTCGCAATTGTATCTGTGCTAATCCTAAAGTGTCAGATTAACGAGTTAGTATATCGCAAGATGATAAACCTATGTATACTTCATTCGGAATACAATCAGAAGTATAAAGAAACCTTTTTCACTGTTCATTCAAACCATTTTGACTTCTATTCTGTAGGTCAACGACCTTATAGCCACTAGACGCCTCATGCTTGAACTAGCGCACCAAAACTATTCTGTCAACTGGCTGAGGTATCTAGCGGGGTACTGCGTTCTGATTGGTTGAGACATCAGATCTATAAGTCATATGTGGTGGTTAATATAACGTATAGCGTCAAAATATAACACGCTATTTGTTCATAGCGCTTAGCGTTTGCTAAAACGACTCTGCCTTCGCGCTATAATATAACGTCTTGTTCAACAAAATGCTAACAGCGCGGCCAAGATACCGCGATAGCGCCGTCAGTAGCGCGTCGGGTGAACTCGGACTGCAGTTGGTTCGGCTCGCGTCGTGCGTGCGTGTTTGTTGTGTGCGCCCGTTTAGCGCATAGCGGAATAAAATGATACAAGTCTTCGCATTCAGACTACTGTCGAGTTTTGTTTTTGTAACGTGTTATAAATATAGCGTATAAAATAACACGCTATAAAAATATATTCAATAGCGTCTATAGTTTATAGCGGACTTGAACATCACTAGTGTTGACAGACATGCGTCGCCTGTTATGAGACGTCTAGTGGTTGTAAGGTTGTTGCCGTGTAGGTATAAGAATGTCATTCCAAGCAAAAAAAAGTTTGTATTGTGACCACTTTTTGTTAAAATGAATGTACTTTCACATGTCGCTTACCATCAGGTAAGATGGTGGTCAAACGCGAGCCTATCAATAAAAATAAAAAATTCTGAATGGAGTATAGGTTCGCATAATAATTAAACGTGCAGCTATAGCAAACATAATTATCTAAAACTTCTAATTGTGAAATATACATGAAATTAATCAATATGAATCGTAAAACATAGAAATTGAAATGTATCCAAATTGTATCTAGTTGGTCGAGCTTAGTGAATGAATTGTATCCATTAAATTGTAGATGATAAAAAGCATAATCATGTGTAAGTATACTTTAAAAAACTACTAATGTTGAAATTGATTGAATGTAGGTAGGATAGACCTTGATAAATAACTGATGTATATAGGTTGCATGTTTGTGTGTTTATGAGTGATTTCGAAGGGGTAGATATGAGCTATAATTACTTTACAGAAGTAAAAAAAAAGCATTTACCGTAGGCCGTAGAGCCAATGCCTGCCAGGCTTGCGGGATTGTTAAAGAAAATGTTAGTGTGATAAGTGTTAGGGTGCATCTAGATCTGGCGAACGCGCCACTTGCGAGCCGCTAGCGAACGTCGCGCGTGCATTTCGCTCGGCTCGTTCGTACCAAGCCCCTACGCCCTGCGCGCTTGTTACGAAGCTGGCACATTCCCCAGATCTGGACGCACCATTAAAGCCTCGTTCCTACGAGGAACATTTGTCGAGCGACAAGTGTTTCCGGAGATATCGGGCGATGTAGCTACATCGCCCCCCACGTCGCCCGATCTCTTGTCTCCGTCAAGAACAAAAAAGAAGAGAAAATGGTGGATTAAACAGTACTTGCGAAACAAAAGAAGTGTATTTAATGATCTCAATGTTCTAGACGGCTCATTTGTGCGACAAGGAACAGTTTCAACAATGTCGCGGCGATGTCACCGGGGACACATATAGCTCGACAAATGTTCCTAGTGGAGACGAGGCTTAATGAGCAGTAGGAACACAGGTGGGTTACAGTCAGTAAAAGTCTGACACTCCCTGTCGCTCCACCCAGAGCAGGAGGAGTTAGTTGACAACAAAGGTTTGAAAAGGTTTGGTTTTGTATAAAATTGTCTTGGTCACATACCTGTGTGTAGACCATCTCTTCTTATAGCTCTATGTATTGTCCAGGTAATGTTTCATGTGAAATGTTTGAAGACCTACAAAGCCCCTGATCTAAATAAATAGATCTTATTGTATTTTTTTGTTTGTTTGCATAATTATGAATCTGTTTTGGACATGTCTGGCCAAGTTTTGGCACTATTTCTTTATAATAATTGTAAAATTTAAAAGTTGTTATTGTTTTATGAATTGCCTGTTTGTAGAAAAATACATAAAAATGTATTTCAAAACGGTTTGTTATTTCTTTTCGTAATATTTATGAAACGATATAAACCCTAGAGCAGTGGTGGCCGAGTGACAATGGCTCTGACTCACGAGTTGTACGTCGCGGGTTCAAACCCAGCCAGGCGCATTACTTTGTGTAAGTTATTTCATTACCAATGTTCTGAAAACGGTGAAGGAAAACATCGTGACATGTCACATTCACCAACCGGCACTGGGCCTGCGTGGTGGATTACGGCCCATTCCCTCTCCTAGAGAGGAGGCCTGAGTCCCAGCAGTGGAAACATTATAAGGCTGATATGGTAATGGTAAAATAAAGGTTCGTATCGTAAACACATTACCTTCAGTTGCAGTCACTGCTTGAATTTGTTTAAACCGATCTTGTCGTGACTGACTGACGTGTGAGATTGATCTCCTACGACTTCGACGAAACTATACTATTATATTTTGTCTTGTTTGGCGACATAACGAAACGTGTCTGATGTGTACTTTTCTTCTAGATTACGTTTACAATAAGTTCAACAGTTTTTTAAAAGCACCGATACAGTTTAACATACAACACAGGATTTTCTTGAATTACCCAACTGAGCCAATAAAAGGAAGGTTATAATAATATATCACACAACGCCGTCTAGTCCCAAGCTAAGCAGAGCTTGTGTTATTAGTACTAGACAACTGATAAACATACTTATATATTTCTAAATACATAGGTACATAATATAGATAAATCACACCCAGACGCAGAACAAATGACCATACTCATCACACAGACATTTGTCCTGGGTGGGAATCAACCCCACGACCTCCGGCATAGAAGTCAGTGTCACTAACCACTAGACCAACAGGCCAGTCGTCACCAACTCGCATTAGGCCCGCGTGGTGGATTAGGGCCCATTCCCTCCTAGAGAGGAGGCCTGAGTGGCTGATGAGATGAGAGGCTGATGGATAGATATGTTGTAAGGTCAAAACATTAAAAACCGTTGGCCCTTATTCTACATAAACTTTATTTAACTTAAAACTTTGATTTCTTCGTAATCCATTGGTTAATATTGTCCTAAAGTTCATTCATAGTGTTTGTCCCAGTTGTAGACAGGACCAGGGGTTGGTCTTACATTCGCTGCGGCCTTGGGTGCTCTGTAAACAAATGTACAAATCAAGATAGAGCTTCTTTATAGTCTGAATACATATCAGTATAATTAATATACAGGTTTATTTGTAAAACACTAGCAAACTTTCAGGACTATGTTACTAACATCATAAATAACAACTTTTGTTTTATGACTTAAAACTTAGTACATCAGATTTTCATACAAAAATAAAAACAGTGATAGTACAATAGCGGAGGGTAGCTGAACATGAATTTGACGTATTTACGGGCAGCCCTCACTAGTCGGTCGGGCGGGGATGCGTTTTTGTCGCGTCATACGTGTTCTTGTATCGAAATTCGGCAGTGCGGACGTAATTATCTTTACATGATGGTGTATCAATATTCTAATGTCGAGTACACGGAATGGTGCGAATGCTTGCTAGGTGTGATGACGATGTTTTAAAAACCTGCTTACTATTACTACGAGAACAGTGCGCGGGAGAGGAAGTAGATACGGCAAAATACTGAGTTGAAATGTGTTAGATAGGACAAAGAAATCTTGAAGGTTTAAGCTAGACAGTCACAGCTTGTAAGTATCAATAAAAAAAAAATAGTTCAAATACATGGTTTTTGAACACCTGTTTCTAATAATAAGTAAAACTATTAATTCATGAATCCCCAAGCGACCACCGGTGGCCGCGCATCTATTGTCTTACTATTGTGTCTCTAATTGACGGTATCTGAAGGGTTAAATTCATTAGACCTCAACTGAATGCCGGTGTTCTCTCTTATAGTTTTTCTATTGTGTCTCTAATTACAGTATTTGAAAGATTAACCCTTCAGATACCGTCAATTAGAGACACAATAGTAAGACAATAGATGCGCGGCCACCGGTGGTCGCTTGGGGATTCATGAATTAATAGTATTTACCCCTTCTCATCAGATGCTGCTAAGAGCTTCTTAGTAAGATCCATAGGTGGCGCTACCTCGCGACGTCCATCACGGGTGTAGTAGTAGTTCTGAGCGTGCCTGAAATCAATATAAATAAGGGAATACTCATTGATATTAAAATTTATGGCCACCTTGTCGCACTTCGGATTACAAGATTGCCTTCCGTTTTAATCAACTATTATTTTGCTTCACAAAATATTTTGAGCTATTTGCAACTCACTGCTATATAGTCCACATACAAGGTAATTTGATTTAGTAATCTTCACTTTTAGTTATAAAACTTTATTATAAAATACTAGTGGCCCGTCTCGACTTCGCACGGGCAATAAATATAGCCTATGTTGCTTAGGGTGAATGTAACATCATTGGAAAACTACATTCACCCTGGGTAACACAGGCTGATAGAATTATTGAAATCGGCCCAGTTTTTGAGTTTATTCATTACAAAGATAAACACAAATTTACTCTCTTTATAATATTAGTGTAGATTAGAATACACTACAAACTGAACCTGGACCCAGGAACAATCCTTAGAAACATGAGGTTATATTTAATACAAACTTGTGAGACGATCCATCAGGAATTTGCGGCGGGGGCTGTGTCCTGTTTGCCAGCAGAGGCTCAAAGCGCAGCGCGTTCGTGTGCTTCCTCTAATAAATCAAACAAATTCAGCTGTATATAAACCTTTCACGTTACATAATGTACCAAAACAAAACGATTTACACTCACTCCGAGAAGGAAATCCCTTAATTTCTGCATTACTGGCGATATATCGCGCAAAACCACGTTTGCTTTACTCATTTTTAAATATTATTTAACTAGCAAATGAAGGAAATTAACGCTTTTTCGTTATTGCGATTTTCACAGATTTAGGAAATAAACATCTGATTTTGACGTTTACGGATGTGTGAAATGTCAGTTTCACACTGACGAGTTGCGATTCGTTCAAAATTCGTTTATTCACTGTTTGGGTTTAAAGCTTTGCGTAAGTGTCGCCGCACATAGGCGCACGACAGCCAGTTCTGGCCGGTGGCTACTACTTTGTTCATTATGGACTCCAACAAAGAAGGTCTAGATGCGCGAGTGGTGCGGCGTCAACCGTGTGCGGCGAATCCATATAAAATGTATAAAACCTACAGAAAATATACCGGCTGGCGTTGTGTGGTTGTGGCCATGCAAGTTTATTTTCTTTATTTACCTGTGCTGTAGGTCTGTAAAAGACGCCCTTCTGGCCGCCACCCGCTAGCCAACCACAAGTTACGACTCTGCGCCCTATTCTGCCCTATTCCTTGATGGGCACATATAGAGGTCAGTGTTATTTTGGAATATTTAAAAAATAAGTAAGTAATCCTTTTTTCTTTCATGAACTTCTTGTGTCTAGGATTACATTTAAAAGAGTTAAAAAAATAATTTTGGCATTGACGCACATTGTTTCGATGTATTGTAACATGTAGTTAAAATTCCGGTTTCTTTTTATTAATTATTCCCTTGCAGACGTTTTCGCTAATATGGGTCAACACATGATTGTTCGAAATGTATGCAATATGCTTGTAAGTGTCTAATAGGTACATATATTCGCTTTAGAAAGTAGAAAATTATCATAAGTGCTATTTCAAATTTTACCTAAATTTGTTAAACCATATATATGTCAATGGTTAAACCACTTCAGCGTGAAGAAGTATTAAACATACACACTCGTAAACGGGATCCCTTCTTTTTGCATAATATTCTTTGTCCTAATATACTTTGGCATAATTTGTTTTGCCATTTTGGAGGGATGTGGAACAGAGAGTAAAGTCCCACATACCTCCGTTGAAAAGGGAGGATCCTCCGTCCAGACCGGGTGTTATAGTCTAGTGGGCGACTGCCCGATAGTTGTTGTCGGGCTGTCGTATATGTTTAAATCGCGCGGAGAACTTTGATTGCGCGATGCAGGATTTCGTACTTTCTTCGTAGTTCTTATGTGGCGTCATAGATGTCGCTACATCACTCCCCTCCGGAGATCGGAGATCGATGATTCTTGATGCTTCTTGATGTGTGCCAGGCCAGCGGTAGATTGGTTCCAGTGAGTCGGAACCGATGCCGCATAGTTCTCGGTGAGTCGGAACTGTCTGCGGTGATGCCCCAGTGAGTCGGGGTGTTGCTATCCCAGTGAGTCGGGATAATGCCCCAGTGAGTCGGGGTGATGATGTCCCAGTGAGTCGGGATGATGCCCCAGTGAGTCGGGGTGGTGCTGTCCCAGTGAGTCGGGATGATGCCCCAGTGAGTCGGGGTGGTGCTTGTGCGACGTAGGGCTTGATTGCTGGCGTCGACCAGGAGAGGTTCTTCATGGCTCTTCATATAACTGGCCGAAGGTGCGGTGTGCTAAGCCAAGGTCGCTGATGCGGCTGAGGTGATGACCAGGTATGACCAGGTAGGCATACTGGTGGTCAGGATACCCTTAGCCGTGGGTGCTGGCTGTATGGCTCGTTGCTCGAAAGCTTGAGGAAGTGATGATGACGTCACGAAGTAGTAGCTGCACGAAGGCTGCGCTGACGTTCTTTGTCGAGGGTCACCAGTTTGGAGGTAGGTGGAACAGAGAGTAAAGTCCCACAAACCTCCTTTGAAAAGGGAGGATCCTCCGGCCAGACCGGGTGTTATGGTCTGGTGGGCTACTGCCCGATAGTTGTTGTCGGGCTGTCGTATATGTTCAAATCGCGCGGAGAACTTTGATTGCGCGATGCAGGATTTCGTATTTTCTTCGTAGTTCTTATGTGGCGTCATAGATGTCGCTACATCACTCCCCTCCGGAGATCGGAGATCGATGGTTCTTGATGCTTCTTGATGTGTGCCAGGCCAGCGGTAGGTTGGTTCCAGTGAGTCGGAACCGGTGCCGCATAGTTCTCGGTGAGTCGGAACTGTCTGCGGTGATGCCCCAGTGAGTCGGGGTGTTGCTATCCCAGTGAGTCGGGATAATGCCCCAGTGAGTCGGGGTGATGATGTCCCAGTGAGTCGGGATGATGCCCCAGTGAGTCGGGGTGGTGCTCTCCCAGTGAGTCGGGATGATGCCCCAGTGAGTCGGGGTGGTGCTGTCCCAGTGAGTCGGGATGATGCCCCAGTGAGTCGGGGTGGTGCTGTCCCAGTGAGTCGGGATGATGCTGCAGTGTCCAGTGAGTCGGAGTAGTGGTGCTGGCTCCAGTGAGTTGGAGCGGTGCTTGTGCGACGTAGGGCTTGATTGCTGGCGTCGACCAGGTGAGGTTCTTTATGGCTCTTCATATGACTGGCCGAAGGTGCGGTGTGCCAAGGTCGCTGATGCGGCTGAGGTGGTGACCAGGTATGACCACGTAGGCATACTGTTGGTCAGGATACCCTTAGCCGAGGGTGCTGGCTGTATGGCTCGTTGCTCGAAAGCTTGAGGAAGTGATGATGACGTCACGAAGTAGTAGCTGCACGAAGGCTGCGCTGACGTTCTTTGTCGAGGGTCACCAGTTTAGAGGGTATGCGGAACAGAGAGTAAAGTCCCACATACCTCCGTTGAAAAGGAGAGGATCCTCCGTCCAGACCGGGTGTTATAGTCTGGTGGGCGACTGCCCGATAGTTGATGTCGGGCTGTCCTATATGTTCAAATCGCGCGGAGAACTTTGATTGCGCGATGCAGGATTTCGTACTTTCTTCGTAGTTCTTATGTGGCGTCATAGATGTCGCTACACCATAATAATATTTTGCCATATTTGTTTTTTGGCATACAGTTTATGTTGGCATAATCATCTTTAAGGCTAATTTGTTTTGGCATACATTTAATTCGCATAACTTTACTAGGCCTAATGACTATTAGCATAATAATATTTAGGCATACAATTAATATAACATAACATACCACCACATAGGTATAGTTACTGTAACAATTCAATAATATTTTTGGTTAAAAATTCAATATGTTGTGCTACAAAAGTTAGCGACAGAACCGAATCGCTGCAAAACCGACTCCACGTAGTCTTGTCTGCCCTACCCCTAGAGTGTAATTTAAAATCGCGTAGGCGCGTAGGGGCTAGGCGGCCCGCGGGCTGAGGAGCAGGCGGCTGCAAGTGAGCCGCCACCGCTGAGGCGCAAGCCGAAGCTGCAGTGGTGAGCGAAAGCCGTCTGCGACGAATAGCACGTGTGGGGCTGCCGGAGGCCCGCAGCGCCGGAGCCGTAACAGAAACCATGCCTGCTGCATGTTGCATGCTCGCTTGAAAGCTGCATGCTTGCTTGCAAGCTGCATACTTGCTGCATGTTGCATGCTCGCTTGAATGCTGCATGCTTGCTTGCATGTTGTATGTGGCATGCTTGCTTGCATGTTGTATGTGGCATGCTTGCTTGTATGCTGCAAGCTGCATGCTGCATGTTTACTTGCTTGCAAGCCTTGTGTATACTTATTTGCATGCTTGCTTGCATGCTGCATGCTTACTTGCTTGCAACCCTTGTGTATGCTTGTTTGCATGCTTCCTACTGTAAAAAAAGCCTACAAAATTGATCATAACAAATATGTTATGTATGACCTGCTTCAGGAGATATGGTTTTTTCCAATCATCGAAATAAATTGGTATATCCTAAAGTTAGTAGTAGTAAATTTATGATTTACAATATTATGCTTAATAAATTTATGCTTTAGAAAGTTATGCTTAATCATTATTATGGTTAGAAAAAATATGCTTAAAAAAATTGTGCGTAAGCTGTTATGCGTAAATAAATTATGCGAAAATATAATTAGGACAAACAAAAGTATGCCAAGTTATATTAGGTCTAAAAAAATTATGCAAATGGATAGGGAACCCTCGTAAACACATAATACACATTTTCACCTTAATGATATTAGTGTGACCGGTTCGCCACCCTCCGCGGCTGCAACTGGTGGCCACTTTCTTCAAGAGAGCAGAGCGTGGAATAATGTCACGCCGCCGCAGTCTAGGGGCCATTTGCTGTTTTAATCAGCTGTTATCCCGCTTAATTTCAATTCATCTTATTTATTCATACTCAACCAAGTAACACTTGTTTCAGAGAAATTATTTTCTCCCGGTTAAGACCTTCACAAACAATTTCGGGATGCCAAGTAATATAAGCACTATACAGTTGCCATGTCTTCCTGAAAAGTACGTTATTTTTTATTTATTTTTTTACTTTAAAAGCAAACTTTCTGTTCAGTCTTTTCCTTACTACGTTTGGGTCGGCTTGTTAGATGTAATGTGTGGTAGTGTGACGAGAATGGGTATGTGAAATGAATAATACAGGAAGTTAGAAAGTGGCGCTACTGACTGAAAATTTTAAGGATAATCGTTTGTCTTGGTATGGTCATGTAAAGAAATGCATGTTACTAGAAGAGTTATGAGTATACATGTGGTTGGTGGAGTGGGACAGGGTTGGCAAAAAAAGATGGATATCGTGAGAAAACCGGTATGTCCAAGAATTAAAATTCCGCAGGCATGTGACAACTATCACCCGAACTGGGCCCGCGTGGTGAATTCCTGCTCGTTTCTCTCTCCAAGGGAGGAGACCTGAGTCCGAGTCCCTGCAGTGAGAAGATTTAAAGGCTGGTTATGCTATGCCCTACTAGTACCTAATTGTTTGTCTAACCGCAGTAATAAGATTTTCTGACTTGACCAAGACTTTCCATCGGTTGGAAAATATAGGGTGATGATGATGATGATGAAAAGTAAAGTCGTTCAGTAATTTGTACAGCGTAGAAGTACCTAAGAATAACTTATAAATGTATTACTATTGTTCCAAGTAATTCCCGCAGTGCTTCATCGGATAGCGTGATGCTTCGCAACTTGCAACTGGCCGTAACCCCAAGTTTCGATCAAGGATATAATTCGTTAGACAAGAAGACAAGTACTTGCTGCTCCACTCTTGCGGGCGATCCTAAACGCTTGAGGCGATGCTACGACATACGGTGAGATGCGCACAGAACCGAGATGCCCAGGGGCTTTAGCATGTTAAAATATCAGTCGTACCTACGAGCGTGAAATAGGGATAGAGCTAAACATCTTATACAATATTATTTTTAGTACCTATATGCGAAATCCAAAACACATGTCTAGTATTTTTATGTACCTAAAGAATCTATGCACAAAATTTCATAACTGTATCATGAAAAATCACTAAGTTATAAGCTTTTTATGTCACCTGGTTGTCCGTAAAAATACATAGTCACCGGGCCATCCATTTCGCACTAGTGCGGAAAAATACTCCGGTTACCCCCACCCCCCACATTGGTCGGTCGCTGGGCAGCTGCACGAAAATCGATCTGTCTCTCCGATAAGAATTAATTATTTTGTTACTAAATAGTACCCATGTTCATGGTTTTTTCGGGTGTGTTGAAAAACGTATTTTGTTACACGTAGACATTTGTCATTGCAGTCTTTTGGTTCTACAACGTCCTCACCTTCGGCTCGGGCGTATATTTCACCTCGGCTGCAATGACGTTTGCCCACTTGTACCAAAACGTACTATTTCCATTTTCAGAGCGGAAGTACTTGAAAAATGGAATCAGAAACCTAAAGTGGAGCCGCAGGGGGATGATTGGATTAAAAACGTGTTGTACAGCCCTACTGTCTTGTAACATAGACAACAGTGCTTATGTAGGTACAGTGTTTTTAGGATCGTTTTTTTTTTTTTTGTTTAAAAAATAATGGAAATATACAGTTGGTCCTTTCTTGTTAATCCAACTCTGTAAAATTGCTACCGATGCCGGAAAACTAATGTCGGTGAACCGCGGATTATTATTGTTTAGGAATAACTATAATATTCAACAAATTAACTAGTTTTTGATGTAATAATTTTAATTTTTTTAAGTATTTTACTCAAATTACAGGAGCTTTGTGAGGTTTTTTTAATTTGTTTGTTTTTTTTCGTCGGTTCCACATTTTATTTCCTAGTCTTATATAATCCTGTTTTACTGCGTTTGTTATCAAATTCGTCCGAAATACCGAGGATACAAAATTGTCCTGTCCAATTATTTAACATGTGCAAGACCTAATATCGTGATTGTGTCGTATTGTTAAAGTGCATACCTTCATTGAAATTAATTTTCTTTTTTTTTCAGTTATCTTCTTCCAGCCCTTTTATCCCATATTTATACTTGGGGTCGGCGCAACACGTTTTTTTCTTCCATTCTGTCCTGTCGCCAAACTATCACTAACTCCCTTTTCCTGCATATCACCTCTCACACAATCCATCCATCTACATGTATACTTCGAACACTCTTACTAATATGCGCTTCATCCCTCCTCTTCACATGACCATACCAAGACAAACGATTTCCTTTCATCTTTTCAGTCACTAGCGCCGCTTTCAAACTTTCTCTAATTTTTTTTTCAATTATCTATTCTTTCCTTTAAAACAGCCGTACAGTTATGGATCGACATCAGTCTTTTGGTGTAGTTGGTGTCGATCGATCTTCAATCGAAGGTAGCGTGGATTACCTTCGATTGAAGATCGATTGATTAGTGTGGAAACACTTCAAATTAGCGTTTTGCCTCATCTTTTATACCGCGTACGTCGAAGGACAGGAACAATCTGCCTGCTGCGGTCTTCCCGTCAGATTATAATTTCAGTCTTCAAGGCAAGAGCGAATAGGCTCATAAACTAGTACGCCTCGCCTTCAGAGATTGCATCACTACTTACCATCAGGTGGGAACGCAGTAAAGCACTAGTTTACTACTCTGTCAAGAAAGTACCGGGAAAAGATCAATAATACACAAAATGTCTGTTATTCATCCAAATTTATTTTATCACCTTCATCGTGCTCCTTTAGAAACGATACACTTGCGCCGACGAATAATCCATTCATCAAAACATTTTTTAAACGCTGCTTCCTGAATTGAGTTCAGTTCTCGCCGCGAATTCTCCTTTATGTCTTCTATCGATTGAAAACGGGTGCCACGAAGTGGTAATTTGAGTTTAGGAAAAAGAAAAAAGTCAGCAGGAGCCATATCTGGTGAATATGGTGGTTGCTGGATGGTATTTGTTGAGTGTTTGATCAAAAATTCGTTCACAATGATAGCCATGTGCGAAGGCGCATTGTCGTGGTGCAAAATCCAAGAATTTTCTTTCCACAAATCTGGCCTTTTTTGTCGAATTTGCTCTCTTAAACGCCGCATAACGCTCAAATAATATTCTTTATTTACCGTTAGACCTTCCGGTAAGAATTCAGAGTGCACAACACCGTGATAGTCAAAGAAAACAGTCAACATGACTTTGACTTTTGATCGACTTTGGCGTGGTTTTTTCGGTTTCGGATCAGTTGGAAGGCGCCACTCCGAAGCTTGTTGACTAGTTTGCATGTCAAACTCGTAAACCCACGTCTCGTCACCAGTAACAATGCGTTTCATGAATGTTGGGTCCGAACTGACTCGTTCTAGCATGTCCTCAGCGACTTTCATGCGATTGAGTTTTTGGAGAAAATTCAGATCTTTTGGGACTAGCCGAGCAGCAACATGTTTCATACCCAAATGATTAGTTAAAATGGTGGTAATTGTGGATCGACTCGTGAGATACAGAAAGTTCGGCGGCTATCTCTCTTAGAGTTGAATGGGGATTTTCAGTCACTATTTCCTTCACTTTTGCGATGTTAACTTCAGTTGCAGACGTTGACGGCCTACCAGAGCGAGGCAAATCTTCCATCACATCTCGACCGCTTTTGAACGCTTTGAACCACTCATAATCACGAGTTTTTGATAAAGTCGATTCACCGTAAGCCTTCTGTAACATTTTCAGTGACTCCGAACAAGAAATTCCATTGGCGATGCAAAATTTAAGACAAACTCTTTGTTCGATATTTTTGTCCATTATGAAATTCGCAATACACACTATATATGATATTACTAAAACCAGCACTGTATTTAATATAAATAACAGATGCAACTCAAACTCCGCGCCAAAATGGAAAACAGTTGTGCCAATCTAACAACTACAAAAAAAAAACAAAAATTTGAATTTGGAACCATAAACAAATCATCCATTCCCGATACTTTTTTGACTGAATGTATATCAATTGTTGTAAAAATGTTTATGTGATGAGCATGATCATTTGTTCTGTGTCTGGGTGTAATTTATGTATAATATGTATGTATTTAGAAATATATAAGTATGTTTATCAGTTGTCTAGTACCCATGACACAAGCTCTGCTTAGCTTGGGACTAGACGGCGTTGTGTGATAGTTGTGGAATTTAATAATAAAAAATTAAAAAAATAGTTCGAAAGATTATTTGAAACATTACGAACGAACGAAAATGACCGTTTGCAACAAATAAACAAAATGTATTTCTTTTTTAGCGTAGAGGACGGGTATCAGTACCAAATAAAACTATGATTTTAAATATAGACATGTTTTATATTATTAAAATATAATAATGTCATCGCTTACATACTATTTATGTACATAATTATACAACTAATAAGTATATCTTACAAATACACTATTTTAACTTAAAGCTAATACTCGATCGTGATGTTTTTCGTTCTGAGATACTCGTTGAGCGCTTCTTGACCTGCAAGCGAATGATAAAAGATTCATTAGACAAATATTATAAGTTTATTAACGGCACGTCTGGAGTAGCGACATCTATGGGGCCACAAAAAAATAGGAATCTTGCGCAATCTAGGTGCTTCATCGTTGGCTATCAGGTGAGATAGTGGTCACACGCAAGCCTATGCGTAATAAAAACATCGCAGTTTTTCGCGCAATTTAAACATATATACAACAGTCGTAATCATCTATCGGGTAGTTGCCCAGATTAGACATCATCAGTCTTGTTGGAGGATCCTCCTTTTTCAATGTAGGTTTGCGGTACTTTACACACTGTTTCGCATACCTCTAAACTGATGACCCTCGACAATGAACGTAAGCGCAACTAAAAATCAACTATGGGGCAGTTGGCCGGACCAGACACACTTGTCTGGTCTGGGTGACTGCCAGATCCTCCCTTTAAAAGGTTTGCGTAACTTTACACGCTCTTCTGTGTACTTGTAACGACATACCTAAGTCCTTCCCGAAGCCGGACTGCTTGAACCCTCCGAAGGGCGCGGCGACGTCGGTCTTGTTGTAGGTGTTGACGAAGACGGTGCCGGCGTCGACGCGCTCGGCGAAGCGCAGCGCGCGGCTCACGTCGCGCGTGAAGACGCCGCTCGCCAGCGCGTACTCCGTGTTGTTGGCGCGGCGGATCACTGCCTCCATGTCTCTGTGGGAGTGGGACTCATGTTAGAACTTAGGATGCCAGCCCATATTGTCGTTGGAGGATGCTCCATGGTCCGTCTGGTTGTCCAGTAATCGACCGGACTGAGCCCTAATCGTTGATATCGAGTAGTATTTTACATGCTCCTCAAAGAATTGTAGGCAAACCCAGGGTTTCAGCAAAGCCAATGCCATGGGTTTTTTTTTTTAAAGGATACCCGTGGTCCTAAAACGCAAAGGGTAACTGAAGAATACGGGTGTGGTTTTAATCAATAAAAGTCTGAAAAGTCTTCCCCACTCCATCTTAGAGCCGGAGAACTCATTGGATGATTTCTCACTTCAAAAGAGAGTAGCCCACGAAATTTATTTTTTTAAAGTTTTTTGAATTTTACTGGTCAATGCTTGTTGTATGTCGATTATAAAAATATATGATTGTGTGTAGGTACTGAAAGATACAGGTGGGTGGTTTTAATTAATCAGTAAAATGTTGTTCTTATTTCCTTTCTGTTTATGTTCTTGAGTTGCACCTGTCATGTTATGTTTCTGCACCACCCTAAGGTCGACTGGTAGATAATTTAATGCCTCAGGCATTAAGTCCACCTTTGTACGATGTTTCATTAATACATAAAGTTTTAAATAAATTAATAAAAACCTGATACGCTCTCGTTCCATCCAAAAGCGGGAGAAGTTATTGGATAATTTACGATCTTAAAAAAACGAGAGACATGACGTCAAACATCGCACCAAACATAGGTTCTTGACTTACTTGCTACTGAACTTGCTGATGATCATGATGGGGCCAAACGACTCCTCCTTCGCGATCCACATGTCGTCCTGGACGTCCGTGAAGACGGTGGGCTCGAAGAAGTACCCCGGCCGCTCCACGCGCCTCCCGCCCAGCACCAGAGTCGCGCCTTCCTTCACGCCGCGCTCCACAAACTGTGAGGGAAATGGTACTACTGTAATTTTCATTTTAATTGCCTGTTGGTCTAGTGTTCAGTGACCCAGACTGCTGTGTCGGAGGTCGTGGGTTTGATATCCACCAAGGACAAATGTTTGTAGAACTAGCATGGTAATTTGTTCTGTGTCTGGATGTTAATCTACACTAATATTATAAAGAAGTAATCTCTGAAAGTACTGGTCCGATTGCTATATTTCTGGCTATATTTAATGTACACGGGCGAAGCTGTGGATAAAAGCTAGTCTATAATATGTATGTATTTAGAAATATGTAAGTGTCTTTAGCAGCTGTCTAGTACTCATAGCACAAGCTCTGCTTAGTTTGGGACTAAATGGTGGTAAGTGAAAGTTGAAAAAAAAAAAACATGCTTTAAACTATTGCTTGACTGCGACGCACCTGATGGTAAGCAGTAATGCAATCGTTGATGGTGAGGCGAACTAATTTATTAAGAGCCTATTCACCACCTTTGAAGATACCTAAATTATTTATGTGTTCCAATCCTTAGACGTACGTGGTATAAACGATGAGGTGAAACGCATAATCCGGACTATAGAGGTTCAACAATGTAAGGATACTCGCCATAGCATAGTCGGCCTTATGCTGATCCCACTGTTGGGACTCGGGCCGTAATCCACCACGCGGGCCCAGTGAGGGTTAGTGGATGTCACATGTCTTCAAATTTTTGTTTCTAAGACATGCCGGTTTCCTCACGATGTTTTCCTTCACTATTTTGAGAGCAGTGGTGATGAAATAAATTACACAAAGTAATGCGCCTGGCTGGGTTTGAACCCGCGACCTACAACCTCGTAAGTCGTGACCGTTACTATTTGGCCACCACTGCTCTCGCCATACGTCGGGTTTCATCACATACCTCAATAAGCTTATCCAGATGCGCCTTATGGTTCTGCGGTCCGTGTGAGGTGCCGCGGTTCAGAGGGTCGCCGATGCTAATCTTCTTGGTCTCAGTCACGACGCGCCGCACGAATTCATCATGGATGGTCTCCTCCACGAACAGGCGGCCGGCTGCGATGCAGTTCTCCCCTTTGTTGAAAAATACGGAAGCCATACCCTGGTGAAAAGAGCATAAAATAATATTATTAGGGGCAAACTACAAAATTGACATGTGTCGACGGCGCGCACTGTTCCCGCGCGCCTCAAGGAGTTGTCAGCAACAGGAGGGGCCCAGCTGTGCCGAAGCCTACTGGGGCCAGGGTTATCCGAAAGGGAGCTCGATCTCCGGTTTGAAGGCTAGAAGGAACGGGGTTTGTTTTTAGTCAATAAGAGTCTGACACTATCTCCCGCTTCGCCCAAGAGTAGGGGTTGTCATTGGATGATTTTCTCCACCATAAAAAAAAAAAAAATATGTTACGGCTTATTTACGACTGGTTGTAGCGGCGAGCGGCATCAATAAGCGGGCGCGCGGCGCTATGAGCAGCGTCTCGTGGCGTTCTTCAAACATTTTCAAACTTTTGTTATTACCGCTCACCGCCCCGCGCTAAGCTACCTCTCACAAGGCAAGGTCGTGAACGGGCCGTTATAGGACTGTCTTCTTTCAAATGTAAACGCAAGCTGTAACGTTATCATTCGATGAGGATTTCCTACCTAAAAGAAAAGTTGTAACGGTAGGCTGTAACTGGAATGCGAACAATAGTTTCCGATCTGGACGGTGAGCATTGGGTAGCTCGCCGACCGGCCGTCGGGTAAGGACTAAGCACAAGTAAACGACGCATTGTGTTCCTCACACGCTCCTCAAAAAGATGTTAGCAAAAGTAACGGGACCCAGTAGGGTCAATTCCTGCTAGGACTGAAAAAATGTGGCCCCGGGACGCTAGGGGCAACTGAAGGGACATAGATATAGTCAGTAAAAGTCTGACGCTTCCTCTCGCTCCGCCCAGATCGGGAGAAGTTATTCAATGATTCCCCACATCAAAAAATAAGAGGCTTCCCACCTCAAAAAAAAAGTTTTGCTTACATTTCTGACAGCCTTGTCGAGATCACAGTCTTCAAATATGACGAGCGGTGACTTGCCGCCCAGCTCCAGCGATACCTTCTTCATGTTCGAGGCACAGGACTTCATTATTGTCTGACCTGCAAGATAATACTCTAGCTGTTCAATTTGTACTACGCGTCGGCTACCGGTGACCGACCGCACGTGGGTGCGGTGCGGTTACTGGCGAAGCGAGGCGGACACAATCAATTAGTTTGATATATTCACGCAAACCCTTGCGGTGGGGTGGGCTGTCTGTACATATATAAATGGGCGGCTGAAACGATGACTTCATGACTGTATAGGACAAAACCCACCATCGCATTGAGTTCGAGTGAACCGAATTGCTTCGTAATCGCAAATGGTAAAACGGGGTACATTACTAAAACTCCACTGTTTGTCTGTCTGTCTGTGATACTTAGACAGTTGAAATTTTCACAGATGATATATTTCTGTTGCCGTTATAATAAAAAGACTACTAAAAACAGAATAAAAAAAAAAATTAAAGGGGCTCCTATACATATACGTGTTTTTTTTTTTGCAATTTTTTGCTATGGACGGTACGGAACCTTTCATGTGTGAAGTCCGACTCGCACTTGGCTGATTTAAAAAAAATATATAAACAAGTGCTTGACATGCGGATGGTAAGCGTTGATAGTGAATCAGACTAGTTTCTTAAGAGCTTATTCACTCTAGCATTAAAGACACCTAAGTTTAATCGGACGGGAAGGCCACGTTAGTAACATACCGATCTCGGTGCTGCCGGTGAAGCCCAGCTTCCTGACGAGCGGATGGTCTGCGAGGGCTTGTCCTGCGAGCGCGCCGCTACCTGGTACTATGTTGATGACGCCGGGCGGAATGCCGGCACGTATCGACAGCTCCGCGAACTTCAGTGCGGTCAGGGGGCATACCTGCCAAGTAAGGGCTACTTGTAAGACTAGCTTGTAATAAGACAAATAAACCAGGCTTTTGAAATGTCAAGAAGTCTAAATGTCAGAAAAACTGATGTTTATTTGCACACTCTAAAGCGTAGGTCTCTATGGAGAAGAATGTGCAAGAAATTCCATGCTTGCTGCGCTGTGGTTTTGATTCCCCGATGCAACAAATATTTGAATAGCCTACAGATAGGTTTTATGGGTCTCAGTGTCTTGAGTTTAAATGTTTGAAGTGGACATTTCTTAAGAACACAGTTAGTTATTATTTAGAAAATAAAGTAATTTAATTAGCTCTTTATGGCTAACGTAATTTTCTGAATTTATTATCCATTTGAATACTGTCTTTTAATTCAAAAAGTTTATCTAAAAATGTGAATGTTTTATAAACCTACGAGTATTGATTTTTTTCTGTTATTCACATGAATTCTTCATCCCATTCACGGGCTTTCTGCACTGGAGATCTTATACAAGTTTTCATAAGAATACTTACAGCAGCGGGTTTCATAACGACGGTGTTGCCAGCCGCGAGGCAGGCCGCCATCTTCCACGAGAGCATCATGAGAGGGTAGTTCCACGGAGTGATCAGGGCACACACGCCGATGGGCTCCTTTTTTGTTATGGCCAGGTTTCTGTTAAAAAATGTATGGTTATAATATCGAATTTTAGAAAGTCTAGCTTTTCAATACTTTTTTTTTATCAGTACTGTGTCTAAGTACCGTAAAGCTCTATTGAAAAGAGAGGAGGACAAGCTTCGCAAACAAGGGCTTGCTCAGTAGACAACCTTCCACAAGATTATATTTCGTGAACTAAAAAAAAAATCTTGTAGAAGGTTTGTTCAGTTTCGTCCACTGAGTAAGACCTTGAAGTCTGCGGAGACCTGTCCCTTACATCCTGTATATATACCGCGCTGTGTATATATAGCTGCTCCCAGTGGCTTCGCCTGCGTGATAGCATAAAATTATCCCAAGGGAACATACTTCCAGGATAAAAAGTATCCTATGTCCTATTCCAGGACATGTTCTATCCGTGTGCAAAGTTTTATCAAAATCGGTTTCGCCATTTAGACGTGAAGACGTAACAAACAAACAAACTCACTTTCGCTTTTATAATATTAGTAAGGATTTTTAATTCTCCATGATTACCTGTTAGGCCTAGCATGGTTGATGGGTATGGTGGAGCCCTGTATCTTGTCGCACCAGCCGGCGAAGTAGCGCCACGTCTCTATGGACATGCCCACGTGCGTCTTCAGCGCCAGCGTGTACACGGCTCCCGAGTCTATGGACTCTATCGTGGCCAGCTCCTCCTTGTGTTGCTCCATCAGGTCCGCTAGCCTGTTGAAAAACGATGTTTGATAAGTACTCACATATTTTAAAATGTTGAAGAAAATGTATGAAAATTATGAAAACCTAAATCCTGTTACTAAAAACTAACGCGATATGTGACAAAGCCCAAGCGTGATTAACATTTTGTAAGTATCATTGTAAAGAAAAGGGAGGTTTGTATTATTATTTTTAGATAAAAAAAAATTGACGGCTGAAAAATCGTCCTTAGAGACGGTTTTGATAATACCATTTAGTGGTAGAACTTACCATATTGTCAATCCTTTATGATTGCAAGAAATATATTATATCTAATGTAAGTTATTTTATTGTATTATGTAAGTTATTATATTATATATAATGTAAGTTATTATATTATTCATGTTATGAACAATAATTTGGAGTGAAATTTCTTAAGTTATTTCAGTTGAAATTTATGTAAAAGATCCTTTTATTTCCTGTTTTGATTTTCGATCCTGAGTGAAATAGGCTATATTTTATGTACGCGGGCGAAGCTGCGGGCAAAAGCTAGTCTTTTATAAATAGATTATATAATACTTTTTTTTAAAAGAGTAACCATGGAGTTTTTTGCCGGTTCTTCTCCATAGGAAACGACCAATTTGGAACCGTGCATTAGCTTCTGACGTTTTATAGGTGCCCATGTAGGCTTATGTGAAATAAAATATTTTGATTTTGACTTACTTGAACAACAGCGCCGCCCTCTCCCTGGCACTAATCTTGCCCCACTCTCCTTCTTCAAACGCCTTCTTGGCCGCCTTCACGGCCTTATCCACATCATTCACGGACGCCGCCTGCACTTTACATATCACACTCTCATCTGTAGGATTTATCAGCGTCAAAGTCTTCCCCGAATCCGAATTCACGAATTTACCATCGATAAACAGCTGCGTAGGGAATTTTATTTTCATTTTATTGCATTCCATTTCAACACCATCATAAACAATTTCTTTATTTTCCGAACCTCCTCTAGCTTTTAATACAGCAATGTTGTAGAATTCTTCGAAAGTCGTGTTCATGTAGATGTCTTCGTTTTGCAGCTCTAGTGTTGCTAAGTCTTTTACTTCTTCGATTAGTCTGACGACGTCCATGGACCCGGCTCCTGAGGCGAAAAAATCTGTGCTGTCGTCGATGTCGATTCGGAGTATGGCCTTCCATATGTCGCGGACGTTTTCGACGAATTGTTTCTCTTCAGCTGTCAGTTCTAGTTGTACTTTATCTTCGTTGGCTTTGTAGAAGTTTTGTGCGGGTATCATTTTACCGTTTACTTTCAGTCTTTGAATGTTTAGCTGTAATAGAAATATATGGTATAAAATTATATGTTGTCTTACTCAAGGTAAAATCTTTTTCTTATTGACCAGGTTTCGCTCATGGTGTTCAATCCCAATGGAGATTAACCAGGTATGTAGGAGATATAGATGGTATGGATTATAGTGTTTAAGCAAGTGCGGGAATACAGGTGCACTCTCATAGTTCAAGGGGACGCCAATCCGACATTCGCAGGGAGAGAACAGGCGCGCTAGGCGTAGGAAAACCAAGTGCTTTTTGTCTCTCGGTATCACACTATCAATTCCAAACTCCGGTCAGCCACTGAGTAACTCCTAATGGAAAAATCGCATAAATTTTTTGCCTGAACTGGGAATAGGACACAGGTTACCACGCTCGGCTGCGGACTGTTCGAAGGAGTCATTCTTTACTAAATACTTTGCTATACTACTGATTTTTTAATAGATAGTAAACAATTTCTGGGGTATTAAAATCAAATATGAACCCCGATTCTTTTTACAAACCTTAACTCCATCATTAGCAGTGATAAGCAGTCCAGCTTCATGCACCACAGCAGGTTTATTCAGTCCCTTAATAACCAATGAATCTCCTTTCGTCTCGAACTCGTCGACCCGAAGCGAAGAGCCGTAGAACTTGACCTCTATGGTCGCGTCACCGTCCTCTACGATGCCGTCTCTGGTCTGTGGTTTAATAAAGGTTGTGGCGCCAGGGGACGAGTCTAGGCCTCTGATGAAGTTGTGTAGTGCTACGCCGCCTTTCGACCAGTCGATCTGAAAGATACGAGATTGGGTAGGGGTAAGTAGGGAGTTGGTGTTTTTAGTGTTTTAGCATAATCTACACTATGTTTTATGTTTTTTTTTATTTGTAGGAGGTAATCTCTGAAAGTATTGGTCCAATTGCGAATTTTTTTCACCGATAGAAAGCTCGTTTAGTCTTGAGTGACATAGGCTATATTTTAAGTACGCGGGCGAAGCTGCGGTCAAAAGCTAGTAAGCCAAGATTTCCCATACTGGACTGTGAAAGAGAAAGGGCCATGACCCACCACGCGGGCCCAGTCTACATTAACGCGAGCGAAGCCGCGAGTAAAAATTGTTACGGTTTTTTTTTTTAATATGTATAGCCTCGCATTTGATCACTATCTCACCTGATGGTAAGCCATGATGTGGCTGACAATGGACCATGCTTGCCTAGAAGTAACCTTAATAGGTTACTAACAACAAAAACATAATTCTTTTTGTTGTTTTTTTATTAAGACGCCATTTTTTTGATAAAATGCATTGCGTCGCATCTTACATATTATTTATGTTAGTTTACATAATCAAGACGTAAGATAACTTTACGGTTCGTAGCAAGTAAAAAACATAATTATAAACATGTCAGCAATAAAATTTTGTGTTTTAAATAAGATTAATTTGCAGCACGTGTTGAATCGTCATTCAAACAAAATATTCGAAAAAGATTACTTTTTAGTGCGTAGCTTTCGTTACGAGCGGTAATGAGCAAAAAAAGGCAATACAAAAGTGACAGCAATAAATCGAAGTTTGCCATTATAAAAAAAAAAAAACAATGAGCCATATTTATAAAAAAAAAATATTTTATTAGTTTAGGTACTCGATTAGCAGATCCATTAGGAGAATTTGAAATGAAAAAAAAAGTGGCCTTTCCATACAAAATTATAAATTCGATTGGACAGTTTGTATGAAGAGGCCTATCTTTCCGTTTCATGAAAAAAAAAAAAAAAAAACTTTTGGCAGGTTGTTTAGTTTCGTCTACTGAGTAAACCCTTAAAATTTGAGGAGACTTGCCCCTACACCCTGTATACAACTTTATGTTTAGTTTATGCGAAACCTGAATACGGTTTTTTTCAGAATCAGTAACTGAATCGATATCAATCATTTTTACACCATATTTTATCCCAAAAAAATTTAAAAAAGGTCATAAGTTGAACACCACCAATACTAAGTACAGGTCATAGCGAGTATTAGATGCCAGCGCACAGTTGGGTGCGGGAGCAAAACAAACTCTCAGTCTCTTGAATGGTCCGGTGACCACGTATTTGTGCGGTCTGGTTGTCCGTGCGGACGGTAACGTAACAAGCCTGTAACTTTGTGATTTTTCATGATGCAGTTATGAAATTTTACACATAGATTATTTACATAAAAATACACGTGTTTCAGGTTTCGCTTATACTAAAAATAATGTATATTTCGATGAGACTAGTCTAAACTCACTTGATGTGTCTCAGCCTTGAACAGGGCTGGGTCGTAGGTGGCGCCCTCTTCGGTTTGCTTGATTCTAGGTGCGGTGTTGTTTGCTACCATGTTCACAGCCTCTGCTAAGGCTTTGATACCTGAACAGAACAAATATGATTAGTTAGAATTCATACAATTTTGTTCCAAAGAAAAGAAAAGATGGATGGATTGTGTGAGAAGTGATATGAAAGAAAAGAGAGTTAGTGATAGCGTAACGAGTGACAGGACAGAATGGAAGAAAAAAACGTGGTGCGCCGACCCCAAATAAAACGGTACAAGGGCAGGAAGATGATGATGAACGTCATAATAAACTAAAACTACATTAGACCGACGCACACGTGTAACACGCCTGATTTGTACGTCGAACGACGTCGCGTGGTCATCTAGTGTATGGAGACCGACGCGCCCAGATCGGCGTGTGTGGCACACGTGTGCGCATGCTTCTATTCTGCTAAGGACGCAAATCCACGACCAAGACACTATCTCATCAACTTTTCGTCACTTATGGGAATTGAAGAGCTAAACGAGATGAGTACCCAGTCGCAATCACACGACCCTGGCGAATAGGACATGCAAACACTCGTCGGGCTAATCCAACGCTAGCGGTTAATAAAGGGTTTAATATAAAATAATAATTATATAAAAAGTGTATCTCACCCTCTGGATACAAATATTTGTTGTAGATAGAGTCGACGGTGTCTTCAATGGTGGCGGGGAAGCTCTTCTGCAGCAGAATAGGGCCGGTGTCCAGTCCGTCGTCCGCCCAGAAGATGGAGAGGCCGCAAGTTGTGTCACCTTCAATCAGGGTCCTGTAGAATAGATAGATTAATATTAAGGTGAAATATAAGAATTGTGGGTTGAGCTCGCATGTGTACATCAGTAGTCCTATTTTCATTGTCTTTAAAAAGTTGTGTGTACATGCAGCTGCATCTTTGTGAGAATGGTACCCAATTGTACCATTCTCACATAAAAAATATCTTGGAAAAGAGGGTATTTGTACAAATATTTCGGGCTGGTGTCCGCAACTCCACGTCCACTCCAGGTAGCCATTGGGTGTACAGCCTGACAGGTTTGCCAGCACAGTTGACCCGTCAGGTAAGCTTGTGTGGAAATCTGCACAGTTGTGCAACATACACGCTCCGGCTTACCTGGAAAACTCAACTGTACAGGCAAACCTGTAAGGTACTCCCGAACGTGTATGGTTACCTTTAAGCGCGTAGTTTGTGTAAGGGTGGGACAAATGTATCATTCGATCCACGCCAAGGAAAGCCATCAGCGCTTTTGTATCTAGAAAATGGGGTACTAGATTATGACTTTGTCCGTACTATAAAGAATATAAGAAAGATTGTCTGTTAGAAATTTCACAGTGTAATATGGCTTGATAGTTCCTGATGTTTTAGAAGAAAAGACAGTTTCAGGGTTTTTAGGGTTTCGTATCCAAAGGTAAAATGGGACCCTATTACTAAGACTCCGCTGTTCGTCCGTCTGTCACTCAGCTTTATCTCATGAACCGTGATATAGTCTGTCTAAAAAGCCTAACAACTTGGGAATTTTGAATAATATTTAACCTTGTAAAATATACTTATATTCGAGACCTTTTATAAGTTGCTTCTGTTAATCTATGATCAAGATCTCTTAATTAACTTTGATTATTGAACCAGCGTTGACTACATCACATTTCATTTTGCCCTAATAATCACCCAAGTCGTTTGAATTTTTAGACAGAATCTAGTTGGAGAGTTGAAATTTTCAGATTTTGTTTTTTTTTTTGCCGCTATAATAACAAACGACAAACGTGATTTTTGTGCTGTTTTAATTCATGAATCCCCAAGCGACCACCGGTGGCCGCGCATCTATTGTCTTACTATTGTGTCTCTAATTGACGGTATCTGAAGGGTTAATAGATAATGGTACGGAACCCTTCGTGCGCGAGTCTAACTCACTTGGCCAGTTTCTTTTTAACTATCCACCCATGTAATTGACATAATACAATACAAGTTGATATCTTGCCAAAAATACTACCAGTATTTGTCCATTGGCACATTGAAAAAAGTAGCGTGGTTATCAAAATAGCTAAACATAAATAATGTGTCTAAATTACCTTATTACAAACCTCGGTAGCAATCAAATGATTAGTTTACTACATACGATGCAACGGTCTATAATTTGAGTAATTTTGTATTTAATAGGTAGGTAAGTACTGGGTTGCTAACACGCAACCACTACTAAATTGAGTTTAAAAATCCTTTGTAAACTTGGCCATGAAATTGGCAACGAATATTTATATTACTCGAGTGGCATTTTAGTGATTGTAGACTCATTTGAAACACTTATATCCTATTAGTGTTTTTGTCACATGTTAAAAACACAGTTTTTTTTTTTAAATCTTTTATAAATTTAGGGACTTATGGTCACAGTAAAATCATCCCGACGGTGGACCGACGACCTGGTCAGGGTCGCGGGAGTCTGATGGATGCGTGACGCACAGGACCGGTCGTTGTGGCGACTCTTGGGGGAGGCCTATGTCCAGCAGTGGACGTCTTTCGGCTGATATGATGATGATGAAGATCATGCCAGGCCCATCGTATCATAATACATGTAAAGCTACCTTGAATCTTATCAACTATTAGGGCTCTAAAACCTTACTCACTAATTTACAAACAACGACAGCTGAGATAGAGAGGGGTTCGGACAGTATTTTCTGAATAAAATCAACAAAAACACAGAGATTTAAACATTGCATAAAACAATAAGAAAAATACAAGATTTAAAACTGGGAACGTTAGTATTTGAATATCGAACATTAAAAAAGTTACGGGTGAAATGCCAACGTTAAAAACATCGAAAATTTAAATATCGATTGTATCATGATATCGAGAACACACTTTCCCATATGCAAGAAGATGAATGTAAAACACCTTCATTACCAAATTAGTCACGTAATTCTATTTCGTCGTCAATCGTAAGAAAAAATTGACAAAAAAATCAACAATTTCAATAAAAATAAGGTTTTAATGAAAATCTTTTTTTCATAGCATACTTTTATAACATGGTATATACTTAGTAGCCCATCGAGTTTGGGCTCTTATGATTCGTCTTGACGAGTCATAAGAGCCCAATCTCGATGTTGTTTCGTTTAATTACCGAATTCCTATGGCCACCTTACGGTTCCATCATTAGATCAGCTCCATGTCGTAATAATTTTGCATTGTCATCTGATTTACACATGCACGCTCAAATTTCAGCTTAATCGGTAATAAGCAAGTGGATCAAATCTAATTTGCAAGATCAGAAATGGTGGCAAACATCGGGACAGGTGAAACTAAATAAAAGCTAGTAAAAATAAGCGACCACACATAACGTAGGAGGGGCCCAGCTGGGTCGAAGCCTACCGGGTTCAGGGTTATCCGAAAGGAAACTAGAGCCTGGTATGAAGGCTAGAAGGAACGGCGCGGGGTTTTTAGTCAGTATGAGTCAGACACTATCTCCCGCTCCACCCAAGAGCGGGTTTTGTCATAAGATGATTTTCCCCGTCGACAAAAAAAAAAACCACACATAACGTAGTGAGCAGCAATAAAAACCATCTTGTCTAGGTAATAATATAGTTAGGAAAATTGTAAAAACCATGCAAACTTCTTGCTTATTTACCATACAGTCAATTTGCTAACACGAGATCGCAAAAACGACCTGTAATAATGTAATTTAACTTGATTAGTTTAAAACGATGTCATTACGGGGAAACAAGCTTTGCGGGAAACCTCGTGCACCGCAGCTAATCGGAAATTCTAGACAGGGAATGTAAAATAGTGTTCCTATAATTTACTAGTCGTTACTGGTTACCATTTCCTACAACACATTACTCTGAAACTTTTTAAGCCCTAGCGCCGGCAGGCGGGCGCCTCCTTCTGCGAAGCAGTAATGCTAGGAAAGGAGGAGGCCGACCGCATCAGGCAACGGCGCCCTCGCCGCCGCCGCCGCCGCCGGGATTCCAATCCGTAGACGCGGGCTCGCGGATGGCGAGCCATGGGTAGCTCGCTGTCCGATCGTCCGGTAACTGTCCGGGCCGAGCCAAGACATCGACGGCGCGCACTGTTCCCGCGCGCCTCAAGGAGTTGTCAGCAACAGGAGGGGCCCAACTGGGTCGAAGCCTACCGGGGCCGGGATTATCCGAAAGGAAACTCGAGCCCCGGTATGAAGGCTAGAAGGAACGGGGTGGGGTTTTTAAGTCAGTAAGAGTCTGACACTATCTCCCGCTCCACCCAAGAGCGGGTTTTGTCATAAGACGATTTTACCCATCGAAAAAAAAAAGCCCCACCAGCGCCCTAAAAGTGCCATAAAACAGTAACTTTCTGAAGCCTACGTAATAAAAGTCAAAATCGGTTGAACGGAAAGTAATAAAAGCTTTTCATTTTTAACCGACTTCTCTAATGTTATTTTGAACAGAGTATAGCTATTTTCTTCTTAGCGTATCGATGGCTAAACTAGTTCAATTCCTTGCCTGGGACAGAATTCGGCCACGGCAATGCCGTCCACTGACCCTTCGTTGTTGATCAATTACACTCAAGGCTGGTTTTGTCTGTGGACTGCCTGGCCCTGAGATGGGCCTGTTAGAGCTTAAGTTTGCCATCGTGGTAAGAAGATTTGCCAATCGAACGAAATGGATTGCCCAGGTGTGCCGGACCGGGCTTGCGAACGGCGAGCCATGGGTAGCTCGCTGTCCGACCGTCCGGTAACTGTCCGGACCGAGCCCATGACGTCGACGACGCGCACTGTTCCCGCGCGCCTCAAGGAGTAGTCAGCAACAGGAGGGGCCCAGCTGGGTCGAAGCCTACTGGGGCTAGGGTTATCCGAAAGGAAACTCGAGTCCCGGTATGAAGAGGCTAGAAGGGACGGGGTGGGTTTTTGGTCAGTAAGAGTCTGACACTATCTCCCGCTCTATCTAAGAGCGGAGGTTGTCATTGGATGATTTTTGCCCACCGTAAAAAAAGGGTGGGCCGGGCGTAACAGGAAATCAGATGGTATATCGCTCGGGGAGGTTCCTCTCACGCACAAAATCACTTTTTACATATATTTTGTTTCAAGATTCATAAGAAAACTTCAAAAGGTAAGCAAACCGAATCGATTATCCATAAAAGGTAATTAGTGAATGTGAGAATCGATGTTGTATCAAGTAATCGATTCGAATGTGCAGCATGTTGCAATGTGGATGCAATCAATCTCGCGACTTGTAATTACGTAACGTTAAGTTCCGATAGAACGTGTTCCTAGCTGTGATGACATCGCGAAGCCTATTTCATCATTAGACATGCATGTAATAATGTAGATAACGTTGAGAGACGAAGATTTTCTTGTTCCATAATAGTTGTGATGGGTTTGCTTGTGGATAGATTTTAGAAATTGATCACTTCATAATATGGCCAAGTAAAACTGTTCAGATGTTCGTTTGAAACGTTAAAGTTGGACGATATTTCAATCCTCGTTTAGCCTACTCTCTTTAGTCTTTTTATTAGCATAGAAATCCTAACAAACATATCATCAAATGTTAACGTTTAAAGTTTTAAACGATCTGGCCAGTAAACCTGTAGCCCTATCTGCTATAGCGAAGGTCGTGGGTTCGATTCACATCCAAGACAAAAGTTTGTGTGATGAGCACGACCATTTGTTGTGGCTGGGTGTAATTTATCTGTAGAAATATACAAGTAGGTAAATTTATCAATTGTCTAATACTCATACCACAAGCTCTGCTTAGTTTGGGACTGAATGGCGTTGAGTGAAAGTTATGGAAAATTTGATATTATTATTATATTAATTCATGAATCCCCAAGCGACCACCGGTGGCCGCGCATCTATTGTCTTACTATTGTGTCTCTAATTGACGGTATCTGAAGGGTTAATAACTTGCTGCTGTGAGTGGCGGTAGAAAATAGAAGTCAGGACTTTCAGATCATTATCTATCCATAAGCTACTAAAAAGTATAACTTACCAGTTAATAGACGAAGCTCCTCTATGCCTGGGCAGTATGCTGGGGTGGTAGCAGATGCTCTCGTACTTGGGGTGCGTGATCACCTCCATAGGGATGAACTGAGTGCAGAACGGCAGGACGTTGATGTCTGCGTTCACCTGTACATTGAACAATGTAAAATTAGCCATGATTGGCACTTCTTTTAAGGAAGTAGTAATTTTAAGAAAGGTCCTTTTCCACACGCCTATCGTCAACATCGAGCAAGGTTTAAAAGTGTTGTTTCATCTAACGCAATCCGACGCAATGTTTGATGAAGAGGTAATGCAAAAAAGAGAGGTAACGCCTGAAAAGTCTGTTGGCATTTGGTAATTCCATGATTGCACGTCAGAGGAGCGGTTGTATGCAAATGTACATCGAAAAGGACGCTTTTAAGTAATAAATGTAATTATAATTATACGTTACTAGCTTTTGCCCGCGCGGCTTCGCTCCCGCTCTTCCCTACTGCACCCTACTATACTCAACTCTATCCTACCCTATTCTACCCTACCCTATTCTACCCTACTCTATCCTACCCTATTCTACCCTACTCTATACTACTCTAACCTACTCTACACTACTCTACCATACTCTACTCTACTCTACACTATACTCTACCCTATTCTACCTACCCTACTCTACCCTACTCTAAATTTTCTTTGCTATAAGCCTCACGGAGCCCGAGACCTTTCCAACGAATGCAAAACAGTGGAAATCGGTTCGTGCGTTCTGCAGTTATAGCATCAGGAAGGAAAACCCGACTTATTTTTATATAGGCGTTATTTTACTGATCAGCTGTTGAACTTTATCTCTCAAATACAGAACGTCATTTATCTGTGCTACATTTTTGTTCACGTTCCGGTTTCATGTAAACTTAAATTGTGAGATAGACAGGTTATCAAATAGTTTGACACTTGGTAACTAATACATACGGATATAGAGCGAGGCATTAATAGAACAGACATCGTTGACCCAGAGTTCCCTGTGTAGTAGTTTCTCTAGTTAAAACAGTTTATTTGGTTACTGACCGGTATCTATTTTTGAGCAATATTGAATGAGAAAGATTGCATGCAGTGTAGATGAGAATGTTGAGATGGATGTGTGGTGTGACGGATAAAGTGAGATGTGAGTATATTAGAGGAAGTTTGAAAGTGGCGCCAATGTCAATCACAGAACACAGGAATCATACAGATCATGGCTAAAAAGTTAAAACGAAATAGTTTGACTTGGTATGGTCATGTGAAGAGGAGGGATAAAACGCATATTACTAAAGTAGGCGCCAAATATTCGTGGAATAACGGTCATTGACATTGAAAATGAATATCATTTACTACGCAACAAATAGCACTAAAAATAAAATCTTTTTCTGAAAACGTCAACTAAATTGCTTACAAAAGGAAGCAGCAATTAGCATTTCAAATATTCTATATCTATTTCTAAGCTCGTAAAATAATGGCGGTGACGTCAAATGGTAGTTTGCGTATTCTTTTTCTGTTGCATGACAGAAGATTTGTAAAGTTAAATTTTGAACGGATTTGAAAAATTCTTTCTATTTGCGGTACAAATAATAAAAAGCCTAACTAGTACAAAGTTTAGTAAATAATATAAACAAAATGCATTATAGAAGTCATTTTACTTCTCATCAGTGTTTGTTTATATGTTTGTAAATTGTGGAAATACTTTTACTTTTCACATTGGAAAGTCCACGGAAGCAGAGCCGAGGCGAAAGTAGACAAGACATACAGTGGCGTAGTTACGAGTACGTGACCAACGGCCCTGTGGCGAAAAAAATTAGGACCTCTTTTTGATGTGGGGAAATTATCAAATAACTTCTACTGCTATTGGTGGAGCGAGAGGGAGTGTCAAACATTTACAGACTAAAACGAGTAGCCATGATTAAAGTAGTATTACAAATGATTTTATTTACATTTCGAAGATGGAAGGAATTATCGCTAGTTCAAAAGGATTGCTCATCAGATTTCGGAGGCCCCTCGAGTTTGGGGACCCAGAGCACTGCCCCACCTAGCCCTTCGGTAGCTACGTCAGTTCATACAGTTTTTTTTTTAAATCAAAACCCACTTATGTTTCTTCGATCCAGGACCCTGGAGTTCTGTTTCGCACTACCCATGACACCAGTAGGCTTCGACCCTGCTTGGCCTCTACGTTTTGCTGACATCTCCTCGAGGCGCGCATGGAACCATAGTTATAAAGTTGAACAGGAATTCTCAATTTTGTAGTTGGCCTTGATATATCAAATGCAAAATGGTGGAATTATAAGTGTTTAGATATTTAGTAGGATAGATAAAGTTAGCTAGAAATCTCAATAACAGGCTATGATTGCAGGTCAGCCAAAATAAATTTATTCAGTGGAAATGTTGGAACAAACTTTTTCATTATGTAGATACGGTATCTTTCTAATTTTAATCAGGAAATATATATTTCCTGGTTGATAGAAGCCACAAAATACTGCGTTTGTCATACGCTAAGGTTTTGTGTGTATGACGTAATGCTATTTTTTGCCAGAGGATAGGTACGCTTCCGACTGGGGTTGTCAGGTTTTAAAACCGAAAAGCTGAGCAGACTCTCCTATTTAGCTGGACATTTGGTCAAAATGGCCGACATTTTTTTTAAAGTCTAACATGACCAATGACTTTTTAATAACAATAAAACTCTTAAAATCTTTTTAAATTCTAATCAAATTAAGTGATATAATTGCTAGACTAATTGCATATCCGCTCTGCTTGTGTTAGCGAGACAAGGTAAGGCGGAACTCAAATGACAATTCTAAACAAAATGGTCATATTTAAAAACCCTAACAAAAGCTTGACGGGCAGGACTCTACCTAATTTGGCCGGACACGCAACTAAAGAAAGAACCTGACCGTATCCGAGTTTATCCTGACGCCTGGCAACTCTACTTCCTGACTGGACGGATATTGGTATTGGCAGCCAAACTGTTCCAGCAGTAAGTGCAATCTGGTAGTTGTCCATGTAATCTGGCCTGATTAGCTATTTTAGAAGCTTAGTTAGGTATAAATTAACTCTACAAGGTGGAGCACATGAAGGAGGTCAGACCCGTTTGGTTGGAGCATCGCTGTGTCCAGAGAATGCTCCAGGGTAACCCGCTGGGCACGCCACAATCATGGCGGTAAGTCCCCTCTTTGAGGCGTGGCTGGAAAGACCTCACGGCGTCCTTACCTTCCGCATGACGCAGGTCCTCACCGGACATGGCAAGTTCGGGAGGTTCCTGCATCGGATTCGAGCGGAAGAGACGCCCGGGTGCCGCCACTGTGCGGAACGCCCGGAGGACACGGTGGAGCACACAGTAGAGGTGTGCCCTGCTTGGGCGGAGCAACGCCGTGCCCTCGTGGGGGCGATCGGCGGCGGAGACCTCTCGCGCCGGGCCTTGGTTCAGGCCATGGTCCGGAGCGAGGAGGAGTGGCAGGCGGTCGCCTCCTTCTGCGAAGCAGTAATGCTAGCAAAGGAGGAGGCAGACCGCATCAGGCAACGGCGCCCCCGCCGCCGCCGCCGGGATTCCGATCCCGATTTCCAGCCACCGTAGACGCGGGCTCGCGGACGGCGAGCCATGGGTAGCTCGCTGTCCGATCGTCCGGTAACTGTCCGGACCGAGCCAAGGCGTCGACGGCGCGCACTGTTCCCGCGCGCCTCAAGGAGTTGTCAGCAACAGGAGGGGCCCATCTGGGTCGAAGCCTACCGGGGTCGGGGTTATCCGAAAGGAAACTAGAGCCCCGGTATGAAGGCTAGAAGGAACGGCGCGGGGTTTTTAGTCAGTAAGACTCTGACACTGTCTCCCGCTCCACCCAAGAGCGGGTTTCGTTCTATGGTAACAAAAAACATATTTGCGGTAACGACATATATTATGTTTGTTGTATGTGTACATCTATACTCATTTAAATAATCATTATAACTCTCTACATTACAGACAAGGCAACACGTCAAGTTTTTTTTATAAAATTGGCACGTTTTAACTCATCTTTCATAAGTAGAATAAATGTGTAAATACATAAATGTCATTACCGCAAATATATATTTATTACAATAGGTACTGAACAGCAAAATGCAGAAAACTTTCAAAAAGTTGCGTTTCGCGGGCTACTTTGCATTCACCTTGATTTGATTTTTACTCAATCTAGTATTTTATCATCATCATCGTCATATCAGCCGAAAGACGTCCACTGTTGGACATAGGCCTCCCCCAAGCGTCGCCACAACGACCGGTCCTGTGCGTCACGCATCCATCGGATTCCCGCGACCCTGACCAGGTCATCGGTCCACCTTGTTGGAGGCCTTCCAACGCTGCATCTTCCTAGTATTTTATGTCCAGTGATAATTATGATAGTCAAATGGGACAGTTATACGTACACGTACGTGCATACTAACACATAAGGTGACCAAGTTAAGTTAGATAGAAGGGTCAAAAGTGCAGTAGGAACAGCGGCTCAAATGTTGATACTCACTGGTGTGACATAACCCATTACGATACATACCGATATTATCAGTTATGCCAGCTTGATATTCAAATGAAAACTAATTTATTGTTTTTGGTGGAAAATTAGTAAATGGTGTTGGAGTGAGAGAGTGTCAGAATTTATTGACGCGAAACGCTCAATCTAATAAAGGGCTATATTTAGTTTGCGTTCCAGGGCCCTGGGTTTTCCTTTCACCAGTCAATCCAAGGAAACAGAAGGCTTCGAATCAGATGAGCCACCACGACGACTCGGGCTCTCGGTCCGGACCATTATCGGAAGACCGGGCGGCGAGCTTCCCATTGGTCGTTTACGGTAGCTAGAATTGGGTTCGGATTCCCAGCAGCTGGGGCGTGGGAGTGGGGAAGTCCGTTCTGTCACGCGTGCGGCTCTTAGGAGGCGGCTGCCTGCAATCCCTCCTCGCTCGCGAGAGGTCACTGCCACCGATCGCCCCCACGAGGATCTGGGTTTCAGGGGTTTGGTAACTATTTCGAAAACTATCGCAGGCCAGACAGTATCTGGTTTGAACTCGATTTGAGCGTTGAGCCAATCTCAACGCAAATCGAGTTCAAACTGCATAATATCTACCAATTTAAAAATATAGTCACGTAAGTCGGATAAGTAATGCTTGCGTGATATGCGCGCTAACGGACGGTTGATAGACAGCAAGACGTTGTAACTTAATTATATGTAATGAATTAAATAAAGGATGTAATCACTTATTCATTAAGTTGTTCTGATATTTAAAACTTTGCTTTGTCACTTTACTTAGAACCCTTTTAGATTGTCTGCAATCCTTACTAATATTATAAAAGCGAAAGTGAGTTTGTTTATTAGTTTGTTACGTCTTCACGCTTTAATGGCAAACCGATTTTGATGAAACTGGGTACACGGATAGACCATGTCCTGGAATAGGACATAGGATACTTTTTATCCCGGAAGTATGTTCCCTTGAGTTAATTTTCTGCTATCACGCGGGCGAAGCCGCTGGGAGCAGCTAGTTTAGTATAAATGTGAAAGTAACTCGGTCTGTCTGTTACGCTTTCACGCTTAAAGTACTAAAACGATTTTGATGACATTTGGTATGTAATAAGTTGGAACCCTAAGGCAGGACATAGGGTCCTTTATATCTGGCTTCGACTTCGCGTCCACTGTTAACCGACATTCACGTGAATGAATCGCTGGACAAAGCTAGTTTAGTACCTATCAGTGGTACTGTCTACTGTATATCCAATCATGGTACAATGCGTTCCAAATAAGAATAGGATCGACGTCAATGTTATGACGTCACGATTTACTGTCAAATCGAGGAAATAAATTTTTAAACTTTAACTACCTATTTTTTTTCGAACTTTGAACGAAAAAAGTTTAATTAATATTACCGCTTACAAAAAGCGAAAGCTTAAGCTATATTCCTGAAGTTCTTGAAACAAGTGCATTATGGTTTTTATTAACACAAGTGCTAATACGCGACTCTCGATTTCTATAAAAAAGTGTAATGATAGACACGTTTAATTTCCGACAACAAGTTATGAACTGAGTGCTAAAATATTAAATTAGCCTAATATAGCATCGGATTCGTATTTGCTAGGATTTTTCCTTAGGTTTCATAGGTTGAAAGTCCTCTCACTGCCACTGAAATTCCAATCTCTTACTGCCAGAGAAATGAAGATTTTTTTTCTCACTTTTGAATTTGAGCACTCAACGAAAAAACCACTAGTCTGCTAGCCTTCCTCGAGGCTCGAAAGGGGAGGGGCCTTTTGAGCCTTACATGATTAATGGACAGTTCCCTAGACTGGCTGCCTAACAATCTAATTTTTTTTTCCAGAAACCAAACTGCACTAAAAAGGTCAAGTTTGTTTTTTGTTTGTAGGAGGTAATCTCTGGAAGTACTGGTCCGATTACTAAAAGTTTTTACCGATAGAAAGCTACTTTATTCCTGAGTGACATAGGGTATATTTTAACCCTTCAGATACCGTCAATTAGAGACACAATAGTAAGACAATAGATGCGCGGCCACCGGTGGTCGGGGATTCATGAATTAAAATACGGGCGAAGCCGTGGGCAAAACTTAGTACTTACCTAATAAAAAAGTTATGAAGATCATTCACCTCAATTTAAAACTAGCAATAACTAACAATGAAGCACGCTACTCACCGATTTGTACTGCTCTAATATTTCAGGAATGATTTGACCTTTCACCCGCCAAGTCTTGTATTTGTATACTGGTTTGCCATTGTTAGCTGCAATTGTTGCTGTAAAGATGGAAAAAGGTATGTTAAATGGAAAATTAAAAAAATGACAGTTTACAGTAAGAGTATTTCTTTTTTAACTTTTTGTAACATGGTATCCAAACGAAATAATCAACTTTTTATAAATGAATTACAGTTTTTATGCTACCCACTTAAGAGTATGTTCCTAGAATAAACTTTAATTCATGAATCCCCAAGCGACACCCGGTGGCCGCGCATCTATTGTCTTACTATTGTGTCTCTAATTGACGGTATCTGAAGGGTTAAACAATTCAATCATTTAAAAACATACTTATTTTTTATAATTTAATAATGCCATAATTTAAGTTTTTAATAATACCTTTCATTTCTATGCACTGTATTTTTTTTGTTTTAAATCAGTATCTATTGCATGTGGAATTTAACCCTTCAGATACCGTCAATTAGAGACATAATAGTAAGACAATAGATGCGCGGCCACCGTTGGTCGCTTGGGGATTCATGAATTAAATAGCATTCCTATTACAATATTCTTCCTAATAGCTTTACTTCAAGTAGTTTCTTTGCACTTTTCTAAATATAAAATTGAAAGAGTTAGTGCAGCCCTGGAATGTACTTAGTAAATGGTGGGTTTTAATCAGTAAAAGTATGACACCCTCTCACCCCATCCTAATTAATTCATGAATCCCCAAGCGACCACCGGTGGCCGCGCATCTATTGTCTTACTATTGTGTCTCTAATTGACGGTATCTGAAGGGTTAATTCATGAATCCCCAAGCGACCACCGGTGGCCGCGCATCTATTGTCTTACTATTGTGTCTCTAATTGACGGTATCTGAAGGGTTAATTCATGAATCCCCAAGCGACCACCGGTGGCCGCGCATCTATTGTCTTACTATTGTGTCTCTAATTGACGGTATCTGAAGGGTTAATTCATGAATCCCCAAGCGACCACCGGTGGCCGCGCATCTATTGTCTTACTATTGTGTCTCTAATTGACGGTATCTGAAGGGTTAATGTGGGAAAAGTCATTTCCCACTTTAAAAAAGTGTAAATACCAAAACACAGTTTCTTCAGAGTGGTGTCAGCAGGCCAAATTAAAATTAATAATTACTTACCGAGGGGGTCCTCCCGGTTTCCTTTGTCCAGTACTGTGAACACACCCACCACCTCGTGACCATCTTTTTGCAGCAATTTGAACACTTCGGCTGCAAATGTGCTCTGTCCAATGATGGCTACACGCAGCTTCTTCTTAGGAGCCTAAAAGAATTATTATTTAATCATTACTCTTCGCCAGTCAAAACAGGAATGTTTTTAAATTATTTCATAGTTTTTAAGGAAATTAGATGACCGGGGATTTTTTAAAGGAAAACATTAATTAAAATAGCTTGAATAAGTAAAAACAAAACTCATTCCTAGTTAAGATGAGGATAATTTAAACAAATTGGTGAACTATTATTTAAAATTGACGCACGGAATGTAATTCATAAAAAAGACAGCAAGAAAGTACTTACATCGCCGTTCAATGAAATAGGCGGCATTTTTGTAACAACAGTGAATTTTGATTTGTTCTAAATAATCAAACTTGTTTATTAATTGTAAGGCCACTTCTCGCCGACTGGCGCGCGGTCGTACTAACTCGAACCCAACAGTCCACTCGTATTTAGCTCCTACTCCGCCGGCTCAACCTTGACATCGCTATCGTAAGTTTAGCGTTTAGCGATAAAGCTAAAGGAAATCTTTCTAATTTAGAAAATATAGATAGGTTGTCTTGCCGATGCCGCCAAAACATTTTTGACAGTTTGATAACAATTTTTTTTTTGACGTTACAGCTGACAGTGACAGTAGTGAAACACCATTAGTCTGTGATTTACTCGTTACATGTATTCTAATTCGCTATATCGAGTTTACTAAAAAAAATTCAGGGTGTTTCTAAGCAAACTAATATAACAACTTGTTGCTGATAGATTTTTTTAACCTAAATCAAATCAAAAGTAAACTGAACACGACATCTAAAAAGTTTCTAATAAATAGCTTTTCAATAAAATGTTGCCAAAAATCCTCGTTGAAAATAAAACCCATAGATAAGGATAAATACTAACGTAATAAAACCATCCGTATCCGTATTCATAACCCAATAAACGCGGGAAATGTTTGAAATCGAAATAAGTTTATTGGTGAGTTTAAGGTTTTTTTATAAAGATTTTCTTAACAATGTAAGTAATACGTAGGTAAATACTTTTCCTGACTATAATAAGTAGGTTTGTTTTAATTTGCTACGCGCTTGAAAAAAATCATTTGAAAAACTTCGAATCACCTTCCGACTTACAGACCTCATAATTTCATAAATGATTATCGTGTTTGGTGTTTTGATGAGAAGGTAGTATTTGTGGTAGTATTCGCTGTCCGAACGTCCGGTAACTGTCCGGACCGAGCCCAAGTTGTCGACGGCGTGCACTGTTCCCGCGCGCCTCAAGGAGTTGTCAGCATCGGCAGGAGCCCAGCTGGGTTGAAACGTACTCCCCAGTCCGAAAGGTGGCTCAGCCCCCGGTATGAAAGGCAACGAAGGAACTGGAGTGGGTTTTTAATCAGTAAAAGTCTGACAATATCTCCCGGGCGGCTGAGCGGGAGATATGACATGATAAGACATGTCATTAGATGATTTTCCCACCGGCAAAAAAGCACAAAGATCTTTAAGAGAGGCCCATACCTCACAATGAAAGTATTTCAGCTGAAAAGAAGATATGTTAGAAGGAATAATTATCATAGAATTTTCCTTCACCCGAGGCACGTTCTAAGTCAATGCAAAGAATAGGCAGCGTCACGATATACGAGTAATTATTTAGTTCAATTAATAATTGCCGAAGATAATACTTGGTAAACACTTTACTTACCTAAAACAGTTAAAGATAACTAGCGAAACCAGTTATAAGCGGTTCTCAACATTAAAAGCGGTTAACTGGCGGTTGTGTTATGAAAACAATAATTATCGGAAATAGGTTGAATACATTTATTTTGCTAATTATTGGCAAAGTAGCGTAGTGATTGGAGAACAATTTAAAGTTAGTGATTTAGTACGTAACTATAAGTCAGCAAAATAGTAATTATTATGAGCGAATCAGATCTTTGGCAAGTATCAAAATGGCATGGCATGGCATGCTTTAAAAATATGCACAGGTACTTTTTACCATTATTAATAAATTTCCTTTTTTTTTATCTGATATAAACTAGTGTTTGACTGCGATCCCACAATGGTAAGCAGTGGTTGTTGATGGTGAGGCGTACTGAGCCTATTCACTCTATTTTGAGGAAAGTCTTCTGTGAGATAGCAGTACTTATAGCGGATGCGACGTCTATCTACTTATATCATTAATATTTGATAGTAGAGACAGCCCCTGTAAAATCAATGCCCATGGCAACAACTGGGGAAGGTAAATACCTTCCCTAGTCTGCATTGCTTGTTGCCACTGCCAATTCATGGGCATGTAGCGACATCTATGACGCCACATAAGAACTGCGAAGAAAATACGAAATCCTGCATCGCGCAATCAAAGTTCTCCGCGCGATTTGAACATATACGACAGCCCGACATCAACTATCGGGCAGTCACCCACCAGACTATAACACCCAGTCTGGCCGGAGGATCTTCCCTTTTCAACGGAGGTTTGCGGGACTTTACTCTCTGTTCCGCATACCCTCTAAACTGGTGACCCTCGACGAAGAACGTCAGCGCAGCCTTCGTGCAGCTACTACTTCGTGACGTCATCATCACTTCCTCAAGCTTTCGAGCAACGAGCCATACAGCCAGCACCCACGGCTAAGGGTATCCTGATCACCAATATGCCTACCTGGGCATACTTGGTCATCACTTCAGCCGCATCAGCGACCTTGGCTTAGCACACCGCACCTTCGGCCAGTCATATGAAGAGCCATGAAGAACCTCTCCTGGTCGACGCCAACAATCAAGCCCTACGTCGCACAAGCACCGCTCCGACTCACTGGAGCCAGCAGCACTACTCCGACTCACTGGAGCATCATCCGGACTCACTGGGACATCATCACCCCGACTCACTGGGGTATTATCCCGACTCACTGGGATAGCAACACCCCGACTCACTGGGGCATCACCGCAGACAGTTCCGACTCACCGAGAACTATGCGGCATCGGTTCCGACTCACTGGAACCAACCTACCGCTGGCCTGGCACACATCAAGAAGCATCAAGAACCATCGATCTCCGATCTCCGGAGGGGAGTGATGTAGCGACATCTATGACGCCACATAAGAACTGCGAAGAAAATACGAAATCCTGTATCGCGCAATCAAAGTTCTCCGCGCGATTTGAACATATACGACAGCCCGACATCAACTCTCGGGCAGTCGCCCACCAGACTATAACATCCTGTCTGGCCGGAGGATCCTCCCTTTCAAAGGAAGTATGTGGGACTTCACTCTCTGTTCCGCATACCCTCTAAAGGCACGCCACACCCCCTCAGACGTGAAAAACGGTCGAAAGTTTACGATAAAGGTTTACTTGAACGATCAGCAGATTCAGCAGTCAAGTTCAAGGTCATATAGGTATCAAGGTGGCATTAACATTGATAAAGAAGGGTGTATTGTGTTTGAATTTTGGTACTGAAGAAAGGTGTAATGGAGTAATCGGAATATTGATTTTATATTTTCGTGATGGTCACGACATCTTCGCCAATCTTCCACTCCTTAAATTTGCCAATCAATTGTTAAATTAATAGACTCGGAAATATGCCCGGTATGTAATGCCCTTACAGGCGCCGTACAGGAGTGTTTCAGGTTGGTCTTTCAAGAGGTCACGGGACCCTTTTCCTTGTGCTGATGGTGATCACCGTGGAGGTTTTATTGAGGTAAGAATCTAACACTCCCAGGTCTTTCTTCTTAAAAGTCAAGACCCCAGATACAAAAAAAAATACTAGTGCAACTCACCATTAACGATTGCAGCACAGCTTACCATCAGGTGGAATCGTAGTCAAGCATTAGTTTATATTAAAACAAAACGTTAAATTAATGAGAGAACGATTTTTCATTTTTTCCCATGGGACTTAGACAATAACCAAATTCTTAATGAAAACTGTCCCAAGAACTCAACTAAATATGACTAATTTTCTCAAAACCATGAACGACAAGAGTGTTATAAAATTAAGCAGATAACTGAACAAGCAGGTAGGTATCACGCGACATGAAGGTATCCAGTTAAATCCGGTTTAACTGAAAGTGACAAGACATACCAGATAAATTGACCCCAGATAGTGAATGATGTATGTGTGCCGAGTACTGACCTCCAGTGGCCCGGGCCTGATATCAGCTGGTTTGGTGACTAGCTATCACGCGGTTTTTGGGAACAACATGATACGAATTCTTGGTGAAACTGGATTTGAAGTAGCATTGCTATTCTTGAGTTCATTACTTTGTATGTATTTTAAGCTTGTTTACTAAAATCGTTGGATTTTTTTGAACAAAAGAACGTTTTTCTTTTCTTGATTTCTATCTGTGGTTTTATTCTAGTTTTTATTTATTTATTTAAAGCTTTATGCACAAGAATTGTACAAAGGCGGACTTAATGCCTTAGGCATTATCGCCAGTCTGCCTTAACCTCATGGGAGACAGGACCAGAAAACTGGGTAAGTTTTTTTGGTAGAGTCGATTAGTTGATTGGTAGACCGGTCGTTGTGGCGACTCTTGGCGGAGGCCTATGTCCAGCAGTAGACGTCTTTCGGCTGAAATGATGATGATGATGATAAGTTAGATTAGATTAGTTTAGTATTCACTTAAGTATTAAAATCATCAAATAACTTCTCCCATTATCGCTCCATGAGAGGGCGTGTCAGACTTTTACTGTCTAAAGCCGCACCTGCGTTCCTCCAGTTTCCTTTCGCGTTCCAAGGCCACGGTTTTACTCTTTTGAACATTGTCGCAGCCTGGTAGATATAGTTGTAATTTATCGCATATTTTCACTTCCGCTTAGATACATAAGTATACATAAGCATACTCGATTTATGGAAAATTTGTCATCTACGAAAATCATTTTGTGATTGAAAGAAAAACGTCGAGTCTGTGGATTTTTAAGAAAATAATGGGGCAGGTGTTGCGACAGATCAAGAGAGATCACAACAAAGTGACGAATTTAACGCGCAGGGTAAAAAAGGCATTGCCAGGGCTGCGGATTGATCGAAGAAGTAATCACAGGCCTCGCAATAAAGGGCGACTGAAGTAGATAACACTGAGGGTTAAAACCATCGATATCCGTGGTTACCCCCAAACTTGTATGTGTATACAGACTAAAGTAAGTAAAATCTGACACACCCACCTGCTCCACCTAGACCGGGAAAAATTTATTGCCCCACGTAAAAAAAAGGGTTTTGTATTGTTCGAAAGAGGTACCACTACTGGATCACAAGTGCGTTTAGTCAGTAAAAGTCTAACACTCCTTGTTCCACCTAGACCAGGAGGAGAAGATGATTTCCCACTAAAAAAAGATCGTCTTTTCCACATTTTTTTTTCGTAAAGGGAAGGGGCATTAGGGCCTATCAGTCCTAGTGTATAGGATCTCGGTTTGCATCTTGACTCGACGCTTAGCTGGCAGAGTCAAGTTTCTAGTGTTTGTCAAAAAGTCAACGGAACTTTGCGGTGTCTGTATCGTCTGGGAAACTTTTTACCTGCAAAGACGAAGATAATGCTTGTGCAGACTCTGATTTTTCCTATTGTCGACTATGGTGACGTGTGTTACTTTGACCTGAACGCGGTCTTGCTGGATAAACTTGATAGACTCCTTAACAACTGCATCCGGTTCATATTTAACCTGAGGAAATATGATCATGTGTCGAACTTCAGGTCTGAGCTCAATTGGTTGCCTATACGCCAGAGAAGATCTTTGCACGCCCTGACTACACTTTTCTCTCTGCTTAACTCTCCCACGCCTCCTTCCTATCTCATTTCTCATTTTCAATATCTTTGTTCTTCACACGCAAGAAATCAACCTCCTACTGCTCTGTCCTTCTCATACTTCTGATTTGGTTCATTCTTCCTTCTATATACAGTCCATCTTTCTGTGGAATGCGCTTCCTCTCGATATCAGGACGGCCAAAAGTTTAAGCATTTAAGCGGCAGTTGCGAAATCATTTTCTTCACCAATAGTAGAATCGTCTCAAAACTTCTGTCTTTACTTTAAATTAATATATTGTGGTATATATATATTATATTAAATATATATGTATGTTTATTTTAAATATATGTATTCTTTTTACTCTTTCTCAAATAAAATTTTCTTTACATGCGCCTACCATAATGTCTCTGCACCACCCTAGGTTGACTGGCAGAGAATGCCTAAGGCATTAAATCCGCCTATGTACTTTGTGTTGCATGAAGATTAAATAAAATAAGGGGGTAATCGGATGCCATCTATTCTGGATGAAGCGAGAGGGAGTGTTAGACTTTTACTGACTTTGTAGTCAGTAAAAGTCTTAGTGTGCCTTCACACGTGCTTCATGTGCTATGTTCCATTACTGTGGATGCGTTTGATATCCACCAATCACATAGCATGGTAGAAACGGATTCAACTACGATATGTTTTTTATATAGAAGTATGCGTGCGCAAGTGGTGTAGCTATGTGCAGAGCAGAGTACCTACCTTAGGCAAGCGTTTGTCGCTGAAAGTAGACTAGTAAAAGTAGACTATGGATACATCGCATAGCTTGAGCTGCGCATCTTCCTAGCGCAGCTACTTTGCGGCGGGGCATCTTCATAGCACATTTTGCTCGCACCGCTACATAGCTTAGTATCAGTGGAAAAGCAGCCTAACACTACCACAGAGTCCCTTCAGTTACCTTTTTGCGAGGGCTGCGGTTACTCCTTTGAACATTCCTTGGCCTACCAGGGGGTAGGCAACGGCCCTAGCTGGCTCTGTTAATGGTTTTTCACCTGGTTTTGTTTTAAATGACAGTAACACAGGGCCTCTAACCTCAATGGGTGGTGCAATAGTGACCCTCGGGGCCTTGTAACAAAGGTAAAGAAGGAACAGGAGTAGATTTTAGTCAGTAAATGTCTGTCACGCCCTCTCGCTCCGCCCAAGGGCGTGGCATGTCATTAGATAATTTCCCGCCTAAAAAAAGGACCTCTAACCTCGGTTACGCTAAGCTTTTGAAAATGTTAGGTAACTTTGTAACTTTTTTCTAAGTAAAGCTATTATTAGCAATGACAGTCATAAGATACAATGACATCGCAATTATTAAATATAGACAATGTGAAATCATATTATTACGTGTGATAAATATATTTTGTTCATGTCATGACTACAAGATACAATTATCGAGCGGGTATCTTGAGGAATCGAGTTCTAACCGCTTTCATAGTTATGAAAACAATTAATGTCGTAAGTCATATGTAAATGATTAAAAATCGGAGGGGCTTTCCCGTTGGAAAACTGTGAGAGGTGATGTGCCCTTTGGATAACATTCATCATAATCATCATCATTTCAGCCGATATACGTCCACATATGAACATATACCTCCCCCAAGCGTCGCCAAAACGAACGTTCCTGTGCGTCTTCCATCCATCGGTTTCCCGCAACCCAAATGCTCACAGCGAGTGTGCATTTACCAACATTTCGTTGTACCTTGCGTTCATTTTTTTTTAATGTCACCCCGCAACCGCGCATCGTCCGCACTCGTGGCTCGACGAAATGTTACACCAATACGCTCGACGAAATGTTACACCAATATGCTCGTTGGTTTGTAACAAAGAGGCGAGCGTGCTCGACGTTTAGGTTGTAAAAGGATAATACACTAGAACATATCATAGAGCGGCTCGTTGTTCTGTTACAAGTTAATGTTGTAGTCTATACTCACCTTTAGAATAGTAACATCCGCCTCTATGATCGTCGCATCCTTACTAATTTTGAACCTGGCGTGTGTGGAACCAGTAGTGGTTTTAACCGCCAACCTGGCTGAGTGCTCTTGCCAGATTTTAAGCAAATGAGTTGAGTGAAACATTGTTAGTCGCAGAAACAGCAGTGCTCTACTCTCTGCTGCACATAGTTTTTTTTCAGTCTTGTAACAACATTGGCAGGATTAAGCAAACCAGAGGCAAGCGGATTGGGGTGATGAGCAAGATGCTCTGTATGTTGCTTTTTATAGTGCTCTATTTCTAAGGCCACTGTTGTAGTACTTAAATATTCTGGATATCGTCGCAAGTTTGCACCCTTGTATGCAAGCAGTATTGATATTGCTACCCCACCAAGGACCGTCATAGATGGCGAGATATATACCATCAATAAGAAGCTAATCCAGCGGGAACTTCACGACCCTCAGTAATAAGGAATACGACTAGGGGACGATGAGGAGGAGAAACCCCCCATGTCTGGCTTACGAGATAAGATTTTTTGTTTCGAGTGTCTTCGAAGACTTTTTTTGTGGTGTGAACAGGTCCTTATATAGAGCAAAACAAAGTGTCCAAGTTTTAATTACGAAAGCCCATCGGTGTTCTTTTGGATGCCCTTACGCTCCAGGGCTGGCAGGGCTTCAGTGATTCTTTGAAGGCAGCTATGGGAACCGTATCTATCGTTTCGAATACCTTGACAGGCTTGCTTTACTACGATAGTATAGTTGACTTGCAGGTCTCGATCTAGCTATTTAGCCGCTCCTGGCAAAGATAATTTTCGCCTCCCTACAAAGGTACACAAAACCATATAAGTCTTAAATATTTCCACTAAACAACCAAGGTCTGAAGGTGGTACATAAAATTCTCAACCTGCCAACTTGGGTGTAGATGGCTAATGGCTAAGTTGGAAGATAGGAATAAGTCAATTTTGACGCCCCTAATTTTTTACCGCTCGGGGCAAATGTTCGGCTTGCCCCCCCTTAGATCGGGCCCTGTTGACTTGCGTGAACGAAGTCGCGGAAAGAAGCCAGTTTATTCTTATTCTTACATTTGTTTTGTTGCGCCAGATGATTGCATCCGCTGACAAACCACTAGGAACTATTCATTAATTTGTTTTGTTTTAGTTTGTACAATGTATGTTTGCTACTTTTCTTGGGAGTGTCATAACAGTGGAATTACGTTTTGAAAACAATAGTGTTTTGGTCAACAAAGTGGCCGGAGATACGGAGGAATCCTTTTGTATCGTTTCGATCCTCAAATGGTGATGTAGTGTTGTGTTAACCTGTTTGGTAAAGTGATGGCCGAACTGTGGACTGTTTTCGTGGTTTTATTTACTGTAATAGAGGTATCTGTATTGTTTTTTATATTAAAATGTGTTTCCCGTTTGATGTAAATGGTGTACTTGCAAGTTTCTATATCGTACTGTATTATTGTGGAATCTAAGGTTTTTTTTTCAAAGTACCTGCCTTCCTAAGTTCTTTTTTGCGTTTGAAAATCTTCTTGGATGTCCTCTGTCTTAGGGCTGATGGGAAGGTCTGTCAGATCCTTACCTATTAAAGCCACGGGTAGTTCTTTAACAACTTAATCAGGCGTCAGACTCTCCAAGTCTGTCACACCTCGATATCCGTGGTCACATCGGTGGTGAGTAGAGATCAATGTGGGCCTTCGACAGGTACTCGGTGCGTCTGCTATTGATAAGGAGGGAGGTGTATCTTTCCACTCTCTTTCCACTAGCAGTTTTTTAAATCATGCACCGTTTCCTTCGCTACCATTACTACGTACTTCGCAGAAGGCGGCGACCGCCTGGCATACCTTGCTGGAAAGACCTCCCTCGTCGCTCGTATCGTCGCGGTATCTCGTTGTCCGGGACTCCGATCCCGATTTCCGGCCACCGTAGACGCGGGCTCGCGGACAGCGAGCCATGGGTAGCTCGCTGTCCGATCGTCCGGTAACTGTCCGGAACGAGCCAAGGCGTCGACGGCGCGCACTGTTGCCGCGTGCCTCAAGGAGTTGTCAGGAACCGTAGGGGCCCGGCTGGGTCGAAGTTTTCTTTCACTAGCCAGGGTCTATTTCCGAAAGGGGGCCCGGCCCCCGTATGAAAGACAAGAAGGAACGGGGTGGGTTTTTTATTCAGTAAGAGTCTGACACTATCTCTCGCTTCGCCCAAGGACGGGGGATGTCATTCGGATGATTTTTACCCACCAAAAAAAAACCCAGACACAGAACAAATGATCGTGCTTATCGCACAAACATTTGTCCTGGCTGGAAATCAAAGCGACGACCTCCGGCATAACAGTCAGTCAGCCTCTTACCACTGACCAATAGGCCTTTAAAAGGGGTTAAAGTAACGAAAACTATTTTAACAATTTGCAGAAAATAAGACCCGAAGACATACTGGCAGATCCTCCATTGACAAAGTCCCTGGGGTTCGCAATAAGAAAGAATTTCGGCAAAACCCTGGAAGATGCGCGTCTCAACCAGGAGTACACGTATCAGTACCAAGAGATGTTGAAGGCCAGCCAGGAGTCGTTCGAGAGCTTCGCCAGTCGAGATGAGCGGAGGCAGCGAAGAGTCGTCGGAGACCATGAAGTTGAGAGAGAGGGTTTGTGAGATTTGTTGAGAAAAAGAAAGGTGAAGCATGGGCCGTTACTAAACTTTGTTGTTAACTAAAAACAAAGAAAGAAAAAATTCGTGTCTCACATAATCGTTTAAGGCCAGGTTTTACTAATTATGTACATTTTTAAACCTCCGGAAATCCACCAATATAAAAGAAAACAGCATGAAAAATTATTTGTATTAAAATTGACCATTCACCAACCGCCAGCAAAAATCGGAAAATGATTTATATTAGAAGGCTCGATTAAAAAAAAATCGCGATTCTGTCCTAACTTACGATTTCAAATGTGTCTGTCTACGAGATTACGTCATGGAAATATTTGAAACTTACATAAAATAATAAGTCATAAGTCATAAGTCATAAGTCATTTATTCATTTGTTTAACATAGGTACAATAATAAAGGTGTTGCAATGTAATAAAGAGAGCGCTATGTTATGCCAGAGAGCGTACAAACGTCGGAGAGAAAATTGCAATAAACTAGCCAAATCTTGAATATTCTGATAAATTAAATAATAGTGATGAATAGCAAATAAAATCAATGTCAAAGCGCGTAATGCTAATTTACAATACTAAAGTCAAACAATAAAAAAAATAATAAAAAATGTCCAAGTACAATACAAAATGTCAATATACAATTAAAAATGTCAAAATATAATTCAAAATGTCTATATACAATTCAAAATGTCAGTGCACAATTCAAAATTTTAAAATGCAATTCAACATGTCCGTATACACTTCAATTAGTCAAAATACAGTTCAAAGTGTCCAAATACAATTCAATTAGTCAAAATACAATTCAAAAATGTCCTAATACAATTCAATTAGTCAAAATTCAATTCAAAATGTCAAAACACATTTCAAATGTCAATTTACAGTACTAATCTTAATTTACAATAATGTCAATTTACAATACTAATGTCCATTTACAATGATAAAGTCAAATATAGAATACTATGTGAGTTTCAAATACAAATTTTACTGTTAATAATGTATTTAGGTGCTTTTTGTTTATTAACATTCAATTACTATATTTTTGTCTGTTAAAAATTCCGAAATACTGTAATATGCTTTGGTCACCAGTAAAGATTTTAACTGTTTCTTAAATAGGCTCAAATTCAATTCTTTGATTGACCGTGGTAAGTGATTAAATATGACTGGCGCCATGCAAAACACACTTTTATGCATTAATTTCGTATGGGACCTTCTAAGGCAAAGGCTACTGTTATCCCTTCGACTTCGGCTATTAATGTCGGACATTTTTTTAAACAATTTGGAATTGGTCTTAACAAATACAGCAACTTCAAAAATATATAAGGAAGGAAGAGTCAATATTTTAAATTGAATAAATAATGGTTTACACGTGTCTATGACCTGCAGTCCAAACATTGTCCTGATGCACTTCTTCTGTGCTTTAAAGATTATTTCTTTATTGGTGGAGTTCCCCCAAAAAATAACACCATATCTCAGAACTGAACCCACTAAACCATGATATGCTGTAACTACAGCGTCCACACTCATCACTGAGGTAAGTTTATATAAGGCATAGGTAGACTTACTAATTCGTTTGGCTAACTCCTCCGTGTGTGTTTTCCAATCTAATTTATTATCAATTGTTAAACCTAAGAATTTTGATGTGTTTACTTGTGCTATGAGTTGGCTATTATAATACACACTCATATTCATGTTGGAACGTTGGCTAAACATCATTAATTTTGTCTTTTCAATATTTATTTTTAAATTATTATTATCTAACCATTGTACTATGGAGGTTATCGTCTTTGTGATTTCGTCATTGTAGGTTTCAGGGTTTGTACTATTAATGGTCACAGTGCTGTCATCAGCAAATAGTGACATAGGGTGACATGTAACTTTCGGCATATCATTTATGTAGATTATAAATAGTGGAGGCCCTAAAACACTGCCCTGGGGCACGCCATAAGTGAGTGTTCGAAGATTAGATTTATAGCTACGTTGACATTTTGATTTATAATCTATTGCAGATACTTCAACATATTGTTTTCTGTTCTTTAAATAGGATTCTATTAAACTCAAGACATTACCTCTAATTCCGTAGGCATCCAGTTTACTTAACAAAATATCATGGTCCACATAGTCAAACGCTTGCGTCATGTCACAATATATTGAGCACACAGGTATTCTATTGTCAACATTCGTATATACATTATTTAAAAAGTCGTAGATAGCCAAATTGATAGTTTTACTTTTCCGAAAACCTTTTTGCTCCTCTGCCAAAATGTTTTGCTTATCCAAGTATTTATTGATCTGATCATAAATATATTTTTCAAATATCTTGGATATAATTGGAACAAGCGCAATAGGTCTATACGATTCCATGCATTCTCTGTCATTTTTTTTAAATAATGGTTTCACCACAGTTGTTTTTAGGTTGGTTGGATAAGTACCATGTGTTATGCACAGATTTAGAATATGGCTCAAATGTCCACTTATGGAGTCTGAGACGTACTTGATTACTTTGGTAGCAAATCCATCATTACCTACACTGCCGGTATTTTTTAAAGCCTTAATAATAGTTTTAATGTCATTTTCATTACTAGGTGCCATAAACATTGAATTACTCGATTTTGAGATATTTGATGTCACATTTTTGCCACTATTGCTAATTGGTTTTATTTTATCAACAAAAAAGTTGTTAAAGGCTTTCGCTATCTCATACGGGTGTGTTACTGTTTCATCTCTAATTTTTATATGTCCAATTGAGTTTTTATTAGGCATGTTCATCTTTGTTCGATTTATGATTTCCCATGTCGCTTTCGACTTGTTAGATGATGACATGATTTTATAACTATTCTGGGCACGTTGTGTTAATTTAATTATTTTTTTATATAGTGCTGCATATTTTTTGAATTTATGTTTGTTTTGCTCATTGCGGTCCAATCGGTAACGCCACAAAAGTCTTCTTTTATTTTTACTACACGTTTTTATTCCCCGCGATATCCATTGTGGTCTTTTGTGTATACCTAATTTTATACGTTTTAATGGAAAACATAAATTATACATTAAGGTGAAAGTCTCCAAAAATAGATCATAGGCTGCATTCGGATCGTCAAGTTCATATATTTTTGATAAAGAAATATTTTGTAAACACTCCCTAAACTTACTCATGTTTTCTTGATTGTAGTCACGGCGTAAAACATACCAATGTTTTAGAACACATGTCTTTTTTACCGGACACTTGAGAATTTGGCAGGTGTGGTCAGACAAAGCAAAATCGAATACGTCATATTCACATTTTTTACCAAAATAAATCTTGTTTTCTAAAAGTTACTATGGAGTATGGTTTTTTTTTCAATAAAAATAAAATCCCTGTTACGGGGCCGCAAAGTCGCTATAGACTAGTATTTCTTAAACTCTACTTTCACCTAAAAACCTGCCCCCCTAGCCAAGTCACAAACGATAAACGTAAACTCTCAGTAGTCTTTAATAGATTTTCAACTTTATGTTATTGGATATAAAGTTGAAAATCTATTGAAGATTACGTAGTGTTTTCGTTCGTTCCGGCCGCTAACGCTCAGTAGTCTTTAATAGATTTTCAACTTTATGCTCTTAGGTATAAAGTTGAAAATCTATTGGAGATTACTAAGCGTTCACGTTTATCGTTTGCAACTTGGCTAGGGGGGCTGTAATGCTGGGTACAGATTGCTGCAACGTTGTAATGTAATATGCAATGTAACACGCAATGTTATACAATTGCCGTCTGCATCTACATTGTTTTAACGTATCGTGTAATGTAATGTAATGTAACAGAATTCCCATAATGGGAACGTCTTGAGCACGCGAACAGAGCATTTTAACTATATGAGTAGGTGCATGCTCCGTATGTGCGCGCGCTGCGTCAACTCCACACTTATGAAATGCTTCTTTCATGTTACGTTTTATGTCGCGTTACATGTTATGTTGCAAGCTACGCAGCATGTTACGTTGCATATTACGCTACAGCAGTCTGCACCCGGCTTTTCGGCTGTTTTGACCGACATTTTTTGGGTTTGGATTGGCAACAACACCGCAAAAATAGCAACAAAAGCTCAAAACATAAAATGATTTTGTCCAGGAGGTGTAGTAGACCGTCGTCGCAACGCACCGCGCTTCCAGTCAGCCGTCGGCAGGCGGAGAGCGAAGACGCAAGCCCTGCGGCGACAGAAACTGAACAGCCAGAGCTTGAGGAGTCACATGCAGCATGCAAGACAGACTACCGCTGAATATAACGAATAATAACAACAACAAACAAGTTTTTAATGAAAATATACTTTTCATTGCAAGATTATTGTACGTTAGATAGCTAAATCAAGACGAGCCCAAACTCGGGGTTGCGTCGTTTAATTTTTAAGCTCCTTAGCCACCTTCCGGTTCCATCATCAGATCAGCTCCATGTCATAATAATTTTGTATTGTCATCTGATTTACACATGCATGCAAAATTTCAGTTCAATCAGAACCGGGTCAAATTTAATTTACAAGATTTGATTACAGACAAACATCGGGACAGGTGAAACTAAATAAAAGCTTGTAAAAAAAACATGGTCATTTTATTTCTGTCAGGATTTCTGTAGCTAGAATTGTTTTGTACTAGCTTTTGCCCGCGGCTTCGCCCGCGTACATAAAATATAGCTTATGTCACTCAGTAATAAAGTAGCTTTGCATCGGTAAAAAAATTTTAGCAATTGGACCAGTATTTTCAGAGATTATTACAAACAAAAAAAAGAACAAAAACAAATTTTGTCTCTTTATAATCATTATCAATATAGGGCTCGATCTAAAGGGGGCAAGCTGGGAATTTGCCCAGAGCGGCAAAAAATGAGGGGTGGCAAAATTTACTTATCTATCTTCCAACCTAGCCACGTTGTCCCACGTTGACACCCAAGTTGGCAGGTTACTTCGTTGGTTGGATAGTGGAAATATTTTTAAGACTTAAGATTTATGATTTGTATGGTTTTGTGTAAGTATGTAAAAGGCGGTGAAAATTATCTTTGCCCGGAGTGACTAAATAGCTAGATCGGGCCCTGTTTCAATGCACGTATGAAGAAATGAGTATACAGGGGTTGACTGACGACTCGTGGGCATCGACGCGCGCCCAGCCTGGTACGACAAATGTAATAAAATTGTGGCGATGAGAGCACGAAATAGCCTGTTTTCTATGAATGGTAATATTATAATATTACTGAATATTACATTACAAGCAAATGCTCGTCAGTCAGGGAGGTAGTATTGTAATGTAATGCTCAAAGTCTAATTTATAATGTTACATTACACTCCAATGCTCCCGGTGAGGTTAAATAAAGTTATTGACGAGTCGGACCCAATATGTTCGGGCACACTATCAGAATTATTGGCTCATTTTTTACCTGACTGGACTAAACAACTTAAAAAATTTGGTGGTATCCGAATAATTATGTCCGAATATATTGTGTCCAAATTGTCAGCAACTCAAATAAGTCCTCCCACTCTCGGTGAAGTCATAGGAATGTGTCTGATTTTTGCCCTTAATTTGCGAGGGCGATGGTAATTCCTTCGAGTAATCCGCAGCCTTGGCAAGCATCCGCCCTAGCAAGCCTCGTCAATTTTGCCGACGTCTCTTTGAGGCGCCCGTAGAACACACAACGCGTCAGAAGGCGCGTAGACGAGACGCCGGGTAGAAACCCGGGCTTGGCTTCTTGGCGAGCTGCCCTGGTGGTGAGTAACAGGATATACAATTTGCAGGCTGTGCACTTGGATTCAAACTCAGGCAGCCGCTTTCCAGGCAGGCCTTGAGGCTTACAAGTCGGTCGTTAGTTGAGGCCATTATTACTGGCTCATCACAGCTCACTTGTTTCTGTATGTACAATCGGGTCATTTCTGCCTGATCACGTAAAACAAAAATTCGCCCTTTGAAATTTTCGTTTTGAGTGCAAGCAAAAATGAACTTAGCAGTGGTCAGGCGGAAGTCTCTTTGATGGTACGTTGTTATAATATCAAATAGTAGTTAGTGATACTGCTTGCTTTATACTATCGACAGGCGTTATAAAGTTCAGGAAACAATGAATCTGCCCTGCCTTTTCCTAATTAAGTCTTCTAACATATGGGAAAAGACAAGAGGCGCCGCTTCTGCAACTTGGAGTCTAACCGAATGCAGGTGTATCTACCTATGGCCGTTGGACCTTCACACTTCGGATCAAACACCTCCATAATCCCGTAATTGGAGACTGCTGACAGATTTTCTAGCATCATAAGGTCTTAAAATCATCATGAATGTGGTGTGAGAAAAGGACAGTGCTATCTGGTCCGTGTAGCTTTGTCTCTCTCACACAGGAATTAGATGTTGTTTTATTGTTTCAGTTTATAACAGCAAGAGCACACATTAGTGTAAGTAAGTTTGTTTTTATTAATATAAAGACAATTCAGGCGTTGAACTAATAACGCAAAGTAGGAATTTTATTGTAAAGGGCAGGCAGAACTGTCAAAACTAACTAAGTGAATAGGCTCTTAATAAACTAGTGCGCCTCACCATCAACGATTGCATCACTGCTGGTAAGCAGTGATGCACTAGTTTAGGTATACTTTGGGTATATATGTTGGTCGTAATAAGTAATCATAAGTAATAAAAGTGAAAACCCATAACTAATTATACCCTTATTTAAATAAAACCAGTTGTATTAATAAAAAGTAGACTAGTGTTGTATTGCTAACTTAAAAGCGGTAGGGGTAGCAGAGGTTTTTCCATATTGTTGTTGGAAGGAATATTTCTAGAAGTTGATTCTAAAAGCGGTAGGGGTAGCAGAGGTTTTTCCATATTGTTGTTGGAAGGAATATTTCTAGAAGTTGATTCTAAAAGTCACCTGTAACGGTTTTAGATTTTTCTACAATAGGGTGGGTCCATTGTAGAAAAATCTAAAACCACACACATTTCAATTGATCTCCTTATTTTAGAATAATTGACTTAGGGAAATAATAATGGTTCCGAAAAACAAATTAATCTCCAGCGATCTGTGGCCGACTATTATTCTAATTAACCAGCGTTATAATGAATTACCGACAAAAAACCTAAAACATAAACGAAAAAAAAAAATCCAATTTAACAACAAATAAGAGCATGTTCAAATAACATTTTCTCCTAAAAAAAATGGATCTTCGAATAACAAAACTAAACTTCCGAATAGAATACTTACTGAACCTCCGACAAAATTACTAAGTTACCGACAACAGAGGTTTTGTCAAAATAATCATATTTTTACAACTTGCATGAACTGTTTTAATTTCTATTGTTGGTTATCAAATTTATTTTTTAACTCTCAATAATAATGAAAATACCTCAATATTAAGGGATTTTTTTGCATAACGATTTTGGCATAATATGTTTTGCCATAATAATACTTTCCCATGTATATTTATTATGCATAATCATCTTTAAGGTTAATTTGTTTTGGCATAAATTTAATTCGCATAACGTTACTAGGCCTAATGACTATTAGCATAATAATATTTAGTCATACAATGAATATAACATAACATAACACCACATAGCTATAGTTTCTGTAACAATTCAAAAATATTGTTGGTTAAAAATTTTATATGTTGTGCTACAAAAGCGGCAGAACCGAATCGCTGCAAAACCGACTTCACGTAGTCTTGTCTGCCCTACCCCTAGAGTGTAATATAAAATCGCGTAGGCGCGTAGGGGCGAGGCGGCCCGTGGGCTGAGGAGCAGGCGGCTGCGAGCGAGCCGCCGCCGCTGAGGCTGGCCGGCGAAGCTGGCCAGTAAGCCGAAGCTATGGTGGTGAGCGAAAGCCGTCTGCCACGATTAGTACACGTGGGCCTGCCGGAGGCCCGCAGCGCCGGAGCCGTGACAGAAACCATGCCTGCTGCATGTGGCATGCTCGCTTGAAAGCTGCATGCTTGCTTGCATGCTACATGTTGCATGCTTACTTGCATGTTGCATATTTGCTTGCATGCTGCTAAGTGTGCTTGTAAGTAAAATTCGTGATATATGATGCATGTAAAAGTTATTATTACAAGTACATTTTTATATTTTTTATAAGTTTCTATATAACCACTCAGAATAATATTTTCAGTATAATGTTACAGTTAAAATAGCACCACAGTCTATGAAATATGAAAGGTAATTTATGAATTAATAGTCGGCAAGTAAAGATAAAAATTACAAAGCATAGTTTTCAGTAGAACGTAATTTATGCTGGTAGAAAAGTATTACAGCAGTAAACAGTCATGTTTATTTTTCGAAGATTTCAGTATCTCATTCGGTCGTTTCGTCATTTTTATTCGGACAAAAGTAGTCGGAAAGTTAGTATTTTAGGCAGGAGATTTAATATTTTGAGTAAGGCCAATTCTTCTTTTTTTGTCGAAGCTTTTATTACTACCCATTGACTTACTTATAAATAGATTTAATGTTAATTTAGTAGAAGAAATGTCTTCTATTTCTGTTTTAAACAATAAGTCTTTTGTTGAAATTTTCGTGATAAAATACAAACTAAAAAAACTAAGAAGTCGGTCGTAACACTGACTAATCCTGATAAAATTCATTAAGTAAACAATAAAATAATAAGAAGAGGCTCTCAAACGATAAGCAAATTAGTAGCGAAATGATGAAACGTCTGATCGATAAGAACTGACTGATATGATTACGCCACTAATCGCAAAAGCCGTCCAAATGAAAAGAAAAAAAGACATATTCGATGGACAATTTTGAAAAAACCTTATCGATATAGCTCTATCTCAGGTAAGACCTCTAGTTTTTGAGAAAATAAGAAAAAACCCCAGGAACAAGAGGCTTAAAGCAATAATACGATTGAAAGTGATTTGATAAAACTAAGTCTCCATTTATGACTCTTTATCTCAATTTAAATATAGGAAAGCAGCAGGTACAATTTGATTACGTTTCATGCTGTGTCATTGAATTATCAGCTCTATTACCGGCTGATAAGAGTCACCCGGAACTTTGTCCAAAAAAGTGGTCATATAGTCTTAGATTCTGAACTACACAATTACGGATAGAAAGTTTTAGACAGAGCTTATCGCAAAAAAATGCAGTTGACTGCGTTTTGTAGTTTAGGAAATAAAGCAGGAAATGTATAGGAACAAAATTGGGGATTATTTGATTAAAGAAAGATATGGCGTTATAAACACACTCGTTGTAATCTTGATTCGTATCAGTAGAGACAAGTTGTTTTACTGTTGATAAGGCGATTCATTTAGATGATACATTGGAACTGTTTCCAGGTGACGAGACGTCTATATTATTCTGACTGAAGATATCTACTGAAAATTCTGGACCTGCACCCCTAGCCAAGTTACAACCGTTTCGCTTGCATCGAACACTTCAAGTTGACCTTGCCGCCAATTCTTTTGTTCTGACCACGTGACTGAGCGTCATTCCCGTATATTCGAAGCTTTCTACTAGCGTTAACTATTGCAGATTAGCAAGTTGGCTAGGGGGGCTGTACCCCTACTTCCTAGCCAAGTTAACCGTTTCGTGTCGAATTCCGTTCTCCAATCGGTAACGCCTCGGTGTCAGCAATTGTAGAAAATGATAAATTGGTGTTGACGCGCCTGAGTCGGCCGCTCGTTCTACAATGTAGCGTTTGTATAACAAAAGATGTAGCGTTAAACATTGTAGAAGTTCATTCTATCATTTTGGACGACGTGAACTTGGCTACGAATTTTCTATTCGTTTGTTCTGAACACGTGACTTAACGTTGAGTTGATGTCATTCCTATACATTTGATTAGTTTCGACTAGCGTTAACGATTGCAGATTATTAACTTGGCTAGGGGTGCTAAACTTTTGCTAAAATAGAAATTGATTTTGATGAAGTTGTTCCTGACAGCGATCACAGGTTTGAAGTTATGGATACTATCGTGGAGGGTTCCGTAACGTAACACAATGGTCTTTTGATCCAGAACTGCTGCAACATAAAGTGTTTATTAATCACTCTTTCCTTAACTGACCGACTTCAGACCCGTGTGCGGGGAAGCTTAAATCACTTCTCGGGAGTTAGGGCCTTAAGAGCTAGTGGTAGAGCCTCTTATTTCGCACATTGTAATTCGGAACACAGTAAAGGAGGCGATTCATTGTGTGCAATGATTTGGAATAAAAAAAAAACCGGCGGTCAGGAATGAATTCTATATTATGTAGATGGTAGCAGGTGTAGATATTTCATTGTAAGTACGGTAACAATGGAACAAATACAAAATTGTTTCCCGTCGTCATCGTTTTAAATCTTACCTGGTATAATGGTATTATTCAGGCTTATTAAAATTTGTAAAACACTGGCATCCTGTCAGGATTATGTCACTAACATCATAACTTTTATTCTATAACTTTTAAAAATTTATCATTGGTTCGTTAGTTTTTATACAAAAATAAAAATATTTAAATTGAACGTTCTAAGTATTACGAAGTCTATGCGAAACAAGCAATAGTACAATAGTGGAGGGGAGCGGGAATTGCGCTTGCGTCACGTCATACAGACGTAGGTACAGTGCGTTTCACTTAAGAAGTTCCTTTGGCCCCTGTCTGTCTACACAAAAAAGAAGACGAAACTGCACTCTGGAGTTCTCGTGCTGTGATCGGTCATGTTCAGTGCGTTAAATTATTGATTATTTTTGAAGGCCGCCAATTTTATACCAGAATGCTCTGCTTTGCATATGCAGTGGACTATTATCTTGTTTACTTGTCAACTTAATTATTTATGACCTGATTACTGAGGTTGCACATATTGGCATATCTATACTTATATAGTACTTCTCCGGCGTGACCTGAATATCTGTATACATGTTTATATGCTTCGCTAGTCGATAGGTATTACATTCGGGACCTCCCCGCATCCCACTACGACTTTGTCATCAGCCTTGCTCGTGTGTTTCCATTCACTGTACTGGCAAAATATCTTCACAGCTCCGAAGTTCGAATGCCCACTATGCCCAGCAATGTTACGGCTGTACTTCGCTTCACTTTGAGCTATCAATTCTTTTTAAGACCCTACCGCCCGAGCAGTGTCAGTGGCAGTGTTATCATCATCATCATCAGCCTTTTTAATTTTCCCTGCTGGGACTCAGGCCTCCTCTCTAGGAGAGGGAATGGGCCATAATCCACCACGCGGGCCCAGTGCGGGTTGGTGAATGTCACACGTTTTCGAATTTTTGGTTCTAGGACATGGCGGCTTACACCATCCTCACGATGTTTTCCTTCACCGTTTTGAGAGCAGTGGTGCTGAAATAAATTACACAAAGTAATGCGCCTGGCTGGATTCGAACCCGTGACCTACAACTCGCAAGTCGGGGCCTTTACCATACTCGGCCACTATTGCTCTCAATCGAAAATAATATATGCCGGGCCCGATCTAGCTATTTAGCCGCTCCGGGCAAAGATAATTTTCGCCGCCCTTTACATACACAAAACCATGACTTAAATATTTTTAATACCCAACCTGAAGTAGGTTAGAAGGTGGCACATACAATTCTCAACGTGACAACTTGGGTGTCACGTTGGATGGCTAGGTTAGAAAATAGGATTATGTCAATTTTGCCGCTCTGTATAATCAGGGCTCGATCTAAGGCCCCCATTAGGTCGAGCCCTGATTATATGTTTATCATAGATTTATGTACAACAATGTTCAACATTCATTTTCATAACATATGACTTTTTCGTGCGATTAATACTATTTTCTAAAAATAAAACATTTTATACAACATGATATTTTTTCGTTGGTTTCCTTTCTTTAGGCTTTGATCTTTAGTTCACACAAAAAAAAAATTGTAAATCAATCAATATTCGCAAATAAAATGTCTTCAAAAGTCAGTGGGACTATCTGGGCACAGCTAGACGGAATCAAATGGTTTAACCCACCAGACTAATTAACTTTCTTTAACTTTTCCTAATACTGTGTAGCCGCTTTAAAAAAGTGCCTTGTTTGATAAATATCATCATTTCAGCTATAGCCCTTTCTCCGGGTTAAATTACCTTTATTTATAAACTACAATTTGTTCTTTTGTTGTCAAATATATGTCTGTTTATCGTATCGTGTGTGGCAATGTGCACGTACACCGGTCCACATAAATATGCTGAGATTAGTCAGCTCACCAAGAGTCGCGCCGGAGTGCTGCGAGCGGCAACTAAACAACACATTATGAATCATCTTTGCCTCTTCTTACTGTTTTCCTGTATAGGACTCTCTGTACAAGTAAGTTCTGACATTTTCATTTTCTGTTCCCTAAGAACTTGTGTCCTCTCTAACGCAGCTATCGCTGTTTATAAATTAGTGGTTTTAGAGATCTAATAGTTGATAAGGTGTTTAGCTTTATTTGTATTAGGTTACGATGGGGCTCGCATGGTCTTACTGTGACCAAAAGTCCATATAAAAAAGAGCTTGGTATAGGTAATTGCATGCTTTTAAGACTGCATCTTTGCCAAGTGATTTGATTGGTAGTTGGTTCTTCATTCAACTAATAACAACTGCTAACACAAATTTTACAGCAGTTGCTAAAACATTACGTAGTCTTTTAACAACCGGCTGTTTTAATCTATTTCTGAGTATTTTATTTATAGTATTGTTTGGCTTCCTGTCACCAGTCTATAGGTACTAGATTAGCTTTTGCCCGACACATGACATGTCACTCAGGAATAAAGCAATTTGGTGAAAAAAAATTTGCAATCGGACCAGTAGGTACTTTCAGAGATTACCTCCTACAAACAAAAAAACAAACTTGACCTCTTTATAATTTATAATATAAAAATGAATCGCAAAGTATGTTGGTAAGCGCATAACTCAACGGCGCCTGGACCGATTTCAACTTAGGGTAGAGTAGGGTAGAGTAGTGTACAGTAGGGTAGAGTAGGGTAGAGTAGTGTAGAGTAGGGTAGAATAGGGTAGGGTAGAGTAGGGTAGAGTTGGGTTACTATACCCAACTCTACCCTACTCTACCCGGGTGGAGTAGGAAAGAGCGGGAGCGAAGCCACGCGGGCAAAAGCTAGTATTATATAGAAGTGTAGATATGGCTCAATATTAATATTCTGCACATTTGACCTTAATAACACAAGTTACTGAGCAATATCGCTTAACGACATAACTTTATACAACATTGTTTTTATTGTTAGTATAATTATGCTAAGCCCGAAACACGTGTCTAGTATTTTTATGTAAAGAAATCTTTGTACAAAATAAAAAATAGTTTGCTTTCATAACTGTATCATGAAAAATTACAAAGTTATAAGTATTTTATGTCAGAAAAAATACATAGTCAGCGGGCCATCCAGGTGACTGAGGTGTAGTTTTGAACTTGCATCCAGCTGTTTGCTCGCACCTAATGCCCGCTATGGGCCGCTATGACCTGCCGTGACCTGTGTTGGACTTAGCATCGGTGATGTCCAAATATTTTTGGGAAAAAATATAACATGGCGTACTTAAACATTTCTTGGATAAAACTTGAATCTTGAATATAGCACAAATAATAATCAAACAATAATCAAAAAAATCAACAATCAATAATCAAGAAATAAAATCAATAAAATAAAAAAATAATCAATAATCAAATCAAATAATAATCAACAATTAATCAAATAATCAATAACATAACAACAATCAATCAATAAAAAAAACAATCAATCAACATAATCATCATGATTGATCAATCGATCAATTATCATTATAATCAATAATTTTTCAGAATCATCTGAACAAACTATATGCAGATACATTATTTTTAGTATCTATATGCGAATATAGATACTAAAAATAATGTATAAGAAGATAGGTATAGGTATTGTACTTACTCTAGATGCACATTGTACCTGAATTGTGCATAATGTATTGTAGCTATCTCTTCATCACTTACATTTTCGAGATAAGTCTGTGATACCGGTGTTGGCATCACAGTTGTATCACGTTTTGTTTGCCGATAAATTATCAGCTGTTCAATATTCACAATCTCAATCAATAAAAGATTTCTTGTCTTATTTATTTCAACAAAGTATCGTGAAATATCTCACTTTTACACTAATATTATGAAGAGGTAAAGTTTGCCTTTTTTTTGTTTGTAGGAATCTGTGAAATGACTGTACCCTTAGCCAAGTTTATAATCTGCAATCGTTAACGCTAGTAGAAAACTTCAAATGTACGAGAATGACGTCATCTCAACGCTCTGTCACGTGGTCAGAACAAAAGAATCGGAGGCGTCAATAACTCGAGGCGTTCGAGGCAAAAGAATCGAAACGAAACGATTGTAGCTTGGCTAGGGGGCCTGGTCCGATTGTTATTTTTTTTTTTTACCGATAGAAAGGTGCTTTATTCTTGAGTGATATAGTTTATATTTTATGCACGCGGGTGAAGCTTCGGGGAAAAGCTAGTTTAATATAAAGTAAGCATTCTGTTTTTGCACGATTTGAGTCTGGTCATCTCTCTAATTTGAATTGTCTACACTACCTAATATAAAAAAGAGGTAAAGTTTGTTTTTTTGTTTGCAAGAGGTAATCTCTGGAAGTACTGGTCCGATTGTAAACATTTTTTCACCTATAGAAAGCTGTTTTTTTTCTGAGTAACATAGGCTATATTTTATGTTCGCTTCGAAAAGCTAGTTTAATATAAAGTAAGCATTCTGTTTTTGCACTTGCATCGAAGACTAGTGATATTAGAAAGCAAACTTAGCATAGCAGCGGCTACTACGATTGGATTCTGGAATAGTCATCTCTCTAATTTTAATAGTCCGTAATAAAATTAATATATAAATAAAAAGCCTATACAGGCAACGTTCTTCATTAAAAAAAAAAAAAAAAAAAAAATTAAAGACTTTAACTATTTAGGAAATATAACAACTTGATAGTGACGCTTTACAGACAATTTAATGCCTTTAGACAGAAATATAATAATATATTTGATTTTTGCGCTAAAAATGTATAGGTTCATTATGCTACCCTGAGGAACTCCTTTGAAAAACCATAAACGAAAAAGTCACATCACGTAATTACCTAGTCACATTCTGAATGCCAAAAGGCATACGTGTTATTTTGAACAGAGTATAAACGAGTACTAAACGTTGGTGGCATGACAAATGGTGGCTCCAGTAAATAGTTGGTGTGCGGGATTTCGTAAAATTTCTTATAAAGAATTCTAAAATTCTTGTCTTTTGGTTCGTTCGACGCGTTCGGCTCGGATAAGTGTGCATTCACCTTAAATACATCAAAAAAGGGGGTAGGGGTAACCAGTAGATTTAATTTATTAAACCCCAAGCGAACGTTCGCTCTCTCATTGTCTTTCTATTATTTTTCTAATTACAGTATTTTAAAGGTTAAAAACGCAGTCCATGTTGGCGAAATTTGTCCCCAAAACGACTACCTAAATTTTTAAGCGACGTCAACGTGCGGGCGGAAAAAGTATAGAAAAAAACACCCAGCACACACTCTTTTGTAACAATTTAGTTTTATTTTCCTTAAAAGTACCTACAGGCTGTTGCTTAGAAGGTCGGCTTCCTTTTTGCATGTAACAGATAGTCAAATTATTATTTTTTATGCTTAAATATTACTTGTAAACAACTAAAACTTGTTTAAATAACTAAATATTGTAGCTGCTTATAACTTATATTTAATTTTTTAGTCATTTCAAAGAAAATATATTTATGAAAACCTTAGAAATTTTGAATGACGAAAAAGTTTTCTAAAAACTTATAAAGTTTTTAAAAAGTTACTTATTCCCTTGATCAAGTTTTGAGTCTAAGTTACCGAATATTAACCGAGCGTCCCAAGCAGTCCCAGTCTGCCCCTGATAGTTAAAAAGACGTTTCTCTAACAATAAGTAAAAACGGATAAAAGAAGGTTTTAATGAATGAAACGGGATATCGGGCCTTCTTTCTTTGTGTTAAAACCTCACTGGAGAGTGTTAGCAAAATATTAAAAAAACAGGCAAATGCGCATTTTTTTCCTGATTCCGGCAATGTTTAAAACTAAAATCTGGAAAAAATGTTAGATACGTCTTTTTTACTAACGGGGGCAGCAGTGCTATCTCTCTTTTTTCGCGTTGTTCCTTTATCAAACATTGCGTTGGATGAAACCACAAGCTTTTCAACGTCGAACATCACGTGGACGGACCGGGAAGGCCCCTCTGAGGGTGTTTTTAATATCATGCGGGGTTCCCCGCACCCATAACCCCCGCTAATGTCCATTTCATACAAATATTTATTGCAATGCGTGGAATACGCACGTTTTTTTGCATTGTGACTTTTTCTGTATGCGGAGCAGTACCGCATGCGTGATGTATCCTCCCGATTAACCCTTCAGATACCGTCAATTAGAGACACAATAGTAAGACAATAGATGCGCGGCCACCGGTGGTCGCTTGGGGATTCATGAATTAAAAACACCCTTACTATACTAATAGCTTTTATCTACAATTATAGGTACTAAGTACTAACATATCAATTATTGAGCATTAATTGTTACTTCAGTTTTATCTACAAATCTTCTATTTTCCGGAAGTGTCCTAACATCAGCTAACATGGCTAAATGGCTTTGTTATCAAAAATAGACTCAACAAAGGCAAAATGATAATGTTCCGTCATTGGCAGATTATATCAACGGCGAAATGTCAATAACAATTCTGACTATATCAAACATATTTAAAACTGAAAAAAATAAAATCGTGAATTTATTTATTGAGAACGAGGTAAGCATTATTTATTTAAGCTTTATGCACTATTTAAACGCTGTTAACTGTTCTGTGGCTTTCCTATACTTACTATAGGTATTTTATGATACTACTGAGGCCTAACAGTGAGTAGGGCCTTCTCTTTTTCAAATGCGGTGCACCACCGTTGGGGCACGAATTATGCATACTTTCTCTTTCTAAAATGCTAATATAATCCTATTATAAAGTTTAACTGTTTTGTTTCATCAATCATAAAGATAAGTGTGACTGTGTGTCTGTGCTTCACCGGTGGTACAATTGAATCAAATGAAAAAAAAAAAAAACAAATTTTTCGAAATTCCGGCTGACAGATGTTTCATGCAAGCTTAGCTAGCTCTAAGTTTTAAGTACAACCTGCAATAAAAGAACTTTATTATTGTATCTTTTCTCACGGAAGTAGTGCGATCATAATAAGTAACTGTTTGCCAAACATGTGGCGTAATGACGTACTACACTTTTCTATCTTTTCCTCGTAGGTATTAATATAAATAGTAAACATCAACTAATGCGAGGTTATTGACCCTTTCAATGTATAATCATTGAACCGAAACTAAGCTAATTGCATCAACAATACTCTATCTCTTTCACACTCAGTGGATAAGTCTAAGAGAAAATGCATTTTCAAAAAAAGAACGACATCATTGTGGTTTCATGCTCTCCTAGTGCATCGTTTGCACCTCACTGCACTCAATGAAATGTAAAAAGAAAGTGAAATCTTTTTCTTTGCTCTATCCCTTTCCAATATAGTGGAATTAGAAAAGGATGGATATATTTATGACCGTTCGTTGTTGCGTTCGGGAATTATTGATTGCAGTAGTTATGGAGACGAGCCAATATACATAGACTATTAGACTCAGATTGAACGGTGCTATCTTTGCTAATATTTTCTATATACCTATTCAAGCTATTTGTGTAGTGTTTGTTTGTTTGGACTACATATCTACGCTAATATTATAACGAGAAATATTATAAACAGGTACCTAATCTCTGAAAGTAGGTACCTACTGGTCCGATTGCTAATTTTTTTCACTTAGAGAAAGTTGCTTTATTTCTGAGTGACATAGGCTATATTTTATGCACGCAGGCGAAACCGCGGGCAAAAGCTAGTTTACCATAAAAATAAATATCTTTAAAAAAACACTAGGGTCCCCAAATTAAATATTGGAAGACACAGAATATAGAACTTTTCTTTTGTCCAATCATAGTCGCACAGATTTCTATTAAAATTCACTTTGACAAAACAATAAATTTTAAAGCAGCTCCACTTCCACCGAGGCGGCACTAAAATTAGATAATTTGCACGGAAATCATTAACAACTTTGTAGACCGGTAAAAATGTAAACGACCTAAAGTTTGCTACCAATTTATAAACAAAGATGACCTTTAGCATAATGTTCTAGGTCAGGCCTCGATGGCTTACTGACACAAAATAGGTAGACACAGAAGTCAATCTACATACAAAGCGCGCTCGAGCCACGCACAGATAGACACCGCTCATGGACACGATATCTCGCAGCCCGCTCGTCGAACAGTTCCGGCTCAAATACTCATTAGTTAGCGTCCACCGAGCGTAGGTATAAAAACTGAAGTACATACATGAGATTGACTTCTGTGCTTATCTATTTTGTGGCAGTTCGCTGGGCATGCTTAAACCTCACAAGCAAACACTGCAGTAGCGAGCGAGACTCCTCCCAGGACGGACGTCTCGACTCCGACCGCCATTTTGTTTATTTACTTCGCAAACAATTCCACCAGCCGGTGTTTTCGCTAGTAAATAATGTCGATTATCAGTGTTCTCATCCTCCTTTGTGCAGTATTCAATTCCTATGAGGTAAAGTGAATCGTTTAGCAGTATATAAACATGTTTGCTTCCCTTTGTTATGTTTGTATCTGTTACATTTCTTATTAAGTGTCAATTCTGTGTTCTGTAGTAGTATGTTTGTTTGTTTATCGATCATTGTGTTCAAAGAATTATGACAATTACTTACTTACTTTATTTGGTCATAGGTCTTAGGGTCAGTATCTAACCCACATAGCTGACCAAGTTTACGTAGCTCGTGTAATCGTAATACATATTAAGTATATCAATAATAATTTTCAGACTATGGCCCCTCATAGTCTTAACATAGTTCTTGTTAACCAGTCCATAAAGCTTCCCAAAAGCATCTTTGTTTTCCACATATCGCAACAGTTTTCCACTAAATGTTGGTTATCCTTAAGTGCAATTGCATAGCATGTAAAAGGAGAATCGCGGAGTGGTGACACTTTTCTTTTCAATATATCTAAAGGGGCCTCTTTGAGTTGGTTACGGCCCCCTGCATGCCTTTCAAAGGATCAGGATCTTAGGGTCCTCAGATGTATCTATTAAACATTGTTCAGCCAGTGGCCATATATTCTTTACCGATCCACTAAGCCTCATAAACCCATAGTGTATCATCGTTTTCTCTATGTTGCTATAGTTCCAACCAACAAAGGTTGACCTAGGATAAAGTTGTCCTTGGGTACACTAGCATAGCCACGTTCCATGTAGCGCCTAAAGAGCCTCTACGAGTTGGCTTAAGCTCTTTGAATACCTTCCAAAGGTTCAAGTCCTCAGGTTCCCGATATAAATAAAGAATCGACAATATTACTATTAAAAATATCCAGCAGTGGACCAGCCTAAATAACATACTGTTTTAATATATGCAAATGTTATAATTAGACTATATCACCAAGGTTTAACCCAAACAAGAATATACAAGCAATAGTCTCTAATAAAACATAACCAACTGACGATATAAATAAGTCTGCCATTCAAGACTTATTTATCGTCAGTTGGATTTACTCCACTTATTTATTTTGTATAGAAATCACTAGCTTTACCCGTGGCTGCGGCCCCATAGCCTATTTTACAGCACCCGAGAAATTTTATCGAGAATAACAGTGGCTGAAAAAACCTATAAAACTCAAATATTAGTTTCAAATAAATCATTTACACTTTTGCCGTGGTAAAAAAGAATTGCAAATTTCATAGTATAGGTCTCTTTGGAGAAGAATGTGCAAGGAACTTCAAAGAAAATGGAAACGAATAAATTATTTAAGGAACTCCATAATAGAAAACTAATGCCGGAGATCCCAGTTCAGATACATGTCACAGTGCCTACACCAAATAGACGAGATATGCTTAAATAAACACAAAAATAAAATGTACTTATTTAATAGGCATTAAAATACCACAGGGTCTAAAGAGATTGAAAAATTAAGCAAATGCCACTGGCTTAAAAACAGACGTAACACGATTGTGGCACATATCTACAGAAGATATACTTACCGATAGTAACAGGAGCGATAGGAATAGTAGCAAAGAGCATATTATATGTAGATATTGTGAAAAAATTGATTCAGGTTTAAAGGTATTCGGAACTGAGTATAAAGTCCCGCAAACCAAGGAGATCATTATGTCTGATGCGGGCGAATGTCCGAGCAATGATTTCGGGTTGTCGTATTGTTCAAATCGCGCGGAGAAGTCTAATTGCGCGATACGGGATTTTGTAGTTTAGTTCATATGTGTCATAGATGTCGCTACAGGTATTAAAACCATATAATACAAAATCAAGCAGCAATTCATACAGCTACCATTTAAAGCAAAATACTAAGGGGCACAGTATCGCAGCGCTGGAAGGCCTCCAACAAGGTGGACCGATGACCTGGTCAGGGTCGTGGGAATCCGATGGATGCGTGACACACAGGATCGATCGTTGTGGCGACGCTTGGGGGAGGCCTATGTCCAATAGTGGACATGTATCGGCTGATATGATGATGATGATAGTATTTAGTGACTGATCAACATCTGAACCTCTTTTTCACTAAGGTCGGGCGGTCGGGAGCAAGGAAAGCCCACCGGTTAAAAACCCGAGTAGAAAACAGTTTTTCATAAAACATAATAATCTATATTATTATTACAAAGAGATAAAGTTAGATTTGTTGTTTGTGGTAGGCAATCTCTGAAAGTACTGGTCCAATTGCTAAAATTTTTTCACCGTTTTCAGCGTTAGCGCGTTGGCGTTGTGCTTTATTCCTGAAACATATAGGATATATACTATGTACGCTGGTAAAGCCACGGGCAAAAGCTAGTAACATATAAGTTTATATAGTAAACTAGCTTCTGAAAGCGGCTTCGCTCGCGTTATAGTAGAAACAATATCCCAGGGAACCATACCTGCTCCCGGAATAAATACTATCTTATCTGCTATTCCAGAAAATGGTCTACACGCGCAGCCGTGTGATTAATTTATTTCAGTCAAGATTGTTCTATTCTATTGTATGTGCCATATTTCATACGAATCCCTTCTACAGTTTTATCGTGAAGGAGTAACAAACATACACACACACTTATAAATTTTTATTTTCATAATATTAGTGTGATTGTGTGGAGCCTCTCCACAGGACATGCGCCACCTGCTATGCTGCCCATCCTGCATTACCACCTGCAGTTTTCAGGATCTGTACGAGGCCAACAATAGAGCCGTACAGGTTGCCAAATATTGGTCAGAAAAAGTATAGTTTGAGAGCATCGACACGAAAAGAAGAAGAAGAAGTGTGATTGTGAAATGTGATTAAATTTTCTTTGTTCCTCAGAAATCCACGCCTGAAGATGATCATTACGTAGGAGCTGTAGTGGAGTACGAAGTGAGTGGTGATGTTGCCGCGAACCTCGCCAACTATGCGAACCTTATAAAGGAAGCAGCAAATCAGGTTGGTTAATTACGCATGCGATACCGTATTTATAAACTACTAGCACAAAATATACAGAAGACAATCTCATATATGTACTTCAATTTTTATACCTACGCTCAGTGGATACTAATGAGTGTTTAAGCCGGAACTGTTCGACGAGCGGGCCGAAGCGCTCCGAGATATAGTGTCCGTGAGCGGTGTCTATGTGTGCGTTGCTCGAGTGCGCTTTGTATGTAGATTGACTTCTGTACCTATATATTTTGTGCTATTAGCTTATTAGTCACTGGCGCTACTTTAAATCTTCCTCTAATGTACATATCACACATACTCACTTTATCCAATGTCGTCACTTCAGTCACATTCAACTCAACATTCTCATTTCCGGTACAAAATTTTTCGAGAGAGACAACTTCTCCCAACGGCTTCACCCGAGTGATCAACTTTTCAGTCACTGGCTCTATTTTCAATATTCCTCTAGTGTACTCATATGTCACTTTATGCCATCTCTTCACTTAAGCTACATCCAACTCAGCATTCTCATTTCCGCTACATGCCATCTTTTTGCATTCTGATCCAGTTGTTTAATTTACAATTTTTCAGTGTTCTTGAATTCTTTATTCAAATATAGTACTAGTCTAAGTAATTACTTGGGCCTGCTAAGTGCACGAACGCGTAGCTTCAGAGACGCGTATTCACAAACACTAAACGTAATATAGTGTTTGTGAATACGCGTCTCTGAAGCTACGCTTGGTTACCAAATTTTTCTTAAGTGCTTTAAGAAAAAATTGGTACTCTTGTGTTTGTTCTCTTGTGATTTGGCTGATACAACAAGATAATTTACGAAATGATTTAACAATGTTTCCAGGGCGCTGACATCGTGGTCTTCCCCGAGTTGACCCTCACAAACAGCACGACTTACTTCACAGTACCCATCTACGGCGCGCTGAAACAGTATCCAATTCCAGCTCTCAACCATTTGAGATTTGACGAGGTTTGTATAAATTGCTTTATTAACGTCATATGAAAATTTCAGCGAATTTGTATATTCATTAGAAGAAAATCGCTGGGAAAATCCCGGCAATTTTCTTCGTGAAAAAGTTTTCATAAAAACTTTAACACCCCTTAAATCTTAATTTGAGGGTAGTTTTGAAAAACTATGACAGTCTTTATAATTCATTTTGATTAGAGCTGGTGCAAAGTTACAAGTTTATTAACCCAATAAATTAGAATGCTCCATGCAATCTATAAAATACTCTTAATTATTCTTTAAAGGTAGATAATAGATATGTAGAACCGAGTGGCAAGATTGCTATCGGTTTTTTTCAACTCTTGACGTAACCACAGCTGAGACAGAAAGCTTAAACTGCTCAAAGACATATCATAAATTTTTAATAATGTTCCCGTAAACGAGAACCTTCCAGACTGCGACTTCTTATTTATTTGTTTGTTCCAGTTCTTAGTAACCATATCAACAGCAGCGCGGGCAAATGAAGTCTACGTGGTGGTCAATGGTCGTGAACGCATGGACTGCACTGTCCCTGACACGGCCTCTGCGGGAGAGTACTGTCCTGAGGAGAAGGTGTACATTTTCAACACAAACGTTGTGTTTGACAGGAGTGGAGCGGTTGTTGACAGGTGAGATTATTAAAGATGATCTGGTCATTATCATCATCCTCATCATGTCGGCCGAAAGACGTCCACTGTCTCCCCCAAGTTGGCCACAACGACCAGTCCTGTGAATCTTGCCTCCATCGGATTCTCGCGACCCCCACTAGGTCTTTGGTCCACCTTGTGGGAGGCCTACTATTTTTATGCCTTCTGGTACGCGGTCGCCACTTCAGAACTTTTCGGCCCCAACGACCATCTTTTTTTTTTTCTTTTTAATTGATATAAACTAGTGCTTGTCTGAGATCTGCAGCCCCACCTGATGGTGATATTCTGCGAACAATATGCCCTTTTCATTGCCATTTAAGTTTCAAGCCTACTTTTGGATGAATTGAATTCGAAGTAAGCTGTAAATTCTTTGATGATGATGATATATCAGTTCGCTACAAAACCACAAACTTTTTAGGATGAGACTTTGCAGACTACTGAAAGTTAGCATTATGCTGCAATATAGGTAGATCCACTGGGAGAAAACTCCTAAGGCGTAGACTTAATAGTCCACCTTTGTACAGTGTTTCTTTAGCGCATAAAGTGTTTAATATTAAAAACTTCTATTGATTTACTAAACTGTCGATGTCGCTCTTCCAACTGTGATAATCTTGTTATAGAATTGAGCGACTAGAATATTAATTTGTTCTCAAGGCTTATCAATCACGATTCAACTAATTTCAACCTAGCAGTGCCACGGATTGTATAATTCATAAGATCATTAGTTCCACGATATCTTTGAATAATTTAATCTGTCCAAAAATTTTTCAATTTTCGACAGCCCGTTCACGACATCTTTACCACTTTTAAGCATGCAATTTACTGTCTCCCGAATTAGTGCGAAAAGTTCGTCAGTTCGCCCCACCACAATTGATTGGATTTATCGTTTCAGGCTGGGTGCTAAGCGACTCTTGACCGCGGTCAACCCCCATTTAAGTAAAGTTTGTCACTGCTGCACTTGGCTGCAGTGACAAACTTTAACTCAACTCCACAATACCCTCACCTGCGGCTCAGGTGATTTCTGCCTCAATCGCAATGACAAGCTTTCTCCACTTGTATCAAAATATACTATTACGTTCACCCCGATTGGTTCTAACGCTACCTTTAAACGATTGTAAATAATTGAAGATAACGATGACAATCAAAACGAAATGGTTTTCCGCACGTTCCAGATTCCGCAAGATCAACTTGTTCGGCGAGTACACCCACACCCCAGCTTTACGTCCCGAGCTGGGCGAGTTTACCACAGACTTCGGCGTGACGTTCGGCCACTTCATCTGCTTCGACCTCATGTTCCAAGTGCCGGCTGTACAGGTCGTGCAGAAGAGAAACATTAAAAACGTCATATTCCCCACCATGTGGTTCTCAGAACTGCCGTATTTGACTGGTAAGTTAAAGACAATAAACCTGTAATGTTCCCATATCTGGATCATGTCTCTGGAAGAGGGAGTGAGAACCACTGTTAATACTGTCAACCAGGATTAGCAGTGACATCTTAGGGCCTGCGCGATACAGACGCGATTCAGACGCAGCCTGTAAACCTTTGCACATATGTATAAATGTACAAACATATGTTTGCATCGATACGGACGCGCGTGTGTAAACACGTTCTTTATTCGTATTTGTAGGGAAGCCGCACCGATGTCCGTTTGAGTCGATACAAAACCTAAAAGCTTTTACCCTACAGAGCACTTGCTCTGTAGGGTAAAAGCGCGCCGTCGACGCACCTTTCTAAAACGCGAGTTTAAAAAAACTTTTCATTAATCATACTCTGAAAGTAGGTCTGAAGTTGCCTGAGGAGCGGGCTGAAAAGTATCACACTTTTCATCCCTAGGGAGTTTCACTTTCAACTAACAGCTGTCAAATTATTTTAAAAAAAATCTTGTATTCGTAATGAAAAGCACAGTGCTCTTACGTCGGGCTTAAAGTTACTTACTTAGTCCCTCGAATTAGCGACCTCGCTACGCTCGGCCGCCAACTCCTTCTCGGGACGACATAAGTAACTTTCACCCCTAGTGTAACAATGTACTATTGTGTGCACATCGAATCATGAACACTCTTCACTCAAAACGTTGTTTTTTCTGGCCATTTCTGTCCCATTGCTGGGCAAAGGCGGCCCTCAAGTTCTTCCAGACATCCTTTTCCTGTGCTGTTTTGAACCAGGAAGAATAATACCTTATTATATCTTTTGACTCTATCACAAAAGATATAATAATACAATGGGATATTTAGTTTTTGGCACAGTGCCATCGCCAGACGAATCTTTCTACAATCTGTTAATTTGCCTAGTTACTATACTTAGTACTAATGTTGTGTTCTATAATGTTTCAGCTGTCCAGATTCAAGAGGCGTATGCTTACTCCCTGGATGTCAACTTCCTGGGAGCTGGGGCCAATAATGTCAGAGTTGGCAGTGCAGGTAATTTAAATAAACAGATTTTGTATACATATTTTCTACAGACAATTTGAATTTAGAATCATAAGTATAGAAATGAATCATAAAAAACAGTACTTAACAAGATTGTTTTGTAAGGCCTTGTACTTATCCCTAGCCAAGTTATCAACTTGGCTTCTTCAAATGTTCGGGAATGACGTCATTTCAACGCTCAGTCTCGTGGTCAGAACAAAAGTTTCGGGGGTGTGGCAAACTCGAGGCGTTCGACGCAAGAGAAACGGTTGTAATTTGGCTGTTATACGAGTATTGTTAAGCGTTTTGTGACAAATCAAGATTATCTTTCGACAGAATCTTTCTCAATCATCTGAAATGGAAATTCTTTTCTTATTTATAATATGTTACATTTCTATTTCTCAGGTTCCGGAATATATTCAGGAAAAGCCGGAGCTTTGATCAGCATCATGCCAGGTTCATCCACCACGAAAGTACTTGTAGCTAAAGTGCCTAAAGTACCTGGGCAAGTAAGAACTTTTTCTATATATATATGTTTCAGTAGATTTTCTTAATATATTGTCACTCCTGGTTCTTGTTCTTCTTTCTCTTCTATCTTACCTCATAAGCTTCTAACTTTTCTTTACTTGTAGAGTGAGTATTGCAATACTTCTTACAAACCAATTCTAGCTGTACATCCACATGTGTACCCTCGTTCAATTTTGTCTTGTCAATCTCTAGTATCTACTTTATCTGCTCACCATTCCTCATTTCTTTCTCCAGGTAACAGAACCCTACCCAGGTCCAATCTACGATGACCCGGCTAACCTTGACAAGCTGAAATTGATCACTGACTTGTCTCTCCCGTCACACATCAGCAGGCTGCTGCAGCCAGGGTCCCAGGAGTTCACTCTAGTGGACAGGGATACCACGTGTAACTTCAAAGTCACGCTTGCCCAGAGAGAAGGCGCTACGGTAAGTTGGCCTTGGAAACTAGCTATTTTTTTATGTTGTTTTTTATTTATTGTTTACTGCATGACCCTCTTTTCGAATTTGGTAGTGCATAACAGCATGGCGTGTATAACGGAGTACATTTTTTTTACTTGCATTTTTTGCACGATATGTCACTAACAAAAATTGATGCTAAATATGTATCATCGGGGACTTAATATTATTTATTTATTTTATAAATTATACACAAAAAATATACAATACTAACACTGTACCGTTAGAAAATTTAGTTGCAAAAAGTATTATTAACAATTTGCACTGTTTAAATGTTGCATGCATTTATTTAGTCGCGTTTACTTATAGTGCTTGCTTTATCGTTTTAAATTATGTAGTGTGATGAAGGTAAGTCACTTTTTGCTTTATGGGTTTCTGTTTTTAATTTGCTAAGTATACTTATGTTATTGTTTATCACTAAATTGGTTAAAACAACATGTTCACGCCTACAAACTATTAGTTTAACACCATCATCATCTTGGAGTTTCTATGACATATGTTGAACATATTGAGTATCTGCAATGAGCGGTTGCCATTATCATCATCATGCTTGACCACCGCATGGCTATACGCAGTGCTTATTACACTGCTACCAATGTTATCACCGCTTGATATCCATGATTCTGATAATCTTGTTCATTTTAGTCAACTCATCCATGACCACAGAAGAGCTTTTCTTAATTCGACTACTACAACACTTTATCATGTTGCCAGGCGGTCCGGTACCGCGCCTTCATCCAAGATGGCTCCCAAACGTACGCGCGCCGCGAGATAGGCGTCGTCGCCTGCTCACTCGTCGCCTGCAAGACTGACGACGTCACTACTTGCGCTTACAGGTAACACATTCTTTTCCTTATCAATTCTGAATATGGTTTCTTCTATTCTATTCTATTCTCATCACTGTCGACTGAAAATTGCCCAAAGACCGGCAACATTGCCAATTAATTTCACTAGCTTTGAGATACATTGTAGGTTTGTCTCACACATTCTGTTCAAGAGTTCATCATCTTTAATATAACTGTTTGGCATTCAAATATAATGTTATTATTCTTTCTAAATTCATCAGAATAGTTTAAAATACTCTAATTTAAGATTCGTTTTTCTTAATGTGTAATTTCTAAAAGCTAAAATGTTAAATTTTTGTTACAAAACTTACAGGTTCAATCAAACAGAAGAAACGATAGTAGAAAAACTGGAAATAGAAATGCAAACGTATAGAAACACGTACAACGACACGCTTGACTGCGATAACATCGAGTACTTCCCAGTAACTGTAAGATACAATAAGTTTCCGCTCAGTCCAAAGAACTTCACTTACTCCATGAAGTTGAAGGACCAATCGAAGTGCGAGCCAAAGGACCAGAACCAGAACACCTTTTCTGTACTACAGAAGGAAATTCTGAGTAGAAACAGTCGGGAGCGTGTTAATTTCAAGATCAGTGTTCCTCAAAATCAACTCGTGGCTTTTGGCATCTGGGGAAGAATCTATAATAGAGATGTCGATCACAATAAAGGAGCATCTGAAGAAGATCTACAGAAGTTCAATACTCTTTTAGACGAGATATTTAGTTCTGATTAAGATTTTAAGATTTGAATTTATGAAAATTGTGCCATTCTGAAATAATGTAAATTTTTAGTATGTTCAGCGTAAATGTAATGCTGAATGGTTTTGGAAGACTGAGATTTTTTGATAAGTTGAAACGAAAAAATGCAAGCCATTGATGTATAAAGAAAATATTAGAATCTAATTGCTAATACGTAGAAATGTATACTCACTCACTTTTATTTAGTAAGTACTTTGAGTTTACTCAAAAGATTTAATAATTATTTGTTAGACAAGAGTGCAAAGTTGCTTTTATGATCGAGCAAGCGAAGGATTCTAAAATTCTTTGCACTCGAGTGCACCTCGAAGAAATGACTAAATGTAAAAAAACCCTTCACCAAAGAGGTTCCGAGTCTGAGTTTTTAAAAATTAAAAAAAAGTTATGATAACCTATGATAAATTTGGCACCATGGAGGTTGAAGTTAATAGGTTTAATGATATTTTAAATTCACAAACTTAGTGCACACAATTTTCTAAATGTATCCCCTACTTTATCCCCTAGCGAGTAGATACGGCTTTTGCACTCTCGAAGAACAAAAATATCCTTCCGAGATAGGGGATGAAAAATAGTTTACACTACAAATTGTTGTAGGATGCATCCTTGATCCTAGAGCAATCGGGTGACAGCTGTCAGATATCTAATTTTTTTTTTGTTTCTATTTACCCCTTAAGGAAGGCTAAAGTTGTTCCACGATATCGCCTAGTCTTTCATCCATGTTTTCTTGATCGGATACCTAATGACGGATTTATACAATGTACCTAACTCCTTTTTTCTCATCTCAAAGATGCATATTTTCGTCTTGCTGTCATCCTACCTATTTATATGTAAAAAAGACTTTGAGTACATTTGACTAGTAGAATTTGATTTCTAGCTATGTTGATATTGATTTAGGTTTTCATAATCTGACCAAATGCTTATATGTCAAATACTTATGAGTAAGGGCTTTAGGCACTCGTAGTTGTTAAGCTAGTTTAGTAAAACCTTTAGGGCGTTCATTTTATTAATTATTAAATGTTAAGTGTGGCCGTATTTTTAATTATTTACTTCGTTTCACTTGTCCATCACCCTTGTGTCTGTTCCTTCATCCACTTTTTTAGGTGATCCGCCTACTTCGGATATATCAACTGACCTCTCTCGCGTTTATTCCGTCAGGGCGCACATTCACAACCAAATACTCCATCTCGTCAGCCCTTCTGTCACCTATGGGGATTGAAGAGCTAACTGAGATGGTCGCAAACACACGCCCCTGGCAAATAAGACACGAAAACCATCGTGGGATTAACCTGACGCGGGCGAGTAACGGGTTAAATAGCTCAGAATATGTATAACATAATAACATTACATGGTATGGATGAAGGGTAAGGCTTCACTGTTCAAAAGAGTTACAGCGGCTTTGGAAAGCAAAGGGTTACTGAAGGAACACGTGTGAGGTTTAGTCAGTAAAAGTCTGACACTTCCTTTCGGTCCACCCAGAGAGGGTGAGATTGTTGGATGATTTTCCGTTAAAAAAAGCACATTTTGTCAGAATTCCAGAGGAGGCCTTTCCCTTGCTAGTATAACTTGAGCCGGTACTGCTGGAGACTGATCAATAGCGGCTAATAATTGACAGCACATCGTATTCTGAATTAAATCCTTCCTGGTGACTGTGCGTGATTTCCTCTTTGAGTGAGGCAGTTTGTGACTACTATGTTTGCAGTTGAGAATAAAAATGTTACACTGACTCCAAGTAATATGGGCCAATGGCAGGAAGATGATGGCGATGGTTAGGTTAGGTTAGGTTATCACACTGCCACGCACCCCGCAGCGTAGTGCGTGAATGCGTGTCTTCTAAGTATCTCCGTTCGTATAGAAAACACGCACAGTCCAACACACTGAAAATGCATCCACGCGCGTTCATGCACACCACGCGCCTACATGCGGAGAAACATGCACACACGTGCGTGGGTGCGGGGCGACAGGCAAGGTATGCCACACTGAGTCTCGTAGTACCGTGCCTGATTTTGTATTAAATGAGTGCGTGTCTGCGTGAATTTACAAAACGCACCTACGCGCGTGAGTGCGTAAAAAACCAGCACGATTATGCAGATCTGCATTACCGCAAGTACGTGCATTGGTGCATGTTCACGAGTAACGCTGCGTGGTGCGTGGCAGTGGAACCGCCTGAGGCCGGGACTCCACCAAAGCGATGAGAGATGTGTGCGGAGTGCTGTTTGCTGTGCGAGAAGAGATGTTTTTCAGCTCAGGGGACTCCACCAAAGCGGAGATGTGTGCGTTTTCGTCGTTCGCTGTGCGTCATCTGCGCACAGCTCAAATCTCCGCTTCTATCGCGCCATACAAATATTACATAGCTCCGTACAGCGATCTCCACTGAAGCTGAGCGGAGAGGAGATGTGTCAATAACACAATTCTATTGGTTGTTTATAAAACATCTCCTCTCCGCTCGTCTCGCCAGCCTTAGGGTGCCTTAACTATCATCATCATCTTCTTACTTCTCATGCGTGAAACCCCGTGCCTTGGAAAGCACGTAACGCCGTTGATCCCGCTTGTCATTCGTAGATCTTTGACAGCCGTTACCATGTAGTCAGCTGCCAGAAAGTCTGACCATCAGTCGTTAAAAAGGAGTAGGTATTGTGTTGCCCAGTAAATGGGTTGTGGAGGTCTGCTAGGCAGTCGCTCCGTAACAGCAACCTCATGTAGGTATTAGAGCAGGTACCTTAGCCACTGGGCCATCACAACACACTCCGACACTATTAAAAATGACACTGGGTGGAGTGATACTAAATCCATTTCGAGTGGGTCCAAAGACACGATTAGAAAGCAAACAAAGCATTTTTATGGTTCCGTACCTCAAAAGGAAAAAACGGATCCCTAACGGAATCACTTTCGCTTTGTTGTCCGTCCGTCTGCGCGTCTGTCTGTCTGTCAAGACCCTTTATTTCGGGAACGCGTGGAGGTATCGAGTTCAAATTAAAAACTCAGGGCTGTGGCCCCTTTGAGCTGTGAAAAAATCAAACTTCTAAGTTGACGAATAAAAAAACTTTTTACAAAAAAAAAAAAATTAAACCGACTTCAAAAAGTACAAAATAATTTTAATTTCGGAAGTCGGTGTTTCTATAATAGGTACCTAATTTTGTCTCTTCGTTATTTAACACCGACTTCCGAAATTAAAATTATTTTGTACTTTTTGAAGTCGGTTTAATTTTTTATTTGTAAAAAGTTTTTTATTTTTCACTTTTTAGTTATGGTAGCACCACTAAAAAGTACCTACCCTTCAGCTAAACATAAATGACCCTATAGCCAGAGTGCATCTCATAACGATTCTAATAATCCCAAATACGGTTATATTACATGAATTTACCTTCCGGCTTTATCACCAGATCAGTTCGATACATCTCTTTCCCTTTTTCTTTCTGTCAGTCATCGACTACAAGTATAAGCAAAGCAATTTTACTTGTTACGACAATTCTGCTATGATTCTATGAGGAGTTCTGTTCCATATCTTCGAAGTTCATGATCAGATCATAACAATATTTCTATGGGACCAACTTGGAAGGAAAATCTTTCAAAAAAAAAAAAAAACAAAATCGGTCCACAGTTGACCGAAGTATCGGTGAACATACATACAAAAAAAAAACAAACATACATTCAGCCTAACATAGAACCTCCTCCTTTTCGAAGTCGGTTAAAAAGATACAGCCGTTTATGTCGCAAAAAATCGTATATTTTGATACTTTCAAAGATTCTTTCAAAATTTATAGGGTACTTCCCGTTGACCCAGAATCCTGACCTTTAGTACAAAGCAACTAGCAAGGTATAGGAATAAATCTCAAAACCGTAAAGTTGTAACTAAACCTACGTCACAAAAAAAAATGCAATATGGAAAAATCTTCGAGACTCCATTCGGGAACTGTAGTTTGCACGAAACCCTCAGTGCGCGAGTCCGACTTGCACTTACCCAGTCATTTATTTTTATTACCCATTTAGCCACACAAGCTACTAATTATAACATTTAATTGCAGCAATACAGATACAGAGCCGGCGTGTTCAGCGGCGTGAGGTCGTTCTCTGGCGTGACGACCGGTGGCACCAGGATCTGTGGGGTCTACGCCTGCACCGGAGACACTAGAGAAACTTGTGGCCAAAGGTAACACATCAAAATTTTTATTTTTGTGCGCCTACCATATTGTCTCTTCACCTCCCTAGGTTGACTGGTAGAGAATGCCTAAGGCATTAAGTCCGCCTTGTACTTTTTGTTGCATGTAGATTAAATAAACAAATAAATAAATCTAACACAAAGTTTGCGACCGTAACCCGAGTTTAATTTACGCAGTTCAATCATTGAAATCATTAATACAAACCTTTCAGTTCTTCCAGCCATGATGAATGGATATTTCATGAAAAAGTCATTCAATAAAGTTATCTGGTAAAAATACAACTAAACAGAGTAATTTGTAAAACACTAACCACCTTGCAGGACTGTATTACTAACATCATAAACAATAACTTTTGTTCTATGACGTTTTACAAAACATTACATTTACCAAAAAACATACCTTCAAGATTTCGTTGTCCCATCTAACACATTTCAACTCTGTATTTTGCAGTATACTTTCGCCTCCCATGCACAGTGCATCTCGTAATAATAGTAAGCAGGCTTTTGAAACATTGTCATCACACTTAGCAAGCATTCACACCATTTCCGTGTATTCGACAGAAATTGATACACCATGTAAAGATAATTACGCCCGCACTGCCGAATTTCGCTACAAGAACATGTATGACGCGACGCGAGCGCATCAATGCGACTGACCGACTAGTGAGGGCTGCCCGTAGATAGGTCAAGATCATGTTCAGTTACCCTCCACTATTGCACTATCGCTTGAATGTTAAATATTTTTATTTTTGTATGAAAATATGTCAATTTTTTAAAAGTCATAGAACAAAAGTTGTTGTTTATGATGTTAGTAACATAGTCCTGAAAGGTTGCTAGTGTTTTACAAATAACCCTGAATAAAGGCCTACAAAATGCTGAAATCTTCATATTCTTTCAGGTACTTTCACCATCAAAGTCAGGATTAAATTTAATGCCTAAATAGTCTTTATCCCTTATGGCTATTTATACCGGCCTTTTTTGAGGTAGGTAATCTCTCACTCTGGGTAGAGCGAGTATCAGTTTTTTACTGACTTAAACCCAATATTCCAATTTTTGCCTTAGTTAGTTTTGGTATAGTTAGAAAGTGTCATTACGGCCCTTAAACGTAAAAGGCAACTGAATGAACACGTGTGGGTCTTATTTAGTGATAGTCTAACACTCCCTCTTGCTCCACCCAGAGCGGGAGAAGTTATTTGAAGATTCGTTAGACCCAAAAAGTCACTATTTATACACAGAATAGTAAATTGAAATAATATAATAATATTCCACAACTATTACACAACGCCATTGAGCTAAGCAGTGTATACATTATACACTGCTTAGCTTGAGTACTAGACAACAGATAAACATACTTATATTATATATTTCTACGTACATACATACTATCCCCAGATACAGAACAAATTATCGTGCTCATCACACAATCATTTGGTCCTGGGTGGAAACCGAACCAACGGCCACCTCACAAAAAAAAATGTTACCAAGTTAACAACACTTATCTTTACATTACAGGTTTTCCAGTTACATACCAGACACAACAGCCATTTTCCAGGAGCTGGTTATAGAGGCCAGCATGCCGACCCCAGCCCTATTCGCCGACCTGGACGCCAACAACGCCGTCATATACCCAGTCTCTTCCAAAGTCTCCATCATGCCTCTAGAATCTAATGAGTTTGAATACACCACTTCTAAATCTTACACCAACACCATATTCACTATGACTTTGAAGAATACTTCTGCGGAGTTGTTAACGTTTGCAGTGTGGGGAAGAAGGTTCTCTACTGATGGTCAGACTGAAGACCCGCCGTTGAGTGATGCTGAAGGAGATTTGACCCCAGAAGTTATAACTGAAACCACAACCCTTGAGACCACGACACCTGATGTCCCAACTACTGATAGTCCAACCTCGGAAGGTTCCACTACAGCACAACCAGGTGCTTCTGCTGTCCATCTGCTGAGTCGAGTGCTTTTTGCGGCTATGGTAACTTTGATATGTTATAGTCAGTTTTAAATAGGCTTTATATTTATTAGTTATCCTATTTCCTATCCTATTCTCGTATCCTATCCTAACTAATGTTATTATAGGTACCAGATAACTTCACAAAAAAATTTAGGTACCTTTGTCAGGAGTCAGGTCCACCCCTAAAAACCTATCCTAGAAACGCCAAGAAAGGAAGTCATTTGATGATTTCCTACTGAAGAAAAAAAGTAATAGTAGTTGTATTTGTGATGTCCGAATTTTGATACCAGAATTTACCAGCTCACACCATATTAAAATATTTTGTATATACGTACTTATGTAAGGAAATAAACGTATTCATAATATAAAGAATGTATTATTCAACCATAGACATTACTCGTATCAATTAATGTGAGGCATCTGTTAATGAATGTCAGTTTACCTATGTTTTCATTTGTGTTATCTGATCTATGGATCACCCTCAACCAACCCGTACTGGGCTCGCGTGTTGGGTTTCTGATTTAGGTACAGCCTATTCCCTCTGAGGTTTGTCAGGGTTAGATGTAGGTTAGATATCAAGGTTTGTATGAAAATTGGGAAAATCCTATCTGGCAGAATGAATCTGTGAATTTATTAACTTATGATATCACTAAGCCAACAGCGTTTGCCATGAGATAATGATAATAGTTATATTCATTTAAAATGACTTTAGATAATAATGTAACAACATCTTTAATTCTTCAGATAATTAAATTTTGTTTCTTAACTAGTTTGTCGTTAAGTAATTTACCCTTTTTTAATATTATCTATTGGTAGGCTCGCGCTTGACGGCTGTTTAACCTCATGGTAAGCGATGGTCTAGTCTAAGATGGAGTACGCTTGCCTAGAAGCACAGAATAGGTAAGTATCCGGATATCTCTAAGCGATTTATTTATCTTTGATAAAAAATACAAAATCTAACTGCATTAGGATGACCGCTGCGAAGTGCTGTACCCTGCTGAGCTGCGGATCTTCACTGATGGATTCAAAACAGGTGCACGGGTACGGGAGTCTTCTCAGAGAGTTTCAACTTTCACATAGCCACACCATTGGGGGTTCATGACACGGTGTTCCAGGCTGAATGCGTCGGCATTTCTCTGACAGCCTTATCCGTCACGTACAGGAAAGTTAAGGACCACTCAATACAAGCTGCCCTGTGTTCGCTGGATACAGGGCAAAGTACTTCGGAAACTCAGGTACCCTCCGTGAAATGATCAGTAACACCAAGACGTTGCTGACCTTACTTGAGGAGCTGAGGTGGATCGGTAGACTCATTCGTCTCACCCGTACGCAAAATAAACTATTGCGGATAACAGCCCGATATACAATACAATAAGTAATAACTAGAAGTAACCTATAGGTGAGTATAAACTATAACATTTACTTGTAACAGAACAACGAGCCGCTCTATGATAATAATATGTTCTAGTGTATCATCCTTTTACGAACGAAGCGTCGAGCACGCTCGCCTCTTTGTTACAAACCAACGAGCATATTGGTATTTTCGTCGAACCACGAGTGCGGGCGATAGGCAGTTGCGGGGTGACATTTCAAAAAAGAATGAACGCAAGGTACAACGAAATGTTCGTAAATGCACACTCGCTGTGAGCATTTACCCGTAACATAACGCCGAGCATTCACAGGAACGGTACATTACATGGAAATGCTTTGGAAACTGAGCATTTGCCTGTACTGTACCAGTCGTAAGAACGGTACATTACACAGAAATGCTCCAGAAAATGTTGTACTCACCTTAAAATCCACTTTGGATGTAGTTCGTTAGATAATTTAAATTATTGTTTTTTTGTTAGCTTCAGGATGTCGTCTTTTTAATTTGGATTACTGTCATGTCTTTAGTGAAGCTCGTATATGACAAATTGATTGACATAAGATATAAAAAAAACGCGCATTTGATTTTGGACGAGCAAGGAACCTAGGTATGTAACGCTTAATGTTGTTGTGTAGTAATGGCACTCTCAATGTACTTAGCTTGTATAATAACTACGTTTACACGTACATGCATTTATGTATCTACCTAAACAGAATGTATTTAACCTTTTAACCGCCTACGTCGGATATATCCGACAAACACTCTGGCGTTTATTCCCCAAGAGTCGCACATCCACAAACAAATACTCCATCTCGTCATCTCTTCTGTCACCTATGGAGATTGAAGAGATAAACGAGATAGAGTATCCAGTCGGTAACACACGACCCTGGCGAATAGGACACGAAAACACTCGTCGGACAAATCCAACGCAAGCGGTTAATAGGTTAAAACATATTTAAAAAGAAAAACCTTCCTTTGCGTCGCGCAGTCGGGTAAAAAGGGTTTATCCTATACTTGGGTTTTTTTTTTCATATCTAGATTAATTTACAAGAATAGAATAAACTTTATTGTATACCAAAAAGTAACATGACATAAACATAAAGTAATAATAATTATTATTTATTTACTAGCTTTTGCCCACAGCTTCACCCGCGTACATAATCCCAGGATAAAAGTATCCTATTATTATTCTGGGATATAATCTACTCGTGTACCAAGTTTAATCGAGATCCGTTTAGTAGTTTTTGCGTGAAAGAGTAACAAACATCCATACATCCATCCATACATACAAACTTTCGCATTTTTAATATAAGTGGGATTGTGGATTTATGTATTTGATAAAAGTCAGTTTCAGTGACCGTAAAAGGTGACTTTCATATTCTAAATGTCACAATGAAAGATACCTAATATCTTTTATATCTTATCAACGTTTCAGCTATGTGATGAAAAATTTCAAACAAAATTAAAATACAATGCGTAACATTTTGTAGTTATAGTCGAACTTTAATAGTATAGCAATTTCAGAAACAAGTACCCCTAGCCAAGTTGATAAACTGCAATCGAGAAAACTTCAATTGTACGGGAATGACCGAATGACGTCATCTCAACGCTCAGTCACGTGGACAATCAAAGAATCGGCGGCGTGGCTAACTTGAAGCGTTCGACGCAAGAGAAACGGTTGCAACTTGGCTAGGGGCCAAATAGGTTTTAAAAGTGTTTTTTAAAACCTATTTGCAAAACAAATATCATTTATCATTTCAATCCCTCTTTTTCGCGTTGTTCTGCATTTGATTTCTGTCTCAACCATTAGTAAGCAATGATGTGGGCGGCGATTAAGTACCTGTAGGTACCTAATTAAATATGGTTGAACTCTTGACTTAAAGGCGTCCAGGCCCGGGAATTTCACTCCTTAGCTGTACGCTGAATGAATTTCTATTCTCGAAATTTTGCTGCATTTGCGGATGTGTTCAGTGTTCACCGAATGGCGCACAGTGGCAGCATCGTACCTTTTAAGGTGAGTATAAACTACAACATTTACTTGTAACAGAACAACGAGCCGCCCTATGATATGTTCTAGTGTATCATCCTTTTACGAACGAAACGTCGAGCACGCTCGCCTCTTTGTTACAAACCAACGAACATATTGGTGTAACATTTCGTCGAGCGTATTAGTGTAACATTACGTCGAGCTACGAGTGCGGGCGATGCGCGGTTGCGGGGTGACATTTAAAAAAAAAAAATGAACGCAAGGTAAAACGAAATGTTGGTAAATGCACACTCGCTGTGAGGATTTACCCGTAACATAACGCCGAGCATTCGCAGGAACGTTACATTACATGGAAATGCTTAGGAAACTGAGCTTTTGCCTGTATAGTACCTACCATTCGTAAGAATGTTACATTACACAGAAATTCTCCAGAAAATATTGTAGTCTATACTCACCTTTATTGTCCAATGGTGAAACAAGATTGGAAATATCGTCAATCATTATGTAGTATGAGCCGTACTGTAAAAAGATTCCATTGAGGAAAACGCAAAACAATATAGCACGCGATGCTAAGCATTTAAATAATAACATTACAATAAACTTAGTTTGTTTTATCGTTCAGTTCAGATAAAAATGTTTGATGATAAGGCAAGTCAACTCATGACACTATTATTTTGTGTTACATTGATCTTACGCAACATCAATCTATACAGGGTGACTTCTAAAAAGTGTGGAATAAAACTACGTAAACGATTTTTTTGAATAAAGAAAAGTCGTTAAATATAAGTCAAAAATAAAAACTGGCCAATTCCGCCGTTCGATTCCGTACCAAAAAACGAGCAAAAAGATGGCGTTTGTTGTATGAGAGCTCCACTTAAGTATTAATTTTATTCTGTTGCTATAACGGCAATATAAAGTACCTTCACAGTCCATCTACTCGGCAACACCTTGCATAGACTGATGGTCTACTGCTAATGACTGTCGAAGATCTACAAATGACCACCGGCACTAATGGCTTTACATCTTACGGAGGCACGTGGTGTCAATGATGTCCTAGATACACCTAGAAAAGTACATTTGAACTGAAAAATTTAGATTGGTACTTGCCCGCTACCTTATGCATGAGAGGCGGTTGCCATAACCACTGGTCTATCATAAATTCATAATATCTACGTCTATCTCTTAACTTATATTAAAGTATATTGGCTATCTTTTTGAGTTTTAATTTCCACATACTTACTTGTTCCTTCATTGTATGTGTCTGTGTGCTCTTTGTTTTATTTATCTTTATTGCTTTCGCTTTTTATTCAAAACCACCCTGTATATCAGTGAATTTGACACATCATTCTAATCAACATCTAGTTGGGTCAGTGCTGCACACAGCACGGCGCAGTTCACACGCTACTGAGACATACAACACGACACATATCTATTATCACCTTGCAAAGATATGACGCGAATCTCAAGCCCGTGTGTATAATATAAGAGTTATATACTGCTATCTTGAAGACGTATCGCGCATTCTGTATCTTAACGGCAAATTGATAGTGTATTGTCATAATTAAATTATCTTTAATTAGTCAAAATGGTGCAAAATAAAAGAGTGCTTGTCATCTACACTGGAGGTACCTTTGGTATGCTGAAAGATGATAGAGGAGGTTTGTCTATTTTTTTTTGTACTTCATCATCATCATCATACAGCTGGGGCCCAGCTGGGTCGAATCCTACTGGGGCCAGGGTTATCTGAAAAAGAGCTCGAGCCCTGGTATGAAGGCTAGAAGGAACGGGGTGGGTTTTAGTCAGAAAGAGTCTGACACTATCTCCCGCCCAAGAGCGGTGGTTTTCATTGGATGATTATTGCCCAAAAAAAAAATTTCATCATTTCAGCCGAAAGACGTCCACTGTTGGACACAGGCCTCCCCCTAGTGTCGCCACATGGTCCTGTGCGTCTTTTTGTACTTATCTACACTACTATTATAAGGAGGTAAAGTTTTTTTTTGTTTGTAATCTCTGAAAGTACAGGTCCGATTGCTAAAATTTTTTCACCGACAGAAAGCTACTTTATTCCTGTGTAACATAGGCTGATATTTATGTACGCGAAGGAAGCCGCGAGTAAAAGCTAGTTAACAATATTACGATTTATTCTTTCTCGCCACAATACATAATAATTACAGTTTCTTGAGTAAAAGTAGCAGTAAGCATATTGTGGGAGACTGGTGCCTAAACTAGGCTTGAGGCCTGTATGTACCTAATGCTCTAACAACAGTTAACAACAACAACAACTCGACTAACAACAATATTTATTTTATAAATTCTATATAGTGTTGGTATGGTTAGTATTATGTGGTATATTATAAAATCAATTCCCTAACCGCGTCTATCTGTGTGCCCGATCACGATAAGATCGAAAACTATTAAACTGGTTTTTATGAGCTTTTTATCTGTTTCTGATTTAGTAAAAGTTTGACAATATATCAGATACCACCACTCCGCCCAAGAGGGGGATGTCATTGGATGATAATCTCACCTAAAAAAACGGTTTACCGATAGTGTCCGTGGTAGATGTAGAGCTACTTTACTAAAGAAAAAATATAACGAATAATATTTAACTATGCTGTGCAAATCATGAGCAAATCGTGCAAATTATTTATTACTGATGGGAATCTCAAATAATATCTTTTGAAATGAGATAATAATTTACGAGTTATTATCGTAAGTTTATTTTAGTCAAACATAAATTAAATAATAAAATTAAATTTAATTACCTGGAAGAGATCGCGGAGTGCGATAAGGCCGCCAATTGTATGATTAAGTATAAGGCTCAAATGTGATTTTTTTTATCTTGGTGTACAATAAAGTATATATAAATAAATAAATAAATAATAAATACGGCCCTACTCCTAAGAAAAACTAGAAATGATAGATGTAGGTAGGTACTCCGTGGGTACTAGGTAGGTACTTATTTATTATTATATATGTCTATACCTGCGTCAAGTTAACACCTACTTATTATGTACATGTTAGACAAGAGTAGACACTGGTAGCTCTATTTATTCATCCGTTGTACGAGGTCATATCAGTGGTAATAATTCAGGCATATATAGGGTTATTTGTAAAACACTAACAACCTTGCAGGACTGTATTACTGACATCATAAACAACAACTTTTGTTCTATGACTTTTTATAGAACATACATAATACCTTTTTCAATACACTTGCTCATAAAGTGACTCTTATTGCACTGCACTTAGGTATATAATGGCAGTTGTTACCAAACTGTGATATTTTGATTACCATTACGCACTAGTGCTATAATGTGGTTAAAACCTTATTGTTTAACCTCTCCCCCACCATAATTTTATGACATTTATCGTATCAGGATGGGCGTAGGTCGTCCCCCACGAGACAAAAAAAAATGGGCGCCCATATGAAAACCGATTTTTACCGCCATAATAGTTTTCTAGTTTTACAGTTATTTTATTCACAAGTGTATTGAAAAACGTCGTATGATACACGTGAGTAATTAATGATTACCGTTCTCGGCTCTCTTTTAAGACCCTCGCCATGGCTCGGGTCTAAATACCGCCTCGACAGTAATCACTAACATTACACACTTATATCATAATGTACTATTACCAAAAACCAATCTTCAAGATTTCATTGTGCCATCTAAAACATTTCAACTTTGTAACCCTTTAGATACCGTCAATTAGAGACACAATAGTAAGACAATAGATGCGCGGCCACCGGTGGTCGCTTGGGGATTCATGAATTTGCTGTTTCTACTTACGCCTCCGATGCACTGTTATCGTAGTAATAGTAAGCAGGCTTTCGAAACATAGTCATCGCACCCAGCAAGCATTCGCACTACTTCCGTGTATTCGACATTACAATATTGATACACCATCATTCAAATTGTAAAGATAGTTACGTCTGCACTGCCGAATTTCGCTATGACGCGACGCGAGCGCTTCAAGGCTCGACCGACCGACTTGTGAGGGCTGCCAGTAAATAGGTCAAATTCATGTTCAGCTACCCTCCGCTATTGTATTGTATTGCTCCGCTGTTGCTTTTTTCGCATAGACTTCGTAATATTTAGAAAGTTCAATCTTTTTTTTGTATAAAAATCTGATGAACTAAAATATGTTTTTTTTTTTAAGTCATTGAAAAAAAGTTGTTTATGATGTTAGTAAGTTGCTAGTGTTTTACAAATAACCCTGTACAAAGTGTAGCTTTTACCCGCGGCTTCAACAAAATATAGCCTATGTCACTCAGGAATAAAGTACCAGTACCTAACTTCCGAACTCCTAACCCTAACTCCTACAAACAAAAAACAAAAAAAAACCTTGCCTCTTTATAATATTAGTCTACAATAATATATAAAATTGTTAACCTGATTGCAGTGCCATTTATCGGGTCTAATTGCCCAAATATTTTCAATCCATCCAGAGACCCATTCAAATATAGACACACACAATTTTATCCCAATCGGTCAAACCGTTGGGCACGCCACGATTATCGCGGTAAGTCCCCTCTTTGAGGCCTCACGGCGTCCTTACCTTCCGCATGACGCAGGTCCTCACCGGACATGGCAAATTCGGGAGGTTCCTGCATCGGATTCAGGCGGAAGAGACGCCCGGGTGTCGCCACTGTGCGCAACGCCCGGAGGACACGGTGGAGCACACCGTCGAGGTGTGTCCTGCCTGGGCGGGGCATCGCCGTGCCCTCGTGGGGGCGATCGGCGGCGGAGACCTCTCGCGCCGGGCCCTGGCCATGGTCCGGAGCGAGGAGGAATGGCAGGCGGTCGCCTCCTTCTGCGAAGCAATAATGCTTGCAAAGGAGGAGGCCGACCGCATCAGGCAACGGCGCCCTCGCCGCCGTCGCCGGGATTCCGATCCCGATTTCCGGCCACCGTAGACGCGGGCTCGCGGACGGCGAGCCATGGGTAGCTCGCTGTCCGATCGTCCGGTAATGGACCGAGTCCAAGACGTCGACGGCGCGCACTGTTTCCGCGCGCCTCAAGGAGTTGTCAGCAGCAGGAGGGGCCCAGCTGGGTCGAAGCCTACTGGGGACAGGGTTGTCCGAAAGGGAGCTCGTGCCCCGGTATGAAGGCTAGAAGGAACGGCGCGGGGTTTTTAGTCAGTAAGAGTCTGACACTGTCTCCCGCTCCACCCAAGAGCGGGTTTCGTCAAAGATGATTTTACCCGTCGAAAAAAAAAAATTGGTCAAACCGTTTAAGAGTTAGGAGACGTATGTACGCATATACGTACGTACAGAATACGTACGTATATAACTAGCCTATTGCTAGTTGCCGTAAAAATGTAATAATAATAATACGTGTACGTCACGCTGTGCTGCATTTTTTCGGAGGGCGTGACGACACGTAACTTTAATGGGCTATATCTTTGTTATTTTTTGTTTAATCTAAAAAAGAAAAACTACGTGTCCAATATTTTTTATAATCGTATACGGACTATATTAAATGTAGTTATTTTGACCCTGGAAACCCTATTATTTCTAACGAATGACTGAATTCTTCCAGTCCTGGTGCCACAGAAGAACATAGAACAAGTGATCAGAAGGCTGCCACAGCTGCACGACAACGAATACTGGCTGACGAACCTCGCTGGCACAGAACACAAGGAGTATCTAGCGTTACCAGGTATGTTAACATGAAGCGTGCTCAGACTATGCCCAGTGTTATCCGACTCTTCGGCATTACAATATCATCTTGTTAATTCATGAATCCCCAAGCGACTGAGCAATTGACGGTATCTGAAGGGTTAAAATGGTTTAACCCTTCAGATACCGTCAATTAGAGACACAATAGTAAGATAATAGATGCGCGGCCACCGGTGGTCGCTTGGGGATTCATGAATTAATCCTTATATTGCTGTCGGGCTTTGTTTTTCACCGATGGGTTTAGTCAGTAAAAGTCTGACACTCCTCCTCGCTCCACCAGCAGACGATATTTGATGATTTTGCATCTCAAAAAAAAAAGGTATAAGTATGTCACAGATATATAAAATTTTATCTGTACTAAACTCGTTCAAAAATAAAAGACCAGCCCCCCTAGCCAAGTTGCAAACGATAAACGTAAACGCTTAGTAATCTCCAATAGATTTTCAACTTTATATCTAAGAGCAGAAAGTTGAAAATCTATTAAAGACTACTGAGCGTCAGCGACCGGAACGAACGAAAACACTATGTAATCTTCAATAGATTTTCAACTTTATATCCAATAGCATAAAGTTGAAAATCTATTAAAGACTACTGAGAGTTTACGTTTATCGTTTGTGACTTGGCTAGGGGGGCAGTTATGACAATTGAGAAAGTCCCATGAGAATGTCAAAACGAACCTTTTATTTTCTGACAAGTTTCAGGGAATATTCTGTCAGAGATGGTCAGTACAGTACAATAATGAGTATCTTGTGCCTGTTCACATTACTTTGAATCTAAACAAAATTCTAGTACCTCCAGATAGCATTTTATGATTCCGCGATAAGTTGACAGTTATCACTCATCTAGACTTAGTACGACTTTGATACTAAGCTAGGTTACTGTCATAGATAAAATAAATATATTTATAGATTGTTGCAATCAAGTCATGTGCTCACACATGGCGTGAATCGTGATATTGATTGTCAAGACATATGCGTATTGGCCATGAGTTTAATTTTCTATATTAAATCCACCTGGACCCCACAAATACCTTAATTCATGAATCCCCAAGCGACCACCGGTGGCCGCGCATCTATTGTCTTACTATTGTGTCTCTAATTGACGGTATCTGAAGGGATTGACCAGTGGCGAAGTCAATAGTACGGGAGTCAGCTTGATGCGACGAAGACAATATGTGACGTCATCGCCTTTGATAGATTCTGAGCGAGTCAAGCAGATAAAAATTCTGAAGGCATGAATGTGAATTAACTCTAGTTTAGGAACTGTCTCACGGCTCGTTGTTCATTGAATGCTTATATCAAAATAAATCAGTTGCGTGTTTTCCAATAGTTAGTTTATTGCCCATAACCCATCAGTGTCCACATGATAATTCTGGAGGAGATTCTCACTCTGACCGGTATCGGGAACTGATACATTCTAGGATATATATATGTCGACCCGCCATCCCTCTCTCACGTTAAACCTTTAGTATGTATATAAATATTTGTTCTATATATTTCAGATGGCAAAGACACAGAGCAGAAAATTCTATACAAAATATATGAATATGATGAGCTCAAAGATTCATCAGACTTTACCATGGACGACTGGATCAGGCAGGCTAGAGACATAAAGGTGAGGAAGTTAAAATAAATCCAAGACCGATACAGGTGGTAGACTTCCCACCCACACGCACTAAACTTTTTGGAAATACATTCATTGTGTGTACAGCTAAGGAGTGCAATTCCAGCCAGTATTTTTCCTAATAGCAATAACCTGACCGTATTACTTAAGTCAGGAGAGAATAGATTATTTCTGAGCAAGCGTGCACATCAGGTAAATTCGAGCCTGTCAACAATAATAAAAATAGTAGCCAAGCCAAGTTTCAATTAAAATTTAGCGACCTGCCCTAGTTTCGTTCTTTGGACTTCTCGGTTTTTTCCTACTGTATTATAAACTTAAACCTTCCTCATAAATAATCGGTACAATGGATCTGTGGTCGTTTGGGCCCTTCGATGTTGATCCTGCGGGTCCATACGACCACACAATTTATTTTCTGTGGTCGATTTGGCCCACATAGAAATTTGAGTGTATCGCGAACAGACAAATAGATGCGGTGAAGGATTTTTAAAATATAATATGAACAAGGTTAAGGATGGATGTGAAGTAGTAATCAGTCGAAAAGCAGATGGTTACTTAATACACCCAACTAAAGATATCTCTGCCTTCACAAGCTCGCCTTTGTTTTATCCGTCTTGTTTCGATTTATCGATAATGTGTGTTGGCTTACTACAGGAGGTCTTTATTAGCAAATACAACATTGCCGTGATTAAAAACAGAGCTAAGCGGTACACAATATTTTTAGGTAAAAACTCATCATATATTTTTTTATTTAAAATTTATCTCAGAAGCTTCTTTGGGATATTTTTCGAGATGAACGAAGAAGAAGTCACTATTAGAAGCTATATATCTATCTCTAAATTACTATACAAAATTATGTGTAGCTTTCAATTGTAACCACGAAATTCTCTTCCTCCAGAAATTCTACCACGACTACGACGGCTTCGTGGTGCTGCATGGCACGGACACCACCGCGTACGGCGCCTCCATCCTCTCCTTCATGCTGGAGTCGGTCGGCAAGACTGTCGTCCTTACTGGAGCACAGGTATGAACCAAACACACTAGAATTATTTTACTCGCATAAATTAGTCATATGTTCCGAGTGCCTTTTTTTTATGTGGGATATCATCCAATGACCAATTCCCGCTATTGGGCGATGCGAAAGGACAGAGTGTCAGACTTTTACTGACCAAAACCCACTCTTATGTTCCTTTTTAGACATGCGTTCCAGGGCACCAGGTTTTCTTTTCAGAAACGAACCCACTACCCCAGTAGGCTTCGACCCTACTGGGCCCCTACAGGTTAGCTGACATCTCTTTGAAGCGTGCGTGACGACTCTCGAACGCCCAGACGGCAAGCTACCCATTGCACGTCGTCCGCAAACCTACGCCTACGGTGGCTGGAAATCTCTAATTGGTTAAGAGCTTGAAACGGGCCAATCGGAGCGCCCATCAGTACAAACTGGTCGATGGCGTTAATGTAAAACAAATTCGCACTTGGCACTGTTCTAATAATTCTCTCTTAAAACTAGGGGGGCAAGGTACTCGTAAAATCGACCTAAGAAACTAACTAACTGAAAGTCTTGACTTCCAGGTCCCCATCTTCCAACCTCGAAGCGATGGCAACAACAACTTGCTGTGCGCCATCCTGGTTGCCGCCACTCAACACATTCCAGAAGTCACCGTGTTCTTCGGAGCTAGGCTCTTCAGAGGAACTAGGTATGGATATTTTTGTTATTGTTTGTCATAGAATGATAGAGTGTGGATGCAAGAATATTTTTTTAATCACTCCTATAAGCAAACTAGAAGCTAAAGTTCAGGCAGGACATCGGCCATAGATCCGCTAGTACTATCCCATACTCTATAAAATTAATTTTATAGAGATCATTTTACTCTATAAAATTAATTTTATAGAGTATGGGTTCCTGAACTTAGTATTTTGAGTTAAAAGTGTCTTAAACCCAGCTTTTACCAGGTTTTAGGTCTAAAGTAGAATTTGAGAAACACTCAACTTCAAATTGAGGAAATGTATCGCTTATTTTTAGTAACTGTTGAGGTGATGGCCCCGAATCGTAAGCGCTTCATCGACTTGAGTCAGGACTCATTCCTAACAGGCTAATATATCTAGTATCAAAATATTTTTGGGATATTTAGATTCCACACGCGATCGTATGGTTTAGTAGTAGGATGAAATACAGCGCAGAAATGCCTAGGTTATGAAATGCGAAATGCTTGATTTTTAATGAGGTCCATATTTACACAGTAACCTTTCAAATCCAACAGAGTAAAGAAAGTATCAAACACAAAGATCTACGCCTTCGACTCGCCCAACTTTCCAGCACTTTTAGAAGCCAAGACGACCCTGGAAGTAGACCCCAAGATGCTGATACACCCGGCTGGCTCCGTGCCCAACGAGTGCAGGTTACATGACCAGGTCTGCAGGAAGGTGTACATTCTGAAGGTCGCGCCGACGATCACTCCTGAGCTGATCAGGGCTGTGTTTACGGGGATGGAAGGTGATTATGACTTTTCTGTTGTTCTAGGATTTAGTTTTATAGGAAACTAGCTTCTGCCAGCGGCTTCGTCCGCGTGATATTAGAAATTTTCCCCATGGGATAAAAGTATCATAAGTGCCATTCCATATCTCTACCGCACGCAATTTACTGTTTTTCGCACTTGTTTGGAAAAGAGCACGTGCTCACCCCCGTCACAATTTTATTACATGTATCAAGCTGGGGCACGACCCCCATGAGTCGCGCGTCAAACCCCGTTTTCCTAAGTGTATTGAAAAACGTTGTTTGATGCACGTGGCAAGTTGTCACTGCAGCCTTCTGCTCTATAACACCCTCGCCAGGGCTCGAATGAATGTCACCTCGGTCACAATGAAAAGCTTTCTCCACTTATTGGTTTAAAATGTACTATTTTCATGTATATTTCTTATCCTACCTACTACTAAGTCCATTTTCCTCACCAGGTGTGGTCTTAGAGACGTACGGCAACGGCAACATCCCCATCAAGCGCAAGGAGATCTACAAAGAGATCGAGACGGCCGTCAAGAACAAGGTCCTCGTGGTGAATGTGACACAGTGCATCAACGGAACTGTCATCGGTAAACCATTGTACGAGACTGGACTGGTGAGTAGAGACCATCTTCCTTTTTTTAGGGTTCCTTACATCAAAAGAAAAAAATGGAACCCTTATAGGATCCTGCGTACCTCAAGGAGTAGTCAGCAACAGCAGGGGCCCGTTGGGTTGAAGCCTACCGGGGCCAGGGTTAGCTCCGAAAGGTAGCTCAGCCCCGGTACGAAAGGTAACGAAGGAACTGGGGTGGGTTTTTAGTCAGTAGAAGTCTGACACTATCTCAGAAATTGACTGCTGCGTTGCATATCGTAGGTTTGATTCCTGCACATAACAATTATTTGTATGACCTACAGATAGTTATTCCGGGACATGCGTATTTCGCAAATATTAGTAAAGTTCCGCTCCGTCCAAGAGCGGGGGATGTCATTAGATGGTTTTCCCACCGAAAAAAAACCAGGATAACTTTGTTGTCCGTCGGTCTGTCTGTCTGTCAAGACCCTTTATCTCGGAAACGCGTAGAGGTATCGTGCTGAAATTAAAACCATATATTCAGGTCTGCAGTCCCTTGAAACTGTAAAACAATCAGTCTTCTAATGAATAAACCAGCTTTATCACCAGATCAGTTCGATACATTCCCTCCCCCTTTTCTTTCAGTCAGTCATCGACTACACGTATAAACAAAGCAATTTTACTTGTTACGGCAATTCTGCTATGATCCTAAGAGGAGTTCTTTTCCATATCTTCGAAGTTCATGATCAGATCATAACAATATTTCTATGGGACCAACTTGGAAGCATAACCTTTCAATCAAAAAAATAATTTTCAAAATCGGTCCACAATTGACCGAGAACACACACAAAAAAAAAAAAAAACAATAGATCGGTGAACACACGTACAAAAAAAAAACATACATTCAACCGAACATAGAACCTCCTCCTTTTTATAGGGCCGTTTATGTCGCAAAAAACGTGTATTTTGACACTCAATCCCGTGGTATGAAGCAAGGTCTCATAGTGCAAGTATAGGAAAAACATCTGAAAACTGTTTTCTTTTTATAACTAGATTTAAATTTGCAGCTCCTGTTGCAATGCGGCGTGGTGCCAGCATACGACATGACAGCGGAGGCGGCGTGGGCCAAGCTATCTTACGTACTGACCAAGAAAGAACTCAGCTATGAAGAGAAGGTTCAAGTGAGTTGGCTGTTATCTATACACATAAAAGGATGAACTGACTGGCTGACATATCAACGCATCACTATAGGCTAGTTGCCGTAAAAAATGTAATTAGTCCGCCTTTTAGATTATTCAAAAATAAGGGACACGTAATTTTTTATTTGTAAATTAAACCAAGAATGACAAAGATATAGCCCATTAAAGTTACATGTAACGTCACGCGCGCCGTGCTGCATTTTTTCGCACGGGGTGATGTCAGAGGTAACTTTAATGGGCTATATCTTTGTTATTATTTGTTTTATCGAAAAAAGAAAAATTACATGCCCAATATTTTTTTATAACCTAAAATATGGACTAAATAAAATGTAGTTATTGTGACCCTGGAAACTACCCTACTTTGCATAAGGTTTCCTTTTATGACGTAGGCGAGTACCAAGAGAGGATTTTCTAAAATTCACCCTGTAAAGGCCACATACCGAAAGACGTAGCGTAGGAACGCCTCCTACAAGGTGGACCGATGACCTGGTAAGGGTTGCGGGAATCCGATAGATGCGAAACGCACAGGACCGTTCATTGTGGCGACACTTAGGGGAGGCCTGTGTCCAACAGTGAACGTCTTTCTGAAATGATGATGATGATTATTAATGGTGTGTCCAAATTTTGTATGGAGAAGGATGGAACAGCAAGGGATGGGCTCATACATTCTTCTTTGTGATCCGCTGCTTTAGTTAAAATAAGCTTTTGATTATCAATCTTCGGTTCAAGCAGAAAAGTAATGCGCTTCGGTAATCTTCGTATTTCTCAAACGGAATTTTGGTTCGCTTGCTTATTCTAACCTCCGTCAGCCCCTTGGAACCTCAGGGTCCAGCCGGGTCGAAGCCTACTGGGGCCAAGATTATCCAAAAGGGAGCTCGAGCCCCGGTATGAAGGCTAGAAGGAACGGTGTGGGTTTTTAGTCAGTAAGAATCTGAAATTATCTTCCGCTCCGCCCAAGAGCGGGGGTTGTCATTTGATGATTTTCCCCACCATAAAAAAGCCCCTTGGAACCTAACCTACCCGTATCGAGCTGTCGCAGTACCCAAGCTCGCCTCTAGTTAACAAGACTTGTTTAGCAACATATTTCCTAAGTTATCGGTGATTTAAATATTAATTATAATTATTTCTTTTTGCAGTTGATGAAGACAAATATTCGAGGCGAGATGTTGTAACCTAATTTATAATTAAGTATATCCTTTACGTGTAATGTATTAAAATTTCGAATAAATTATTTATAAGTTATCCTACTGTTTGAAGTTTTTATTATCATTAATTACTACTATTGAAAATTTCTCATAAGACGCATAGACTTGCTCACTTTGTGGCATGTACAGTGCGTTTCACTTAAGAAGTTCCTTTGCCGTAATGTTGGCAATTCGGAAAAACAGTGTTGCAATATTTTTAGCAATTAAATTACTTAAAATTAGGGAGATTAACTGATACTTCGTTACTTTTAACAATTGCCTTTCTTGTTTTATTTTTTAACTAGTTTTTGAATAAAGTAAACGACGCTGGGCCTCATTCCGATCGTCCTGCAATTCTTTCAAATACCAAAAACGCCACGTCACAATATCGTACCTCTCTATTAATAACTTCCTTTTAGACATGCTTTTTTTTAAATAAAATCCCATTTCTCTCAAAATTCTCCAAAAAGTGTTGCAACAACCGTTAAAATCGATTTCGTTTCGCATTTCGGGGAACAATTTCGGTAGAGTAGGCAACTCTTTCCTTTTTCCCTTCTTTTTTGTGGAGCCATCATTACGCCAAAGGAACTTCTTAAGTGAAACGCACTGTAAGCGATATTTAAGCTATCCTAACATATTTTGAAACAATATCTTGCATCACGTCTGTCTGTCTATTCGTGATATACCTACTCGTAAACTACTGAACGGATTTTCATGTGATTTCACCAATAGACACAGTGATTTATGAGAAAGGTTTAGAAGTATAATACAAGCATATAACATCAGAGAATAGCCTTGATTTTGCAAGATTCGTAGTAGTTGATAAACCACTTATATCATGTAGATGTATCTAGTAAATTCTAGTATGATATATGTAGTGTCTAATAATGATTTCTATTTATTCAAAAATTTCCAAATAAAACAATAATTTAAAGTTACACATAATATTTTTATTAAAAATAAAATCATTTTAGCTTATTCAATATCATAAAAAAATCAATGAAGAATCAGATACATTTTATTGTGCAAATATATTAAAAACATTTTAATTCAATATATTGAATTCCTAAATAATAGCGATAACATTGAAAATAATAAAAATTAAGTATACCAAGGAAATTAAAATATTTCTTTAATTTTAGGTACAAATTTAAATTGACAAGAAATTTGAAAAATGCAATTTAATTGGAATATAAAGACACGCGCACACCACACAAAGAAATCTAAACACATAGCTGACTACGATGCTTAAAACAAAGTAAGTTTTGGTGGCTTTCACAAGCTAGCATCCATACTTATATAATAAAAAGGGGGAGTCCTTGAATTACATTACATGAGGCGTTTAGGGGGGGGGGAGGGGGTCGAGTCGAATCTCATCCAATCTCACGTGTGAGAGAGGCGTTCTTGGCAAATAATACATAATTTTTACTCGAAAAAATAGTGTAATATCCCTGAAACTGAGTTAATTTGAACAAAACTTAACCAGTTTTAAATAAAATAATTAGATGTACATTTTGAATAATCACACATGAGATTAAGAGAGAAGAGAATGGTTTGAGCTAAATCTCACGACATCTCACTAAGGGAGGAGCGGGGTCAAAAAAATCACCAAAATCACCTCGCGTAATTATAGGACCCCATAATAATAATAATAAGAAGCACAATAAACTTAAGATTACGTATTTTCGTCGAAATTGTCTCACAATTTGACTGCAAAATAAAAAAGACACATTCAAAACCATTAAAGTGTAACCGTATTTTCTGTTATAAGAGTTTGAATATCAGAAATATATTGTAAGCGTAACTTGTACAGTTTATAAACATTGTTTGAAACTAGTGAAAAAGGCAGTGCCTTATAGAACACGTTTGTCTTATATTTAACTTCTACACAGTTGTACAAAATCTAAACTCTATAAGACAAATTACCTGTAGTCATTCTATTGAAAAATATACATCTTCGGTTAACATGTAGGTACGCTATGAGTACATAAACGTTATGTGCTACAAGTATGTAGGTACTAAATAGGCAATCGACATTAATCTATTTATTATGACGTAGAAATTCAAATACATCGATTTGATCCGCAGACATGGAGAATGGACTGACTCATAACCTCACCGAATTGACGCTCTTTCAAAAGTGACAAAGCGACGATGCGGCCAATACCTGTGCCTTTTGTAGATCTTAAAGGGCATATTGCACTACTCGATATTCAGACAGTCTTAGTCAATATCGCGTAGACAAAAGAGACAAGTAAGGTAAGGTAGTAAGGGTCAGACTGTCTCATTCGGAATGAAAAATAAGACTAATCTAAATATCGTGTGCTTAATAACGCATGGTGTAATATGCCCTTTAGTAAAGAAAGTAATGTTGCAAGCTTGTGATGTGGCCCAACCGGAATTCTAGATTTCACTAGTGGTTGTACTATTTTATCTCTCTCACACTTATCTGCTCGTATTCACTTTATATGTGAATAAGAGCTCAGTCGATTCTCCATGTGTACGGTTTGTTCGGATACAAGACACAATATGACCAAGAATTATGAGGAAACATTGAGTACAAAATATTTTGATACAGACCAACGTGATAGGAAAGAATAACCTACAATTTTCAAAATTCGTATCTACCCTCATGTGAAACGCTATGATTGGTTGATCAAAGTAACCACAGCCAATCAGATCACTTATCATGAGACGTGAGAACTCGGTGTATTCACCATAATATAAGCTCAAATTTTCTATCATTGTTAAAATGAAATTGATCTTTATTCTCTTCGCAATAAGGTCGCTGGTAGGTTGCTTTTTGCGTAGCTGTCAGGAGATAAAATACCTAAATGGATTGTAGAGTATTCCATAGATTCGTTTATATACCGAATAGCTATAGTCTTAGGCAGTGAATTGTAGAGAGGAGCAAAAAGGTCGCATACGCATAAGACTCAGAAAAAATATATTTGTCTCGTTTGCTCTTAAACTAGATCTGATACGTGTGTCCTTGTCTCACCATTTGTATTATTTAGTGATGTCTCTATTGTTAACCCGGTGGTATCTTTCCTAAGCCGTTGGTCGAAGCTTAAGTAGAACTGTTGTAGAAAATAATATTACTTATTGCTTAAATAGCTATAGGTTGTACCATGATATACCTATTTGTGGTGTGTTTGTGGTAACTTGTATGGCACTGACTGATTGTTATACCATGTAACATTCTAGATTTGAATTCCCAATTCGAGATACTTAACAATAAACTCTATACGAGAAACGATAAAGTTCAGAATCCAATACAACACATACTTAGAGCCATTGTTTTATGAATAAGGTCACTTAAAAATCAACTTAAAACATACAGAGATAAAGTCGATATTTGAGTGGATGGGAATGGGTTGAAATGATCTCGAATCATGAATTCAAGTACACAGGAATACTGTTTAACTGAGACGGTAGCTGAGGTAGCTGTGCGGTGAGGGGGGGAGGATGTTGACAACCCCCCAGCTTCCTCAGGTGCGTGTCAGCTATGCGGTAGGCCTGTTACCATTGGTGGTTATATGTTGGACACGGATAACTTGCTCGCTGATTGGTTGTTAGCATGCTGCAACTTCAGGTGTTTTCTTCTTATTGGAGTCTGCAGGTGAGACATCTGTAAGAGATAATTTTGTCAGTAAATTCCGTGTTTGGTGAACTTTAAAAAGGCTCAGGCACCGTTTTTCACTGACGGCCACAAATTCTATTCTAGTTATTTGTTATATAAGAGTGCAAAGTTACTTTTTAACCGCGTGCTCAATTTTCATCCCACCATGATCACTATGTGTGAGGTTCGAATAAACGTTTTTCTTTCTTTCTTTTTATTAATTTATTAAAACCCAGACTCGGAACCTCCTTGGTATAATAAGTTGTTTTTTTTTTGCATTTTTCATTTCCTCGCTGAGGTGGGATGAAAAGTTACCCGTTGCACTCGAGTGAAAAGAGTTTTCACCTCGTACTCTTTTGATTCTCTCGCTAACGCTCAGGATTCAAATTTTTGAATCGCTCGCTGCACTTGTGATTCAATTTTAGAATCCTTCGCTTGCTCGTTTATCAAATTTGAGCACGCGGTTAAAAAGCAACTTTGCACTCTTATATAAGAAATAACTATTACTTCATCCTCTAGCAGATAAAATGGTTTTTGCACTCAGATATCGAAGAACAAAAATACTCTTTCCGAGATGTGGGGATGAAAAAAATACTTTTTTCCTTATTTTTCAAAGAAATAAACAAAATGTATTTCTTCTTTTAACTAGTGTTGACCTAAATAATTTGGGGCTAACGATTACGTAACAGTATGAATAAAAAACCAAAAAAAAACCCAGAAAATTCTTTAAATATTTATATTGCACCTTACCTCGATGCAGACGACATCTCAAGAGTGTAGGTTACTGGTCCCCGACGGGGGTCTTGGGGTGCATCCTCTTGAGTACCTGCGTGAGGTCGACCCCGGTGAGGGTCTTGAGCGCGGGCGGCACGCCGCTGGCCAGGCGCGCCACCTCGCCCGTCACGCCGTTGTCGCCCACCAGCACGATCTCGTCCGTCTTGGCGAGTGGAGCTGATACTTCTGCTGCGATCTGAAAATAAATTTAAAGGTTTAGATTATACAGAAGAGTCACTGCGACTTGCAACGTCTGGAGTCCGGGTTTGGTCCATATTGGACGGCAAGCTGCCCATTGCTCGCCACCGCAAGCCCGCGTCTGTGGTAGTCGCCAATGGAGATCTCTCGTTCTGACTGGGGTGTGAGAATAGCCTCTCTCCTTCACGTGTCCCGCTACCTCCTTTCCTTGCATTACTGCTTTATGGGAGGTGATTTAACACCTGCAGCACCAGCGCCATAATGGCGGCGTATCACTACTGCGTAGACCTTGGCATGCGCTCCACTTCTGCTATGACCACGTCGCAAGGTTACGAGACAATTTCAAGAAGAAGAAGATGTTACCTTAGGCAGCGCCTCCAGCACCAGCGCCATGACGGCGGCTTCTCCGTACTGCTTGTAGACCTTGGCCTTGGCCAGCATGCGCTCTGCATCGGCCTTGCCCACGTCTCCGATGGCCGCCGCCTCCGCCAGACCGAGCACCTTGATGCGCTCGGCGTCAGCCCTGGCGCCTTCGATGGTTACAGTTCTGGAAGGGAGGAAATTTTACATATATTAAGTGACGAGTGTCTTCGTGTCTATTCGCCAGGGTCGTGCGTTTGCGACTGAGCACTCTCATCTTGTTTCGCTCTTCAATCCCTATAGGTGACAGGAGAGCTAACGAGCGGGAGTATTCGGTCGAGGATGAGCTAGAGTGTTTGTCGGATATATCCGACATTGGCGATTAAAAGGTTAATATTGTCATTAATCATCAGGCCAATGTGAATTTGGACAAATCTTCATCGTTTATACCGCGTACATCGAAGGATTGAGACAACTTGCCTGCTGCAGTCTTCCCGTCCCATTATAATTTCGGTGTCTTCAAGGCTAGAGTGTATGGACTCTTAATAATAAACTAGTGCGCCTCACCATCAACGATTGCATCACTGCTTACCATCAAGTGAGATAGCAGTCAAGTCAAGTTTATATCATTTTAAAAAAGATCATTCATATTCTACTCGCAATTCAATTAATTATTTGAATTTATAGTGATTGGTACTGAGGGCAATAATTCTACAAATGACAAATGTGTTATAAAAATAAAATGGTGAAATGTATCACTTACCGGTTTCCTTCAGCGATGGCCTGCAGACGGTAGGCCTCTGCCTCGGCCGGAAGCTTTACCTCCGCCATCAGCTCGCCCTCACGACGCAGGATCTCTTGTTTCTCTACCTGCAAGGACATCAAACACGCTAAGTACCTAGGTACTAGTGACCCGTCCCGGCTTCGTTTGGGTGCAAATTATACACCACTCATTTTTAATTAGTACAAATACTTAATGAGCTTATTGGAAAAGGTCATGTTATTATTTAAGTAAAGTCTCATGAGCGTCTGTTTATATTCCGAAATGTCTCTCAATTTATAGAAATATTGTACTGTATTGTATGATATGATATGAAAGAGATCTATTGATATGAAACTGCGTGTAGTATTTTCGAGTAGCAAGTGTTATGAATGATTGATTACAACACAAACCCTACATGCATCCCTAATTATGCATTTACCAATTTATTATAATATAATAATAATAATAATTTATTTATTGCAAGTAACAATGACTCATATAAACACATCAAAAATATTAAACAGTCACAATTAAAATTAGTTTTAAATAATAAAATCAGAATTAAATTATATAATCAAAATAAAATAAAATCAAAATCAAATAATAAAATCAAAACCACATTCAAACTTTAAAAATTATTGCATCACAAGCCTGTCACGTGTCGCAAACAACAGTGCATTATAATGCGACAATCCAGTCGCTCTGCAAGCGCGGCCAGCATGCTATTAGTGCTCCCCCGCACTCGATGTACCAACGACGTACCTCTCTTACGCATCAACGTGTGGAAACAATCCACGCGCGCTTCCGCAAACATTGCCGATGCACTGCAATAGCGGGGGAGCCCCAACATCATCCTGAACGCGTTGTTAAACTGGACACGAAGGGCGCTGTACGATTTTTGCGAGTAGTCGGCCCACAGGCTGCACGTGTACAGTGTAGTGCAGTAGGCTCTAAAAAGAGTCACTTTCACCTCAGCTGAGCACCGCGCAAACCTGCGGATCACCATGTTCGCTCTGACCGACAGCGCCCTCCGCTCCCGCTCAACATCAGCATCATCTCGCAAGGTAGGGGTCACCAAATGACCCAAGTATTTAAAAATCTCAACCCTTTCTAAAAGAAACCCATTGAGTTTTATAGGTGGCATTACTGTTACCTTTCTCTGCCTACCCAGAAATACCATACACTGACTCTTTTTCACATTGTAGATCAGACCGTGATCAGCTGCATAACCCTCACAGATCCTCATCAGCCTTCTGAGACCACAGACCGAGGCGCTCAACAGCACCATATCGTCCGCGTAGCTGATGTTATTAAAACATACGTCGTCTATATGACAACCGACATGTTGCCCGCTGAGCGCCTCGATCAGCCCATTAATGTAGAGGTTAAATTATGACTTCGTTGACAATTTTAGGATTGTATTTTTTTTTTTAATTTTATCTACACAAATATGGTCAGTAGTAACGGATACGGAAAGAGCCCCATTTTATTTTTGTACTAATTAAAAATAGGGGTGTATACATTAATCTTTTATAGCTTTTATTTCTCGTTTATTGCTTTTTTTTGCTACGGACGGTACGGAATTTGGCATGTCTAAGTTTAGAGTGGCCAACATATATCGCTCATTTGATGCAACAATGACGTAATTACATTTTTAGAAATTTTACAGGAGATGCAGTCAAAGATTAATAATAATGGTTATGGCATTTTAGCGAAACTTATTACAATTCTAATTGTTGGTCAGTGGGTCGTCCTATAAATAAAATCAACGTAAATGATGTTTTGCCCGATGAAAATAGTCTTTCCGCACATTATAACATTATAAAACTTGTTTTGAAAAAAGTGTAATTACGCCGTTGTTGCACTGAATGAGCGATATTATGTTGACCGTATTCATCATCATCATCATTTCAGCCGATACACGTCCTCCTGTTGGACATAGGCCTCCCCCAAGCGTCGCTTCGCTCGCAACGTTCCTGTGCGTCTCGCATCCATCGGTTTCCCGAAACCTTCACCAGGTCATCAGTCCACCAGGTTGACCGTATTGGTCGGTAGGCCATTGGATTTGTTAAAGCCTTCTTGAATTCTTACCTCAATAGCCTTGCGTCTCTCGACTACGTCGATCTCGATCTCTTCAGTTCGAATCCTTTGTTTTATTTTCGCAGCTTGCAACTCATACGCCAGCGCCGCTTCCGCTTTCTGAAACAGGAAAATGTCACTTATAACAACAAGGTTTACGTACGAAAATTGCAAGCAGGTTGAAAGCTAAAGGGAAGTTTGTAGCACACGGAAATTGTGCCCGACAAAGTACTTATAGCTCAAATATTTTTATTCCATTGCCGATACTTGTTACATACAAATACACATTTTGGTGCTTTCTACGCATGAAGTCGTAATATTTAATACAATAATTAATTGGTTAAATTGTTGTTGTTTGGTGTTGTTGATTGTTATTGTTCTTTGTTGTTTGACAAAGCTGTGAGCACGCTTATAGGTACCAAGAGTATGAAGCTACGCGTCCATGGACAGTAGGTCTAAGTGACGTCATTCTTCGGTATTCGTAAACTAAGCATGTAAATGAAACATTTTAACACACATAACATTTCAATTAAGCATTTCAGTTCAACGGTTAGGGGGTACTTATGTTTTTTAAACATTGCAAGTTACATAAAACTCTAAAAAAAATTAAAATAAACAAAACTAAAGACAGCTACATCACTTTGTAGTGGTTCATTGATTGCCTTAAGGGCTTCGTACAAGATCGATACCGTGTCCCCGGTCAGCGCACTCACCGCGGTGTTGACCTCCTGGTCGAACTGTGCCTTCTGCAGCTTGTACATGCGCGTGTTGTCTTCGATCCTCGTGTCCATGGAGTACTTCACGTCCATCGCTGACTTCTCACATTCGGCTTCCTGTGAAACAACATAACGTTTTTAATAAGACAACATAACTGTTTTCTTTTTAAATGAGCAGAGTACTAGAGTTCTTTGGCCACATTGCCAGGAAAAATGGCCACAACCTTGAGCAGCTCATCGTAACTGTCAAACAACCAAGTGGCCGCAGCCCAAAAAGATGGGCAGATCGGGTCCACTCCACACAGGACACCCAATTACACGTCGCACTTCATAACGCTGGGAACCGTCACAGATGGCGAGATACCATCAGTAAGAAGCTAATCCAGCGGGAACTTCACGACCTTTAGTAATGAGGAATACGACTCGAGGAGGAGGAGGTGGGAAAATGACATCTCCACGCCCTTGGACGTGTACTTTCGTATACTCTCGCGCCCCAGTAGGCTTCGACCCTACTGGGCCCCTAGGGTTTGGTGACAACTCCTTTAGGCGCGCGTAGAACAATAAGCGCTATCGACGTCTTGGGCTCGGGTCGGCCGGTTACCAGACGGTCGGACGGCGAGCTACCCATCGCTCGGCCCTGGCGGAAGACTATAGGATTTAAAGCGCGATCACTGTTGGGCTGAATACAAAAAAAAAAGAGATGCGCAAAGTCCTCAACTACTCAAATAAACTTGTACATAACAACAAGTATCGAATAATGGACCAAACTTCGCAAGTCAAAAACACGAAAAAGGAAAGCAAAAGAGAACAACGATTCATCGCAACTAATATAAGTTCTTATTGAGAGTTTGTTGGCCGCGATAAATTAATTAAATAGCTCGTGGATGTGACGGCCTGCGGACGGCAAATAAATGGCCGCTCCAGGCTCGTGTGGTTATCGAACGGCCCAATCGCACAGCCTGTGACGTATTCATTACCAACCTAATGAGCTGAATAACGCATATTCAGAGCTATTTTCATGAAATTTTGACCGTCATGTTGGTAGGCCTAGATTTGAATCGGCGATGTCTGAATTTGCAGACTGAGCCATGAGCTCTTAGCGCGATCCATTTTACGCCCTAAACTGTTAAAGGGATGGAGTAATACATAGGGTGTATAGCTCCATCCCTTTTATTTCATCACCAATGCTTTGAAGGAAAACATCGTGAGGAGTTGAGTTGAGTATCGCTTCGGGCTGGTGGCCTCTTAGCTCTATTATAGTTGCTGGAAGGTTGGCTCTGGAGTGACGCCACTTGCACGTGGAATTGCCCAGAAGCAAACAATGTACAACCATCAAAAAAGAGCACGGACGCCATGTCTGTGGTTTAAATGTAAGGTAGGAGTGTGGTTTTAGTCAGTAGGAGTCTGGCACTGCCCAGACTGGCTCGTATGTGAGGCAGCCTGGCCGTCCATGAGGATTTCCCACTCCTCCTCACTCATCGTGAGGAAACTAGCATGTCCTAGAAGATACACAGACATATGACATTCAACAACCTGCACTAGGCCCGCGTGGTGGCATACGAACATGGACCAACTAACTACCCACTAAGAAACGCCGTAAAAATAGCCGCTTATTATTTATTGAGCTTCTACTTTCATAATATAGTCTTTGAAGATCCATACATAATTAATACTATATTACTATACTACTCTGTCAAGAAAGTACCGGGAAAAGATCAATAATACACAAAATGTCTGTTATTCATCCAAATTTATTTTATCACCTTCAAAGTATGCTCCTTTAGAAACGATACACTTGCGCCAACGAATAATCCATTCATCAAAACATTTTTTAAACGCTGCTTCCTGAATTGAGTTCAGTTCTCGCCGCGAATTCTCCTTTATGTCTTCTATCGATTGAAAACGGGTGCCACGAAGTGGTAATTTGAGTTTAGGAAAAAGAAAAAAGTCAGCAGGAGCCATATCTGGTGAATATGGTGGTTGCTGGATGGTATTTGTTGAGTGTTTGGTCAAAAATTCGTTCACAATGATAGCCTTGTGCGAAGGCGCATTGTCGTGGTGCAAAATCCAAGAATTTTCTTTCCACAAATCTGGCCTTTTTCGTCGAATTTGCTCTCTTAAACGCCGCATAACGCTCAAATAATATTCCTTCCGGTAAGAATTCAGAGTGCACAACACCGCGATAGTCAAAGAAAACAGTCAACATGACTTTGACTTTTGATCGACTTTGGCGTGGTTTTTACGGTTTCGGATCAGTTGGAAGGCGCCACTCCGAAGCTTGTTGACTAGTTTGCATGTCAAACTCGTAAACCCACGTCTCGTCACCAGTAACAATGCGTTTCATGAATGTTGGGTCCGAACTGACTCGTTCTAGCATGTCCTCAGCGACTTTCATGCGATTGAGTTTTTACAGAAAATTCAGATCTTTTGGGACTAGCCGAGCAGCAACATGTTTCATACCCAAATGATTAGTTAAAATGGTACGGATCGACTCGTGAGATACAGAAAGTTCGGCGGCTATCTCTCTCAGAGTTGAATGGGGATTTTCAGTCACTATTTCCTTCACTTTTGCGATGTTAACTTCAGTTGCAGACGTTGATGGCCTACCAGAGCGAGGCAAATCTTCCATCACATCTCGACCGCTTTTGAACGCTTTGAACCACTCATAAGCACGAGTTTTTGATAAAGTCGATTCACCGTAAGCCTTCTGTAACATTTTCAGTGACTCCGAACACGAAATTCCATTGGCGATGCAAAATTTAAGACAAACTCTTTGTTCGATATTTTTGTCTATTATGAAATTCGCAATACACACTATATATGATATTACTAAAACCAGCACTGTATTTAATATAAATAACAGATGCAACTCAAACTCCGCGCCAAAATGGAAAACAGTTGTGCCAATCTAACAACTACAAAAAAACAAAAATTTGAATTTGGAACCATAAACAAATCATCCATTCCCGATACTTTTTTAACTGAATGTATATAATATTATAAATGGTGGTTTGTGTGTCTGTTTGTCCGTCTTTCACGGCAAAACGGAGTGACGAATTAACGTGTTTTTTGTAAGTGGAGATAGTTGAAGAGATGGAGAATTACATAGGCTACTTTTTGTCTCTTTCTAACTCCCCACTTCCCAGGGGATTCGTGTTACCCCGAATTTAACGCGAGCGAAGCCACGGACAAAAGCTAGTACTTTATACTTTGAAGCGAGGAGCCAGCTTCGGCTGACCGACTTCATAAGAACATATGAGATGTATGATGGTTGTAGATGATTTTATGGAATGCAATAGCCGTTGTCAAAACTAAGACTTATTGCCCATATAGTATGGTCTCGATTCCAATCATTCGATCGCGTGTAGACGGACTGGCGACCTTACAACCTAGTCAACCTATAAATATTTGAGTTTAAAACTGGCCTTCCAAGCCACAGTGAATGCACATGGGTGAATTCTGACAGCAAGTTAGAGCTCATATACCTATCTAGAAAATTATAATATAACTATATGTAGGTATACTAACTAATAGGGATAGGTAAACCATTCCTGCAGAAAACGCAAATTGACGCTTAAGACGGTTTTCCGGAAATGCTCGAAATGTTTTTATTTATTTTCCCTTCACAAAGTTTCTTATGCTAGCTTGAGTGTAATTTTGTGAGGAACTGGTGCCTGATGTAGGTATGTACAACAACCTGTATTACAGGTCACCAGGACCCTCCGCGGCTAGTATGCCGGAGAGAGTTAAGCATTTAGCAGTGAGCAAATGAGGAAGCTAAGTTTAAAAAAAGACAAAATTATGGCTCGAAATGTCACTTTGTTTAGAGCCCAGGACACTGCAATAATTTTAGTGGTAGTCCACCACTGCTCTCCTCCAATCTTTAGAAATGATAACGAATTAAAACTTCTATAGATTATTTTTTAAACAGACTGCGGAGACGCTTGCGGGGCTTAGGTAGCGATCAGTACATAGACCAAGAGATTGGAGTTCATATGGTACAGGTCTACAGGTATCTTGACTTGTTTTTGTAAGTCCTTACGGGTCCGTAGCATTTGCTACTCTCGTTACGTGGTTAGGGCGTTTTCAATTTAGATGTTTCATGTAGGACCGCTGCCGCAAGCATACCGTGCCGCAGCCGGCCGATTGCAATACGTTAGCAGTCCGACAAGAAGCGCCTAAATTGAAACAAAGGTTGACTGGTAGAGAATGCCTTGTTGCACCTTGGTCCACCTATGTACCACTACTGTACATGAAGTTTAAATAAATAAATAAAACGTATCTGACGGCCGTGCGTTTCTATGCCAATGATGCGCTATTCAACACCGAATTGAACACGTTGAAAGCGCCCTTAATCTGGCACAGAGTCTAACTTCCTCAAGAGCACCAAAATACATCTTACCCTGATCCCGGCATCTCTCTCGGCATGCGCGACGCCCACGTTGGCGTCTCTCTTGACGACCGCCGTCTGCGCCTTGCCCAAGCTGGCCAGGTACTCCACCTCATCGTACACGTCCTTGATCGTGAACGACAGGATCTCGATGCCCATCCGGCCCACGTCCGGTGCTGCCACCTCGCGCACAAGACCCGCGAATTGATCCCTGTCCTTGTACACCTCTTCTACTGTAAGAGTTCCTGTAAGAGAGAAAGAGATGGTTAGAGTTAGAGTTTGACAGCCTTTATATTAAAGTGTGTTTAGAGATAATTCTTCTTTTACTTCTGAACGAAGATCTAGCTTCAACTGTTGCTGGCCGACTTCTTAACAGACTAAAAGCGCTTGCAGATGGTTTTATTTATATTTACTCCGTGGTTTTATTGAAATAAATGCCTTGAATTTTGATTATTTTGCGGAATTTTGAGTAAAGTCACTTCAAGACATATTTACTAACGTCGAGCAATGGGTTGCTCACCGTCAATAAAGACCAAGCCCTGGACGACGGCGTGTCGTTTTCTACGGTCACCTCAAAGAGATGTCAGCATAATTGTTGGGATCTGCCTAGCATGTGAGATTGTTCGAAAGAGGTACGGAGGCATAGAAACGGAAAAGGCAAAAGAAGTAACACAGGTGGGTTTTAAAGTTATAATCAGTAAAAGCCTAACACTTGTCTCGCTCTAGCTAGAACGCGAGTAATTATTTGATTATTTCTTGAAGTGACTTTTTTTCTTCACCTATGTGCCTTCAGTAGCCCTTTGCGTTCCAGGGCTGCGGTAAGTTTCTCAGACAATTCTGCAACTTCCCTTCTGAGTTTGAGTGTACAATATAACTGTGTCTCGCCCTCTTGGGGACTTTTCAAAACATAAGTATTTTCTTCGTATTCTATTTGGTCGTTGCATTCATCGGTATGCTATTTAGAATTCAGTCATTGTCAAGACCATACATCTAATTACACACTTTTCCGCATAGCATTGCACCAGATCTATGTCGGAATTTGGTTTGGTCTATCTTAAGGAATGATCTTATGGCTAATACTGAGTAATAGTATATTGTTTGCCAATTATTTTGGCTGTTTAATAATGCTTATATTATTAATTAGGCATGAATGATGAAGATATTTATTAATTTGGTAACTGGTGGAGAGTAGACCACGGCGATGATTTTGAACTTAAGGGCCTGTGCACACCACGTTTTTTAAACGCGCCGTTGACGCGCGTCTTGGAAACGTGCGTTGACGGCGCGCTTTTATCCAATTAAAAGTCTACAGGCTGCGTCTAACTCGCGTGCGTATCGCGTCTGTAGCGCTACAAACGCGCGTCAACGGCACGTTTAAAAAACGTGGTGTGCACAGGCCCTTATGACGAGTATAATACGGGGCGTACGGGACTCCGCAAACATTAAGGGCTTGCTCAGTAGACGAAACTGAAAAATCTTCCATATTTTATTTTTCAGGAAACGATAAAAAACCAGCCTCACCATACAAATTGTCCCATCTAGTTTATGATTTTTTATAGTGAGGCTAATTTTTTTTTCGTTTCCTGAAAAACAATCTTGTGAAAGGTTGTTCAGTTTCGTCTACTGAGCAAGCCCTTAATGTTTGCGGAGAACTGTCCCTTACACCTTGTATATATAATATGTATGTTAGTCTGTAAGGTATGTATTTATGGGCCGAGATGCCTGAAAATAAATGATATATTATTATTATAAGACCACAGTTTCACTCGCTCGTCGATCAGGGCTTTAAGATTTTCTGCTGTAAAACATTGTAACCACTCACTTTTTCACATTCAGCCATGTCAGTCCAAACGTCAACGCGATACCGGTCACTGGCAGCAAGCCCATGCGCAGCATTTCCATACTCGAACTTATTATTAATAATACTTTTTATGTTAACACTCACTCACTCACTATTACACGTTATTATCTACTATTATAATAATAATTGTATATGGAAGACTAATACTGATATACTTTTGTTACTTCTGAGTCCTTATTATTGTCTTTTTTTATTACTTTTTATTCTGTAATTTTAATATCACGTTAATATTGTATGTTTGTTTCTTCTTTACGCTCAAATTCTTTCTTTTCTTAGTCGTGCACTCTTGTCAGAGTGGTCGTGGCTGTTGAGTGCAGGGCGAAGCTAGTCATTAATAAGATTGGGTAGTAGTAGGTAGAAAGATTGTGGGTGACAAAGATAAGATCTTTGAATGGTAAGTTATTTAATACATAAACGGTACAGGTTCAATACATAAATGGTGTTTTAAATGAATTATGTATCAACATAATATTTTATGGCTGCGTTTATGATTGCATTTCCTGGTAACCTTGTATGTCTTATGTGCAAATAGGAGTCGCAGGGCAATCCCCGGCCACCTTAGCCATAGGCTTGCGGACGACAAGCAATGGGTAGCTGGTCGTCCGACCGTCCGGTTAGGACCGATTCCAAAGTCATACGGCAACTGAAGAACACAGGTGGGTTGTAGCCAATAAAATTCTGTTTATCTTGTCCCGCTCACGCATCACACTAGAGTGGAAAAACTCATTTGATGATTTTCTTTTAATCTTTTAAAATCACTTTTTTTTTCTGAAATATATGAAATTGATTGATACAATTACAACATAAACCATGAAGGCGGGCTTGATTCTACTTTGAAAAAAAAAACGATTTTTAAAACAATGTTGCAAAAATTCCGCCAGAGACAGAAACAGATGGAGGAATATCATAAAAGTCAAATTGTTAAAGCAAAGAAGGGCCACGATCCTCAGTAGTGAGGTCGGAGGAATACGAGGCAAAGAGGAGGAGGACCAATATTGCAAGTACTGAATTTCAGAATTATGTTAACAATTATTACATATTTCACACGTAAACGCCTCTCAGACGTCGCGACCGATACAGATGCGAAAAAATACTGCCGTCTTAAATCACCTATGCACGTAACATGATCGTTTTCAAATCAAAATAATTATAAATCTTATTCCACTGACTTACAGCACATAATTGCATACAAACAAACTTTATCATTATTTACGTTGCGAATGATATAAATATGATAATGATAAGAATCGTAGACAGGGTTGGTGTTGTGCGAGCGATTTATTTGATTAGGATTTCTGATTATAAAAAAAAAATCGAGTAAGATAACAGTTTCACAGACATCTTTACGTAATAAAAAACAAACTCTCTGTAGGAACGCGGTAAAGTAAAAAACTGCTCAATGTATAGATATACTTACGGAATGTTTTTTTTATTTTTGCAAAACGTTTGCTTTTGACACAAATATAGCACAACTGGCATCTTAGCTAGGTTACATAGTAACCTGTGTTAAAGATACCAGCCCCCCTAGCCAAGTTACAACCGTTTCGCTTGCGTCGAACGCTTCGAGTTGATCTTGCTGTCAATTCTTTTGTTCTGACCACGTGACTGAGCGTTGAGACGACGTCGTTCCCGTACATTTAAAGCTTTCTACTAGCGTTAATTATTGCAGATTAGCAACTTGGCTAGGGGTACTGTTCCATTTCCCACATCTAACATTTTCTTATACTTATGAGTTTTAATCTATATATATAAAAGTCAATGCCACTTTTCGTTGTTATTTTATAACTCGAGAACGGGCTCACCTATACAAACCAAATTTTTAGGCTTTGTTCGGACAATTAGTAGATGGTTTATGTGAAGTTTGGTAGGGTAGAGTAGGGTAGAGTAGTGTAGAGTAGTGTAGAGTAGTGTAGAGTAGTGTAGAGTAGTGTAGAGTAGTGTAGAGTAGTGTAGAGTAGAGTAGGGTAGAGTAGGATAGAGTAGGGTAGATTAGGGAAGAGTAGGGAAGAGTAGGGTAGAGGAGAGTAGGGTAGAGTAGGGTAGAGTAGTGTAGGGTAGAGTAGGGTAGAGTAGGGAAGAGTAGGGTAGAGTAGGGTAGAGTAGAGTAGAGCGGGAGCGAAGCCGTGCAGGCAAAAGCTAGTACAATATATAATTAAAAACATTAATAAACAGGACATAGTTGTAATTAATTTGATCTAATAATCACAAATTGAATAATTTAATAAAGACAGGTATTTATATTTAATTAATTAATATTAGTGAAAAAAAATAATTGAAAATTATAACTTAAGAAAACAAAGAAAACTTTCCATTATGGTGAGTTTGTGTATTTGAGACAAAAAAAGACTATGTCTCCTGTTATGTCAAGCAATAAATTGTAATAAACTAGTGCTTGACTGCGATCGATCCCACCTCATTGTAAATAGTGATGCAATCGTGGATGGCGGAGCGCACTAATTTATTAAGAGCCTATTCGCTTTAGCCTTCAAGACACCTAAATTATAATCGGATGGGAAGACCGGAGGCGAATTATGTTATTTAGGTGTTTATTACTACAAGCATACTATGGTAGCGAAAAGAAGAGAATTTCAAACATTTGTAACCCCTTCGGGAAGCTTACACTTCGCTCGCGTGGTTGTAGAAAATTATCCCAAGATAACATATTCCCGCGATAAAAAGATATCTCGTGTACTGTACTAAGACATGATCTACCCGTGTACCAAGTTTCGTCAAAATCTGTTCAGCTTTTCGAGAGTGACGAAGTAAATTCTAGAACTTAGAAAAATATTTTAAGACCCAAAATCCAAGTAGACTTGCACTCAAGAATACGTACGGTTACCTATAAACTAATTTATGAAAATGCTAAATAGCATTTTCAAATGAGAACACAAAACTGGCCAAGTGCGAGTTTAACTCGCGTACGAAGGGTTCCGTACCGTCCTTCGGAAAATTCGGCAAAGAGAATCGCATTTGTTGTATGGGAGCACCCTTAAATATTTTGTTGTTGTATTTGTTGTCATAGCGGCAACAGAAATACATAATGTTACGTACGTAGGTAATTAAATGCCGATTTACCAATAAAGAACTTTATTTACCACAAACAATAAATAATTAGTCCAGTCAACAATAATCCAAATCACAGTTAGCACTAGAGTTCCGGTATACTATCGCCTCGGTCGTTAGATAAAATCACTTTGCACACTTAGGTAGATCGCTCTTGATCGCAGTCGAAATCAGAACTGACTCACTTCCGTTCGGGGGCTCGTATTTATACGCGGAGCAAAGAAAATTCTAGATACTGACGTCTCAGGATGGTTCCAGAACAATAGAGTCGCGTCGCGGGGCCATAAATCAATTTTATTGCTTTGTCCTTCGCGAGTCACTCACGCGAATTTCGACTCTATTGTGAATGTCGGAAAGTACCATTTCCCTTATCCACCTACAGATACCTACAGATTACATACCTACTAAGTAGTAGGTAGAAAAAGTACTTATGAGGGAATGTTCCAGATCTTGCCAGGCTAGGTAGGTACTTTGGTTCTAGAGCTTTCGAACAGCAATGCGTTTTAATTATTCGTTGCTACTCTTTAATTTGTCGGAGATATGACGTGTTGAAATTTAACGGCGTAACAGTGCCCCCCTCTTAGTCATGCTCGTCCCGAGCATTATTAGATCCGTGATACGGCGCCAATCTGTCCACATGGACAACCTTAGGCTTCCCTCTTAACCCTTTCTTGATGCGGTAGGTTACATCGTTGATCCTCTTTAGTACGGTGTAAGGTCCCTCCCATCGAGCTTGAAGTTTCGGCGACTTCCCTTTTCGTCGAAGCGGGTTGTGGAGCCAAACCAGTGCACCTTCCTCAAATCCCTGGGCGTTGGCATTACGGTCGTATCTCGTTTTCATTTTAACGCTGGTGTTCATGCTATTCTCACGTACTCGTTTATGCACTTCGTCCAATTGATCTTGAAGGTCACTTACGTAGTCCGTAACTGGCTTAGTCTTGTCAGGTGGCACGCCAGTTATGGCATCGACTGGAAGTCTCATTTCCTTGCCGAAATTCACTCTTGCTGGGGTATGTCCCGTGCTATCATGCACTGCCGATCGGTACGACATCAGAAATAGTGGAATATACCGGTCCCAGTCTTTCTGATGGTCATCGACAACCTTAGCCAGATGATTCTCCAGGGTTTGGTTAAACCTTTCTACCATTCCGTCCGACTGAGGATGCGCAGGTGTTGTGCGTGTCTTATAAATTCCCAGAAGAGTACACATTTCCTGGAACAGCGCAGATTCGAAGTTTCGGCCTTGATCGGAATGGATTTCCAAAGGTGCGCCATACCGACATACTACTTCCTCGACCACCTTCTTCGCCACTGTCGTCGCTTCTTGATTGGGTATGGCGAAGACTTCAGGCCACTTTGTGAAGTAGTCCTGGATCACCACTATGTACTTGTTTCCGTCATCCGTAACTGGGAAAGGTCCAGCGACGTCGATGGCAATGCGTTCCCAGGGGGCTCCCACATTGTACAGCTGAAGCCTGCCCCTGCTTCTAGTCTGTGGTCCTTTCACAGATGCGCATGCTGTACATTTCCGACACCATTGCTCTATGTCATCTCTACAATTGAGCCAGTAATACCGCTGTCTCACTTTCAGTAGAGTTTTCTTGATTCCCAGGTGTCCTCCAGAAGCGCCATCGTGTATCTCCTGTAGCAGGGGGACCACTTCACATCGTGGTACTATCACTTGTGTGGTCACCTCCTTGCCATCGTTCGATTCCCATTTCCTACAAAGCACATCATTTTCTAGGACTAAACTGTCCCACTGTGCCCAGTAGCTCTTTGTGACGGGACTATGTGACGATACTTCACTCCACTGAGGCCTAGTTCCGTTACGCTTCCAGTCCAGTATAGGTCGGATATCGTCATCTTCTTCCTGGGACTTCTTGAAGTTGCCTTCAGTCCTAATTAAATTCACGTGTTCTCGGGCTTCATTCTGTTGGCAGTGTCTACAGTCCTCATTGCACGGACGTCGCGACAAGGCGTCAGCATTATTATGCCCTTTTCCACTGCGATGTTCCGTCACAAAGTTGAACTCCTGCAGCTGCTCGAGCCATCTTGCGACTTGGCCTTCAGGGTTTTTAAATTGTAAAAGCCATTTCAATGCAGCGTGATCCGTCCTTAACGTAAACTGCCTTCCTATTAGGTACTTGTGGAAATGCTGCAAGGTCTTTACCACAGCCAGCAGTTCTCGTCGAGTCACGCAGTAGTTCCTTTCTGGCTTTGAAAGTGCCTTACTGAAGTAAGCAATCACGACCTGTCTGTCACCTTGCACCTGTGACAACACTCCTCCAATTCCCGTGTTGCTGGCATCGGTATCAACGACAAATCTTCCGTCTCTGCTCGGATACCCCAGTATAGGCGCTTCACATAGCCGTTGTTTTAGCTCGTTGAATGCTGACTCACAGTTCTTGTCCCAGATAAAATCTCGTTTATCCTCCGTCAGCTGGTGTAACGGTTTTGCAATGTCCGAAAAACTCATAACAAATCGTCTGTAGTATGTGCACAACCCTAAAAATGCACGTACTTCTGTTTTGTTCCTTGGAAGTGGCCACTGTTGGACAGCCTTTATCTTCTCAGGGTCGGTTCTCACCCCATCGGCAGAAATAACATGTCCCAAGTAGCTGACCTCCCTCTTGAACAAGGCACACTTCTTTGGGCTTAGTTTTAGGTTAGCCCCTCGTATCCTGGTGAACACTTTCTCCATGTTCCTTAGGTTTTCCTTAAAAGTGCGGCCCATTATAATGACGTCATCCAAATATACAAGACAGACGTCACCAAGAAGGCCCACCATGACTCTCTCCATGAGGCGTTCAAATGTCGCTGGAGCATTGCACAACCCAAAAGGCATAACGTTAAATTGCCACAGGCCGTTGCCAATGCCCGTACTGAACGCTGTCTTTTCTTTATCTTTCTCGCTGATTTCCACTTGCCAATAGCCACTTTTCAAATCAATGGTTGAAAACCACTTCATACCACTGAGCATATCCAGCGTATCGTCAATCCTCGGTAAGGGATAACTGTCCTTCTTCGTCACATTATTCAACATTCTGTAGTCCACACAGAATCTGGTACTGCCGTCCTTCTTCTTTACCAGAACGACTGGAGAAGACCATGGGCTCGTAGAAGGTTCAATTATTCCGCTATCAGCCATGTCCTTTACCATTTCTGCTACCTCAGTTTCCTTAGCCCAGGGTATACGGCGCGGTCTCTGTTTAATTGGTCTAGCATCACCTGTATCTATCTCATGCTTGACGAGACCTGTTCTTCCGCAGTCTTTTCCCGTTGCAAAGATATCTCGAAAACGTAGCAGAAATTCCCTGGCTTGCTGTAGTTCCGAAGCCGACAAATTGCTCTTAGAATTTTCCAGAAGTTGCTGGATGTGATCAGGTTCACCTTTTATTGCGTCTTGTTGCACTGAAGATGTATTGATTTGCCGGAGATAATTCACTCCTTCACATCTCCCAACAACACTGTTTTTCTTCAGTTGGACCTCTTCTTTCCCAAGGTTCACAATCCTTACCTTGGATCTCCCTTTCGTCATTACTAATGTTCTCGCGGTGATGAGCTCCGGGTGCCGGCCAGTATCTTCAACCAAAACACATCTTGTTTGCCTGATTTTCTTAGGAAATTTTACTTCGACTAAGGTTTCGGTTCTTGGAGCCAGTGTAACATTCTTTAAACAATAGATGTTGCATGAGTTATTTCCTCGCAGGAAGACTTCTTGATCTGGGAATTTCAATACTCCCCTATCGATGTCCAGGATACATCGATTGTTCCGCAAGAAATCCAGACCCAGTATGCAATCGTCGGTAATATTCGCTATTAACACAGGCTGGTTGTACACTCGATCACCGATTTCAAACTCGATTTCTGTATCACCGAGGACGGAGACTGACTGGCCGGTTGCTGTCTGAAGTTGGCAGGATGGAGACTTTCTTAGCCACGAGATGGTTCGTTTCAGCAACTCAGGTCTTACAATTGTTCGAGACGCCCCGGTGTCAACGGTAAAATTGCAAGCACCATGATTCAGCGTCCCTTCGATGATCAAACTATTTCCGTCGTGAATTTGATTGATGGTGATGGTTGGGGCCTTCAGTTGACCAGCCAGCACCCGCCCCGCGGCCCTGGCGACTTTTAGTTTAACGACTCCTCGTTAACTTGAGTTCCGGAGTCCACACTTCCCCTCTTCCTCTTGGGGCAATCGGTACGAATGTGCCCTTTTTCCCCACACCCGTAGCACGTCGGAATGTAGCGGGACTTTGTCGAAGAAGAAGCCACCACTTCCCTGTGACGTGGCTGTGTTGTAGGCGAGACTACCATTTCCCGAACTCTGTGCGTACGAGAATCTTGTCGTACGGCTTCCACTTCCAAAGCGTGAGCCATCGCACTCTTTAGAGTTTGGTGGTGTCCGAGTCGCACCGTAGCTCTGACTTCAGTATCCCGTAGACCGTCGATGAATGCTTGCACCAGATTTACTTCCACCGTCTCTGGTGTCATTGACATGTATGCACGCCGAACCAGCCGTTCAACCTCGACTCCCCACTGCTGGAGACTCTCGTTCGACCTCTGCGTTCTCTCACGAAGCTGCGCGCGGAAAACGTGCTCGAGGTGCTTGTCTCCATAACGAGTGTCTAATCCCTCCATGAGACGCTCCAATGTCCTGCTGTTCGGAGGAAGGTTCTCTAGGACCAGCAGAGCGTCCCCTCGTAGAGCCAAAGTTAATGCCGCAAAAGACTGCTTATCATCCCAGCGGTTTGTTTCAACCAATGTCTCAAATTGGTACTTAAATGCCGTCCAGGAAGACGTGCCATCAAAACGCGGCACATCAAATTTTGCGGCCGATGCACAGGGGGTGTGTGATGGTGAGCCAACAGCAACGGGCTCGCGTGCTTCGAGCTTGACAATTTTTTTATTGATGTCCAGCAGTCGATCTTCATGGCCATCAATTCTTGTTTCGAGGCTATCAGCTCGGGCGAAAACCTCCTTGACCTCTAAGGTGAGATTCTTTACCTTCTCACCCAACGTAACGAGGCCGTGGTCGATTTTATCGAGGATCAGGTTCTGCTTAGCCTCTTGATCTCGGCGAGCTTCTTCCTGTTCGCGGCGAGCGGCTTCCTGTTCGCGGCGAGTGGCTTCTTGGTTAGCCGCGATTAGATCCTGGAGCTTACGCTGGTTGGCCTCCATACTAGCTTGCATAGCGGCCAACACCGTCGCGAGGTTCAATTCCGAGGATGGTCCTGGTGGCACCTCAGCAGCTGCCGTTGCTCCCATACTAGCCTGATCTTCCTCCTCCATACGGTGACGTGCAGCATCCATCTCTGCTTGCCTCCTTGTTCGTGGTCGCTGTTCGTCGTCCTTCTGTGGTAACGGCATCCCACTTCTGACACCAGTTGTTACGTACGTAGGTAATTAAATGCCGATTTACCAATAAAGAACTTTATTTACCACAAACAATAAATAATTAGTCCAGTCAACAATAATCCAAATCACAGTTAGCACTAGAGTTCCGGTATACTATCGCCTCGGTCGTTAGATAAAATCACTTTGCACACTTAGGTAGATCGCTCTTGATCGCAGTCGAAATCAGAACTGACTCACTTCCGTTCGGGGGCTCGTATTTATACGCGGAGCAAAGAAAATTCTAGATACTGACGTCTCAGGATGGTTCCAGAACAATAGAGTCGCGTCGCGGGGCCATAAATCAATTTTATTGCTTTGTCCTTCGCGAGTCACTCACGCGAATTTCGACTCTATTGTGAATGTCGGAAAGTACCATTTCCCTTATCCACCTACAGATACCTACAGATTACATACCTACTAAGTAGTAGGTAGAAAAAGTACTTATGAGGGAATGTTCCAGATCTTGCCAGGCTAGGTAGGTACTTTGGTTCTAGAGCTTTCGAACAGCAATGCGTTTTAATTATTCGTTGCTACTCTTTAATTTGTCGGAGATATGACGTGTTGAAATTTAACGGCGTAACAATAATTTGTGAGAATTTCAACTGTCTAGCTATCGCGGTTCTTGAGATACAGCCTAGTGACAGACAGATGGACAAAAAGCGAAGTCTTAGTTTAGGTCCCATTTTTACCTTTTGGGTAGGGAACCCTCAAAACCATTAATTCATCAAACCCTAAGCGAGCGTTGGCGTTCGCTCTCTCATTATCTTTCTCATCATCATCATCTGCCTGCCCTTGTCCCGTTTTATTTGGGTTCGGCGCAACACGTTTTTTTCTTCAATTCTGTCCTGTCACTTGTCACGCTTTCACTAACTCCCTTTTCTTTCATCTTTGGCCTCCCTCTCCATCCATTCACATGTAAACTCATGTGGACAGCGAGTCATGGGTAGCTCGCTGTCCGATCGTCCTGTAACTGTCCGGACCGAGCCAAGACGTCGACGGCGCGCACTGTTCCCGCGCGCCTCAAGGAGTTGTCAGCAACAGGAGGGGCCCAGCTGGGTCGAAGCCTACCGGGGTCGGGGTTATACGAAAGGAAACTAGAGCCCCGGTATGAAGGCTAGAAGGAACGACGTGGGGTTTTTAGTCAGTAAGAGTCTGACACTATCTCCCGCTCCACCCAAGAGAGGGGATTGTCATTGGATGATTTTTGCCCACCATAAAAAAGGTACCCCAACCAAGCGAGCGTTGTCGTTCGCTCTCTCATTGTCTTTCTATTGCGTCTCTAATTACTGTACTCGAAAGGCTAAATAGGCATAATAAGTCGGCACTAACGTTGTAAGCGTGTACAATCTTCTTATCATTAGCTACAGTGAGATACGACATTTTTATCGTTGAGCATAAACCGTATCTAATATGTAACGTTAATGTACAGCAATCTCCGAAAATGTCTCGCGAAATGGCCGATAAAAAATTAAAGGTATGGTGAAGGAAGCATTTTCATTTTAAATTGGTAAACATTTAACCGCTGGTAAAACCTACTAGGTTTTACCAGCGGTTTTGCCCGCGTGAGCACTAATAGGCACAAAATATATGGACCAGGTACAGAAGTCAATCTACATTCAAAGCGCGTTCGAGCAACGAACACATAGACACCGCTCACGGACACGATATTTCGGAGCGTATCGGGCCGCTCGTCGAATAGTTCCGACTCAAACGCTCATTAGTGTGCGTCCACCGAGCGTAGGTATAAAAAGTGAAGTACATACATTAGATTGTCTTCTGTACCTATTTATTTTGTGGTATAGGTTTCTTTACATCATAAAAGAAAACTTTGTACGAAATTTCATGCTCCTACTAGGCCCTGAACCTTCGGCTGTGCATTGATATGTCAGTCAGTTTCTCTTTTTATCCTTTTACATATAATGTAGATAGATATTAGTGTTAATATTTCGCCCATTCGAATAAGGGCGAGATGGATAAAAACGCACAGGACCGGTCGTTGTGGCGACACTTGGGGGAGGCTTATGTCCAGAGGTGGACATCTTTCGGCTGAAATGATGATGATGATGAGTAACAAACCTACACATAAATACATAGATACAAACTTAGCCTTTTTAATATTAGTGTGATTTGCAGTTGGACCTTGATTACTGTACTACTTTGTTTATTTCATTTCCAATTTGTTATTTTTAGCTCTGTAGCCTGTTATCGCTCTTGCAATAATTAATATTTACCATGGTGATATGCTTCTAATCATGGCACTGCGTCACCACAATGCATGGTCCTGTGTTTGTTACTCCGTCACGCTCAAAAGACTGAAAGGATTTGGATGAAACATTAAATCAAGTTTTTAACGCGTGTCAACCGGTTCAATTCAAATTTTTCAAATATCCACACTTATCCAATCTGGGTGGTTTGAAAATATGTTTGGATCCAGTGCACTACAATCGGGTTCTCAATTTTGTTTCCGACAAAATTCCAGTTTTCCAACTCTTAAGACAACGTCTGTCGGGACTGGTAGTAGATTATAATTTACAATGGGGGAGGTACTAACACTACGCAGGTAAAGTCGCTGGCAGAAGCTAGTTATAATTAAATTATGATTTCAAATACTTATGTCTACTAGACCGAACGACAACGCAAATTATACTAGTTAAGATAATTGTTCTCACTTACGATCAGCAAATACGATGATGACAATTTGCAAATGGCATTGAATTTCTCGACAAGGACATTCTCGTGAAGACTACAATTAGGAAATCAGATAGAATTCCATATAATCATACGTATGAACATAATCATAGGCTTACTCCACTGCTGAGACTCGGGCCTCAGGTTTGACAATGAGATTTATGTAACTAATATTGGATTTAAAAGAGTTTCCACAGAGTTTCTTACACGTTCTTCTCCATGAAAATGAAAATCCACTTTCTAACGTCCAATTTAGCTTTACTTTTTTTTGACTGACCGACATTTTGGGAATTTAAAAGCGCCTGTAAATGGTCTATTTGAAATAAAAGTTTCTGATTTCTGAAGACGGACTTGATACAAATACTACAAAAACATAATGTGTTTAGTCTGTCTAAAAAGTCGGCATTTTGTATAATATTAAATCATTTAAAAAATACTTATATTCGATACTTTTTATAAGGTTCTTCTATTAGTAAACAATGATCAAGATCTCATAATCAATCTTGATTATTGAACCAGTGTCGACTACATCAGATTTCATTTTGCCCTAATTGTCGTTTGACTTTTTAACAGACTCTATATCCGAATTTTAATGAGACACAAAAGTGACTGTATTCTTTATCAATAACTAAATAAGTACTTTCAATTTTCCCTTCTTAGCATGTCGATGGCAAAACTAATTTTAAATTCCCTGCCTGGCCCAGGATTCGGCCACGGCAATACCGTCTAATGATGCAGATTAGATCCCTATGTGAACAGGTAATAAGGGCATGTGATGGAGGATGGAAGGTGGGACATGGTCTTTTTTTACTGTGGGCAAAAATCATTTAATGAAAACCCCCGCTCTTGAGTGGAGCGGGAGATAGTGTCAGACACTTACTGACTAAAAACCCACCACGTTCCTTCTATCCGCACAAACCCTGAAGGTCGGAACCGTCCAGAAACCCCTAACTGTGGACACTACTTTCCACTGCTCTGACTAAATGCACAAATTACGCAAAGCCATCACATATGATGGTGGCAAAGAGCCACATACTCGTATAAAACCAGCTGTAACTCTACAGAAGTAAAAGTCATACATTATGTATTTGACGAACCCTTTTAACCACTTTCAACCCTCCGGAGTCAAACTAGAAAATGTTGGCAGTGTCGTTAAAGAAACAGAACTTTTGTTTTTCATTCCGTCTTGCTCGTTAAAAAGAGAATATATAATGCCCTCCAGTTCAGACCAGATTAAAAAGTTTAGATTATCTGCTCCTGCTGCACTTTATGTCAGTTGCAGCAAGTCTTGGAAGATTCTCAACAATAGATACTGACAAGCAAATTGTGGAGAATTGTATTGCCACATAACTTTCCATCTATATGATTAAAATAAGTATTAAAACGCACCTCTTGAAAGTAGTATGTTCAGAATCGGATAGTGAATCGATTTTAGCAACTTTTTAAATATCAATACATTTTATAAAACAAAGTCCCACCGCGTTTGTCTGTCTGTTCGCGATAAACTCAAAAACTGCTGCACCGATTTTCAAGCGGTTTTCACCACTCGATAGCGTAATTCTCGAGGAAGGTTTTAGTATATAATTTGTTAAGTTTTTATTTTTATTTCTGTGTACAATAACGATATCTGTTGAAGATGTTGGAAAAAAAATAAGCGGAAAAGGGAACCGTGTTACGCCGAATTTAACTCGAGCGAAGCCGCGAGCAAAAGCTAGTTTTTAATAATTGTGAATTATTTTAGGATGAACAATACCTATTTAGATAAATTCTTATTAAATCTTGATTGCGTCGAGTATGTGCGTGTGATACCGATGCGCTACCGTAGTGTGATTTGCCTACAATTACAATAATTACTTACTTCTTAATTAAAACAATACCTAAGTGCATAATTACTTATGTATTCGTATAATTTCAGTGTTTGAATTATGAGTATTGTAACTTAATTTTTAATTGGGGTGTAGGTATAAGGAGGGTTGTTGCTAAGCGCATACCCCGAGACTCCGAACAAGAAGATTATTTGAATTAACCATCAATACTTAACTAATTTTAACTATTTGATCAATTCAAGAAGCTTTTTATGGAGAGAAAATTCGAAAAAATTCATGGAATAGCTTACCACGTTTTGCTTTATTAGATTTATTAGGTTACCTACCTACATTCAAACTGATCCTAGCTGTCAATATCAGGGTTAGCTGTCAATTACAATACCTAGCTTTTTACCACACGACGCGTATCGGAACAATTAGTACATAAGTAAATAAAAGGCTAGTTGCCGTAAAAAATTAATTAGTCCGTCTTTTAAATTATTCAAAAATAAGGGACACGTATTTTTTTATTTGTAAATTAAACCAAAAATGACAAAGATATAGCCCATTAAAGTTACGTGTAGCGTCGCGCCCGCGCCGTGCTGCATTTTTTTGCACGGGTGGACATCACACGTAACTTTAATGGGCTATATCTTTGTTATTTTTTGTTGAATCGAAAAAAGAAAAAAACGTGACCAATATTTTTTTTATAATCTAAAATACGGACTAAATAAAATGTATTTATTTTGATCCTGGAAACTACCCTAATAATACACAGCATATAACATTATCCTCCAGGCTTTACACAATTTATCACGTCTAGCCCCTTCATCTCAATACTCATCCCTTTTCTATAAATTCACGTCTGTAACTCCCAAAACCTCCTACTTTTATTTTACGGCCATATTTTAGCCTTATTCAAATTCAAAACTATCCTTTAGTTCTAAGTTTAAACCTATTCAATCTCAAAAATTACCTTTGCTATCATGAACATAAAGTTTATAACCGTCTGTGCACAGAGTTATGTTTGTAATTAGAAGGAACGTGACGATTCATAACGTAAACGCGTTGATTTTACACTTAATATGGATATAAAGTTACCTTCATTTAAGCGGGAGTCAGGAGCGACATAAGACCGAACGCACACGTGGGCCCCGCCCGCATCGTGTCGCGTCGCGTGGCGTGGATCTAATGTAGCTCTACATGTCTACAGTCCATTTGTTTTGGTAATAAATGTAAAAAAAAACAATCTTGATATATGTCTTTTTATTTTAAAAAAAATATATGTTTTTAGAGAAAAGACATATCAAGATTGTTTACATGTCCAATTGCTTACATAAATGGAGTATTAGTTGCCATATAAAATGTATGGAGACCGACGCGTCCAGATCGGCGTACGTGGCGGCTCACGTGTGCAAAAAATAATAATAATAAACCTATACGAAGGTATAAGCGGCGGGTTGAGCGGTACATTCAGAACAGCACATTCCGGAGTAATGAAAGGTGGGTATACAGGGCTTGGGAGCAACCGGACCAAGGTGTGACTGACACGTGCCTACCGGATGATGACGCCATGTGTTCGTTCTGGCGCAACATCTGGTCGGTGCCTGTCAGTCATACTGAAGGTGGTTGGACTCGAGAGGTCGAACGAGCGTGCGAATCGATACCAGAAATGGAGGCAATCACAATCAGCCCTCAAGATGTGGCCCATGCAGTCCGTCCGTTGCCTAATTGGAAATCTCCAGGGCCGGACGGACTGCACAACTTTTGGATAAAGTGGCTTCAACGGTCGCACGCTCGTTTGGCATCTCAGTATCAGACCGCCTTAGAGTCTGGTTCGCTACCCGAGTTTCTTACAACAGGAGTTACCCACCTGCTCCACAAATCTGGTAGCACCGCGGAAACCAAAAGCTATCGGCCGATTACGTATTTGCCGACAGTTTAAAAGGTTCTTACATCCATTTTGAGAGAAAAAATTAACCAACATGTAGATAATAACACCATCATGTCTGCCTCTCAAAATGCATGTAGGAATGGGTACCGCGGTACTAAGGAGCTACCCCTCATTGATATGGCCATTAGCCAACAGGTTCGGCGTTCCCGAAAGGATCTGTCGACATGTTGGATAGACTATAAGAAGGCCTATGACTCAGTTCCTCATACATGGCTCATGAGGGTGCTGGAGTTGTATAAAATTGATGCAACTCTTCGCACCTTCCTGATGTCATGTATGAGGAACTGAGTCATATGAGGCAATGGAGGACGGGGAGGAGTTTGAGTCCGCTTTGGTTCTGCCTAGCCTTGAATCCTCTGAGCACACTGCTGGAGAATTCAGGCCTAGGCTATAGGCTGAAGAGAGGTGGTCAGGTTATATCTCACCTCCTTTATATGGATGACTTAAAGCTTTTTGCCCGCAACAATCTGCAACTGATGGAGCTACTGAAGGTAACTGAAACCTTCAGTAGTGCCATCAGGATGGAGTTTGGTGTGGACAAATGTGCGGTCATGCACATAAAGCGTGGGGAGATAGTGGAATCCGTGGGTACCCAACTCTCGGATTCCATAAACCTGAGATCCCTCTCTCGAACCGAAACCTACAAGTATTTGGGTATGTCGGAAGCGTTAGGCATCAATGCCACTGACATGAAGCAATCGTTGAAGGATCGCTTCTTTGGCCGCCTGAAGAAGGTACTTAATAGCCTTCTGTCAGGTGGTAACAAGGTGCGTGCCTTCAACGGTTGGGTCATGCCGGTATTGATGTACGCTTTCGGTGTACTCAAATGGACTCAAACGGAACTTGATGTCCTGGATAGGAGGGTTCGTACACTGCTGACTGCATATCGAATGCATCGCCCTCGGTCGTCGGTAATGAGACTGTATATCCCGCGGAAGTGTGGGGGTCGAGGCTTTTTAAATGCTAAGACCCTGCACAATCGCGAGGTATGCAGTCTTAGGGAATACTTCCTAGCCGCCGACGTGGGTATGCATCGTGATGTAGTGGCAGTGGACAAGGGACTCACCCTGCTCTCCTTGGCTAACGAGAACTGGCGCAAACCTGTAGTGCTTGACACTAACGTACGCAAGGAAGTATGGCAGAGTAAGGAACTTCATGGACGCTTTTTCCGGGCCCTTCATGGGCCCGATGTAGACCACCTAGCGTCCGTAGCCTGGCTGCGCGTCGGTGACCTCTTTGGGGAAACCGAAGGTTTTGTCTGTGCAATTATGGACGAAGTTATCATGACGAATAACTACCGGAGATTTATTGTGAAGGACGGCACGGTTGACATCTGTCGGGCATGTCACCGACCGGGTGAATCAATCCGCCACATTATCTCTGGTTGTTCTCGTCTAGCTAACGGGGAATACTTGCATAGACATAACCTTGTAGCCAGGATTATCCATCAGCAACTTGCTCTGAAGTACTCTCTTGTGGAATCGGAGGTGCCATACTACAGGTATGTGCCCGACCCAGTTCTCGATAATGGCGATATCACGTTGTACTGGGACCGGTCCATCATCACTGAGAGGACTATTGTAGCCAATAAGCCTGATATAGTGGTGGCGGACCGAAGCGAGAGGCGTGCAATGATTGTTGACATATCCGCTCCGCATGACGAGAACCTCGTGAAAGCCGAGAAAGATAAACAAATCAAGTATATTGACTTGGCTCGCGAGGTTGTCGACATGTGGGAAGTGGATTCAGCGATTATTTTATTTTATTTTTATTTTATTTTTCACATTTTAGGAAAGCTTACAGACTAATAACTACATAAAGACAATAGTAGGTAATTAAATTGCTAATTACAAGCTTCCACATGTAGATATTATAGTGACAAAAAGAACAAAAACTAGAGTCGGTACAACAACAGGTTAACACAAACTCTTAATAATTTTAACATAAATATTAATTCTGTGATTCAAGTGCTAATAGGTGCTGGTCGTTCAAAAAATGGCTTTGCTAAGTGCTTCCTAACTGTGCTCGCTTTCGTGCAAAAGAGGTCAATGCCGGGTTCACATGAAATCTTATTAAAACTGCGACTGGCTCTCAGAAAAAATGCATTACGCCTATAATTAGTATTTGCATTAGGTACATGCAGAAGTGGTCGCTGTCGCAGCCCCATCTGATTAGTGCGTATTAACAATTTTGAGATAAGCTCAGGACAGTCAATTGAACCATTTGCGATATTAATCAAGTAGTACACATCACTAACATCACGTCTCTGGTCAAGAGGTAGAAAATGGTATCTTCTGCATCGATGAGTGTAGTTATCAGATACTTGTTTTGCTCTAAAGTCAAGAAACTTAAGGAATTTTTTCTGGATGCCCTCAATACGAGACTTATATATCCCATATTGAGGGTTCCAGACCTGTGATGCATATTCGAGGTGGCTGCGTACGAACGAACAATATAAGACTTTGATCGGTTTTAGTGATCGAAAACAGGCCGAGGTTCTCATAATGAAGCCAAGAGCTTTTGACGCCCTGTTCACTATACCATCAATATGCTGATCGTAAAGTAGTTTGCTATCCTGTATTACACCAAGATCCCTAATACTATTAACTTTCCCTATATCACTATTGTAAAGTTTGTATGTGGAATCAATTGTAGACTTTTGACGTGTGAAAGACATGTGAAAACATTTTGACACATTTAATTCCAGCCTGTTAAGTCTACAGTATTCTTCAAACCTATTCAAATCGGCCTGCAATAGGTGTGTATCAGAGATGCTTCTAATAATTTTATGAACTTTCATGTCGTCAGCATAAAGTAAAATATAACTACTTTCAAAACAGTGTTTTACGTCAGCAATAAAGAGAGTAAATAATAAAGATCCTAATATTGAACCCTGAGGAACACCAGAGGGGACAAAACTCCATCCAGACGTGTATCCCTGAAGCACCACAGTCTGTGTTCTATTATCAACTAGCTTTGCCCGCGCGGCTTCGCTCCCGCTCTTCCCTACTCCACCCTACTATACCCAACTCTACCCTACTCTACCCTACTCTACCCTACTCTACCCTACTCTACCCTACTCTACCCTACTCTACCCTACTCTACCCTACTCTACCCTACTCTACCCTACTCTACCCTACTCTACCCTACTCTACCCTACTCTACCCTACTCTACCCTACTCTACCCTACTCTACCCTACTCTACCCTACTCTACCCTACTCTACCCTACTCTACCCTACTCTACCCTACTCTACCCTACTCTACCCTACTCTACCCTACTCTACCCTACTCTACCCTACTCTACCCTACTCTACCCTACACTACCCTATTTTTTTTTTCCATAAGAACCTTCTCCTCACAATAACAATCACAACAAAAAAAAAACAGCCAAATCGGTCAAGCCGTTTTCATGCCAAGTCGTGACAACGGAAAACGGGGGTCATTTTTATATATATAGATATAAGAGGAGAACCAACGATACAAATCTCCGTGTATTCCGGCTTTTAGTAGCTTCTCCAAGAGCAGATTTGTATATTGTACCGATAGTCGTTTCAGCCAATGGCTTAATAGCCAAGAGCCTCGACCAACACCTTAGGAGGCTCTCGTTAGGCGGCTGGATCAAGGGCTTGATTCAGAAAGCGGTACTCCTGGACACGGCTCGTAGTCAGGAGGTTCTTCTCTCTGGAGCCCTGACCGCCGGTAGCTTGGACCCTGTTCCCGAAACCGGTGGGACACTATTTTTTATATTTTTAAATGTTTTTTATTTTTTATTTAAATATTTAAAAATATAATTTATATGTTTGTACAATGAATAAAGGAAATAATAATAACCATTTATTTTCAGGCATCGAAGGCCCATAGAAAAAATACATAAAATAATCTTATAAACTAATAAATATCAAAACAACAAAACTTAAACTATTTATAATTTAACACGTAACATCGGCGTCGTGTTTCGAAAATATAGTCCTACCTTGACGCATTGATTTCACATGTAATGTGATCTAAAATTACCTTCATTAAAACTCGCAGGATTTAAGCGAATTTTCGTTTAATTACGAGAGAGTAATCGTACATATTACATTCAGTCTGTTGCATTCACTTAATTTGCTATAGTCATACAAGCACATCCCTATGATGTGCTTACTGTCTTTTATTAATTTCATTAAACCCCAAGCGAATGCCTTTCGCGCTGTCATTGTCTTACTATTATTAAAATTGACGGTATCTGAAGAGTATCACTCCTCATATCCATCTATCTTTTCTTTGGCTTTCCTCTTTCTCTCCATCCATCCACATGTACACTCATAACTCTGTTAGTAACATGCGTTTTATCCATCTTCTTCACATGATATTCATACCAAGAAATACGATTCCTTTTTAAGTTTTCGGTCACTGGCGCCACTTTCAAACTTCTTATATATTATATGATACGAGTATTAGAGTGAGAAATGAGTATATTCCCCTAATATTCTCATTTCTCACTCTAATATCTATACAGGAAGTTCGAAAGTTGCGCCAGTGACTGAAAAGTTAAAAGGAAATCGTTTGTCTTGGTATGGTCATGTGAAAAGGGGGGACAAAACGCATGTTGCTAAAAAAGTTATGAGTTTACATGTGGATAGAGGGAGGCCAAAGAAAAGATGGATGGATTATGTGAAAAGTAATATGAAAGAAAAGGGAGGTAGTGATGGCGTGACGAGTGACAGGACAGAATGGAAGAAAAAAACGTGTTGCGCCGACCCCAAATAAAACGGAACAAGGGCAGGAAGATGATGAGAATACAGAAATTCACGTAACATAAAATTAAAGCAATGTGTCAGTAGCATTCTCACTAACCATATACTTACAGTGTATAATAATGGTGTTTTTGAAACAAACGTGTCAAGGTACTTTAAACTAGAACGATGTAATGTTCTATGCTCTGTAACCACTTGAAGAAATTAACCTAATGTCAAGATCACTTGCATTTGGAGCGCGGATGACTACGCTGTCCTATTTATTTACAAGATATTGGTTTATTGTAACGCACATATTGCAACATGGCACTAAAATATACAGGGTTATTTGCAAAACACTGGCAACCTCTCAGGACTATGTTACTAACCTCATAAACAATAACTTTTGTTCTATGAATTTAAAAAAAAATATCATATTTTTGTTCATCAGATTTTCATACAAAAATAAAAACATTCAAATTGAATGTTGTAAATATCACGAGGTGTATGCTTGTGAGCGATAGTACAATAGCGGAACGGAGCGGGGATCGGGCGGAAAGGTGCTTGATGCGCTTGCGTCGCGTCATATAGACTTAGGTAGATATAGCAAAATAAAGAGTTGAAATGTGTCAGATAGAACCACGAAATCTTGAAGGTTTGTTTTTGGTTAATGAATTATGTTTTAAAAACTCATAGATAAAAGTTTGTTGTTCATGATGTTAGAAATAGCCTCGTAAAGTTGTTAGTGTTTAACAAATAACCCTGTATAACTCTCTCCTGCTAGCGGCTTCGCCTGCTTGAATTTAGTACTTTCTCCATTATTAATTGTAATCTACGAATTAATCCGGAATATAACCTATCTTGATGCAAAATTTCACTCAAATCCGTTTAGCCGTTTAGGCGTGAAGGAGTAACAAGCATTCCTACACATACAAACTCTCACAGGACACAATGAAAGAAAAACGTTGAGCTGACCCCAAGTATAAAATAAGAGTGGATGATGATTTTGAACTGTAAGTAGGTACCTAATTGGTTTATTGCAGCCCATGTCCACATGCAATACTGGTTACAGCAGCTATATTACTGTAATTTTCATTATACAAACACTAATGCGCTAGTGCATATAAATATAATCAACATACGATTCAACGCGGCCCTGGAAAATGCAATGCAAAATGCAACTGAAGGAACAAACGAGAGGGTTTTAGTCAGTTAAAATTAAAATCTGACACTCCCTCTAGCACCAATGAGAATGGGAGAAGTTATTTGATGGTGACCCAAACTAAAAAAATTGTGTGCATTGCAAAATTTGATTTAATTTAAGAATGTGAGAATTTTGAACGCGGCTCTATGAATGAGATGGTGTGAGAAAAAGAGGAAGAGTTTTTATTTTCCCAATTCTAATCTCGATTTCCAGCCCCCGTATATAGGCTAGCGGACGGCGAGCAGTGGGTAGCACACCGTCCGATCGTCCGGTAACAGTCCGGACCCCGACCGCACGAGACGCGCGCCTCATGATGTCAGCAAATCGTAGGGGTTTAGTAGGGTTGAAGCTTACTGGGGCCATGGGTTAAGTTAAAATGAACCCTCAGGGCCCTGAAACGAGATATTAAAAGTCTGAAATGCCCTCCTACTCCGCCCAAGAGCAGGAGAAGTCATTGGACGATTTCCAACCTAAAAAAAACCTCTCTTTTAAAAATATTCGGACAATGGCGGTTTTAATAAAACTCAATAGAATTATTTTTATTGCGCCTTCGTCCATGTAGGTACACCTCGTGATGTAATATTTATTTTGCGAATGTATATATCTATGTACTTGCAAAACTATTTTAGGATTAGGATTGATTGCCTCTAAAACCGGTTGTGGAATTTATTGATGTTCAACTTAAACAAAGGATGATCTGCGTTTAGTTTACTATAGAAACGGTTCCAATTGAAATACGATCAATTCTGAAAACCGTTAGAATGTTAGCTAGAAATAGGGCACAGGTGGGAATGTATCCGTCCAATTCTCAAGGAATTTATGCAATGTTCTCGAAGATTTATAAATTTAGGGAGAAAGTGGTGTTCGTAACATTTTTACCTTCTATGGTAAAAGATACAATAGAATGTTTTGTGTTATTGTACATAAAAATATGATACTTATTGTATAGGTATTATAATATGTGTAACTCATACCTAGAGTTTTTGCTGCCACCGTAGGCGCGGGCTTGAGGACGGCGAGCAATGAGCAGCTCGCCGTCCGACTGGCCGGTAATCGTCCGGACCGAGCCCCAGACATCGATGGCGCGTATCGTTATCGAACCGTAGGGGCCCAGCAGGGTCGAAGCCTACTGGGACCAATGATTTGTTTTGAAAGGAAGGTTCGGCCCCGGTACGAAAGAATAGAATAGAAATAGAATAGAAATACTTTTATTCTTTTTAGTCAGTAAAAGTCTGAGACTATCTTCCGCTTCGCCCAAGACCGGGGGATGACTGATGATTTTTCCAACAAAAAAAATACCTAGAGTTTTATCCCCTAGAGCCTAAATCTACTTAAATTATTTTCTTGAACTATAAACAAATAAATATTCTTAACCTTGGTAATTGAAAACCGCAGAGTATTTGCAACAATATTAAACTTGAATTAAAAACTCATTTGTATTCAATTAAGGCATGTTACCGCTCAAATGTATGGTCACGGTCAACCAATGCGCACTTGCGCAGCACACTAGATGAGATGGTTTCGTTGCCTGCACTGGGCTCGCGTGGTTTACGGCCTATTGCCTCTCCTAGAGAGGAGGCCTGAGTCCCAGCAGTGGGAAAATAAAAAAAGCTGATGATGATGATGAAGACCGTTTTAAAAAATACTACTTAATTACTTAGTAGATTGCATGTAGCGGAGATGGGAATGTTAAGATGGATGTGTGGTGTGACGAGAATGGATAAAGTGAGAAATGAGCATATTAGGGGAAGTTTGAAAGTGGCGCCGGTGACAGAAAAGTTGAAAGGGAATCGTTTGTCTTGGTATGTTCATGTAAAAAGGAGAGATGAAACGCATGTTGCTAAAAGAGTTATGAATTTACATGTGGATGGATGGAGAGGGAGAGGGAGGCCAAAGAAAAGATGGATGGATTGTGTGAGAAGTGATATGAATGAAAAGGGAGTTAGTGATAGCGTGACGAGCGACAGGACAGAATGGAAGGAAAAAACGTGTTGCGCCGACCCCAAATAAAATGGGATAAGGGCAGGAAGATGATGATGATGATGAATTAGTGACATGAGCTATATATTTTCTACAGTTACACGGAAGAAACCGCTGGCAGAAGCTATACCCTATTCAAGTTAAGATAAGACATTTAAAGAAACCTCTTTTACTGTCTGTTCAACCGATTTTAACTTCTATTCCGTAGGCATAAGAATGGCATTAAAAGCAAAAAAGTGGTTACAATACCAACTATTTACTGCAGCCGCCATTTGTCATGCTATCAACTTAATAAAAATCAAAATCGGTTGAACGGACATTAATACAAGGTTTTCATAAATGTCTATGTTGTTATGAACAGAGTAAGTAAAGAAAACAGCTTCAACATTTTGGTTCGAATTTAGAATAGTTCATCTTCTAAATTCGAACGATTGTTTAAATTCAGCCAGAATTATTTTCAGCCAGCCTGCATAAAAATGGTCTTCGACAGGCAACCTTCACAATTAGTTCTCAAGCACCTTACCAAATGCTACACTTATATTAGAAATCTTATAAAATCTGTTGATTTTGCCTTTCCATTTACAGCCTGAAACCCTGAATAGATTTGCTTTTTAAGCGTGGTTTGCATTTTCTGTTGAATTATCTAAAGTGCATTCAATTACTTTAGCAAATGTGCACAATGAACACGTCCTCGCCAGACATTTCTGCTCTTTTATCCAAAATGAAGAAGAAAACTTTGATCAATCATTTTCCATTTCCGATTTTCTTATTTTTCAGATTAGGACAAGTATTTCTGCAAATCTACCGTTTAATGCGGAAACAGTACTATGTGTAGTAGGTAGCCTTGACACGTGCCTAGCATGTTGTAGCGTTAAAAAAAAGAAAATTCACCACTTATACACGTATAATTTTGCATTTTTAAAAAAAACAACATAGAAGAAATTATAAAAGGAAATAAAAAAATTCGGCCACTTTATATATATAAAAATAGGGTTTAAGTAAGGTGGCGAGATGGATATATAAAAAATAAAAATTTATAATTTGGAAGTTGTGCCTATAGGTACGGGATTGCAATCACGGGACCTCAGACGCGGACTCGTAAGCTATCAAAGAAATCGGTTCATTCCGCAACCTTTTTACACGAATTGCTGTGATTATACATATAAAACAGATGGCGTAAAAAAAACTACTCAAATATTACTTGCTACTACTGCTATAGAATAAGGAAAAATAGGGATCATGAAAACTTCACGTGGAGTGACGTCACGATGTCCACCGGGGTTTTCTCTAGTATCGTCATGCGCCAGTTGGCGCACGCACTTATGAAATGCAGTGGGCTGTACTGTCCACTTCTGTGAATTTCTATCTCTATGTCCAGAATGCTCCAAGAATACTCCGAGAATACTCGAAGAACCGATTGATAAATAATCTATCGTGAGAAGAAAAGGAAAATTATCACTATGAGACACGAAACTGAACCTTCAAAGCAGCCAAAACTTAAAATATTTAAAATACATACCGGTTCTTTATATTCACAAACACAAATCGGTTTTTTTATTTACTACCGAGTTTCGCAAAACATTTCGCAGTTAGATCATTACTTATAATCACATTTGCTTTTTAATTCGTGTTCATCAAGCACTTTTACTCAGAAAATTTCGTCGCCGAATGACAAATAAAATTTTTCCTTGTCAAACCTCCAAATTTTCCTATTCTAAGTTCAAATAAAAAAAAAATAATATTAGAAAAAGGTAAACTAACGCGAACGAAAAAGTTTTTATTTAGCTAAACGAATTAAGCAACATGATAATGCTGCAATGTGTAATGTCAAGTGTAGGTACTCGTCTATGACACATTTGTCTAACGCCACGCCAAAACATACGCATGATTAATTCATCTTAAAAATAGTGCGACCCGATTAAATGGTCTTTAAACATTTTATGGTCCTTAGTATTTTGAAAACGCTATAAATAAATTTATTTGCAGACTGTTACTAGATCATCATCATTTGTCCATTCAACCGTCTTGTCAACCATCACGTTCCTTTGTCCATTTCATGACGGAAATATCTTCCTGTCTTCCTCCTTTACTATTATAATTATGTTAGTAGTTTTATTTCGTTCAAAACCCAGTCCTATTTTTTTCCACTTTATATTTACTAAATTCTACACTTTCACACGAGCGAAGCCACTAGCTTCACCCGTGTGAAAGTCAAAAATTATCGTTTCCTTATGACTATTTTTCTTGACATAACAAGAAATACTTTTAAGTATTCCGGGAATATGTTCCAAATTTTGCACACGGGTATTCCATGTCTTGGAATAGGTTCCAAGACATGGAATATCCGTCAGCAAAATTTTATACAAAACTGTTACAGCGTACGTACCGTTTAAGAACAAAATATTCACAAACCTATATAATATTAAAAGTAATTGTGACCAGATAAGGACAATCAAGGCCCACGAATAAAGACAAGAGCCCTTACTGCTAGTGTTCAGATTTATAGAGAGGGCGTTACATTTTCTCACAATATGTATCGCGTTGGGAAGCCCAAAAATAGAGCCCTCTTAATTGGGCCCTCGACCCAGCGGCATCCGAAAGCCTCTTAGTGTTTATTAAGTGTGTCTCGAGAATTAGGACGTTACGGACGTGATAATTATTGCAGAGAATAGCTTCCTTGTGTGCCAAGAGACTAGTAACTCAATAAGTTATTAATTTGTTAACTAATTTGCCATCTTATATTTATTATTAAGAACGTGAATGTCGGTTATAGATGACACGAAGTCGAAGTCAGATAGAATGTAGCTTAAGTCCTTATTTGGGGTTCAAGCTTACTTCCTACCAAAGTTCATCAAAATCAGTTTAGTAGGTAGTGCAGCATTATCATGTTGCTTAATTCGTTTAGCTAAATAAAAACTTTTTCGTTCGCGTTAATTTACCTTTTTCTAATATTATTTTTTTTGATTTGAACTTAGAATAGGAAAATTTGGAGGTTTGACAAGGAAAAATTTTATTTGTCATTCGGCGACGAAATTTTCTGAGAAAAAGTGCTTTATGAACACGAATTAAAAAGCAAATGTGATTATAAGTAATAATCTAACTGCGAAATGTTTTGCGAAACTCGGTAGTAAATAAAAAAACCGATTTGTGTTTGTGAATATAAAGAACCGGTATGTATTTTAAATATTTTAAGTTTTGGCTGCTTTGAGGGTTCAGTTTCGTGTCTCATAGTGATAATTTTCCTTTTCTTCTCACGATAGATTATTTATCAATCGGTTCTTCGAGTATTCTCGGAGTATTCTTGGAGCATTCTGGACATAGAGATAGAAATTCACAGAAGTGGACAGTACAGCCCACTGCAATTTATAAGTGCGTGCGCCAACTGGCGCATGACGATACTAGAGAAAACCCCGGTGGACATCGTGACGTCACTCCACGTGAAGTTTTCATGATCCCTATTTTTCCTTATTCTATAGCAGTAGTAGCAAGTAATATTTGAGTAGTTTTTTTTACGCCATCTGTTTTATATGTATAATCACAGCAATTCGTGTAAAAAGGTTGCGGAATGAACCGATTTCTTTGATAGCTTACGAGTCCGCGTCTGAGGTCCCGTGATTGCAATCCCGTACCTATAGGCACATCTTCCAAATTATAAATTTTTATTTTTTTTATATATCCATCTCGCCACCTTACTTAAACCCTATTTTTATATATATAAAGTCGCCGAATTTTTTTTATTTCCTTTTATAATTTCTTCTATGTTGTTTTTTTAAAAATGCAAAATTATACGTGTATAAGTGGTGATTTTTCTTTTTTTTAACGCTACAAAAATGGCTCTCCGGCTAACAGAAGTAAGTGTTTTTACTTAATAACATTTAAAATTTAAACGATTCTACATAAAGATTTTTTTTTTGCCTTATTGAGAATGGTCACTCCCTCTGGGAGCTAATGATTCTTAAGCTTATTGGTTTCAGGACGTGGATTCTTCCATTCAAGAAGGGTATTATTGGATTTATACCACCAGTACAGATGTTTGAAGCTGTTTTTTTTCCATGACATATTATTTTTTCATGAAATGTAATGATTTTTAATGAAAAATAATTTTGTGAACTATAAAACACATAACTGCCTTTTATTTTATCCACTTATCGCGGCAAATATAACGATAGGTTTCCTGATTTTTATTCCATATCCTTAGCTAGCGGTAGTTAGAACCCGTAGGGTATATATGGTGACGTGTGAATGTATAGGCTTCGGTTTTCAAGGTAAGCTTAGTATGAACGGTTATTTAGCCGATATTTTTGCTTTCTAGCTTGGCGTTTGCTGACTGCTGGTTGCTGGATTATTTTTGTCCAGTTGTTCATGCCGTGCCTATTTTTTCGCTAGGATTTAATTGACTTTAGTCTGTTCTTTCATTCGTTATTAGGTCTATATTAGTTACATCATGTCAGAAGAGGGGTTCCCTATTGGTGAGACACCATGTTGTGATAGTCCCATCATTTCGCGACCACAACCTCCTCCTATTCCGCCAAGAGCTTCTCGCGCTACTTCACAAAGTGTCGTTCCTTCACCAGTAAGATCTGATGAATGCCTACAATTTACCAGGCAGTTCTCTCTTACTAAGTGGAAGATTAGTTTCGATGGAAAGACCTGCGTTCGGGAATTTTTCACGAGTATAGAAGAATGCAGGGAGGCCGACAATTTTTCTGAGGGATATTTAGTCAAGCGATTCCATGAAGTCTTGTCAGGTGTCGCACTTCAATATTTTAGATCGATCCGTCGCCCGGGTCTTTCCTTCTTTGAGATCAAAGAAGCCTTTTTTAATACATTTGGTACGACAGATTATGAATTTAAGACCAGCCAGGAGATCCGTAACCTTAAGCAGAGACCGGAGCAATTGATTAGAGAATTTATTATCGAAGTGTCTTATTTAAATGCAAAACTGTATAAGCCCATTGAAGAACCGGAATTGTTACAAATCATTACTCACAATATGTTGCCAAAATACACTCCTTGCTTATCCATCCAGAGATTTCATGACATCAATAATTTAATCGAAGCTGTTACTCATTTCGAGTCCTTTTTAAAACCTTCAAAGGCGGTAGCCAGTCTCAATTGTGTTGCCGATCAGTCAACTTCTCAGGTTGTTAACTCACCAAAACCCAGACCGAACAAAACTTCCAATCAACCAACAACTAGTAAGCCTCGGATTTGTCCTAGTTGTAGTCAGTCTCAGCTTTGTTTAAAATGTAATAAAGTTGGTCATTCTTACCGCTCTTGCCCAGAGATTACAGGCATGATTTGTTTTAAGTGTCGTACTCCTGGATTTATTACTAGAGAATGTCCGAAATGTAATCCAAAAAATGCTTAGACCACTGGCGATACGCTTCCTTCCGTACAGTATCACCAGTGTTTACTTCAGATTCATTTGATAACCGTCCGTTTATAGAAGTATTATTATGCGGTAGAGTCGTTAAAGCATTACTTGACTCTGGTGCTCAGATGTCACTTATTAGCGATAATTTTATTCAGCAACTTGGTATTTCTTTGACATCAAAAAAAGCTTGTCCCCGTGTTATATCGGCTAATAATTCACCGATTGATATTCTTGGTTCTGTATATCTTCCAGTTAAATTTAATGGTAAAACTTTTATTCATCAGTTTTTAGTGGCAAGTTCGATGTCATCTTCTGTTATTTTAGGTATCGAATTTTGGAATAAATTCGGTTTGACGTCTATTTTTAGTCAGGCTTTTGATAAAAATATTGATGGTAATATGTTTATTCCTACTGTTCAGCACTCTCCCCCTCAAGTTTCCTCTATTTCTGAGGTTCGTTATATTCATCCTCGTAATATCCTATCGCCGGACCAAGAGTCTTGTCTCCAACAAGTTATTAAAGAGTATGAAGTTATCTCTTCGGAAAAAGTTGGTCTTGGAAAAACCTCTTGGCTGTCCCATAAAATTAATACTACGGGAGACCCTATACGTCAAAGATATTATCCCTTATCCCCAGTCAAGTTGAAGATTCTCAATGAAGAGATTGACAAAATGTTAGACATGGGTGTTATTCGTCCTTCTCGTTCTCCATGGGCTAGTCCTGTGGTAATGGTGACAAAAAAGGATGGTTCCGTTCGGTTTTGTGTTGACAGTAGAAAACTGAATAGTGTTACAATCAGAGATTCTTATCCTCTTCCCCGTATTCACGATATCCTCGACAACCTTCGTGGTGCTAGATATATTAGCTCATTAGATTTTAGAAGTGCGTTCTGGCAGATACCTTTAGCTGATAGAGAAAGTTGTGAGAAAACAGCATTTATTGTCCCACAACGTGGTCTTTTTGAGTTTGTTAGGATGCCTTTCGGTCTAACGAACGCTGCCTCGGAGATGCAACGCCTTACTGATATGATCGTTAATTTCGAATTTACTTCTACCAGCGACGACTGTGTTTTTGGTTACGTCGACGATTTGATAATCGTTAGTAAAGATTTCCTTAGTCATATGGCGCTGCTCAGGAAAGTGCTCGCTCGACTTAAAGAAGCAGGTTTATCTATAAACTTGAAAAAATGCGAGTTTTGCAAAAGCGAACTAAAATATTTGGGTTATATAGTTAATGAAAAGGGTCTTCAAACCGATCCCGGCAAACTTGATGCTATTAAAGATTATCCTACTCCCACTTCAGCTAAGTCATTACGCGGTTTCATTGGTATGTGTTCCTACTATAGACGTTTCGTTAAATGGTTTTCTTCTATAATTGCTCCGCTTACTGCCCTTATTGGCAAGAGAAAAGGTAATGATCCAATAAGTTGGAATGAAGCGGCCGATCAGGCTTTCACTAAGTTAAAACAAGCGCTTATCGATACGCCTGTCATGGCATGTCCTGATTTCTCGAAGCCGTTCATCCTGCAGTGCGATGCGTCAGCTGTTGGTCTTGGTTCGGTACTGACACAAAAGATAGACGACGTTGAACACCCGATCGCCTATTATTCGCGTTTATTCTCTCAAACCGAACGCAATTATAGTACTACTGAACGTGAACTCTTGTCAGTTTTGGATTCTATTAAACATTTTCGATGTTATTTAGATGGGATGAAGTTTTCAGTCATAACAGACCATATGGCTCTTAAGTGGCTCCTCACTCTTAACAACCCATCTGGTCGTTTAGCTCGTTGGGCTACTATTATCTCCCAATATACTTTTGATATTGTGCATCGTAAAGGTTCGCAACATATAGTCCCCGATGTTTTATCCAGGATCCATGCTAATCCTGTGTCGTTTGACCAGGGTCCTGAACATACTAATGACCGTTGGTATAAGAAGATTTATATAGGTGCTCGAGACTCGCCACAAATGTTCCCAGCATACGCTATAAACAATGGTATCCTTATGAGACGCATGCCTGTTTCTAATCCTTTATCTTCTGAACCATGGCGTGTGGTGTTACCAGCTGAAAAGGTTCCAGACGCTATTTGGGAAATTCACAATAGTTTTCCTTCGATACATCCCGGTGTTACTAAAACGTATCTAAAACTTAGGGAGTTGTTCTACTGGCCAAATATGCTCCGTGACGTCACTTCGACGTTAAGTCAATGCGAGGTTTGTAAAGCCTATAAAATTTCGAACACGCAACCTCGCGGTCAGATGTGCTACCCTAAAGAGGTTTCCTTGCCCTTACAGATGATTTCTATCGATATAATTGGTCCATTGCCCTGTGCTTATTATGGTTATAAATATATCCTTTCTATGGTTGATGTATTTTCGAAGTATGTATGGCTAGTTTCTCTGAAAAAGATTGACGCTCTTTCTGTTATAAAAGCGTTAGAGTCTGAGATTTTCTTTAATTTTGGGGTTCCGCGTACTATTCTTTGCGACAACGCTACAGTTTTTCGTAGTAATCAATTCCTTAATTTTCTCAGATCTTTCCATATTCAATCACCTACTTTTACGCCATATTATACACCCCAAGCAAATACGGTTGAGCGATACAACCAAAGTGTTATTACGTGTTTAGGTATTTTGGTTGGTGAGAACCAAAGAAGTTGGGCTAAAATGTTACCTAAAGTTAAGCTTTACCTCAATTCTTGTGTTAATCTAGCTACTGGCTTTACGCCTAACTTTCTTATGTTTGGTAGAGAGGTCCTTATGGATAGCGGTCGTGTATATAGTCAGACTCGAAGCTCTAATTTGGCAGACAGTCGGGCTCGACATGCTTCAAACCTATCTTCTCTCAACGAAGTTTATGCAAAGGTTGCTGATAATCTGTCTTTAGCTTTCCTCCGTAACTCTCGCGCATATAATTCTAATCGATCAGCTATCACTCTGAATGTTGGCGATACTGTATGGAGAAGGAACTTTTCCAAGTCTTCTGGAAATGATTTTTTTTCTGGGAAGCTTGCTCCACGTTTTATTAAGTGCCGCGTGATAAGAGTAATTTCTAGGACCACCTATTTGCTACAGGATTGTGATTCAGTCCACTCCGGACAATATCATATCAAAGATATCTTAAAATAAATTGGATTAAATTCTTTTTATTCCATTTTATCATTAACATTTGCTTTGAAACACTTTTTCCTCTTTGGTTTATGGCATATTTCTTTGCATAAGTTTTTTTAATTAAGTTAAAAACTTTTTAAATTATCCGTTAATAATGACATTTATTTATTTTTATGTTATGTCAACCTGCGTTCTTAGGTTGCCAGCGTAATTAGGTTGTTTTATTTCTTTTGTTTAACACAAATGATTTGTCATTTAACAATCAATTTGAATTTTTTCTTTGACTTAATTGACTTAAGTTAACTTTTTCAAACTTAGTTGTTTGTTTTTTTTGTCCAATTTCTTTCGTTTCTTTAACTAAGGTTGGACTTTACGTGTTTACGTTATTTATTTTTTGGGAATTCCCGGGTTTTTTTCTTAATGTTGTTAGGTAATAGTTTAGTCTTATGTTAAGTTAGGCTAGCTTTAATTAGATATATAGTTCCCTAATTGTTCTTCATAGTTGTTAGGATGTGGTAGGTTAGTGTTTGACTCAAATTGGACAATATACATTTTGATTTATGAGTTCGTTATTTTCTTTCATATTCTCCATTTTCGTAATTGAGATGTCGTGAGTTAGCGTGGATAACGTTTAGATGTGGAGGCCTCCGTGTTTATTCAGTATCTATTGCACTTCGATATCGTATGATTCAGAAATGATTCCTGCTGTTGTCTTTGTCTGTTCCAGTTTATCTTTTTTCTCACTCGTACTTTCGCCCTTTTTTTCTTAGAAAGGGGGTATTGCAGCATTATCATGTTGCTTAATTCGTTTAGCTAAATAAAAACTTTTTCGTTCGCGTTAATTTACCTTTTTCTAATATTATTTTTTTTGATTTGAACTTAGAATAGGAAAATTTGGAGGTTTGACAAGGAAAAATTTTATTTGTCATTCGGCGACGAAATTTTCTGAGAAAAAGTGCTTTATGAACACGAATTAAAAAGCAAATGTGATTATAAGTAATAATCTAACTGCGAAATGTTTTGCGAAACTCGGTAGTAAATAAAAAAACCGATTTGTGTTTGTGAATATAAAGAACCGGTATGTATTTTAAATATTTTAAGTTTTGGCTGCTTTGAGGGTTCAGTTTCGTGTCTCATAGTGATAATTTTCCTTTTCTTCTCACGATAGATTATTTATCAATCGGTTCTTCGAGTATTCTCGGAGTATTCTTGGAGCATTCTGGACATAGAGATAGAAATTCACAGAAGTGGACAGTACAGCCCACTGCAATTTATAAGTGCGTGCGCCAACTGGCGCATGACGATACTAGAGAAAACCCCGGTGGACATCGTGACGTCACTCCACGTGAAGTTTTCATGATCCCTATTTTTCCTTATTCTATAGCAGTAGTAGCAAGTAATATTTGAGTAGTTTTTTTTACGCCATCTGTTTTATATGTATAATCACAGCAATTCGTGTAAAAAGGTTGCGGAATGAACCGATTTCTTTGATAGCTTACGAGTCCGCGTCTGAGGTCCCGTGATTGCAATCCCGTACCTATAGGCACATCTTCCAAATTATAAATTTTTATTTTTTTTATATATCCATCTCGCCACCTTACTTAAACCCTATTTTTATATATATAAAGTCGCCGAATTTTTTTTATTTCCTTTTATAATTTCTTCTATGTTGTTTTTTTAAAAATGCAAAATTATACGTGTATAAGTGGTGATTTTTCTTTTTTTTAACGCTACAGTAGGTACTTTAATGTTTAATCATGAAAGCGCAGGTTTTTCTAAGCGCGCCATCCCAAAGTATGAAAACTATATTTCTAAGGATAGAATAGAATAGAATAGCATTTATTCGGAGCAAGCAACACAATATACCACAACATAAAATAATACGTATTTTATTTTCTCGATTGCTTTTCGATTCAGGCCCATAACTGGATGCTATAAGTTCAGGCTGGTAAGTTTACCATTTTTTCCTAAATTATCTTAATTATTGACTTTATTCAAACGGTACTTTTTTAAATATTTCTGAAAAAAAAAAAAACCATTTATAAATACTATCCTACCAGTATCGGGAACAGGGTCCAAGTTACAAGCACTGGTTGTGGTCAGAGCTCCAGGAAAAGGAACCTTCTAACTATATCGAGGCGTGTCCAGAATTACCGCTTTTTGAATCAAGCCCTTAATGCAGCCACCTAAGTTGAGCTTTCCAAAATGTAGGTCGAGGTTTGTAAATAATTATGTAGTATGTTTGTTTGTCCTCCTAGCAGCTGATAGATATTCTTGTAGCGTTAGTCTATGTAGAGACTACGTTATTAATATGAGGTACAGCGGTCTATGAATATTCAACAGACCGCAGTCCCCCGAGACAATTGATTGGCCTGTATTGTATACCAGTAATCTGGCGTAATTTAAGTTTTGAGTTATCTACTTAGAAACAAGGATGAACCCTTTTTATTTTATCCTAAAGGAACTGCCATGCAACATCGCATTGTAAAAAGCTAGGAGCTCGCAAGACGTACCACAAAAACTTGCAAATTGATTGTATCGTACATTGTGTGGGGACCTGAACCGATGGTTCGCCGCATGAAATCGCATCACTGTTGGAAAGCAATGATGGTTTCTTTCGTGGTAATCAAGCTCGTTATTTTCCAAATGTGAGAGCACAGAGCTTTCTCAAAGGTAATTTTCATGATATGGATATCCAAAAAATACATAATCGAGAGCCCGCTGGCTCGCTAGCATGAAATACTGACTTGGCTACCAAGTGAAAAATATACCAACTTAAAAAAAAAACGTAGAAATACGAATAATGCTATGACGTCGATGGCATAACGTATGCTAAATAAAATACTCCTAAAGTAGTGAGAAATGAGCCGCCTACGATCTCGTCAAATGGCATGAATCAGTTCATTTACATTTATTACGACGAAGTAAAATAACTGTATGACGTCTGGCTTTTATTCTGAACCTAACCAGAGATCCGAACTAAGTAACATTGTTTGTTTGTTTGTTGAATTTTTCTCTAGAAGTATTGATTTTTATTTGAAAATTCTGTCACTGATGGAAACCTGTTCTATCGCTGAGAACGGATCAATTGTTACGAAAAATGTCGTAGAAAAAAAGTTAGATTGTAATAATAAATCTATATATATAAAAATGAAACCCGTTTTCCGTTGTCACGACATAGCATGAAAACGGCTTGACCGATTTGGCTGATTTTTTTTTTGTTGTGATTGTTATTGTGAGGAGAAGGTTCTTATGAAAAAAAAATTAGGGTAGTGTAGGGTAGAGTAGGGTAGAGTAGGGTAGGGTAGGGTAGAGTAGGGTAGAGTAGTAGGGTAGAGTAGGGTAGAGTAGGGTAGGGTAGAGTAGGGTAGAGTAGGGTAGGGTAGGGTAGGGTAGGGTAGAGTAGGGTAGAGTAGTAGGGTAGAGTAGGGTAGAGTAGGGTAGAGTAGGGTAGAGTAGGGTAGAGTAGGGTAGAGTAGGGTAGAGTAGGGTAGAGTAGGGTAGAGTAGGGTAGGGTAGAGTAGGGTATAGTAGGGTAGAGTAGGGTAGAGTAGGGTAGAGTAGGGTAGGGTAGAGTAGGGTAGAGTTGGGTATAGTAGGGTGGAGTAGGGAAGAGCGGGAGCGAAGCCGCGCGGGCAAAAGCTAGTTAGAATATAATAATATGCTAGAAAAAGCTAGTACTTATAGCTTTATCCTGCGGCTATGCTATATATGAACTAAACACTAGGATCAGATAGATATTTAATCCTACTACGATAAATAAAGAGAGAAATAAATAGTACCTACAAGGGAGGCGAGATTAACCCCCTATGATCATCCTCCGACTCCACTTCACTTCAGATCATCAAAACTACTAGGTATGTAGTAGGTAGGTATAGTTACTAACTACTACACACACTACTATTATACTTCTACTACTATGGCTTCGCATAATCTTTCAGAATAGTTTTTTGCGATGTAGCGGCGAACGTCTCGCCAGTCATCAATTACCTTCAAGCTGACTTGGAATACGGGACGAATCAAGTTTCTTTTGGGTTAGCTAATTACGTTCTACGTTTGTACGTATGAAAATACTAACAAACACGCAATTTATTTCTTTATTTTTTTGGGAAAACAAACCGTTACACAAAGTTTCTCAATAATAGAACCCTTAGTATTTAAAGTTAGTAGTTTATGTGTAACCCACAACATTATCCACATGTTACCTATTATTACTATTATATATTTATTTTTTATACAAGAACTAACTAGCCATGCGAGTGAATTTACATTACATTTCACAATTTACTAGCTTTTGCCCGTGGCTTCATCTGCGTACATAAAATAAAGCCTATGTCATAGGAATAAAGCAGTTTTCTATCGGTGAAAAAATTTTAGCAATCGGACCAGTACTTCCAGAGATAACCTCCTATCCTACAAAACGAAAAACATAAAAACTTTACCTCTTTATTATATTAGTGTAGATTTAGAGTAATAATAATAATAAATTTATCCAGTTATAGGTAAAAGACATGGCTTGCAACAATGTATGGGTGCCGCCCATACATTATTCGCCCTGGAGCCAAGAGCATCGGAAAGCTACATTCGACACAATTACATATTACATTCCTGATAGTCTTTTTTGTGGAAAGGTTGTATACCCAGCTCCCAACTAGACATGTTGAGATATTCATTTTAGGCGTTACAACAGCGATTTACTGAAAAGACCTGAAAAACGGCTTCTTTTTATTTAGGGTGGGAAAGGTTTTGCGGGCTCACGGACAGTGATTTATTATAGGTACATTTTTGGAAATTAATTAAGTAGCAGATATTTTACTCAGAAGATGAGGGTCACTTTATTATGTAGCTAAGAATTTTTATGTAGCCAAATTAAGATAAAGTACAAGGTGTACCAAAATCAATTTGACCTTTCCAATACCGTAATTAGAGGCACAATAGAAAGACAATGTGAGCGAACGCCGGCGTTCGCTTGGGGCTTAATATAGGAGAAACTTTCTGAATGATATATTATATTAACGCACAGCCGACACTGCTGGGACTAAGAATATGGAATTTAGCACGAGGTGTCCTATTGTGACGTAAACGAGCACTAAAAGAAGATTTTCCAAAATTCACCCCCTAAGGGTATGTCTCAGAAGTCCAAAGTTTGTACGGAAAAACCGACTTTCACGCAGATGAAGCCGCCGGCAAAAACACCCGACACTTTCGGTTCGGTTGTTCATTCCCATTTTCACCCCCAAAACATGCTTTCAAATAAAAAAAATACCGCATCCAAATCGGTCCACCCGTTAAAAGCAACAGTGCCAAACACAGACAGACACATACGCAACGATCACACTAACACCCCTCTTTTTGCGACAGAGATTTTAAACGAATGGAAGTGACCATAGACACATAATACAACGTAAGTAGCAGACATTATATGCTCGTATATAAAAAAAAACACTGTTCCCCGACACACACGATATATTAAATTACGTTAAGTAATGACATGGCAGTTCGCACATCTGTTTGTGTTCCTAGGGAAATAAAAATATACCTACAATATTACCCGCGCCTGGGTCATTGACAACATTTTCCTCTATGGGAAAGTCGCTGTCTTGTCTATGGGCGTAAGAAGTTTTTAATTTGAAAAAAGAAAATGTTGTATTTTTAATTGTCAATGTTTTTTTTTTAAGAAATTTGATTAACAACCTAACATTTATGTCGTTTAGAATAGTATATTTATGTGGGGACTATTAACACAATAAATGTGAAGCCTTTGCCCAAAAGTGGGCAAAACTGAACTGTAAATAACGATGTTACGGGTCCATCTATCATTATTGCTAGAAATAAAAAAGATAGTTTTTAAAATCTTAAATGGTTATTTTTCAAGCTATCATAATTTAGGGCTAGAGTAAATAGGCTCTAATAAACTAGTGCGTTTCACCATCAACGATTGCATCACTGCTTACCATCAGATGGGATCGCAGTCATTCACTAGTTTATATCAATAAAAAAGCCAGCTTAGTAAGACCTTTCAAAATGACGTACACAATGCTTCGAAATGAAAACATGTATCCATAAACAGTACCGACAAAGCTACGCATTGTTCCCGTTCACCCCTCAACCTAATTCCTTTACATGTCATTCAAAAACGAACCTTCGCACTAATCTAATTAAGGTCCCAATTAGTATGGTAAGGTTTTAATACACGAACGCCTTCGCATTGTCCTAAGGCGGAGGGACGTAGAGGCAGCGTGACCCGCCGCTCGCGACGGTCGCGGCGGGACTGACTCTCGGAGATTCCGTACCTCCGTACTTCCGATTCTACGATCCTCCAACCCTCCAGAGACTTTGTATACAATAGGAGAATCCTTCCGTACTAATGTTGAGAGTTACAGTTCTGTTTATTGGTGGAAAATGGATTGCGCAGCTATAAATCCATGTTGACAATGTGCGTTGTGAGTAGGGTTGCCAGCCACACTTTATAATAATGTACGAGTATCTTAATATATTTTTGGTAAAATTAAATATACTTTATACTTTTGCACAAAAATAATTCTATTTTCAATCTTTACTGTCATGTAATGCTTAAAGTGAAACACTATTATGGAGTAATTATTGAACTCATTTATGGAAACATATCAGTGTTTCTACGTTAAGCACGAATATGTTTCCAAAATTGTAAAAATGTAGGATAGACATAACCAGTGCTTGACTGCGATCCTACCTCATGGTAAGCAGTGATGCAATCGTTGATGGTAAGTACTAGCGCGCTAGTTTTTTAATTCATGAATCCCCAAGCGACCACCGGTGGCCGCGCATCTATTGTCTTACTATTGTGTCTCTAATTGACGGTATCTGAAGGGTTAAGAGCCTATTCACTCTAGCCTTAAAGACATCCAAATTATATAGATATAGCCTATTATAGGTACATAGATAAATGTAAAGATCTTCTTTTCAGTCGGAAAATATATTAAAAGATGTATCTTAAAGTTGCTTTTAAAATGAAGTAAAGTTCAATACCTAACATAATAAAAACGGAATTTTCTTTGACTTTAACATATTTCAGCACAAACTTTGAACTTTAAAAAAAAAAACATTTGGGATTCTGCCGTAATCGGGCTGGAAACTACAGACGAACTTCTTTACATTCAGGTAGCTAGTTGGAGTTTCGCAGATATTTTTATAATATTGGCTCTTTTTTTTCTTTTTGGCTTAACTCGATTTTTGCATTTAGCGCGTGTCAAGTTTAATATTCAATCATTTACAATGCAATTCAATTTATTCGCAGTAAGTGTTGGTACATTTTCGGTCTTAGTAGAAGTGTGGTTAGTTCTTTTCATTGACATATATACTCGTATTATATTTTGTAAACAATGATCAAGATCTCTTAATCAACCTTGATTATTGAACCAGTGTTGACTACATCAGATTTCATTTTACCTTATAATTATCCAAGTCGTATGACTTTTTAGACAGACTCTAAATACATATTTTGTTTTTGATACGTTATAGGTATACTGTCATTTTACTTTTGTTTTGTAGTATTTGGCAGGAAATGTATCGAGTCAACCTTTTCGGCAATACGACGATAACATTCTCAGTAACATTCTGCCAAAATCGTGACTGTTTCAATGATTCTTTATGTTGCCCAGCGGCGTAGACATTTGAGATACAAAACTACACCAATTTTCCACTACGAATCAATTTGAGAATAATTAAAATTGCCAAAAACTACACGCCAAAACGCACAAAATTTTATAAATTAAATAGTTTTAGTACTCATTCAGGCAAGGGAATTGTGGTTTTCAGCCTCAATCATATATCCAAGCGGAAAATTCGGAAACCTAAAATAAAATGAAATATACCGCATTCGACAGGTGTGCGAATTCATTATTTTACCGATAAAACCGAGTGATTTATGTTTTTTTTGCTTGGATACGAGTACTAAGTCCGTTAAGCCATGTTTTCGTAAATAGTTAATTTGTTTAAAATTGGGATATGGGTGTACACATTTTAATGTTTTTGTAATATTTAGCAGTAAATGTGTCAAGTGAACCTTCTCTGTAAACTTTGCTGTGGTAGTCAACACTACAATAAAATTCTCAGATCGTGCTTGATTCAATAATAATAATAATAATAATTCTTTATTCTTTATTATTATTATTGCTACTATGGTCCATATACACTATACATAAAATAATCTTAAAAATAACAAACTAATACATTTAAATAAAATCTACTTATTAACTAAACGATTGCACACGAATGATTCCACACATTGTCCAGATGCGTAGACACTTGAGATAGGTACAAAGCTACAGCAAGTTTACATCACAGTATCCACAAAGGATCAATTTACAAATATCTAAAATTACTACTGAAATTCACTTAAAAATATTCCGCCAAAAACGCTAAAAATCTTATAAATTAATCAGTTTCACTATACATGTATTTTATTATATAACATTCATTTTATTCCATTATGAAATAAAATGGAATATATCACATTAGATACGTGTGCGAATTCATTATTTTGCCGATAAAACCGATGATGATATATCATGATTTAATTGATTTTCGGCCACAGGATATTAATATTGATGGACGGTAGGGACCACAGACCGATATTGGATTATATTGGTACACGATGGCCCACTGCGGTACACGGAGGCGCTGATCACATTAATACCAAATGGACTGAAACTACGTGATTGTAATATTCAGGAGGTTTGCCTATAATGCCTGTTCCATTTCCATGTAAAGGGATACCTAGATTACCTAGGTATAAGTTGCTAGTTTTTGCCACCGGATTCGCCCGCGTGTAATTAGTAGGCTAGGTACTTCATCATTATTATTTCAGTCGAAAGACGCCAGCTACTGGCCATAAGCCTATCCTTGTGTGTCTCGCATCCATCGGATTCCCGTGACCCTCACCAGGTCATCGGTCCACCTGGTGGGTGGCCTTCCGTTTTTCGGTACGCGGTCGCCACTCCAGAAAGTGTCGTTCCCATTGACCATCTGTTCTGCGTGCAATTTGCCCTGGCGACTCTTTGAGCTATGTCGGTAACCTGATGTGATTACGCAAGAAAACTCCGAGGATACACCTTTCCATGCTCATTGATTGTAAGCGAATACGTTTCAGAGCCTTATTGTAATCGTAGGTACTTTTCTTTATAAAAAAAATGTATAGTTAGTATGAAAATAATTTCCATTAGCCCCATTCACTAACAAAATTAAAAAAAAAACTAAATCGTTTTATGCCTACAGGACTCCTTGTTCATCGTCTCACCTTAAAGGTTCTATTCTCAATTGTGAAAATGGCTAAAAGAAAATCCTTGTCCCACGGAAATCTCATCTAGGTTAGGGTAGAATCTAAGAAGGTACGGATACGAGTAAAAAGAATTAGCAATATTGGTTAAGGTATTTAAACACTACGTGGAAATAAGTATGTCAGCGATTTTAATAAAATACCTAGAAATATTGCGTTTACTACACACGAGCGTTTGAAATAGTTTGTATACCAAAAGAATCTCCTTTGGGAGTACAAACAAATAACTGGCCCTAATACTTGAAAAAATCATTGAAATGCCATTTAACATCAAAAAGAAAAATTTAGTTTTCTTCCTTTCTGGCTTTTCTAATAAATTTTCTCGTAGTATTCAGCCAGTACTTTTTAAAATTGATTTGGGTCTTCCATAATACCATAATATATATTTTTTAATAATGGCGAAATACAAGCAAAATACTTATCTAAATGAAATTAATTTATTTAAAAGGAGAATAAAAACATGCTAACAAAAGAGTATTTCAGCTTAGAAGTGCTAGATTACCTACTCCATATGTGGGGTAACTCCCCACATATGGAGTAGGTAATCTAGCTTTTATTCTGAAACAATGGGAACAATGTGATTCAGCAACTTTCATCTAACTCGCGCAGTTTTAGTATGAATATGTAATACGTCTTTTGTGTAAATTACCAAGGATTTTCAGTTTATTTGAGTAAGCTCCGGTTTCTAGTAAGAAATTATCGACGCGTCACGAATAAAAGGTTCTAATCAAGTGACTGTTTTAACGGACTTGTAAAAATAGGAGGTTTTATTTATTTATTGCATACCTTAAAACTTATCACAGGACAAACATTCATAAAAAAGAAGTGTATTATTATTACATTTTTCAGAGCCATTTTTTAATAGTTTTAGTTTTATAAACTACTTAGGTAAAAGTATAAATTACTAGCTAACCCATGCCCGCTTCGTTTGGCGTTAAATATGTTTATGGGGGAAAAAAAGTATTACATTCAAATATACCTAAATTATATCTCTACTACACTCAGTAATAATCTAGATTGATCCTGGTAAACACATTTTTAAAATCGGTTCAGTAGTTCCAAAGATTACTTCCTACAAAAAATTACAAACTTTAACTTTTTGTTATATTTGTGTAGATAGAACTATTTTTTTGTTAACTGAGCCGAGTAAAACATTTCCGCCTAGTAAAAAACTCCTTTTTGGATATGTTTAACTATTAACAAATAAATGGAGTCTTTATTCTGAAAAACTTCTTCAGTATGAATACTATAACAGAAGCTTCCATAGACAAGCTGCTGATAGGCGGCTGAATAATCTTGAATAATGGGCCCGCTGCCTTGGGAACTAATTAAAATCAATTTAGCCGCAATCTCCGTGCCCCGGTTCCTAGCCGTCTATTATTATAATCTAGATATTCTAGGTCACAATAGAGCATATTGTACTTAATTATATTATTAGACCTCTGAGACTGAAAATTCAACTTGTATAAATCCGTTATAATATTCATAATCTTAATAATAAACTTTATTTTCAGACCAGAGTCCATAACATGAGTAAAACAAGTTAAATTGATACCTGTTTTTTTTTACGTAGGTAGTAAAATCATCCTATAACATCCCAGCTCTTGGGCGGAGCGGGAGACAGTATTAGACTTTTACTGAATAAAATTCTTTGCCATTGTTCCAGGGCCCCGGAGATCTCCTTCACATCTCCCATGGCCCCAGTAGGCTTCGAGCCTGGGGCCATGGGTGATACGTGGTGATACGTCTATATCACAAACCACCACCATGTTCTTATTGGAGCGTTATATTGCAACAAGTTTAATAAGCCCGTGTAAAAATAGTGCAACGAGTTTATTTCTTCGTTTGCCAAAATTACCATTTTTAATTTTCACGTGTGCTGTATTAAAAAAGGTAGAGAAAATATTTTTAAAACTGCGAGCTTCGTTTTAATTTCAGCTGTCGAAATTAAAGGCACACTTGTGGCGGTTGCACTACATCCAGAACAAATAGATTGCTGTCTAGATCGACGAAGTAACATTACAGATTCAAATAAAACTAACAATAATTTATAGAACACTAGCTTTTGCCTGCGGCTTCACGTGCTACATAAAATATAGTCTATGTCACTCAGGAATAAAGCATCTTTCTAAATCTAAATATTTTCGCAATCGGACCAGTACTTTCAGAGATTACCTCCTACAAACAAAAAATAAAACTTTACCTCTTTATATTATTAGTATAGATGACAGTTTAGGTTGTAAAAATAGCACAAAGCTTATAGAACGCCTGCAAGAACCAGCAGCAAGCAGATTTTTTGCTTGGAGGAGGGTCCAGCATTAAATGTTTTGGCACTGGCCACAAACTACTAAACACGAATGATAATTAAATTATGAAGGTACGGGTATCAAAATCGGATAAATGTTTTCACACAAATTGCTTTCAGATTAAATTTTTATTATAGCTTTATTGACACAAGCGAACAAAAACAGAAAAGAAGCGTTAAACACGGAACAGTCCTTATTTTCCCGATATAAAGTTTAACAGTGCTGGATTCCAGCACAATCTTATTAGAACGTCTTTAAACGTCCACCAGACAGTTTTCATTGTAGCGCGGAAAATTGCGTATCTTTGTAGTTACAGCGACTATCATCGTGTCCTATTTTCAGCTCGCATTCCCTTTATGTCCCTTGTTATATAAATGTTATACGATATTACATCTATTCGATTCATTTTATGTTTAACAGCAAAACACTGAATAAAAAAACAACTTGGCATAATTATTACCTTTGCATTTAAAAAAAAAGGAACAGTTTTTATTGCACATTTTATTTTGGGTCTTTCATAATACTGTCCGATAAAATCGTGTTCAAATGAATATTTATTATCTGTGATTTCGGATCTGTCAACCAACCAATGTTGGAAATATTGCCGCGAATTTTGCAACAAAATATTACAGAGAGTTACCTACTTTGAATGAGGTTACACTGTGCTTGTAATGCTTGTTCAATGAAATGAATGCTGACAGAAAGTTTCAAAGATTTTATGGAACTATTAACGCTTTATAAGACAAGGTAGGAAAACTACTATCATCATTTCGATTCTATTATTATCCTACTAACTACTACTTTTAAAGATGTATGAATTCATATTTTTTATGCTTTCACGTAGAAACTCCTGAAAAGATTTTATTGAAATTTTGCAGCAATTTTGCTTACACATCATAATAAAACCAACCAAACTACACCAGCTACCAGCTACACTACCGGGGTCGGGGTTATCGCCTTCCGGGGTCGGGGTTATCCAAAAGGAAACTAGAGCCTCAGTATGAAGGCTAGAAGGAAATGCGCGGGGTTTTTAGTCAGTAAGAGTCTGACACTATCTCCCGCTCCACTCAAGAGCGGGTTTTGTCAATGATGATTTTCCCCGTCGACAAAAAAAAAACCTACCAGCTAGCATTTATAAAGAGAGAAAAAACTTAACGTACGCGGGCGGAGCCGCGAACGAAAGTTAGTAGGTATACATATTAAGGCCCGCGTAGTGGATTACGGCCAATGACTATACAACCAGTGGTTTTATTCTCTTTGATTACGGCCCATTCCTTCTACTAGCGAGGAGGCTTAAGTCCCAACAATAGGAAGATTATAAGGCTAATTTATACCATTATGCTATATCCAATTAATCATGGAACTGTTTCGAAAATTCGCCATTAATTTTACAACTGTATTTCAGAACAAACAAACTTAAGCCGTTAAAACAAACGTAAGCCCTAAATTCTTGTTCCAAATTGCACTGAAAATGTACACCTTTCAATTTTGACGTTTCTGAAAGGAGGTGTCATCAATTCCAAAAGTTAAACAACTTTGAAAGCTTACGTGTACACAAGGTGAAGGAATAATATGAGTTCGAAGAGCTTCGAACATTAATCACAGTTAAGTTAAAGCGGGGAAGTCGGCTTTGAGTTTAAAGGGAGCGAAAGCCGGATTGATTTTTCTTTTTTAATCACTTTTTGGGATTTATATTCAGGAATTTTGCAGTAAAATAATTTTCCAGAAATTATATTTTTTTTTACTGATGTATAGGAATAAACCCGGGAAAGGGCGAAAATACGAAAACCGTTCAATTTCCGAATTTAGTTTTTTTTAATTGAGAAAATCATCTAATGACATCTCCTGCCCTTGGACGGTGCACGACGGCGTGTCAGACTTTTAGAATAAAATCTCACTCCTGTTCCTTCTATTTTTACAAATCAAAGAGATTTTAGATTGGTTTCGTAACCATTTTAGTTTGAACTACGAGTAGCTGACCCGGCGAACTTCGTACCTACTGCCTAACAGTCAACGAATGTAGTATATCTTTCGATGTAGTCTACCGATTTCGATAAAACAAAGCCGAAGTAATGTATCAAGTTACATCTACATCGATTTCGTACATTTTACGTGATGCGCGCACAACTGAAATCTTCTACAGATTTATTATATACCTAAGATTAGATACCTAAGTACAATTATTTGTTCTGAATCCTTTAAAAAGCCTGTTGTTATTCTATCCACGTTTCCTGAACATTGGTCACCGTCACGTACCCGTTTACTGATTTTTTACATGAAAAAAGGCTGTGTCGTGTCAACACTTTTGTAAAAAGGCTTCGAACAAAATGTACGCGATTGTTTCTATCGGAAAAACATTTTTTGCCATTTTTTTATCGCTCCAGCGAGTTGAAAGAGATCTCTGGGGCTGATAGGACACATTTTAGGTCTGAAATCGTTATTTTTTGATAAACAGTTGTAGGTATCAGTTTTTATATAATACTTCGTTACATGACCTTTATTTGATTTTTTTCATTACCTTACATCATTGCCGACATAGCCCAAAGAATCGCCAAACTAAAGTGGCAGTGGGCAGGGCACATTGCTCGTACTCGTAGAACTGATAGACGATGGGGCTGAAAGGTTCTAGAGTGGCGACCGCGTACGAAAAAGGCAGCGTTGGAAGGCGTTCTACAAGGTGGACCGACGACCTAATGAAAGTCGCCGGAATGCGGTTGATGCGAGACACACAAGATCGGTCATTATGGCGACGCATGGGGGTTAGGGAGGCTACGTTCAATAGTGGACATCTTGCGGCTAAAATAATGAAATAATAATTAGAAAGCTACAGTGAGTATCATAAGCTATTTATTGTCTACTTTCATGCGGGCGAAGCCGCAGACAGAAGCTAGTTTAAGCAAAAGGACGGATTTCTGAATTGATTACTTTGAGTTAAGAACGTATAAAACTATTAAGGTTTTATGAGGTTATTATGAGACCCGGGGCCCTGGGACAAAGGCAAAAAAGGAAGAGGAGTGGGTTTTTAGTCAGTAAACGCCTGACACTATCTTCCGCTCCTCGCAAGAGTGGAGTATGTCATTGAATGATTTTCCCATCTACAAAAAAAATAAACTTCGAATGCTGAAATCAGAAACCTAGGGTATAATATATAAGTTTATTGGACTGTAGCCGGAAAAAAAAACTGTTTTAGGACACCGTATACAAATATAATTATAACTTAGACACTGTTGAAAGTTTCAATACTCTTGTTATTTATTGTTACCTAGTATTTATTTTACGCGTATCACCGGCTGGCCGCGTTGCTAGTGACAATACATAAAGCCGTTATTTACGACTCGACCATAGAGCACTAGTAAATAGGCCGTATAGGTGGCCTGTTTCTAATAATAACTGGAAAGCCGATATATTTTCTATAATGTGTTTTATAAAGCTGCATGGGTTTATTGAATGCCTGATTTAACCACAGTTACTGGAACACAAAATTAATGTGGTTAATTATCAAGCGTATGTATGACTAGCTTTTGGCCGCGGCTTCGCCCAAGTACAATAAATATAGCCAATGTCACTCAGAAATAAATCAGCTTTCTTACGGTGAAAAAATTTTAGCAATCGGTTCAGAACTTTCAGAGATGTCCTCCTACATACAAAAAACTTACTAAAAATAAACTTTTTTTATTTTTACTTCATTCCTTCCATTTTCCCGGCTTTGAGCCACTTCTTGCCAAATCCCAAGGGAGGCATCTAAGTAGTCCCGCCATTTCCTTCTTGGTCTGCCGCGACCAAGAAGTAGTTGGATTAAAATATAAATTATAGATCCACTTATTATTACTCATATTATTAAATAATAATAATAGTAGTGACGCAAGGCGACATTGCGGCAGACCAAGTTGAAGGTGGAGAGATGAGCTTGATAAGTACCGGAGAGACTGACCCGTAATGGCTGAAGACAGACGTGTGTGGAAAAGGGAGAGAGAGGCCTTCGCCCAGCAGTGGGACATAAATGGGCTAACTAACTAACTAATAATAGTAGTAATTCTACTACTATTATTAGTTAGTAGGTAGCTTTATGTTACTTTACATTCGTAAAGAAAGAACATAGATGTAGTTAAGTCGCAGTGATCGCAGCTGTTGACTGTTCATTCTACAATCACAGCAGTTTACGCTTGCTTGCAAATTGTCACATTAATTTTCCGAATTTTCCGAACATTTTCGTTACAGAAAATGGACGAACCTTTCGACCGTCGAGTGAACACCAGTGGCTCATTTAAAAAAAGGCATCTGCATTTCATTGAAGTAATTAGTTCACCCCTCACAATTTTAACATGTTTTTTTGATTGTTTGACAATAAAAAAAATACATTCAGCCGAACATAGAACCTTCTTTTTGAAGTCGATTAAAAACAATAAATCATAATCTCAACTTGACGCTGGCTGAATACAGAAAATAGAAGCCAAATAAAAAAAAACATTACCAGTAGTTGACAATAGTTTCGAAAATCGAATAGACAGTTACTAAACGGACCATAGATAATAAAACCGATCCACATACAAGACAGAAGAGACAATTTCACATGAAAAGCACTTCCAATTTTCTTTCAACATTACATTTAAGAGCGCCATTTCAAAGATGTCGACGCGAATCACAGCGACATGTCTCAACCCTCTATAAATTTAGTGATACTCTTCATCTACTTGCATTTGACAGAATATTAATGGTTTTTGTAAGTGGGTCAAGTACCCATATAAAAAGGGTTCCCTCGGCGACCATAGCCGAGCATCGAAAGGACGCGAAACATATTGTATAGTTAGAATTTTTGCGCTTACTTTTGAATATTACTTCGTTATGCGAAGTGCTTTTGAAAGTAGAATTCAGAATTGTTTTACTGTTTTGACAATCATGTTCTTCTTTTTTTAGGTTCCGTACTTGAAGGGTGTCTACGAGACCCTATTACTAAGCCGCCGCTGTCCGTCCGGCCGTCTGTCAGCGGGCTGTATCTCAAAAACCGTAAGAGGTAGACAATTGAAGTTTCACTGAATATGTACTTTTTCTATTATAACTACATAAAAAAAAAAGTTCAAATTTAACGGAGAATTATAAAACAAGCGAATAAAAAAAAACTGATGATGAGATACCGTTTTAATAACTTGAGCGGTATGAATTTGAGTAAGCGACAAAGTAACTAAACTAACGACAAATATTGATCAATAATAAAACCCAGAACGAGCATACTAAAAATGAGTTGTGGTTAACCCATTTCAGATAGGTATTTAAAATTCGAGCCGCGCGACTTAATTACTAAGTGAGCGACTAGAAATAAAATTGAGATTTTACATAACAAACTACCAAAAAGTTCATTTTAACAAATGTTTTCACCATTATCTAATCACTAATACTATTACCTAAATTAATTATTTTTGTCATTAAGTGACAACTTTCATTTATAGTCGCTCGTTTAAATACTACCCAAATTTAACGGGGTTCCCATAGAAGCATCGTTATTTCGTAGGCGTCTATTGCTCGGTTTTAATATACGGTACAGAACCCTGGACAATTTACGAGTATATTTATCCGTTTTCGGTTCCTAATCAAACCTGTTACAATATGGCTCACAAATAAAGCTATAGTGCTTCAGAAATCAAATACTTGATTAACTTTATAGCTTAGAATATGTATAATAGTCGTCCTTTACCTAATAACAAAGTGTCAAGCCAAGCTTGGCGATTAAACGGTCCTAAAACGAGGTCACGTTTATGAAATGTCACTTCATGACGGGAGCTTTTGCTGGACATTTGACATTTAATTTCCTTTGAATGCAGCGATCTACAGTTGAGACACGTGAAGGGATCCAAATACTAAGTAGTGTATTTTCTTTTATTGGCTAACAACTATATAATTAACTAGTGGCCCTTCCCGGCTTTGCACGGGCATTAAATATAGCCTATGTTACTCAGAGCGAATGTAGCTTTACAATGGTGAAAGATTTTTTGAGAAATCGGCACAGTAGTTTTTGAGTTTATTTATTACAAACATACACACGAAAATACAAATCCCTCTTTATAATATTAGTGTAGATATACAACATTAGTTTTAGTATATGCGAAACCTAAAACACGTGTCTAGTATTTTTATGTAAAGAATCTATGTACAATATTTCACATCGCCAGTGTGTGTTTGTTTGTTTTGCGACTGAAGAGTTGCTTTGCTCCCGCACTCGGCGTTGTGCGGTAGTGCCTAATGCTCGCTATGACCTGTCGTGACTTGTGTTGTACTTAGTGGTATCCAAATTGTGACCTTTTTAAATATTTTTTTAAATATCTTCTTTGGCTTGTGTTCCAGGATCTTCCTTTTCGGAAGCCAACCCATGGTCCAGTAGGCTTCGGTTCTGCTGGGCTCTTACTGTGTTGCTGACATCTCTTTGAGGCGCGCATGCAACAGTACGAGCCATTCACGAATCTGGCTCGGTCCAGACGGTTACCGGACGGCCGGAATAATTTAAGGTTGGTGTTGTTGTTCAAAAGAGGTACTATGGCTCTGTCACGCAGAGGAAGAAAAGGTCTGTTACACTTTCACCGTAACACTATTGAATCGACTTTCATGAAATGTGGTACGAAGTAAGCTCAGCTAAGGAAGGACATACGTTACTTTTTTATCTGACTTCGTCTTCGCGTCCGCAATAATCGACATTCACGCAGACAAAGCCGCTAGCTGAAGCTAGTACATACAATACAATTTACACATTGCTAGGTACAGGTTATTCTGCGATTGGAATAGTGGGTCAAAGTTCGCGCCATACTTGATTCCATTTCGTTGTGTCCAACCTAGATTGGGACATTTGAACTGTTTCCGACAAAAGACACTTTCGAAATTCGAGCACGTTCAAACCGTTCGCTTCAAGCTCACGCGTTCCATAGACCTATACGTATCAGTCAATCATGAATAAAAATTCCAAAAGAAAGTCCATATAAGGAAACTGATGGTAAAACGTAAAAAGCCGAACCTAATCGGGCGAGTTTTTCAACCGACAGCAGATGGCAAAACATTACCAGTCCTTTTTATCAAACTTTGTTCAAAATAAAAAATAAAAATCTTTTTTGGACGAACACTGGCGTTTGAATTGTTTTTTTTTAAACCTTATAATTGCATTGGATTTTAAACTTTATAGTGGAGAGCTTTTCATTCTAAAATTCAAATTAAAAAATAGAATAAAGTTACTAGTTATGGAACATAATAAAAAGATGTATAAAACCATAGATTTATGTATTTACGAAAAGCTGCAGTGGTGGTCCAGTGATAGTTTCGTTGAAATCTTATTTCAAAACCCTTTCATGCTTTGAAAATGGGGTAACAAAATAATGGGAGTTGGTAAAATAGATGTCATTTTAAATGCTTCATCAGCGAGCAGCAACTTTAGAAAAGGGACGACTCCATTCTCACTTCTTTATGACGTTTCCATTATCGATTAGGTACGAACTCGTGAAATATCGGACATTACGGTTACGGTTCTTTAGTCTTTTTTTTCTTTTACTTTTAGTCAGTGTCAAGTAATCATCAATCAGCCACTAAATTTCATTCTAAAAAAATCTCGTCATAAAAACCATTTTATTTTGTTGATTGGATTTATATTATTATTACTGAATTTCCTGCGTTCACAGTCACAATGGGCAGGACATAGCATGAAGAATAGTTGGTCGATGTGCACGAAAGGTTCTAGAGTTGCGACCGCATACCGGAAGACGCAGCGTTGGAAGACCTCTCACAAGGTGGATCGATGAACTGGTGAGGGTCGCGGGAATCCGATGAATGCGAGACGCACAGAACCGGTCGTTGCGGCGACGCTTGGAGGAGGCCTATGTCCAACAGTGGATGTCTTTCGGCTGACATGATGATGATGATGCAGATTAGTCTCATTATCTAGAGTTTTCCTCAAATAAATGGTGGCATGTGTCGTCAACATTTTTTACAATCATTGTGGAAGCTATCGTCTCACTTTTTAAGACACTGACATCTTAAACGACCGGCGGGAAAATATGGTTTGATATAATGGCTTTACAGGCAGTTTCCTAAAAACGTCTCGACTTAATGAAATAGCCGTAATATACTTCTTATAAATGTGAATTATGCATCTTTTTGAATATATTTTCTTAATAAACATTATAAACCTCAAGAGTTTGTATGTTTGAACGCGCTAATCTCATGAATTATTGGTTCGAATTCGAAAAATCTTCTAGTGTTGGATAGCCCATTTATCGCGGAAAGCTTGCAGATATTTATAGCATTACGCTATGACCATTTTCGCCTTTATAATCAGAGTGTGATTAGCAACTTATAGAACACCTATGATAAACAAAATTATTCGAAATTCCTTTCAACACCCATTCAAAATATTAATTTATTTGCAAATATCGTCTCCATAAGTACACAATGTAGTACTTAGCAGTATCCGCGGAACGAACAAAAGTTTTACACTCGGCTTCACTCGATTTAACTCATTGTAACGACCTGAGAGTAATGACTAGCATCAGGTTTAACTGCCATTCTCGGTGTTCCATCACACGGTATCAAGAGAGCCGTTTAAACAACAAAAAAAAAAGTGAAATCCGTCGCCTTATTATCATGCTTTTAAATTCCATTTTCAGTTCCATCCCAGTACATACTAATGCCATACTTCCATCATAGTAGGTACATACTAATGCCATACTTCCATCACAGTGGATACTAATGCCATGCCTCCATTCAACCGTTTTCTTTTCCGTCATTCAAAATGGTCGAAAAAGGGATCGAAAAAAATTAGGTCAGTTCGTTGGAAAGGCAACTGACATGGGACTCCTTTGTATGTATGTGGATCCCATTCATTCATTGTCGGTTGATGTATGAGTTACCTCCGACCCCTGTAACTGTATAAAAATGATTTATTTCGTAATTTTGCGTTAGAGGCAAGGAATGTTTGTAATACATATGACCTTTTAGATTCAACATCAAACGTGCCTTCTTTCTGTCCAAATAAAAAAAAAATCAATTATTTTGCTGACCTTTCCTTGTAGAAATTAAAGGTAGGACTACATTGGGCACACGTAAGCCACATACGCCGATCTGGGCGCGTCGGTCACCATACATTTTATATGGCAACTAGATTTGTAGAGCTACATTAGACCCAGGCTACGCGACGCAGTTTTACGTATAAATCGTCGGTCTATTGTAGTTCCCGCTTAAATCTTTCTGTGCCAGATAGCCACATTCATTTGTGTTTTACTATTTTATTAAGAAACTCAGGCCTCTAAGACTTTAAACTTTTTTCTTTTAGCTATATTTATGGCCGAATAATCCTCCTATCCCAATTTCAATCATGGTGACCAATTTTAACGGAGATACACCAGATACACAGGACATATTATAGTGCTTAAACGTGTGTGAAAACACAGATGCATTCTCTCTTCCTTCATTCTCATAATCCCATGGGACGGCAATTTGACACGACCAGGAAGAGATCAGGTGCAGGGCCAACGGCTTTACGTCTTTTCCAAACTCCGGGCAGTTATTTTTATAAAGCCTTACTAATTCAAAACATTAGGCCGCCGAAGTCGATTCGGAAAGAGGAGGCGAGATGACCTAGACGCACTAAGGGCTTCTTACCGATTCTTCTCCATAGGAAAGGACTAATTTGGAACCGGCATTAGCTTCTGACGTTTTATAAACGCCCATGAAGGCCTATGTTAAATAAAAACTTTTGAATGTTTTTGAATTTTGAATTATTCTGGTTAGAGTTGGCTCAAACAAAGAATAACTGGAAGAAGTTGGGGGAGGTTTTTGCGCAGCAGTGGGAAAGTATAGACTAAATAACAAAATAAGCCATACTACGTCATAGTAGAAATAAAACAACTGCAGTATCCGAAAGTAATTTCCGCTCCATCAGCTACATCATTAGTTGGGCGTTAGACTAACAGCAAAAACTACCATTAGTAGATATTAGACCAATGCCAGAACTGAATTACGTATAAGTAGCACCTATATTAGTTTCTCCAACCAAGGCCAGACGAAATGGACTAGGAAATTACTTGGTTTCTTAGTAAGTACTTGCTCACTGAATTGGGTATTTGCTCGCTTTTGTACAATCTACACTATGCAAGGTGTGAGGGACAGCCCTCCGCAAACTTTAAGGGCTTGCTCAGTAGACGAAACTGAACAATCTTTCACAATTTTTTTTTCAGGAAACGAAAATAAAAATCGGTCTCGCCATACAGAGCAAGCACTTAAAGTTTGCGGAGGGCTGTCCCTTACACCTTGTATAATATGTGTAGAGTGAAGAGGTAAAAGATAAAGTAACTTTTTTTGTAGGAGGTAATCTCTGAAAGTACTGATCCGATTGCCAAAATGTTTTCACCGATGGAAAGCTGCTTGATTCCTGAGCGATATAGGCTATATTTTATGTACATGGGCGAAGTCGCGGGCAAAAGCTAGTATTTTATACAAAAACAAATAACACTAAAAATAAATCTTTTACTGAAAATAGTATCAAAATTGGTTATTAAAGGAAACAGTAAATAAAATTTCAAATATTGGTTTGAGGAAGAGTGGGGGCGTGGTGGTAATACCACGCTCATCTCATTTTGGGCTTACGTAACCTAATGAAGGTGACGTCACATTTCATTATGTGCATCCTTATACTGTAATTTGACAGTTTCCCCTTCCACTAGATTTGAATGGTTTTTAACATGATTAATATTAACCGATTTTGTTTTTTTTTTTTGTATTTCCTATTTTGAAGAAAGTTACTTTATGATACTAACAATAAAAAAAATTGAGATAAGTACTCAATCGTGCACATAGTATTTGAAATTGTCAAAAACGTCAAACTTAGTTTTGAAATTTGTGCTTAGACGATAGTGATAGATTGTACCCGCAAAACTGGGTTACAGGGCAAGTTTCGATGTTTTATATCTTCCTTAAGCTTTCATAGCCGACTGCATTTTTGTAAAATGAACAAAACTTGGTCGTAAATCTTTATTTAAAAAGTTATTTTCGAAAAATTTCCTCACCGTTGGCGACTATTATTTTCTATAAAAACTATTCTGGGCCAAGTCGAGGTGCTTTTTCATGAAAAAAGCATTATAAAAGGCTCAAGATAAAGTGCAAAATGTTTCTATTGACGACTGGAATTATAGCACTAGTACTTACATTCATTTTGTATAGTTTTCATTAAAAAATCTAGCTAGAGTTATATTATTTTAATGAACCACTATAAGTTACATGCAGGTGGCTTTCAATTAGGATTTGCATCAATTTCAAGTAGTTATAATATAACTAGTTATAAGATTGCGTCTTTTTCGCGTAAATAAATGTTTTTTCTTTCTTTCTTTCTTCACTTGACTTATTATACACAACATATTACAACTAGATAGTTACAGAATATGCCTTCACGAGTAAATAAGCGCACAGGCTTAGGCACTGGTCACGCAGTCATACCTAAATTTGTTTGACGTCATGATCTGGCTATGCCGCCTTGGCAATCCAGTGAGGCTAACCCCTAAGACAGGTCAAATTTACGAGAACCCTCATCAAATTACTTGTTAACGTTGTCAACCGGTTTCAAACTACGAGCCAATGCGGTTTCATTAATCTATTATGTGACCTATAAGACAAGATTATAGTAAATAAATGATGACATTATACGACAGCAATAAAACTGCAATACGACGGCAACACGATAGCAATACGACGACCAAACGACAGCCATACGACAGCAATACGACGCCAATACGACAGCAATACAACAGCCATACGAGCGCACAATTCTTCTCTCTGTAAAACTATTTTTAAGAACGCATGAATTCAGCACATACATATGGAATCCAAACATGAAGCAACCCGCCAAGATTAATTCATGTTTTCTCTGTCGATTTCCCTATTCATGTGCTCTATGCTGTGAAGTGCGATACGTGCTCAAACTCTGCTAGGTATGGCGAAATCGACTAATACGAATGTCAAGCGTGACCCGTTTTCAACTCGGTACTTCTCCATGACGCGTCCACTGTGTCCCACTTACGTAAAGTAAAAAATTCCACCTAATCGACACACCTCACCTTTTCCCAATTTATGTTCTTGACATTGTCGGTGTTACACAACTGATAAGGTTCCGTAAATCGTAAAGCTTGCATCAAGGTCATTTCGGCCCTGATGTCAAGTTCACGGCTGTGACGTCATAAGCGGCCATAGATAATACGTCAAATAAGGAGGTCAGTTTTCGTCAGCCGGTTACTGGTACCAGAGAGTTCGATTGCGTCAGACTTGTGCGTTTCCACAGAGTACAGAACCCCGTATCGGCAGGTGCCAGATTAGTATTATTAAATAATTATTCGTAGTACAGTAGGGAGAATATATTTTTATTATTGATAGGCTCGCGTTTGACCACCATCTCACCTGATAGTAAGCGAATGATGTGGTCGACGATGAATCAAATCAAATCAAAATCAAAACGTTTATCGCAAAAGGCACTTTTGAATTGTCAAAATGTCGGTCAGTCAAACAAATAAGTGAAGCTAAATTGCACGTTCCAAAAAGTAGATCTCTATGGAGAAGAACGTGCAAGAAACTCCATGGACACTATTTTAAAATGGACGCTTGCCTAGAAGTAACCTATCACACTCTTGACTTCAAGATCCCTAAGTTGTAGCTATCAGGAAACACACGACTCCGGCAGGGTTTTTTTTTATTTGTTATCTATTACATTCTAGTAAACAACTATGCAAGAATCATTTAGATATCATAATCATCAACGTAGCTATTAATTTGACACACAGAGAAGTCTGACGTAGATTGTTTTGTATTAACTTGTTATATATCTCTTTTTTTGTTCACAAATTTCGTTTCAGTTACCTTCTACTGTATTTAATATGTAGGTATTTATTGATAAACTGGTGGTGAGATAATAAATATTTATTTAATTTATTTCCCTGTTCCCATTGATATAGTCGTCATAGTCGTAGTCAAATTCATCACGAGCTTTTTATGATTCAACAATGACACGAGTTTTGACTACGATGTCTCTAACAGTGGTCGCTAGTGGCTAGTTTTGATATAGGCGTCTCTAACTATGACCGCTAGTGGCTAGTTTTAATAAAGGCGTCTCTACCCGGGACCAGTAGTGACTAATTTTGAAAACGGCATCTCTAACTGTGGCCGCTACTGGCTAGATTTGACAACGGCGTCTCTAACAATGGCCGCTAGTGGCTAGTTATGACAACGGCATCTCTAACTGTGGCCACCAGTGGCTAGTTGTGACAACGGCATCTGTAACTGTGGCCACCAGTGGCTAGTTGTGGCAACAGCATCTCCAACTGTGGCCGCCAGTGGCTAGTTATGACAACGGCATCTATAACTGTGGCCACCAGTGGCTAGTTGTGACAACAGCATCTCCAACTGTGGCCGCCAGTGGCTAGTTATGACAACGGCATCTCTAACTGTGGCCACCAGTGGCTAGTTGTGACAACAGCATCTCCAACTGTGGCCGCCAGTGGCTAGTTGTGACAACAGCATCTCCAATTGTGGCCGCCAGTGGCTAGTTATGACAACGGCATCTCTAACTGTGGCCGCCAGTGGCTAGATTTGATAACGGCATCTCTAACTCTGGCCGCCAGTGGCTAGTTGTAACAACGGCATCTCTAACTGTGGCCGCTACTGGCTAGATTTGATAACGGCGTGTCTAACATTGGCCGCTAGTGGCTAGTTGTGACAATGGCATCTCTAACATTATTCACTAGTGGCTAGTTTCGACAACGGTGTCTGGCGCGTCTATGTTCTGTGGTTGTCCCTTTTTCTCAAGACAAAGTACTTGCTTCGTCATTATTATTGCACTTTGGAGGCTATGGAACTTTCTCACTTGTTGAACCTTTGTTGTATTACGCACAAAGGTTGGTAGTAGGTACTAAGTGCAGTAGCTTACTTAGATTTTTTTTTTATTCAACTGATCATTGTTTCAGCATAGACAACAAATAGCATGGGCGATTATTTAATCAGAATGATATAGGTACTCCTCATTTCTTTATTAATAACAAGCATCTGCAGCGGCTTTCCCCGCATGAAAGGAAAAAATATATAGCCCAGTAAAAGTCTGACACGCCCTCCCGATCCGCCCAAGAACGGGAGGAGTCATTGGATGACTTCCCACGTAAAAAATAGCATAGGTGCTTACTCAAGTACTTAATAATATTTCCAAATTGATTCACAAACTAATTAAAGTTGTAATGTTAGGCCTCAACTTTAGTTTCGATATCAGCACAACTCCACAACAAAGCAGGAACAATTAGTAGCAGGCCTTGCCTACCAGCGCACGAATATTCCCGCCATTATGAAACACACGGCCATTTTGTTTACAGTTCCAACTTCGAACGGAAAATGTTTCAGCTTTCAGAGAAACGATATTGAACATGTTCAAACTAATTTATCGAATAAGTTGACGAGCTGTATTTCAATTCAATGTACGAGAACATTTGTGAGCTTTGGAATAACCTAACATAGTAAAAAAAAACTGGGCAAGTGCGAGTCAGACTCGCGCACTGAGGGTTCTGTACACACTTACCTATATAAATAGTTCAATTCCCGAATCTTCATTCGGGAATTCGAATTTTTTTCCAAATTGCAAAAAAGTATTTTTGTTTTTGTGACGCAGGTAGCCAAAAATTAACTGTTTTCAGATTTATTCCTACATCTGTGTTATATTGCTTTATTAAATTTCAGGATTCTGAGTCAACGGGAGTTCATAGTACCCTCCCGCGAGAGTTTCGAAAACTTAGAAGTTTGTTTTTTTCACAATTTCAAGGGACTGCAGATCTGAGTATATGGTTCTAATTTCAACTCGATACCTCTACCTATGCGTTCCCGAGATAAAGTATCTTGACAGACAGGCAGACAGACGGACAACAAAGTGATTCTGTGAGGTAGGGAACTCAAAAAATTAACCAAGGGAACACTACCCGTGCAGCAAAGATCATAACGAGTAACAAATATACATTCCGCTCTTGTTACACAGTATTAATTGTACTGCTTTTATATTTTATGGTATACAATAAAGAGAAAATATATTTATCAATCAATCTATCTTCACACACGTATACAGACAAACTTTCGCTTTTAATTAGTGTGAACTGGAATAGATAACAAAACAAATATACACTAAATAATCTCTATATTTTAGAAACTGACTGACTGACATCCACGCACATCATCATCATCAGATCAGCCTTTTTAATGTTCCCACTGCTGGGACTCGGGCATCCTCTCTAGGAGAGGGAATGGGCCGTAATCCAACACGCGGGGCCAGTGCCTGTTGGTGAATTTCACGTCTTCGAATTTTGGTTCTAGGACATGCCGGTTTCCTCACGATGTTTTCCTTCACCATTTTGAGAGCAGTGATAATAAAATAAATAACACAAAGTAATGCGCCTGGCACGGCTTGAACCCCCGACCTACAACTCGTAAGTCGGAGCCATTACCACTCGGCCACCACTGCTCATCTAAGCATCAACGCACAGCCGAAACTATTCGGAACAAGAACATGAAATTCTTCTCTAGGTTTCTTTTTATGACGTAGATGAGCACTAAGAGAGGGCTTTCAAAAACTCAGCTAAAGGAATGAAACGGGTGTCCAAAGTCTGTATAGGGAAACCTACTTTCACGCGGGCAAAGCCGCTGGCAGAAACTAGTTATTATAAAGGAATGAAGTTGGAATTTGTTTGAAGGAAGTAATCTCTGAAACTGGCGCAGCCGTGAGACAAACGTTATTGTTGTCGTTTTTTTTTCTGTTTAATTTAAGTTTCTAAGGTACTTGTTTGTTCATTGTGTGCCAAATAAACATGTTTTCTTTCTTTCGTTAGTAGAAAGCTACATTATTCCTGACAATAAAGGCTATTTTTGATTATGTTTGGGATAAAATATATTATCTATATATATAAAAATGACCCCCGTTTTCCGTTGTCACGACTTGGCATGATAACGGCTTGACCGATTTGGCTGATTTTTTTTTTGTTGTGATTGTTATTGTGAGGAGAAGGTTCTTATGGAAAAAAAAATTAGGGTAGTGTAGGGTAGAGTAGGGTAGGGTAGGGTAGAGTAGGGTAGGGTAGGGTAGGGTAGGGTAGGGTAGGGTAGGGTAGGGTAGGGTAGGGTAGGGTAGAGTAGGGTAGAGTAGGGTAGAGTAGGGTAGAGTAGGGTAGATTAGGGTAGAGTAAGGTAGAGTAGGGTAGAGTAGTGTGGAGTAGGGAAGAGCGGGAGCGAAGCCGCGCGGGCAAAAGCTAGTATAATATATTTTATCCCAAAAATGCTTGATACTAATGGTACTAAATGGAAAAGGTTACTTCTAGGCAAGGGTGTTCCATCGTCGACCTCATCATCGCTTAGCATCAGGTGAGATGGTGGTCAAACTTGCGTTAAAAAAAAAAATGGTGGTCTAAAGTTTGTATGGAGAAATCTACTTTTAAGCAGGCAAAACCGCTGACAGAAGCTACTGAACTTTTCAACACATATGATGTATCTATTGATTTCTCCGTATACGAGTATTATACAGGTTCACAATATTTGCAATATATTGTAAAATCGCAATGCAATATGGATTTCCCAGAAATACGAAACACAGTATTGATAAGGACGGGAAGCCCGCTACAAAACGAGTTCGTGGCACGTAGTAAGTGGGTAGTGAATATAATAAATAGCATGTAAGTAATGTTGTTGGTCCATGTAGACCATAAATGAATTGTATCGATTTTATCGGGAGTATCGGGACGGAGATTCTAAGGACTTTAGACGCTGTCACTCTGCAAGTAGATTCTCAGTTAATTGAATCTTCACTAAAATTGCTTGACTGGTTTTGCCATCGATACGTTAAGAAGAAGACTAAAATTGAAACTATCTGACTAGTCGTATCATATAGTAAAGAAAGGTAGACGTGTTTTTTTAAGGTTTGCAACCTCAACCTTCGCCTAACTTTAGCTGAGCTGTACGAGCGAAGTGAGAAGTTTGCCGATTCTTCGGACTATGTAGATAACCTTGAGTGGCAATAGGCAGGGCGCAATGCACGCAGAACAATCGACGAAAGGTTCTGGAGTGGCGAACACGCCCGGCCGCCCACGGTCTGCGTTGGAGGGCCTCCCACAGAGCAGACCTATGACCTAGTAAGGGTCGTGGGATTCCGATGGTTGCGAGATGTACAGGACCGGTCGTTGTGGCGACGCTTGGGGCAGGCCTATGTCTAGTGTACGTCTTTCGGCTGAAATGATGATGTCGACAAACTTGGTTCTTCTGGATATCTTCATTTCTGATGCGGTCACGCAAGGAGACTATGATTACTGATATAATATGGAAGCAATTGTTAGGAATTGCTTCTAAAATTGCCTTGTTTCATCAATTGATTTTTCCATAGACTTAGGGCGCCTGCAAATTAGCTCTGCAAAGTTCCCCGATTTGAAGTCGCCCTTAATCGTAACCACGTAAATATTCGGTAAAATATCATTATCAGCATTTCCAATGACGTAAATAAATATAATAAGTTAATATTAATTTACGTATAATCAAATAACTGACGTAAACAAACTTGCGGTTAAATCTGCGGTAGATCATTGAGGAATTCGACCACGTAATTTTCAAAGAACGGGTGTCGTTGTATATTGTAAATATTATTGTATTAGTTACTATATTCCTACATTTGATACCTATATGAATGAGCTGGAAAACCGCGACGAGAACATACGTAGATACTTTTATACGCAAAATACTCGCCTTAGTCGTGGAGTGTCAGACTTTTACTGACTAAAACACAGCATTCTAGTACCACGAGTATCCTTTTAATAATTTTCCCCGTGGTCCTAGCAAGCATCGGCCCTACTGGACCCCTACGGTTTGCTGACATGTTTTTGAGGCGCCCTCGGAACTCTACCTGCCCGACTTAGGGTCGGTTCTAATCAAGGAGTTGTCAGCGACCGCAGGTGCCCAGCAGGGTCGAAGCCTATTGGCCCCGGAGCCCTGGAACAATGGCCAAGAAGGAACAGGAGTGGGTTTTTAGTCAGAAAAAGTCTGACACGCCTCCCGCCCTCCTGCTCCGCCCAAGGGCGGGAGGTGTCAATGATGACTATCCCATCTAAAAATAAAAACAGGGCTTGGTTCTAATAGGTCAAGCGGACGGCGAGCTACCCATTGCTCGTCGTCCATAAGCCTCGCTCTGCGATTCTTGATGCCCTGCCTTCTCTTGTCGCGGCGACTGGGGCGTGACGATGTATGTTCTCTCACGCTTGCGGCCGCCTACTTTGCTAAGCATTATTGCTTACTAAGAATAATATACACAATACCCATTCACAATAAAAAATTATAACTTTGTCTGTGAAGTCATCAAATAACTCCGCTCGCTCTGAGCGAGAGTACCATAACAGGCAGAATCTATTACGAGAATGCAGCCTCAAGACGATCTTACGAACAAAGATGAGTAAAGAAAGCTAGTCGGTACAGTATGGGATCATTAACCCATTGTATGTACATACTTGCAGTTTAACGCATATCAAGCATATGCCTCACACATACACTATTGTTGCGAACCATTCTAGCCCACACCATGACCAATATTCACAATTACAGCTGCTTTAGCAAACGTACGTCATAAAGAGGTCTAACTCAAAAAAACTGGCCAAGCGCGAGTTGGATTCACGCACGATGTGCTCCTTACCAAAATTAGATGTATACAAAATTAGATAGTGTAAACAAGGTGTAAGGGACAGCCCTCCGCAAACTTTAAGGGTTTGGTAGATGAAACTGAACAACCTTCTACAAGTTTGTTTTTAAGGAAACGAAAAAAAAATCAGCCTCACCATACAAAATTTTTGTATGGAGAGGCAGATTCTTTTTTTCGATTCCTGAAAAAAAAAACTGTGGAAGGCTGTTCAGTTCAGTTCATGTCCCAACAGTGGGAACATTATAAGGCCGACTATGCTATGCTATGCCCCCATAAATATTTAATTTATTGTTTTCGCCAACAGAAATACATCATCCATGAAAATTGATACATTTCAAACCGAAGAATAAGTAGAATTGTATAGTGAGGTTAAGAGACTACCAACAACATTAGAAGTTTGATTTCAAATGTTATTCACATTGATCTATTCACAGTATTACATGCAGCTTCTGAATCTAGCCCAGAGCGCAGCTAGTAATACAATTTGCAGTAAAATCTCTAGTGCACATACTCGTGTATGCTTTCTCGATATAAACCGGACTTAGACTAAGCTCACCCCTAATGGAGGAGAGACAGGTCAATAAACTATTCATCTTCGGTCTTTGACATAGACAATTGCTTAGAGTTCACTCTAAATGCACCCTTCTATCGTCTGTTTCAAATATTCCAAAAAGGTACTGAAAATTTCATTGAATTTAAATAAAGGAAAATGGAACGTAATAATTTAAATTCTTTAGACAAGAAAATGGTTGTGTCTTTGTTTTTAAGCAAAAGGGTTCTCTTATAGATTTTAAGAGCAAAAGGAATTTTAATACGTCCTTTAAAATATGTAGCTTTATTCGACTATTTGAAGTTCTTTTCTCGTTTGGAGAACAACGAACTCAAACACAATCCGAAGCTATATTTATTAAAGTAAGTACTGACATTTTGAACTTAAATATCAATAAAAGAACTCGGACTGCAGTGTTTTTAATTGTCACTAAAATATAATTGGAAGTTCATCAAATCTAAGAAATACCATTTGACAGTTTTACACGTACGACAGTTCTACATTTCAATTTTAATTTGTTGATTAAAAATTGTGTACCTATGTTGTGGTATAATAAAAATAGCTTAGCTTATAACTCAATGGTTTTACGGAAAAGATAATAGAAATAGTGTGAGCTTCGCCTATACAAAGCTATTTTTATAGAAAAAGTGTGCAACGTCAAACGGTACTTCTTAGTGAGTGAACCTTACCTCGTAACAACAGCAAAAGTAGCGCCAACAGTTAATCCAAGATTAAAAGCGCTCATCCAGAGTAAAGACATGGCTACTCTTAGTCAGTACGGCACCGATATCGACACCTTATGGCAGGGCACTTCACAACACTAGACAAATGTTCCGTTCATCCCGTAAACACAACACTGACGTATTCCAAATTCGATTTGAAAACAAATTAAGATTTGAGTTGTCTGTGGTCGTAATTGACAGTTGATTGACTTTTGATGTTCTTTTTATGACTGTATTTATTTATATTTTTTTTATTGCTCGAGTGAATGAAGTTATTTGTTTCGATGAAAGTTGAGTTTAGTTGATCGAGTAGCGAGTTCAAACGTTAGTGAACGAATGGCGTGGTGTGGACTGTCCTTTACAATATGAAGCGGAGGTTACCCCCCGCGCTCCTCTCACTTAACTTGGCGGTTATTTTCACAATGATGTAGCTCTATGGTGTAATTCCTTGCATTTGGCAGAATGTGAACATTTGTTTGCATGCCCTTTGTTTCTTGAGTTCTCTTCATGTTGCAATTTTTAGCTATTCGAGTTTCAATTTGATATATTGTTTCAGCAACTCATATTGTATGAAGTATTTGTTTTGTTACAAATTATTTGGCACAAAACAGTTTTAATTAGTTTGAAAATACATTTGAACGTAGCATAATGCTAATTAATAATTATAAATAACATTGTTTACAATGTAACTAAATGAAATTCAATAGAAGACGTGGACTATTTTTACATATTTCATGAATTTAAAATTAAATTATCCAATTTTAAAATAGGCACCGAAATGTTGGATTAATACAATATATTTCCCGAACAGATAAAAACTGTAATCTCTTAAAATTAAATGTACTAGTAGCCAGTACCGAAGTACCAATTATACTCGTGACACGATACTCGTGATATTTATCGGGTCAATTTTTTTTACTTATTGATAACAATACGACTGTATCAACAAAGTGTTAGGAAGTATGCGCCTGCATTTTACCTGTTATGTCTAAATCCATGTTGACAGACCTTTCTTGTTGAACAACAACAAAAGTTGTTGTTTATGATGTTCTAACATAGTCCTAAGAGGTTGCTAGTGTTTAACTAATAACCCTGTAGGTATAAATAAAAATGAAATATCTGTAATATCGAAATAACATTTTGTTTATCACTAAAATTAATTACATTATTTAAGTTTTCGATATCTATAACAAAATTTGCAATTTTTTTTTTACTGTCTACAGGTTGTCTGTTTATTTCCGTTAATCTCCGAAATGGCTGGACCAATTTGACAAGCCGTACTCTTACGGATAGCCTTTTACAAGGACTTAAATTACTTTTCCCCCGAGAAATAAATATAAGTATAAATAGTGTCTCACCCTAACCTCACAAAAGCTAACTAAAGATACACTGTTTTGAAATAAGAAATCATCAAATGATTTCTCCCGCTCTGAGTGGAGCAAGAGGGAATGTCAGACTTACTGACTAAAACCCACCCGCGTGCCTTCAGTAGCCCTTTGGCTGGGCCGCAGAGATTCATTATATTTTAAAGTGATATAAATTCAATTTTAAAGCTAACTTAGTAGATATCTACTTAGCGAGTAGATATGTATTAGTTGAGTAAATTCGACAACTCACACTACTTCAATTAGGGTATTCCCAATGTACCGGCACACCTTGGTGACACATAGGCTTAATTTGCTGATCAATTAACTAATAGACACAATGGGTTAAGTTGAAGTGTCGTAATGGCCTAGTAGGTAAGGCAGCCGCCTCTTATGCATAAGGTTGCGAGTTCAAAACTGGGCACATTACTGACATGACATCCCGTGCCTCAGAAGCACGTAAAGCCGTTGGTCCCGGTTGTCATTCGTAGATCTTTGACAGTCGTTACAGGTAGTCAGATACCAGAAAGTCTGACCATCAGTATTTCCAAGTATCGCGTTGCCCAGTAACTGGGTTGTGTAGGTCTGATAGGCAGTCGCTGGATGCAAAACACAGGTATTCAGCCGCATTCGGATAGACTGGAAGACGACTCCAAACTAGTTGAGAAAAGGCAAGGGAGACGATGATCTGGAAAATTACTTAAGAAGGTGCCAGATAACAGTGGAATAAAGTATTATGCTTATTGGTGGTATTTCCACTCCTACCCCACCCTCTATTCTTTAGGGCTCCGTAACCAAAGGGTAAAAATGGGGCTCTATTACTAAGACTTCGCTGTCTGTCCATCCATCTGTCCGTCACCAGGCTGTATCTCAAGACTTGCGATGGCTAGACAGTTTTTTTTTTGATGGGGAAAATCATCTTATGACAAAACCCGCTCTTGGGTGGAGCGGGAGATAGTGTCAGACTCTTACTGACTAAAAACCCCATCCCGTTCCTTCTAGCCTTCATATCGGTTTACGAGCTCCCTTTCGGACAACCCTGTCCCCAGTAGGCTTCGACCCAGCTGGGCCCCTCCTGCTGCTGACAGCTCCTTGAGGCGCGCGGGAACAGTGCGCGCCGTCGACGTCTTGGGCTCGGTCCATTACCGGACGATCGGCGAGCTACCCATGGTTCGCCGTCCGCGAGCCCGCGTCTACGGTGGCCATAGCTAGACAGTTGAAATGTTCACAAATTATGTACTTCTGTTGCCATGCTGCTAGAACAACAAATACTAAAAACAAAATAAAATAAATATTTAAAAGGGGCCCATGCGTACAAAAAACGCAATTTTTTTTGCCGAATTTTCCGAAGTGTACGAAGCCTTTCGTACGCCAACTCGCACTTGGCCAGTTTTTTTCTTTGATTATTCGGTCAGCGAGTTATTTAATGATATCCAAGTAATGACTTGGATAAGTGGTAAGAGTTACGAGTTCCTATCTTATCTTACCCTTTCACTGAACATTAGCTCTGACCTTAGCCAAAGCCCGAAAGTAACATAAAAAGTAATAGTTAGATACTAAATATACGATCCAACAAGGTATTGATAACCTAAGGTCATACCGATTACTTTATTAAAAAAATGTTTTCAGTGCCTACGTCATTAGCAAGGAGAATGTTTATTGCTTTGGTAACTTTTATACTCAATACTCAATTCTTTATTTGCATTCCATAGGCTTAGGTGGTAGACATGTCAAAAGAAACAATCATGGATCCAAACAACAAGAAACAACCCTGTCGGGCACGGCAAAAGAAGTTTGGAGGTAGGTGGGACAGAGAGTAAAGTCCCGCAAACCTCCATTGAAAAGGGAGGATACTCCGACCAGACAAGGTGTTATAGTCTGGTGGGCGACTGCCCGATAGTTGATGTCGGGCTGTCGTATATGTTCTAATCGCGCGGAGAACTTTGATTGCGCGACGCAGGATTTCGTATTTTTTTCGTAGTTCTTATGTGGCGTTATAGATGTCGCTACAGAAGGATACAATAAGCGGAGAAGAGGACTTGTCATTTAGGCATGTCATAGTCTAAATTAATGTAAATATGTTTACAGGGTCAATTTCTGTACAGGGACCAACAAGATGTAGAAAAAAAATTTAAAAAAGAAAACTAAAACCCAGCGGTCTTCGGAAAAAAACACGATTAAATTTAGTACTTTTTTTTTGTCGACGGGGAAAATCATCTTTGACAAAACCCGCTCTTGGGTGGAGCGGGAGATAGTGTCAGACTCTTACTGACTAAAAACCCCGCGCCGTTCCTTCTAGCCTTCATACCGGGGCTCTAGTTTCCTTTCGGATAACCCCGACCCCGGTAGGCATTAAATTTAGTACTGGCCGTTAGACATCGACACCATTAGAATCAGCACAGTAGTTTTTGAGTTTATTCATTACAAACATACACAGGCAGTCAGGCACACACACAAAAATACAAATTTTCTCTCTGTAGTGTAGATATATTTGATTGAATACAGAATTTTGATCCAGGGCAAAGAAAATCTAACAAATTATTATTACGTTGCGAGTTCGATCCGAATAACTTTGCAAAACTTGGGAAACATTCGTACTTTCGTAGATTTATCTTTTGTAAGCAAACCGTAACAATCTGAGCCATCCCTCATCCTTAATCAAACAAATAAATACTTTAATCCAAGTTTGTCTTTCCTAATTACCCCTCTCCTAACTTCCATCAATATTTATTATCTCTAAAAGCACCCTCATCGATGACTAACTAATTAAAATAAATCGCAAGAGATAAGGGAGGCTGGGGCTGCGGAATTAATCGAAAAAGTTATAGATACCCTGAAGGAACACAGGTTGGTTTTTTAGTCAGTAATAGTCTGACAGTTCCAGAGCGGGAGGAGTCATTTAATTATTTATTTTTATTTATGTATGTTTGGTCGTGGGAATCCGATGGATGCGAGACATACAGGACCAGTCATTATTTCGCCACTTGTGGAGGCCTATGTCCAACAGTGGACGTCTTTCGGCTGAAATGATGATGATAATTTATGAAAATAAAAACAATTAAAAACAAAAATAACAAATATAGATAGAAGAGCACAAAGGTGCTGCTAATTTCAATCGAGAGAACACAGTATCGATAATAATCGATTTAAGACACAGTATGTATGATAAGTTAAAATATAATATACTAGCTTTTGCCCGCGGCTTCGCCTGCGTACATATTATATATGTACGCCCATGTGACTCGGGAATAAAGCAGCTTTCTATTGGTAAAAAATTTTAGCAATCTGATCAGTAATTCCAGAGATTAACTACAAACAAAAAAAAACATAAAAAACTACCTCTTTATACAGATACTCGTATAGTTTGTCTGAATTAAATCATATAATACATACTTACATATATATTATAAAATCGAAATTCTAATATTTTAATAACCATTATTCTTAGATTATCCTTAGAAAATCACATCCTACTAAAGGTTCAGATGATGAAAGAGAAGATTTTCGCATCTGGCAAGGAATGCGCTAGGCTGGAAATGTTTCCGGGACAAACGACTTCGTTTTCCGGGAAGTTACGTGCTAAAGGAAGCTAATGTCACAGGTGCTTTACACTTGAAGCTTAGTTTGTGAGAAATAAGATTTGAGAAGTAGGTACTCAACGGTTTGGTTTTTATGCTAGAAGTTCGTAATTTTTATCCCAAGCGATAAACAATTAAAATAGATTTTTAAAAAATGCTGGGAATTCGCCAAATGACTTTTTCCGCCCTAGGGTGGTGTGAGAGGGCGTGTCAGACTGTTACGGACTAAAACGTGTTCCAGGGTCGCGGTGACTGTTTCGAACAATCCCGCAGTCGGTTGTTATCCTTGACAACCGTAACCTGATAAGCGGGTTTTATTTAATAAGTAAGGAATACATTAAGCTAATTATTTTTCAGTACACTTACTTGAAAACCCGCTCTTATCCCTACCGTTTATAGGCACGAAATTTACTGTTTTCCGAACTACGAGTCGCCAGTCAATAGTGTATTAAGTTTTTCGTAAGTGTGATGAAAACCGTCATTTAATATAAATGGATTTTTATCACTGCAGGCACATTTGGCTCCATAACACCTTCGCCTGCGGCTCAGGCAAAAATCGCTTTTTCGCGCTCGGGGAAAAGTTTGTCACAATAACAAATCTTCTTAACTTTTATCAAAATGTACTAAACCCAAAGACATTTAACATATAATCTCTTTATATCTCTTTGACTAAACCAATTTAAGTCCCAATGAAGCACATCTGCAACACAATACTACCTAAGCAGACTTAACGCTACACAGCTAATCTAGAGTGACGCATCCTACGGTTATATTGTACCTATAGGTACGTAATGCATATTGCATAAGTTCCCCAAATCCCCCATACTTCAATAAAGGAGATGCCATAAGCCCTCTCGAACAATACCCCCGCCTTGAGGTGCCTCGAAGAGAATCGACGAACCAAGATCGGGTTAATTTGGATCTCAGGGAAAATTCAAAACAATAGCTATGTTTTCTTTAGAAAATAATTTTAATATGATGATGTACCGGTAGGTAGAAAAGACGAGTGAAAAAAGATTGCATGCAGTGGAGATGAGAATGTTGAGATGAATGTGTGGTGTGACGAGAAAGGATAAAGTGAGAAATGAGTATGAGGTAGTTTGAAAGTAGCGCCAGTTACTGAAAAGTTCAAAGGAAATCGTACGTCTTGGTATGGTCATGTGAATAGGAGAGATGAAACGCATGTTACTAAAAGAGTTATGAGTATACATGTGGATGGGTTTTTTTTTACATTGGGCAAAAATCATCTAATGACAAACCCCGCTCTTCGGTGGAGCGGGAGATAGTGTCAGACTCTTACTGACTAAAAACCCACCCCGTTTCTTCTAGCGTCTTCATACCGGGGCTCGAGCTTCCTTTCGGATAACCCTGGCCCCGACAGTGTTTGCAAAAACATTTGAAAATATATAGGTAAATTATAAATAGGTATTTCGTGACTATTTTTAAATTGAAGTAGCTATTTCGTACATATTGTCGAGTTATGTGAGCGGAAATTCACGTTCTATTTAAAAGTAGAAAATTATCCCAAGGGAAAAATATTATATGACCTATTCCAAGACATGATCTACCCGTGTACAAACTTTCGTCCAAATCTGATCATCCGTATAAGCATGGAGGAGTAGCAAACGCACATACTTATAAAGACACATACATACAGATACTTACAAACTTTTCCCGTTATCATATTAGTGTAATTACAAAAGGCGAGCAACAAACCTTTGTTTCCAAGACACGTACTATGTTCCATAGTACTGTTATAACGACACGTTACTTTTCATTTCATTACAGCTTTAGTACAAGAGCCTGCAGGGGTCTACGTGATCTGATGCACGTGTGTACCGAAGTCCGGAACAGGGAAAGTGCTTACTAAGGGCCAACGCTGCATTAAGCGGGCGCCCGCGCGGGCAATCTTCGCGTGACATCGCGCGTGTGTACGCTGTAAATCCTGTGAACTGGATTATTAACTGTACTGTCCGACCGAATGTTCGAGTTCCGTCGAGTTTCAGCAAAAAAACGAGTTTCGGTTTCGGTGGCAAACCTGGCCAAAACTGCACTCGGGAGTTCTCGCGCTGTGCTAGGTCATGTTCAGCGCGTTAAATTCCTTCTAAGCGAGTAATCAACGAAGACATTTTGCCGTGATCACGCGCCTAATCATATCATGACTGGCTTGCGTTTTACCTACTCCCAAACTAAAATCGAGTGCGGTAAAATTTGTGATAGTCAACGAATATTAATACCTAATTTTAATATGCATTATTATTATATTCTATTATTATAATAACGTTTTCTTTATTTCTTCCTCAAAACATGATCCTTGTAAGGAAGTTTCGGTTTCGGTTTCGTTTCGGTGCCGAAACTGAGACTGTTGCCGAAATTCGGTTTCGGTTGAAAAACCAGTTTCGGTCGGACATTAATTAACTTTAATGATGTGCATGTAGTCGTGTAGATGGGGAATTTTAATGTATTATTACGTAGCAAAAAGGGCGAGGGGCACGGTGGCCCACAACGGAGCACTATTGAATGGGACCGTGCGGGCCTCTACTTAACGCAGCGTCAGCCCTAAGTTTTTTGATGAGTGAATTCGATGGCGGAAAATTGGTAGGCTGCGGTCGACTGACATGAAATTAGAGTAGCGTGACGATGTTATGACATAGACTGATGACTTTATTTTGCCGGTATGCCGTTAACGAAAATTAATGAAATGACTGGTATATTCGTTTTATGGTATTTATTTAATCAATATCTATTTATAATATAAAAAGGAATCCCTATTTATATGCGTGTATTAATCTCTGGACCCTGAAGGACCTCAGGGTCCAGAGGAGTCCAGGGACTTAGGAAGGCGTATGAGGGGACGAAAGCAGCTCGCAGAGGTCCTTTAGATAACTTTCATGGAACGTGATACCAACCGATGATTAAGCGTGTAAGCGCTATGCTAGAGCACCCAAGGACAACACTCAGTTGGCGGGAAACTGTTGCGACATATGAAAATAATAAAGATATAAGTAAAGGTATGGTTTCATCATCATCATCATCATCATTTCAGCTGGACATAGGCCTCCCCCAAGCGTCGCCACAACGAACGCTCCTGCGCGTCTCGCATCCATCGGCTTCCCGCAACCTTCACCAGGTCATCAGACCACCTTGTTGGAGGCCTTCCAACGTTGCGTCTTCCGGTACGCGGTCGCCACTCCAGAACCTTTCGGCCCCAACGGCCATCTGTTCTGCGAGCAATGTGCTCTGTCCATTGCCACTTAAGGTATGGTTTAAGGAAGCTTAAGTAGACTGGTTTCTAAGAACTATGTAACCCTGTCTGAACAATGTTAAATAGCCTATACTATCCCACTACTGGGCAAAGGCCTCCCCCAAATTCTCCAGGTATTCTTTGCTTGAGCTACCTGGAACCAGTCCTTGCGTCAGCCACCTCTTCCCAGGTCGACCTCGAACCTCGAATTGTCTGAACAATGTTATAATATTATTATTATCAACACAGCTTCAGATTGCTGCGACCCATAATTACAACAACTCACTAACTGCAAGATAAAGACTATTTTTACAGGAAAAATGAGCTCCATTTTGTGTGACTCACGTGCAGAACTCAACACTTTGGTTTTACCACTTTCGATATTTATGCATACAAATGCATAGATAGCACATACATAATTTAATTACTATCAATAGCAAGCCCAGAGGGAATTCCTATCGGCAAAATTGAAGAAAGCCGTATACACTATACATATAAATGTTACCTTTTTTATCATTGATAGGCGTTTGACCACCATCTCACCTGATGGTAAGCGATAATGTAGAATAGAATAGCATTTATTCGGCGTAAGCACGCAATATACCACAACATAAAATAATAATAAAAAAAAAAAAAAAAAAATACAGAAATACAATACAGTTGCATTGAATGTGCCCGAAACCGAAAGGGTCACCAACTCAGCAATTGCTGGGCGTCAAACACCCAGCGCTGATTTTCAGCACCCCGCAGTGACGCACGGATGATGGCAAATAAAATATATCTACTTAACATATAAATAAATATAACCTATATAAATATAACCCATACTTTTAATAAAATATTGATGCTAGTGTATTTGTGTGATCATTTTGTTATAATAGGTACGTAACTAAATATTATGTATATAAAATGTGCCATGGTAGTTACAAACCAACTTTCTCACTATACCCACAATATAACGCGCGACGATGGAGCACGCTTGCCTAGAAGTAGCCTATTCACTCTTGACTTAAAGACCCTTAAGTTGTAGCTATCCACTCCTTGGTTGTACGCAAAATACATGGTACCTACAATAAAACCAACTGCTAAACACTAGGTATTACTCTAGACTACCTAGGTCATAAGTACCTACTCATCTGAGCAGAACCTTGCCTCCACTCTCAAGGCAAGGTCTCGGTCGTTTGTTTACCTTATGATTAAATAAAACGTCATTGTTTTTCCTGATAGTAGATATATAGTGCCTATTATATTGTAATAGTTTTTCTATAAAAAGTTTGGATTTAGGAGGTGAAACTGCTCATCCGCTTTATAGAAGAAATAGACAGAATAGAAATGGCCGTATGTGCTAGCGAAGCTGTGGGAAAAAATGTGTAATATAAATTGACAAAAAGCTAGCTAGACTGAAAAGTCCCTGGTTCAGCAGTCTTATTCTCTAAGAAAACAGCCTCGAACGCAGCGCCGACTGCAGCGACGAAATACAAATAGGTACACTTTATTACATTATTATTTGTACATTATTACAATTCAATGTAGGTATAGGTCCATTGGATTGTTGTCGCTGCGGCCAGCGCTGCGATCAGGGCTGTTTCATTAGAGAATAGAACACCATAGCACGGAGTGAGAAAGACGGTAACCTCCATCTTCGAAGCAGTAATGCAAGCAAAGAAGGCGACCGAAGCCGTGAAGCGGAAACAAGCCTGACGCTGGACGATACCCTAGGCGTCAGGGATTGCTGGACGATTACTGTCACCTTAGAAGTGGGCTTACAGATTGCAGAAGACGAGTAATGGGTAGCTGGCCATCCAGCCACCTGGTGGAGACCAAGCCTGGATCAACGGCAGATTACGTTTCGCGCGCCCATTAGGGCGATATTACTGACATTGACGGGGCTTATTAGGATCGATGCCTGCCCCGGTAGCGGATTGGTCGAAGGAGTTACCGTAGCCCTCGCAAATAGGGTAACTGAGTTGGGATTTTCTGAAAAGGAAACCCGTGGTCTTAGAACGCAAAGGGAAAAGGGCAAAGGGCAACCTTGTAAAGTGATTTTCCTTATATCCGTTGATAAAAGAACGTTTTGATGATTACACGGTTTTCTTTTTCCAATCACTCATAAATCAATAAGATAACAATCAGCTCATAATAAAATCGCTTACAAAAGAATCGTCGATATACTTATCCAATCTCCGAAGATCGTTTTCCGATTGTTCGTATTTTATCGCTGACACTAATCCCTTTGAATCATTGTCATCCTATTGCTAAACGAATGAGTCAGCAAGATCACGGCGGAGAAACCTCGGGAAAAAGTTAGTCTGTTTCTAAAAGAATAAAGGTGGGTACCTACTGATCGGTCTCACGAGGAGTAATGTTACGCGTTACACAGCGAGCGTTCGTTTTGTCAGTATGGGAAAACAGGTGCTCGTCTAACGCATCGCGTTGGATTGCGTTAGATGAGCACCTGTTTTCTGAACCTTGTTTGACGAAGAGAAAACGAAAAAAAAAGAAAATTAACGCCTGAAAATTCTGTAATTATTTTATTTTATTTATTTATTTTTTATTTGACTGGGTTGTTGGTCTAGTAGTTTGTGGCCCTGATTGCTATGCCGGAGGTCGTGGGTTCGATTCCCACCCAGGACAAATGTTACGTGATGAGCATGATCATTTATTTATTTATTTATTTATTTATGTACACACAAACACAATCATTTGTTGTATCTGGGTGTAATTTATCTATATATGTATGTATTTAGAAATATATAATTATGTTAATCAGTTGTCTAGGTCCCATAACACTAGCTCTGCTTAGCTTGGGACTAGACGGCGTTGTGTAATAGTTGTAGAATAGGTATTATATATTATTATTATTAATTCTGTGATTTACTGAAATAATTCACAAAACTCGTTCCTGTTAAGGGTTTAAATAAAACACGTATTTCCTGTGTTTTATTTAAACCCTAAAAATAGAAAAAATTTCGTCATTCAGAATCTCGATGAAATATACAAGGTTTCTATAGATGTACTTTTTTATATTATTAAATATATGAGTATTTATGTTTTGATTTCTATAGAATTCTAGATAATATCCAGAAGATAGTTGCGTATCCAAAATATCTAGAGAAAGATGTGCAATAACATCATAATCAACTTTGAGCGGTTGTATGACAATGTGCCTTTTTTTTTTTTTTTTTTTTTCTCGACGGGGAAAATCATCTTTGACGAAACCCGCTCTTGGGTGGAACGGGAGACAGTGTCAGACTCTTACTGACTAAAAACCCCGCGCCGTTCCTTCTAGCCTTCATACCGGGGCACGAGCTCCCTTTCGGACAACCCTGTCCCCGGTAGGCTTCGACCCAGCTGGGCCCCTCCTGCTGCTGACAACTCCTTGAGGCGCGCGGGAACAGTGCGCGCCGTCGACGTCTTGGACTCGGTCCATTACCGGACGATCGGACAGCGAGCTACCCATGGCTCGCCGTCCGCGAGCCCGCGTCTACGGTGGCCGGAAATCGGGATCGGAATCCCGGCGACGGCGGCGAGGGCGCCGTTGCCTGATGCGGTCGGCCTCCTCCTTTGCAAGCATTACTGCTTCGCAGAAGGAGGCGACCGCCTGCCATTCCTCCTCGCTCCGGACCATGGCCTCGACCAGGGCCCGGCGCGAGAGGTCTCCGCCGCCGATCGCCCCCACGAGGGCACGGCGATGCTCCGCCCAGGCAGGGCACACCTCGACGGTGTGCTCCACCGTGTCCTCCGGGCGTTGCGCACAGTGGCGACACCCGGGCGTCTCTTCCGCCTGAATCCGATGCAAGAACCTCCCGAACTTGCCATGTCCGGTGAGGACCTGCGTCATGCGGAAGGTAAGGACGCCGTGAGGTCTTTCCAGCCACGCCTCAAAGAGGGGACTTACCGCCATAATCGTGGCGTGCCCAATGACAATGTGCCTCGAATATGACGCATTTAAGAAGGTTAGAAGCTTACTTTCATTTGGGCTACGTGATTGACCTTGGCTCCAAGATCTGAAGATGTTGCAACAGTTCTGATAACCATCAATTTTTTACAACCAGTTTTTATTATTTATCGGCGAGCACGTAAACGTTTTGATTATAGTAATTTCTCCATAAATCATACACTTAACGTAGTTATTGTAGTCATAAATTATTCTTATGCGGATTTTATTACCTATCTGATAGAAATTTAACCCGTTTTCAAAATCTTAGCCGTTATAAAATAACAGTATGTTTGATGCAGTGCGTACCTACGCCTAAAACGGGAACCATGAATATCGACGTGTAAAAAAAAATTGTTGAATTTTTTTGCGGGGTTTCACTGGGGGCATTTACTGTCTCACTGCTGGACAAAAAAAACGTAGCTATACGTACTCTAAGAATTGCTATTGTATCGTGGGTGCGATCACAGACACGTAAACTCACATACACGAGACATTCGGACCTAAGGCAAATATTTGTTCCGCGTGGGATTCGAATCCGCGCCACACAGGGCAGCAGCACCATGAAAAACTAGCATGCAATTTGCTTGCAGGTAAAAATGCTGGCTATGCAAGTTTTTAGCACATATAGATTTATCTATAAATATTTCTGTTCAAAAAATCAACTTGCAATTTTATTTAAGTTTAGTATTACGCGAATAACTTCCAGAAGCGTGACAGCTAATTACTGTTTTGCGTTATTGGAACGAAGTCCCACGAGCCTTAACATACATCAGTAGGTTTATACTAGAAAAAGACCTACCCGAACAAACTGACACAACCACAAATTCCCTCGCTAATTAAGTAACTAGAAGCGCTAGGCGTAGGTGTGTTAATGTCACTTTAATCCACAGAGCAACGATAGACAAAAGCAAAGGTTAGTAAAAAAAAAACACAAAAATTTAGCGTACGGTCATCGACCATAGACATTGGCATCGACGCTCTACATTGATTGGCAGCGCATCAACATCAATATTGGTATGTACACTCGCAGGCATAAACACCCTAGTGACTGATTTGATTTGACATTTATGACGTCGTAATATGGTGTAATGTCGGTCCTATTCCCATTTGAAACGTATGATACATGTTGCACCCAAATATTTTATATATCCTACTAGTAGGTTGCACCTTGAGATGGCGTTTCTAGTCTCTGCCGGCACGGCTCTATGGTTTTATCGAACTACTGCAATACATGTAGTTATGTTTTACCGAGTGTATCCGAGCTAAGCGGAAGGGGAAGTGTCAAAGGAGAGCATGATGCGGGCGTGACGGGCATGTGTCAGTAAGTTCCGAAGTGCCGGTCACCTATTGTGAACGTTGATGCAGCTGGGCAAGGAAATATGGGTCAGTCACGTATGGTTTTAAATCGATAGGTATGATTATTGGTGGATATCATAACTTTTAATGGAGTAATCTGAAGTTTTAATGATTCCATATTGTCCAGCTGTGTAGACACTTGAGACAACTACACAAAAACTGTACCAATTTTATATCCTAATATCCACTCTGTCAATCAATTTGTGAATAATTAAAAGAGTCAGTGACCATCGAAAAAATCCCGCCAAAAATGAAAAACCAAGGCAATTCGTTGACATTTTGAATAAAATACAACCACGCAGAAAAATAAACTTGTTAAAAATATATTTTCCTATTTCGATCTTCAAAAATCACTTTTAATTTTGTATAAATACCAGAAAGGAGTGAATTTTATTATTTCTACGGTTTAAAAAAAAAACAGTGCATTTGCAACTACTAGCGACCTCTAGTGTCACAGTTAATAAGTACTTTAATACGAACGTTTGACGTTAGATGTCGTTCCTGCCATTCACTCTTCTCAACGACAATAGATGGCGTTGTAACCAATATAAAAAAGCACTTACCGAGGATAGCTCTGAGGTGTCCTTCCAAGGTTTGTAGTATCGTATCCTTGATTTCATCGACTTCCTTGCCCAGGAACTGCTCGCAGGCAGTTGTGAGAAGTTCGTCTTCGTTCATGATCTTGCATTGGGCCACACCGGTGACGGTGAGTGGGACTCCCTGTGCCGTTTCCACATATTCACACATGGGATTGAGGGTCATCACCTGTGGAAGAGATGTTGACATGATGTCAAATATGCAGTGTATACTATATTTTACTAGACTGGTGGAAACATCAGATTGACCACAAAACATGCTTGGCAAAAAGTAGCGTTGGAAAGCCTTCCACAAGGTGGACCGAATACCTGGAGAGGGTCGCAGGAATCCGATGGATGCGAGACACACAAGAACAGTCATTGTGGCGACACTTGGAGAAGGCCTATGTTTAGTAGTGGAATTGTGATGATGATAACGCGCACTTATTCAGATGGTAGGCCTGTCTTACCTCAAGTGAAATGCACTGGACGTCGGTGATGAACCACCACGACCATGCCCACCCACCGACGATGGTGCGCTTCGTCGTGGAGCCGCAGCATCCTCCTGTGAACAACAAAAAAAAAAAACATATTTAGTGAAATAATAGAAAATCGGAAAACTTGAGATGTGCATCTTAAATGAAAATTCATTTTTTACAGATCACCAAAATAAAAACGGGTATCAGCAGGCCTAGTCAAGTTACGTGCGTCAAATCCCTCGAGACGGCAACGCCTCCGATTCCTTGGTTCTGACCACGTGACTGAGCGTTGAGATGACTGTCGGCCATCTCAACGCTCCGGCCATGTCAGCCGAGAGCACTGTGTCGCCCGTTTACTCGGTACGTGTGATCAAGGCATTAGTGATTATAAATGCTAATAAAAAGGAAAGTTCTCCCATTCCTAGTTTCATAACCATGATAGTAGGAATGGAAGGGATATCGCAGCATAATAGGGCGGTAACCTCAGGGAGAGTGGTCGTCCGCTCACGTGGCGCAAACCAGTTTGTCTTCCCGTTCTCGACGATACCGTTATGTGCTGGTCCTTGCACTTTCTATTTATAAATTAGTTGGACTGACGTGGCTATTTATAGCTTTATGGCGTCACTATTTTTATAGAACAAAAAAATTAAGTAATATGATAAATAATAAATGATATTTTTTGCAAATAACTTTTAATTCATGAATCCCCAAGCGACCACCGGTGGCCGCGCATCTATTGTCTTACTATTGTGTCTCTAATTGACGGTATCTGAAGGGTTAAAAAGCACTTTTACACGACAATTTTTTTGTCTGTTTAAATTAGATGTGGCCGCCGGCCGGTAATTTCTAGCTGACTACCCTGAGAAGTAACACCGAAATAAACTCAGGAGTCAAAGTCTCTTTTAATTCATGAATCCCCAAGCAAAAGCCGGCGTTCGCGCACTTATTGTCTTACTATTGTGTCTCTAATTACCACGATTGAAAGGAGTCCATATAGCTAACATGTAAGGGTTAAATCATATGAGAACCATGCAGATTAGTATCTGAGATAATCTTTTCAGGAAAGATTGCAGCACTGCTTACCATCAGGCGGGATAGCAGTAAAGTAAAAAGAATATCATTTCAAAAAAAAGATCCTTACAGATTTGAGTGGACCTGTCCAGTCAGCGCAAGCATTTGACAGTATTAGTAAAGCTCAACTTGGGAATATTAACCCTTCAGATACCGTCAATTAGAAACACAATAGTAAGACAATAGATGCGCGGCCACCGGGTGTCGCTTGGGGATTCATGAATTAAGGAGCTCAACAAACATGTTGCAGACTCCCTAATATGAATACCTCTTCTTCCCTCTTCTTTCCTTACCTACTCTTACTTTAAAATAGGTACCTCAGAAGTCAGAAAAGAGGTCAACGTAAAAAATCCGTGTTCTTTGAACAGAGAAATTCAACAAACGAAAAAAATATTATCACTTGATGCAAAGTCAAAAATACCTTATAGTGAACTAAGCCACGCCACGGCCTATATACTCAGATATACTGTAAATATAGATAGTGTACGTATACATATATTTAGGGCACGCGCCGCTATCGCGCGATAAGTCCCCTCTGAGATGGGTTTAGTCCGTAAAAGTTTAACACACCCTCTTGCCACTCTGGAGCGGGAGAGTTCCGGATAAAAAAGTGTATAATCTGTCCAATAGATGTTAAACACAAGATATCTGACAAAGTTTCTGGGCAAACTCCAACCTTTGCGAAAGTTTATTTATATGCCATTTTACAACCCTCTGAACAGATGATATGTAAATTATAAAGCAATATCTAGTACCGTCGGAGATGATGGCACCAAATTCACTTTCATCAGTAATTGTGGGTAACTGACCGTCACTTGACACTGAACGACAACCGCGCATCAACTGTTGTGTAATGACAGTAATGACATTAGTCTTTAGCTGTCAAAAGTGACATAACAGCCTTGTTAAGACATTTGAAATAAGAACCTTTGTGAATGAAACTTTATGCCAGTGAAATTCACAATGTACAAATTGCTTTTCAACTGTGTCTCACTAGCTTATTATGATGAATGACTCCAGTTGCAAGGTTCTGTTATGACCATAAACTACCGTGCATCTTTGAACCTGAATTATGCTCGAGAGCAAAGCATAATTGGGTATCACTTGAATATTCAAATCTGTTACTTACACGTAGTTACAAGAGAAACTTTTAGAAATTATATGCAACGAAATGTCTTTAATATTGGCTGTTTCATTCCAGTTTCTATTTACCTAATGTTAAATTTATTCACTGAAATAACACACATAGCCACTACAGAACTATGAATTTTTCATAGGGGTTTTTACAACCACTTCCCGGTTATTGATTGAGCTGAAATTTTGCAAGCATGTGTAAATCAGACGACAATGCACAATTGTTATGACAAAGAGCTGATCTGATGAAGGAACTTGGTAGTTAAACGAAACAACCCCATCGAGTTTGGGCTCGTATGATTTGTCTTGACGTGTATTAATTCATGAATCCCCAAGCGACCACCGCCACCGGTGGCCGCGCATCTATTGTCTTACTATTGTGTCTCTAATTGACGGTATCTGAAGGGTTAATTATATGTATAGGTATACCGAGTTATAAAAGCTTGCTGTGAAAAAATGATTTTCATTAAAAGCTTGTTCTTCTTCTAATGATTTGCTTTCGCCTATTCCGTTACGCAAGGTCGGTTTTTTTTTAAATCATGCGGTGCCATTCATTTCGCTGATAAGCATCGTCACTTGTAACTTATAAGGATAAGCTTTTGAATGTCCTTGTGGATATTTTGACATCCAGGTAACTTGCAGTCTACCTCTCCCTCTCTTCTTTATAGTCATGGAAAGGTCTGCGTATAACGTGTCCATACGTATTTTAGCCTGGACTCAGTAATTTTCTCAGTAATAGGCGTTACTTTGAACCTTCTCCTAATGTGTTCGTTACGTTCTTGTATTTGGGCTACTAAGGTATAGGGGCGATTTAAATTTTTGTGTGTTTTTGACGACCTACTGCCGTGCGGATGCGGTGCGTTAGTCGTACTGCGTACAGATGATCGGATTTTTCATACCATTCGCGCGATGCGGCAACGCCACGGCCACGTGTTCAAGTCGTTTACGTACTGTAACCGGCCGGCTGCAACACGGTAAACGTACACGGTAAATTGAAAGTGCCCTAATAGGTCATAGAACGTCAGCTTGGTCACGTTCGGTATATTTGCCGTTGCAAAATCCCAATGCAAGAATATTATAAAGAGGTAAAGTTTATTTTTATGTTTTTTTGTTTGTAGGAGGTAATCTCTGGAAGCACTGGACGGCTAACTAAAATGTTTTCACCGATAGAAAGCTGCTTTATTCCTGAGTGAAATAAGCTATATTTTATGTACTCGGGCGAAGCTGCGAGTAGCCAGTTAACCATAATACCAACGGCAAAACAGTTACTCAAACAATACCAACGGCAAAACAGTTACTCAAACAAGTCCAACGCTAATTGAAAGTAAGTCAACTCCTAGAGGATTTGAATACCAATCAGTCACCAGTCCCAGTACCTACGTGGTCTAAGGCACTTGTCCTGTCACAGCGGACTTGGTCGACGACCAATACATCACGCGCGCATTACCGAAGAAAGTGTTGCGACCTAAAAACCCACCTACTTGCGCACTCTTTGTTTTAACTTCGAGAACATTTCTTTTAGTTGCAAACCACGAGGAGTGGTTTTGGACAGTTTTTGAGCTCAACTCAGTGTTATTATAATGGGCCTACTACACGCACAAGCTTTACCTAAGTTTTCGTCTGCGCAGGCCGGTGAAGTACATCACAGCATGGGACTATCTATTCTTCGTTTTTATTTTTATTTTAAGTTCTTCAATCAAGTTATCTTGTAGATATTGCTACCAGCTATAAGATTGCCATTGTAACCATCAGATGTGTAAATAGCTGCGAAACTATTCTAGTGCAATTTTTTTTTTATTCTGCTCTTTTATTTTATTCTAGCGGTTCAGGTTAGACTCTTGCCTAACAAATTAGGCTGCAGCATCGTTCGAAAGAGTTACCAAGGCTTTGGAACACTAAGGGCTTCTAAGGGAACACAGCTGAATTTGAATTAGTGAAAGGCTGGTACTTCCATTACTCAGAATGGGCGGAGTTATTTGATGTTTTTCTGTCTCAAACCAAAAGCATAACAGATAGCGATAATAATCATAGAAAAGATGGATGAGCGATGCATGAATCCAAGATTAGATGATAATTGTGTGAGAAGTGATATGAAAGAAAAGGGAACTAGTGATAGAGGACATAATTTTGTAACCGGTAAGACGTAATTCATTAATAGATGATTCAGCCATACTTTCTTGTATCTGGGAAACCCGGCCGCAGCAACACGGATGTATGGTGCAATTTATTTGTGAGCTATTAATACCTTTACTTTCATAATGTTTGTATGACTCATTCGTACCAGTAAAAGTCTTCGTCGATATTTTTTGGCGACGGTTATTATCGCTATCATTGTCATCATCTTCCTGCCTGGTCCTGTTTTATTTAGGGTGCGCGAAACACGTTTGTTTCTTCTATTCTGTCCTGTCAACGCTATCACTAACTCCCTCTTCTTTTGTTATATATCTTTTTAGCCTCTTTCTCCATTCATCCACATGCATACTCGTAACTCTTTTAGTGACAGCAGCTATTATCGTAATCTAAAAAAAAATCGTATCGATTTGAACGCCTAATTCTTAATTGAAACATGATAATTGTCAAAACTATGAAATTGAAAACTGGTTAAAACGTGTATTTTGATAGATCACGGGATTTTTTTTCAAGTAATCAAACGATTTGTCACTTATTTGCAGATTATCTTGAGGAAGTCGTATTTTCTTGACACGCTACTTTTTTTCTGGACGTGTACAATGCTTGTGCGCCGCATCCGCCAGAATAGGCCAGAGAGGCGGAGCTGTACGAGGCATACAGAGAGTGGCGAAGTGCACCATCCGGGCGGAAATACGGCGGGCCAAGTCGGAGCCTACTGGGGCCATAGGTTGTCTTCCCAAAGGGTAACCCATGGTCCGAAGCAACATATGTAAGTGTGGCTTTAAACAATAAAATTCTGAAACGTTCTCTCGCTCCATCCTAGAGGAGAAGTCATTGGATGATTTCCCATCTAAAAAAAAAAAATAAGCTGCAATAAACTATAAAAACATAGTGACACTATTTTAACCTAAGCTTTACTGGATGAGCGGAATCAATAAATTGAAAAGGCAAGTAACTCGGTAATCAAATCAAATAACACTTAAAATGACGTCACAACGTTTGTAGTGGTTCAGATAGAGCCCCTTCTCCCCCCATTTCTACTACCAATAAGCGACCTGCGCGGGAGTTGATCCACAACACTCGAAGAAAGTGCCCGTCACCCGGTTAGACGAAACACCGCGACGAAAGCGAAATAAACTGTCAAAAAATTTCAAATTTCGAACACGCCGTAACTAACCAACCGTGTTTCAGTAAACGTGATGTGTGAAGTGCGTAGACGCAGAGAAAGTGTTCAGGAATCTGTGATGTTCGAGTATCTACAGTGATTGTAATGAACAGTAAAATCAAGTGTTCCTATAATTCGGTGCGACCGTGGAGGAGCGGAGCTTTCTTGTGTATTATGTTTTGTTGTGAAAGTCTGAGCGACTGACCGTAAGTTGCCTTTTAGCTTTTGTATCGTAAACATTGTTTTTTCATTGTTATACCTTAATAACAATGATCATTCAACTAAAGTCGTTGAAAAATATAAGGCCCGTTTTGACATTTGAGATAAACCCTAGAATGTAACTGGAACGAAACTGAAAGAAACAATAAAATAATAATTAGGGGTCCGGTGTAGTAGTAGCTAGCTATTTCAGTAGTAGCCTCACTATACCGGACAAGTCGCTAGATAGGCAAAATACAAATGTCAAAACGAGCCTTTTATATTTGACAACTTTAGACCCAAATTGTTAGTAACAGAATTCTTAAAAACGCAATTAAAACAACACGTTATTCAGTGAGAAAAAAATTTAATTAGGGCCCATTTACCAGCACTGCCATGGCGTGAGATGACCACGGTGCGTTGACCATACATTGCATATATTTGTCAGTAATTGTTGTTGTTATTCGAGTATAGATACACATGACATACATCTTCTGGAAGTGCATTCAATTATAGACATGATCCATAGCATTCCATCATCAGAAAAAATATCTAAAACAAACGCGTGCTTTATACCAATCTGACATACGGCGAGTCCTACCATCCACCCTTACGTTATTGAAACTTCAAAGGTTCGGACTAAACGTTTCGATTCGTCGTTTGTAACGCGTACATCGCAGGACTGAAACAATTTGCCTACTGCGATCTTCTCGTCTTATTATAATTTAGGTGTCTTCAAGGCTAGAGTGTATAGGCTCTTAATAAACTAGTGCGCCTCACCATCAACGATTGCATCACTGCTTACGATCAGGTGGGATCGCAGTCAAGCACTGGTTTATATCAATAAAAAAAATAGTAGTACGTCAGTTTGATATTCACTTTTACTAGTAATTGTTAGATAAACAAGTTATCCAAGCTATGTTTTCAAGTGATCGAGATCAAATCAAACATATTGTTTAAAACCATGCGATGCACGCGCGTTATAATTAGCTCATAAATATTAATATGGGATATCGTTGATTAATTACATAGTTTGGTGTATCAAAAGAATTTATTTGTCTGATGTTTTCTTCGGTTCGCGTTCGCCACTATCTTACCTGATGATAAGCGATGAAGTGGTCGACGGAGCACGTTTGTCTAGAATATAATGCCAATGTAATTTGGCGAGCGTGAACATAGGTTCTGCGCATCCCTCTTTCTCTCTCACGTCGTTTTTTGTGGACAAAAATCTTATTAGAACGAAGTGTCATGTCGGACTAAAACTCAACAAATTCTATCGCTAATAGGATTCGAGAGAGTGGGATACAATTAAATTCACGCGCACCCCCACCCCCCACTGGTTTTTACCTGCTACAGACAGCGGGCCCAATCACTTAGTGAGGTCAATCATTGAGACCGCACATATTCCCTTATGTGCGGCTTAGGTATGTAAATGTATACAAGGTGTCTTTGACATCGACGCACAAACGAATACCATGGACCCGGTGGTGGATTTTTTCCTATTTTTTTTAATGTTTACCTTTTACAATTTCTTCTTCTTCTTGCCCTTAGCCCATATTACTTGGGGTCGGCGCAACACGTTTTTTCTTCCATTCTGTCCTGTCACCCGTCAAACTATTACTAACTCCCTTTCTTTCATATCACTCCTCACACAATCCATCCATCTTGTCTTCGGCCTTCCTCTCTCTCTCCATCCTTCTACACGTATACTCAGAACTCTTTACGTTTTCATACGTTTTTATATGTTTTTTAATTTAAACTGTATAAAATCGTTATTTCAACATGTTTAGTGCAGAAAATGAATGAATTACTTTTAAATTAAAAATGTCATCGGGGTTGATTAGAATAACGATATTATCTACTCCGATGACTTTTTAATAACTTTTTTTTGGTTACTAAAATATCATAGGCTTTGATTAGGATAACGATTTTACCGTCTCTTACTGGACATGGTAAGTTCAGGAGGTACCTGCACCGGATTTCTTCGGAAGTCACACCCCGGACACACAGTGTGGATTGATGGATATCAAATGTCTTTTGGCAGTCCTGTTGGTCTAGTGGTTAGTAGCCCTGACTACTTTGCCGGAGGTCGTGGGCTCGATTCCCACTCAGGACAAATGTCTATGTGATGAGCATGATCAATTGTTCTGTGTCTGGGTGTAATTTATCTATAATATGTATATATATAGAAAATATTTAAGTATCAGTTGTCTAGTATTCGTAACACGAGCTCTGCTTAGCTTAGGACTAGACGGGGCGTTGTGTGATAGTGTAAAATGTCACGGGTTCAAACCTAGCCATGCGCATTGCTTTGTGGAATTTATTTCATTACCACTGCTCTCAACACGGTGAAAGAAAACATCGCGAGGAAAGAGGCATGACCTAGACCAAAAAATCGAAGACATGTGACTTCACCAACCCGCACTGAGCACGCGTGGTGGATTACGGCCCATTCCCTTTCCTAGAGCCTGAGTCCTAGCAGTGAGAACATTAAAAGGCTGATTAATGTTATATGATTACTTGGCAAACATAATCAGACCGTAATCTCCCACGCAGGTCCAGTGCGGATTGGGGGATGTTACAAGTCTTCAGCTTTTTTGTTTTTTCATTTACTGGACTTGCTAACACTAACTGTAGCTCATTTCACAGTACCTATTACTCAATATCTTCAGAAAATTACGACTTGAATCAATATTCCAGCAGCCTCTGTATATAATTAGGTTTAATTACACAACACTTAGCTGCCAAAAGGGAACGATTGCATAATGGCAGAGTGGATGTTTTCTCCGGAACTTTTTAATATTCTGGACAACGGTAAGCGACGAGCATTCGTAAATTCTCTTGGCCGCGCTTCAATGACATTTTAGTTCACTTTCTACAACAAAGTATCAAGTTGTAAACAAAGTCGTTAAAACTATTGGCTACTAAGTTTTGAAACCTTTTTACAAGCTTTTATTTAGTTTCACCTGTCCCGATGTTTGTCTGGCATCAAATCTTGTAAATTAAATTTGACACACTTCCCGGTTACCAATTGAGCTGAAATTTACATGCATGTGTAAATCATATGACAATGCAAAATTATTATGACAAGGTGCTGATCTGATGATGGAACCGGAAGGTGGCTATAGGAACTTGGTAGTTAAACTACCTACACAACCCCAGATTAATTATATAGGTATACCGAGCTATAAAAGCTTGCTATGAAAAAAATATTTTTGTTAAAAGCTTTTTATCTATAATATGAATGTATTTAGTAATACATTATAACCTTTGCTTAGTTTATGATTAGATGTTGTTTTGCACCATAGGGGCCCACCCAGCAGGGTCGAAGCGTACTGAGCTCAAGGGTTTGCTTCTGAAAGGAAAACCCGGTCCTGGTATGAAAGGCAAAAAAGGAAACGGAGTGGGTTTTTAATTAGTATAAAAAACTTTTTACAAAAAAATTAAACCGACTTCAAAAAGTACAAAATAACTTTTATTTCGGAAATCTTGTCTCTTCGTTATTTAACACCGACTTCCGAAATTAAAGTTAATAATAAAGTAAATTAAGTAAATTAAGTATTATAATAAAATACTAGTTATGACTTCCTAAAACATAATCAAGTAAAGAGCGAAGTCAATTGCATAAACACAATACCGCTATTCAATATTTTTAATAGTACAGTCAGCAATAAAAGGAATTTTAAATGAAATGTCAATCAACAACACGAAAGATACACAAGAAATGTTATTGTAATGTTCGTTACCGTTGCACCCGACTGTACATCCTACATGTTTTCTTTCTACAAACGATCATTCACTAGATTGCACTTACCTAAGTTATTACGAAACTTGCATTCAAGATTGAACCTAATAGGGCTAGAAATAAAGTCTAAAGTAGGTTACAAATCAATACTAGTTAATTAGTGCCTAGTAGAAATGTGATAGATAATCCAATTTTCGTGAGAATCAATTAAACAAGCGGAACTTGTTGGTTGCGTGAGAGATGAAAGTGAATCCGAGGAAAATCTGAGATGGTGACGTAAGCGGGTGATTGAACTATTTATGTACATGGAACAAAGTAGACCTACGTGTACAGGCTCATGGGTTGTGCGAAAGTGAACCCCGGGGCCCTGGAACGAAGGTGAATAAGGAACAGGAGTGGGTTTTTGTCACTGTCAGTAAAAGCCTGACACGCCCAGCCCCATCCAGAGCGCGAGAAGTCGTTAGATAATTACCACCCTTAAAAAAAAGGGCTGAGGGCTGTGCGGAAGACTGCATCTTGGATCTAGGTCACAAAGCTGACTGATGAAGCAACTGAAGGAACACGGATGGGTACTTTCTCAAAAGTTGTTTGCTGTGTACCACTCTACACAAAAATTGGACAAGGAAACCTTACTAATAGTCTTGTCTCGACATTATTCGTTATATTTTTCATGTTAAAAATTAGAGGTGTATAATACAAGAAACCTTATTTTTTCGATGTTCTTTGCTCTAGTAAGGAAACCTTCGTTTGTGGATTCGACTCGCATTTGGCTAGTTTTTATTGAGCTTGAGATCAAACTTGGTTATTCCAATAGCAAGCAATTGATAACTTAATAAATTAGGGATGAAAATGGCGTCAGAGAGTGAGATCTGTGTTTAATCAAATTGAAATAACTCTGCCATCAAAAATATAACTTGAAAAAAAACCAAGGCTCGTAAATAAGTTCTTCTGCCGTAAAAAGTTGTGAGGTCCATGTAATACCAAGTCGGTTAATTTATTCAGTCCGTACTTGGGGAACTTTTGCAACATTTCATAGTGACCATATTAACATTATCTGGATTAATCAAATTGAAAAACTCTATAGCTAAAATATTAACTTTTATAAATTCAAAGGTTATGTAGACTTGTGTATGTGTTTGTACGGGACAGACCACAGAGCGAAACGGAGGAAAAATAAAAAAAAGAGAAACCTTTCATTCTTCTAGAAAGGTTTAATCAGTGAATTTAAGATGCATTTTTTTTAATCTACTGTCAGTTTTTTGTGAACAAAAAACTGCCATCAGTTCAGGTGACCCACTGTACCAAAAGCCGTCGTGACGAAACCACGAGTGCACGCGCCGACCTCGACGTAACGGTACTACACGACTCATCAGCTGTTAGTCCAGTGACACTGTTCCGTGTTGCAACTGATGAAGTTGAATGATCCCGAGTAAACATTTATAGGATAAATATTATTTTTCGGATTGTTTGAAAAACAATATTTTAAGAAGAAAAAAAAATTAGAGACACGCACAGGAAAGGGTTGAAGGGCTCGTTGGACCACGATCGCGGTCCCAATTGCCAACAATTTTTTGTTTGTTATGGACCCACAAGGTGAAAGGCATTAAAGTACAGTTATTAGTTAGTTTTTAAAAGAGTAACCATGGAGTTTCTTGCCGGTTCTTCTCCATAGGAAACGATCAATTTGGAACCGTGCAATAGCTTCTGACGTTTTATAAGTGCCCATGTAGGCCTATGTGAAATAAAATATTTTGACTTTTTTGACTTTTGAGTGTACAAAAATGGATTTTCAGCCGAAGACGAAAACGAAGTTCGGCTTCAGTCTCTTTTTCGACTGAAAACGAAAATGATTTAGAAATTCAAAATTGAAGATATTAAATGAATTCTTAAAGAATATATTTCCGGTACATATTGGGATTCGATTACTGTGCCACTCTCAACAAAGATTAGCCAAGTGATACAGGTTTATCCTAGTACAGGCACATAACATAGCATTGACCTTTGTAATTACTCTTAAGTTTTTTGTGTAACCATTTTACCAAATTTTACAATGAATAAATATTATTATTATTATCATCTGTTTATTAATCTCAGGACCCTGAGGTCCTGGGCCTTTGAGAGGCGTACAAGAGGCCGAAGCCAACTCGCAGAGGCCCTTTTGGTTACTATAATGGAACGTGATACCAACCGACGATTATCCCTGTGCGCGCTATACTAGTGCACCCAAGGACAACCCCCGGTTTGAAAAACTATTGCGACATAATATGAAAAACAAAATAATAGGGCTATGATTTTTGGAGTGTTAAGTGGACTGGTAATATGGAGCTATGTTAAGATTATGGCCCCTGCCTGAACAATGTCATTAATATCTATCGATAAAAGGCAGGGGGTGACTTGCACACTCAATAAATGGGCCCCCTAAAACGGCCGCTAGCACGAAGTGACGTAGCAACAAGAGGGCAACATATCCTGAGGCGCTTGAGGAGTGGAGAGGCATACCACGGCTATCAGGACAATCCCGGAAGTACGGTCAAGATCCCTACCAGCACCTTACTGGATTATGCATCCATCTCCCGTGCATGTTTGCTCTTGCGACTCTCCACTCAAGCCAGCCAATAAAGGCAAGAGAGAGGTGGGAGCTCTGTTCCTCGTCAGTGTTCACTACGACCGGCCAATAAAGGCAAGCCGGAGTTGAAGAACAGGAATTCTCCCGGGAGATCGGGTCCGTGGGGTCGCTAATACCCAACAGTTCGCCACAAAACTGCCCTGCGGATTGTATCTCTCTTAGTCTGGCCCCTCACCCTAGGTATGTTACGGTAAAGGAAATTCTACCGATACAAACCTAGGGCATGTTGGAGCACACAAGCCCCACCACGACGTCAACGTAGAGATACGACGATGGGGTTATTATTATTATTATTATAAAATATTATTATTAAGTATGCAGGAGATATTATAGTGCAGAAGTGCGTGCGCAAACACAGGTGCACTTGTCTAGACCTTTACTCTCAATCCGACACGACCGGAGAGAGATCAGGCACAGGACGAACGGGCAGAGGCACGAGAGTGTCACACCACCAACTTCCTAACTCCGAGCTGCTACAGAGTAATTAGTAATGGAAAAACCCTACAGTACTTTTTGCCCAACCTTTTGCTCAGCTTGTCTGAATAGATTTATTATTTCTTTATTCACCAGCCTATATCAGAACATAGAACCATAGAACATGCAGTCTAATCATTATTTCATTAACATTGCCCTCCTCATGTTCCAGGTGTGAAGATGAGCTCGATAGTGAACGCGGCCGCCGATGTTCTGTCGGGCACGGCCATCGCCGCCGCCGCCGGCTCTCAGGTAAGATCCGCTGACCTACAGCATACACTGAACTCCCTACACTCAAAGAATCAACCGGCACTGGGCCCGCGTGTGGATTACTGCCCAATAGAGAGAGACACAATAGAAAGCCAATGAGAGAGCGAACGCCGGCGTTCGTTTGGAGTTTAATGAATTAAGTATCCCCTGAATAAATTAACCGACTTGGTATGGATCCCACAACTTTTTACGGTAAAAGGATTGAATTGCGGGCCTTGGTTTTTTTACAAGTTATGTTTTTGATGGCATTCCTCTAGCCTTCATGTGCAATTTAGCTTCACTTTTCTAGGACAGACCGGCATTTGACTATTCAAAAGTGCCTGCAAATATTTGAAATAAATGCTTTGAATTTTTTTTTCTTGTTCAATGAAGGGGGAAATATGGTTTTTAGAAGGTAATGAATGGTAATAAATGACATGTTTTTGTTCTTTCACAGCTATATTAATTAAGGTACACTTTCCATTATGAATGTGAGGATTGTAGTTTTTTTTAAGCTTATTTTGATTCGCTGCATTTTTTATAACTATCTGTTACTATGCTTATTTATATTTTAGTATCCGAAAAAATTTTTCTTGCTTATCTTCTTTTTCAGCTGGTAAAGAAGGTCAGAGTGATAAAATATAATATTGTTTTTTATTTTTTTTAACTTGTTGGCGATAACTGCTATCATTTTAAGATTGCTATGTTTATATTGATTGCGTACGTATATGCATAAATATTATGAATTTGATCTTTATTTAGAGACAGATTAACTAGTTATCTGCATAATTTGTTTTAGTATTTACTGAATTTCATTTTTTACGACCTTGTAAGGTCGTTGATTTTACAGCATTTTCAAAGTATTTTTTTAGGTTTTAGTATATTGTTAGTAAGAATGCTTTGAGTAATTGATTGCCAAATTGCCATGTGCCCTAAAGGATTAATATGCAAATTAACTCCTTGCCTGCAATTACTTACCCTGGCATTATCTATTTATAGTTTGTCCTATAACTGAATTAATAATGTATCTTGAACTAGTAGCGTAGCTAGGCACGGGCGAAGTGGGCGCTCCCCTCACACACAGCGTCGCATCTAAGGGTCCTTGCACAAGAGGTCTCTTTAAGAACGAGGATTTTTATTATAATTTATAGACTCGCGTTTGACCACTATGTCGCCTGATGGTACCTAAGCGACGATGTGGTCAAACCCTGGGTTGCGACAGTCACTGTCTCGTTTTAGAATTTATGATAGAAAAAGGCCTCGAAGATCTGCCTTCGCCCAAGTCTAAATTAATACACGGTACGCCTCTGTCTTGAACATCAGCAAACAACATGAGCGCTATCATTTATATCGGATGTCAAGCGAAGCGCGTTTAAAGCGATTACCAATCGCTTAACTTTTTAGCTCACTCCCGGTAGACAGCATGCTTCATTAAACTTGTGCAAACGTGGATTATACAATACAATGTTTTACACATTTTACCTACTAGTGTATTTAATTGGCAATCATTTTTATGGTTTACTAGCTACTCCCAGCGGCTTCGCCCGCATGATAGCAGAAAATTATCCCAAGAGAACGTACTTCCGGGATAAAAAGTGTCTTATGTCCTATTCCAGGACATGGTCTATCCGTGTACCAAGTTTTATCAAAATCGGTTTTGCCATTTAGGCGTGAAGACGTAACAAACAAACAAACAAACTCACTTTCGCTTTTATAATATTAGTAAGGATTTTTAGTATCATACATTTCATAGATAAACTTTTTATTTAATGTTTCGACTGGCATTGCACCTCCAACACCACCAGTAAGCAAACAAATTATTTAACTAGGACTTTGCCAATAGTTTTGAAAAAAATATTATGAATAATAATATTGGGTACACGGAATGAGATTATGCATACAAATCGGCCACATCATCGCTTACCATCGAGTGAGATAGTGGTCAAACGTGAGCCTATCAATAATAAAAAAAAAATGAAATTTCACGTTTGGCCCCCTTAAAAATTAAATTGTCAAAATCCCCTCCTTAGTGCTGGGCTATAATGATAAAAAGAAGCCTCTTGGATAATTTTACATTCCTAGAGTCAGTAGTATCGGCTGTGCGTTGATATACCAAACAGTCAAGTGCAAGATTGAAGGCTACCTGTAGTCAGGCGGAGAGAAACAATGTGGTGCAACGATCATTTTTCATGCATCCATAATGGTTTTACGGATAATGTATCCTTGTATTTCCAATGTGTTCTAATTAGTACGGTAAATGGTAAGCGCTTTAATTCATGAATCCCCAAGCGACCACCGGTGGCCGCGCATCTATTGTCTTACTATTGTGTCTCTAATTGACGGTATCTGAAGGGTTAATCTCAGCCAAGAGGCTGGGAGATAATTGCTTTCTTTGTGACAGGAATCTATTAATATTATTAGTACCTTACGTACTAGTATTAGTATACTAGTTGACTCGGAAAACGTTGTTCGGTCGTAAAAAATAATAATTATCAAATAAAAAATGGGGGGTTGTGGTAGGGGGAAAAATAACCTACGACGTGTTCTTACATATCGAGCCTTTTTAATTCATGAATCCCCAAGCGACCACCGGTGGCCGCGCATCTATTGTCTTACTATTGTGTCTCTAATTGACGGTATCTGAAGGGTTAAGAAGAACATCGTAAGCGACAGTGAGCGTTTTTGCAGTACTAGTAGATTTTCTCTTCCACAATTATAAAGTATTTACGAAAATATGCAGTAGCAACAATTTTATTAAAACGGTAGTTATATGAAGTTATATATTTTTATTTATTATCATGAATTAATACTTTTTAATTATGGAAGAGAAAATCTACTAGTACTGCAAAAACGCTCACTGTCGCTTACGATGTTCTTCCCAAAAAGGCTCGATATACATCTAAGAACACGTCGTAGGTATTTTTAGTACCAAATACACACAACAAAACACACGTTCGATAACAAACATTGGGACACGAAATTTTTATATATTTGTAGTAGTAATCTTCAGCTTTACAATCTTGTAAAGTTGAAGATTTTGTTTATTTAAACGCGCTTATCTCAGGAACTACTGGCTCGCATTGGAAAAAATGTTTTAGAGTTGGATAGCTCATTTATCGAGAAAGGTTTAGACAATCACGCTGCGACATAAGAAGCGAACAAAAAACCAAAAACGCGGGTGAAACCGCAGGGGACCACTAGTTTAATATACAAATAAGCCATTCTAAATAATGTTGAATGTTCTCGGCCCTAGATTTGGGTTTAAAGTTACTTCCTACTTTGTATTCCTAAAGGAAGCCCTAAGTAAATAGCATCCGGTTCTGGTAAAACCAGCCTAGGCCCATAATAGAGCCGGAAACCGGAGACCGGACTTGTACCGTATACTGCTCGGGTAACATTCTAGGTAGACCACTTTTACTTGGAGTGCGAGCGGTTTTTATGTTAACACGATCGAAACGTTTACCGCGTTTGACTCTCTGATTGGTTAAGAGCTTGAAGCAAGCCAATCGGAGCGCCGAACGTCATAAACGTGTCGATAGCGTTAATTTTTTTTTTGTTTTTACTCTAGCACGTATTCACGTAACTGTTTTTTGTCCCCGATAAAATAAAATGCCATAAAAAACATAATTTTATATCTAGCTAATCAAACTTGGTTATTCCATTAGCAAGCAATTAATAAATAAATAAATTAGGGATGACAATGGCTTCAAAAAGTGAGATCTGTGTTTAAACAAATTAAAAAAAAAAACTATGCCATCAAAAACATCATCATATCAGCCGAAAGACGTCCACTGCTGGACATAGGCCTCCCCTAAAAACATAACTTATAAAAAAAAACCAAGGCTCGCAACTCAGTTCTACCATAAAAATTTGTGAGATCCATCTAATACCAAGTCGGTTAATTTATTCAGTCCGTACTTAAGGGACCTTGATGACCTAGATTGACTTGGCAATCGCATGTATATAACAAGAATTAGATTATTTAGTCAGAAGTTATAGGGGATCGAAAATGGCCTGAACTGTTTCGAGAAAAGAATGTTACGGCCGTGCCACTTTTTTGCTCGCCTTGGTGGGGGCACTGCGATGCCCCCTAATAAAAAATAAAATATGACACAAACCTAATTTATGTTCCATCACATTCCAGGTAGCCTGGTTCATCCCGATGCTGGTGGCCGCGATAGCCTACTACAACTTCGACGCCACCGACCCTGAGGGCAGGCCAGCGGACATCAGCGACGACAACATGCTGCATGACTACGACTTTATCATCGTCGGAGCCGGTTCTGCTGGTCAGTGGGTATTACAGGCTTGTGCTCATCATCTAAGTAGTAATATTCGACTCGACCAAAACCAGCGTTTGAGCTGACAGTTGTGATATACACCACTAATTTTTAACTACTACAAATACTTAAAGGGCATATAGAAAAGGTCTTGTTATTTTTTTTTTCTTTGTTTTTGGGACTTCAAACTCAATAAGCATGTCAGCCCCATCGTAACCTAAACTAAATTTACAAAAACAACATAACTTAATAATCAACAAAACTGTTTTACCAAGGTTGAGCTACCGACACTGTCGTAACGCCCCTGCTCTAATATGTAAGTCATATGGGGTATGTAATATAGTTGTGCCTTGGGCTCGCTTACATAAGCAGGCGTACGAATATTATTATGATCATCATGGTAATATATACTTTGAGTATTGTACCTCGCTTTATTGCCCTCATCCATATTCTCTAGGTCACGTTGCTGTGGTAATTAGGTATGCATAAGTGTTCTCATCACTCTAGCAATATTCAAAATTACTAAGTTGTATAGATGGGTATGTATGTACATCGAGCTCTCCGATGTATTCATATCCCAGCATCTCCACCATGTCGTAACGCCCCTGCTGTAATATGTAAGTCATATGGGGTATGTAATATAGTTGTGCCTTGGGCTCGCTTACATAAGCAGGCGTACGAATATTATTATGATCTAGGGAATGAGTAAGCACATGCATGTGCTTACTCATTCCCTAGGTCATATCACCTAATGATGGTTCTCTAGAGAGGTGCATTACGGGTGATGGCAGTCACGGGGTAATGCACCTATACTAGATCAGTAGGGGCGAAGATTTTCCCGCCATACTGATATACGAGTGGGCTAACTGGAGCATGCATGTGCTTACTCATTCCCTAGATCATAATAATATTCGTACGCCTGCTTATGTAAGCGAGCCCAAGGCACAACTATATTACATACCCCATATGACTTACATATTACAGCAGGGGCGTTACGACAGACACATTGCCATGTCAAATGTAATCTTAGCAGCATCACTTCTAGGGTTAGCCAGGATTATTAAGTAAATTCTCAATAAATAATATTCATAAACAGAAAAGTTATTAACATTTGTTTATATCCCAAAATGTCACTCAATTTATGGAAATATTGTGCAGGCTTTTGATATAAATGATTGATTCTATTATGAATTTACCAACTATGGCAAATTTTCGTGGACAAAACTGTGATTCCACTACATGATACATTTTTTTTTGTAGGTACTAATTCAAAAATAAATAGTAAATAATATTCAACTAACTGAGTCGTTCGTCTTTATAATTATGTTGTAATTTATACGTGTAGAAAGTTTGAATAAGTATACAATCATTATTTTAAATGTATATATTTGTAATTAAAATATGAGTTTTTTATTAGATTAACATAGCTAAACTGTCTTATAATCTTCTAAGATTAGAAGACAGTTTAGCTAAGCAATTAACTTGATTTTTGATAAGTTAGAACCAAGTTAGGAACCACTGATTTAGATGGTAATGTGGTGGACCGTGAAAGCAATCGTCTAGGGCCATAATTTGTAATGTTAATAACTTAATATGTAGCCACGACAGGTTTGTCCGTAGGGATCCCTTGCATAAAAAGATAGCGTCCATTTCTTGTATCTATGTTAATATGCTTTCTTTAACTATTTGCAGGCGCAGTGGTAGCAAACAGGCTATCAGAGGTCAGCAACTGGAAGATCCTGCTATTGGAAGCTGGTGGCGATGAGACGGAGATATCTGACGTGCCTCTTCTAGCTGGCTACCTGCAGCTCAGCAAGTTAGACTGGCAGTACAAGACTGAGCCGTCGGGGACGAGTTGTTTGGGTAAATAGTTTACATACTAGATAGATATCATAGATAACTATGCCTTGCAGATATGTTGATATTGTTAATGTTGATTTGTTGTTGTTTTAATATAATAACAACATTTCTTTTTTCTACTGGAGTATTATTTTTAAAAACATTCCTTCCTCCATGTAGTTTTTGAGTTTATATTATTTTTTAATGTTTTTCCAGCAATGGAAGGTGGTCGATGCAACTGGCCCCGAGGCAAGGTGCTCGGCGGCAGTTCAGTCCTCAACTACATGCTGTACCTACGAGGCAACAGGAAGGACTACGACAACTGGGAGGCCATGGGCAACAAAGGCTGGGGCTACAATGATGTGCTGTACTACTTCAAGAAGTCAGAAGATAATAAGAACCCTTCCTTAGCCCACACGCCATACCACAGCACTGGAGGATATCTGACAGTCTCCGAAACACCTTATCACACTCCACTCATACAATCTTTTATTGATGGAGGCCAAGAATTAGGGTACATGAACAGAGATATTAATGGCGAAAACCAAACAGGCTTTATGGAGGCACAGGGGACGATCCGACGGGGCAGTCGTTGTTCAACATCCAAAGCCTTCTTAAGATCAGCTAAAGATCGTCCTAATCTACACATTTCCATGTATTCACACGTCACCAAAGTCATGATCGACCCCAGAACTAAGGTTGCTTTTGGAGTAGAATTTGTGAAAAACAAAAGGTTATACCGCATCAGAGCCAGAAAGGAAGTTATTCTGTCAGCTGGAACTATTAACTCTGCTCAGCTACTGATGCTCTCAGGAATAGGCCCTGCAGAGGAATTGAATAAACATAAAATACCTTTGATCCAGAATCTGAGAGTTGGAAGGAACTTGCAGGATCACATTGGATTGGGAGGTTTAGCTTTTATGGTGAACCAGCCTATATCCATTGTAGAACATCGCCTCTACACTGTCAGCACACTGATGGAATACGCCATGTTAGGAGAAGGTCCTCTGACTATCATGGGAGGCGTCGAAGGATTAGCTTTTGTCAACACTAAGTATGTAAACGCGACAGACGATTTCCCAGATATTGAGTTCCATTTTATTTCTGGATCAACAAATTCTGATGGTGGCGAGCAGATCAGCAAGATACATGGACTGATGGACACGTTCTATGATGCTGTGTTCAGACCTATAAACAATATGGATGTCTGGAGTATCATTCCTATGTTACTGCGACCACGGAGTAAAGGTTTTATACAACTGCGCAGTGCCAACCCTTATGACTACCCTTATATTTATCCAAACTATCTAGCAGACGAATTGGATGTAAAAACTTTAGTAGAAGGAGTGAAAATTGCTGTAGCGCTCTCCAGGACAAGAGCGTTCCAGAAACATGGTTCAGTGTTGAACAAGCATGTCTTCCCTGCGTGTGTGAGTATCAAGAGGTACTCAGACGCATATTGGGAGTGCATGATCAGACAGTACACTTGTACTATCTACCATCCCGTTGGAACCGCGAAGATGGGACCGTACTGGGACCCTGAAGCTGTTGTAGACAACCAGTTGAGGGTGTATGGAGTCAAAGGGCTACGTGTCATAGATGGTAGTATCATGCCTAGGATAGTGAGCGGGAATACTAACGCACCTATTATAATGATAGGAGAGAAAGGTAGCGATATGATCAAAGAATTATGGTTAAAACGACGAAGTTCTAGATATTACATTTAATTGACGTACAAAGCGAAAGTATTTATCAGTATTATGGGTGTGTGAATTTTGATGTAAATATTTCCTATTATGATCGAATATTGTGAATTTTATTTATTTTCTATTTATAGATGGCTTCGAACTGTTAATTATTTAATTAAGGTTAGTGTTCATAGATAATAAATTATTCTAATACAAAGCGTTGTGTTTGCTCTCTCGTCATCATTTCTAGGTCAGCGACCCGCGATGTCATAATGATACATTGTTGCTTTCGCTGACACTAATTAATTACTAATCCGATGGACTAAGTACAGAGTAATCAAATAAAGTACAGGTTACTAATTGTGTATTTATTAGCTACTGCCATAATCTGTTATTTCTATTTATATTTGTTCGAAAGAATGAACTCCTGGAACGCCAAAAGCAGGTAAAGGAACACAGGTGGGTTTTAGTCAGTAAAAGCTACTTATATTTTTTATTGTAATGCAATTCTATTATTAGTTTTTACTGTTTGTGTTCCTAAGTTTTTAAGTTTTAACATTTGCACACAATGTTTATTGTTTTTTGAATAAATAAATCGATCAAACCACTGAATACAGGCGCGGTGATATGTTTAGACACCCATTTGTGATCTGCTTAGGTATGAGTATAGTAAGTAATGTGTCGACATTCAAACATGTTTCTGGTTTACTTTAAAAATAAATTCATTACTCTGTGCAATGAAACATGAAGAGTAGCATATTGAGGATTGACCTGTTGTAAACAATAACTTGCATAATGTGCTGAATCAGTCGCCATTCAATTTCATTCTATATCAGTGTCGTTGCAGCCGTGACGCGTGTACTATGGAACCATGTCGACTCACGACCCAACCACACTCCGGGGACTACTATCAAACACTAGGATCACCTTCAGCCTGCTTCCTGGCCTCGGCATCATGATAATCCTCCGCATGGCCATACACTTATACAGACCTGACATAGAAGATGCAGAAAACCGTGTCAGAGATCATCCTTTTGAAGAACTCTACGATTGCTACGATTTCATCATAGTTGGTGCGGGATCTGCAGGCGCTGTGCTAGCCAATCGACTGTCAGAGAATCCTGACTGGAAAGTGCTGTTGCTAGAAGCGGGACAGGACGAGAATGTGTTATCTGAAGTGCCAGTATTATTCCCTGTGCTACAAACCTCTTCTATAGATTGGCAATTTCTCACGGAATCCAGTGACGGCTACTGTTTGAGTATGGTGGAAAGGAAGTGCAGGTGGCCTCGCGGTAAAGTGCTCGGTGGGTCCAGTGTGTTAAACGCTATGTTGTATATAAGAGGGAATAGGCGTGACTACGATAACTGGGAGAGTATGGGCAATGTCGGCTGGGGTTATGAGAGTGTACTGCCATATTTTCGGAAATCTGAAGATATCAGAATACCTGAACATCAAAACGACCCTTATCATGCGACTGGAGGATATTTGACGATTGAAAATTTCGCTTTCGAGCAGCCGATAACAAGAAAGATTTTAGAAGCTGGAGAACAGTTGGGTTACAGCATTCGTGATGTGAATGGAGAGTTCCAAACTGGTTTTACCCGCTCCCATGCCACAGTGCGCGACGGTCTCCGCTGTAGCACAGCTAAAGCGTTTTTACGCCCCGCATCCAAACGAAAAAACCTCCATGTTAGCGTGCATTCGTTAGTTGAGAAAATACTGATAGACGAACAAAAAACTGCATACGGTGTGAAATTTAAAAAAAATGGACGAGATAGAATAGTTAAGGCCAGTAAGGAGGTCATATTATCAGCAGGCTCGATACAATCTCCACAGTTACTAATGTTATCTGGAATAGGAGAAGCTGAGCACTTGAAAGAACTTGGAATATATCCGATTGTAAATCTTCCTGGTGTCGGAAAAAATCTACAAGACCACGTTGCAATGGGTGGTCACTCGTTTCTATTCGATAACCCCTACGATAACGGAACTGATTACTGTTTTAATATAAATGCAGTGATGTCTATAGGAGGCCTTGTAGATTTCAGTGTTCACAAAAATGGGCCACTGTACAGTATGATGGAGGCTGAAGCGATGGCGTTTGTCAACACTAAATATCAGGATCCGAGTGAAGATTACCCGGATATACAGCTGTTTATAGCTCCTACTGCTGATAACATGGATGGTGGGCTATTTGGAAAACGAGCCAATGGTTTGGATGACGCTACGTATGCGGAGTTGTATGAGGAGATACTCTTTGACTCTTCATTCTCAATCGTTCCTCTGTTGTTGAGGCCGAAAAGCCGCGGTTACCTGAAGCTTCGAGACGCGAACCCTTACTCGCCACCACTGATTTATCCTAATTACTTCAGTCATCTAGATGACGTCAAAGTAATGGTAAGTATTATTTTATATTTACGTTATAAAAAATTAGAACTATTGTTTTCAAAACAGACGCGTAATTATCTCATAATGAGTTGATAAACTTTAGTATATCTTTATGGTCTTGATAACAGTTTCGGATTTTAAAAAAAATGGCGATTATTGCGGTCAATAGTTCACTGAAATGCAAAGGTTGAAGTAATTACTATATTACATTGTTATATGATTGATCTTAATATCTTATTACCTATTCACGGCCATATTATGTAATAAGACCCGTTACTTTTGTCATAAAATGACGTGATGTGTGGTGTGTATGTATGTATGTGTCTCTTGGTCACTAACGCAACTGCATAGCGTGGGGTTCTGGGTTTGATTTCTGACTCGGACAAAAAGTGCTATTGGGTTTTTCGATTAGGTTACTCTGTTGCCGCCCAAAGTTTAGGAATCGGTGGTGTGACACCTCAGAAAGCACGTAAACCCGTTGGTCATGCGCCTGATCTCATCCAGGTCGTGTCGGTTTGTCGCCCCAGTAAACTATGGGCGGAAAGGTACAGAGCCTGGGCCTGTATTTGACGCAATCGCTTGTGCACTACAGTAGCTCCTCTGTACTTGACTAATTTCTGTTGGCCCGATCGAAATTCGGTAGGGAGGATTTATAATTAAGCTATAACAATCTCTGACCCTGCAATACCTAGAATACAATCAGCGCCAGTATAATCTTGAAAATAAGTTTATTTCGATTTCAGGCTGAAGGAGCGCGTATAGCCCAAGAACTAGTGAACCAGCCAGCCCTTCGCCAGCTGAACGCCCGACCGAACCCACGGCGCAATCCAGGCTGTGCGGCCCACGACCTGATGTCTGACGAACACCTGGAGTGTCAAGCCAGGCACCATTCGCTGACGATATACCATCCTGTGGGCACATGTGCCATGGGGCCTGCAGACGATCCGGGGGCCGTTGTGGATCCTAGACTGAAGGTAATGATAATTTCTTAGGTTGTTAATCGAGGTCACAATTTTAAAGCGCGTGTATGTAGTTTTAAGCATCTGGTGCCATCGCCAGACGCTTAGAACTACATACTTGTAATCTATTAATCTAATTCTACTCATAATCTTAACTGGACTAAAAAACTTGCCCTTCAAAGCCATATCATAGTATAAAACAAAGTCGCTTTTTCTGTCCCTATATCCCTATGTACGCTTAAATCTTTAAAACTACGCAACCGATTTTGATGCGGTTTTTTTTAATAGATAGAGTGATTCAAGAGAAAGGTTTATAAGTATAATTGCACCCGAGCGAAGCCGTAGCGGGTCGCTAGTATTTTATAAATGTCTACCAGTCATTTTTCTAAATTTAGAATACCTACTTATCAAGCCTCATATTTGAACATAACTCGATATGTCAATGCTGATAATATTTTTATCTTTTCCAGGTGTACGGAATCAAAAGCCTTCGAGTGGTCGACGGCAGTGTCATCCCAATAATAACAAACGGGAACACCAACGCACCGATCATCATGATTGCCGAGAAAGCTTCAGACATGATCAAAGAAGACTGGTATAAAGTCACCACCGAAGAACTTTGTCCTGTAGAAGTTCCCAAGACTTACAGACAGTCCAAAGATACGGAAGATGAAGAACCAACTAAAATTCAACTGAATCCACCAGATTTGTTTAACGAAACTGCTTGCCTATTTCCGTTACTAGGTGATAAACTTGCTAGTAATCCTTTTCAGAACAAAAAGGATAAAAAATCTGAACCTGAAAAAGATAACAAACAAGCTGTAGAGCCAAACTCGATGAATATTCCTAAAATAATACCACAACCTGTTACTAGGAAACATCATCCACCCACAAGTTACAATCATCCACAGAGAAAATTTAACAGTCGAGCGCAGAATCCTTTACGAATGTATCCGTACGGTCTTCCAAATATTCGTGATCTATTTCCGAACTATGAGTCAAATTATGGACAAATACATAATCCCATTTATCAATATCCAAAACCTAGCAGACGGAATCCTTTGAAGAATATATTTGCGAATTTGCAGCCAAAACCGTTAGTTTATTATAACAAAATGGATACGGTAAAAGAACCGGTGTACTACGAGACTAGTGAAGTTATTACTCCTAAAGGACAGAAGAAATGCAAGATTTGGTTGTACAATGACGGTGTGAAGTATGAAGTTGTATTGTAATGTAACTTATTTTTCATAGTCGAAACTGTTGATTGGTAAAAACTACTTTTAACTGCAAGAATTTGTCAGAACTATATTTATATCTACTATTAAACTAAAATTGAATCGGAAACCTAGCTGATTGGTATTTTATAACCATTTTTAAAATATTATTTTGTGTTGATCTAGTTATTTCATCATCATCTTTCTGGCCTTGTACTGCTCTTAAAATTATTGTTATATCAAGTATCACTGTAACATACCCATGGGGTGTACAATCTTTGAGATATTATTTACACGTCTTTCTGGCCTTGTGCAAAATGATTTCTTTTTCAATTCTGTCCTATCAACCGTTGTGCTATCACTAACTCCCTTTTATGTCATAACACTCACACATAATTCATCTATAGTTTTATTATCTCACCTCTCTCGCTCTCCATCCTCTCAAATGCTCATAAGTCTTTTAATAGCTGATGATCTAGCTATTTTTAGACAACTAAAACGTATCATATCTTTTTAATAACAAAACGAACACATTTTAACGATTTTAGCCTAAGCCTTGTTGGTTTTGACCAATTAACAATATTTACTGTAACAGATATAGTGTATATTTAGATGTAATAAAAATAAACCAAGTGAAGTAAATAAGAATAACGTTAAGTCTAGCGGTATGGCGAAATTATCCTTAGAATTATCTGTTAATATTTAAATAAATTAATAAGTTTATATAAAGATTCTTTTATTACTAGCTCTTTTTAGCGACTCAATATCGTATATAAATTAACCTTTTAATTTTTCTACTTCTCGGTAGGAGAAAAAATGAACCGCAATCCATTACGCGAGGCCAATACAAATTGATGGATACTGAATGTCACATATGCCTTCGAATTTAGATACTATTCGGTACACAAGTCAAAATTACGATTTATTTGCCCAAGGATCAATCATCGCCCTAGCCTTTTCCCAATTAGCTTGGGGTAGGCTTCCAGTCTAATCGGATGTGGCTGAATACCCGTGTCTTACGTGGAGCGACTGTCTATCGGACCTTCACAAGTTACCGGCCCTGAGTTTTTTTTTAGTTGAGAAAGGTTTAGTCATACAAGGACATCCCCCGCTCTTGGGCGGAGCGGGAGATAGTGTCAGACTTTTTAATGACTAAAAACCTTTTCCTTTTCCTTTCCTTTCGTACCGAGGCCGAATCTTCCTTTCAGAAGCAGATCTTTGGCCCCAGCAGGCTTCGACCTTGCTGGGCCCCTACAGTTTGCTGACAACTCCATGAGGCGCGCGTAACACGATGCTGCTTGGATAGATTGATGATGGCCAGGCTTTCTGGCATCTGACTACCTGTAACGCCTGTCACAGATCTACGAATGACAACCGGGACAAACGGCTTTACGAGTCACGGAGTGTCAGTTATGTTCTAGATAAACTTAGAAAAGTAGATTGAGTTGAAAAGTTCATATGGATTGATTTGCTCAAGGATAGTATATGTTTAATGTCTTTGCTCAAGGATGATTTTAACTGTTTGTGAGATATCTATTTTGTATCAAGCTGGTTGCTTGTGTAATAAGTATTAAAAAAAAAATACACGTACGATCAACTGCGTCAGTAGTCGACGGAAGTGCATTAACAGTAGGTGCGCCTCATGTCATTCATTAATGCATTGATTTGAATTCCGTAAAGCGCATGCTAGAGGTGCAAGTAAAAATAGACGCTTATTCAATTAGTTTTATCTATGTACCTCATCATCAGCCTTTTTCATGTTCCCACTGCTGGGACTCAGGCCTCCTCTCTAGGAGAGGGAATGGGCCGTAATCCACCACGCGGGCCCAGTGCGTGTTGGTGGATGTCACATGTCTTCGAATTTTTTGGTTCTAGGACATGCCGGTTTCCTCACGATGTTTTCGTTCACCGTTTCGAGAGCAGTGGTGATGAAATAAATTACACAAAGTAATGCGCCTGGCTGGGTTCGAACCTGCGACCTACAAGTCGTAAGTCGGGGCCATTACCACTCGGCCACCGCTGCTCTTATTATTATCTATGTACCTACTCGAATATAAAAGGAGAAACTGATATGACTGACATATGCCGAAACTACTGGGACTTGAGGTGTAAAATTTTGCACAAGGTTTCCTATTATGACGCAGGCGAGCGCTTAAAGAGGATTTTCCAAAATTCACCCCCTAAGAGGATGAAGTGGGGGTTCATAGTTTGTATTGAGAAACCTAATTTCACGCGGGCGGAGATAGTTAACAATTATTTTATTGTTTGTTTTGTTACCTTACTTAAAAATAGTCAAGAAAAACAAATCCTTACTAATATTATAAAAGCGAAAGTGAGTTTGATTGTTTGTTACGTCTTCACGCCTAAATGGCGAAATCGATTTTGATGAATTTTTGTTGGGACTCTGGAGACTATATAATATGCATTTTTTTTAAAGTGAGAAAAGTGGGAGAGAGTAAAGTACCGATATTAATAAACTAGTAAGTCTATACAATATCGACCTAGCGCTTGAAGTATAATGCAAAGCTATAAATCTAATTCAGTTGGAGAACACTGGATAAATTCAAACTAGAAACTGTTTCAGTATTCACAACGCTGCAACGGTCACCGGAGTCATCGGTATTTTCTGTTTGCGAAACATGACCAGAAAGTTTTAGCAGGAGGAAAATTCTAGGAGCATTCGCATTCGCGTCGCAGTTGCAGTTTGTCAAAAGAACCTTTAATTTTAAACATTTTAACATTCATTGTCGCTGTGATGATGTCCTGTACCCCTAGCCAAGTTGGTAATCTGCAATAGTTAATGCTAGTAGAAAGCTTTAAATGTACGGGAATGACGTCATCTCAACGCTCAGTCACGTGGTCAGAACCAACGAATTGGCGGTAAGGTCAACTCGAAGCAGCGAAGCAAGCGAAACGGTTGTAACTTGGCTAGGGAGGCTGGTCAGATCATAGAAATTGAACACTTCATGATATGGCCAATTAAAACTGGCCAGATCGTTTTAAACGTTAAAGTTGATGATGATATTTTAATCTTCGTTTGTATATTATAACATACATTTGCCAAAAAATATATATTTTATGAACATTATATTTTTTCGTTTCTTTTCCCTACTCCTTTCAAACGGCTTTGATCTTTAGAAATATGTTTACACAAAAGAAAAAAATGCTGGTTAAGTGTTCTTCAGAATGTAGATCCATAACATATGTAAATCAATCAATATTTCGCAAAGAAAATGATTTTAAAGGTCAGCGAGGCTAGGTGGCAGTACGAGTATGTGTGCACTTAACTCCGGCCAGATGTTCAAGGGACAACGCCTTAACGACGGATTTGAGTTTATGTATGTATGTGTCTGCAAAAACACATAAAATTTACCGTGAGCCAAAGTTATTATGATTTATCAACAGGGTTAATTGCGTGACATACAGTAGATAATTTGCAGTGTTACCTTATCACGCAAAAGAAATACAAACCGATAATTACAATAGGTTTGAATTCAGTCAAAGTTTATCTTTAATTATCTACTCGTGTGTTTAATATCCTCCGCTAAAATCCGCTCCGTTAGGGCTCGTTACGGTGCAGTTACGAAACCACAACATGAGTTTTAGTTTATGCGAAACCTGAAAAATATTTTTATGTAAAGAATCTATGTTCAAAATTTCATAACTGTATCATGAAAAATCTCAAAGTTATAACCTTGTTATGTCAGCAAAAATACATAGTCACCGGGCCATCCAGGGTACTGAGGGTTTTTTTTGCACTTGCACTCAACTGTCTAATGCCCGCTATGACCTGCCGTGACCTGTGTTGTACTTAGTGTTGGTGGTGTCCAACCTGTGACCTTTATAAATATTTTTGAGAAAGAATAACATGTCTGTCACAGCCATATCGGATATAAGGACAATCTAGCCTGTCAGCGATCATTACCAGGATGGCATAGGGACTGGCCCACACCCGGCGCACCAGGGACGCGCACCGCTTGCGCATAGTAGTTTAAGTCAAGAGTGAATTGATTGCTTCTAGGCAAGCGTGTTCCATCGTCGGCCACATAATCGCTTAACATCAGGTGAGATAGTGGTCAAACGCGAACCTATTAATAATTAAAAAAAATAAGAGACGGGAAAACGGATAAACGGTGGGTTAAACGGTTCTTCTTCACGCTCGAACGGTTCAACAGATTTTGCGCACGGGAAGAACATGTCCTGGAATAGCACATATAATATATTCTCTTGGGGCAATTTTCTACTTTCACTCGAGCAAAGTCGTTAGCAGCCATTAGTAAATCTATAAAGGAATTATTACTGAGTCATCAAGTGCATTGAAATTGATGTTATAACCATTTGCTGATATTTTATGTTAATTCCAAGTTAATTATTACCAAGGAAGTCGGGAAACAAATATAATTAAGTAATTGCATCTACGTGAGTCATAATAATCAATAACGTTCGAATCATTATAACAATGGGTCTGTCGGAGACGTGATTTAAATCTATTAAGAAATAATTCATCCGGTTATTACAATTGTGAGGGTTAAAGAAAAGTTGGACGGATTTGTGAGGAGTAAAAGGAAGTGAGTGATGAGCATGACCGAATGGAAGAAAAAACATGTTGCGCCGACCCCAAATGACACGAGACCAGGGCAGGAAGATGATGATGAATCTTTGTTTATCTTGAATCTTCGTAAAGAAATGTAGCATAAGCATAATCAGCCTTTTAATGTTCCCACTGCTGGGACTCAGGCCTCCTCTCTAGGAGAGGGAATAAGCCGTAATCCACCATTCGGACCCAGTGCGGGTTGGTGAATGTCACATGCCTTCGAATTTTAGTTCTAGCACATGCCGGTTTCCTCACGGTGTTTTCCTTCACTGTTTTGAGAGTGGTGCTGAGATAAGTTACATAAAGTAATGCGCCTGGCTGGGTTTGAACCCTTGACATACAACTCAAAAGTCGGGGCCATTACCAATCGGCCACCACTGCTTTCAGCAGTGATTCGAAAAGTATTTGGAAGTATGCGGAACAGAGAGTAAAGTTCCACATACCTCCGTTGGAAAGGGAGGATCCTCCGATCAGACAGGATGTTATAGTCTGGTGGGCGACTGCCCGATAGTTGATGTCGGGCTGTCGTATATGTTCAAATCGCGCGGAGAACTCTGATTGCGCGATGCAGGATTTCGTATTTTCTTCGTAGTTCTTATGTGGCGTCATAGATGTCGCTACATCACTCCCCTCCGGAGATCGGAGATCGATGGTTCTCGATGCTTCTTGATGTGTGCCAAGCCAGCGGTAGGTTGGTTCCAGTGAGTCGGAACCGATGCCGCATAGTTCTTGGTGAGTCGGAACTGTCTGCGGTGATGCCCCAGTGAGTCGGGGTGTTGCTATCCCAGTGAATCGGGATAATGCCCCAGTGAGTCGGGGTGATGATGTCCCAGTGAGTCGGGATGATGCCCCAGTGAGTCGGGGTGGTGCTGTCCCAGTGAGTCGGGATGATGCCCCAGTGAGTCGGGGTGGTGCTGTCCCAGTGAGTCGGGACGATGCTGCAGGCTCCAGTGAGTCGGAGTAGTGCTGCTGGCTCCAGTGAGTCGGAGCGGTGCTTGTGCGACGTAGGGCTTGACAGCTGGCGTCGACCAGGAGAGGTTCTTTATGGCTCTTCATATGACTGGCCGAAGGTGCGGTGTGCCAAGCCAAGGTCGCTGATGCGGCTGAGGTGATGACCAGGTATGACCAGGTAGGCATACTGGTGGTCAGGAGACCCTTAGCCGTGGGTGCTGGCTGTATGGCTCGTTGCTCGAAAGCTTGAGGAAGTGATGATGACGTCACGAAGTAGTAGCTGCACGAAGGCTGCGCTGACGTTCTTTGCCGAGGGTCACCAGTTTGGAGGTAAGAGGAACAGAGAGTAAAGTTCCACATACCTCCGTTGGAAAGGGAGGATCCTCCGACCAGACAGGATGTTATAGTCTGGTGGGCGACTGCCCGATAGTTGATGTCGGGCTGTCGTATATGTTCAAATCGCGCGGAGAACTCTGATTGCGCAATGCAGGATTTCGTATTTTCTTCGTAGTTCTTATGTGGCGTCATAGATGTCGCTACAAGTAATTTTAAATACACTCACTCGAAAATCCGCTCTTATCGCACCGATTAAAGGCACGCAATAGGCTATTTCCCGCACTAGTGCAAAAAGGTGCTTGTGCTCTCCCCCGCCATAACTTTATTACATTACCGTATCAGGCTTGGCGCGCGTCGTTCCCCGCGAGTCGCCGGTCAACCCCCGTTTATTAATTTCAGTGAATCTATTGAAAAAAGTCGTTTGACACACGTGCACATTTGTCACTGCAGCTCTCGGCTCCATAACACACTTGCCTACGGCTCGTGGGGATTCCGCCTCGGTCGCAATGACCAACCTTCTGCACTTTTATCAAAATGTACTGTTCTTTAAAACACTTAGAAACCATTACTAGCTACTCCCATCCATATCACTCACTGGTCATGGACAAATGATCATGCAGAGGAATAAAACCATGTTCCAGTATTTACTAAGAGTAGCTTTATTGCTTGTTTCGGCATGTTTCTGGTGATCACCACTTTTCATTCTAGGTTCCAGTGGTAAGGAATAGGGCGCATGGCAGCCCACTCTAATATCCCCGGTCGATCGCGGTGAAGGAGTTGTGAAGATCTGAAGCTCTACCATGAGCTCTCCATTTCACGACATGAACTTTATGAACTTTAAAGGAATGGAGTTATATAGGGTGTTTAGCTGAATCCCTCTTTTTCGCTCGTACGCCTCACATTTTAACACGTTATGTTCACGGAACAAACTTGGCGAGAGTTTAGAAGGAGAAGAGAAAGGGGAACACCTTCTCCCAGTAGTGGGTAAATAATAATAAAAATATAGGTAAATACAAAGAGGAGGCTAAGTAATCCACTCGTCATTTTCAGTTGGGTAAGTGTTTTTGGGTTAGAAAAATAAGTCAAATAGCTTTTCTACTCTGAGTACGACTAGGGAGAGTGTTAGACCTTTACTGAGTAAAACCCAGAGTGCTTTTTAGGTCGCCCTTTATTGCATGGACCGCGGTGCCTCCTTCGAACAATCCGTGGCAGACGTCGACCCTAAATGGCCTCATTAATTTTACAAACATCTCTTTGTCATGGGCATGCTTGGAACACCACACGCTATCGACCCGGGCTTGGCCCTCACTATACAGCCTGAGCTTGGTCCGCAAACGTCTCGCCTCACGTTTTCGGCTGCCTCCTTTGCTTGCATTACTGCTTAGCAGAAAGTGGTGACTGCCTTCCATTCCCTTTCATTCCTTACCATGGCCTGAACCAGGTCCGGACGCGAGAGGTGATTAACCTGTGTTCCTCAAGTCGCTCTTTGCGTTCTAGGGCCGTGGTGATTGTTTCGAAAAATCTTACAATCCACCGTGTACGACGCTTTGCTGGCAGAAGTTGGAGACTTGATAAACGTTATACCTATTAAAAATCAAAGGTTACAAATTATAAGTCATTACAATTTTAACACAATAACATAATTGCAATTATCGCTTTCTGACGTATGTTACGTGCCTAAAACATGTCGTATTTAAATCAGGAACCGCACTCTGGTTAATCAAACTGGCAGCTCTCTTTGAACTGTCAGCTTCATATACTTATTACAGTAGAAGCTGAAAAAGAGAGGTAAGTTACCTGATTTTTTTATTTTTTTTCTTGACTGCGATCCCATCTTATGGTTAGCAGTAATGTAATCATTGATGGTGAATCGCACTAGTTTATTAATTTATTAAACCCCAAGCAAACGCCGGCGTTCTCTCTCTCATTGTATTTCTATTGTCTCTAATTACGATATTCGAGTCTAAACACTCTAAACTTTTTTAATTTTAGTTAACCAATCACAAGAATTGGCAACTGTTCTTCTGATGCGACTTGACTTTTGGATCCTAAAAGCTTATTTAGGATCCAAAGTTACCATTACATTATTTTATTGAAACACCATAGTTATATTATTATTATTATATCTAGCCTATACTGTCCCACTGCTGGGCAAAGGCCTGAAACATAATAATCATTTTTTAAAGATTTATTATTATTTTTTAATCATAAAAAATGCCTTGCGCTTGACCAGTATTAAAATAGTTGTCAAGCTTGCCTAGCCTGCTTGCTGCTTGGGATCAAATCTCAGGTGAACCTGATGAGAAACTTACACATAATTTCCAATAATATTGTCTTCTATTATGGTTCTATTTATAACAGAATGTAGCCTTATTTTTATACAGTCGTGTATAAATGAGTTAAGCATTCGATTGCTCTCCAATTGTCAGCACCACCTACGCGCCACTAACCATATAATTTCCCATTCACCAGATCAGGATGTCGTGGGCCTGCGATCCAGCGTTGACCACCAACATAGTGAACAGCTACCAGACCGCTGGTCCACTGTTCGTTCAGTCGCTGCAGACCTTCTTGGCAGCCCAGTGCGCGCTGGTCGGAGACCATCTGTGGCCTGTTGATGCCATCCAGCAAGTAGTTGCAGGTCAGTTAATTGACAGTTACACATTATATCATCATCCTGCACTAGATATTAATAAAGGTGCAACAAGTTTTATTCTTCCATTCCATTCTACCAACCGAGATTATCTCTCTGCCATCATATCGTTCCTCTCACGATCCATCTATTTTCATTTCAATCCATTTCCTTTCTCACCCATTTTATTCGTACTCTTTAAATCTCTCCTCTTCACATGCACATACCAAGCCGAAAGATTCCCTTTAAGTGTTTCAACAATTGATATACATAAAACCTCGAAATTATATAAAAGAAAAAAAAAACCAAGGGATTTTAAAGAACCTTCTGCTGATGAACTTTCGTATTCGGCTGATATTTCGAACGAGACATCGTTCATCTTATGAACATAAATCGGAATCTTGGGTGCTAGTTTTATTAAAAATATGGACATGAACTAAAACATTTAAGTATATTGCTTTAATACCGTAACAGTACTAATCTTGCGTCAATATGATTTGTAGCAATTTTTTACTATTTTTAAAGATGTTGAGAAAAACAGAAAAGCGTTAGAACAGCACTATCAACACTTCACAAGTGTGATTTTAGGTCATATCAATATTTTTTATAGTATAGTATTTTTTATAGCTCCCAAGATTCCGATCTATGCTGAGGAACCTAAGCATGAACCGCTTAGGTTCATAAAAGACTAAGGAAAGAAGGAGGATAAGTTAATTTAAGGGGATAATATCAGAAAATGTTTCCGGAAGGTGTAGAGATGTGCTGATACGCTGACCATCACTCTATCCAAAGAGTATCATGTTGCCCAGTCACTGAGTTGTGGAGCTCTGAAGGCAGTCGTTTCATGTAAATCAATTTGCGATTTTAACATTCAATCCCTTTATCCCCATTGTCTTTATTCGTATTATTCTAGGGGAATATTCACATGGATTTTGGTCAATATCAACAGAAAGCCTGTAGGTATATTTGAAAATAATGTACTGTTCTATGTACTGTACATAAAGTGTCTATTGCAGATAGATCGTGAAACCCATACATTGCACTTCATTGACTTCATCAAATACAAATTCTTAGATTAATACGACTAATTGAATATTCATCTTGAGAAATTCTTTGTGTCATATGAGGACAGAAGTTAATGTTCATAAATTCATTAAGATAAGACAACAAATTAAGATAAGGCAACATCAATGATGAGTGCAGAATAGATCATCCAATTATGAATAATGTTTTCGTTTCAGATCCCTACTATGATTTCGTAGTGGTAGGAGCAGGCTCAGCAGGTTCCGCAGTTGCTAATAGACTCAGCGAAGTGCCAGAATGGAAGGTCCTGCTCGTGGAAGCTGGAGGCAACCCTACCTTAAACACCGAGGTAAATGTGCAGCCTAAAACAGTGGTAAAGACTGAAGTATCCATTTAGAAAACATTTTAACACAGAACTATTTCATTTTAGATCCCCCATGTTTTCTACAACAATATGCGCAGTCCTCAAGATTGGGCCTACAAAACACAACCTGACGAGGCCGCCTGCAGGAGCTACACAGCAAAGGGTTGCGCCTGGCCACGTGGTAAAGCTCTCGGTGGCAGCAGCAGTATCAACTTCATGTTCTACGTCAGAGGAAATAGAGCCGACTTCGATGAATGGGCAGCCGATGGTTGCACAGGATGGAGTTACGAAGATGTTCTGCCATACTTCAGGAAGAGCGAAAAGTTCACTGGCATCTTCAACGAAGAGAACAGTAAATACCATAACTGGGAGGGTAACCTTAATGTAGATGTCGACAAACAGTCTCACGACTTCGAGCACATGATCATCAACGCTGCGATTGAACTTGGATTGAAGAACTCGACTGACATCAACGGCGAGAGCCAAATGGGAGTTATGACGTCACAAACCACGACTAAAAATGGACACAGGTTCAGTACTGCTCGTGCCTTCTTGAACCCAATTAAGGACAGGAAGAATTTCCACGTCATTAAGCACGCCCAAGCTACTAAAGTTTTGTTTGTACCTGGAACCAACACCGTGAGCGGTGTCATGGTCCATAAAGACGGAAAAGACATCGTCATCAACGTCAGGAAAGAGCTCATCCTATCGGCTGGTGCCCTCAATTCACCGCACATCTTGTTGCTGTCTGGTATTGGACCTAAGAAGCACTTGGAAGACATGAAGATCGAAGTTAAGGCTGATCTGCCTGTTGGAGAGAACTTACAAGACCACTTATTCGTTCCTACTTTCTACACAAAGCCTGGCCCCAAGGACTACTACACCATCTCGAAAATTGCTGGTGACTTCGCTCAGTACATTTTGGAAGGAACAGGCCCATTGACCAAAACTAGCCCCAACAGAGTCATTAGTTTCGTCAACACCACTGACCCAGAATCTCCAGCCTCAGACATGCAGTTCCATTACTTCGTCCTACCCCCTGGTGTGTACAATTTGATTGACATTTTCCAGAAGCACGGATTAAATGATGAAGCTTACACCAAGTTCAAGAAAATGAACGAAGACAAATTCACGTTGGTAATTTTCAATACTCTACTGAAGCCTAAATCTGCTGGTAGAATTCTTTTGAACAGCAAGAACCCGCTTGAGGCTCCTCTGTTCTTCGCTGACTACTACAAGGACCCTGAAGATATGGCGACCGTTATCAGAGCAATGAAACAACATTCTTTGAGACTTGGAGACACCAAGGCCCTGAAAAAGGCTGGTTTCAAACTGGACTGGTTGGACATCGACGCATGCAAGAAGTTCGACAAGAGTAGCGATGAATATTTGGACTGCATCTCGAGGGAACTGACGTTCTCTTTGTACCACCCGACCAGTACCGCCAAGATGGGTCCTGATGGTGATGAGAGCGCGGTCGTTGACCTGGAGCTCAGAGTGCGCAAGGTGAAGGGATTGAGAGTGATCGACGCCAGTATCATGCCCTCTGTTATAAGAGGCAACACGAATGCGCCATCCATTATGATCGGTGAAAAGGGAGCTGACCTGATCAAGAAGTTCTGGTTGAACAAACACACTGAACTTTGAGTTATTTAATTTATTAGACGAATAATTGTTTTACTATACCTTACATTCGCAATGAGCCTTCTGTGCAAATAAGATTATTTTTTGTAAATTTTGTGGATGATTATTAAGAGTATTTTAAAACGAATAAAAATGTTACGGTTTTCATAAATACATTGGTTTTATTTCCCTCACCCTAAAAAATTTTACTTCCACTATATGTTTATTATCTCAAAAGTAAATAGTCAAGTAAGGAAAATCTAAATGGTGGATACGATTATTGTAGTTATTTTCAAAAACAAACTAGAACTGCACCTATAAATATAATTCGTATTCCTCAAATACAACTTCGAAGACAAGATCTTGTTACGACATACACAAGATCTCGTGTGTTTAAGAACATTTTCCTCAAAGATTGCTAAATTCTACAGCATACGAGGTAAACTAAGGCTAAGTGCAACACCGAGGCAAACACTGTGACCTATGAGTATATTATAAAACTATGTTTAAACTAGACTCCTAAGCGATTTATAACTAGGTAGACTGCGCAAGTACTAGATGATGTAGGATCTATTTAAACTACACAAACACTCATACACTTGAGTATCAGTACATGTTTATTAAACTCTTTACTAGTAATTTATTAGTTACACTATAAAAGCAATAAAACACATGCTTCCTATGTGTTTTTTTATTCTGTTTTAGTTCTGTAATCGAATTTCAAAAACGTCAAAATCTGTTTTTGGAAAAAAAATTAAACGCGCAATACACTAGCAGCCAATAAAACCGAGTCACTTGCAATAAAGTAACATTGAACGTACTGTTCAATGTTACTTTACCCTAGCCAAGTTGCTAATCTGCAATAGTTAACGCTAGTAGAAAACTTCAAATGTACGGGAATGACATCGTCTAAACGCTCAGTCACGTGGTCAGAATAAAAGAATTAGCGGCAAGGGCAACTCGAAGCGTTCGACGCAAGTGAAATGGTTGTAACTTGGCTAGGGAGCCAGATATTTTCTTTATCTACAAAAGAAGATCGCCAATAAAAATTGGCGAAGCTTTTCAGTTTACTACTACTTACGTAGGTACTATCAAAGATAGTTCTGGCTGACCACCACTAAGTTCATTTCTGCTTGTACTCGAAACGAAAATTTCAAAGGGTTTTATTAGGCGCTGCGCCGCTTTGGATTCAAGCGAAGTTTTTTTTAAGTAATCAGGCAAAAATTACTGCGATGGTACCTACTTGTATTGAACACTTTAGTAGGTGAAAAGCTACAAACTGGCAATTTAAATGTATACAAACTTAAATTAATATATTTTTTATGAAGATACACACAGTGGCAAACAATGTGGCCCAAGCCCTAAACTCGAACATGTGAACAAACTAAAATCATTCATTTTTTCTTTAATTCTGAGTCTATTTACTTGATAGCTATCAACTTGGAGGTTTTTGAGTCGAAAGTGAATAGGTTACTTTTAGACAAGCGTTCTCCATCGTCGCTTCATTAGATGAGATAGTGGTCATTAAAAAATAAAAACCTATTTTATACGATTTTAATTCATTTGTTTTGACAATGACGACATGTTTCGATTTTTTGTGTTTTTTTCTTTAATATGTTTTAGAAAGTCAAATCTAAAAAGGACGAGTACATAAGTGTGTTAACTACTTTCGAAATCTCATCAAAATAATGTTTACACCAACAAAAAGTAAATTAGAAACCTTATTTTGACTTTTTATTTATTTGTTCCATTTTAATACCAAACATCTCTATTAGTATTACTTTGAACGCATTTTTATTGCCTATTCTGAACGGAGACCACTATTTAAATAAATTAATTTAATATAAGAACCCACACCAGTGATTTTAATTTAGAACAGTCCAGTACAGTCAGCTCAAATAAAACCTAATCAAATTTTTGTTTCCTAATATTTTTATACGATCGTAATATACAAAAATTTTCACTAACTAATCACTTTTTTAAAATAATGTCTGAGGAAGCTATAATCAACCCTCAACATCTTGGGGGAAAACAGAAAGCCTGACTGGCGTGTGTGAAGAAATGGTGGATTGTTGTTATTTTAGAGCTGGTTATCAGAATACAATTTATTGTTAAACTACATATTTTTTTAATTAATACTTTTTTTGGATTTAACTGAATTTTATTTCAATTAAAGGTCCTATACAAAACATTTTGTCTAACTGTACTTTAGATCCTTGAATTCTTTTAGTATTAGTTGGAGCAATGGTATCCATTCGGAATAGGCAATAAACACGGGCTCAAACAAATACCACTGGTATTAGATGAGTGGTATTAAAACGCAATAAGATGTATTTATTAAGATGATTAAATAATTTAATTTAACATACAAACAGATACCTGTAACTTGAATTTGGTACAATCAGCTCTGTCAAACTTTATCAAATTGTTTCCTAATACTTATTTAAATATGATCGTAATGTAGTGCAAAAACTTTCCAAATTCACTTTATTCCAATATTTTTACTAAGTTATAGATAAGACTGTAAGAGAAGTTTGTGTGAATCATCTTGCTATTTTTATTTACCTGCAAAAAGGGTGAGTTTGCTCTATTGTTCTAAATTGAAAGAACCATTAGCGAGTCGAGTGCGGCTAGAAACCTAAAATATTTTATTGTATTGTTGGCACACGTAAGTCATTGTAAGGTTTGTTTCTTTTTGATGATTATTATTATTTCTTTTATGCTTCAACTAAGAGCGAAGTAGTATCTACACAAGTTCCTCAGTACATTTCTGTGCAGTGCCGGCTTCGGTTACATATTCGTATCACAGTGACAGTGATTTATAATTTATTATTAAGTGAGTATACTTTTGTTCTTTTGTATAATTTACTTCTCTTTTTTAGTTTTTGTTATTTAAAATATTACTTTTGTCTGTTTCTTAAAATCCAATCAAACGTAAAAGTGAATTTGGTACAATCAGCTCAGTCAAATTTAATCAAATTGATTCCTAATCCTTACTATCTTTCTTCTTCTTCTTCCTACCCTTATTCGATATTACCTGTGGTTGGCGCAACACGTTTTTTTCTTCCATTCTGTTCTGTCACCCGTAAAACTATCAGTAACTCCCTTTCTTTCATATCACTCCTCACACAATCCATCCATTTTTTCTTCGGCCTTCCTCTCACTCTCCATCCATCTACATGTATACTCAGAACTGTTTTAGTAATATGCGTATCATCCCTCCTCTTCACATGACCATACCAAGACAACCGATTACCTTTCAACTTATCAGTCACTGGCGCCACTTTCAAGCTTCCTCTAATATACTCATTTCTCACTTTATCCATTCTCATCACACCCTTACTATCCTTACTAATATAATAAAAATGAAAGTGAGTTTGTTTGTTACGTCTTTACGTCTAAATGGCAAAACCGATCTTGATGAATTTTGATACAGAAATAGTTAGGACCCTAGAGACGGACATAGGCTATAGTTATATACGAATATAGGTTTATTTTTTAATTGAGAAAAGGGGGAGAAAGAGTAAAGTATATTAATAAACGCGGGCGAAGTCGCGGGTAAAAGCAAGTATTTATATATGATCGTAATGTAGTGCAAAAACTTTCCAAATTCACTTTATTCCAATAATTTTACTAAGTTATAGGTAAGACTGTAAGAGAAGTTTGTGTGAATCATCTTGCTATTTTTATTTACCTGCAAAAAAGGGTGAGTTTGCTCTATTGTTCTAAATTGAAAGAACCATTAGCGAGTCGAGTGCGGCTGGAAACCTAAAATATTTTATTGTATTGTTGGCACACGTAAGTCAATGGAATAAGGTTTGTTTCTATTTTGATGATGATTATTATTATTTCTTTTATGCTTCAACTCAGAGCGAAGTAGTATCTACACAAGTTCCTCAGTACATTTCTGTGCAGTGCCGGCTTCGGTTACGTATTCGTATCACAGTGACAGTGATTTTTAATTTATTATTAAGTGAGTATACTTTTGTTCTTTTATATAATTTACTTCTCTTTTTTAGTTTTTGTTATTTAAAATATTACTTTTGTCCTTTTCTTAAAATCCAATCAAACGTAAAAGTGAATTTGGTACAATCAGCTCAGTCAAACTTAATCAAATTGTTTCCTTACTATCCTTACTAATATTATAAAAGTGATAGTGAATTTTTTTGTTAAGTCTTCACGCCTAAATGGCAAAACCGATTTTGATGAATTTTGATACAGAGATAGTTGGGACCATGGAGACGGACATAAGCTATAGTTATTTACGGATATAGGTTTTTTTTAAATTGAGAAATGGTTAGATAGAGTAAAGTATATTAATAAACGCGGGCGAAGCCGCTGGTAAAAGCTAGTATTTATATATGATCGTAACATAGTGCAAAAACTATCCAAATTTACTTTATTCCAATATTTTACTAAGTTATAGCTAAGACTGTAAGAGAAGTTTGTGTGAATCATCTTGCTATTTTTTTTACCTGCAAAAAAAGGGTGAGCTATTGTTCTAAATTGAAAGAACCATTCAAGAGTTTAGTGCGGCTGGAAAACCTAAAATATTTTATTGTATTGTTGGCACACGTAAGTCATTGTAAGGTTTGTATCTTTTTGATGATTATTATTATTTCTTTTATGCTTTAACTCAGAGCGAAGTAGTATCTACACAAGTTCCTCAGTACATTTCTGTGCGGTGCCGGCTTCGGTTACATATTCGTATCACAGTGACAGTGATTTATAATTTATTATTAAGTGAGTATACTTTTGTTCTTTTGTATAATTTACTTCTCTTTTTCAGTTTTTGTTATTTAAAATATTACTTTTGTCTGTTTCTTAAAATCCAATATGTAAGTAAATTTCAGTTTTGCTTTGATTTGCTTTTGAAAAAAAATATAACAAGAAAAAGTAAAGTTACAACAAAGTTGATTATTGTCAGTCATATTTTATTATTAAACTAGGCATATGTTATTTTTTTTTTTGTATTTATCTGAATTTTATTTCAATTAAAGGTACAAAGCATTTTTGCTGATTGTACTTTTATTTGACTATAAATTTAAACAATGGTACCCATTCGGCATAGAAAATTAACACGAGTTCAAAGAAATACCAGTGGTATTAAAACGAACGGTCCATTGAATTGTATGGCGAGCGATGTTGTATCTTAAGATAAAGTATTATAGTATCTTAGCCGTGTGCCCCTTAGTGAACTCCACTGCGGGTGACGTAACCTACGGATGAACCGCAAAATTAAGTTTGTTTTTTATTGTATATACTTTTCTGGGATAAAAAGTACTCATTGTGGTGCCTAGGATATTAAAAAATAATTATACCAAGTTTCATTGTAATCGAACTGGTAGTTTTTGCGTGATGCCTGAACAAACAGACAGACAGTCAGACAAAAATTTTTTTAATCACATTTTTGGGTTCGGTGTCGGTCTAGTTACACCCCCTGTCATTTATTTTTTGATATTTTTAATGTATAGAATGTTCACTTCTACAGATTTGTTATAAGTATAGACTAGGCATTTGTTAATTTTTTTCTTGTATTTAACTGAATTTTATTTCAATTAAAGGTACAAAGCATTTTTGCTGATTGTTCTTTTATTTTACCATTAATTTAAACAATGGTATCCATTCGGCATAGAAAATTAACACGAGTTCAAAGAAATACCAGTGGTATTAAAACGGAATAAATCGTAGGTTTCATCTTAAAATATATTTTTTACTGAATTTAGTTAAACATAAACTCGGTTTTTAAATATGTATGGATTTGTTATTAGGTTATATTATTATTTTATTAAATATATTTTTAGTTTGTTAGTTTCGATTATATAACGCCTTGGACATCCTCCGTAACGTCGTACAAGTGCTTGTAAATAAATAAATAAATGAAAGAAGGCAGACACTGCAGAACGCCACCTGATACATTACTTACATAGGTACTCTTATTGTTAATTGACTAGCGCTGATTGTGAGTAGTGTACAATGGAGATCTAAGGGTGATGGCATTGTGTCCGCAGCGTCCCTGCTGAGCGAGGAACCGGCGCGCGAGCTACCTGGCCACCCACGGTGCGCTGTGTCAACCCGCCGCCGCTCACCGACCGCAGAGTGTTCGCTAGCGACGACACAACACAACACGCCCACACGCCCTCGAAGATGGAGCCACTCAACAGGTATGACATGCCACCCTATTACTTATCAAAGCGACCTTTCGCAAAATCATTTTAGCTTTCGGTTTTTTTTTTATTTGCGAGGCAATCACTGACCTCTATTATTGACCACTGGACAGGCTATTCCTTAGGTTTGACAGCTAATTTTTTATGCCTATTTGAAGCACCACCTTTGAGCATGCAGAGAACTAATTTTGACGTGAAATGCAAATGGCTGCAGAGAAGTGTACAGTACTCTAAAGTATTTTTGAATTTTAAATTAATTTCGTTCGTATTCCGAGTTATTCCAGCACCACGAATAATATAAAACCTATGAAAAACGAGGTCATGTGCATATTGTAAGCGGCGCGACATTACTAGTTTTAGTACCGCAAACATTCGCTACAGCCGAAAGCGCCAAAATGGCAAATATCAAACGGGCACAAAAGTACTAAGTCCAAAATGGTAAATAGTAGAGATCAGTGAAGGATATTAAGAAAACTGATGACAAGTCTGGGGATACAGGTTTGTGTTGTCGCCACGAATCTATCATTTACACACAAAACCTCATTACACCTCTCAATAGCTTAAATACCAAAGAAGATATTACCGGTTTCGTATACATTCACGTAAAATACACCACGCTTCGATTGTTTTTGCCATGCTTCCCGGTTAAGTATGAGGGCTTTGGTGATATAGTCGACCCAACGCGCTTTTGGACGTTTTTGATTTCTATAGCCCAACCTTGGCCACCATTTAGTTTAGCTGCATTCTTCACGTCTAACCAGGTGTCCTACCTAATTTCACGTGAAATGTATTGCTTGTTACCGACTTTATAACCTTTCGATACGTTTTGTATCTCACAATATTGAGGTAGTCAGGGAGATTCAAAATTTGATACTATGGTCAAGCGACCGGCGCAAGTTTTTTAATTTATTTCTTTGCTATCATTGACTTCTATTTTACATTTATTTTTTTGCTAACACTAACTTATACTATTTTACATTTATTTCTTTGCTAACACTGACCTCTACTATTTTAGATTTATTTCTTTGCTAACACTGACATCTTCTATTTTAGATTTATTTCTTTGCTAACACTGACATCTTCTATTTTACATTTATTTCTTTGCTTTCACTGACCTCTACTATTTTACATTTTTTCTTTGCTAACACTGACCTTTTGATATTCGCCATTTTGGCGCTGTCGGCCGTAGTGAGTGTTGGCGAGTGTCTATGGTACTAAAACTAGTAATGTCGCGCCACTTACAATATACACATGACCTCATTTTTTATTTTTTATATAATATAACACAACCCTCTCCCCCCTTTAATTTTATAATTTATTAATTTGTGATTTGATTTAAGGACTTCTTTTCTTCTACTTTATTATAATTTTTTGACATTTTATATTATTTAACATTGTAATGTAATTATTTGTAGCATTTGTTAACTATTATGTAATTTAAAATATCTGTATATGACTTGTAAGAATCCCTTATCAATAAACTACTATGACTATGACTATAACACGGAATTCGAAAGGAATTAATTCAAATTGAGAATATACTTCAGTTTGTTTTGTCATTGTCATTGTGTTTTTATTAATAAAAACACAATAAAGAGGGCTATAATTATGTACATTATGCTAGAGAAAGTAATCATCGTATTTCATACTATATCAAGGAATATTCCACAAAAATATAACACGCGTTAAAACGTGATGTTTTCCCCGACGAATGTGATTTTCCACATAAAATTTGTTCACAGAAGAAGTAAACCGATATTCCCGATGACGTACACTGTGCGCGCCACGCTGGAGATCGGCAGCGGCACCGTGTGCTCGGGCCGCGCGGTCACCACCACCACGCCCTCTAACCAGGTGCTTAGCACTCCACAAGCGCTGCTGTTGCGGGCCTTGCGCGCCCCGCAACACGCTCACACCACCCATCACGACGCTCCCAAATGTGAAAACAACAAACCGCGCGGCCCGAACCTTCTCAATCAGCGTCTGGACAAAGAAGATAAACGCCGCTCCTCTAAGTCCTACCGAACTGACAAAAGCTCAACTGCAAAAATGACAAGAAACGTACACCGTACGGACAGTTCCAAGCTGTGGGCTGATAATGTAGATAATTGGTATAAGGGCCTAGCGAATTACACGAACCCTCTACAATCAAACTCTATCAAATCAAAAGAACGGAATATCCAAATCAAAGTTACAAATACTCCATCGAACTCCAAAAACATTGATAGTACTAATATGGCAAACAATTTTGTTTTACCTTTTGCTATAGCCAGTGTGGACAAATACTTTTCTGATTTAGATGATTTCAATCATAATATTATATTTGACCTACCAGCAAAACATAAAATAAATAAAAAAGCAAAAGAAACTAAAAAAAATAGTTATTTACGACACTATGATAATGGATCTCACAGGGTTTTTGAAACCTTTAAGCAATGTGATATTAAATTAAGAGAAAAGTATAGGCGACAAGTGGGTACAGAATTAGTGCGGCCGACAATGTTGGATATAAACCCAAGGAACGTTAGACCTATGACCATAGGGCAGCCTCTCTCACAAATAAATCAGACTAGCTATTTTATAGAGGAACACGATAAGGAAAAACTTCCTCAGAAAACTATTAAAAAAGTCGCTAAAAGAATATGTTCATACGAAATAGATAGCACAACCAACTTGACCTTACATAATGTTACAAGTGAATTGAACAACATTGCAGATATAAATTCGTCAAAGTCGAACCAATTCGATACATCTACGAAATGCTATAATTTGTCTGATGAAGAGGAAGATATAACATGGTTCACGAATTCTTTTAAAGATTTAGAAAGTAGTAAGTCTCAAGGAGGAGAAGTAGAGTTGACAGATGTAAATCCAAGCCATTCACGAAATATTAATATAGACGATTCGTTCGCTGAATATGTTTCAAAACAACAAAAGCTTTTAGAGTCCATAAGTAATAGCGAAGAGAGCAACTGTGTGACAATTACTCGTGAATATGAAACAGAGGAAATATGTCGAGGTACAAATATCCCGGATGATTTAAAAATTACAATTTATAATAGTGATGCACAATATAACAACAAACAAGAATGTTCAAAGACGAAAGTCCTGACGAACAAGCATGACGAAAATACCAAGAAATCTGAAAACAGACATACCATGACATCTGACAGTGAATATATCACGAAACCTGATGACGAACATACCACTAACCCTGAAGTCGGATTTATCACGAACCCTGAAGACGAGCCTACCACGAACCCAGAACCAGTTGACAGTGTCAAAAAATCCGACCGGAAAAAATGACTAAAAAGTTCGAAACAAGTTACCTTTATAAGCAGTATGATGCAGTTCGTGGAATATATTTCAGTTCAATCATAGATTTGATGCCATCAATCGTGACCGAATGTATGAACTACATGACTGTAAAAAATTATGAGAAAATATAATTTGCCGCAAAATATACATACGCTATTTTATTTTATAATTTTAATGTACCTAGTGTCACTCTCACAATTAAAGCTACATTACAGTGTCGAGATTTGTGTGTTGGATACACCAATATAACCAATCTATTCAAGCCTATGTGACATAACAAGTTTTGTAGCCAATTAACAACGTCAGAAGGCACCACGATACGACACAACACAGTAATGTAACCCTACCTTAAAACAAGTGTTTTAACAACTAACACCTCTCAATATATAAAAAACTTTATACAAAAAATTTTGTAATTTTTTTTTTTGTAAAAATTACTTTTTAGTTGCGATACACTTGTAGCTAGAGTAACTTTTTCTCATAACAATTCCAATTAACCCAAACCCTGGTAGGATACTTACATTGTTTTATTATGAAGTTCCCGAGTCCATCTTCCACGAGGTTTAGGCTCCATCATCAAATCAGTTTGATAGTGCCTTATAGCCAAAGTGCATCTCATGACAATTCTAATAAGCCCAAACACGGCTAGGATACATAGATTAACTACGGAGTTCCGGTGCCTATCTTCCGGCTCCATCGTCATCGATCACTTTGATGATACCATTTTCAACATAACTATTCAAAACTATTCATTTATTTGTATTGTCATAGTCGCTTAACTATGATCATTGTGATATCTAGGGTTGCCAACTATACTGTTAAAAACAGTTTTATACTGTTGAACAAAAATAAAGTATACCAAATACTGTTTTCAGCATCAAACTGCTATACTCATTACTCGACTTAGACTTAGACGCTCACACATTTTTTTTAATCAAAGAATGAAAGAAAATCAGATCACAATAATAGAGTTTCAGAACGAATCGAAGGAGCTCCTCGTTTATTTTTATTTTAGTTATAATTGTGATGACGGAGTGTGAAAATAGGTTTTAAAAAAATAAACAAAAAAATACTGTTCTTTTTTCTAAAATACTGTTTAAAATTCTTCTCAGATAAAAAAAAAACTTTATTTCTTGAAAAAAAGTTGGCATCCCTAGTGGTATCTGTTTGAGTATGAAGTTCTGTTGGCCATTTCTGGTCTTCTTCATCAAATGTCACTTTTTGACTGTAAGTGCATAAGTCCTCGAAGAAAATACCAAAATAACTAAATGTTGTAACTATATGTGTTTGTCTTATAATATTTGATGAGTTCCCTCTAATCCTCATGGATTCCATCATCAGAACTGGATTAAAAAAAAAAATAGGACCAATCTGGAAGCATATCGAGGGGGAAAAAAATTGCAAAAACCAAAAAAACCATTGCAATTTTTTTTAAATTGCAACGAAGTGTAAATTGTTTTAGCAAAATACTACATAATTCACAGAGCCTACTGAATGTTGTATAGCAAAACGCTTTGTTGCTAAACCTAGCTAAAATCATCTCACAAGGCGAACTACTCGTAATTTACTAAAAATAGTAATCAGTGCCTAAAAGATGAACCTTTACTTGATTTTATTATAGGACCCATATTTACTATGTATATCGGGAAAAATAACTGCATTCTTCAATATCATCGCTCAATATTATTGGGCTTTTTAGGCGTCATCACCATCAGGGTGAAATGGGAGCAGAACAATCATTGTTCTGTATATTTTTTATCGTAATAAACTAGTGCTTGACTGTGATCGCGTCTGATGGTAAGCTGTAATGCAAGCGTTGATGGTGAAGCGCACTAGGTTATTAAAAACCTATTCACTCTAGCCTTGAAGAAACCTAAATTATAATCGGGCAGAAAGTTTTACAGGAGTAATTTATTTGATACTAGTGACCAGCCCCAGTTTAGCACGGGTGATAAAAATCTTTGAAATACTCAGTTTTTAGCTTCTATATTACTCATGTATTATTCACATAAAGCGTCCTTATGAATCACTCCGTCTGTCGGTGAAAACTGCATAAAAATTCGTTCAAGAGTTTTTGAGTTTTACGCGTTTATACAGGCAGATTTATGCGATGGGGTTATTTTATTATATATAAAACCGTGGAGGCGCAGCAAGACCACGGGTAATTATATTATTGTACAATTTTCCTCCATAAAAACACTAAAATAGTTTTCTGCTTATTATCTAGTCAAGATATAGTTGTAAAATCAACAGCATCTTCATTTGATGTAGGTACCTATATTCTTTATTAATTCGTTTTGATTTTTATAAATGATATGGTGTTTGGTATAATAAAAATCCTTCGGACTTGTTATTAGGACTAAAATAGGTCTGTATTTAGTTTAAAGTTGTATAAACAATCATACAGTAAGTATACAGCGAATAAGTAGGAGTTGCTAGTCGCCTACTGGACATTAAATATGCAACGAACCAATAGCATCAAAGGCATGTTTACTTGAGTCACTAACTACTTGTCAATCTAAATCAAACCTTAACCTAAAAATATACAACATTTTCCCGCGTTCTAAAGTGCACTTCGCACATTTACGCGCCAACTTTTCGGAATGTCGCGACCCCGCTAGAGATAAATAATATAATCTGTCCTCATTGGACAATAGACAGCAGGCATTCAAATTCAATAACTTTAAATATTTAATCTTTAAGTGTTGGTGTGTGTACATAAATGAATAAATAAATAAATTGATAACGTTGTTAAAACGATAGCAAAATATGACAAAACAAATTAAATAAAATGAAGATTTAACAATGTTTTTTGTTACAAACGATATCTCGCATTATGAATACAGCAATCGACTGGATTTCCAGCTGCTTCGTTCGACAGATATATATCTACAAGATAGATAGGTGCTTAAGTGTTAGTGTAGTTCGACTAGTGCGTGCTAGTAGTAGTCGGTCGATGGTCGGCCAGCCGGCTATGCACTAGCGTTCGTAACGGTTACGGTGTTAAAAAGAAAATTATACAACTAATTTATATAACATTAAAGAAAATAATAAGCGGTGAGATTATTTTTTTAGTCAATTTTTCTTTTTAAGTTTAGTGTATGCCAATTTAATTTAAAATGTGTGAGATGATGTAGTGCTTGAAAATAAACATCAGTTGTAATAGCATGTGTTACAAGTTTGACATAGTAAATAGGTGCAGTGACCAAAGTAGGTATTTTAAATCAATTTCTATCTATTGTAAACCGGAAATGTTTGTATTTTTGTGATCAATAACTTCAAAAACTACATTTTAACAGCATATGTTAAAAGTTTGATATAGTAAATAGTGTCAAAAAGTAGGTATTTTAGATCAATTTATATCTAAACTATAATATTGTAATGAGGTAAGATTTTTATTTTTGTTTGTTATGAGTAAACTCAAACACTACTGGACCAATTTAAAAAATTCTTTTACTAGGATGCTGTTTTATCACCATATATTATTTATGTATTTTCTTATACTACGCAAGCGCAGCCACTTGCACAAACTAATTTATTATAACATTTAAAGTACTCTAATCTATATACCTACAGTGATGTTTATCTCATTTCCGGAGGTATCTAGTGCTTGGTGCTAATGTTTTGTTTTTCTCAATAGCAATTGATTGTTTTGACCCAGACGGCTTTCTCCCGTCGTATAGACTCAGTTCGGTATGATTTTTAACTTTCTTTTCGTTCTCCGTGCTATACCAAATTATATTAATAATCAAAGCGAATTGTGTATAGATATGTAGGTACATATATAGTGTTTGGTCCATCGTGTGCCAAATTGAAATGGTCGACTGGAGGGTTTTTTTTTTGTCGACGGGGTAAAACGTCTTTGACAAAACCCGCTCTTGGGTGGAGCGGGAGATAGTGTCAGACTCTTACTGACTAAAAACCCCGCGCCGTTCCTTCTAGCCTTCATACCGGGGCACGAGCTCCCTTTCGGACAACCCTGTCCTCAGTAGGCTTCGACCCAGCTGGGCCCCTTCTGCTGCTGACAACTCCTTGAGGCGCGCGGGAACAGTGCGCGCCGTCGACGTCTTGGACTCGGTCCATTACCGGACGATCGAACAGCGAGCTACCCATGGCTCGCCGTCCGCGAGCCCGCGTCTACGGTAGCCGGAAATCGGGATCGGAATCCCGGCAGCGGCGGCGAGGGCGCCGTAGCCTGATGCGGTCGGCCTCCTCCTTTACTAGCATTACTGCTTCGCAGAAGGAGGCGACTGCCTGCCATACCTCCTCGCTCCGGACCATGGCCTCGACCAGGGCCCGGCGCGAGAGGTCTCCGCCGTCGATCGCCCCCATGAGGGCACGGCGATGCTCCGCCCAGGCAGGGCACACCTCGACGTGTGCTCCACCGTGTCCTCCGGGCGTTGCGCACAGTGGCGACACCCGGGTGTCTCTTCCGCTTGAATCCGATGCAGGAACCTCCCGAACTTGCCATGTCCGGTGAGGACCTGCGTCGTGAGGTCTTTCCATCCACGCCTCAAAGAGGGGACTTACCGCCATAGTCGACTGGAGGGGTCACCTACTATCCTTTTATATCCCTAAAACACTTCTCATGCCTTGTGGATTTTTTTCATCGACTTTTTATTGTTTCATGAAAAAATTACCCAAATTTTACATTCAAATACAAATAAAAAAAAAAATGCCCTGTATATTATACACCCCGTATACCAGTACACCGCAGGCTACCGCTTTTATTAGTTTAAATTCTTATAGTCCATCCTGAGATTGTCTGGTAGATATCGCTTAAAACGGCAAGACCGCCATTTTACCCAAGATTTATGTAAGTTCTTGTAAAATTGTTACTATTTTGGTGTAAAAAAATTTTTATTCTATTCTATTCAGCACCTGTTGCTAAAGCCAAAGAAACCATGATGAAATAAACATAAATGCTAATTAACTAATGCTCTTAAAATAGACTACCTCACCATTATCGATTGCGTCACTGCTTACCATCAGGTGGGATCGCAGTCAAGCACTGGTTTGTATCAATGAAAATACTTTGACCATGCGTGCCCATTAGAATTATCTCTTCAGCTTGTTTAGTAGACTTATCTAAACTTCTAATTATTTAATCAAGATAGGAAGTGATAAGATTAATATTTGCAATACACATTACAATCTATAATACAAAAGTATTGTTTACACAATGATTATAACTATCTTTGTTCGGTACCAGTGTTTATGTAACGTTTTGCAGTAGTTAATTGGATTTATATGTTATCTACAAAAAAAATACGTATTAAAACAATTACCTACACAAATATTTACAGAAAAAAAAACAATTTTATTTAATGAACTATAAAAAGTTAAATAAAGTAACTTATCATATTTTATGTAGGTATAATAAATGTAATAACTACCCTCCATAGCACTCAGTTACATTAAGTTGTTTGGGACCACAAAACCTTCCTGCCATTGTCCCGTGATATTTGTGGACGACGCTTTCATTTAATCCTGTCACCCATCATGGCATCACTAACTCCCTTTTTCACTCATCACAGATTCATCCATGTTTTCTTTGGCCTTCCTCCCCTGTCCTTCTTCCACACAGGAGTTTTGTTACAAACACTGTGACGCGAGAAGCCTCCCTCTCCCTCTCCTTCCATCCACACAAGAGTTTTGTTACAAACACTGTGACGCGAGAAGCCTCCCTCTCCCTCTCCTTCCATCCACACAGGAGTTTTGTTACAAACACTGTGACACGTGAATTTTATATGGAAGATTATATTCCTTGTATTATTGTGTTAATAAACTTGACATGAACACTTATCTACACAAATATTACAAAAAAAAAACAAATATCACGCCAACGGAGTCGTGGGCAAAGTCCTAGTATGTATAAAAAAAACGACATTCTGGAACTTTCAAATATTTTTGTTAAACATTACCTGTATCGTAACTTTATTACATAAACAAAAGTAATGTAACCTAGTGTTATTTATTTATAATCTTACAACTCACGGTTGCAAGGAATCTTCCATATCTTGTTATGTTAATAAACGTTTACTTTGACAATATTTTAACTGTGTTCTCAAAATACTTATAAAAAACGATTTATTTGCTAAACGTGGTAAACACAACCATTATCCCCATTAAACTAAACAGGATCGAGGTTGCAAATTCTGGCCTCACCTTCTTATGTTCTAGTAGAAATAACCGATAAGTATTTTTGAGCTGAATAAAACTTACTATAAAGCCTCATTCCGCTTAAAGTTTATTCTTTATTTAACATGCCAGTTTTGCTAATAACCAGAAAATAATGATAACAGTTTATTTAAGACTCAGTGGCAGATTAGCCACGTAGCAAAAATAGCAAATACTACGGGCACTGCGCATTGAAGGCCTCGCATGGACGAAAAAAAACATGCCAAGATACCTGTGTCATATGAATTCTAATCACATCCAGACTTTAAATGAAGACATATTACTTATTGACCCATCGTTACTTAGTGCTTTGTGCCCTGTTTGACCGACCTTTGAGGAAGATCTCATTGGATAGTTGGATCAAAGGCTTGATCCAGAAAGCAGTATTCCTTGACAGGGCGTGCATTGTTAGGAGATTCCTCTCTCAGGACCACCGGTATGTTCTCAATGCCGGTGGGCTACTATTTGTAATACTTTTAAATGTTTTTTTTTTAAGAAATATTTTAAAATGTATAGGATGTGTTTATTATAAAAATATATAAATAGAATAATAATTAATGTATTCCACAACTTTCAGGTGAGGTGCGTGAGACAATGTTATTTTTTTTTATTAGCTTTTATTTAGTTTCACCTGTCCAGATGTTTGTCTGTCATCAAATCTTGCAAATGTCGACGAAACAACACGAACAAAACGACCATCTCGGACACTTAATCTGCATGGTTCTCATATGATTTGACCATTACATGTTTGCTGTGTGTACTTTAAAAGAGACTTTGGTCCCTAAGTTTGTTTCGGCGTTTCTTCTCAGGGTAGTCAGCTAGGAAACGTCGACCTCATCTAGTTTAAACTGACGAAAGAGCTGACGTGAAAAAAAAGTTTTTTTTTAAACATATAAATTGCAAAATAAATATCTCAATATTTACTCTGTCTCTTTCCCAACCTTGTAAAAAAGCGAGTAAGAAAACAAGGCATTTTTACAAATTACGTCATAAATGTTTTATTTGTAAAAAAATATTTGAATAACTCAGAACGGACTAAGGTTTGGAACTTGGCGCAACAGTATTTATTCAGCTTAAAATTACCAATCCGATATCTCTGCAGTTGCGATGGGTACCGATATCGAATGAAACAACTAATAAGTTGAAGTGAAAGCGCTAAATTCAAATTTTCTTTTGTTTTTTTTGCACGTTGTATGTGCAAAATATAATTCCTAGATTCTGTTAAATGCACCCAAACCTTCCTCATGTCAACTTTGAAGATATAGAAGTAACTCGTTAGTACCTGAAACAAGATAATGCATTGTTAGAAAACATACGAGATTCTTTAATATCTGAGTGATTACATTATATGGAAAAGGAAGGTTGTAAGTTATATATGTTTGTTTATGTGTGAAAACCACATTAAAATCAGTTCGTTTTTGAGTTTATCGCGGACAGACAGAGACACGGTAGGTGATTTTGTTTTACAATACACCTTTACAACGATGATTCAAGTAGTCATTTTAAAAATGTTGTCCATAGAATGTTTGTCGAAAGTGACAACTTGACACAGCGATTAATGGTCAGTCATGCCGAGGAAAAAGCGAGCGTCCATCTTTATTTATTTACTAGCTTTTGCCCGCAGTTTTGCCCGCAGTTTTGCCCGCGTACATAAAATATAGCTTATGTCATTCAGGAATAAAGCAGCTTTCTATCGATGATATTTTTTTTCCAATCGGACCAGTACTTCCAGAGATTATCTACTACAAACAAAAAAATCAACCTTTACCTCTTTATAATATTATATTTGTGTAGATTTACTAGCATTGGTTTTTTTACCTAAATAAGAAAAACTAGATACCAATACCTAAACACAGAAATAATAATGTTTTTAAAACACATTAACATTCCGGTCACTACATAAACAGCTTCACTTGAAAAATTTACCTATACCACCCTATACAGTATACGTGTTCAAAATTAAAACCTCATGATTATATTTTGAACGCTTATACATAAATATTTCAAGTTATCTCATGACAATTACATCGCTTGTACTAAAAGACAAATAAATGTCAGCCAGGGTTCCGGGATGGTTCGAAAGAGTTACCGTGACCTTGGCACGCAAAGGGCAACTGAAGGAACACAGGTGGACTGTAGTCAGTAAAAGTCTGACATTTCCTCTCGCTCCACTCAGAGTAGAAGATATTTGATTTCCCAGCTAAAAAAAAGTGGATGTTGCAGATTTTGGCGGTTTTTTTTATTGATATGAACTAGTACTTGACTGTGATGTCACCTGATGGTGAGCAGTGATGCAATCTCTGATGGTCAAGTAATGTTAGTAATGTTCAGTAATTGTTTCCTAGTGGATATTGTTTTTATCTACACAACAGGCCAATATATGGAAATAGCTGCTCCGGCCTTCGCCCGCGTGATAGCAGAAATTTATCCTAAGGGAACATATTTCCGGGATAAAAAAGTATCCTATGTCCTATTCCAGGACATGGTCCATCCGTGTACCAAGTTTCATCAAAATCGGTTTTGCCATTTAGGCGTGAAGACGTAAGAAACAAACAAACTCACTTGCGCTTTTATAATATTAGTAAGGATAATTGAAACATATGCGATGTGGGTAAAACGGAGCTGAGATTTTTGATGTAGTATTGACTACAGCAGCGTAGCTTGCCGAAAAGGCTTGTGCAAAATCATTAGGCAAACAAATTGACTGTTTGAAAACTATATACGTTTTAAACTTGACACTGGCTGATTGAACAAACAGTAAAAAGTTTAGACAAGAGTAAAGTCCATAACCTAGGTCATAGTAATGTCATCATCATCATCTTCCTGCCCTTGTCCCGTTTTATTTGGGGTCGGCGCAACACGTTTTTTTAGTAACAGGTAATAAATAAAAAATACTGCGCTGTTGCTAAATGCCAGTTCTGGAACGTTCAGTAGTTATTATATTTCGAGTGATTACTAACAGCATAATTATCTAAGTTGTATTACATCTTTATTATGATTATAATTTAAAGATTACAAATAATAAGCCGACTATTGTCAAAATCAGACTGCGAAATGATGACATAGTTCAATCGATTTCATCTAAATTATTATTATTATAACTAGCCTATATTGTCCCACTGCTGGGCAAAGACCTCCCTCCATTTTTTTCTAATGATCACGGTTCCATGCTTTCAAGACTAAATTGATAAAACTAATACATTATTAGGTATTTTGTAGAGGCCTTTTAAGTACAGAAACCTTTATTAGAGAACCTCGAAAACCTATTAAAACTAAATCAAAAGGGCATCTACAACTTCCAGTTTTTATTACTACTGAGTAATTTCAGTAGCGTATCAAGGTAGCTATGATTATATCTTTATTACGTTCATAATCAAAAGATTTTATACCGACCTATTGTCAAAACAGATTGCGAAATGAAAATATAATTATATCGATTTAATCTTATATTACGATGGCTATAATCAAAATATTTATAAATATTCCGATTTTGTCAAAGTGATCGCGGAATGAATGGAAAATCTAATTCATTTATACTAATCAAGATAAAGGTAGGCCTTTGGTGTGGGATGCAACATATATCGACACCCTTGCGCCATCCCATCTTCTTAGTACGGCGGGCTGTGCTGGAGCGGCTGCTGCAGGTGCAGAAATCCTCAAACGTAAATATAATACCTCATCGGAAGTGATATGTTTGAGCCGTTTGGGGTTGAAACACTAGGGCCATGGGGTACGAGCGCTCCTCGAGTTGTTCGAGATATCAGCAAACAGTTGGTCGACTCTTCGCGTGACCAGAGGGCTGGGCTTTTCTTCGGTCAACGAATCAGCATTGGCATCCAGCGTGGCAATGCTGCCAGCGTTCTGGGCACATTTCAAATTGACAACGATGTGGAAGAATTTTTTGACGCCCTATAAGTTCCTTTTGTTTTTTACCCGTTTGTACATATTTTTTCTATAAGTTTGTATATGTACCTATTAGTTTATAATATTTAATAATTAAGATGTACATATGTATGTTAATAAAACACAAGAGGCCAGGTTGTAATAAATAAGATATAGGTATAAATGAATTAGATTTTCATCAAGATTTTCATATCAATTGATTGAATAATTAATTTTATTGATGTTTATAAAATGTCGGTTGACTAATTTAATAAGATATATTATTACTACAAAACTTAAACATATCAGATGAAGTAAGGTATCGACACAGGTTGAAATGAAAATGTTTTTTTACATAATATATGATTACGAATACACTTTCTATATCAGAAAATTCCGAATCAAAAATCATAGCTAGATATTTCAAATAAGATATACTCGTACAGATGACGTAAATTAAGTTGATATTGCTGAATAATATGTAACAACGGTTGGTCTTATTGCTAAAAGTGATCTTTTACAAGCAACCTTTGAATGGTTTTAACAGAGAAGGAAAAAAGGTACGCATGTAGTAACGGATAACTTGTATGAAGCGTTTGACACCATCACGATCCCTAATCCTAAATTAATTGTGATTTTGTTGTCTAATTCCAGGTGAAGATGTCGTGGGCCTGTGATCCATCTATGACAACGATGATAGTGGACAGCTACCAGGCAGCTGGCCCGCTGTTCGTGCAGACGCTGCAGAGCATCTTCGCTGCGCAGTGTGCTCTCGTAGGGGACCATATTTGGCCCGATGATGCTACCAACGCTGTTCTTCAAGGTAATGATTATAATTTCTTAGTATGTTTACCAACTATAATAAGAACCAATTTTGTCAGAAAATGACCATGATTTGTTTTTAATCGCGTTTTCAGGGTAATTGAAAAACAGGTAGACAAAAAAAATGAGAACCCAAATAATATAAGCTATGGCAATTAATAAACTATTACAGCTAAATCATTTGTAGATTGTCAAAAGATGATGTCTAATTCAAATTAATGACCATATTAAATTAAATGTATGACTACTAATTTTAGATAAGTGATTAAAATAAATATTTCGTCCAGGTTCAAAAGTTGAAATTACAGTTTCTTTACATTATATGTATCTTCTTCTTCTTCCTTGCCTTATCCCATTATTTGGGGTCGGCTCTCCTCGTCTTTAGGCGCCAGGATAGTCTATCCTGGGTTGTCTGTGCGTCCAGCTGAGCTCGGTCCAGATCTTTGGATATGGTTGTCCACCACGTAGCTAGAGGGCGCCCTCTGCCTTTTTTTCTTTCCGGGATCGCTAAGGCCTTCTTTCTGGGTATTGATAGTAATTAATAAAACTGGTGTAACAACCAATAACGAAGAAATTCATTGAAAAATTTTAACTAAATTTTAGTCAGTAAGAGTCTGACACTATCTCCCGCTCCACCCAAGAGCGGGTTTTGTCAAAGATGATTTTCCCCGTCGACAAAAAAAAAAAAAAAAATAGCCAACCAGAGTATTTCTACTCGTATTATGAATAAAACAGAAAAGAATTCACAAATTATATGTAACCATCATTATCGTTATGTAAAACCACTCATTTGTATCAATTGGTACCGTGTTAAACACGTAGAACCAGCATATTATTTAAAATGATAAATATTTATACCCAGTGACGATAAATGTGTCCCGAAGCCTAAACGTGAACACAATTTTACAGTTTTCTAATATGCAAGTTACATTATTATTTGGTTATTACGAAAACAGAAAATAAACAAATATGCTACATAAAGCTATGTGGAAAAAGTTAAAAAGTAAGATTTACAGGCTAACAATAAAAATCATCATCATCATTATTATCATTTCAGCCAAAAGGCGTCCATTTTTAGACATAGGCCACCCCCAAGTGCCACCACAATGAACGGTCCAGTGCGTTTAGCATACATCGAATTTTCCGCAACCCTCACTAGGTCGTCAGTTCGCTTTGTAGGAAGCCTTCCAGTAATTAAAATACTTGGAACTTTGCTAGAGTGATCAATAATTTTCAACTTGTTAAATTTCAGATCCTAACTATGACTTCATAGTGGTGGGTGCAGGTTCTGCAGGAGCAGTGGTTGCTAACCGACTGAGTGAAGTTCCAGAATGGAAGGTGTTACTAGTTGAAGCCGGAGGGAACCCGACGCTAGCTACCGAAGTTAGTAATAAGCATAGTTATAAAGACAAAACAAGAAGCTAAAATTGATACAATTCTTTTTCGTTTCTTGTTAGATTTACTAAAAAATAATATTTTTCATTATAAACTACAACTAACCCTAATATCCACAAAAATGTCAAAATAAACATTTTCAATATTTAATGTTTCAGATTCCACAAATATTCTACAACAGTCTAAAATCTCCAATAGATTGGGGATATAGCACACAACCACAAGACGCTTGTAGAAGTTACAAAAATAAAGGTTGCTATTGGCCTCGAGGAAAAGTGCTGGGCGGCTGCAGCAGTATCAACGGCATGTTCTACGTGCGAGCCAACAAAGCTGACTACGACGAATGGGCAGCCGACGGTAACTACGGATGGAGCTACGATGAAGTCTTGCCCTACTTTATGAAAAGCGAAAATTTTACAGGAGAATATACTGAAGAAAGGAAAAAATATCATAATCAAGACGGGCCTTTACATATCATCGAACCAAATGACCCCAACTTTTTTGAACAAACAATTATAAAAGCAGCCATCGAACTTGGAATGACTAACTCAACTGACGTGAATGGTGTTAGTCAAATGGGCATTATAGCATCTCATTCTAATATCAAAGATAACGTTAGACACAGTACTGCTAGAGCATTTTTGGCACCAATAAAAGACAGAAAGAATTTACACGTAATTAAGAACGGTTTGGTTACTAAAGTTTTATTTAATCCCGGCACGAAAACAGTGAGAGGCGTTCAGATTCACAAAGATGGTAAAGATATAATTGTAAATGCAAAAAAAGAGGTGGTGGTGTCAGGTGGATCCATTAACTCGCCACAAATTTTAATGCTTTCTGGTGTTGGACCGAAAAAGCATTTACAGGACATGAACATTGAAGTTATTGCTGACTTACCTGTAGGTGAAAACTTACAGGATCATGTTTTTGTACCCCTGTTTTATACGATGCCAGGTGACGCAGATTTAACTTCCGTAAAGAATATAGCAAGTGCATTCGCAGAGTACTTTTTGAATCGTACTGGAGTATTAAAAGGTACTGACCCACACAGAGTCATCAGTTTTATGAATACCTTAGACCCTAGTTCTTCTATCCCAGATATGCAGCATCATTATTTGGTTGTGCCACCAAGTGTGTCAGGCATGCTTGATTTCTTTGAAAAGCACAATTTGGGGGATGAAGTCTATCAAGAATTTATAAAAATGAACAAGGATAATTTTGCCATACTGGTATACAATGTATTACTACATCCAAAGTCAAAAGGCAAAATTCTTCTAAACAGTAATAATCCTTCTGAACATCCTCTAATATACGCCAACTACTTCAAGGAGTCGGAAGACTTGGAAACTATTCTAAGGGCAATGAAGCAAGTTGCTTTAAAGTTGGGTTCCACCAAAGCATTTAGGGAAGCGGGATTCAAATTACATTGGTTGGATATCGAAGCTTGTAAGGGTTTTGAGGAGGCGAGCGATGAACACCTGGAATGTGTATCGAGGGAGCTCACATTTTCTCTGTACCATCCTACCAGTACTGTAAAGATGGGGCCTAAGAGCGACAAGGAATCAGTAGTGGACCCAGAACTGAAAGTGCATGGTGTAAAAGGGTTAAGAGTGATAGATGCAAGTATAATGCCGTCCGTGGTTAGGGGCAACACTAATGCACCTGCCATCATGATTGGCGAGAAGGGGGCCGACCTGATCAAAAAAACGTGGTTAAATAAGCACAATGAGCTGTGATGAGTATTGAGTTTAGTACAAGACTGTCGTTGCAACCAAATCTCCAATACATTCTGAAAAATGAGAGAATACTTAGATATGTACAAAGGAATAAAAATGGAATTGTTTAAATATGTGTAGGTATTTAATTTCATACAAACAATCATAAAGTTCATTCATTATCACTAATGATGAACCCATGAAATGAGTAAACACGTTTTATTATTAGTACGAGTATTATCGAAGCTAATATTACAATTTTTTTACATGTTTGTAACAGATAATTTCCTATTCTACTCACATTCATTATATTATATAATTAACCTTACCACTGGTGGGACTAAGGCCTTCCTCTAGTAGAGAGAATATGCCGTGATTCACCACGCGTGTTTGTGGATGTCACATGTAGAGATATGCCGTTGCCGGCAATATTGCCCAAAGTGGGTATTTTTCTGGCAATATTGTCACAAATATTCATACATATGGCAATATTGCCACCAATATTCCCACTTGTCGGCAATATTGCCGACAACGGCACATCTCTAGTCAATTTTCTTCGATTATTTTTCTTCGACATGCAAGTTTTCCAACGATGTTTTCCTTCACCGCTTTGAGAGGTGTGGTGATAAATTAATTACTCTAAGTAAAGTGCCTGCCTCAGATTGAGCCTACGATTTAAAACTTGTATAACGAGGCTGCACGGCCGTCACCACTGGGTTACTTTAAATCCCAGAAAATGAACGGTTCCTGTATTAATGGCTACATGAGCGATAACGCGGGAAATTACAGGTTAGCTAACAATTTTCTTTTGATGAAAAAGCAAACTGTTATACAGTACAACTTTTCACTATAATAATATGTATAAACAGATAAGATTATGAACGCAAAGTAATACTTGCATAATATCGGTAATTGCCACTTTGCTCTTGATTTGTGTGGAAACAATAATTAATTTACTTACATAATCATCCGTTTTGAATGAACTATGTATAAATAACTATTATCGGCCTCGGTTAAATTCCCCCTTTAACCTTAAACAATAGATACATTCAGCGAATAAATACTGTATAGATCAGAATGTTGGCCTGTGAAAATGAAGGACGAAAAAAGATTGCAGATAGTGGAGTCGAGAATGTTGAGATGGATGTGTGGTGTGACGAGAATGGATAAAGGGAGAAATGAGTACCTATATTAGAGGAAGTCTGAAAAAAGTTGAAAGGTAATAATTAGAACCAGGAAATATTGATGGATGTTTTGAAAAAAGTCATAGAACAAAAGTTATTGTTTATGATGTTAGTAACATAGTCCTGAGAGGTTGCCAGTTTTTACAAATAACCCTGTATATCTATCTGGAAACACAGACGTAAACAAAATGTGTTGGCAAAACTTTTTGTAATGGGTGGGATATCCACCAGGTGTCGGTGCCGCAACGCTGTATGTCTAGTGATCTGGTGGTGACCCGGGACGGGCTTGGCGGAGTTTATTTGTGCTATATAATGCACACTTCCCGTAATTAATTAAACCCCAGACGAACGCCGGCGTTCGCTCACTCATTGTCTTTCTATTGTGTCTCTAATTACGGTATTCAAAATGTAAACGCGTCATACACTCCCTCTCGCTTACTGAACCACTTGAACTGAAAGGAGTCATTTGATGATATCTCACTTAAAAAAAAATACCTTGTCTCCAAGCTTTGTTATTACTTTTTATATCTAGAACGAGTAGTAAAAACTAACGTGAATAGAAGAAAAAAACGTGTTGCGCCGACCCCAAATAAAACGGGATAAGGGCAGGAAGAAGAAGAAGAAGTAGAAACTAACGTACTGACATATCAACGCGCAACCACTGGGGCTAGGAGTGCGAAATTTTGCATTAGGTTATCATTGATAACGTAGGCGAGCACTAAGAGAGGATTTTCCAAAATTCACCCCGAAGAAGATCAAACTAAGGTCCAAAATATTTTTACCTGTTTTTTTTTTGTTTGTTGTGTTTTCTACTTTCACGCCAGCGAAACCGCTGACAGAAGCAAGTTGCTTTATGTTTTACATATATAAATGTAACAATGCCATGATTACTTTATATTTTACAAGTACATAATCATAGGTATTAGTTGTGTCAAGTATTATTTTACAGCGGCGTCGTTAAAGTTCCCTCCATTACTATAATCACTCGCACACCTAGCTGTGGTATACTCGTAGGAAAAGCCACATTTATGTCATTAATCTATTTTCCTGATTAGATGGCTCACTATCAGAAATATTACTAGTAGGTACCTTCAATACTCACTGATAACAGAGAACCTTAATTTACCTGATTGACTAGTTGTTGATACAAGTACCTATCTAATTACAGGAAGCTTCGATACAATACATTATTGCGCAATTAATATTTTTTGGCTTTACTTTACCACTACTGGGTAAAGATTTGGAGGACTCCAAACCAAATCCTTCCAAGGATTCCCATTTCGGCCATCCCGCCACCAGTTTCCAGATCCGTCAATGCGGTGTCGTCCTTCCTCAGGCACCCACTTTGTGGAGACTTGTCTAGCGGTCAATGCGGAACAACTTCTATCTGGACATCACCAGAAAGAAGTTGTTAAATTGAATAGACCATCATCCATCTTCTTAGTAAACTTTTAGATAAACAAGACACAAAAAAAAATTGAAAAACACAGTAAAAAAAAAATGTTACGTTGAAAATATTTCCTCTTGGGATTAACCACCGTGGGTTGGTCGATATTTGATCGGAAGGTTTATATTGTAGTCTCATCTATACACAACACTCGTCTGCTTGGAGGATCCTCCCTTTTCAACGGAGGTATGTAGGACTTTACACCCTCTAAAACAACGTAAGTATTAGCTTTAGCTAGCCCAAAAGTCATCGATGGCGCGTATTGTTCCACGCGCGCCTCAAGGAGTTGTCATGTCAGCAAACCGTAGGGCTCCAGCAGGGTCGAAGCCTACCGGGGCCAAGAGTCTGCTTTTGAAAGGAAGATTCGGCCCCAAGTAAGAAAGGCAACGAAGGAAAAATAATGGATTTTTAGTCAGTAAAAGTCTGACGCTATCTCCCGCTTCGTCCAAAGGCGCGGAGATGTCTTTGGATGATTTTCCCACCTACAAAAAAAGCTTTAGGTAGCGGCGTCGTCATTTTAAAAGTAGAAAATTATTCCAAGGGAACATTTTCCAGGGATAAACAGTATCACATATACCATGGATGGCCAACCAATTGATCGCGATCGGCCATTAATCCAGTCGGTTTTGGCAAGCGTATTTACTTTTAAGCCAAAAGAACTATGTCGCGATGCGGCAGATAGCTAGCTATTGTCTGTCGCTATATTCTATTATCTGGTTGCCCCGTAACTTCTTGTTTGTCGATAAAAAAACCGCACTTATTTGTGGCAAATTGCTCAAATTTAGGAGCTCGCTCAATCTATTTCTAAAATTATTTTATTATTATTATTATTCAAAATCTAGCCAGTGAACCGTAGATCATGGGTCGACTCAAGTTGGCTACCCCTGACCTATACTATTCCGGGACACGGTCTGCTCATGGGCCAAATTTCATCTAAATCCGTTCAACCGTTTAAGCGTATAAGAGTAAACATACCTATTAGTGTAATGACTGCCCGATTCGTATGATTACCTATCTATTAATGTTTTCATATTTTTTGTAGGCCATATCGCCAGCTGACCTTTGATATCGTAAGTTTCAATGTGACTTCTTTCCCAATATAGCAAACATACAAAGATCAAAGACGCTTCATTATTTGAGTAAAAGTGCTTAATCATTACACGATTATCATTACATTGTAGACCAATCATGTGGCGATTTAAGAATGAAGAAATATCTGTTGCTGGGAACAAATAACTATGGCCCTCACTTTACTTGAACTGAGTAATTACCTAACTATAAGTAAGTAACCTTTAAAGTTATAGTCAAATGTTTATTTGTAAGAATATAGTAAAATCCATATTACAATATAGGTTCCAGCATATCCTAGCATAATTTCTATAAAAATAAATGAATCTTATATTTTCAACCGATTAGTACCTAATTATGATTTAAATTGTATTGTGTAATAATTTTATGCAAAATCTACACTAATATATTGTTAAAGGTAAAGATTGTTTTTTTATGTTTTGTTTGTAGGAGGTAATCTCTGAAAGTATATCAGGTCCGATTGTTACATTAAATAAATTGCTTTATTATGAGTGACATAGATGATATAATTATATTTTATGTACGCGGGTGACTAATTATATGTTAAGGTCCGGCCCCGGTATGAAAGGCAACGAAGGAACGGTGTGGATTTTTTAGTCAGTAAAAATCTGACACTACCCCGCTCCGCCCAAGGACGGGGGATGTCATCTGGATAATTTTTAACCTCAGAAAAAAAAAAGTTCGCGATTGAAGCCGTGGGCAAAAGGAAGTATTTAATAAAGTTCTACTTTATATATACTTTTTCATTGATTTATTTATATTTTAAACCAATTATTTTTTCATTATAATTGACCCCATATTTATTTTTGGAACATTGTATACAAGTAGGTATGTCCAAATCGCGCGACGATCTTTGATAACGCGACGTAATATTTACTTATGTGTTGTTTGGTTTTAGTTCGTTTGTCGGCGCTACAATTCTTCGGATAGTAGCACATTAGCACACACAGCGTGTCGTTGCCAAAACAGAGCAGTCAAGGTCTTACACATTTGCAAGTCTTCACTCTTGGGTGCTGTTGCGAGAATATACTGTAACTTATTACTAAAACATGCATACTAATGGTATACAAGTACTGACTGGATTGTTTTTTGCACCGGTTACTTTTATCCTTACCAATGCGAAAAAAATCCGGTGCGAGTCTGAGTCGAACACACGAAGGGTTGATACCGTCCGTAGAAAAAACGGCAATAAAATCACGAGTGTTGTATGGGAACTTCCTTAAAATATCTATTTTGTGCTGTTTTTTTAATATTTGTTGTTATTGTCACGGTTCATGAGATTCAGCCAGGTGATATATGGACAGACAGACAGACGGACGTAGTCTTAGTAATAGGATCCCGTTTTAATCTTTGTCTACGGAACCCAAAAACAACTTTGTGGTGTGAGTAAAAGTATCTCGTTAGCTAATTTCTAAACGTATTCAAACCTCGACTTTTCATTCAATTAGACTAAAAGCTAAAAGGTATTTATTAGCATTGCCCATTCATTACCATTGATTGAAGTGGAAAAAAACACCCTACATTATACAAATCCCTCATTTCAAAAACCTTTTTAATTAGTTTATACCAGAGGCTCCGCCCGCGTGAAATAAGAAAAAATATGCTTGTATCACTCAGTGATAAAGTAGCATTTTACTAGTGAAAGAATTTTTAAAATCGGTCTAGTGGTTTTGAGTTTATTCATTAAAAACAAAAACATATTTTTTTAACTCTTTGTAATATTGCTATAAAAGTATAGCTGTTTGAGTGTGAGAGCCTCTTCCCCTTGGACGAGATCTACAGTGCCCAATCTTGAAATCTCTTAACCAACTGCAGACTCAGGTCGGCCGCTGTAACATCAATATTGCCAAATGGGGCTACCTCAACCCACCTCTAACACTTGTGGAGCCGCTGCACTGGACATGCGTCACCTGTTATGCTGCCCATCCTGCACTTCCACCTGGACCTTTTAGGATCTATACGAGGCTAATAAAAGAGCTGTACAGGTTGCCTAATACTAATCAGAAAAAAGTTTGTTTGAGAACATCGACACAAAAAAAGAAGAAGTATAAATAGTACAGAATGTCGTACAGTAACTCAAAACTAGATCGAGACCAGATCGAAGTCTATTAGTTCCGTTTGATCGCCTCCACTCGCTAGTAAAGCACTTCCTATCCTCATATTGATTTCATCTGTCTGCTCTAGTATGTGCAACGTTCATATCGAGGATATATCCGTTTTGTTCATATCACGGAGTAGAGAACTTCATATCCAGATTGCATGTATCATTCTTCTCCGTCGTATCAATGAATCCAAATTAAATTAGTTTCGTTTCAGAATGGTTAATGGTTTACAGTTGGCTTTGCAATTATTATTTTTTTAATTGATATGCAATGGGCAGGGCACATTGCTCGCAGAACAAATTTCCGTTGGGGCCGAAAGGTTCTGGAGTGGGACTTCGTACCGGAAGACGCAGCGTTGGAAAACCTACTGCAAGTTGAGGACCAATGACCTGGTGAAGGTTGCGGGAAACCGAAGGATGCGAGATGCACAGGAACGTACGTTGTGGCGACGTTTGAAGGAGGCCTATGTCCAACAGTGGACGTATATCAGCTGAAATGATGATGATGAATTGATATAAACTAGTGCTTAACTGCGATCCCACCTGATGTTAAGTAGATATGCAATCTTTAATGGTGAGGCGCACTATAAGAGCCTATTGACTCTAGCCTTGAAGACGCCTAAATAATCGGACGGGAAGACCGCAGCAGGAAAATTATTCCAGTCCCTCGATGTACGCGGTATAAACGATGAGGTGAAACAATTGGTCTGGATCGTAGAGGTTTCAAAAACGTAAATGCACTATAATAAATATTTATCATTGTGCACTTCCCAATCCCAACTCTTTATTACTAAATAACTGGCTTCGCGAACTTTGTCAATCTTTCGATATAGTCAAGCGATTGCGATGAATCAAAGCCTAAGTAATATACTCGTATCAAGTTACACACTATTTAAATGTATAAAAGTAATCTATATCGATTTCTGATGCCCGCTCAACAAAAAACTTCTACTGAATTATTATTATAGACTAGCTGGCCCGGCGAACTTCCTACCGCTTTATAGTCAATGAATGTTGTGATACTTTTAAGCTCAACTGGCAAAGGATAACGCCATAACGGCTTTACAAGAACCAGCATTTTAAAATAACATTTTAACTAAAGATAACTGTACGTTTTAAATTATGTACTTGCTCTGTCTTTACCTTTTACGCATATTGCTAAAAGAGTTATGAATTTACATGTGGATGGATGGAGAGGGAGGCCAAAGAAAAGATGGATGGATTGTGTGAGAAGTGATATGAATGAAAAGGGAGTTAGTGATAGCGTGACGAGCGACAGGACAGAATGGAAGAAAAAAACGTGTTGCGCCGACCCCAAATAAAACGGGATAAGGGCAGGAAGATGATGCTCTGTCTTTACCTTTTCTTCTTTTATTTATCTGTCTACTGTCTCTTGTTCTGCTCTAATATTATCTATGAAAACTTTTAATAAGCCTTCTTGCAATATTTCTCAACTACAAATCTGTATCCTAGCTGTAAGTTTTCTGAAAATATTAAAATAAATAAATAAAGTAAATAATAACAGACTCATAAATCTTCATAACCGCGTATACTACACGCGTCTATGAAGCTATACGTCTGTGGATAGTAAGAAGTTTGGTAGTTATGCCAACAGAATGAACCTAAATTAATCCTTGCTTAAGTATTAAATCCCTCTCTAACGATTGTGTTACATGCTTTTTATTAGCATAAGAAACACACGGGTCGTAACCCCGAGACTGCTTGGCTTAGGCCGACAACAGACGAACGGCATCGCAGCAACCGCGCGCTGTCGATATATTCAACTGCATATAGTTATCGGTAGACGGATCTGACTTTGCGCAATTGACGCTAGGCATTTAGCCCAGGAGATCAGTGTAAGATTTGATCTTTAAGAGCCTTAAAATAAAGATGACTTTGATCGCATAATATCAAAGTGACTAACTTCATACTAACTGTATGTGGTTAGCGATGGACAGGATGTGTCGATACTACACGACTGTTAGTCGACCGCGTAAAGTTGAAGTGACGAGTGTATGCAGTTAATATTGACTGCACACGACTGCAGTCGACAGCATGAAGCAGCCTGCAGTTGATATCATGACTGAACGAAGTCGAACGTACAACTGCATACAGTTGAATATATCGGCAGCACACAGCCGCTGCGATACAGTCCGTCTGATGGCAGCCTTAGGTCGACGAGTAGCTGACGCCTCTCGCAAGCCATGCATAGTAAAATTTACATAAGTATTAATTAACAATCACTTCTTATACGTATAAGGCTCATATCACACGGAGATGGCAGCGGCCGGCAGTGAAGCGGCGAGCAGTTTTAGTGTCATACAATTATAAACATTATGTATATTTTTATTGCTGTACTCTAAGGCGAAGCGGGTATGCGTGTTAGACTTTTATTGACTTTGCCTTGCGTTTCAGAACCTGTGGTTTCATGCGTTCACAAACATGTAAACTCACATACATACACAAGACCAGAATATCATAAATATTTCGCAAAGAAAATGAATTTAAAGACCAGCGGTGCTCTATCCGGGGCGCAGCTAGCCGGAATTAAATGCATCCATCCATTTATCTCCGGCCTGATGTTCAAGGGACTATACGCCTTAAACACTTCACCAATCGTGCCATAAAACATAATGCATCGCTAACGAAAAAATTCATAAACTTCCTGTCCTACATTTCTTACATTACTCATGCTACAACCACAAGGGTGAACCTTGACGACGGCGACGCTCGTGGATCACGCTTGCAACACCACCAACCTTTGCATGCAACGTCTGAGCAGTGTTGCCATCTTTTATTGAATCACTCATCTTTATTAGCTTGCCTATTCAGTTTTCGTGGTTTGTTCGTGGATTACGTTAAGTTCGTAGTTCATTTGCGAACGACGTCGCGTGGCGTGGATCTAGTGTAGCTCTATACTTCTAGAGGTCTTTTTTTCGATGGAAAAATATCTAATGACATGCCTCGCTCTTGGATGAAGCGAGAGGGTGTGTCAGTCGATAGACGTCCACAGTTGGACATAGGCCTACCCCAAGTTTCGACACAATAAACGATCCTTTGCGTCCCGGATCCATCGGATTCCCGCAACCTTCAACAGGTCATCGGTCCACCAACGCACCCAACGCTGCGTACTGACTAAAAACCCACTCCTGTTCGTTGCCTTCCATACTATGACTGACCTGTTGGTGAAGTGGTTAGTGCCCTCACTGCTAAGCCGGAGGTCGTGGGTTCGATTCCCATCCACGACAAATTTTATGTTTGTGTAATGAGCATAATCATTTGTTCTGTGTCTGGGTGTAATATATCTATGATATGTATGTATTTAGAAATAAAGTATGTTTATCAGTTGTCTAGTTTTTATAATAGAAGCTCTGAGTTACTGTGACATTTGTTAATATTTTGATGTACAATAAAGTTTATTCTATTCTATTATATTCTCTGCTTAGTTGGCATTGTGTGATTGTTGTGAAATATTATTATTATTATCATACCAAGGCCAAGTCTTCCTTTCAGAAGCAGATTGTTGGCCCCAGGTCTAATTTCCATAAAAATCTATGGAGACCGACACGCCCAGATCGGAGTGTGTGGCACACGTGTGCGCAGTGTAGTTCTACCTTTAACGACGGCGACGCTCGTGGATCACACTTGCAACACCACCAACCTTTGCATGCAACGTCTGAGCAGTGTTGCCATCTTTTATTGAATCACTCATCTTTATTAGCTTACCTATTCATCGTGGTTTGTTCGCGGATTAACCTGTGGCTCTGTATGCGTAGATGTCTTTTACGAAATCTGTGCAAGACTACCTTGTGTTATATATACTTTCATTTTTTTAAAAAGGTAATAAAATTATCTAAGATCTATAAGAGCAATGGTGCCCTGGTTTTACTTTGTGTAATTTATGTAGTCATCATTGCTCTCAAAACGGTGAAGGAAAATTTCGCGATAAAACCGACCATCTCCTAAAAAAACGAAGACAGAGTAAACAAACAGGTAGGCTTATTGAGACTTATAAAATACTCAGAGAATACTACGATGTGCCCAGCCTTCAAGACCACTACACGAACGCTGAATGCTTACAAACGTGTACAAGGACATTTCCTCAATCTATAGGGAAATGCATTCTGAACAGCCTTTGAAGCAATTTCTACCTTGTAACAGCATTGACAATGCTTGCATGTCCTAGAAGTCCTTGAATCAAAAATTCGAAGACATGTGACATTCACCAACGGTCGATGATGATGATGAACAGCATGAAACAGGTTACCGTAAAGTGTTGTGTAAGCTCCCACCTTGAACTGTTTTAAAAATCGGTTGGACAGACTGAACGTCTCCAAACTATATGCAGCACACGCATGAGCTAATAGCTGCTAGTGTGTCTTACCAAATAATAATACTAAACTCTCCTCGAGAAGAGGCTTGAGTCCCAGCAGTGGGAGCATTATAAAACTGATTGTATAGTTAGACGGTACTGCCAGATGATGGCCTACCCGAAATCTAGCATTTTATCAGAATAGATAATTGCGAACCAGATAGCAGCGCCACCTACCAGGTCCAATTGTATTTTCAAACGATCCAGAGACTCACTGAAATATACACACAAAATTAGGTGACAAAAACAAACGTGCAGAAGAAATATATACATAAAGATATTCACATTATTAATTATTCATCGTTCTTCCAATTTCACAATGAAAATAAAATTTAAAAAATCCTGCGTATTTTGCAAACTGTCTAAGCTTCAATTAAAAAATGCAATATTGTAATATATGTAAATTCATTTGCATTATTATTAAAAAAATATTGCGCTAAACAAAATTAACTACTTTAGCTAAATAGACATCGAAATTATGGCGAAAGTTTAAAGCCAGAACTACATTAGATCGACGCACACCTCTAAAACGCCTGTTTTGTACGTAGCTAGAACGAATTCGCGTGATGTGTATCAAGTATGTAGCTCTACAAGTCTAGTTTCAATATAAAATGTATGGAGACCGATGTGCCCAGATCGACGTGTGTGACTCTCATCTCCCCTTGCGACCGTTACGTTTTGATTCTCTTGCGTCGAACGCCTCGAGTTGGGCACGCCTCCGATTCCTTTATTCTGACCACGTGACTGAGCGTTGAGATGATGTCAGAACAAAGAAATCGACGCAAAAGAATCAAAACGAAACGCCTAGTCAAGTTACGCGCGTATCGTTTTCGCCTGCAGGAAACAGACTCCATTACTCTTCATTACTTCATAACCAACTTTTCAAAAATGCCAAGTTATTTTTAGATTATTAACCGTTACGTATTATTATAGAATAAGAAATAATAACTATAATCTAAGTATTAGATGCGGAGTTATGAAACATCAAAACACACATTTCGCGTACGTTGTGAAACTCCAATAACTTGGCTGGAATTGTGACTCAATGTATCAACACATTTTGTTTTGTGTTTTTTTATTACGTATAACTTAGTTATAGACTTGGTCTGATCAAGGCTTACAGTAGGAACCATCTGTTGCATAAGAGTCGGAACTGATGTAGAGCATACATAGTTATCTTTTTTTAAATAATTGCTCCTGTATAGTGGGTGTACCGCAGCAGCCAATGGCTTACCCACGGCGCTAACCGTACCTTCTATTTTATTTATGTATGACATACTATAAATTATTTATACTATGGCTAAATATATAAATATATATATAACCTACCTACTGCGTAGCTGAAATAAAATGATTATTATTAATCAGTATATCTCAGAACTTTGAGGTCCTGGCCATTTGGAAGGCGTAGGTACGAGACACCAAAACCAACTCGCATAGCCGTTTTACACAAGAATTTTTATTATGTTTTACGATTGTGTGGATTTAAACCTTTAAGAAATATAAATATAATATTTATTACTCGAGTTGCTAAATTTTTTAGACATCATTTATCTACACTATAATATTATAAAGAGGGATTTTTTTTATTTTTGTGGGTATGTTTGTAATGAATAAACTCAAAAACTACTATACCGATTTTAATAATTCTTTCACTATTGGAAAGCTATATTCACCCTGAGTAACATAGGCTATATTTATTGCCCGTGCAAAGCCGGGACGAGCCGCTAGTTATCTATAATTTAGGCTTTATTTCAACTTTTATATACATACATAATGCTTTCAAATTTTGACATCACGATTTTCATTAGTATATATTAATATTTTGGCCTTTAATTTTTAAAATGTGCTTAGCTTAAGACTTTTGGGCTAAATGAATAATTGCATAATTTAAACACTTACCAATTAAATTAAATTAAAAGTCGGCAAATAGTAACCAAAACAATTAAGAATAATTTAGGTAATGATTCATATCTAGGCGCAGATAACAATCTAATTAACATTGCACTACCGTGATGAAATCATAGGAAACCCTCAAATCTGGAACTACAATAATATCCATAAGTGTATAGTGTATATAGGGGTGGGAGGGGGTTGCAGTTCTGGTCTACCCCAGTATGGTCTAACGCCTACTTCAGGATGTTGGGCTACCTAACTTCACATTAAAATCAGGCATGTCGGGGGCCAGGCCCCCTCTAAAAAATAACCCATAAAAGACCTGTAGTCGCCGAGTGGACGGCCTCGACTCGAGTTGTAGATTCCGAGTTCAAACCCAGCCAGGCGCATTACTTTGTGTATTTCTTTCATCACCACTACTCTCAAAACGGTGAAGTAAAACATCGTGAAGAAAACGGCATGTCCTAAAACCAAAAATTCGATGAAATATAACATCCACCAACCCGCACTGGGCCCGCGTGGTTAAATACGGCCCTCCCTCCCTTAAAGAGGAGGCCTGAGTCCGAGCAGTAAGAACATTATAAGGCAGATTATGCTATTATATGCTAAAGGTCAATCCGATTGGCTCGTGAATCCGAACTCGCTTCTGTATCGTATGTTTTCCATAGCAAAAACCTCCATGTCGCAACATTATCGAAGGCAGCGATATCCAACGGCGACAGCGCCGGAGACATGCGGCGCGCGTCACGTACACCAACTCTTGATAGATTTGCAAAATTCACTCTTACAACACACACTCGTCTCTATTTCTGTAGAGATTAAGTTAATCTTTCGTTATGGTGAATGTAATCCGTGGTGGGTGATAATTGTTAAAAATATATGCTGAGAGTAATGGTAACAGACCCGACTTACAAGATGTAGGTCGTGGGTACAGACCCAGCCAGACGCAATACTGCTCTCAAAACGGTGAAGGAAACATCGTGAAGAAACTGGCATATAATAAAAAAAATCGAAGATAAGTGATATCCACCAAATTGAATTGGGGTCGCGTGCTGAATTACTGCCTTGCCTCTGTTAGAGAGGAGACCTAAGTTGAGTCTAAGTCCCATCAGTGGAAAAATTAGAAGGCTATCACGAAAAAATAAATAAAATAAAAACGTTTTTCACGCAATATACTTAACGTATATTGCGTTAATAACATTATTTTTTGTGGGTGGGAAAATCATCCAATTACATATCCGCGTGACTTTTACAGATTAACCCTTCAGATACCGTCAATTAGAGACACAATAGTAAGACAATAGATGCGCGGCCACCGGTGGTCGCTTGGGGATTCATGAATTAAAAACCCACTCGCACTTCGTTGCATTTTGTACCGGGGAAGATTCTTCCTTTCAGAAGCAGACCTTTGACCCCAGACCAATAACCCTATACATATTCGTATCCTTATTATTTATCAAAGTGTCCCGCCGCGTCTGATGTCTGTATGAACGCGACAAACTCAAAAACTGTGTATAATACATGCATATTATTGTAGATAGTCACATCAGAGCACATGATCGCAACTCGAGTTGGAACATGAAGTTTCTTGCACGTTCTCCTCCATAGAGATCTACGCTTTGGAACGTGCAATTTAGCTTCATTTTTTTGGACTGACCGACATTCGACTATTCAAAAGTGCCAGCAAATGGGCCATTTGAAATAAATGCTTTGATTTTGATTTGACTCGTAGTTGCTTTAAATTTTTGTTGCAGAAACCAGTCACCGTAGCTGAAATCGGTTAGGGAGTCTTTACTACATTAGAGCAAAGCCAAGAATTTCAAAGACCTGAAACATTCGTGTGAAGCTGGAGCTAGCCGCGTAGTAAAGATACAAATAGTACCAAGTAATTATGATGAAAAAAAAATTATCTCCGATCCTAAATAGTGATAAGGGGAGGAAGGAGATTCAGTTGATAGAAAACTAGTAAGTTTCACTCGGTAAAAGTCTAACGCACTTTCTCGCTCCACGGGAAATCATCAAAAAAAGGAAGGTGATAAGACGAGTCGTATACCACTTCACATCAGCTTCAAGAAGGGCCACGGGTTTCTGAAAAAGAAACCTGAGGTCCCAGAACACAAACGGCAGCGAAAGGACGTAAAGTATCAGCAGGAGGGGCCCAGCTGGGTCGAAGCCTACTGGGGACAGGGTTGTCCGAAAGGGAGCTCGTGCCCCGGTTTGAAGGCTAGAAGGAACGGCGCGGGGTTTTTAGTCAGTAAGAGTCTGACACTGTCTCCCGCTCCACCCAAGAGCGGGTTTCGTCAAAGATGATTTTTCCCGTCGACAAAAAATAAAAAAAGGACGTAAAGTTTTAAACAAAGTCTATCATCACGCTCTACTTAAAGCAGGTGAAGTCATTGAATGACGACCCACCTAAAAAAACTGATTTATTAAAAAATCTGTCTCCTTCCATACTTAGTATTTTAGTTCACAACAAATTCCTTCTAATTCTAACGGCCTACATTACCAGCCTACTTTCAATAAGTCTGCCTTGAAAAACAAATCCTGTTCTACACTAATTACTACCTAGTTCAGTATCAGTTGCTATGATTGCGTGATTAGGATCTATTTGAGATATGACAGCATTTGGCCTTTACTTTTCCCGTTGAAAGTTGTGATTTCGAAGTTGTTTTATTTTGTGTTCTATTCGCTTGACTGTTGTTACGGCATAGTGCATTCCATTGAGAGTGTAATAGTTTGCTCTGAGCGGTTCGGCTAGCTGTTGTATAATTGTGTTATAATTCTTTTATAGTACTCTAGAAGTTGTATATTATGATTGCAGTATTGTCACATTTTCTTTCATCTGCCTTCTTGTCCTTTAAAATAATGATGATTTTATTTTCAAGTATTAATTTCCAAAAGCAGTCTATTTCTGTGCTAAGCAGTTTCAGTGTATCATACCATAAACATAACATAGCATAATATGCAACACAATATTCTAGGATATACCAGTTTCCTTCCAATGTTTTCCTTCACTGTTTTGAAGTGGTGATGAAATATATACAAAGTAATGTGCCAGGCTGAGTTAGACCTATGACTCGTAAATCGAAGCCGTTACCACTAGGCCACTGCCCACTTCATTTTATGTTATACTAGCTTTGCCCGCGCGGCTTCGCTCCCGCTCTTCCCTACTCCACCCTACTATACCCAACTCTACCCTACTCTACCCTACTCTACCCTACTCTACCCTACTCTACCCTACTCTACCCTACTCTACCCTACTCTACCCTACTACTCTACCCTACTCTACCCTACTCTACCCTACCCTACCCTACTCTACCCTACACTAACCAAATTTTTTTTTCCATAAGAACCTTCTCCTCACAATAACAATCACAACAAAAAAAAAAAAACAGCCAAATCGGTCAAGCCGTTTTCATGCCAAGTCGTGACAACGGAAAACGGGGGTCATTTTTATATATTATATAGATTTAGACCTATGTAAGGAGAATCGCTGCATAGAGTTCTGCATATGATAAGTTAACCTTTGAAAGGTTTCAGACAAGTGTTTTTGTTGTAATTGTAACAGATTAAAAAAAAACTGTAATGAACAATAAAGAAAAAACAAATCAACTCTGTTAACGTTATCAACAGAAGCATCGTTCTCTTTCCTCATTTCTCCACGTTATTTATATTTTTTATTAGCATATCCATGGCCATATTCCACATTACCATAGACATGTTTCTATCAAACACTCAATCGCAATAGACCCCAAGGTTCCTATCGCTGGTCGAATCGATTTATGACACCAAATGAGGAGTGTCGTCATTTCTATTACGTTGCACAATATCTATTTAAATGTTGCTAGAAGGTAGACCGTGCGATGTGATTACGCTAATTTCATCAGGCAGCTTAAGAACACACTCAGTTCCTCGTACAGTCTGTATATGCTTACAATTTTATAATCATCATCACTATTATGTTATATACCCTTGAATTTGGGCTCTAGATAGCAAAAACATCCAGTCTTATAAACAATTGATTGACTGTGCGTAGTGTAACATATGAAATTTGCTTCGAGATAATTTACTATAGATACCATCCTTAAGTACTATTTAACCTTTCTCCCCTTAAACAATTTTCTTTTTTCGTAAATCTACATCCTTTCAAAGGCACCCATCAAAGACACGCATATCCCGCCTGAATCTATCGTCTTAAATCAGAATTAGCCTATTAATTATTAACATTGACCGTAGGTTCGCAACGAGTTGGTTGTGCAACCGTGCCTCGCAGACGCAGGCGCAAACGACGCGCGCGCAGTCCGTCAGTGAATGGGAAACCACATGGTGTCGTGAACAGTGAACCTCTCGAAACAGTGTTGTGCTAGTTTTTTCAGGTATTCTTGCATTATTATTCTCCACGTTTTTTGCATCGATGCTTGTGGTTCGTTATGTTCGAATAATTGTTAAAAATCCTTAAAAAAAAAAGTGATCTTGTGTGACCATTTTGAGGAATTCAGGTTTGCGTGCAATACTATGTTGTTAGAAGACATTAGATTATAATGAATGTTAATGAGAGTAGTTATGTGGATTTTACATTAAATAACATGCTTATTCATGGTCAATTATACTGTTTGGTTGCGGAGTGTTATGACATTCGTATACCCTATTAAGCTTACGAAAAGCTCATTGAATTTTTGTGTTGAAAAAAGACTTTGCTAGCTGACATGTCTTCGATAGCTGAGTGTAGACCTCTAAGAGGATGAAGGAGATGCGTTTTAAGAAAGAAAACTCGACTTAGAAATAAACTCGCGAATCTACAGTAATAATTTAAGAGGTATTTGTTTTTATGTTTTTTTTTTGTTTGTAAGAGAAACTCTCTGAAAGTACTGGTCCGATTGCGAAATTTTTTTTATCCGATAGGAAGCTGCTATATTTCTGAGAGACATAGGCTATATTTTATGCACGCGGGCGAAGCTGTGGGCAAAAGCTAATATCCAATATACAATAAGCTCGTGTCACCTCGTTATCGTTGTTGTAGTGTTGTTATCCAACGCTTCCGAAACAAGTTAACCATTTTTTATTAAAAAGATAGTCTTATTTGGTAAGTCTGTGAATAAGTAGTACGCTATTTTTACCCTCCTATTTCTAAACCTTTTATTTCTCTAATTTATATGGCAGAACAACATTTGCTAAAACTAGACTATTACTGTACGTTATAACTTGTTTTGTTGTATATATACAGTCAATTATTATTATTATAGCTAGCCCATATTGCCCCTATGCTGGGCAAGGACCTCCTCCTTTCTTTCCAATGATCACGGCTCCTCGCTTTCTCATTCCAATTCTTAGGGAAGCCATCCAAGTCATCTCACCATATCCTTCGTGGTCTGCCACGACCCACCCTACAGTAAATAATTAAGAATATGAATACGGTTATGTCAGTATTCGTTCGAACTTCACAAACTGTAGCTGATCAAAATATTTTGTCACCTCATGTTTGCTCTCATCAGTTACGATAAAATAGATCAAGAGATTTTTGGCTTTATTATCACTATCTTTTTCCCACGGTTTGGCTCTTGTGGCCAAAATAGTGTCTGCCACAAGATAATGTCTTTTTTCTGGATAGAAACAACAATACTGACTGACTGGACTGGATCTATTTGCCCGCTGCAGTCTTCCCGTCCGATTATAATTTGAGTGTCTTTAAGGCTGGAGTGAATAAATAGACTCTTAATAAACTAGTGCGCGTCACCATCAGAGATTGCATCACTGCTTACCATCAGGTGGGATCACAGTCAAGCACTATTTAATATCAATAAAAAAAAAACTTAGTAGTCCTGAGTTGAGCTACACGAATACTGACAAATGCTTTCTCTGAAAAGTACAAAATAACTTTCTATAATATGGTGTTTCTATAATAGATACCTAATTTTGTCTCTTCGATATTTAACACCGACTTTTTAGTTATTGTACCACACCTCTCAGCCAAACTTAAATACCTTGTAGCCAGAGTGCATCTCATAACACTTCTAATAATCTCAAATACGGTTATATTACATTAATTTACCTTCCAGATCAGTTCGATACAACCCCTCCCCCATCGGCTCAGTGCATTTTGATTGCACTAAGCCTATTAGTTTAACGTTTTTTTTGAGGAAAGAAATCATTAACCCTTTATCTACTTGCGTCGGATTGGTCAAGTGTTTTCGCGTCCTAATCGCCAGGGTCGGGTGTTTGCGACTGGATACTCCATCTCGTTTAGCTCTTTTAATCCCCATAGGTGACAGTAGAGCTGATGAAAGTATTTGCTCTTGAATGTGCCAGGGTCACTGGCGGAATAAACGCAAGAGTTTTTGCCGGATGTATCCGATGTAGGCAGTTAAAATAGTAATAACTCCTTCCGCTATAGGTGGAGCGAGAGAGTGTCAGACTTTTACTGACGAAAACTGACCTGTGTAAGGAAGACCGTTGCCCTTTGCGTTCCAGGGCCACGGTAACTGTTTCAAACGTTCCCGCAATTAGCTTAGAACCTTGGACTTTGACTTAGAAGGCACGATTAGCAACCTTAGTTTTATGACCCGTGAGATACAAGACAAGTATCGTGACCGTTCGTATGACCATTATTAAAACTTTGTTTTTCTTTTACACCAGTCCCACATAGCGCCGTCTAGTCTCAAGCTAAGCAGAGCTTGTGTTATGATTTATGAATACTAAACATATTACATATTTCTAAATACATCCGTCTAGATAAACTAGCTTTTGCCCGCGTACATAAATTATTATCTATAAGTATGTCACTCAGAATTAAAGCAGCTTTAAAAAATTTAGGAATCGGACCTGTACTTTCAGAGATTACCTCCTACAAATAAAAAAACTAACTTAACTTTATCTATGTATATAAAAATCAATGCCACTTTTCGTTGTTATTTTATAACTCAAGAACAGGCTCACCTATCCAAACCAAATTTTTAGGCTTTGTTCAGACTATTTAGTAGATGGTTTATGTGAAGTTTGGTAGGGTAGAGTAGGGTAGAGTAGGGTATAGTAGAGTAGAGTAGGGTAGAGTAGGGTAGAGTAGGGTAGAGTAGGGTAAAGTAGGGTAAAGTAGGGTAGAGTAGGGTAGAGTAGGGTAGAGTAGGGTAGAGTATGGTAGAGTAGTGTAGAGTAGGGTAGAGTAGTGTAGAGTAGGGTAGAGTTGAGTAGAGTAGGGTAGAGTTGAGTAGAGTAGGGTATAGTAGGGTAGAGTAGTGTAGAGTAGGGTATAGTAGGAAATAGAGTAGAGTAGGATAGAGTAAGGAAGATCGGGAGCGAAGCCGCGCGGGCAAAAGCTAGTAATATTATATATTATTACCCCAGACACCGAACAAATGATCGTGCTCATCACACAAACACTTGTCCTGTGTGGGAATCGAACCCACGACCTCCGGCTTAGCAGTCAGGGCCACTAACCAGTAGACCGACAGGCCAGACAACTAATTAACTCGTCAGCATCACGCACAGCTTCTTACATACGTTGAGCTTATGATTCGAGTCAGGGCTGCACTTATGTGATTATAATTATTTCAAATTTGATGACTCTCCAATCATTGTCTTCGGCAATAGTTTATTTTCGTGTGAATATTTTGTATTTTTAGTTAGAAGTCCGTTGGATGTGAAAACCGCAGAAACGGTCGACGTAGTGACGCTTATCGGAGATTAGTGTCTAGCAGTGAACTGCTTTCGTTTGAAATATTAATGGTGGTTTTTTTTTTCGGTGTGTAAAAATTATCCAGATGACATCCCCCGTCTTTGAGCGGAGCGGGATAAAGTGTCAGACTCTTAGTGACCAAAAAATTCCACCTCGTACCTTCGTTGCTTTTCATACTGGGGCCGAGCCTCCCTTTCGGAAACAGACCCTTGGTTGCTGACAGCTCCTTGAGGCGCGCGGGAACAGTACGCGTCGTTGTAAGTAACCGTCCGGGCTCGTTCCGGACGGTTACTGGACGGTTGGACAGCGTGTCCAGTGCTCGTCGTCCGCAAGCTCGCTTGAGTTCACAATTAACTTTTTATGTTTATTTTAAGTGTAATAAATCGAAGATTTGATTTTTCTAAAAACACCATGAGGTAAAAGTAAAGGAGTTCTCTCAATTGCTCAATACGTTATAAAAGTTCTTAAGGAGCTTTATAAAGATGATGTAAAAAAGAGAGTCTACCTACCATTGCAATGGGGCTAGACTTGGCCACACTAAAGATTTTGCAAAATCTGTCTCAGACGAAATCTTATGGAATCGGGGTCAAGCTTCAATATTTGAATTTGAATTATGACATGTCAAAGATTGTGTATAAAAATTAATTTAAAAAAAAAGGATTAAATGCTAGTTACGACTATGATTAAATTTTACGTAATAATTATATTTAAATTTTACGTAAAAACTTAAATTAAATTTTATGTGGTAAATCATCAAATGACTTCCGCTACAAGTGAGACGAGAGAGAGAGTGTCAGAAATTTACTGACTAAAACCGAGTGTTTTTTTATTTCCCCTTGCGAGCGTCACGGTAACTCTTTGGAATAATCCTTTGCCCTGGGTGGCAGCGGTCCTAACTGAAAAATCTAGCCCAATCTTGCTGACATCTCCATGAGTCACGCATAGAACACAGCGGTGACATGTACTTTGATTCTCACCGGACCAAGCCTGGCCGGACGGCGAGCTACCCATTGCTTGCCGTCCGGAAGCACGCGCCTACGGTAGCTGGAAGTCCGGAAGCAAGCGGCTACTGGAAATCGCTCCACGAACCTGACGTCAATTTAATCCTGAGTTATAAAACAGTAGTCTCTCAGGAAATGACCCAAAGATTGACTGGTAATAAATACCTAAAGCATTAAGTCCGCCGCTGTACCTTTATGTGCATGAAGTGTTAAATCAATAAATAAATGTACTTTTAGATAAATATTCCCTGGGAGAGAGCTACTTAGGGTATTTTTAATATTGTGCGGTTTTGATCACGCATGCGGGATTGCTCCGCACGCGCAACCCCCGTTTCATTCAAGTATTAATGGTAATGCGTGGAATACGCTCGTGGGGCGCGGTTTGAAAGAGCAAACCCGCATGCGTGATGAAATCCGAACGATATTAAAAACACCCTAAGAGATGCTAGTCATATCTCACCGGGAATAACATAGCCCAAGGTCACCTTGAGGTTCGTTCCGGCCACTTGTCGCTGTGTGTGTGGTAATGCTAAAGTTTCTGCACGTTACTGGGTCAAACGCGTTTACCTAATACGTCCTTGATAACGAAACATATATTTTGACACGAGATTAGAATCGTTATGCGGTACACGATAATACGGTGGAAATAGTAGATGAAGAATTCGCACGCTTCTTCAGAGACTCTAGAGGTCATTAATGCCCCAGGAGGTCATTAATGCTCCAGGGAAGTCTCCAGGGAAGGCAAATGATATGGGTATCGAGGCTCTACGTTGGTAGCGCATCGGTATTGGTATCCACACACGCACAGTCGCACACATACATGCTCGTCAAAATAGGTAATTTCTTTTAAAATCCTATAAGCATTCTTGGTTGCATGACCAGCCACATAATGTTTCCACTGCTGAGTCACAGACCTCTTGAGGAAAGAAGGAAAGGGCCGTAATCCACAAAGCAGGCACAGTGTGGGTTGTTTTTTTTTCGAGGGATGATTTTGATATCATTCAATGACTTCTCACGCTCTATGGTGGAGCTGGCAAGGTGGTGGTAATTAGGTTAAAAATTACGCAATTTAAAAACAGTTGAAATAGTTTCAATACCACTAACTACTAACTTTGCTGTTTATGAATATTATTAATTGAGAGTTTACTTAAATAATAACAAAACCTTTTCTAATACGACCTTTAAATATTTGTACTCATTAAAAAATAGTAGTGTATTACCTACTTACTTGTTGTATTGTATTGAATTCATGATTACAGTGGATGCGTCGATATCTTTTCAACCCACCCTATATAAATTAACAGATCCAATTCACCCGACCTAAATTACAAGAGGAAAAGAAAGAAAATAAAAAAGACATTACGAACGACACGGAATAGTTACGTACAACTTTATTGGATTCTTAAAAGTTCATATTTGTTCATGTTAAACCGGTTACCGAACAAATTCTTTAAAAGTAAATAATAAAAGTGTAACTGGACCTAAAGCCAAGCCCACATTGGTGTAGTAAACATTTAAGTAGTCCAGTATCATAAAGACAGAATGGGAAAGAAGACTTTTGTTCTATTCTTTATGAGTTAAAATTGAGGCAGAATATTGGTTGAATTTTAAAATTCATACAGATTGGTTTGTGACCTATAACTTTTAAAAAGTAGACTAAATCTTTCTTCATTAGACTAATCGACAGAGCTTTTATGAATACTTTTAAACTTGAGCAATAGAGAGAGCATCACATTAAGGTACCCGATGGAATTTACTGAAAAATCTTTGTTTTTAATTTATTTCACACTAGCTTTTGCCCGCGGCTTTGCCCGCGTACATAAAATAGCCTTGTCACTCAGGAACAAAGCAGCTTTTTATCGGTGAAAATTTTTTACCTCCTACAAACAAATACACAAACTTTACCTCTATATATATATAATTAATATAATAATGTAGTTCGAAGTTTAAATAAACGATAAGTCCGATGAATCTGCATCAACGATTGTGATCTTTGATGTAGATTCATCGGATTATGCATCAACTATATAAGTATCTAGGTTACCGAAAGAGTTACCTTGGCTCTAGAATGCAAGGGCAACTGAAGGAAGGATGAGTTACAGTCAGTAACAGTATTGAGTAGTTATTTGATGATTTGCGATCTAAAAAAGCTCCTAGATACTTAAAGAAGCTTTTAATGAAAATAACATAATTAATACTCGTCAAGACGAATCATACGAGCCGGAGCCCTAATTCGATGGGGTTGTGTCGTTTAACTACAAAGTTCCTATAGCCACCTTCCGGTTCCACCATCAGATCAGCTCTTTGCCATAATAATTTTGCATTGTCATCTGATTTACACCTGCATGCAAAATTTCAGCTCAATCGGTAACCGGGAAGTGGGTCAAATTTAATTTGCAAGATTTGATGACAGACAAACATCGGGACAGGTGAAACTAAGTAAAAGCTTGTAAAAAATTAACCAATTGTATATGCACCTTTGGTTGCAAAATACGCGATATTTCGGATATGATAAGCATTACGTTTTACTTCCTTTTCGTATTACACAATAGGTACATTATAATATTCTTTAAATTAATGATTACACATTTAGTTTAAACGATCTAAATTGATGAGAATGATCATTACTGAATTGATGAGACTTTATGAATCAACCGTGCAATAATAATTTTATTATATCGTCAATAAATTTTGATTGTCTCTTCCTATTTTATTTATCATCCGATCCGGTGAGTTAAATAACTTTGCTATTGGATTATTGCATGTAGGATGATTTATTTAGAGTAATATAACACTTTGAATATTGTCTATAAAATAAAATACCTTTAAAAATGTACGAGACAATAGTGAAAAATCTTCTAATGATGACAAAGTTGCTCCTCGAAGAATCAGAGAACTCATATTAAGGCTAGAAGGAAACAAAAAACTGGTAATAGTAGAAATAGTACTATGCGTTCCAAATGAGAATAGGAAAGCCAATGAACTAGATCTGAGAAATTTTGATTGAAAAGTATAGTTTTCAAAAAAAGCTTACTTGCGTTTAAATGATTTTGTTTTTGTTTAACTGAGCCTTATTAAGAAATAGATAAAAAAGTTATTTATAACTATTATTTTTTTTTAAAACTATACTTTTCAATCAAAATTTGACAGATAGAGTTCATTGGCTTTCCTATTCTCATTTGGAACGCACAGTAAGTAATAACGTAGTGATTGTCATGGTCTGCATAAGTTGACATGTTTAAAAACCAGTTGTTATGTCATTTGTAACAAAAAAATCTCTTGTAAGACATGAAACTGCCCATCTAAATTGATATTATGCTCAACAACATAAAAATATGGTATGCCATTCAAAATCATTATCATTGCAGTCGTATACAATATGCTATAGCTTACATAACGTGACCTAAATATCAGACAGACGTCTGTCCGCTGGCACGTCCTCAGTGACACTGAAACGAATTAAGAAAGCCGATGCAACCACGCATGCGCGGTGCACCGGACAGTGAAAGTATTGCGCGGGAGTCGACGAATTGCTTTATCTCAGGAAGATGACATTTTTATAATAATTATAAAAGTTTGAAGAGGAAATAATTTTTGCTTCAACCAATTATAATTAGAAATGATGTAGATAATCTTATTTATTTATTTCAATTTTATAAATCTACCTTAACGATTCATAGGCGGACTAAGAGTGGGTTTCTGAATTGAGTATTTTTAAGTTGAGAATGTCTCATAACCTATTTGCCAAATATTGATAGTTTTGAGGCTAAAGTCGTTTTTAAGTATTGCTCAATTTTAAATGTAATTTAACAAAGCATTCTCAGGGACAATCATTATTAAATTATCATATTCCTTTCTAAAATCTGCTAAGTTTTATGAAGATTGAAAATAACGATTTTAATTCGTTAATATTACCATGATACGAATGAATAATGATAACACTTTCTTCTTATGTTTTGTCTCAAAATTTCTAAGAACATATATCTACCTACTCGTATATCTAGTCTATTGTGAATTTTGTCTGAGAGGAATAAATCTTCTATTAAGTCATCGCATTATTTATCACTTGTGTTTACATCTTTGTCTTCACACACTCTTTTACTATTACTTCAAACACTTTAAATAGTTTACTATAGTGACATATGATCCCACACGTTGCTCGCCAAGTGTGACATTACAACAGTGTTTCACGTTTTCGCAAAACGTCTGCTAAACACTTATGTCTACAGACAAATTAGGAAATAGAAGTAGCACTACTTAGAAAGCGCTATTCATTAATTTAACCTTATCAATAATCTACTTAACATCGCGGCTGAAGCAGTCAGCGGTCAGCAAACGGTAGGGGCCCAGCAGGGTCGAAGCCTATTGGGGCCTAGGGTCTGATTCTGAAAGAAAGACTTGGCCTTCGTATGAAAGGCAACGAAGGAACAGGAGTAGGTTTTTAGTTAGTAAGTCTTACACGCCCTCTCGCTCCGTCCAAGAGTCCTGGGAGGTCATTAAATGAATTTCCCACCTAAAAAAAAGGTCTTTACCGGATTAGCTTTGCACAAAATGTTTAAATTTTAATAGAAACCTCAACAATATCCAAAAGATATTGTGTTTCCAAAATATCTTGAAAAAGGTATCGCGGGTTGTACACTATTCTATTTACGTCTAGACTCAGTGCACATAATCATGAAATTGGGTAACCATAATATTAATAATCTGGACATGTTAAACACACTCAGAGCACGTGTCTAGTAAATCAAGTTATGCTGGTACTAAGACCCAGACACTAGACGCCGACTAACTAGAAATTTAAACTACATAGTGGAAATAACATAGTTGAAATTTTGGCGAAGACATTCTACAGAGTTCAAAGAGATAACGAAACAACAGCAGTAGGCTATAGCAATGAAGGTACATAGGATTCAAGTACTAACCCTCCAGGAACACTTCTCATAATAAGTATTCACTAAGTGTGCCGTGGAACCGCGATGGTCTCAGTCAATATAATCGGTGAGGCAATCGTTCACCAAGGTGCTATGCTTGGCCCGGTTCTCACAATATACGGGGCGACGATAAAAGTCACAACAATAAAAAATTTATTCAATATTTCTAGTTTTTCTAACGTAAATTCTATTTCCTGAATTCGTTTATAAGAACGATATAATTGTTGTGAAAATTGTTGCAAAGCTATTTGGTGGTTTTGAAGGATTTTTTTCTTTTATAAGAACTAAAACTTAGAAAGTGTTGGTCATTGTTACCTCAGTAGTTAATTAAAATTCATGAACTAAAACCAAATAAGCTGTCGAATGTTTTGTTGATAATGTCCGGCTTTTCTATACATACAATAAGAGAAACCTACCTACTGACTAACATATCAACACACAGCCATAACTACTGGGACTAGGAGTACAAAATTTTGCACAAGATATCCTTTTATGTCGTAGGTAAACCCTAGGAGGGGATTTTCCAAAATAGGGTGTATTTTAAAGGGAGAGTCCAAAGTTTGTATGGAAAAACCCACTTTTAAGCGGGCGAAGCTACTGGTAGAAGCTAGCTTTTGATAAATAGCGTCACTTCTTTCATTGATTCTCTCTTCATTTCAATGAGATTGTAAAAACATGAGACCAATATTATGAGTGATGGCTTTGTGGTGTTTGTGAACCGCGTTAATAAAGCAATAAAAAACTATTAAATTATTTGTTATTGATTTAATGTAGATAATATAGTATATTTTTTAATTTACTAACTTATTTGTATACACTGTGTCTACATCTCTCATGCAACTCTTCTGTCGCAGGTCTGCTGGAATAAATTTAAATTAATTTAATTTAAAATAAGCAGTACCTTTGTGCTGTTCTATCTGTTCTTTTAATTTTTAAGTGTTCGTGTGTACATAAATAAATAAAAAAACACAACAAATTCATATTATGTAAACAATTAGTACGCCTAATTGAAAAAGATAACGCAAAAACATGTGTAAAGAAGACTCGGTGCGCGTAAGGCGACGCATTGCGTTGCCTTGCATAATAATGTCTCTTACGTAAATCGCTTCAAACATTGTCATCCATCCGCGTGTATCCGTCCACACAATGGCCCAACTTGTCAATCCCTCCGTCTAAGACTTATCCATTGTGTACACATTGTTCTTTTAGGGCTGCGATTAAAGAAACATCTCCAAGGAAGAACCTCATGTCTTGTATGGCCCTATGACCTCCATTGGAGAAACTGGTTGCATGCTCAAGTGCCGTTTTGCAATGGTGGGAATTTTGTGCGGTCATGTTGAATCATTAAACAGGATATGTGTAAAATACTAAGAAAACACTCGTTAATTGCTTGAGAGACAATTATCTCAATTGGACATACGAAAGAAATAGATAATTCAGAGAAAAATGTATTCGAAACATTGCTTGAACATGACACAACAATTCATAAACCTGCATAACACTATTATATATAAAAGGAGAAACTGACTGACTGACATACCAACCCACAATCGAAACTACTGGAACTTGGAGCGTGATTTTTTGTACAGAGATTTGCCATCTAAGGGAATTAAAGGGTCCAAAGTTTATATGAAAAGACTTATTTTTGTGCGAATGAAAGCTGCTGGCAGAAGCTAGTTATCAATAATTAGATGTCCTGACCAGAAGATAAAAGTTAATTGCATCTTAATAATAACCAATTATATTAAATAAGATCAACACAAGTCTACTTCCTATCACTTGCTCCAAATTTTACGACATAGTTGATATTAACGAGTGCAAACTTTTTACTTCCGAGAATTTTGTGAAAAGCGATCCAGTTTCGAAAGTCCCGGACAGTGCACCCTGCCCTTCTTTTACAAGACGCTAATTAAGTCTGATGTAACAAATTATATAAATATCCTCGTTTTGCATGACTTTGAGATACTTATTGGATGTAATAACATTATTATCGACATTTTCAGTCAAGGCTTTACTTGAGTCCACCGTTTCGGTAAAATAGATCGACTTTCACACAACGCCGTCTAGTCCCAACTGGACAACTGATAAACATACATAGATAAATTACACCTAGACAAAGAAAAAATTATCGATCGAAATAAAAGATACAGTGTTTATACTATATCCTGTAATTACTGGCTTAAAACAAAGGCCTACACTTTAGTTATTCCAAAACCTTACAGCGTGTATTGCATCATTAAGGCAATATTATATGTAGTTAGGATGTGTAAGGGTTTCCGCTTTAAGGCATAATGCACGTGAAGCAATCATATAGAATAAATTTAAATTTTATTGTACACCAAAATAGTCAGTCACCATTATCATCCATCGGCTTCATTTGGTAGATATTAGTATAAGCTTAACACTGCTTAAATTTAGGCAGATAGTGATTTAATTATTCACCTTTTTATAAGTTCAGCCTCGCATCAACATCGTCTATGTTAGCGATTTCAACATTAATCTTATGCAGCTTATAACATTTTACATCTAACGTATCTTTCTGCCTATTTCCAGATGCCGATGAAGCAACTCTGAGCAACAATGGGAGTGGTATCCGTGGTTACTGCTGCCACCAAAGCGGCTCTCGCAATCGGTGGCATCAGCAAACTCACCTTTATCCCAATAATGTTAGCGGCTATGGCATACTTCAACTATGAAACTCTTGATCCTGAGCAAAGACCTTTCAACCAGAAGTATCTTCGGGAGAAATATGACTTTGTCATAGTTGGAGGAGGTTCTGCTGGATCTGTTTTGGCTAATAGACTGACAGAAATCGAAGGTTGGAATGTCCTGCTACTAGAAGCCGGTGGCCATGAAACAGACATCAGCGATGTTCCTTTGCTTTCTTTGTATTTACATAAGAGTAAACTGGACTGGAAGTATCGGTAAGTGAACGGATGTTTCATTTAATTTCGGTTTTGGTGTTAACGTTTTATGTAATGCTAGTTACTGGCCGGAACTTTTGAAGAGTTAATAACTGAAATTAAGGTATTACGGGTCCTAACTGGTCCTCATGATATAGATACTTACAAAAATAATATTTATATTTTATGCTACTCGTAAATATAGAGCAGTGCTAGCCGAGTTAGCAATGGTGGCCGAGTAGTAACGGCTCCAACTTATCGAGTTAAAGGTTGCTGCCAGGCGAATTACTTTATGTAATTTATTTCATCACCACTTATTTCAAAACGGTGAAGGAAAACATCGTAAGGAAACCGGCATATCTAAGAACCAAAAATTCGAAGATATGACACATTTACCAACCCGCACTGGGCCCGCGTGGTGGATTATGGCCCATTCCCTCTCCAAGAGAGGAGGCCTAAGTCCCAGCACTGGTAATATGAACTGATTACCTATGCTATACTCGTAGATAGATATGCAGATACAGGCTGAACAGATTTAGATGAAGTTTAGTACCAGGATAGCTAATATCCTGAGATTTAAAGGTTATCTATACAGTGGGGACGGAATAATTTCACGCGAACAGCTAATAGTATTTGTTTTAGTGTTATAAAAACATTTTAATGTTATTATAGTGTTGCAGCACAAGATTAGTTTAAATTCATGTGTTCGCAATGTTGGCGATCCAACCAATAAACAAACAAATAATTCAACTTATTATATTACTTTTTTAGACTATAATCTAACCTTTCTCTATGAAATTATTTTCAGGACACAACCTCAAGACACGGCCTGCCAAGCTATGATCGACAAACGCTGCGCTTGGACCAAGGGCAAAGTCTTAGGAGGCTCTTCAGTCCTGAACACGATGCTGTACATCCGAGGAAACAAACGAGATTTCGACCAATGGGAGGCTCTCGGCAACCCTGGCTGGAGCTATGAAGACGTCCTGCCTTACTTCAAGAAGTCTGAAGATCAACGGAATCCCTACTTAGCGAAGGATACACGACATCATTCGACAGGTAAACACATAAGCTAGATCGACATTAGATCGACGAACACGTGTAACACACCTGATTTGTACGAAGAACGACACGATCAAGTGTAGCTCTACAAGTCTAGTTTCCATATAAAATATATAGAAACCGACGCGACCAGATCGGCGCGTGTGGCACACGTGTGCGTAGTGTAGCTCTAGCTATATTTACACCAGTCAGTTCCAACAAGTTAAATGCTTTATGAGTTCGTTTTTTTAATTCCAGGGGGATACCTGACAGTGCAAGATTCACCATACAACACACCAATAGGAGCAGCCTTAATACAAGCAGGCGAAGAGATGGGATACGACTTTATAGACGTCAACGGAGCTCAACAAACTGGCTACGCGTGGTACCAGTTCACCATACGCAGGGGTACTAGATGTTCCTCGGCTAAAGCTTTTCTCAGACCAGTTAGATTACGTCAAAACCTCCACGTAGCCCTTTTCTCACATGTCACCAAAGTTCTCATTGATAAGGACACCAAGAGAGCCTATGGAATTGAATTTCTTAGAGACGGCAAAAAGCAGGTTGTCTATGCTACACGAGAAGTAATACTATCCGCTGGTTCCATCGGGTCACCACAACTACTCATGTTGTCTGGCGTTGGACCCGCAAGCCACTTGCAAGAAGTTGGAATAGATGTGATCAAAGACTCTCCTGGAGTTGGGAGAAACTTGCAAGATCATATCGCAGTTGGTGGTATTATATTCCGCATAGATCATCCGATCAGTTTAGTAATGAACCGGCTTGTTAACATAAATTCGGCTCTGCGATATGCTATCACTGAAGATGGACCTTTGACATCAAGTATTGGTTTGGAAGTGGTCGCTTTTATCAATACTAAATATGCAAATGCTACTGACGATTGGCCGGATATTGAGTTTATGATGACGTCAGCATCAACTCCGTCAGATGGTGGCACGCAGGTTAAGAAGGCTCACAGTCTTACTGACGACTTCTACAATGAAGTCTTTGCTGAAGTGAATAATCAAGACGTATTCGGAGTCTTCCCTATGATGCTGAGACCTAAAAGTCGTGGATTTATCAAACTTAAAAGCAAGAATCCTCTGGATTATCCGATAATGGTTCACAACTACTTAACGCATCCTGATGATGTTGGCGTTTTGAGAGAAGGTGTGAAAGCTGCTCTAGCTGTAGGAGAAACGACAGCCATGAAGAGATTGGGTGCAAGATATCACAGTAAGCCTTTGCCTAATTGTAAGCACCTTCCTCCGTACACGGATGAATATTGGGACTGTTACATTCGACAGTACACTATGACTATTTACCACGTATCGTGTACAGCTAAAATGGGCCCTACTAGCGACCCCATGGCGGTCTTAGACTCTCGATTACGTGTTTACGGAATAGAAGGGCTCCGCGTGATCGACGCGAGTATAATGCCTACTATTACTAATGGTAACATCAACGCTCCAGTGATGATGATTGCAGAGAAAGCCGCTGACATGATCAAGGAAGATTGGATGACAGAACCAAAGAAAAAGCGAAGAACACGACGGTCAGCGAAATGTGCTATGTTAAAACACCTGGGGTTGAAAAGTGAGAGGATGAAAAAATACTGCAGGACTGAGAGATGATGGCAACAAAAAGAGTAGACAAATTCGTAAGCCATATTTTAGATCTAAATAATGTACAATTGATTATACCAAATGGGATATAGCAGTTAAAGCTGGGAGAGGCAAGCAATAGAAAACATATTTATAGAAAACAAATCGAAATGGTTGAGCACTATTCCTATATGTGTAAGGGAGAGTGTGGGTGAAGGAACTCTCAAGTAGTTTACAATGTACAGTGTGTACCTCGTTGTTTAGTTGACGTTACCGTAGAAAGTTCTAGTCTTTATCATCAGTAATATATTAAATAATAAACTTATTAATAGAGTCATAGACAGCATCATAATTCCACAAAATATATATAAGAGGTTTCCAATCAAAAAATATCGCACGCAAACGTAAAATCAATAAAGATAGGGATTATTTGACATAATGAGGTGCAATGTAAAGAATTAAATTCTGTGTTAATTAATTAACGATATGCACAACGGTCATTATCTTGTAAGGTTTAGATTTTAAGTAATTATTGTAAATACAAATGTTTCCATTACTTTAAGTATTGTATTAGTTTTTCCCCTTTTCATTTACCAACTAAAGATGCTGTAAATATAACATATCTTTTAGTATTCATTCAATCCTGCCAGTTTTTTTTTTGGTGGTAAGGTTAATCTAATGACTTCACCTGCTCTAGGGTTGAGTGGGCAGGTGTGTTTGACTTTTACTGACTAAAACTTATACCTGTGTCCTTCAGTTACCATTTGCATTTTAGGACTACAGGTTTCCTTTGCAGAAATTCTCTATGACCCTGGCGGGCCAGCATGTAGGAAAGAACTAAAGGAATATGAGTGGGTTTTAGTCAGTAAAAGTCAGATACTTCCTCTCGCTCCACGTCAACTGGGAGAAGTTATTTGATGATTTCCCAAGTAAATAACAAAAATAATCATAAAGTTATAAATTTATTATTACCTCAGCCACGTATCTTCCTTACCACAATAATTCGTCACCGCAGAGGCGAGTAACAGCACTTAGATTACAACATTATAACTTACCTACTCTCCTACTATATAAATATACAATTTTGTCGTGACAAGTAGTGCTCTACACTTCTATAGGAAGTTGAAAAGTTTACCGCACCTCCATGAAAAAGTTCTTAGTTTTACTTGAAAAGGTGTTTTTAATATCAGGCGGTTTTTTTTTTTCGAGGTGGAAAATCATCCAATCACTTCGCCTGCTTTAGGGCATCATCCCGTTCCAACGGGAGGTGAAATTTGATCGTGATCAGAAATTCCCCGTGATTTAGTGGTAATCGGCCTTGTTGGTCCCCTACAGTTTCACTGACATCTCTTTGAGGTACGCGGGGAACATTATACGCCGTCGACTACTCGGGAAGTTTGGTAAACCATTCGATAGAAATCTGACAAACTAATAAAGTCACGAACATATCTTATGTAGACATACATATATAAGGTATACTTATGTAAAAGGAAAAGTCCTGACTCACTCACTAACTCATCAACGCCAAGCCCAACCCCTTGGACCCAAAACGCTGAAATTTTGCACAGGCGTTCTTTTTGCGATGTAGGTATACAAAGAATAAGAAAGGATTTTTGAAAATTCACCGCCTAAGGGAATAAAAGGAGGTCCAAAGTTTGTATGGAGAAACCTACTTACATGAGCTCGAAGCTGCAGGCTGAAACTAGTGCTTTATATCTACACTAAAGAAAGTTTAAACTGTTTGTTGAGAGAGAAAGGAGAAGTAATCTCTGAAAGTATTGGTCCGATTGGTAAAATTTTTTCACCGATAGAAAGCTGCTTTAATCCCGAGTAAAATATGCTATTTTACATATATGTACACAGGCGAAGCTGCGGGCAAAAGCTAGTTATAAATACTTTCCAAGTTACCAGCATCACATTTCCTCACACAACGTCCAACGCCATCTGCCGTTGGCTTGATGTACTTGACCGTGCTCACAATTACTGCAACCAGTTATTAGTTGAATTTAGTTCCACATGTAAAGTTAAGATGGCGTTTAAGTTGGCTGTTCAGTGATTACTTTCAGAGTCTGAGAGAATAAAAAGCATTAAACTCAAAATTTAAAAGTATTGTTAATAATATATTACTAACAATACTTTTACACAAAATGAGATTTTGTCAGCGGTAGGTATTGATAGCAAATTCTTATCCATAGAGATTTCTGCTTTGGAATGTGCAATTAGCAATTCAATAGTGCCTGTAATTAGTTTATTTTAAATTAATATTTCTTGATTGACAAAAAATTGTCACAACTGTATAAAGTTTTTGTTACAAAACATGTGGTAAGAAGGTAGGTTTCGGATATCGCCAATTTTTTCCAAATTATATTTAAAATTATCTTACACGATTTCTTTTAGCTTCCTTCACTGAAAATCTATTAGGTGCCACATACTCTTCGCCCTTATGCCTTAAGAGGGTCCTTCTCCACTCGCTTATCGTAAACATCGAAAATGGTTTTAAAACTTGTTACTTCATTTAATGCAATGCAACGCGATGTTTGACGAAAAGGCAACGCAAAAAAAGAGAGATAACGCCTGGAAACTCTGTTAGTATTCGGTAATTCTGAGATTTACTCGAAAATTTCACAAAACTTGCTCCAGGAAATAGCTGTTTTTTTTTAAACCCTTAAAAGTTTTTGGAAAAAATTGTCATCATTTAGAATCTTAATAAAATTTGCAAGGTCTCTAGAGGATTACTTTTTTGACTTTTTTAATTTTTAGGCAAATTATGAAGTGTCAAAGTTCATACAAAATAGGACATTTTCAGAGGTTTTTACTGCATTAGTTTTACACAAATTTAGAAATTGGTTCCTTTAAAAACCTAGATAATATCCACAAGATACTGTGTTTCCAAAATATCTAATGAAAAGTGTGTAATAACGTCATAATCAGTTATGAGCGGTTGTATGAAAAACAGTGAAAATTTGGAGGGATGTGGAACAGAGAGTAAAGTCCCGCAAACCTCTGTTGAAAAGGGAGGATCCTCCGATCAGACAGGATGTTATAGTCTGGTGGGCGACTGCCCGATAGTTGATGTCGGGCTGTCGTATATGTTCAAATCGCGCGGAGAACTCTGATTGCGCGATGCAGGATTTCGTGTTTTCTTCGTAGTTCTTATGTGGCGTCATAGATGTCGCTACAAAAATGTGAGTCGTGATGCATCACCTTAAGGGCCTGCGCTCACTTGAGACAATACGTCTTAGACAGAACTGTCTAAGACGTCTCAGACATCTTGTCACAAATGAGCGCAGGCCCTACGAATAACCAGAGGCGTAGCGTGGAATAATTTAGACGACGACAAAAACCCTCATTCATAAAGAGCTCTCGCTCGTACGAGGCTCCTTTGGATGCGAAGCCTGGGCGAGGGCCCACTCAGCCCTCGCCTAGCTACGCCACTGCGAATAAGGTTGCACTAAAATTAAACATCTAGCTAAAAAAGCCACGGTCCTAATCTAGATTCATTAGACATTTTTGACTACGGCTAACGGCCTTAATAACAGTATGTACACATAAGTATACTAGCCTATTTACCAGGGCAATAAAATGTCTAAATTAGCATATTAAGCAGAGCACATCTAGCCGCCCACAACGATGCCGCAACCAGAAGAAATTCTCTCAGCTAACTATTGCAACGCGATTCCTTATTCATAAAACTAGAGTTTGGTTCGCTCTCGTTAAAGTCGAAAGTTAACTTAAGGGTATGGCGGTAAAACCCCCCTGAGGAGTGGTTGGAACGACCTCACGGCGTCCTCACCTAATCGAAAAATAGTCCGGGTGTCAACACTGTGTGGACCGCCCAGAGGACACGGTGGAGCATACGGTATAGGGGTGCCCCGCTTAGGCAGAGCACCGACGTGTACTCGTGGGGGCGATCGGCGGCAACGATCTCTCGCGCTGAGCCTTGGTACAGGCCATAGCCCATAGCGAGGAGAAGTGGCTGGTGGTCGCCTCCTCCTGCGAAGCAGTAATGCTTCTAGCAAAAGGCGGCCGCACGCGCGATGGACAAAGTATATAAAGTAACCTATCATTATCTTCGTCATCATTTCAGCCAAAACACTGTAGGATGTAAGCCTCCCCCAAGTGTCGCTACAACGAACAGTCGTCCATCGCGATTGTTGTCAGATCATCGGTCCAGCTTGTGGGAGGCCTTCCATCGCTGTTTTCCGGTGCACGGTCACCGCCACGTAAGTAACCCTTGTCCGCTGTATACCTATTCCAAGACATAGTCTACCCGTGTGACAAGTTTCATTGAAATTAATTCAACTGTTAAGACGTCAAGAGGTAGCAAACAGAGAGACAGATAGAGTTACATAAGTACGTCTGGTATGAAATAAAATACAGTAATAATTTCATCATCATCAGCATTTCAGCCGAAAAACGTAATGGACGTCTGGACATAGGCCTGCCCTAGTATCGCCACAATGAACGGTACTGCGCGTCTCGCATCCATTGGATCCTTGCAACCCTTACCAGGTCATCGGTCCACCGTGTCTCCTACAAGGTAGACCGATGCTGCCTTTCAACGCTTCGTCTAGTAGTGATTTATTAGGCGACACTACAACAGTTTATGACAGTTTCCGCTACAGTTTTATAGCCTCCTCAGGGAGCCGGTTTAGTAATCTTTTACTAGACGTGTCGACCATTGTAATTATCTAATACTTGTGACCTGCCCCAGCTTTGCTCAGGCGTTAGAAATCTTTGAAATTCTTGGTTTTCCCTACTATATAATAATATGCATGAATAAAACACCAAAACTTTTCTCACTCTGGCTATTGGTTAAAATAGCATGTTCAGCAGTTTTTAAATTTAAGGCGTTCATACAAATGGACAGACAAAGTGGACTTTGTTTTATAATATGTAGGAATACGTAAGGAAGCAAATTCTCTTCCTCCTGGCAAGTTTAAAAATGTTGCTAACTTTTCTGACTGGCAAATAAATAGTGTGTTTAAAACACAATACTAATAGCTAATTTAGTACGATACAAAAAATACGTCTAAAAATTACGTTTATCCATTAAAAACCGGACAAATATACATTACTGATTGCATCTAATTATTTGTTAGATTATTTTATAAGCAACGTTTTACCTATAAAGTGTTGGCCTGTTGGTCTAGTGGTTAGTGACCCTGACCTGACTAATACCGGAGGTCGTAGGTTCGATTCCCACCCAGGACAAATGTTTTGTGATGAGCATAATCATTTGTTCTGTGTCTGGGTGTAATTTATCTATATATGTTTGTATTTAGAAACATCAGTATGTTTATCAGTTGTCTGGTACTTATAACACAAGCTCTGCTTAGCTTGAGTGTCTTGAGATTCGACGGCATTGTGTAATAGTTGTGAAATATTATTATTATTTTATAATAGAATCCGTAGATTTTTACTAAATTGATAAAATGCTTCATATTTTGCAAGCATTGTGTCTGCGCATTTCTTTGAGTGTGACAGCGCTTTGGTTCTTGTAGTTCTTTTAAGCTAAAACGTTAAAAAAGAAGAAAATCAACTCATAAACTGGGTTTTTTTGTTCACGAACAAGTTGGCCTGTATTTGGTACAGTTTATTCCGGGTATTAGAAAACATTGTGGTTTTTATGTGTAATAACAGTAAATAGTACTGTTACAATTATGACATTTGAGTGGTGATGTCGAAAGCTTCCGTTTTACCTATGAATTACCGAGTAATGTTTTTAGAAGTAATAAATAAATATAATTTAAAACACAGTTTTTAGTTGACAGTATAGAAAAGCAAGAAATTAAGGTAATTTGTGGGAGATCTGGAGCCTAAACTAAACCTAGGCTTTTATTTTTGAGCTCCAGGCCTTCGCAACTCAATTCGGGAATCGAACTGTTTTCATAGGTAAGATTGTATCTACGGAACCCTCAGTGCGAGAGTCCGACTCGCACTTGCCCTGTTTTTTTATAAGGTCCGCTTTAGGCAATTCCGATTTGATACGCTTGAAAAAAATGTAGTTCCGTATAAAAAAAAATAAACGATAATCTGTTCATGTTAATGTATACCTTTCTTGATTTCGCGTACCACTAATGATAAAATCTAAACTGTTAACCAGCTTTTTATGTACCACTAATGTAGTCTTATGTATGTACATCTTTTTTCGTACTCTTTTTTCTAAAGACCACCTGGCTTGATGCATGCTTACGACAGCATAAGTTACTGCATTAATGTTTGTAGATTTTCATTGTTACGTAATATTATTATCATCAATCATAACAAGTTTTGTAATGAAAATCATTTTTTCATAGCAAGCTTAAATAGCTCAGTATACCTGTTCAATTATACTCGTCATGAAGAATCATACGATCCCAAACTCGATGTGGTTGTGTCGTTTAACTACCAAGTTCCTATAGGCTATAGCCACCTTCCGGCTCCATCATCAGATCAGCTCCTTGTCATAATAATTTTGCATTGTCATCTGATTTACATATGCATGCAAAATTTCAGCTCAATCGGTAACCGGAAAGTGGGTCAAATTTGATGGCAGACGAACATCGGGACAAGTGAAACTAAATAAAAGCTTGTAGGTAAAAAGACGTCCACTATTGGATATAGGCTTCCCCCAAGTGTGGCCACAGTGAACGGTCCTGGGCGTCTTGCATCCATGGGATTCCCGCAACCCTCACCAGGTCAACGATCCACCATCTAACCAACCCCAACCAACCCACCAACCCAACCAACGGAAGTTATCCAACGCTGCGTCCGCGTTATGTAATATAATATGTTGGTCTCGGCATCCAGTTTTACCGCATTCAGCTATACCAATATATCACATGAAGTGTCTACCTATCAGACTGGAAACTACCAGGACAACAAGGCACTAAAGTACACATAGTGTACATTCCCGTAACCTTTTAAACCAAAACATGCATCCATTATTGAATTAGGGCAAAAGCTTCCCCCAACTTCTTCCACGTATTCTTCTCTCGAACCATCTCGAACCAGTCCCCGCGGTAGGTTAGAGGTATCCAGATCATCTCGCCACCTATTCCCAGGTCGACCTCGGCGTCGTCGTTCATCACAACGGTCAAATTGCATGCGGCTGATGTGACCTGCCCAATCCTATTTTAGTCTTTTGACGCGTCAAAATAGTTTACATTATTTCAAACAAAAATCTACTTGAAGTCAAGATAAGCTTTAAATTCTTAGCAGAGACCTTTGATTATCATCAACAGACATCGATGGTTCATCGAGAACAATCCGATATCCGATGTAACAAGACTACGGCCGTTCGATGATGCAAGAAGCAGGTTCACAAAGCACACACAACAACAATGAGCCGCGTTGTGCGCCGTCATCGTGCGAGTCCGGTAATGTTACGAGGACAGTTGCGCAATCGTGATGCCCATTATGCGCGGGATCACACTTACACATCAAATTTACTTACTAAAACTGCGGACTCGGGGCTAGCGTTGCCAGGTGTCCGGATAAAGCCGGACACGTTCAGACTTTTAGGTTGTGTGTCCGGCCTAATTAGGCGGAATCGAAAATTGGATAATATTTTTAATTACCATTTCTTTAGATTTGTCATTGTGTTCTTCTACCTTACTTTGTATCGCTAGCGCAAGCGGAGTGGACTAGCAAATAGCAATAATATCAGGCAGTTCCTCTAAAAATCTTCCTTATGTCCGGTCGTATCATATCAAGGAATCTCAAAACTGAGAAGCTGACCTACAGAGGAATATAATTCCATACGATTCAAGTTTCGACACAAGTCCAAACTGTCAGTGGTCATTCAAAACTTGCAAGTCAAATCGGAAGTAATCTTGAAGTAACAATGATGTTATATTGTCCTCATACAAAGGGTAGGACCAGATTTGACCTCAGGTCGAGTCGGAAGTTACACACGAAATGGGTTAATGTTACTAACACTGACCAAACTGGTACTAGAAGATGGAGAATAAAATGGTTAGAGTGCTCTAGATTTAATACCACGGCGACCCTTACGTTGTTAATATCTCTACGGACTGGACTAAGCGTTTCGCCTCGTCGCTTATACCGCGCACATCGAAGGATCTGAACAATTTGCAGCAGTCTTCCCGTACGATTAGGAATATTATAATTAAGGTGTCTTCTTCCACCAGAATTGGCAAAAAGAAGCTCGGGCGCGCGAAAGATTGAAGGAGTGGAGAGAGGCCTTTGCCCAGGCAAGAGTGGGACAGAACAGACTAACAAAAAAAAGGTTTCTTCAAGTGAAGGCTAGAGAAAATAGGCTCTTAATAAACTAGTGCGATTCACCATCAATGATTGCATCACCGCTTACCATCATGTGGAATCGCAGTCAAGCACTAGTTTATTTTTTTCTATATTCAATAAAAAGTAAATTTTAAGAAATATGACGACAAACTTAACCCTTCAGATACCGTCAATTAGAGACACAATAGTAAGACAATAGATGCGCGGCCACCGGTGGTCGCTTGGGGATTCATGAATTAATGGTAATTAATAGATACATATTGATCGCGATTTCGTCAAAGATGAGTACATTTCTGTGGTATAGTTATATCATCGTTAATAGAGTTGAATCTAATGAAGTATTAATCAAAGAAATACTTCCGTTTATGAAGCAATATGTTTTTCATTTTTTGTCAACACGCTTACATGAAAATAATGAGTAAAAAAGCTCATTTATGGTTTTGAAACCAAATATTGTGAGAAATGACTAGCGATTTTTTTCATATACCTTAGTGAGGGCTTTATTGTGACTGTACGACTAACTATTACTATATAAATTGTGATGTGGCCTGGCAAGTAGTACTTGAGTTAAAAACTACACTACAAACTGCGAGCCTAAAGGACGGCACGTTACGGTAAACGGCACATAACATTGTACGTACATCTAAAGAGTGGAATTCTCTGCTGGAATCTGTATTTCCTGATAGCTACAACCACAGAAAAGATCAAAGATATTAGAAACGAAATACTGTCCGATTTATAGTACGACGAGTGTCGCCGCTTATCTCCCACCCTTTAACTCCACTACAGGCAATAAACCAATACGAACACGCATTACGCAATCCACAAATAACAGACCACGCACACTTAGATCGTAAGTTTGCTATTGGTTGTGTCAATTATGAGCTTGATCATATTTTGCGGCACGTCTGCCCCGCCTACAAGGCATTCTAACCTCTTTCATCTTTTCTGTGGCTACAACCAATGGATCTCGACCACACTATCACTTACCATCAGGTGAGATAGTGGTCAAGCGCGAGCATATTAATAATAACAAAAGAAAAGGTACGGTTAGAACCAGAACTTTTTATCCACTCTCCTTTTGTAAAGTTCCAGTTATGAAATCAAATTGTCGAAAGTAATTTCCTTATTAATAAACATAATCCATAGACCACTCTTATAAACACCTGCCCATCATAAACATAATTTATATATTTTATAATATTTTAAATTATGTTTATGATGCGATTAGATAAAGTAGTGTACGAACTGCAAATAATTAGGTATTAAAACATTCGTGTGATACTAAAAATCTATATATACTTTACATAAAAGGAGAAACCGACTGACAGACATATCAACGCATAGCCGACACTACTGGTACTAGGAACTTGAAATTGTGTACAAAGCTTTCTTTAATAATGTAGACGAGCACTAGGGGGTTTTTGACCAAAATTCGATTGTATAGAATATTTTATTCCTTTGGCTATATACTTAAAACTTAGCATAAATAGTAACTCGAGTAAACAAAACAGTTTTTCATTATTCAGATTATATGGGAGAATTTTATTCCTTGGGTAATAAACTTGAAAATTGTTGCAAATTCTAATCAAAATGAATAGTAAAGCATGAATAATAAATTCCATCTCCTAGACAGGAAGCCTGAGTCCCAGCAGTGGGAACAATAAAAAGCTGATTATGCTATGCTAATAAAGACTGTCATTAATAGCTTTTAAAACTATCCTCACAATCAGGTTTAAGGAGTGTTTAAGTTTTATGAATACATTCTCGCGAAAGAAGTCACTGGTAAAATAGTTATATTATAAACGTACACTTACATTTAAAAACTTTTCTACAATAATAGCTTTTGCCCGCGGCTTTGCCGCAAACATAAAATATAGCGTAAGTCACTCAGGAATAAAGCAGCTTTCTACCGGTGAAAAAAAATTCACAATCGAGCCAGTATTTTCAGAGATTACCTCCTACAAACAAAAAAAAAACAAACTTTACCTCTTTATAAAATTAGTGTAGATAGATAAACTACAATTGTATAGCACAACTTTAATCAACCACGTGGTTAATGGTAATATCGCAAAACTTTCGTTCAAGTTAGATAAGGCATAATCGTCCCACGCAAGACCAGCGTATCAAAAGACATATTTATGTTAATTGATTGCTAAACAGGCTCACTCGTTTAAGTAACTTAGTATACACATAATCACTTGATCAACTTAGTTGCTAGTATAATAAAACTAAGTAATGGGGAAGTGATTGTGTCCTGATAGATCTCTCTAGACTATGCGCAAACGCACTAAGGTGTGTACTGGATATGAGAAAAGATTTAGAAGGCCTACTTGATACAAACAATTGATTATTTGCCTCACAATGCAGAACAAACAAATCTATAACAATGACAGCGATTTCAGAGCAAAATTTAGAGAAGTAACATTATCATGATCAACCTTTTTCATGTTCCCACTGTTGGGACTCAGGCCTCCTCTCTAGGAGAGGGAATGGGCCGTAATCCACCACGCGGGTCTGGTGCGGATTGGTGAATGTCACGTGCCTTCGGATTTTTGATTCTAAGACATGCCGGTTTCCTCACAATGTTTTCCTTCACCGTTTTGAGAGCAGTAGTAATGAAATAAATTACACAAAGTAATACGCCTGGCAGGTTTAAATCCGTGTAAGTCGGAGCCATGAATAACCACTCGGCTACCACTGCTCTCCATCAGTAAAGTATAAGAATAGAAGAGAATTATTCGACGCAGACAATACAATAGGCAACAACACAAAATATTAAAAAAGAGTTATAATAGAAACACAAGAAAGTAAGACTACTACATTTTTTTAAAATTTTTGTTAGGGTCGCGTTTGACCACTATCTCACCTGATTGTAAGTAACGATGTGGTCAACAATGGAGCATCCTTGCCTAAAAGTAACCTTTTCACTCATTATTCAAATACCGCCAGGTTGTAGGTATCAAGAAACATAGACTCCATCATGGAATTGCACTCCTTGGCTGTACGCACAATGAATGTGTTCTCAAAGCGTTTTGTGCGTACAGATGAGACGTCCACCACATAATAGTGGCGCATCGAATGTGCATACTTTATATCGAGACAAAAGAAGCAGTATTGTATCAAGGCAACCACTGCTTTACTCAGTCCTAATATTACAGATCATCATCATCATCATCATCATCATCATCATCATCATCATCATCATCATCATCATCATCATCATCATCATCAGCCTTTTTAATGTTCCCACTGTCGGGACTCAGGCCTCCTCTCTAGGAGAGAGAATATTACAGATATGAAGATTGAAATGTTTTAGACCTGGACAAGTATTGCAAAGATCATCATCAAGGTACATTTTCAGAGTAGTAGTACTTTATAGATTTACATCTGTTGAGTCTGGGTCACGGTAACATTACCGTGTCTGAGTTAACCATATAAAATATAAACATGTTAAACAGCAAACATTATCTACGTTTTTTGTTCAGCATGTTTATATTTCGTGTTGTTCACTGTACTTCTGAATTCTGTAGTTTTTCTTCGGTCCGTGGGGTCGGCACTCTAAGTGAATTTCTGTTGGTGGCAGTAAACGGCCGAGTTTTACTTTCACTCGGTCGCGGCTAGATCTGCGCCGGCGCATCAACGTGCCGCCTCGCAACGACGAATGTCGAAGTTGTTCTTGATGATGTTGTTAAGAATTCTTACCTGAAAATAAAGAAACAGTTTGTTAATTATGGTACTTTAAGCATATAGGCTTATGGGAAGGGTTTTCCTAATTTATAAAGGTCTGAAATTGAAAACCAAGCCAAGTTTATTCAATATAGACGCAAAAAGTAACAAAAGACCAAAGTTTATTCATAGTCTTATTTTCTCTCCATAAGCTTCCCGCCGGCAGATTAAAAGTCCTATCTCTTCTATTGTTTTTTGTTTGTTTGTATATTTAACAATAAATAATATGTGTTTATCTGTTTATAGTAAATACAATTAGAGAACTGGTGACGCAAGTGACTTCGTGCGTTTTGATCATAAACATGGATAGATCATCATTTCAGCCGATAGACGTCCACGGTTGGACATAGGCCTTAGCAACAGGACATAGGGCTTTAGGTATAATATAGCCAAATAAAAGTAAGGTAGATTGTGAGGGAATGATATGCAAGAAAAAGGAGGGAAAATAAGTTAGTTACGGTAGATAGGAAAAGACTGGAATATCGAAAATGCACCAACCCTAAAGTAACATTTTATTTTTTTGTCATTGATAAGCTTGCGTTTGACCACTATCTCTCCTGATGGTAAGCGATGATCGAGCACACTTGCCTAGAAGTAACCTTTTCAATCTTGACTTAAATAGTTCTAGGTTGTAGCTATCAAAAAAGACCTCTGGCAGAGAATTCCACTCCTTAGCTGTACACACAATGCATGTGTTCCCAAAACGTTTTGTGCGTATAGGTGGGATGTCCACCATGTATCAGTGGTGAAACACTCTGCTCTGCAGTGGTCTGGTAGCCGATGATGGAACGGGCTGGGTGGAATAGAACAAGGCCAGAAAGATGATGATGAGATCTGAGATCGTAAAGCCTATAGATAAACTAGATAACCTGGAATCGGCCATGCTGAATTATGCCATCAAATTAATAAATAAATGATATTTATTTTACAATTAGGTTATTTAATAACACTTTTACACATCAATTTTTTTGTCAGTTTAAACTAGATGAGGCCGGTATTTCTTAGCTGACTACCTTGAGAAGAAAAATCGAAACCAACTCAGGGGTCAAAGTCTCCATTAAAGTTCATACATCAATGGTCAAATCATGTGAAAACCATGCCAGATTAGTCTGAGATGGTCTTTTGAGGAAAGAACTATACAGATTTGAGAAGACCTATCCAGTCAGTGCAAGCAGTTTGTGTGAACCGTGTGTTTTGTGTTTGTTTTTCAGCATCCTTATCAAGTGCTTCTGACTCATCATTTTTCTATTTACAAAGATCGACGTTATAGACCAAAATAACCACAAATTAAATAACTGTTGTTCATCAGACAGCATTGGCCTACTCGGTTCTATTGACTGCACACCATGTAACTCTTTGGTTTTTTGACTCTTATCATTACTCACACCGGCATTAATAACTATGTTACTGACCATGTTGTTTACATAGTGTAGGATTAAAGAAACAGAACCAGATGTTAAAGTACTTATTAGGGCATGAGATGAAAAGTTTCATAAGTTTTGGTTTCTCGTTCTCGATGTAGATATTATCGTTTTTTGACATCATATTATCTATGTTTTATTCATTTTAAATTAGTAGACATCTAAATGTTAACGGCCATTTTAATTTTTTTTTTTTTAACTTCCGTTTTTATTATGTAACAAAATATTCACAGGACGTAATCGATAAAATTTTGAATTTTTGAGCCTAGCGATTTCTTTTGTCAATTTCTCTAGAAATAAAATGGCTAGTCAATAGATACACCTTTTGAAAACCTTGCTCCACATCTTCGGCATCTAAGCTGTCCTAATTACTTCTTTGAGATGGTGTATATTTCTAAAACTTTAGACATAGGTGACTACTTCTTGCCGCCGGCATCGTCTGCGTGAAATTCGTAAATTATTTATTTATTTCTTTATTGCACACCCTAACTTATCACAGGACAAACATTTATAAAAAATAAGTATACAATAGGCGATCTTAAGAAATTATCCCAAAGGAATATATTTCTAGGAAACGCTTGGGTCATGTTGTCCGAGTGCGCGTCTCCTTTTTAAGGAAATTTCTCGCCGACTGATCGACACCTTGCGTGACCAGAGGGCTGGCTCGTTCTTCGCTCAAAGAATTAGCATTGCTATCTAACTTGGTAATGCTGCCAGTCTTTTGGTCACATTCCCGGATGACAACGATGTGGAGGAGTACTTCGACGCCTGAGTGTACTTTGTTTTTTTTTTGTATTTTATTTATGTACGTTATGTATTTACTTAGGTTTTAGTATAAGTAAGTAAGTAGTTTAAGTTTTTTTTTAACCTTTTCTATATCCTACTCCAAGACCTGATCTAAGTTTTATCTAAATCCATTATACTCGTAGAGTAAAAGCCTAACAAAAAAAACTCAAAACTTGCATCTCTATATTAGTAAGTAAATTCTTTTCTTCGTTTCCTCACTGCTAAAGATCTAGACTACATACGATGCCTAAGTTACGCGATCATCTGCAGTGTGGTCCACGCAGCATACGGCTGGCAACCGCCTTCTATATTTTATTAAATCTGCATATAAATAGTAAATGTGGTATCAATATAAATATTAACAGTTATACGTGAAGAAGATAAGCCGTCTTATCTATACTAATATTATAAAGTGGATTTGTATTTTTGTTTGTAATAAAGGACACTGAGTGATAAAGGGATGCGGGCGAAAACGCTGACTGAAGCTAGTGTTATACAACATTAGTTTTAGTATATATGCGAAACCCGTCTAGTATTTTTATGTAAAGAATCTATGTACAAAATTTCATAACTGTATCATGAAGAATCACAAAGTTAGCTTGTTAAGCTTGTTATGTCAGCAAAAATACATAGTCACCGGGCCATCCAGGCGACTGAGGGGTAGTTTTTCACATGCACTTACCTACTTACCTGTTTGCTAGCGCTTAGTGCCCGCTACGGCCAGCCGTCACCTGTGTTGTATTTAATATCGGTGGTCTCTAACTTGTAACCTTTCAAAGTATTTTTGAGAAAAAATATAACATGGTGTAAAAACTATTGGAATCCATTCAGTTACTATTCTGAACTATATTCAGGTTTCGCATAAACTAAAAATAATATATAATAATAATAATAATGACTATGTTACAAACATACTATTTTCACAATTTGAATATTGTAAGTATTAAAAAAACAGAAACATATTTAGGCATAAGATAAAGTTTCATAAGCCTTGGTTCCTAGTTCTCTAAATAATATATATATAACATATATATAAGAGCACTATCTTTCCTCTCAACCGTGATATTTATTTATATATTATATGTATTATGTATGTTATATATTTATATTAGAAGTTATATATTATTTTTATATTTAATTATATTTGGATTAAGACTTCACACATACTGTTTTTTGCTTCCTACACACTATTGTCTACATTTCTTTTTCATTTCTCCTTTCGCAGGTCTGCTGGAAGAAATTTCTTTGGAAATAAGCAGTACCTATCTTTGTACTAATGTCTCTTATGTATTATCTTTTTTTGTTGTTTTGTGTGTACATAAATAGTAAAATAAATAATGTTACGTACGTAGGTAATTAAATGCCGATTTACCAATAAAGAACTTTATTTACCACAAACAATAAATAATTAGTCCAGTCAACAATAATCCAAATCACAGTTAGCACTAGAGTTCCGTTATACAATCGCCTCGGTCGTTAGATAAAATCACTTCGCACACTTAGGTAGATCGCTCTTGATCGCAGTCGAAATCAGAACTGACTCACTTCCGTTCGGGGGCTCGTATTTATACGCGGAGCAAAGAAAATTCTAGATACTGACGTCTCAGGATAGTTCCAGAACAATAGAGTCGCGTCGCGGGGCCATAAATCAATTTTATTGCTTTGTCCTTCGCGAGTCACTCACGCGAATTTCGACTCTATTGTGAATGTCGGAAAGTACCATTTCCCTTATCCTACTAAATAGTTAGTACATCAAGTACTTATGACGGAATGTTCCAGATCTTGCCAGGCTAGGTAGGTACTTTGGTTCTAGAGCTTTCGAACAGTAATGCGTTTTAATTATTCGTTGCTACTCTTTAATTTGTCGGAGATATGACGTGTTGAAATTTTATCGGCGTAACAGTGCCCCCCTCTTAGTCATGCTCGTCCCGAGCATTATTAGATCCGTGATACGGCGCCAATCTGTCCACATGGACAACCTTAGGCTTCCCTCTTAACCCTTTCTTGATGCGGTAGGTTACATCGTTGATCCTTTTTAGTACGGTGTAAGGTCCCTCCCATCGAGCTTGAAGTTTCGGCGACTTCCCTTTTCGTCGAAGCGGGTTGTGGAGCCAAACCAGTGCACCTTCCTCAAATCCCTGGGCGTTGGCATTACGGTCGTATCTCGTTTTCATTTTAACACTGGTGTTCATGCTATTCTCACGTACTCGTTTATGCACTTCGTCCAATTGATCTTGAAGGTCACTTACGTAGTCCGTAACTGGCTTAGTCTTGTCAGGTGGCACGCCAGTTATGGCATCGACTGGAAGTCTCATTTCCCTGCCGAAATTCACTCTTGCTGGGGTATGTCCCGTGCTATCATGCACTGCCGATCGGTACGACATCAGAAATAGTGGAATATACCGGTCCCAGTCTTTCTGATGGTCATCGACAACCTTAGCCAGATGATTCTCCAGGGTTTGGTTAAACCTTTCCACCATTCCGTCCGACTGAGGATGCGCCGGTGTTGTGCGTGTCTTATAAATTCCCAGAAGAGTACACATTTCCTGGAACAGCGCAGATTCGAAGTTACGGCCTTGATCGGAATGGATTTCCAAAGGTGCGCCATACCGACATACTACTTCCTCGACCACCTTCTTCGCCACTGTCGTCGCTTCCTGATTGGGTATGGCGAAGACTTCGGGCCACTTTGTGAAGTAGTCCTGGATCACCACTATGTACTTGTTTCCGTCATCCGTAACTGGGAAAGGTCCAGCGACGTCGATGGCAATGCGTTCCCAGGGGGCTCCCACATTGTACAGCTGAAGCCTGCCCCTGCTCCTAGTCTGTGGTCCTTTCACAGATGCGCACGCTGTACATTTCCGACACCATTGCTCTATGTCATCTCTACAATTGAGCCAGTAATACCGCTGTCTCACTTTCAGTAGAGTCTTCTTAATTCCCAGGTGTCCTCCAGAAGCACCATCGTGTATTTCTTGTAGCAGGGGGACCACTTCACATCGTGGTACTATCACTTGTGTGGTCACCTCCTTGCCATCGTTCGATTCCCATTTCCTACAAAGCACATCATTTTCTAGGACTAAACTGTCCCACTGTGCCCAGTAGCTCTTTGTGACGGGACTATGTGACGATACTTCACTCCACTGAGGCCTAGTTCCGTTACGCTTCCAGTCCAGTATAGGTCGGATATCGTCATCTTCTTCCTGGGACTTCTTGAAGTTGCCTTCAGTCCTAATTAAATTCACGTGTTCTCGGGCTTCATTCTGTTGGCAGTGTCTACAGTCCTCATTGCACGGACGTCGCGACAAGGCGTCAGCATTATTATGCCCTTTTCCACTGCGATGTTCCGTCACAAAGTTGAACTCCTGCAGCTGCTCGAGCCATCTTGCGACTTGGCCTTCAGTGTTTTTAAATTGTAGAAGCCATTTCAATGCAGCGTGATCCGTCCTTAACTTCTTTGGGCTTAGTTTTAGATTAGCCCCTCGAATCCTTGTGAACACTTTCTCCATGTTCCTTAGGTTTTCCTTGAAAGTGCGGCCCATTATAATGACGTCATCCAAATATACCAGACAGACGTCACCAAGAAGGCCAACCATGACTCTCTCCATGAGGCGTTCAAATGTCGCTGGAGCATTGCACAACCCAAAAGGCATGACGTTAAATTGCCACAGGCCGTTGCCAATACCCGTACTGAACGCTGTCTTTTCTTTATCTTTCTCGCTGATTTCCACTTGCCAATAGCCACTTTTCAAATCAATGGTTGAAAACCACTTCATACCACTGAGCATATCCAGCGTATCGTCTATCCTCGGCAAGGGATAACTGTCCTTCTTTGTTACATTATTCAGCATTCTATAGTCCACACAGAATCTTGTACTGCCGTCCTTCTTCTTCACCAGAACGACTGGAGAAGACCATGGGCTCGTAGAAGGCTCAATTATTCTGCTATCAGCCATGTCCTTTACCATTTCTGCTACCTCAGTTTCCTTAGCCCAGGGTATGCGGCGCGGTCTCTGTTTAATTGGTCTAGCATCACCTGTATCTATCTCATGCTTGACGAGACCTGTTCTTCCGCAGTCTTTTCCCGTTGCAAAAATATCTCGAAACCGTAGCAGAAATTCCCTGGCTTGCTGTAGTTCCGAAGCCGATAAATTGCTCTTAGAATTTTCCAGAAGTTGCTGGATGTGATCCGGTTCACCTTTTATTGCGTCTTGTTTCACTGAAGATGTATTGATTTGCCGGAGATAATTCACTCCTTCACATCTCCCAATAACACTGTTTTTCTTCAGTTGAACCTCTTCCTTTCCAAGGTTCACAATCCTTACCTTGGATCTCCCTTTCGTCATTACTAATGTTCTCGCGGTGATGAGCTCCGGGTACCGGCCAGTATCTTCAACCAAAACACATCTTGTTTGCCTGATTTTCTTAGGAAATTTTACTTCGACTAAGGTTTCTGTTCTTGGAGCCAGTGTAACATTCTTTAAACAATACAGGTTGCATGAGTTATTTCCTCGCAGGAAGACTTCTTGATCTGGGAACTTCAATACTCCCTTATCGATATCTAAAATACATCGGTTATTCCGCAGGAAGTCGAGACCCAGTATGCAATCGTCCGTAATATTCGCAATTAAAACAGGGTGGGTATACACTTGATCACCAATTTTTAACTCGATTTCTGTATCACCGAGGACGGAGACTGGCTGGCCGGTTGCTGTCTGAAGTTGGCAGGATGGAGACTTTCTTTGCCACGAAATGGTTCGTTTCAGCAACTCAGGTCTCACAATAGTTCGCGACGCCCCGGTGTCAACGGTAAAATTGCAAGCACTATGATTCAGCGTCCCTTCGACTATCAAACTGTTTCCGTCGTGAACTTGATTGATGGTGATGGTTGGGGCCTTCAGTTGACCAGCCAGCACCCGCCCCGCGGCCCTGGCGACTTTTAGTTTAACGACTCCTCGTTAACTTGAGTTCCGGAGTCCACACTTCCCCTCTTCCTCTTGGGGCAATCGGTACGAATGTGCCCTTTTTCCCCACATCCGTAGCACGTCGGAATATAGCGGGACTTTGTCGAAGCAGAAGCCACCACTTCTCGGTGACGTGGCTGCGTTGTAGGCGAGACCACCACTTCCCGAACTCTGTGCGTACGAGAATCTTGTCGTACGGCTTCCACTTCCAAAGCGTGTGCCATCGCACTCTTAAAAGTCTGGTGGTGTCCGAGTCGCACCGTAGCCCTGACTTCAGGATCCCGTAGACCGTCGATGAATGCTTGCACCAGATTTACTTCCACCATCTCTGGTGTCATCGACATGTATGCACGCCGGACCAGTCGTTCGACCTCGACTCCCCATTGCTGGAGGCTCTCGTTCGACCTCTGCGTTCTCTCGCGAAGCTGTGCGCGGAAAACATGCTCAAGGTGCTTGTCACCATAGCGAGTGTCCAGTCCCTCCATGAGACGCTCCAGTGTCCTGCCGTCCGGAGGGAGGTTCTCTAGGACCAGCAGAGCGTCCCCTCGTAGAGCCAAAGTTAAAGCCGCAAAAGACTGCTTATCATCCCAGCGGTTTGTTTCAACCAATGTCTCAAATTGGTACTTAAATGCCGTCCAGGAAGACGTGCCATCAAAACGCGGCACATCAAATTTTGCGGCCGATGCACAGGGGATGTGCGATGGTGAGCCAACAGCAACGGGTTCGCGTGCTTCGAGCTTGACAATTTTTTTATTGATGTCCAGCAGTCGATCTTCATGGCCATCAATTCTTGTTTCGAGGCTATCAGCTCGGGCGGAAACCTCCTTGACCTCTAAGGTGAGATTCTTTACCTTCTCGCCCAACGTGACGAGGCCTTGATCGATTTTGTCGAGAATCAGGTTCTGCTTGGCCTCTTGATCGCGGCGAGCGGCTTCTTGGTTAGCCGCGATTAGGTCCTGAAGCTTGCGCTGGTTGGCCTCCATACTAGCTTGCATGGCGGCCAACACCGCAGCGAGGTTCAATTCCGAGGATGGTCCTGTTGGCACCTCAACAGCTGCCGTTGCTCCCATACCAGCCTGATCTTCCTCCTCCATACGATGACGCGCAGCATCCATCTCTGCTTGCCTCCTTGTTCGTGGTCGCTGTTCGTCGTCCTTCTGTGGTAACGGCATTCCACTTCTGACACCAGTTGTTACGTACGTAGGTAATTAAATGCCGATTTACCAATAAAGAACTTTATTTACCACAAACAATAAATAATTAGTCCAGTCAACAATAATCCAAATCACAGTTAGCACTAGAGTTCCGTTATACAATCGCCTCGGTCGTTAGATAAAATCACTTCGCACACTTAGGTAGATCGCTCTTGATCGCAGTCGAAATCAGAACTGACTCACTTCCGTTCGGGGGCTCGTATTTATACGCGGAGCAAAGAAAATTCTAGATACTGACGTCTCAGGATAGTTCCAGAACAATAGAGTCGCGTCGCGGGGCCATAAATCAATTTTATTGCTTTGTCCTTCGCGAGTCACTCACGCGAATTTCGACTCTATTGTGAATGTCGGAAAGTACCATTTCCCTTATCCTACTAAATAGTTAGTACATCAAGTACTTATGACGGAATGTTCCAGATCTTGCCAGGCTAGGTAGGTACTTTGGTTCTAGAGCTTTCGAACAGTAATGCGTTTTAATTATTCGTTGCTACTCTTTAATTTGTCGGAGATATGACGTGTTGAAATTTTATCGGCGTAACAATAAATAAATAAATAAAATATGTATTTCCGTTTTTTGACATTATATGTTTATTTTATTCATTTTGAATTAGTATCCAAATTTAAGGCTAATTTTGAATTTTAAATAAGTTTCATTTTTATTACTATACAAAATATTCACATGATGTAATCAATTATAAGTTTATTTTATTTTATTAAAAGAAATGTCGACCGTAACGGCATAGATTTTCAAAAATAGAAATATTACGATCGAAGCACAGATGTAAATTAATAGATTCAATAAACTAAATACATTTAGATGTGGGCATGCACCGGATGACTGTGCAGTGGGTGTATACACATGGTGATCACCATCAGCACATAATATAAAGGGCGCCAAGAGATTGTTTGTTTAGCCTAGCGATGTTTTTTTTTTAATTGATATATACTAGTGCTTGACTGGGATCGCAACTGATGGTAAGCAGTGATGCAATCGTTGATGATGAGGCGCGCTAGTTTATTAAGAGCCTATTCACTCTTGCATTGAAGACACCTAAATTATATGTCTTCTGATATTTTTATAGGAATAGAATGCCTAATCAATGATTACAGACATCTTTACACTTTCTTAACACCATGATCTCCGTTTTCAGTAAGATATTTAATTGCTCAAACATGAGTGACAAACTGAAATCTGACACTCCCTCTCGCTTCACAGTGTGAGGCTTTTTTTACTGACTAAAACCCACCTGTCTTCGTTCAGTTGCCCTTTGAGCTCCAAGACCGTGGTTATTTTTTCGGACAATCACGCAACCCTGGGAGGTTTCAGGCATAGAGAGCACCGCCTTCCCTGACCTCTTTGAGGTGGAGATACCACTATGGAAATTATTATTGCTTAATTCATTCCACTTAACACATGTCGTCGATGATCTTTTATACTGTTCAATAATTTTTTTTTTTTTTTATCTAGAAGAAAAGAAAAGCTGACGCTCAATTGTTGATAAACAAAACTTAAAGAATTACATTAATTCCGATAATACTGGGTTTTTATGTTAAATTGAATCCCTAGTATTATAAAAATTCTAGAATGCGACCGGGATCTCGGGATCAAATCCTCTAAACACAACGCGCCACAGTTCAGTTACTACTGAGATGGCAACAAATAAAGAAGCATGAATGAAGAATTAAAAACAATCATTGCGCGCATTGGTATAGTGATATTTTCAGCCGGAGTCTGTTTCCTGATAGCTACTACCTAGAGGTCTATCAGTAAACAGTAAATAGGTTACTTCTAGGCAAGAGTGCTCCAGCATCGACCACATCATCCGATTACCATTATTTTTCGGTGGGCAAAAATCATCTTATGACAACCCCCGCTTTTGGGTGGAGCGGGAGACTCTTACTGACTAAAAACCCCACCCCGTACCTTCTCGCCTTCATACCGGGGCTCGAGTTCCTTTCGGATAACCCTGGCCCTGACAACTCCTTGAGGCGCGCGGGAACACTGCGCGCGGTCGACGTCTTGGAATCCGATTACCATCTGGTGTTATTGTGATAGAAAGTCTAAATAAGTCTAAAAGTCAAACGACTTGGGTAATTATTAAGATAAAATAAAATCTAATGTAGTCAATACTGGTTCAATAATTAAGGTTGCTTAAAAGATCTTTATCATTGTTTACTAATAGAAGAATCTTGTAAAAACTATCGAATATAAGTATATTTTAAATGATTAAATATTATACAAAATTCCCAAGACGGTTGACTTTTTAGACAGACTATAAAAAGCAAACCTATTAATATTAAAAAAAAAAAAACAATGAAGACGTGGCACGCTGACCCGAAATAAATTGGTATAATGACAAAAGAGCGATGATGATTTATTTTAACAGACATCATTTGCTTAATATTTGATTGTTTTATACTTCCAACTGATCCAACACATTGTCATTGACATATATAAACTGTGCCTTGACTTTTGACAAAAGAGCAATATCTCAATAAATCGGTAAATTAATAGTTATAATAATAAATAATGATTAAATTCAATGCCTTGTTAAAAGTTCATTTTTTTAATGGCTTTGCGAAACCACTAAAGCTTGAGTCAACGTCTAAATACAGTCTAGTTAGTCAGTTAAATTAGTTTGTGGATTCTAAATTTGCTGCCAGATAATTAAAACTTGCAGCAGAAAAGCGCCTCCACGGCGACCTCACTTTCCATCTGTCGCAGGTCCTCACCGATCATGGTTTTTTTCGGGATATTCCTGTGTCAGGTTCGGTGAGAAGAGAAATTATTGTGCGGATCGCCTAAAGAACACAGTGGAGCAAACGGTGGAACATAAGGTGGAGCATAAGGTGTAGCATGCGGTGGACCATACGGTGGAGCATGCTATGGTCGTCTGCACCGCGCGGGCAGTGTACCACAGCCGCCGTGTCCTTGTGTAGGCCCTTGGCGAACAATTGAAATGAAATAAAACGAATCGTTACTTTAATAATTAGGGTGTTATTGCCAGCTTTGTATTGAAATTCAACATATTTTTTTTTTGCTATTGACTTTGAATCAAGGGATTAATAGAGAGAAAAAGAGAAAGTTCGAAGAAGAGAAAGTTTTATTTTAACGGGGCGGAAGCAGTTTTTGCAATATGACTGCACCTTTTTGAGAGATGGGAAATAATGACTTCTCCCGCTATAGGGCGGAGCGGAAAGGCGTGTCAGACTTCCACTGACTTAAACCACACCTACATTATTTCAGTTGCCCTTTGCCTTCCAGGACCTCGGGTTTCCCTTTCAGAAGTCAACCCATAGCCCCAATGACTGCACCTTGGCGTTATATCTTGTAGGGACCTTACCTCGACATTATGTTTCTCTGCTACAGAAAACTAAAATAACAAATGATTTCCCTTTAATAACTAGACAATATTTTCATATAACAATGATGAATGAAGCGTACGCTTTCTGCGAGCGAAAGTGTAAATGCTTCAAGCTACATGTCTAAAGCATTTGAGAAAAGCCGGTTGAACACTGGGCAATACATTTGCGCCATTTCCGTGTCTTGTTCAAATATAAGACTTCCGTTTTTTTTCTTTCAATAGAAATGAGCCAAATCCCTGTGTTTTACTCGTTTATAAACTGAACTGCTTAAATACAATTAAAAAAATATATTATTGTATTTATTATACACCATCATGATTTAATACATACATCTTTTTTTCCGCTGTGTTAAATTGTCGAATATCATTTATTTCTCATTATTGTTAGGTTGTACTTCAATGCAAATTGCTGGTGAATAATCCTGGCTACTTGGTTATGTCTGTGAAAGAAAGAAAAGACAGAAAGAAAATATGTTTATTCTGCCCGTATAGACACACAAATTCAGCAGATACTAGTATCTTAGCAATGGCTTGGCACGCTTTTAATGATATTGATGGGGTGCCAAGAGCTCGACGGATGATGTCATGAATAGTACTAATTAAGTTAACGATGATTTATGATGATGATTTTTTATTAGATGAAGATGATTTTTTTTTAATGATTGTTAATGATTTCCTGGATAAATTAACTATCCAACACTAAAATATATTTTTCAATTCGAACTGGTAATTCCTGAGGTACATGATGACCTTAAAATAATAAATTCAATTGTATTTTTTATTACTATTTTTGATAGGCTCACGTTTGACCACTATCTGACTTGATGGTAAGCGATAATGTGGCCAACGATAGAGCACACGTCTTTTTTTCCAAAATTAAGATCGCAATATTTTTAAACCTTTTTATAGAGATGTATAATAGACAAATAGTAGCTAAACATATTTAAATATATTAATTTAATTCATAGAAACTGTAATCCGAGACATTTTTGATTTTTGAGCCCCCAGGCTGGACTAATAGGTATGATAGACATACTACATTAGTTTTTGTTTCCGCTCATTTCTGTGGTTATGAAACCTATACTAGTTTACGATGCCAGTTTAACAGTCTACATATTAATGTTAGAATAATTTAATAATAACATTGGGTCGTAAAATTTTCTCGACATTACCCTACTTTAGATACATTCAATCACTTCAAGTATTAAATTTGAGTTGCCTTTTTCTTTTTTTTTAATGACATAATCTAGCACTTAACTGCAATCCCACCTGAAGGTAAGCAGTGATGCAATCGTTGATTGTGAAACGCACTAGTACCTATATTAAGAAGAGCCTATTCACTCTAACCTTGCAGACCCCTAAATTATAATCGGACGAGTTTCTGAAAGTAAAAAGTCAAAGTCAAAGTGAAGGTGTTTCAGTCTCCAGGTGATGATGAACTACTTCTAGGCAAGCGTGCTCGTCGACCACATCATCGCTTACTATCAGGTCGGATGGTGGTCAAAGGTGAGCCTATCAATAATAAAAAATAAGAAAAATACTTTGGCACATTATAAAACTCGCGATTGGCTCTGTAGTCATCTTAAAAACGAAATAGAGGATTCTAAATTCAAAATGACAACACCACGCTTATATTTAGTTTCACCTGTCCCGATGTTTGTCTGTAATCAAATCTTGCAAATTAAAGATAAACTTCCTTCTTTACATCTAGCTGATAGTTTTAAGTACAATATTGTTACTTGTGGGATTCCGATCCCGATTTCCGGCTACCGTAGACGCAGGCTCGCGGACGGCGAGCCATGGGTAGCTCGCTGTTCGATCGTCCGGTAATGGACCGAGTCCAAGACGTCGACGGCGCGCACTGTTCCCGCGCGCCTCAAGGAGTTGTCAGCAGCAGGAGGGGCCCAGCTGGGTCGAAGCCTACTGGGGACAGGGTTGTCCGAAAGGGAGCTCGTGCCCCGGTATGAAGGCTAGAAGGAACGGGATGGGGTTTTTAGTCAGTAAGAGTCTGACACTATCTCCCGCTCCACCCAAGAGCGGGTTTTGTCATAAGATCATTTTACCCATCGAAAAAAAAAAAAGATGACAATGCAAAAATATTACGACATGAAGCTGATCTGATTATGGAATCGGAAGGTGGCCATAAAAAGTCAGATAACTCTGTCGTGTTTGCTTTTTGAAATGGTTTGATGAATATTAATTATTTAGGTAGGTATATGTATACCGTGTGTCTACGCATCGTCATCACAGCGAGTCCCTCCGATTGGACGGTTCAGTGCGGAGTGTAGTTCCAATTTCACACGCGCGCGCTACTGTGCACTTTTTTCTTATATCCATCGAAACGCACACGCATAAAATTTGTAAACCCAAAAATACTTCATTATATACGCCTAAATTCTATCGAAGACGTTCTTTCATTCATCTCCAAAACATATTTGGACCTTCAACGCCGGATGCAGCAGAAAATATCGTAGCGACCAGCATAAATCGGACGCACGAGACCATCAGCGAAGCCATCCACGGTACCAGCATAAAACGGTCAGGTCAATCATCATTCTTTATCCTATCCTTCTTCTATCTTCAGTGCTTTATTTGTGTTAATATTGTGTGTAATTCTGGTGTTTTATTCCCGTTAAATTCTTAAATACGCGTTAACATTTTCGTTTTTTCGTCGCTTACCCTCAACTTTATTTTATCAAAAAAAATCTTTGCAAATCTTTTGAATCAATTATTTTTCACTGTCTTCCACAAACTCCAAAATGACTAAAACTCCAACAAAAGAAATCCGTAGTAGTGGTGAAGATTTATTAAGAGATTTAAATAAAAAAAGAGGTGTTGTTCGCGGTAAATTTCGATTATTCATGAAGTATGTAGATTCTATAGAGAAAAATCCCATTAATGAAAATATTAAAACGGAACTACAAACACGTTTACAAAAAGCAGATTTATTGTTAGAGCAATTTTCAGAAATTCAGGACGAAATAGACTTAAAAGCTCGTCGTGATGATCAGATGAGATGCGTTTGCTGTGGTTTAGTATTTGGACCTTCAACGCCGGATGCAGCAGAAAATATCGTAGCGACCAGCATAAATCGGACGCACGAGACCATCAGCGAAGCCATCCACGGTACCAGCATAAAACGGTCAGGTCAATCATCATTCTTTATCCTATCCTTCTTCTATCTTCAGTGCTTTATTTGTGTTAATATTGTGTGTAATTCTGGTGTTTTATTCCCGTTAAATTCTTAAATACGCGTTAACATTTTCGTTTTTTCGTCGCTTACCCTCAACTTTATTTTATCAAAAAAAATCTTTGCAAATCTTTTGAATCAATTATTTTTCACTGTCTTCCACAAACTCCAAAATGACTAAAACTCCAACAAAAGAAATCCGTAGTAGTGGTGAAGATTTATTAAGAGATTTAAATAAAAAAAGAGGTGTTGTTCGCGGTAAATTTCGATTATTCATGAAGTATGTAGATTCTATAGAGAAAAATCCCATTAATGAAAATATTAAAACGGAACTACAAACACGTTTACAAAAAGCAGATTTATTGTTAGAGCAATTTTCAGAAATTCAGGACGAAATAGACTTAAAAATCCCAGATAGTCAAGTAGAAAAAGAATTATCTGAGAGAGAATCATTTGAAACCCATTACTATGCTTATGTGACTAAAGCTAAGTGTATTATTAACGCAGATAATAATCAAAATTGTTCCAAAATTTCTAGTAAAATTCAATTACCTACAATTTCACTTCCTTCCTTTGACGGTTCTTATGACCATTGGTTGGAGTACCGCGATACTTACCTATCTCTCATCCATTATTCCAAAGAAATCGATAATGTGCAAAAGTTTCATTATTTACGCTCTTCTCTTATTGGCAGTGCATTATCAGTTATCAAATCGTTAGAATTCTCCTCTGAGAATTACAATATAGCGTGGGAGTTATTGGAAAACAGATTTAATTCATGAATCCCCAAGCGACACCCGGTGGCCGCGCATCTATTGTCTTACTATTGTGTCTCTAATTGACGGTATCTGAAGGGTTAATAATAATCGTTTACTTGTGCAAAATCATGTCAAGGCTTTGTTTTCTATTACGTCACTAAATAAGGAGTCATCCAATCAAATTCGCAAGCTTATAGATACCGTTCTTAAAAATATACGTTCTCTCAAAAACCTCGGTGAGCCGACTGAATCGTGGGACACGTTGATTATATATTTAATTACATCTAAACTCGATTCAGCTACCGAAAGAGAATGGGAGACTCATAAAAGTTTAATCATCAATAGTCAAAACCAGTCAAACTCACATTTATCCCTTGATATGTTGATTACTTTTCTCAAAAACAGGGCTGACGTACTAGAAACTATTCATTTGGCACATAGTAAATCCTCATCCGATAACAACACAAAGAAACCATCACATTCACAAATACAAAACAAATCACACAGTCACACATCAACACAAAATAAACAACTTAATAATAAAAATTCAAAACGTTCTCGTAATTGCATTATGTGCCAAGCTAATCATCCGCTTTATTCTTGCGATACATTCTTAAAATTATCCGTTATCGATAAAGTTAAATTCATTGAAGAAAAGAAGTTATGTTCTAATTGTTTACGCGCCAGTCATTCAGTAGACGAGTGTTGGTTCGGTCCTTGTAAGTTATGCAATAAGAAACACAACAGTTTAATTCACGATAAATGCGACGGTAATGTAAATGCATCCACATCGTCAGCTGTTGCGTTTAATTCACAGGCATTGCCGCAGGATACAACTAGTTCTAACTCCACAAACACTATCACATTTCATTCTGCATCTCACACAACACATGAAAGTACTATTCATTCATTATTAGAAACGGTACTGCTGTCCACAGCTTTAGTTGAGGTTGCAGATAAAAGCAATAATTACCACACTACCCGCGCTTTATTAGATAATGGTAGTCAGCATTGCTTTATAGCAGAATCTTTATGTAAAAGACTAAATCTTAATTTAATACAGTCCACTGTTCAAGTCTCCGGCGTAGGTAACTCGGTGACTAACTCCACACAGTCATGTGAAATCAAATTAAGGTCTAAAACTTCACAATATAGTACGCGCTTTAACCCTTCAGATACCGTCAATTAGAGACACAATAGTAAGACAATAGATGCGCGGCCACCGGTGGTCGCTTGGGGATTCATGAATTAAATGTTTAGTTTTAAACCAAATAACAGCTCAGTTGCCATCTTTAGGTGCAAAATCACACATAAATATACCTGACCATATACAGTTAGCAGATCCTAAATTTTATTCGCCGTCAGGTATCGAATTATTAATTGGAGCAGATAAATTCTGGGAACTATTAAATGACGGACTAATTCGCCTGAGTAGTGGTCCATATCTCCAGAATACTAAGTTGGGATGGGTAATATCTGGTTCATTGATAAATTATAATAAAACTACACGCAACAATCAAGTACAATGCAATTACTCACAATCATTAGACAATCAACTTAGACAATTCTGGGAGCTTGAAGAAATAGTTCCGCAAAATAAATTAACTAAAGATGAGTCTTTATGTGAAAACTTGTTTATGCAAACTACGTATCGTGATAACGAAGGACGGTTTTTTGTGCGCATTCCATTAGCCGAGTCCAGTGACACACTTGGGGATACGTATGCACTCGCGTTAAATCGCTTTCACGCACTTGAACGTAAATTAGATAAGTCTACACCTGAATATAAAAAATTATATTGTGATTTCATGAATGAATATTTAAGCTTAGGGCACATGAGTCGAATCGATCAAATTCCATCACCTAATTATTTTCTTCCACATCACGGTGTTTTACGCATTCATAGCAGTACTACTAAACTTAGGGTGGTTTTTGATGGAAGTGCAAAGTCAACATCGGGCAAATCGCTTAACGAGATTCAATATATTGGCCCAAGTTTACATAATGACGTTTTTTCGATTTTATTACGTTTTCGGCAATTTCGATTTGTTGCATGCGCTGATGTCGAAAAAATGTATCGGCAAATTAATATTCAACCAGATCTACGGAACCTTCAATTAATTCTTTGGCGTGAAAATAAATCAGACGAACTCGGTGTGTACCAGCTTAATACCGTAACATACGGAACCGCGTCCGCTCCTTATCTAAGTATTCGATGCATCAAACAGCTGGCATCCGAGTGTAAGGATGACGTCATAAGGCAAGTAATAGATGAAGATTTGTTTGTAGACGACTTGATTACTGGTCATGATAGTAAACAACGTTTATTAGACATTTGTACCGAAGTAACTAATGTTTTAAAATCTGGTTGCTTCCATTTACGTAAATGGTTGTTTAATTCGGAACCTTCTACATCAGATCAAACAAAAGAACTAGCTTTTGGCGATAATTGTTTAACTAAAACTCTCGGTATTGGTTGGTTGAATAATTTAGATTTATTATATTTTACTACAAAGATTGATCAAAGTTTTACTCATGTGACTAAACGCGTTATCTTATCAGTCATCTCACAGGTGTACGACCCATTAGGCCTATTGGCACCTTCAATTATAATCGCAAAAATACTTTTGCAAAAACTATGGCTTTGTAAGTTAAGTTGGGACGATCCAGTACCTAACGATATTTTATTTATGTGGAGAAACTTTATTGACACGCTTGAACATTTACAAAACATAAAAATTCCTCGTCATGTCCGACAAGTAAATACAAAATACACAGACTTACATATTTTCACGGATGCGTCACAGGATGCATATGGTGCATGCGCATACATAAGTACATACAATGACAATTCACCGGTCACTGTTAGGTTGCTTTGTGCTAAGAGCAAGGTCTCACCCATCAAACCAGTCACTATACCACGACTTGAGTTGTGCGGGGCCTTGGTCGGCGCCAAGTTATATCAAAAAATAATTCAGTCATGGAGATTAACTTTTCATAATATTTATTTTTGGACCGACTCCACGATTGTTATAAACTGGATTAAAATTTCACCTAATTTATTAAAATCATTCGTTCAAAACCGAGTAGTGCAAATAAATGAATTGACTGGTGACTTGCCGTGGTTACACGTTTCTGGTAAAAACAACCCAGCTGATCTTTTATCTCGCGGGCTCACGCTCGACGCGCTTCAACATTCAGATATTTGGTGGCACGGGCCAACGTTTTTAACTGAAATTACCACTAAATCTAAACAAAATAATCACGATGAAATAATTCCTTTACACGATTTACCTGAAATGAAATCAAATGTTAATTCTTTATTTACACAATCAACTTATACTAGCATTTTTACCTTTGAACATTTTTCAAATTTTAATCGCATGAGACGTGCAGCCGCTTACGTGTTGAGATTCATTCATAATGCACGACTTAAGGTCAAATCAGAACGTAGCTATGGACCAATTACGTCTGATGAATTAAATAAATCAACTTTAGTTTTAATACGCTTAGCGCAACAAATTTCATTTCCCGACATATTTAATGCATTAGATAAGAACTTACCTGTTAAATCGATGAGAAACGTATCTAGTCTCGATGTATTTATAGATTCAGATCGCATTATTAGAGTGGGAGGTAGATTGGTAAATTCAGATACCTTTTCCTATACTAAAAAACATCCTATATTGTTATGTTCCAAACACTCGTTTACGCGACTTCTTTTTCAATTTGAACATAAACGCTTACTCCATGCTGGTCCACAGTTGCTCTTGGCCACTATCAGAGAAAGTTGGTGGCCGCTCAAGGGTCGTGACTTAGCCAGGCAGACAGTACATAAGTGCGTTACATGTACTCGCCAGAAAGGGAAGGCACTATCAGTAAAAATGGGCAACTTACCTATTGAAAGACTGGAACCGGGGTATCCATTCTTACACTGCGGTGTAGATTACGCGGGACCTATGTTCATATTGAATCGCAAGGGAAGGGGTGCAAAGCTTGAAAAGTGTTATGTTTGTTTATTTGTATGCTTTGCTACTCGTGCGATACACTTAGAATTAGTCACAAGTCTAACTTCTGAGGCATACTTAATGGCTTTGAAAAGGTTCTTATCTCGTCGTGGAAAACCTGCACAAATATTTTCCGACAACGGAAAAACGTTTGTAGGCGCACTAAAGGAATTTTCTCAATTTTTAATGTCTTGTGAAAATGATATTTTAAATTTTACTTCAGGCGAAAATATTAAGTTTAGCTTTATCCCTCCCTATTCACCACATTTTGGGGGTTTATGGGAAGCAGGGGTTAAATCTTTTAAATTTCATCTCCGACGTGTTGGTAACGTAAATTTCACTTATGAGGAATTTTCCACACTATTGACACAAATAGAAGCCATCCTCAATTCCAGACCCATGTATCCCATGTCTTCAGATCCAAACGACCTACTCCCTCTTACTCCAGCCCATTTCCTGATTGGCCGGCCGCTTGTTGCTCCTGCCTACGATGACCTCACAGCTGCAAACACGTCACGCTTGGTTCGCTACGAGCGCATCGAACAAACCAGACAGAACTTCTGGAAACGCTGGTCGCAGGAGTACGTTTCGGAGCTGCAGACAAGGAGCAAATGGCAGTCAAACTCTGACACAATAGCACCCAATACCTTAGTGCTCATCAAAGAAGACAATTTACCACCCTTGAAATGGCGTCTTGGTCGAGTCCTGAGTACTTCACCTGGAAGAGATGGACTAGCACGTGTAGCTGACATCAAAACAGCTAACGGAGTAGTAAGAAGATCATACCCTAGATTGTGTCCGCTACTAAAGGAGGAAGAACCCTAACTTTCCTCAACTTTAACATTCTTCAACTTCAACATTCTTCAACATCAACATTCTTCAACATCAACATTTTTCAATATCAATATTCTTCTGGCTCCTGCTTCTTCTTCGTTGGAGGCTGTTGCTCCAAGGCGGGGGGCATGTCTACGCATCGTCATCACAGCGAGTCCCTCCGATTGGACGGTTCAGTGCGGAGTGTAGTTCCAATTTCACACGCGCGCGCTACTGTGCACTTTTTTCTTATATCCATCGAAACGCACACGCATAAAATTTGTAAACCCAAAAATACTTCATTATATACGCCTAAATTCTATCGAAGACGTTCTTTCATTCATCTCCAAAACACCGTGCTATTAAAGCTTGCTATGAAAAAATTATTTTCATTCAAAACTTGTTTTACATTTTCATGTGCCGCCAGCAAATGTCACAAATTATTTAATTATGAAAAATGACTCAAGATTTTGGAGCCGATTTACTCCAAAATCTAGAGCATACCTCAGTTAGTGCCCGATTATCGTCTTAATTTATTCAATTAGTAAAATATGTAAGGTGCACTAAAAAAATTTCATAAAAACTTGAACATCCCTTAAACTGAATTTTGAGGTTAGTTTTGAAAAACTAATAAAATAATGATAGTATTCATTATTCGATTAGAATTAGTGACAAGTTTCAAGTTTATACGAATTCTCCATACAATCTTTAAAACCCCCTAAATTGTTCAATGTACTGAAAACAAATACTAACAACCAATATTAATTTTTAGGTTACTATTTGTACGGCACATGGAATGAGATTTTGGATACAAATTAAATTCCACCTTATCACCCTCTTCAGAAGATGCAACTCGACACACATTTTCACTGTTTCACCCAACCGCTCTTACCCGATTATGACGCTATTACACATTTTTCCTGGAACAAGTTTTGAAAAATATTCGAATAAATCTCGGTATTACCGAAAACTAACAAGCGTTTTCAGGCGTTATATCTCTTTTTTTGCGTTGCGTTGAAGCAACAAGCTTTTAAACCGAGCATGGTTTGTTGTTGTGTTGATGTTGACGAGAATTTCAAAAAAACCTCTTCTGACCTCACTTACATCTTGAAGCCTTTTGCAAAATTTCCCGTTCCTAATCCCAGTAGCTTCGGCTGAGAGTATATCAACGCACAGTCAGTCTGTTTCTCCTTTTACAGATTAAGAAAATTATGCACTAGGTACCTTTTATTACACCTATCGAATGTTAGAATATTAAAAAGAACGTGAGGACATCCTGTGCCTTATAAAGACTTTCAACTAATATATTCAAAGAATCCAAAATGCAAATGGTCGTAAAACATTATCATAGTTTTGTTTCATATATGTTTAAAGGTGAAAGTAGGTGAGCTTTTCTTTAGTCTTGTTAACTTTTAACATAACGGTTACCAAACCTTAGGCTAAGGCCTAGCACGCACCATGACAAAAAATCGTTGCGAAAAAATATCGTAAATCAGCGAGCAACCGAAACCGGGCACTGCGAAAATATATCGTTTGCGATTTAAAATAACAAATACATAATCTTATAAAATATGTATTTTGTACCCTATGAAGCGGTTCCGAGATCCTCGCATTGCGGATAAAATCGCTAGCGCAGCTGTCAGTCGACTATAAATATGTACAAAATTAAATAGTATATATAGTGGTTAGTTTCTTTCGTAAATCTATGTTTCGATGCACACTCCGCTCTTTCGTGGTGGCACGACTGAAAAATGTCTTTGACATCCAGTATTTCGCAGGCGACAATAAATTGAAGTTTTTTTTTATTGATATAAACTAGTGCTTGACTGCTATCCCCCTGATGCTAAATAGTGATGCAATCGCTGATGGTGAGGCGCACTAGTTTAATAATAGCATATTTACTCTTGCAAGTGTAGGAATTATTGTCGTTTGCGATTTATACCGCTCTTTAAAAATTGCAAGAAAGAAATTTCATAGTGTGCACCTGACCTAAAAGCGAGATGACGTACAATCAGCGATAAACAATTATCAAAATGCCAAATTTTAGGGTATTGAGGAGGGCTCTACTATTTTTCATAAGAGTGACATTTAAAATAATTCTGGATGGATTGTCAGACTTTCACTGACTAAAACCCACTTGTGTTCTTCAGTTGCCATTTGCGTACCTGGGTCACGTCAAGCTAATCCCATCTGTTTGACTTTTATTTGTTTATTACAATTTTATGCACTAATAAATAATATGAACAAAGACGGACCTAATGCCTTGGGCATAATAAATTTATACAAATTAGGGTTAATGGCTTTTCGACAACCATTGGGTTAAATGTAAATTAATACTTGTATATTCGTTGATGTTTTGTATTACTTAATTTGTTCATTTGGTTTTCATAACACATGCTTTTTATTTAGTTGGTACATAATAAAAGAAGTTAAAGCATACCGTCCAAATTGGTTTCAAAATTGTTCAATGATCGCTGATTTTATTAACACGCTTTTATTAGCTTCATGTTTGGTTATAACCCAGTCCTCGGTTACTGATAAAATCACAAATCACAGGAGCTCAGTGGCATATACAAGGTGTAAGGGACAACCCTTCGCAAACTCGGTAGACAAAACTGAACAACCTTCCACAAGATTTTTTGTCAGGAAACGAAAAAAAAAATCAGCCTCACCATACAAAATTATAAACTTGATTGGACAGTTTGTATGGAGAGGCCGATTTTTTTTTTTGTTAGGCTATTAACCTTTCGAATACCGTAATTAGAGATACAATAGAAAGACAATAAGAGAGCGAACGCATGTTCGTTCGGTTTGATGAATTAAGATGGTTCACGACTGTTGTGCGCGAACTCGATTCGAACTATGTTCGCGTTTGTGTTCGAAAATGCCGTCTATACGAACAAACCAAATGTTCAAGTTTGGCGTTTGTGTTTGCTATATTCGTGTTCGTACACGGCCTAAGATGTTGTCGAGGCTCGTGGCTATTAAGCTATTATTATAAAAGGAATTCCCACAGCTTCTAGAACTATTAATGTTTATGGTTATTTCCGTTGCACAGTCGCTTTACAGAACCAATAACGGAACTCAATTAACCACGTAAAGGTTGAGAGCTATAAATAGAATACACATAACATTCACATTCAAAACCGCAATAACCCCATAAAGGAGCCTGCTCATTCCACCGTCCCAAAAAATGATCATGGCTTCACTTTTTTTTTTGACAATAGGACATTTGGTCTACTTGAAATAAACGTTTCTGATTTCTGAATGTCATTGCCATACATTTGGAACTTAGTAGAAAAGTCATTTGTTTGTAAGCCTGCTGGACGGAGTCTTAGACTGTGACCTGAGCACAAAGAGCCGAGTACCGTATTACATTTATGTCGTAACTTCCAACCTCTCAATATGGTGGTTTCCGTACCCACAAGTTATTGAATACAATCCTTACAGTAGAAAGGTGTCTTAGTTAACATTACAGTTTGTTTACAACCGCTATTGCATTTAAGGTGATGCTCTCATAGTTTTTATTATTTAATTTATTTAACAATTTATGTACATATAATAATAAAAGAACAGAAGAAGAAAACGGAAGAATAGTACAAAGATAAATACTTATTTCTAAAGAAATCTCTTCCAGCATTCCTGCGAAAGGAAAAAAGGTAGTTGTTTCATAGAGTTCTCTTTTATATTACTAGATTTAATGAGGTTTAATAAAATTCAAAATGAATAGAACCTGGCCTTAAATCGTCGAATAAACCACACAATCAAAGTAATCGTGAATTACCACTTCACCAGTTACGTAAGCAGTTAATACGAAAATACGGCAACTTTAAGATTATATGACTTAGTATACTGTGCAATCACTTCCTCTCGTCCTGAAATCCGGGACATCATTAAAAGTACACAATGGTCGTACACTTTCAGGTCTTACAGCAACAGTCAAGTTTTAGGTGACAAAGCATATTTTATTATGCTCTTGCATAGTCTGAAAAAATATTACATCAAATCATGATAGACGGAAGAAATCTAGATAGAAAGTAATTTTATTGTTATTGTTTGACAATTGTATCTGTGGTACGACAGATTTGAAGTGGTTGAGCACGTTTATTACAGTAAACCCAATAAGCAATGCGACTACATGCGTCCAACCTTGGTTCAGGCTATGGGTAGGAGTAGCGTTGCCAGGCGTCTGGATAAAGACTGGAATGGAGATGGGCCTTTGCCAAGCAGTGGGATAGTATAGACTGACCTAAATTTTGACTGGACTGTTGGTCTAGTGGTTAGTGACCCTGACTGCTATGCCGAAGGTCGTGAGCATAACAAATTATATTTGTGTGATGAGCATAATCATTTGTTCTGTGTCTGGGTGTAATTTATCTATAATATATATGTATTTAGAAATATACAAGTATCTTTATAAGTTGTTTAGTACCCATAACACAAGCTCTGCTTAGCATTGGTCTAGACGGCTTTGTGTGATAGTTTGGAATATATTATTATATTATATTATTACTATTATTATAGACTAGGTAAAATATATAATAAAAAGGTAGAAGATTCAAACGGCACATAAAAACCAATAAAAGACGAATCGCATCGTTAATAATGCGTGTGCGTTAAAAAAAAAGTGCAAGCGCAGCTAAAAACACTTTTTACAAAAATACCGAAACCATATACCTATCATTTAATTACTTTGATACTTAACAGCCAGACGATCTATTGCTGTGCCAATGAAGACGGCGGTATCATGATATGTATCATTCTCACGCAACGCATAATGATAATATTCCACTACTTTCACACAACGCCATCTAGTCTCAAACTAAGTAAAGCTTTTGGGTACGAGTACTAAAGTAGACAAAAAATAAAAGGCCCATGCAAAAAAAAAATTTTTGTTTTTTTCACTTAGGCCTACAAGGGCAATTTTAAAACGTCAGAAGCTGCACGTTTAGATATTTGTCAAAACAAATGCTTAAATACGCAAAAAGAATAGGTACTCACAATATATTTCATCATATTATAATATTTAACGCGCCAAAATAATGTGTGTATTGTTTTAAAAACACTTTGTGCAATTAATTATTATTTTATTGTTTCTTTCAATTTCGTTCTAAGTTACATTCTTGGGTCTTTTTCATTTTGACACAATGTCAAAATGGGTCTTTTTTTTAACGAGTTTAAACAAATGATAAACACACTTATATACTTCTAAATATACACATACTTCTATGTCAGGGTGGAAAATCTATAAGAACTATAGATTTTCCACCCAGACATAGAACAAATAATCGTGCTCATCACACAAACATTTGTGCTGGGTGGGAGTCAAACTCACAATCTCCAGAATAGCAGACAGGGCCACTAACCACTAGACCAACAGGCTAGTCATCGCATTACATAGTAGATACATATCTTTCCCTACGACTACGCACATCAAGATCAATTTCATGCACAAATTGTAAGTTGCACTTTCTATGTATACTCCTGTTATATATCAGGAAATATTGCGATAAACGTCTATGCGCAGATAGCGCACAAATATATGCTAAAAACAATGTTTGTTAGGTTGGTGTACTGCATGACTTTGCTATAGTTGCTTCGTTTCAGCATGGCATTAGCGGTCATTGCCCTTTATAACTCACTCGTGAAACCAAAAAAAAATCGTTTTGTTTTTCTAATAAATATAGTGAAATTTTTGGATAATAATAATTATTTATTTTAATTGACGACTTGTTATTAGCTGTCAGTCTAACTTACTGTTCTATAAATATATTTTAGCAGTATTACTTACCTACTTCATACATTTAAAAAAAATGAACTCGGTACGGTGAGGATACCAAATTAAGTAGAAACTATATAAAATTAGCTTTTAGACTTAGATCCGGACACTATCCATCAGCAAAGTTTGCATACTTAATGAAGAAGACTGATTCACCTAATTGTACAACTTGTAATCAAATTGAAGATGTGCAACATTTGCTGATGGAATGTCTCCGAAACAAAGATGAACGCGACTCACTGTTGAGCGAACTGAAAGTAAATAGATTCGATGTAGGTCTGATTCAAAGCATTTTATCAAAACCGAATTCGGAAGCGGCCAGGAAACTATGTCGTATAATAACGGTCTCTCAGCAGTGATTCGTCTTATTCAACATTTATTATGTATGTTAGGTTATGTATAAGTAAGTTAATATATAAGTTAAGTTAAACATATATGTATATATGTGAAGTAATTTGCATAAGGTACGATGGGGCTGACATATCCTTTCTGGACAAAAGCCCCTAAATAAAAATCTAGAATAAAAAAAAAAAAAAAAAAACTCGGTACGGTTTCATGTGGACTGCCGTAATGTTTGAGAGTTACTGTAGCCAAAAGGCAACTGAAAGAATACAGGTAGGTTTCGGACGGTAAAAGTCCGACATGGCCTCTCTCCACACAGAGAAGATATTTCATGACTTCCTACTTCCTTCTCCCTTCCAGATATAACCGACCTGGTAAACAAGAACCACAATAGAAATTGATGCCATAAAGAACCACTCGTCTTTCAATTACGATACATCTAAAGTTATTCGTGATATCTGCTTAATTGGCCTAGGTCACGGACATACCGCTAAAATTGGCAGCTTTAGAAAATCGATTAATCATCTCTACTCTATGACATACTTACAGACATAGGCCTAACAAGTTGCGACACAGCACATATAGCAAGAATCTGCTTCGCGAATCCAATCTGCCACAGAGTGATTTATCATTTGTTGCTTCATTTAGCCCAATTTCCCAAGAAGTTATTTTTTTATACATTGCCCCATACTAAGAATTCATCAGTGGGAATCTGATGTGATGAATTCATCACAGGACCGGTCGTTATAGCGTTAAGACCTAAGCTCGGTGGACGCACACTAATGAGCGTTTGAGCCGGAAATTGTTCGACGAGCGGGCCGAAACGCTCCGAGTCCCGAGATATCATGTCCGCGAGCGGTGTCTATGTGTGCGTTGCTCGAGCGCGCTCTGTATGTAGATATTGTGTGCTATCATTGACTCTCGTATCTTTCTTCCACTACGCACTCAGTAAATCCATTCATTTTTCCTTAAAGGGTTAACCAGACGGTTACAAACGCAACTCCCAACCAATGGCGTCGTTGAAGGTCATGGATTACAACTGCTGTCTACACGGATTGAAACAAGGTCACCTTGGTTGGAACGTTAATTTGCAACCGTCTGGTCACCCCTTAAGCTAACATCCCCCTCTCAATCAACATTTATTACAAGCTTTTATTTAGTTTCACCAGTCCCGATGTTTGTCTATCATCAAATCTTGCAAATTTAATTTGATTCACTTCCCGGTTACCGATTGAGCTGAAATTTTGCATGCATGTGTAAATCAGATGACAATGCAAAACTATTATGACATGGAGCTGATCCGGTGATGGAACCGGAAGGTGGCTGTAGGAACTCAGTAGTTAAACGACACAACCCTATCGGGTTTGGGCTCGTATGATTTGTCTTGACGAGTATTAATTATACTCGTATTAGTATTATAGCGTGCTATGAAAGCTTGCAATGAAACAAATATTTTCAATTAAAACTTGTTTTAACTTCGCCCCACTCTAAGATTAACTTCTGTATTATAGTTACGTTCACAAATATGTAAACTCACATACACGAGACACCCAAGCTACCAATCTATAGGCCGTAGAAACATTTGTTCCGAGCAGGAATCGAACCCGCGACATGTAGCGCAGCAGCCTATCGGCCAACCATGCCTTATATGTATATCGTCGTCTATATTGATAACTCTTTTAGTCACAGGCATTCTATTCTTGCTTTTCTATGCTAAATGATACATTAACAGCACTAAATTGTCATTTAGAATTATCATAACTAAGCTTTATTTGATTAAGACTAATGATTTACTTGCAGCTTTTCAGTGTACATCTGTTAGTTCGCTTTCTGTCTCAGCAAGACAGATTATTTAGTGAGGTAAGCACTAAATCTTGCCTAGACCACATAATAGATAGGTACAGAAGACAATATCATGTATGTACTTCAATTTTTATACCTACGCTCGGTGGACGTACACTAATGAGCGTTTGAGTCGGAACTGTTCGACGAGCGGGCCGAGGCGCGCAGAGGTATTGTGTCCGTGAGTGGTGTCTATGTGTGCGTTGCTCGAGCGCGCTTTGTATGTAGATTGACTTCTGTACCTATGTATTTTGTGCCTAGACTCAGTTGTTACTAATTAGCTCACAATCTAATTGAATGCCTCCATTTGTTGAGTAATGTAATTATTTAATGAAGAGGCTCTTATCTAACACAAGATTACATATATAATTGTAATCATAAATATTCAAAAGGTTTATAATTTATAATCTCGTGTTGCCAAATGTTTGAACAATCACTTGCATTATGTACGTGAAGTATTGTGTCAGATTAAGTGTTTTTTGGAATAATTTGAATGAACAAATAAAAATACTAATTACATTTATTTTCTAAGAGCTAAACTCAATTAAATTGCTGTCAGAAATTTGATTTATTGTCGTATTTTTATTAAGGCTAGGTTCGACTTGTACTTAATTTTGTACTTTTTGAACCTCTGGAAATCAACAAATATAAAAGAAATCGCAATAACAAATATTTTATTAAAATTGACCATAATATAACCAACCAATGGGCAAAAATCGAAACATGATATAAGTTAGTTGTCTCGATAAAAAAACTACGAATTATGGCCGCGAAATTCGCATAGTCCCAGGCAAAATCCCAACAAAATAAAGTTAAAATCAAAATCAAAACATTTATTTCAAATAGAGCATTTGCAGGCACTTTAAAATAGTCAAATGTCAAAAAAGGAAGCCCTGTGTAAAATTTCTCATTCCTGCTCCCAGGTTTCGGCTGTGCATTATATATCATGTCAGTCAGTCAGTTTCTGCTTTTATAAATAGATAAATAATTATTTTTTGACATACCTAACAGTTAATAAATCAATTTATATCCAAATCTGAGAGGAAGTCTATATAAAGGTCATTCTGTTTCTGACATGAAAAGATACCGAGTCATCGTCACAATGATTAATCTTCAAAACGTTTAAATCCTAATCATTAATTTGCATAATCCTCTTCAGTTAGTTACATTCGTTCTTAATTTAATGAAGATCTAAGATTGATAATAATATAATTTAATATGAATAGTTTAAACTTAACGTTTTAGCAACAGAGGAGGCCAAAAGAGGAAGACCAGGCGAACCATCCAAAACGACCTGCTGACAATGAGCCTAGCGCCAGAAATGACGCAAAATCGCCTAGAATGATAAAAGTATCAGGAGGGCTGACCCCAAATAGGGAACAAGCCAAGGGATTGATTGATTGATAAATAGTTTAAACTGGACTTAAACTTATGTATTACTTTGTAGCTGCACTGCATCATTATAGGATAATGTACTACTTTTACACGCCCAATGCCGTTGGCACAACCAGCTAATGATAACATATTATTAGCAAAAAGTACATGAATAGAGGCGTTACTTCATTTAGGGTACAATTGATAAAGTATACGATACAGGTACATGCCTATGTTACAATTGTGTTGAGCTCCTTAGTAGTCTTAAGCTTGACCTACACGAATACTGACAAATGCTTGCACTGACTGGACAGGTCCACTGAAATCTGTGTGGTTATTTTTTCAAAAGACCACCTGAGACGCTAATCTGCTTGGTTCTCATATGGTTTGTCCATTATGTACATATTTACTGTATTGACATTAAGTGTCTTTGACCACCTTTTGGTAGTCAACTAGGAAACACCGGCCTCAACCAGTTTAAAAAGACAAAAAAAAAGTGTATGTGCAGTTTTTTTTTAAATTCTAATTACAAAATAAATATCATTTATTATATATTTACAGGAGACCCCATGTTATGATTGTTTGTCGGATGCACTATTCCAATTATGTCAACGACTTGTTACTTGTAATGACGTTTACCTGTCATTTCCATACGTCAAATTGACGTAAGTAGCAATGTCATGCATGACATTACTGTTACACAATCATCGCGATTGCGCTATAATGATATGGATGTTATGGATGACAGGAAAGTCGTGCGATTTGAGTAATCGGATGCATTTGTAACGAGATTTGGATATTTGCGTGTTCTGTTACTGTAAGGAAGGACTCATCAGAAGAAATACGATGTCAGGCTAGTTAGTGTTGTCACCACGTACTTTTTTTGAGGTCGAAAGCCCCGGGTCTGACTTTTACTGACTAAAACCCTACCTATGTTTCTTCATTTGCTCGTTGTGTTCTGGAGCCATGGTAACTCTTTTCCCGCAATGACCATTTCTACACGCAAACATAATGAAAGGCTAAACTGTTTTTCGATTACTTCTAGAAGATCTGGCGGTTGTTTTTTTAACTTAAGTATCTGAAAGTGTCCCATAAAAATTATCTGTAGACACGCTTTTAAGAATCGAGCCGAAATTACAACACATCCGGTACGTAAAGCCTAAGACATACATCACACAATATCTGACATTAAAAAATAAAAATCCATTGTCAAATCGTCACAATTTCACATCACTAAAGCACACACCAAACTACAATAACAAGACATTGTTACAAGATCAGGAAGCATCACCCGTCACCACACGGCACGGGGCTAAGCACAGGAGTAGGAGAGCGCTCGGGTGCGTGGCGTGCGCGCGCGCATTGGCGGAGAAGCGCGCGCGCGGCCACCTCGCGCACCTCGGTCTCTAGCGATAGCGTAGCGGTAGCGGTGAAAACAGTAACGTGTGAGTGTCCCCTCCCTAAGGATTTGCACTGATACGAAGAGTTACATCCCTATTGATAAAGGTAGGTCATCAGTTTTGTTAATTTTTGAATAAAAGTGCGGGATTTTTTTTTGTTTGTAATGACACGGTTTTGTGAAAACTCTGGGAAATTCTGTAATAGTGAGATGCCTAATCTGCATCAATGTTTTAATTTTAAATTAAATCCGTCAACACCGCTGATTAAAGTGCATCATTTTACTGAATGATATTATAATTAGATAATAAACAAACACAGACTTATTAAAAGTGAAAATAAAACTCAATGTTTGATAATACATTTAAAATATCAACAGTATTTTGTATAACCATCAATCTAAAGTTAAAGTTACGCGTAATTAATTAACACTAACTTTATTGATTTAAAAGCAATTAATTATAATCGTAGTGTTCATCACAACTCAACATCAGATATTGAAAGTAAAAGATATTTCATTACTAGGAAAACTGAGTGAAGACAAGCATTTAGTTTTAATATAAAGCTTTATGCTACACTATAGGAAGTTAATATCATATAATTATTATGGCAACTTTATGATCTTGTTCGTATAATACCCTTTTACTTTATGGGCAATGTGTAACTATAGTTTTCTCAATTCTAAGATAAGAGGATTAATTACAGGCGTTAAATTAAGAATTTTGATAGAAAGGTGAGATATGAGACGAAACTAACATACTGTAACATAATAATATACTCATTATAGAGGCTGCTTTCTGAAAGTTACTGAAAATAATTAGCAGTTGTTTTGAATGGGACTGCTTATTTTAGGTGCAAATTAAAATTTCAGAACGCACCCCTAGAATAAAAGTGACATAAGTCAAAACTCTTGCAATGCTGAGATCACCCATTCCGTTCGATGATTCGGGATAAAATAAAAAAAGTCGACGGCCAGGAATGAATTATATTTTATTTAATTAGTGGCAGGAGTAGAAACGTTTTTTGTATGGCGAAAATGCTGTAATAAATTCAGGGACAAAGATATTTAGTTATAGGACAACTTAATAAATTATGTCCATCCACCGTTTTGAGTAAGATTTGTTATAATTATTCGACTATTTCACAATGATGAGTGATGATTAAAGATGTTGTTAGTGTTGACACATACTACTAACTAGCTCATTTATGTAATAGATGTGATCCCTAACTGACCCCTAATATAAATTGTTTTTTGTCGTCGTCGATTTCATTCTGATATTCTCTCAAATAGTTTTCGACTTTGACGCAATAGTAAAAAAATAATCCCTTATGCGTGTGCTTTAAAAATATGTAATTATTATTAATGGCCGCCAAAAAGAAATTGTTTTCCCTAACCCATTCTGGTCTGAAGAATCGTTAAAAGTCCTACTTTAAAATACGAGTATTTTGGTAAACAGTAGGCCGAATTATAAGTAAAAAGAAACACAAGAGAGATACACTTAACACATATCAACACTATAGGTACATTTTAATTGAAAACTTTCTTGTTAATTTTCTGCCAATAGCAATTTTTGATGATCCAATAACTTTTCTTGTTGTACTAAAATGGTTCCTGTGATCGCTTTTTCCATTTCAATAAAAATCAGTCAACAATTTTTCACATAATTGCATTTTCCACAAAACTCGTCACCATCATTTTCCCGCCATATTCCCGTGTTGCTTGGGGTCGGTACAACATGTTTTTGTTCAGTTTACTCGTAGTCCAATCTGACCTATCACCCGTCATGCTATCACTCACTCATATCACTCTTTACATAAATGCCGACGAAATTAAAGGTAGAACTAACGCGTGCCACACACGCCGATCTAGGCGCGTCGGTCTGCATACATTTTATATGGAAACTAGACTTGTGGAGGTACACTTGATTGCCATGCGACATCGTTCTACGTACAAATCAAGCGTATTACACGTGTGTGTCGGTCTAATGTAGTTCTAGCTTTAGTAGTATAATTTCCAATAGGAGTCCATTTCACTCTTAACCCTTCAGATACCGTCAATTAGAGACACAATAGTAAGACAATAGATGCGCGGCCACCGGTGGTCGCTTGGGGATTCATGAATTAAACATGACAATTCCGATTGGACATGCATAATAACCCAGTCAGACATTTACGACTACCTTATAAAGGTGACTTAGATTATCAGATCCACGATATTACGGACTAATCTAATACTGAATACAACTTAAAGTGACAGGTTATAATTTAGCACTTCTAATTTAATGACGACTCTGAATAATATGCGAGATATTAAATTTGATGGTCACTTACAAGCTGGTCAATACAACGTTTGACATTTACAATCACTTGATGTCAGTTTCCATGACTTTTCATTTGCTTGAAGCAATTTTGTTATTTTTTAACCGACTTCCAAAAAAAGGAGGAAGTTATAATTTATTAATTCGGTTATCCCATGTTTTGATGATGGGCTCCATGAGGAATCGAGAGAACTCCTCAAATATTATAGGCAACCATATAGTTATTTTAGTATTTTCATCGAGGACTTAGCATTTACAATCAAAAAGTAACAATTGCTGAAGTGGAACTGGTGAAAAAGACCAGAAATGGCCAACAGAATTCATACTCACATAGATATCACAATGAAGATAATTAAGCAACTATGACAATACAAATAAATGTTCTGAATAGTTGTGTTGAAATTGGTATCATCGAAGTGATCTGATGATGACAATGGAGCCGAAAGAAAGGCACCGGAACTTCGTAATTAATAAATGTATCCTAGCATTTTGGCTATAAGGTACTCTCAAACAGATCTGATGATGAAGTCGGAAGGTGGAATGTGGACACAGGTTCTTCATAATAAAACAATGTATTTTAATAGTGAACGTCACTAAAACGATCAAAATAACTTTAATTTCAGAAGTCGGTATTAAATAAGATAGAAACATATACCGAGGAACAACGACTTATAAAATTATTGTATGGAGAATTCTTATCTTTCTACATATCTAAATCAAAATGAATAATAAAACATTTTCATTATTAGTTATTTTTAAATACCCTCAAAATACGGTTTAAGCAGTATTAAAGTTATTATCTCGCGAACGAAGTCGCTGGCAAAAACATAGTTGAATATAATCAAGTTAGGAATAAGTCATTAAGTTATTTACTATGTAGATCTATACAAGATTATTATTATGATGCCGCTCCTTTATTACTATTATTTGCATACTATTCAAACGTTACCGAGGCATTTGACTTGAATATCGACATTTATATAGATATACTTATAATAAAAGAAGAAACTGACTGACTGACATAATTATCATAGCCGAAATTACTGGGACCAGGTAAGTGAAATTTAGCACCATTTTTTTTTATGGTGTAGTCGAGCACTAAGAAAGGATTTTTTAAACTCACCCCCTAGAGGGACAAAACCCCCGTTTTTCCGTTCGTTCAAAGTTTCTATGGAGAAACCTATAACTTACACACGGGCGGAGCCACTGGCCAAAGCTAGTTCGCTTATATTTCAGTTTAAACTTATATGAAAATCGTTTAACATCTTAGTATATAATCGAATCATTACACAAAACACTTTAAACAATATTGTTTATTTCATAACTTTACAAAATAAGAATTTATTGAAAAGTTGAACATCTTAAGTCATCGGCCGTGTAGAAAGCTGGCCACTGGTGATCTTTGCGTACGACTGCTATGGACGATAAAGATTATTTAGTAAGAGTAATTCTAAAATTCGTCTCGGCGAATCACAATATATAACTGCACGCCAATTAGTGTTGTCAAAATCGTAGAAATATCGTCTTCTAGCGCGGTGACGTCGCTGCTTTCCTTTCGTACGCGTCGTGGTGGACCGTCTAGTTCAGTTAGAATAATTTTAACTGGCATGAGAAAGAATGCTGCCAACACTCGCTATTGCTAACTGGCGTAGTTAGTGACAAGTTCGTTCAATTTCCCAGTCAATTATGAGCCTTACTGTGTGCCAAAAAATCAATCGAACGAGCGAGAAAAAGGGATGGAGCCAAGTATAATAATAATTGTATGACTTTATTAGTGTAGATAGTTGATTACTTAATTTATATATAGCATAGTATAGTCGGCCTTATGATATTCTCACTACTGGGACTCAGGCAGGCCTCCTCTCTAGGGGAGGGAATGGGCCGTAATCCACCACGCGGGCCCCGTGCAGTTTGGTGGACGTAACGACATCGAATTTTTGGTTCTAGGACATGCCGGTTTCTTCACGATGTTTTTCCTCACTGTTTTGAGAGTAGTGGTGATATAACAAGTTACACAAAGTAATACGCTACATCTGTTCCGAAAACCGTCTGTTTCGGAACAGATGTATAGATGTAAGTATAGTATAGGTATGCTATTTTTACCATAAACCTTAAAAAAGTATCAGCACCTTGCCAGTTTGCAAGTTAATTAGCATGCGACCTGTTTAGACGCCAAAACATGCATCTACAAAGATGCTTCTTTTCATTCTCAGTTCATTACAAGTACATTACTAGGCATCTCTTAAGACTACAGATACCTAAGTTGCTTAGTATTTACTCAGGTACAAGTGCCGGACGGAGCTCATAAATTAATCATGGTATTTATAATGCCGCTCATTCACCTGCCTGAACCGAGCGCCAGTGTGAATACTGTTTCCAGTCTCTATAGGGTTCAGAAGGTTATCATAAAGGTCAACAGTGGATTTAAGTTATTATTTATTAAGTTATTATTATACATATACGTTATTATAACCAATGTACACCTCATAATGTGGACAACATAAACATTTGCAAAAACTAAAGCTAGAACTACATCAGACCGCACACGTGTAACACGCCTGATTTGTACGTATACGTAGAACGACGTCGCGTGGCTTGTATCAAGTGTAGCTCTACAAGTCTAATTTCCATACAAAATATAGGGTGACTAACAAGCCCAGATCGGCGTGTGTGGCACACGTGTGCACAGTGTAGTTCTAGCTTAAGTGTCTATCCTCGTATTTCTCCTTCAGTGTCGATGGCTTTTTTATAGGTTCAATCAATTCTTCAATACTTGGACTGCAAGTTATGAGTCACAGAGGACTGAGAAGCAGGTAGGACTAGTCTGCGATGCAGTTCCACAAACCCTTCAGTTAATGCGTTGAGGCCACTTAACCAAATAAAATTGATATTGCAGTATTTTTCACTTATTTATATAAACTAGTGCTTGACTGCGATCCCACCTGATGGTAAGCCATCAACGGTTAGTGCGCGTTAGAGCGCACTAGTTTATTAATAGCCTATTCACTCTAGCCTTGAAAACACCTAAATTATAATCGGACGGGAAGACCGCAGCAGTTATTATGTGGGCAGTACAACGTCAATTTAATTTAAAAGATTAATCACCCGTGGTTTATTTCTCGGAGCACAGGGGCGTTTAAGACTTGTTACTGATTAAAATCACACCTATGTCCTTCAGTTGCTCTCAAGTTCTGTGACCACCTGCAGCTCAGCTCATTTTTTTTAATTTTTCAATGTGTGATTTTTACAGAATGTCTGTTGCCGATGGCGACGTTGATGAACTAGAAAATGACATTACGAGCATGGAAGGCTTTGAGGATTTTTCTGAAAATTGTCTATTATCTGAGACATTACAGAACAAAGACTTGAATCTATAGTTTTCTGAACGCCACCTTACCCTTTGTATTATAGGAGTGAGCCCTAGTGGGAACTGCCCTCTTGGACCCCTATAATTCGGTTCGTAGTTGGACAAGTTCAAACTAATAGGGTATTTGTACGTCAAGCCTTTAAAGTTTAAAGTCATAATAGGGGAAGTAATTTCTGTGGCACTGTAGCGACATCTATGACGCCACATAAGAACTACGAAGAAAATACGAAATCCTGCATCGCGCAATCAAAGTTCTCCGCGCGATTTGAACATATACGACAGCCCGACAACAACTATCGGGCAGTCGCCCACCAGGCCATAACACCCGGTCTGGACGGAGGATCCTCCCTTTTCAACGGAGGTATGTGGGACTTTACTCTCTGTTCCACATCCCTCCAAACTGGTGACCCTCGACAAAGAACGTCAGCGCAGCCTTCGTGCAGCTACTACTTCGTGACATCATCATCACTTCCTCAAGCTTTCAAGCAACGAGCCATACAGCCAGCACCCACGGCTAAGGGTATCCTGACCATAAGTATGCCTACCTGGTCGTACCTGGTCACCACCTCAGCCGCATCAGCGACCTTGGCACACCGCACCTTCGGCCAGTCATATGAAGAGCGATGAAGAACCTCTCCTGGTCGACGCCAGCAATCAAGCACTACGTCGCACAAGCACCGCTCCGACTCACTGGAGCCAGCAGCACTACTCCGACTCACTGGAGCCTGCAGCATCGTCCCGACTCACTGGGACAGCACCACCCCGACTCACTGGGGCATCATCCCGACTCACTGGGACATCATCACCCCGACTCACTGGGGCATTATCCCGACTCACTGGGATAGCAACACCCCGACTCACTGGGGCATCACCGCAGACAGTTCCGACTCACCGTGAACTATGCGGCATCGGTTCCGACTCACTGGAACCAACCTACCGCTGGCCTGGCACACATCAAGAAGCATCAAGAACCATCGATCTCCGATCTCCGGAGGGGAGTGATGTAGCGACATCTATGACGCCACATAAGAACTACGAAGAAAATACGAAATCCTGCATCGCGCAATCAAAGTTCTCCGCGCGATTTGAACATATACGACAGCCCGACAACAACTATCGGGCAGTCGCCCACCAGGCCATAACACCCGGTCTGGACGGAGGATCCTCCCTTTTCAACGGAGGTATGTGGGACTTTACTCTCTGTTCCACATCCCTCCAAAGCACTGTGTGCGATCAATTGGCAAACTGTTAGAACCAATTATTCTGCACTAGTCCCTCTCACAATGTAGCTAAGTGGTGCCGTTAACTCCTATACATAACACTTCTGCGGATCTTATTGGATTTCTATTAATATCGCTTTAGACTAGGCATAAAGGTTTTAAGGCACCCAAGACAAATGTTTGTGCGATGAGCACGATCATTTGTTCTGTGTCATTTAATTTATCTATGTATTTGTAAAAGTATCAAGATTACTTAAGAGTAGCCGCATCGAGTCTCAGCATTCACCACATATGCACAAACGAGGATTCTCAGAAAAGGTAACTCATGGTATTAAAACGCAAAGGGTAACTGAAGAACATAGGTGTATTTAGTGAACATGCCTTCCCGCTCCTCTCTGAAGCTTCCTAAAGTCATTGAATGATTTCCCACCTCAAAAAACGAAAAAACACCGAAAAATTAAAAAATAAGCACTAAGAGGCCATCGAGATTACAACATAAAAATTACATGATTTTTAAAAATTTGCATAATTGTTACCTAAAAACCTACTTTGTATTTCTTTACATGCCTAAAATAGTTTAGCCTAGATGCCTAGTATTCTTTTTTGATTTTGAAACATCCGAATTACGAATAAGATTATTTTTGTTTGGCACAGAACATTGCCTATTGGTCAGCTGTTTTTTTTTAATTGACTACAACCCTTGCGCATTAACGACACCTGATGAACGACGTTTGAAATATTGAGTGCATTGAATTTTATTTCGGTTTTAATAATATCTTCATTTATTTTGCGCTGAATAGTTTCTCATAACATAGGTACTACGTACTACGAATTTACGATGCTTTAAACGTGACAATATAAACCATTTTCCAATATTTAACGTGGCAACTGTTTTCGAGCCAGGTGCCATGTTAATGCGCTCGGGTGCTTGACTACGATCCCACCTGATGGTAAGCAGTGATGCAATGTGCTACGGTCTTCTCGTCCGGATATATTTTGGGTGACTTCAAGGCTTTTTTTACCACCTCGAAGGAAACCGTACACTGTGTCTTGTGTGTGTTGGGGTGTTCTCACTCACTCTGCTCACCTAGGTCTTCTCACGCACTGACTAAAAGAGACTTGGTTTACTACCTCTCCTAATATTTATTTTAGTTATTAAAGCTTTGTGCACATAACACTGTACAAAGGCGGACTTAATGCCTTAAGCATTATCTATTATCTACCAATCGACCTTAGGGTGGAGCAAAAACAACATGGCAGGTGCAACTTAATAAATAGACAAATCAAAGAGACACCAAAATACATATTTAGATACATACGTACAAATAAACAATTTTGTTGTCAAAAAAACAAAACTAACAAATCAGTTCTGTGATGATTCTACCAAATAAAACGGGATAAGGGCAGGAAGATGATGATTCTACCAACTACTACTAATAACACTATTTGGGATGTAATAAACTTTATTCGCGAGAGGAGTTATTTTATAATTTCCCACATACCTACTTATAACTACAAAACAAGCTTTTAATGAAAATCATTTTTTCATAGCAAGCTTTTATAGCTGGGTATACCTACATAATTAATATTAGTCAAGACGAATCATACAAACCCAAACTCGATAGGGTTGTGTCGTTTAACTACGGAGTTCTTATAGCTACGTTGCAGTTCCATCATCAGATCAGCTCCATAATAATTTAGCATTGTCATCTGATTTACACATGCATGCAAAATTTCAGCTCAATCGGAAACCGGGAAGTGGGTCAAATTTAATTTGCAAGATTTGATTACAGACAAACATCGGGACAGGTGAAAGTAAATAAAACTTTGTAATAATAAAGTTTTTACTTTTAGTCTGCCACCCTGCTTAAGCCAAATATCTAATTTAAAATATTTCCTGGTCCTTCGAGTCGGCCCTCGAAACATTTGCTCATTAAAGATAGTCATGCTCCCAAAACTAAAACAAAGGGCTATAAACATTTAGTTCAATGCGTCAATATTACATAAATAACATAACATAATGCCACTTACATAATGTTATCTTGTACATAAACGAAAAGTACATTTTTAAAAAGATTTTCACTTCTCGTTGAACGCACTGTTATGTCAATAACGTCTTAACAGCTAAGTGTTACATCCGATCTTCTCGGATCATTCACATTTGTTTTTTTAGGGTTCCGCAGTCAAAAGGTAAAACGTTATCCTTTTACTAAGACTCCGCTGTCCATCCGTCTGTCTGTCCGTTTGTCACCAGGCTGTATCTCGTGAACCGTGATAGACAGTTTAAATTTTCATAATTTAAACCATAGCTGTCACATGCAACCAGACATATAGTCTGGCCAACGAAGGATGACAGTGAATTATTTATTGAAGTACATAGGTATATGCAGCATTTAAAAAAAAACATAGTCAAAAATGTGTCGTTGACGTTTCTTCAATCTTGTGTTTACATAGAATCAGGGTGAACAGTTACAAAGTTTTTTAATTCGGCCTCCTTTTTGTTGTGTCATCTTTCGATGGCCAAACTCTATTAATGGACTGAGCATTCACTTCACAGGCTTGAAATGTTACGTTCATCACTAAAACCTATAAAAAATGACAACCATTGGCAGCATAGTTCCCCTGTGTCTTTCTAAGAATTATTGTTAATGTTGTGACAGCATTCAGTCAGTCCATAACCCTTTTTTATGACCCTAGCACATCGTAAACTTCTCCGCTTGACAGCTCAACGACCACAGATTATGCAAATGTCTCAATACAGATATAATTATAATTAATTCAAAAAGGGAAGCGTGCTTCTGACAGATACATACAAATGACACGCTCGCTTCAATCAGAGACAAACATCGCGTGGCACCTAAAATGGCGCTCGTTCGTCCTGGCTCATTAATCATTTAGTTTACGATGGTTGAAATTCGTAGACAAGCCGTGAATTATGTTTATTTATGCATGCATCTGTCGCGTTTTTCTTTAATTAAGTGGATATTGGCTAGGCTTACTGTTGATTAATGCATTCAAACCAAAAAAAAATGGCAAACATTTGTGAAAAATGTTTTAGCAACGACACATACCTAGTGTTTTGCTTAACTTAAAGTATTTATAAATACAAAATTGCACGTTATGTACATAAATGCAAATAAGAAACATACAACAAAGATTTGGGCCCAGCATCTCTATCACAAGTTGTCTTGGCAACTTAGTAAGGGTGCTGGTGTCACCACATTATTATATATTAGCTTGTGCCCGCTGCTTCGCCTGCGTACATAACATATAACCTATGTCACTTAGGAGTCAGGAATAAAGCAGTTTTTTTTTTTTAAGTTTTAGCAATCGGACCAGTATTTCCAGAGATTACGTACAAACAAAAAAACAATAAAACAAACTTTACCTCTTATTATATTAGTGCAGTTTTTACTTTAATTGTAGATATGTACTACCATGTATTTAATGTAAAATTCAAAACTTGATGAAAATAAATTATTATTATAAAAAAATACTATTATCTATGATTTATTCAATTCAAACTTACACAACACAGTATGATGGCAAGATCGGAAGCTTACTTTACATATATATATACCTATTATCAACAAATAATCTCAACAAACCTCTCAATGTAATCGATATCATTAATAAATGTTTGAAGTAATAGCTTCATAAAGGAAGATGTTAAAATAAAAATACCATCGAATCGACACATCGATGACCTAAGATTGTGATGAATTTATAATTAATATTATTTAAATGATTGTCTTGGTAGGCACAGGTAAAAAGTAAAAGTGGGTTAACACTTAGCAGACATAAATATAATCGGTTTAATTCATAGAAAATTGACGAACCTGTTGTGGTGATGCAACTAAGTCCTATACTTTTTTTTTTGTCGACTGGGAAAATCATCATTGACAAAACCCGCTCTTGGGTGGAGCGGGAGATAGTGTCAGACTCTTACTGACTAAAAACCCCGCGCCGTTCCTTCTAGCCTTCATACGGGGGCTCTAGTTTCCTTTCGGATAACCCCGACCCCGGTAGGCTTCGACCCAGATGGGCCCCTCCTGTTGCTGACAACTCCTTGAGGCGCGCGGGAACAGTGCGCGCCGTCGACGCCTTGGCTCGGTCCGGACAGTTACCGAACGATCGGACAGCGAGCTACCCATGGCTCGCTGTCCACGAGCCCGTAAGTCCTATACTTGTAACTTGTCCTAAGTATGTGTCCAGTAAGGCACCGTGGTATACAGTGTTGATTGCTTGATCTATGCGAAATCTATTCATCGGGCTGCATCTCGCTGTTGTAAATCTTAAATAAAACCTGTTGCTAAATAACATACCTACATATTTTAAATGCAGCGCATTCTATTTTTTTGATTAATTATCAAAAACCTCATGAATATTTACAAAAAATGAGCGCTAAAATATTGATATATTACCATTGCATGTAAAATAGCAGGATAACTTTTGATCTTTTTGTTTCGATCGTCTTTAGCTATTACACTACCGTCCACAAATTTTGATACAGCTAAGCATGCAAATAAAATAAAACATTAGACAAGCCTAGAAATCAACAACATTCCTACTCAACTTCTGAGGCGCGTTTTCATGAATGTCAGAGATGACTTTGAACGATGTCAGAAGAGCTGCGAAGGACGACATTTAAAAAAAATATATTTTCAAGAAGTACCTAATTTTTTCGAGTCTTCAGTTTCTAATTTTGTAATCTTACACACACACAGAATAGATTTCGGCAAACTTTGAGGGCTTATTCAGTAGACGAAACTGAACCACCTTTCATAGATATTATTTACGCAAACAAAAAAAAGTCAGGGAGTTAGAGTTTGAGGGCTTCAAAGTTTGCGGAGACCTATCCCTTACACCATCTACAAAACTGAATTATTCCTGAGACATCCTGTAATACATATATTATATCTCTATCCCTATTACATATTGTATCTTAAATAAAAATTCAATACGACAATTATAGTTTGCCCATCGCATATTCTAAGTATTTTGTTAATTCATTACAATCTTCATCTAGCTTGTTCCATTCTCTCTCCAAAAATTACTACAAAAATGTTCCAAGCTTGTTGGGGGTCGATTTTTCACCCTTCTATCGAGTTCATCTCAAACAAGTGCAACGAGAGAAATGCCAAGTTATGAGAGACATGGCCATTGCATGATTTAAAAAATCTTTTCCTTTGTTCAAACAGCTCTCTATTGTGACCAACAAACAAACACATGCATGTAAATTGAACCCGATATTTAAAAGCTTTGTTTCCTCCTTCCAAAAGACATTTTCCCATTACTCTAGTCTCTAATAAACATACATGATACTCATATTTCATCAAAATCAAGTAAATTGTTAAAACTAGATTAATGTATAAATCACAAAACAATCGCTAAAGGTCGTCGACATTATTTTATTTTATTTAAAAACAGTTATGCTCCCAAAACTTTTGAACAGTAGTGTATTTCCTATTATATGATAGGTTATAAAGATTTTATTAGTCAAAATAAATGACTATATTACATCTATGACATGTCTACACCAAACCAGCATTTGACTAGTATTGTGCAAATATGCGATTTTAATTATTAGAACATTAGAAATACTACTAATTAGATTCATTAGCGGTTTTCTGCACGAGAAAAAGAACAATATAGATGGTTGTATGGAGTGTTGATATTACTCGTACGTTTGTAAAGAAACGAGTGAAACAGTGGCTTTGCAGACGTAAAATTAATTCGTTTAATTGTTTATGTAGCTCAGCCATATTTCCATTTTCCCTATGAGGAATTTAACATTCTGACATATTGAACTGACTCCGTAGAAAATTCTTTCATCATCGTTTCAGCCGAACGACGTCCACTTTTGGACATATGACTCCCCCAAGTGTTGCCATAACGACCGGTCCTGTGCGACGCGCATGCATTGTGTGCCCGCGACCCTCACCAGGTCATCAGTCAACTTAGTGGGAAGCGTTCAAACGCTGTGTCTTCCTGTCCAGAACCGTTCGTCTCCATCTGTTTTGCGGTCACATTGACCTGCCACTTTAAGTTTGGCGATTCTTTGGGCTAAGTCGGTAACTTTGGTTCTTTTGCGGATATCTTCATTTCTGGTGTGATCATGTAAGAAAACTCCAAGCATAGCCGTTTCCATTGCCCTTTGGGTAACTTTAAGCCCTCTAATGAGGAACTTTGTTAATAAAAAATAAAATAGTACGTACGTAGGTAATAGTAGTAGAAGTAGGTTGTCACCTTTGTACATAAATTATCCAATCAAAGTATTAAGGTTAAGTTCTTTTGTATGTAGGTATAATAAAGAATTAAAGAAAGTATATAAAAATTGAATTGTGAAATATTATTCTTACGTTTATTATTGTTATCGAAATAGGAACGTACATTTTCCGGTGAAAACAATCACTTATGTTTTCTTTAACAAGAAAGCTGTTTGTTTTACAAATATTCGTCATTTTCTTGCACATAAATGTATTGTCGTTGCAACATTTGTAAAATCGATTGCAATGCCACACAGGAAATCTTATTTTAATTATGAGATTAATTAAAAATGTAGGTGAAGGTGCTTATTTTATATATAAAATTAAATATATCGCGTGAAAGTACGTCCGCCATGTGACCGGGCTAGCGATTTTGACGAGATCTCGTAAAACCCATACACACCTATATTATGAGTACCTACTGTGCACGTGCCATAAATATTCATAATTTTCTTTGAAATTTTATAAATTTTCGATTTTATTACTTACGAAAAGGGCTTAAATTGGAATGTTTTCGTCGTGAATAGTGATATTTTTGTCATTTGTCAAAATCGTAGGACAGTTTCTGCCTACAAATATTTAAAAATATAAATTATGTAATATATATGTTATATGGGTCCACTTCCGCAAGTTATCGAGAGATATATGAGGCCTATAACTAACTATAACTCAGTGTTGCAAATATAATATGTAAATCAGCAAAATTATGGATTATAAATAACTATTAATTACGAGGCACGGGCCGTTGCGGAATAGTCGAATTGATTATAGATATTAATTGATTAATTCTTACAGAAAAATGTAAACATCATGGTTAAACGCTTCTTTTGTGGGCCAGTTTGTTTTTACTTTTATCCTCTATTTCATTTACTACTATTATACCACTACTTTTACGTTCAGTATTTCTCAAACCAGGCGCATTACTTTGTCTAATTTAATTCATCACCACTGCTCTCAAGACAGTGAAGGAAAACATCGTGAAAAAACCGCCACGTCCACACACCAAAAATTCGAAGACATGTGACGTTCATCAACCCGCACTGCCCGGCCCGAATGGTGGATGACGGACCATTCCCTCTCCTAGAGATGAGGCCTGAGTCCCAGCTGTGGGAACATACGAAAGGCTGATGATTTCTCAAACTCTTAATAAGTAAGTACTTACTTTAGTTTTAAAACTTGATGAAATTCGTCTTTAACCTTTCGAATACCGTAATTAGAGACACAACAGAAAGACAATGAGAGAGCGAACCGGCGTTTAATTCGCTTGAGGTTTATTGTCCCCGCACACGGGCCGCAAATAAAGCCGCAAAAAAAGCTAGCAGCAGCCACAAAAAAGCTAGAAGTGGCCACAAAAAAAGCTAAAGCGCGCGACATCTGTAGCCGGAGAAGCTTGAAGCGGCTGTTAGCTTTTTTTGTGGCGGCACCACTGCACACAAGCTACAAAAAAAGGCCGCCACCAAATAAAGCTTGAAGCGGCTTTTTTTGTGGCTCGTGTGGGGACACTTCATGAATTAAAGTAGGGTTTGGTAACTCAAAACACTCAATACAGAAACCCGCGGTAGCCATTATAACTGTGAATTTGTAGTCGTTTTGAAGTACTCATTAATTTTATGACTTTTTGTTCTTGTGACATTACGCTTGGCTATACGAAGTGCTGTCCATTCGAATAATATGAAACGTGAAATGTCTTTATAACCGATACACATACATACCAGAGACAGACTGTGAAGGAGATAAATGTATGAGTCATAAACAACTCGGTTTTTTATGGTGGGAAAATCATCCAATGGGGGTTGTCCCCCACTCTTGGGCGGCGTTCCTTCGCGCCTTCCTACCGGGGCTGAGCTTTCTCTCGAAGCTAACCCTGGCCCCAGTAGGCTTCGACCCAGCTGGGCTTCTGCTGTTGCTGACAACTCCTTGAGGCGCGCGGGAACAGTGCGCGCCGTTGACAACTTGGGCTCGGTCCGGACAGTTACCGGACGATCGAACAGAGAGCTACCCATTGCTCGCCGTTCGCAATCCCGCGCCTGCGGACTCGGTCTATCTCAATCCGCTACTGGCCAGTATAGATCATAGACAAGTATCACAAAGTAAAACGGAAGACGTAACTACACACAGCACAACTAAACACATTAAAACGGACCGTATACGTTCTTATCTCTTTACACCATCGATGTACAACAAGACACAATACGGGTAAGTTAGCCACGGAAAATATAATAAATATGAATGTCCGAAAGTGTGGAGTCATTAGGTAAGGGGGCCACAGATGATGTATTGGATAACACACTCTCTGGGGCACGTGTGGAACCTTCGCGGCTAATTTCTTTGTTACGTTCGCATCTTAATGATAGTAAACATGTATGAAACTTTATGTTTTTTTTTTTTTCCCGAAATATTAAATGATACATTATATGTTTTTCAATACACTTGTCCATAAAATGACTCTTGTTGCACTGCACTTAGATATAAAAGTGCACTTGTTACCAAACTGTGACATTTTGATTACCATTACGCACTAGTGCTATAATGTGGTTAAAACCTTATTGTTCAACCTCTCCACCGTCATAATTTTATGACATTTATCGTATCAGGATGGGCGCAGGTTGTCCCCCACGAACAAAGGAAAAACAAAATGGGCGCGCATATGAAAACAGATATCGCCACAAAAGTTTACTAGTTTTACAGTTATTTTCTTCACAAGTGTATTGAAAAACGTCGTATGATACACGTGAGTAATTAATGATTACCGTTCTCGCCTCTCTTTTAAAAGACACTCGCCATGGCTCGGATCTAAATACCGCATCGACGGTAATCACTAAAATTACACACTTATAATATCGTAATGAACTATTATTTTTCAAATCATTATATACAAGGTTTTGTCGCGGCTTCGCCCGCGTACATAAAATATAGCCACTAAGGAATATAGCAGTTTTCTATCTGTGAAATAATTTTCGCAATCGGACCAGTACTTTCGGAGATTACCGCCTACAAACAAAAACAACATAAAAACAAACTATATATCTTTATAAAATTAGTGTAGATAAAAAAAAACATTTAACTATCACTGTACCTATACCTCTGTATACTATACTAAAAGAAAAAAAACCCTTAGGAACTAACTAAAAGTAATCTAATGTATAGCGTCGAAAATCTCCTTCACATCACTGT